>JAPWIX010000010.1:3700000-4985000 GCA_028751805.1 Podosphaera xanthii | reverse complement strand
AAGTTCGCATTCACCAATTGAAAATTTTAAATTTAATTCGGGAGGAAAATTTCTTTCGTTTTTCCAAAGTGCTTTGTAAATGCTAGGAAATGATTTATCTTCTTTAACTGCAATGTTCCATAAATTTTGCAGATTAACTTCTTGAAAAAGACTTTCTCCGGTAGGAACATTGTTGTCAGGCAAAATATTAATATTAGCGACACTAGTATCTGAAGAATTTTTGCATGGAAGCCAATTAGGATCCAAAAGTTCGAATTCACGTTCTTTCAAACGTGGGTCCATGGGATCATTAGGAATTTCCTGCGTGCGTCTTGAAAGAGCATCTGGCTTAGAGTTTTTTTTCCCAGCTCTAAATTGTATGCGGAAATTAAATTGAGACAGAACTTGGGCCCACCTAACTTGTCGTTCGACGAGTTTTCTAGAGGACCTGAAATATTCTAAATTTTTGTGATCTGTTAATATAATAAATGGTTTTTCAAGACCCATCAGCTCTCCCCTCTATTCATTAAGACACCTTATAATTGACAAGAGTTCTTTATCATGAATATCATAATTACACTCTGTCGGAGTCAGCTTTTTTGAGTGATAAGCAACTGGGTGCAAAGTTCCATCCGGATCAAATTGTGATAAGCATCCACCAGTTGCCCAGCCTGAAGCGTCCGTCTCTAAAACAGTCATTTTGTCTTCGTGCCACATAGCGAGAACTGGTGCAGTCGTAAAAACCTTTTTAAGGTTATCGAATGCTTTTTGATGATCATCTGTCCAGTCAAACAAACTTCCTTTGTTCGTGAGTTTTTGTAAAGGGGCTGCAAGAGTTGCAAAGTTATTTATGAAATTTCTGTAAAAGTTTGCAAATCCAAGGAATACTCCCACACCTTTGATATCCTTGGGTCTGTCCCATTCAGTTATGGCTTTTATTTTTGCATTATCTACTTTGATGCCCTTTTCAGCTTCAACGACATATCCCAGGTATTTGATTTCTTTTTTTGCAAAATCACACTTCTGAGGGTCGAGCCGTAATCCAGCTTCAGCCAACAGATAAAGTACCCGGCTTACTTTTTTCCAGTGATCTTCAAGGTCCCCGCTAGAGAAAATCACGACATCGTCTAAATACGCTGCGCACGTGTCTCCTAAGAGGTCTCCAAGAACGTTATTGATCCACCTTTGAAATGCCACCGGCGCTCCTGCGAGACCAAAAGGAGTGACTAGCCATTCAAAGGAACCGAAACCAGTGCGAAACGCCGTTTTCCATTCATCTCCCTCTTTAATTCGTAACCTATGGAACGCCGCGCGAACGTCAACCTTAGATATCCATTTTGCACGGGCTATTAGTCTTAAAGTTTCACGTATTAGTGGTAAGGGATACCTATCACGCTCGGTAATTGCATTGAGGGCACAATAATCAACACAAAAACGGAGACCACCGCCAGGTTTTTTGACAAACAGAACTGGAGCACCTCCCGGTGAGCTGCTTGGCCGGATCCATTTTTTCTCTAAAAGATTGGATAATGTCTTCCGAAGAACGAGAAGCTCATCTCTAGACATCCCATATAATGGTCCCCAAGGCAATTCCTTGTCTCTACCCGAATCGTCTTTTTGCAAGATCACTCTTGTGTCAACCCCAAGTCGATGGGGTGGGAGAGAGTTGTCTGTAGAGACATCGTCGTCCAGAAATAGGTCGGCATAGTGTCGAATTTGTTTTGGTAAGGAACTTTCAACTATCTTACGTGGGGTGGGTGGCTTATTTTGCAAAGCTTTTGAAATATCAGTAACCGATGCTGCTCCCAACATTCCTATTGTATTCCGTGGTACTGCTAGATCCTCCTGTCGAATTATTGTACCTCGCCTTCTACTACCAATTCGAAGATCCTTTTCTCTGGCCAAATAAACAACATTATTATCTTCCAGCCAAGGCTTTCCCAAAATTATAGGGTAAGCTAATGTAGGTACCACATAACCACGCACTGTTATCATAAGGCCCTGAATATTTAAAGTTACTTGTGTTGTGTGAGTAATCAACTCAGTAACATTCCCGTTGGCTAGATGTAATGGGATTGGGGTAATTTTTATGGTTGGGAATTTATTTTCGCGCACAAGATTAGCATCAAAGACAGAATAGCAAAGGCAACCTGTATCAACCGAAGCTTTGGCAAACACAGAATCATTAATTAAACAATCTATTAGGAACGGTTGACTGTTCATAACTTCATAATTGCTTTTTAGTCTACAATTCTCAGATAATCTCGACTTATTCCCCCTTTCCGCGACTTCGGTTAGGGGTCCTCTTTTCCCGTCTCAATGTCGCTCAAACCAAAAACGGCAGCAGCATTCACACCAGCAACGGGACGAGCTGCGGAACGGAAAGTAGGACATTGTTTGGTTAGATGACCCGGCTTGGCGCATCTGGCACAAACACCATCATGCACAAGCTTTAAAAAATCTTGTTGCGCGCGCCATGGGTCCCGTGGTCTATTGTCCTTGCTACCCTGATTACCCTGTAATTTTCCTAAGCCTGTTAGGACCGCGTTAATGTTTGGATTGAAGCCGTTGCTGAGCAGATTCAGCAGCGCATTGATTCCAGTCATCTGTATATCCCCTTCTGCATCTTTAGTTGAGGGGTTCAGAGAGGTCAAAGGTGAGAAAATCTGGTTAGTTTTAGGCTGGGTCCGGAATTTATGGTACTCCAACCTTTCGGCGACTTCCCTGACTTTATCACGTCAGAGAAAGTAATTGTCTAGAGGTGGCATATCAATACCAATCAAGGCCTTTTCCAATTCTTCATTTAGCCCATTGTTAAGATGGACAATTTTCATCAGAGGATCCCAATTGTTGCCTCCACACTGAGCGAGTTTTAACTCGTATTTGAGAACAAATTCACTGAAAGATTGTCGAGCTCCCTGCTTCATCCTTGAAAGTTCCTTGCCAGCAGTAAGCAAAGATTGCTTATCCTCAAATATGTCCTTGAAGTGGTCGAGAAAATCTTTCCAGTCGTAACTGCCAGTAGAACCCCCACTCTCAAACCAGCTATCCACCCTAGATTTCCTCTCCTGTGGGAGAGTACCCAGCATTCCTAGACATACTGCCCTATTTGAGCCAAGGAGATGTCGATCCTCCTCGATCTTAACTTTCATCTCAAATAAGAATGGCCGAAGGCTTTCACTCTTCCCATCCCACTCGGGCCACTTTGCCTCTTTTTTTTTTGATAGTGCTGCGAGCAGCTGTTCACTAGTCGTGACTGGGTTTTCTTCGTTCATCGGGATATCGTCTGAAATGTTGAGTGAGAAGGATTTATTGTGTGGAGACGAAAAACTTTTGAACGAGAGATGAGTTGAGTCGTTATCACTAGAAGATGGAGATCCAGGTGCACTATATCTCATAGGCTATGCTAATTAGCCCCAGAAATAGTCGTAAGTCAGCTCCACGCGACTCGGGAGAAATATATAGATTTATGCTGATAAAGAATCCTCCGGGCTACACTTCACGGAGGGTATATCCAATATGAGTGATAGGAGAAATATGTGATGGACTATAAGCGATCGGAATAAAGCACGACGAACATATGTCGCGAAATACCGTTTATTTCTCCTATAACTGTCTACTAACTAGGGAAGTGAGGTTAATATACAGTTACATAAACGCGTGCCCCTATTTATGAGCGCGCGTCCTGAAAGGTATGAATGTCATTGCGATCTGCGTCCCTTACCGACCGTGACCGGCTAGTCCCTGACCTAGCCATTAATCAATGCAGGGCATAGCCCATAACAAAATAAACATAAAGATAAAATATAACCAGAGCTAAAGGCACCTCCCGACAGTAGCTCCAAGCAATAGAAGATATCTCTTTTGGTCCGGAAGTCACACCCCTTGTCTTTTCCTTTTCCTTTCACAACTTCCTGGTGACAATGTTTTCTTGATCCCTGCTGATAAAGAGAGATAGGCCATCAGAGAACCTTCAAAAACAGCTGGGTTCCTACGTCTTTCCTAGAGCCGCTTAATGTGATCTTGTAAAGGTTGATGCACCTTTCTATTTTCTTTTCAAAGTTTAGAACCCTATAGTCTGTTCTCTACGCCGTCAAGATATCACTCGAAACCTTCCAACCTCAGTTAGCCTGGCGAGATTTAATTGGAGCTACTGAAAGAAAAATGTCACGCTTCTAATTGCTAACTATTTCATTATAAGTATTTACTGCGTATAGCTTGGCTAATAGTACTCATTCTACTAGCCATTCCGCCAGCCTGCATGTTGCTAGCCAGAGCCTCCTCTAGAGCACTCTGTGTTATAGATGCATCTAAGAGTATTATTAGTGTCATAGATACCAACTAAGGACTTAGTTTTACCATCTAGATCGCTAAAGCTGCTCCCCATGCTAGGCGTACCTTCATTTCCTTCCTTAGTCTTACTTTTCGTCACCAAAATTCTCCCATCAATTTCCGAAAACCGCTTGGGTGAACTTGTCACATCTCGATTTTGCATTTCATGGCTTGACGGACGCGTGTTTGAGGCAGAACTTTGACGCGAAGTAGACGCTATTGTCCGCTTTGAGAGAAGTGAATGGCTATTAAATATTGGCATTCGATTTTTGTTGATTCCAACATCATCCTTGGAAGAAGTTGGTATTGTTCGCTCTCGAAATTGAGTCTTAATTTGGGGGAAAGGTATGAATGCTGGCTCATCGTCATCATCGGTTGAATTTTTGGAGCGTTCTATTTCTTGTGCATGACGGACTGATCGCCGAATTATAGGGCTAAGTATTGGAAGTTCTGAACCGGTAGATGAATCTGAGGAAGCAGAGTCCAATAGGGCTGGTATCTTTGGGTGTAGAAATCGAGGCTCAGGTATTATAGCAGCATTAAAGCTGGTTTGGGTTTCGGGAGACACTGCTCTTCCGCTCAGAGTGAAGTGGGAATGTCGTGGACTTATTTGTTTAGCGTTTAGAGAAGGCAGAGTTGTGTTGACGGAAGGTAGGCGGGAGAGAAGCGGTATTGGGGTTGTTGTCGGAGTATTTACAGTTATTGGAGACCCTTGGACGATCCTCTCGACACCGGTATGCACAACACTACTCACTGTAGCAGTAGCATTTGAAATATCTCTCCTGTGAGTTGCAGTAGAGGATGCTCGAGGGGCTTGAGAGAATTAGCCTGTCTTATGTATGTTGGTTTTTTTTCCGAAATTACCTGTAGCATCTGATCCTGTTCTCGCTACATCATCATCGAGCTCTGATTTACTTCCTGTTACGGCCGCTCCTTTTGCCACTCTTACCTTTCGGATCTGGGCCTGGACTTGCTGCATATGCTGCTCATATAGCCATGCTACCTGTTGAAGGAGGAATGCCAGGGGAACACCAAACTTGCTGGCACTGAACTAGATTAGCTTTGAATCGAGGCCGGCTATGACACTTAAAGTTTGTTCCCTTGACCCTATTAGTCTCCATAAACATGGCGTGAAGTAGACCTACAATCGAGATCACTGTTTGTTGACGCATCTGTTACGATCTTCCATAATTGCTTGTCCTTTGAAGCATCCCATTCCACCTTTCGTGTCAGCGCACATTTATTTCGAGGTTAATATTCTTACAAAGGGCGGATCCACAAAATCCCCTCGGGGGAATGGAAGTCGGATAAAGACTTTGTATGAAGGGTCAACAGAAGACATGATAGTAGATAAGAATCAGAAAAGCAACGACTAAGCTTCAAGTGTTTTTGCCGCACTCAATAAGGTACACTTTTTTTAGATTTTGTTTTGCTCTAAGAAAACTTAAACTAAACGTCATTACATCACAAAACTGGTCGAATAAAATACCGATTTTGAAACATTTGACAATAACTTGAAAACATGGCTTTAGTGTTCAAAAATTTCACTCGATACTTAAATCTGTTATTTCTCAGTAAATTCCGACTTCTCTTTGTGCAAAATATATAGGTCCTACTTTCTCAACAGGCCTCTACATTATCGATGAGTTGGCCAGTCTTGAGAGCATGTTTCGTATACTTCCGCTGGTGAGTCGCACCCTAGAAAACTTTTCCATCGACACGAGCTTTCATTTAATCGGTGAGTATCTCTTTTCCTATATCAGAAAAAAATTATCAGATGCCAAACTACTCGATTATCCGTTACTACTCTGATGCTACGGTATCTGCAGTAGACTCTGTGCAGACCTGTAGTGGGTCATGGTTTAATTATTATTATTCTTTACGAAAGTTTTAGCTCTTATTTTTGTTATGCTTACCTCTAAATAAGATTTTGAAGGCAGGGATAAGTGTTGCAAATATAATTGGTAAGAACTTAACACATCCTAACAATAATTATGCCGGGGCTCGCTATTGGTTCATACACAATGGCATAAGAAATCGAAGGTTGCTGTAGCCCCCTTCTGTGCTTAATTTTGTCCCTAGTATCATACAAATTACAATGGTATCAGGGACAAATATAATCATAGAAAGGGACTACAGGGACCTTCAATTTCCCATACCATAGTGTACAGTACGCTCTCGCTGTGAGAATATGGGGCAAGACTTGAATAAGGCTCCTCATTGGGGGATTTAATTGGATTGGCCAATAAAGCCCTTGTTTAAGTCTTGCTCCATATTACTATAGCGAGAGTGTACTGTACTATTAGCAGAAAGGTACAGGGGCTCGGGGGTAAGTGAAGGCAGCTGGAAATTTTATATACAGGGGTTATAATATGGATATATCCTAGCCATGCTATACAATTTTCTAGGTTAGACGAGATCATCTGATCTAATCTTTCACACCGATTTCATTTCATCGCAACAGCCACTTCTGATGTTTGATCGTAAAACTCTACAGCTGCACAATTGTTAATTAAACCATCTTACAGATATTAGAAAAAGATAAAGTTATCGAACGCCATTCGCAATTTAGCACAAGCCTCCCGAGAATCTACTTTATAGGAATTACTATCCTCTAATCATGAATACTCAAGCTACTTTACAAGATCAAACTCTTGCTTCATATCTCAGTCGAGATCAAAGACTTGAGGTACGTGTAGAATTCTGGTACTGAACTAGGCACTTATACGAACTGATTTTCCCCAGACACTTGCACTGTATCGGACGGGATTCACGTACAAACAAATTGCGACTCAGTTAAGAGTAACATATTCACAATACAAGAACACTGTTCAATCTAATCGTGCATCTCCTAAACTCAGGACTGGACGCCCTCCTAAACTTTCTCTTAACCAAATCGATCAGTTGGAAGAATTCATCTGCAGTTCTCGCGAGGCACGACAATGTGCTTATCTAGAACTTTCATTTCATTTCTCCTCATGGGCTACCGGAAAAAGTGCAATCTGTAGTGCACTCAAGGGAAGATGGTACTCTCGATGCCTTCCGAGAAGGTCTCCGCCGTTATCAGAGAATCACATGATGGCACGGAAAGTATGGGCAGAACAACGCCTTCAATGGCAAGAACAAGAGTGGTCGCAAGTACTTTGGAGCGACGAAACTTGGATTAATGACGGACCTATTATGCCGAGCTATGTGACTAGAAAGGTAAGCAATTCCTAAATAAATCCAAAAGTTTTTTGATCACTCACAGTCTAAGAATAAAGGAGAGGCTTATGATAATACGTGTGTCGTTGATCGATACCGTAAGAATAATACTTGGGTGTTTCGGGGTAGTTTCGCCGGAATCGAGAGAGGCCCTTGTGTTTTCTGGGAAGCCGACTGGGGCAAGATGACCTCAGAAGGCTATCGCCAACACATCCTTCCCCTTGTTGTGAACTGGCACAGAAACAGACGGCAAGAGACAGGTCGTGCATATTTATTTATGCACGACAATGCGTCAGTACACAAAGCACCTCCCGCAAGAGATCATCTCATGGCACATGGAATTCAACCTATTTCATGGCCAGCATACTCCCCAGATCTAAATCCAATTGGTAATGTGTGGGGTATGATGAAACTATACATTCAAAGTGTATATCCAGAGTTTGAGCGGGGGAGACAGTGGAGTAAAGCAGAGAATCGCCGAATTATACTAGAGGCCTGGTACAACTGTACAACAGAGGATAAGCTTCGATCACTCATTCTAAGCGTGTCAAAGAGATGTGAAGAGGTAGTTAGAGTTCAAGGGGGTCCAACTTCATATTAGGAACACTTTGTATATTAGAATCTTGAGATAGATCCATCGAAATCCTTGATATTATCCTTGATGTAGATTTCTTAAGACACCATTAAATATTTAGCCAAGAGTGACATACTGCCATCACTTTCGTCGCCAAGAAATCTCTCACGTTAAATTGATATTTAGGTTTTGAGCTTATCCTAATATGGCTTCGCTAAGAAAAGATCAACAAAGGAAACCGACATATTGGTGAAATAATCGGCAACTAAAAACCCTGCAAAGGCATAGTGCCTTCACTTACCCCCTGAGCCCCTGTAACTCAGCTTGATATGATCAGCGCTTATTCCAACTGTAATCAAAACGATTTAGAGCGCCGAAGATTGATGGTGCGTGGTTTAGTAAACTTGATTGGCGTAAGCAGATATGTCAACGGTAGCTTCTCTTTACAAATACAGTATGTATGCCAACCCACACTCAGTCAACCCTGGCTTGAGGATCCGTAAAGTAGAGAAAATCAAGACAAAACATAGAAGTGCCGCCGAGCTGGCCAAAGCTGAGGATAATGCCTTCTCATTTCTGGACATCTTCAGGTCTTTGGTATTGATTGCACTCATCGGTAGCTTGACATCCTACTTCATCACGGGTGAGAGCTTTGTCTGGAGCATCGAAAGGCCGAGCTGGACGCGCCCGGTCTTCCTGAAATCATTCCTGGTATTGAATTATTAGCCTGGATCGCTCATGATGATGAAGCCTAGGCTTACTTTTTCTAGCAAGGACCGCAGCAATACACCAATGACGAGCTTGGAGCTTTCAACGGCATGGATCCTGAAAAGCCCATCTTGTTAGCCATTAATGGCACTGTCTATGATGTCACAGCTGGCCGTCGCTTCTATGGACCCGGTGGCTCATACCACTTCTTCGCTGGAAAGGATGCCAGCCGCGCATTTGTCTCCAACTGTTTTGATGTAGATCTTACGCCTGATCTGCGAGGTCTGGAGGTGATGTTTCTCCCCCTTGATAATCCGGCCATCGACGCGCAGATCAACCCTGATACATTGGCAGAGATCAAACGCAAGGAAGTTGAAGACGCGCTTCAAGAGGTAGAGAAGAGATTGCGTCAGTGGACTGAGTTCTTTGCAAACCACAAAAAGTATATTGAGGTCGGAAAGATGATCAGGAAGACAGAATGGATGTTGGAACGAGAACCACCTCCCCTATGCGAAAAGGCTGCATCTCAAAGAAAACTAAGGGTAGCACCTCAGGGAATAAGCCTCTAGAAAATAGGCTCCTCCAATAAATAAAATTCTGCAAAAACCTTGTTTTTATCAGGCTTGTAAGATAAATCTTGTGAAGCCAGGACGAGTAACATACATCAATCCCCGAGTCATTATCGGAGCGCTATTTTTACATCTACAACCATTCATCTATGTAAGATTTGTAGCCTTGAAGGTTCTACCTGTGTATTGATTCAGGAAATATGCTAAGTCCGCAAATCTGGAGCCCAAAGACAGAAGTGGGAGATGATTGGCGGAGGTTCTATTTGTGGAGCTAAGGCTCGTTCGTAACATGGTCCCAACAGTATAAAATAGAACAAGCACCAGTAAGCGTTAAGCTATGGCTTCATTTGATAACCTACTTCATTCTCTCATCTTGATTCCCCGTTCCCCCAAAAATAATTTACTGGGCTAGCTTCGGTTTTTGCGAGATACGACCGCACTACACTTCATCTATCAGAATTTCAGAGTGCATAACCTACTTTGTTCAGTCACTAAGGTTCATTGGGCCAACGGAGAACTATCTAGTATCCCCCACAATCCCTCAGTATACGATATCACTTATTTCAAGGCCTACATGAACGACTTAGAGCCTACCCTACATGATGTAAGTACCCAAATCTACAAAAAATTTAGGGATGAAGTCCTAAGAACCTACAGCTTTCTGGAAAAGAAACTTAGCCGCTCTAGCATCGGATCTAGATTCACTGGTGTACATTGGAGCATGAGTCAGATTGCTACGCCAGGAAATGAACCCCAGAAACTCCAGTAGAATCAGCCTGACAGTATGTGGTTATTGCCAATTTAAGCGAAAAGTGTTAAGGATATCTCGGATGCTCTTGATAATCAATATTAACAAAAAATTAATATTTTTACTTGAGGTCCAACTCGATTTGGCGTTCCTCTACTTACATTTACAGTGTCTCATCAGCAAGTTTGCTTTCTACTATTAACTCTTACCCCCTTTTGTATTGGCAATACCTCGTCCGATTCCCCAATTGCGGAGTATTTTCGCTTAACGTCGTGGAGAGGCGATCGGCTACCTTACGAGTACTTATATACTCCTTATCTCTAGCCTATCACGCTTCGGCCTTCTCGCATTCTAATACCGGACTGGTCCCTATTACCAACTGACTTTTCGAGCACAACCCTTAGGATTAAGAGGCCCTCTCATAATATGAAGTGATTACGCATCCTATTCGCCCAAATGTCATACCAGTGAAACTTCATCACTATATTGGACATTCTAAAAGCAGCGCAGTCGGCCGTCAAAGATCTAGTGAAGGCAGTGAAAAGATGGCCCCAAAAACCACTCGCGAGTATGTATCCATAGATAATTTATGTTTTAACCGGAGAAAGAAAGGGGCACAGCTTTTACTGGAAATTACACATGACCCGAAAATGCGTGAACTTTGACGCAAGTGCCTGATTAATATGCTATTACACGTCGCGTTACGGGGTTGGATAAACTCCGGACACATAATGTATGGCTATGGCCCATAAGAAAGGCTGCCAGAGTGTAAAGCCTTGATAGAAATACGGCTAGAAAGTAAAAAATATATTGAGGCTAATCGTGTATGGCTCTAAAGTCTTTAAGGAATAAAAATTTTTCGCTTTACTTAATTTGGGATGATATCGTATCTGATTTATTTTGTCCCTCTTTTTCAATTAACCTAATGTGGTACTTCGAGGGCTCATGTAAGTATTTTTGGAAGATACGTATTGTCTTTTAAGCAACTCAATTTTTGACGCTCGGAACACTCACAGTCAGATTCATTTGCAGATACCACTACGAAGTTATTCTTTGCGGTTTATAACTTCTTCCATGAATCTTTACCACAAGGAAGAGCGTGAAAGTTCCATTGTTGACAGAGTATGCTATCATCATTCTATTAGGAATGCGGTATCACTGCAAGAGAAACAGTGAGAGGTCTTGCTGAGTTCGCACCAGCTTTCTCCTGTCTCAAGTGGGGCATGTGTCTAAGCTACATAGACTTTATTTGGGAGAAAGACCGGGACAGTGTACGACTGCATCATACGACCTTGAATAGCTATACGTAAATAGAATTTTATCAAAATCCGGTAAATGTTCCTTCAACCCCCAGAACTGCTCAACATTTGGCTAACATTGTCTCATTTAGTCCCATCAGCTCCTGTGCTGACTCATTTTCTCAAGCTTCTTTCAAAATCAGGCGCCGTGTTTTCCAGCTCCGCTACCTTAAGTCAAATCGGAATACTGAGATTGGATGGATTTCTTAATCAAGTTCCATATGGCTTCAATTGAGCTGAGGTCTTGGGAAAATAGCGGCCATTCGATAAGCGCGATGTCTCTTTCCCATGAGTCCTTCAATCGTTCGTGCTGCTTTTTACAGCGGGGCGTTAACCTGCATGATAAAAAGCCCTAGTTCCAACGTGACTATAGCATATATTAGAATTACGATTCGTTCGGAGTATAAGCTAAAGGTGGTAAACCTCCACTCTTTTTCTCATAAAAAACAGATCCTCTTTTTATTCCGAAGATGCCCAAAACATCTAGCCAATCTGCCTCCGAAGCTTGTTCAGTACGCAAGCTTCTTGGTATGTTTCATGTTGATATCCAAATTATTTCGTTGTGTTTTTGAGAAAGTTTGACTAATTACTGACTTTTCTTGTGGCTTTTTTTGAATTATTTTCAATTCGAGTCTACGACTATTAATAGACATGTAGGTCCTCTCTGCTCACAGACCAAAGATGCCTATCCTCGGGTAGTACGCCTTTTCGTATGCGTTCCATATGATTCGTTTCCATCAGCAATGTCCCCTCAGGTCTTCATTCGAGTGTACAGTTAGAGCTTTTTGTGGCTTAATTTCTCGTACGTCGACCGGTAGTGATCCAAATTTCTTTAGTCCGGAGGGTAGTAATCCAGTGATTAACGGTCCTAAGATATTTTCTAGCCAAATATGGTCGCTTTTTTTTATTTTCTGAGTTAAAAGCGAGTTTAGGCTGAACGACCCCCTGTGAGTGGCCCCCGATCTTCATCTGTTTTAGTTCATGTTTGACTGGGGATTGTTTGACGACCTGTATAACAATAGTACTGTCTTTCTACGGAATATTCAATATGAATGGATGGTAAGTACCATATAAAATGGTTATACTGAATGCCTTTAATGGATGGAATATCGCCTTGATGATCACGATTTGGACTATTGTTCTTTGCTGCTCCTACTGTGGCAGTATCTAGATACATCTTTCCTCCAATATCAATACTCGATGACAAATATGAAGCTACGATGCGAGTTCTATTATTGCATGAACGACATTTTATACATGACTTGTTAGTTTCGGCAGCTCTGTCACTTAGCACATTATCCATAAACTTCAGACTCCAGATATCCCTGAGCCATAACCGAGTCAGCAAAATATTATCCCCTTTCTGATTAAGCCTTTACACACACCCAGACAAGAGAAGACATTGTGCAAAATTCGAAATGGCTGATTTGTCCACGCTCGACGGAGGAGCAAATGAAGTTCTCTACCTCTCTTACCTGACCACTAGCCTGAGAGAGTTGTCGGATTCTGGCTCCCTGAGAAGTGTGACAAGCTTTACAAACGGTACGGCTGACCTGCCTAACCGTAATTCTAAGTTGTGCGCCACTTACCTAAATTGGGAGCGCGACGTAAAGGTTCAATGAACTTTGTTGTACTCAAACGACAACAACTACAAAATGAAATATCCTTTCTCTGAGGAATTGTCGTCCTACATGACTCGACTCCTCATGCCCCCTTGAGCGCCCAAATCCAGACTACATGTACAGGGCTCTCGTACTCTCCCCTACCACTATCGACGCCTACGATAACCCGCACAACCTCTTCCTGAGGCCTGCTAATTCGAGACTTGCTCATCCTCATCTGTGCGAATGAATCCGTCAGCAGACCCCTCCTTGTGATTGCGTTACCTATACGTGGATTGCCGATCAACTTCGGCTTTCCAAGCCTATCCTCAAGCAATTGGGGTGGTCGTAGCGACCAGAATAATTCTGGGCATAGCCCGTCACACCCAATCCAACAAAAGAGGCTCACTTGAGAGTATGAATTTTCGGTAATGGGCACCTGTGGCCGGCCTCTCATAACGGCATTGGTCTCGAGTTAAACGTTTCCCGTGCTGACGAGGCACAGGAAGAGGAGTCAACTGTCGGGTCATCTTGGAATATATCAAACAGATAAATGCTGCTCCATTGAAGAATAATTTTACCAAGGCAAAGAAAGTCTAGACGAACAAGGCTGGGGATTTCAGTAGTAAATATGAGGACTATAATAATGATGAAGACGGCATTGAATAACTGACTAACTAGTGAAATTCAGGTCTATTCATCAAAATTTGGAGGGACGAAGACGACATCTCTATCTGTATGTGGTGTCCCCTACAGACCTGGAGGTTATCTTCAGAGCCAACTGAAACCTGCATTACCTAGTCACGGAGGAAATGTCATCCAGATAAGCTTCCGGGGCGTACCCAGCTCCCGTTATGGCAGTGATAAATCCTCACTGTTTGCAGATATTCTGACATTATACTGTCTCCCGAGGAAAGAGCACCACTACCTGAGCGCTGGTGGTGCCGGTATAAGGAGAATATTTGGACGATGGGATATTAGGGAGATATAGATAGGGATACGCACCTCGTGTGGCTCTGGTGTCTAGGCCTCGCCTGGCTGGAGTTGCAGGTTTTTTGAGACTTTTTCCCGCGTACCGGTTCCCATGGCTGCTCTTTTTCTATTTTTTGGAGCAGAAGGTTCCGTAGAAAAGGTGGTTGGTTTCTATGGGTAATTACTGAGTCAAATATCTACCCATCATGAGTCAGTGTATCAATGATCCTAGGTTCGAGTTAAAAGGGGATAGGAGCACTGTAGAAGGTGTAGCCTGGGCCGAGAGAAGCCCTAGTGGCATACTAGTCTTGGACTCAAGATAGCACGAATAAACACAACTAGATCACAGCTTTATAGTTTGGTATTGCTGTGTTTCACTGGAATAACACGGCTTAATTACCATTTTAAGCTAATATGTGCTGTAATGTTTTGCTGAATAGCGTGATAATTTTTTTGTGGATTTCCGTTCAAGGATTTAACCTAGTACCCCCACTATAGCAGACACAGATGAGGCCGTGAGGGAGCAGGTTGTTTGCCCTGCCTTGTTTTAAGTCCGTCTACCACCCAACGGCTATACTCAAAATCGGTTAATGCAAAAAATTAACCTCACGTCGGAGAATTATGATTTTACTCTATAACAAGCATCTAGATTTCAAGTTCAAATAGACAGTCTTCAAAAGAATAACTATGCGTCTGATGAGTAACTTTCTCGGCCATCTTAGAAACTCCATTTTCTTGCTGTGCACTGTTTCCTGCTTCCATAGCCGCTACCGCCTCTGCTCCTGTCTACGTACTTTCAATCACTTCAGTCTTCGAAAATTAGGTATTTGCATCGACTGTTATCCTCTTTCTCCTCTTAAATTGTGATAAACGCTCAATTTCGGGTGTCAGAGATTCAGTAATGGTCTTTTTCTCGGCTAGTTGTGCCTTGACTCTCTAATTGATCTTGCAATTTTGCGAATGAGTAGATTTTCACGTCTCATACCTTGATTATTATCTATATGGTTTTGGAAAACGGCTCACACATCAGCCGGCTTTCGAGGAGTGCAAATCTTATCAATTTTACGCTTCTTCGATGCTGGAACTGGTGATTTCAGGCGTGTTTACGGGGAAGGTTGGGTAAAAGCATTCTTTAGACCTTTCTGACGATTGAGCGGGAACAGGCCGGCTGCGCGCCATCTCGCTTGGGTCTGAAGGTTTTCTAGACACTCATTGCGGGCTTGATAGTAGCAATTAATGAACCTTTGCTTTTTCACAGGCGCATAATCGTAGATTGTTGAGGGATCCTCAATCAGCTGACGGTGGCAAGCTTTCAATGGTCAAAAACGCGAAAATCAAGCGGCTGAAGGATGTGTGACGTGTGTGGGGGCGTTTTTATGAGATGTACTTTGTTCTAGTAGCATTCCCATTGAAAATCTACGATCGTGTGGCTCCCATGGCTATCAACTGGTAGGATGCGCCAGCAAGTCTCCTCTTAGGGCTTAGTTTCAGGTAAGAAATTCGGTTTCAACCATCTTAGTGCACTACGGTGAGCCGTCCATCCATTCTCAGATGTTGAAAAGATCCAGTCTGGCGCCTTTTCTTCGAAGATCTTTGTAGTGCCACACTTTTGAAGATGACAAGCGGTCGGGGTTTTCAGTAGTCTACACTAACAGTCTCCACGATTGAAATCCATTCCCGGTCCTCGGGAATTTTGCAATAAACTGAACTGTTATTTGACGCACAGATTGCCCGCTCATTTTTGCAGATTCCGAGTCCATGTTCGTCCATGCTCCATATATTTTCTGGGCGAACCAGGAAATCGCGCTGCACACTGTTAAAAGGCGTGCAAAAGTCGTCGATTTTTTGGGGAGTGACTGCTGTGACTCTTGCTTGATCGAGAAGCTTAGCAGTCATTTCTTAGCTTTGTGGATGTCGTGACATAAATCGATATATTCAATTGATACCGACAGAAGTATTGTCGCCCGGAAGCTCCAGTATCTTTGCGACCATTTTTCGCACATGAACAAGTGAAGGAGCCTGCTGTACACGATTCAGTTCAATCAACCAATGAACGAGGAATAATTCCTGATAATCTGTTAAAAGTTTTGGAGGTTCCGCAGCTTCTTTACGGGACTGTCGTTTTTGTCTGATTCTTTCATTAAAGATGGTGTAGGGGACGTCATGTGCTGCCGTTGCCGCCCGCCGAGATAGGAGTTCATTGCGATTAAAAGCTGCAATGGCCTCTTGAAGTCTCAGTTCACCTGATGACGTTTTTTTTAAGAATTTAAAAAGTTGTGACTACTTAAAAGATTGGCATTTAAGATGAGGTAGTTAAAATGGGGGTGATTAAGAGCGTTAACCAAATGTGGGTTTGTTTACTTGTTTATTGATTCGATTTAAATTCAATTAACCCGTTCAGGTACCCAATGGGCCCCATGCAGGTGTCTAACTTTTTATTTCCACAGGAAACCTTTCGGTGAAAACCCCCTAAATCTACCTGGTAAGATTCTGCTGGTTTTTGAAGTTAACCCTCAGGAAGTGCAATGTACTGTTTGGTCCAGTACAGATATTCTCACGTCAAACTTCTACCTCTCGCCTCATCCTTTTCTCCTCTCCCTCCTTCACCTGTCTTTCCACATCTCCAACCAGTCGAAACTGCTCTAACCATCCCTGGTTTAAGATCCACTGCGATATTCTTCCTATATCTTCCGGGTTGTTCATCAGTTCTTCGAATGATCCGTTCTTGGACCTTCTCCACACCTCCGCTCTTCCTTTGGCCTATTGGGGGCAGGCCATGATCGCATGTTTGACGTTTTGCGAATGATATCCGTACGGACAGTTTGGACTGTCAACTCCAGGGACTTTTCTTTGGTACATGTAAGATTTGGGCCTGATGTGCTCGCTTTTTATCTGCATGGCTATGCTGCTCTGGGCCCTCTTCAGGTTTTTGTCGTGTTTATTAATTACAAATTGTCCAATAAATTATAGAGAGGTCCCGGGCAGCGCCCCTCGTCCAATTGGTTCGAGACCAGTGGAGCTGGCAGGGATTACACTCAAGAGCGTGCCCAACTCGTTCGCACCAATTATAAGTACATTTATTTTCTTTGCACAAGAAACCCGAAATTTCTGTCCACCCTAACTCCCATGACAACAACTCCAGAATACAATAACAGTTTAAAGAAAAAAAAAGAAAGGAAATAAAACTATGGGTTAACCAAGCGTTTCAGACACTCTGCTTCCCCTAATATCTTTGCTGTTCTTAGCAAATCTAGGACATGCAGTCCTCGCTTTCAGCTAAGGACAAGCCTGCAAATAGGTTTCCAAAGTTACCTATAATTTTTGAAAATTCTGTAAACTCTCTGACGCAGTTTGAGCAGAGAAGTTGAATAATTAAAATCGCCCATTGTTCTACCCTTCCTAATCCGATACATTAGGCTGGAATGCTCTCGACATCGTACAAAGTGAGTTGGGGACGTCTCTTGTCCACAGATACATTATAGATTTGCATTTTCATGATTGAATCTGCGGTGGTATGCAGCAAGTTTACCGTGTCCGGATCTAGGTTAAATTAGCTTCTGTAGAAGCTGCCGCAGCAATTTGAGTTCAGGGGGCTTCCGACGGCGCATCTGTAAGTCCAAATTTTTATATCGAGCCGGACGAGCCGTAGATCGCCAATCATCAATAATCTGTTGACGATGCTGCAGCATTAGTCGGCGAAGATAAGCAGGTGTGGTCTGATTAGCTTGAATATGGCGAGGAGGGAGTGACTGAAGTGCAGCTAGTGCTGCCGCATTAGCTTCTTTGTTCCTAGAAATCTTTGAGTGCCCCGGCACCCATCTGACTTCTGAATTGGCTTTTTTGGGCAACATCGTGGAAGATTCGAGTTGACCGATGGCAAGAAGTTGTTCTCCTAGTCTGCAGAGCCCGAACCACTGCTTAAGTATCAAGCAGAAGAAAAATTTTCTCCCCGTTATGCCTCATGGAGAGCACGGCTCGTAGTGCCACCGTCACCCCTACAGTCTCGGCATTATATACTTCTCCTTGTCAAAATTAGTGTTACTAATTGAGATGGCCGAGGAAGATTGTGCAAGGTTGTTCCTCCCCTGTTTGCACACGCATTGACCTGAAGCCTGAGTGTATTATGAGCATCACTATGCTAGTTGATATTAGCGGGATCACTCATTACTCTAGTTAGGTTCTTATATAGTTAGCACTCTGTGCCGAAATGGGAGAAATTAACAACTCCATACACTACCTGAGAAATCAATCTTCATCACTCATCAGAAATCTCGCCGCGCCATCATGTTGAATCTTCCCCTTCCTCCCCCTTCACTCCCCCCTCCACCCCTACATGCTTCCACCCAGATGGGTGGGGGGTTGTCGTTGACAGAGAGTTTATTGTCAACCACCTCCGCCGCTGACGCCAGGAATCGTGAGGCCACTCTTATGTTCCAAAACATTGCAATCGTACTTGATGAGGCGATTGGTGATAACGACACCTTACCCCTCCACCTCAAGAAGAAATTCCGCGAATTTGTCACGGATCTTAATCTAGTAGCTCAACGTCACTTCGAGTGTCATGTCAGAGGCTCACCCCGTCCTCCCAATCCATACCTGGCAGCACAGGCAATACAGACAACACAGGCAACGCAAAAGTTTTCCCAACCAACAGCAAGCCTGGGCCCAACCTCGCAACCCTCAGGTAAAAAGCTGTTCGCTGCTGTTGCGGCAAACCCAGCTCCGAAACCAAGCCGCCCGCAGCCTTTATCCAAGCAAGCTGGCCCGCCTAAAAAGCTTTCCCAAAATACGAACAGAAAGAAACTCGCAAAGCCGCTTGAAGATAATAGACTCCTAGTTCAAGTTTCATCTGGACATCCAGCGCTGGATATATCTCCCTACGCCGTAATGGAACAGCTCAACAATTTTCTAGACCAAAAGCTCGTACGCGAAGTACAGACCACAAAAACTGGCTTCGCAATTTGCCCAGCCTCCGCAGCAGCTCAGGAAACGCTAGCCTCTAAAATTACCAAGATTCAAACGTTCTTATCATCTCGGGGACAGTGCATAGTTGAGAAACCGGAAAGTCATTCAGCCTACAGGATTTCCGGTGTTCCTCGCACCTATGTTGGGTACAACAAGGAAGGCGCAGTAGAGGCAATAGAGATCAATGAGGCCTCTCTTGCAGAAGCTCTCACCGTCCTCACTCACGTCGCCCCATTGAACGTCCTCAAATCCCGAGGTACAGTAACCTCTGATTTCAGCCCTTGCAAGAGTTGGGTAGTTCTATACCCCAGAGGTACGAGCCTATCAAGATCTCTCCCACTCTTCGGCGTCCGCGTGGTGGCCAAACTATTACCACAAAGAACAAGAATTCCTCAGTGCGGACGTTGCTTCAGATGGCACAATGAACGCGCGTGTGCTCGAGTTCCTCGCTGCAGAATTTGTTCCTCAACACAACACGTGGAGAGTGGTCATGTTTCCTGCAACCCTGCGGTCGCCCACAGTTGCCCTCCAAAGTGCGTAAACTGCCACGGGCCTCACCCTGCTGACTCCTTAGAGTGCCTCGTCCGTCCAAGAAAAGACAATACATTCCCTTCCAAACAACAAACCAGCGCAATCCGACAAGCTGCAGCTGCTGCAAGACTGCGCCTCAAAGCTGCTCACTGCGGGATAATACGTACGCAGCCAACAGAAAATACTAAATCTAATATTTCTACATCATCTATTTCGCAGGGCTCCCGGACAAATATTGGCCCCTCTGAGGCCCTAGACATAGGATTAGGCAGGTACGAAATTCTGGCGGAGGACAGCCATCAGCGCAGACCCGACCAAATGAATGAGTAATACACCAAGTACTATTAAAATACTCTCAGTTAATGTTGGCCGCTCTTCCACCGCCCAACTAATAGCCCTCCAAAATGCCCTCGATGCACGCATAGACTTCCTACTGATACAAGAACCCCATATCTCTTCAGATACCGGGCGAAGAATCACGTGCAAACATCTCTCATTCGAATGCTACTCTCCAGTTGACGACTGGTCTATACGACCAAGGGTGATAACTTACGTGAAGCGTAACACCAACATAATTCACTATCAAGAGCGACTGATATCTTCTACGGAGCAGGGAATAGGCGATATCTTATGTCTCTCGGTCAAAGCCCCCAACAACCCTCGCCTGTTAATCATCAATGCATACAATGCACCCCCGGGCTCCACTAACCCAGGGGCTGGAGTATCTCGTCTCATCTCCATAGCAGATGTCTCCTTACCTCGCCAAACCATCTTGATGGGAGATCTAAACCTACATCACCCAATGTGGCACCCATCTTTCCGAGGCTCACCATCCCCCCCATCTGAAGCTTTCACCCGCTGGCTCGAATCGTGTGGCCTTTTTTTAATTTCAGAGATTGATAGACCTACACATAATCGTGGAAATGTTTTAGATCTCTGCTTTGGCTCAAGTCAACTGGTGGCCAAGGGGACCATCGCAACAGTTCAGGAGGACTTAGATGTGACGTCAGATCATCTCCCTCTACTTACTACTGTACACTGTGGAGCACGGGGAAACATACCAAGAAAAAGCCTCCGCTTTGCTACCGTCGACAAGGATACCTTCCTATCGCTCTTGGCTCCTCAATTAGAAGGCATCTTGCCGCTGACAGACAAATCCATCACAAATATCGATAGAAGAGCAGAAAAGATCATAAGAATTTTGCACGTTTCATTCGCCGGATCAGCAAAACGGGCGCTACTTCATAATAGGGGACAGCCCTGGTGGAATCAGAATTGCCGGGAAGCGAGGAAGAAATATCGGGAGAAGGTCCGGAATGGAAGTGCAACTCAAGTGGATCGAAAGGACTTTCGAAGGGTCACCAAGCAAGCAAAAATCTCTTTTTTCCAAAAGAAAACTGAGGCCGCCAACGGAAAAGACGTGTTTGAGATTGCAAGGTGGCACAAGTCGAAAGGCACCTTCCGTACTCCACCCCTAAAAGATCCACTTAACCCAGGAGCTCCCTTAGCCGAGTCTATCGACGACAAGAGAAATCTACTTGCGAGGAACCTTTTGCAAAATCAATCTGAAGCAGGAGACATTCCACTTTGGACTCCTACTGTAGCAAATAACTCCCTGCCTTTTCCTGAACTTACTATCGAGGAGGTCTCCAACTGTATCCTGAGAGCTGGTAACACTACTCCTGGGAAAGATGTGATCCCTACCGGAGTTCTCCGCCTCGCATGGCCTCACATATCAGAATTAGTGCATGACCTTTACCAATCATGCATAGATGTTGGTCACCACCCTAGATGTTTCCGTACTGCGATCGTAGCAATGATTGGGAAAACAAACAAAGCTAATATGACATCCCCTAGATCGTACAGACCAATCGCACTACTCTCCGTACTTGGAAAAGGGTTGGAAAGACTCATAGCAAAGCGAATGTCATGGATAGCAATTAATTTCCAAGTACTCGCTCCTCAGCAGTTCGGCGCACTACCCAAACGCTCGAGCGTAGATCTAACAACTTGCCTCACGCACAACGTAGAAACTGTGCTCTCCAAAGGCTTGACTTCTACACTAGCCACACTCGACATCAAGGGTGCATTTGACGCAGTGCTCCCGGGTAGACTTGTCAAACGTCTGAGAGAACAAGGCTGGCCAGCACATCTTTGTAATTGGATCGCCTCATTCATCACTGAACGTGAGGTCTGCATAAGACTAGATGGGGAGATCGGCGACCCCATCGCACTCAATTGTGGTCTCCCCTAGGGGTCCCCAATATCACCCATTCTGTTCATGCTCTTCATTGCCCCCCTCTTCACTCTTACTGCCCTCAAGAACGCTTTCGGTTACGCAGATGATGTTGCAGTCATAGGGATCTCGCCAACACTTGAAGAGAATTCGAGCATGGTGGGGACTGCCATTAACCAGGCACTGGCATGGGGATCCGATGAAGGCATCACGTTCGATCCCTCTAAATCGGGACTTCTCCACTTCTCACGCAAGCATAGGGATAAAGATTCGCGACCACTAGTGGAAACGAACAGTTTCACAGTCTCTGAAGACCCTCTGAAGCCATATTTAACATGGCTAGGAGTTCATTTCGACAAGAAGCTTACCTTCAAGCACCACGCGAAAATACAATCTACTAAGGCTCTTAAGGTTGCCCACGCTCTACGCTGTCTAGGAAACACGATAAGAGGAGCTTCTCCTTCTTTATCTAGACAAGCCGCTTTTGCATGTGCCCTCCCTATTGCTTACTTTGGCGCCGAGACTTGGTGGCCAGGCAAATCGAGAATTAATAGAGGAAAAGCCATCTCTAATAGGGTCAGTTCTCATCTCTCGCTGATAGAAAAGGTTCACACTGCCACCGCACGGGCTATCCTCCCTGTCTATCGTACCACTCCTACCGCCTCTCTTTTCAGGGAAGCTGGAATCAATCCCGCGGAGATAGCTCTGGACAGCATATCCAGGAGAGCCGCTATACGCACCCGCGGACTAGATCCCCAACATCCATTGTACAAGCGTGCGATAAAGTCACTCACATGCCCTGCCCTGTCAAGGTTTGCTCGCTCATGCCATAGTCTTCCGGCCTCAGAAAGCCACAATCCTCTTCTCTACCCTCCCTGGGAGAGAGTTGAATCTTGTCAAACCACCAAGGCCCGTGTCCGGGGTTCTGCAGGCCCAAGAGAGCTGAGAGCGAACTTGTTTCAGGAATTTCTTAGTACAATCCCGAGGAGCGACATACAAATATACTCAGACAGCTCCAAACTCCTGGATGGGAGCGCTAGTGGTGGCTTCGTAGTTTATCAATCCGATATCCAAGTGTGTACAGGAGCCTTCCCCCTTGGAAAGTTTAAAGAAGCATTCGATGCAGAAGCTCACGCGGTTCTTCAGGGGATTCATGCTGCCTCCGCCGTACCGACAGCCCGCTTCTCCAACAACCTATGGGTGTTTCTTGATAATGAAGAAGTTGCAGGAAAAGTACTAAGGAGGACCACTACCACTTCCTCTCAACCGGTCTTCTTAGAAACCCTTGACGCGGCAAAAATTTGGAAATCTCGATTAAGGCTGCCCCATACCTCGGAAGGACAGGTACACATCCGTTGGGTCCCAAGCCATGCTGGTATTGTGGGAAATGAAGCTGCGGATTGCGAAGCGAGGAAGGGGGCGGCAATGCCTTTTTCGGGGCCACCTGTGTACTCCTTTGCTGCACTGGAAAAATGGCACAAGGAACAGACTAAACTAGCCAGAGACAACTGGTGGCACACTTCATCTCCATCCAAATACACCCAACTCGAGATTGGAAAGGCCCCTAGTTTTCCTAAAGAGCTTTTCCTAAGTCGTAAGGACTTAGGTCGGGTTGTTGCAGCCAGAACAGGCCATGGGGACTTTGCTGCCTTCCACAACCGCTTCAATCACCAAGATGCCACGCTAAACTGTCTCTGCGGATCGGCAAAGACACCTACGCACTTCTTGTTCTGCCGAATTCTCCGTCGTCGTGATGGCCGCCCTGCAGGGCCTATTAACTTGTTAATTCCACGTCTACTGGGCACGCCAGAAGGAGCAATATCTCTAACAAAATAGCTGGATCAGTCTCGATTTTTCGAGGAAATATGCCTCCGATGAGGCATACCTTTTTATTCTCTCTTTGTTGCTTTACAAGATCGGGGGCTCTAGGAAGAGCGGGTGAAGCGAACTGATTGATCATCAGTTAGGAGCTCGGGGAGGTCTCCCAAATTAGGTAACCTTGTGTAAAAATTTTTCTCCTGTGCGCAGTTTCATACAACGCAGCACAGCCATGTTATTCAGACTTGGGAAAATAGTCAGATCCTCTGGGGCTTTGGCCTTAGCGTTCTATGTCCTGCTTGGGATGGTTAGTCGCTTTTTTGTAAGATATAAGGCTAGCATTCAGACGTAAAATAAAAATAAAAATAATAATAATAATAATTATACACTACGTTAACAGGCTCCTACTTGTTCCAAGTTTCCAAACTCACGAGTGATCAGTGATTCAATCCAGTCTTACAACTGCCTTTAATCTTCCCATTTTAATACTCCTCCATGTGGTGTCCCTCGGTCCTTCAAAAATGTAATGCCCCCATGTTGAAGGGCTAATCCTAGGAAGAGCTTCCATGCCCCACTGTCAAAGTAGTGACCTGAACGTGACTCGACGGCGAAAGGCTGAAGATCGGAAGGGCGGAAGCACAAGGCTGAGGTAAGGAGACTTAAGGGGCTGAAAAGGTAACTGTATGGTAACTGAAGACTAATGCTGAAGGTCCAATAAAGAAGTAAGGGAGCGGAGATCAAGACAAGAGATTAGAAACTGAAGAAGTCCGAGGGCTGAAGGACACTCAAGACTGAGAAATACTGTAGGCTAAGAGACATCGAAGGCTGAGGGACACTGTCAAGCGGCGGGACGACACGTGACGAAGATGGGTGATAAGAGATGTATAAGAGGGACAAAGGGCTATGAAGTGGGACTTTGGATGCGTATTAAAACTCAGGTTGGTTGGAGATGACTTCAACTATGGATTTCAAAAGTCGGTAAGGAGGTTGGAAAGGATTCTAATGATATAACTAAAGGTGGTTCTATTGACCAAAGACAAAGCGTAAGGAGTTAAACGACCGGGTAAGATGAGATGTTCTGAGGCACGAGATGTTGCCAATTGGGGCATATTATCAGAAGGCATCATGTTTGGACGAAGGGGTATTCCGGGACTGAGTAGGTTTCATAACGAGCAGAGGCGTTTTG
The DNA here is from genome assembly GCA_028751805.1 of Podosphaera xanthii. Lineage (NCBI taxonomy): Eukaryota > Fungi > Ascomycota > Leotiomycetes > Helotiales > Erysiphaceae > Podosphaera > Podosphaera xanthii. The sequence goes on along the minus strand of JAPWIX010000010.1, from coordinate 4,960,279 downwards.
GAACAGTAGCATAACGGCAACTAGGAGCAGTTGGCTGTAACATCTGACAGAAGACATGAGAAGGGGACCGGTTAGGGCTCTCATGATGATGTATATTAGGAAGGCGTTATCTTTGGGAAAGGGTATCGAGAACGTGAGGTTCTTCGGATCAGTATATTGTTATTTCTATCGTCGTTGATCTTGGTGGTCAACAGTTATTACTTTTAGGCCAGTAGAGCCAGTTATTATTATTATCATTTTACCTTTATACATTTATCTGGTGACCTTCGCAGGGAATCTCCATCTCCGTGCTTCGATTTATACTACTTTTATTATCATACTATCCACCTATATTTTTACATTTTTATCTCTCTATCTTTATCTATTTTTGATCAACTAAAGCGAAAGCAAGCTGGAACTTGCTGAAATAAGGATGGGTCGAAAATCTTACTACGTGCCTGCCGAAGTACGGACTTCAAAAAATGGACAAGCAGTCAGAGTGGCAATGCCACCAAGCACTGTTGAAGCTGACAAGGGACTAAATTCGATGATTGTGACTATGGGATTCGTCAAAAAGCTAAATCTACCTATCAAGTCATTAGCAGTCAAGGGGCTTGACGGTTATACTATCGACGAAAAATATGGAAAATCAGCTGAAATCACGCAATATTCGACAATTGAGTTTAGGGTCTTGGGAATCTGGCGCACATTTGATGCGATTATCCTACCATCCAGTGTCTTGCCGGAAGAAGAGATTCACTTGTGGTTGGGCAGACCTTGGTTTGAGGCAGTAAATGCCAAAATACGGGATCAAGGATAATTAATAAAAATTTGAGACAGATTTGAAGGGGAAGATGTGGTAAAGATTTTTGAGCCGCAAATATGCCAGAGAAGAAAACGTTGGCTGGTCCAGCGCCTAGATAACAGGCCGGATCCTACGAAGTCGACAAATGAAGAGGCTGAAGCATGTTACGATAGTCAATTTGTCCATCAGGAAAAAAAAATGATCTGTCAATCTGGGGAAGTTAGGAGTGTTCAAGAAGAGTCCATAAGTCTGCCAGAGAACAAAGAGGAGATGCTGGTGCTGGAAACACGGATAGAAGTTGAAGATTCGTTACGATTATCACAGGTTCACTCTTCAGAGCCAGAAAATTCGGATCAAATAAATGAAAATCAATTAAATGAAGAAATTGAAAAGCATAAGCAAGTACCGCAGGACGCACCTTTGGATGAAATGATGTTTGAAGAGAAAACAGGATCGAATAAATTGGATGAATCACTCAACGAAGAGTGTATTGAGCAACTCCCTATGCCACAGGTGGTAGTGGAGTCAGAAGAAATTTCCAACAAGACAATCTTGAACTGTGTCAGAGATTCAGTGGTAACAAGTTCAGTTGAACGTGAAGCGGGTATTCCACAAACTTTGCCTGGGAATGCAAATTTTGGACAACGAATAGATGAAAATAAATATTTGAAAACCTCGATTCAGTTATCAGGGGTTGTTGCAGATATCAGAGGATTTTCTGGCAGGCCAGAAAATGACTATGTCACGGAGTCGGGATGTAAAACGTTGGAAGTACGCGATATAGAATCACCATATATTTGGCCTGGCATAAATAGACAGGGAAGATTGAAGAGATTGTATCTGCAGGCAGAATGCTTGAGTGGCGACCCAAGGGCGAGGGTCAAAAGGAGAATTAGGCCTCCTGGGAAGGATTTTTTGATTAGTAATCTCGGGAATGGATTCGGAGATGTTGGAGTCGCGGGGTCGCTCCTGCTGTACGCCGGGAGTAGTTAAACGACCGGGTAAGATGAGATGTTCTGAGGCACGAGATGTTGCCAATTGTTTAAGGGTCTTAAGATGATTGTTATTCACAAGCTATCCAGAGCTATATACAATAGAAAATCTTGAAGTAAAGAACAAAAGGAGACTGAGAGCAAACTTCATTTATCTATTCCTCATGTTTTACTTCCCTGTCTTGCTTCACATGATCCAAGTGAATGTTGCGTAGTCTGTGTTCCCTCCATTAGTTTCCATAACTCCATCCCGCTTCCGAGTCCTTTCTGCTGAGATTCGATCTCTCAGGATGACTCAATCTCTTTCACGCACGAAACCATAGTCTCATTGTATGTCATCCGCTGATGTATGGGGAGACGTGTCAGCCGGGGAGGTGTCAACATGGAACCGCTCAGAAGTCATTGTTCAAGCCTTAGGCATCAGCCTAAAATTTGTCAGGCACTAGCCTGTGACATTACCTCCGATTTCCCTTGTTTTTTTTTTTTTTTTTTTTTTTAAAAAAATGAAGTAAGAGATGCCTTGAGTTCCATGGCACAACCTTTTTCTAATTATAAAGACTGGTCCCAATAAATATTAATTTTAATCGTATAGGGCAAAGTTATTTTTTTAGCATTTTGTTTTTGTTTTTCCTTTTATTTTCGAAGGCATCTAGGGCAACCGTATCTTCAAAGTCCGATATTGGATGCCATGATAGTTTCGCATATCCAGTCCACTTAACCAAAACTTCTCTTCTAATTCCTCGTCCGACTCTTTTATTTCTGACATCTACAATTTCATCAATACCAAACTCGATATCTCCTTCCCCGTTCTGTAGCCCAGAAGGTTGGTCGTCGTCATTTAATTGTGATGGTAGTGGATTATTGCTGGCGGATCTTAGTAGTGACGTATGAAATCGGTTATGAATACCTTTCGGTGTGTCAAGTTCGTAAAAGTGTGGATTTTCCGGAAAGATTCTCATTATGGTGTATTTACCATGTATCCAATCAAGTTTTTTGCAAGGCCTTGCTGTTTTGATATTCCTTAGGTTCAGCCAGACTTTGTCGCCAACTTGATAGCTGAAGGAGACTTCTCGCCGATTATTTGCATATTTCTCTTGCGATTGTTGTGCGATTGCCATTGCAGTTTCGGCGAATAAATGGGCCTCACGAAGTTTTTCTACCACTGCTCTGCCCCGGCCTGCAGGTGTAAGAGGTGACTGATGATCTGATTCTATTGTTGAGATTGATTCGGCATTGTAGCCGTGGCTCATAAAAAATGGACTGATTTGTGTTGATGTTGCAGGCTTGTTATTGATCGCAATTTGAGCTAAAGGGATCCAATCAATCCAGTCGTGCTGTTGAAATGAAATATATGTCCTAAGGTACGTTTCCACTTCTTGGTTAGCTCTTTCCGTCGCACCATCAGTCTCTGGGTGAAAAGCCGTCGATAATCGTTGGTTAATCTTTAAATTTTGGCAAATCGTGTTCCAGAAACCGTTAACAAATTGTGGCCCTCTGTCTGAAACAATTGCTCTCGGAATCCAATGGTGAGGAAGATAATTATGAATAAAAATCTTGGCTAATCCTTCAGCATCGAATGATTGGGGTGGAATTGGTAGTAAAATAATTCCTTTACTCAACCTGTCGGTAATAACTAACAGAACAGTAATTTTGTCCGGACCAGATGCTGGAAGGCCTGTGATAAAGTCCATTGAAATTTCCGTCCAAATTTGATTCGGTATGGGCAACGGCTTCAACAGCCCTTTCTTCTTATCTCGCCACACGGTAGTCCGGCCACACACGTCACAATTCTTGACAAATCTCCGTACGTCTTGGTTCATGCCAGGCCAGAAAAATCTTCTTGCAACGAGCGAAATTGTTGCGTCTCTACCAGGATGTCCGGAAAGGAAAGAGTCGTGGATATTTTGGATAATACCTGTTGTAAGTGGTTCAAAATTTAGAAGCCAGATTCTCTCTCGAAACTGTAGTAATCTATTCTCACTTATAGAACATTCTCCAGTTGCCATTCTTAAATTCAGCTCTGCTGGGAACTGTCGTTCTTGCGATTGAACAGCTTTATATGCTTTGAAATACGCTTCTCCGATTTTATCTGTGTGAAGAGCCTTGTTCCAAAGATCGGTAAGATGTGCTTCATCGGGGAAAGGGGTGGTCAGGTCATTTATATTTAATTCAGTTATCCAGAGCGTCTGAGGAAGAAGTACTTTTTTTTTCGGTGAGCTATCCGAGAGTCGGACGAGTCTTTTGGCATATCTTGATCCCTCCTCGATAGCGCATCTGGAATGATGCTTGCTTTTCCGGGACGATGTTTGAGGGTAAAATTGAGCGGAGCAAGAAGTTCCATCCACCGGATTTGTCTTTCAGAAAGGATCTTTTTAGAACTAAACGGCTCAAGATTTTTGTGGTCCGTCAGTATGGTGAAAGGTAGTTTGAGTCCTCTAAGCTCACTATTCCATTTTTTCACACACTTGATAACGGCTAATAGTTCCTTATCGTGAATGTCATAATTACATTCTGCGGGGAGATGTTTTGCTGAATAAAATGCGACCGGCTTCCATACCCCCGATACTGGGTCTTTTTGAGTTAAGGTTCCACCCACTGCCCATCCAGATGAGTCAGGCTCTACTTGAGTTTCAAAGTCGGGGTTGAATGTTGCGAGGATCGGCTTCTCTTTAAATAAACTTTTCATCTTTTGAAAAGCTTCTTCACAGTCTGAAGTCCAACTAAACTTGATACTTTTTCGAGTAAGATTTGTTAACGGTTGTGAAATTTTGGCGAAATCTTTGATGAAAAGCCGATAATAATTCGCAAATCCAAGAAATGATCGAGCCGAACGAACGTTTGTAGGTGACTTCCAGTTCGAGATTGCTTCAACTTTATTAGGATCCATTTGAATACCCACCCCAACTTCTACAATATAGCTGAGATATTTTGTTTTCTTTGTTTCGAACTCACATTTTGACATGTCAAGATAAAGACCATGCTCTAGAAGACTCTCTATTACCCTTGATACTTTTTCTCGGTGATCTTCCAATGAGCCTGACGTAAAAATAAGGATATCGTCCACATAGGCAGAGCAGAAATCATCGAGATACTCTCTTAAAACCCAATTAATGTATCGCTGGAACGTCGCTGGTGAGCCTGTCAGACCGAAAGGGCATACTTTCCACTCATATAATCCGTATCTTGTTCTAAATGCGGTTTTCCATTCTTCCCCTTTTGCCATTCGAATTCGATGAAAAGCAGCAGACACATCTAATTTGGTCAACCACTTGGTACTGTTGAGTGCGTTGAGCGTTTCTTTTATTAGCGGTAACGGGTATCTATCCTTTTTTGTTATCGCATTAATTCCACAATAGTCAACGCAGAATCTCAATCCTCCTCCGGGTTTCTTTGTGAATAGAACCGGTGCGGCTGCGGATGACTTACTATGTTGGATAAATTCCTTATCTAATAAGCTCGTTAATTCTTTTCTTAAGACAAGTAATTCATCGTGACTCATATTGTATAGTGGCCCCCAAGGTACGGCTTTTTCTTTCCCATTCTCGTCTTTTTCTAAGGGCATCTCATGATCAATACCGGGCCTGTGAGGAGGGAGAGTTGCTGCCTCTTTTGGATTAAAAACTGGTGCAAAACGTTTGTAATGTTCTGGGAGCATTTGAGTAACTTCATCCAGCGTCAATTGAAATTTTGGTCGAAGTGCTTTTTCAATGTCTGACATTGTCGCTGCAAATATCTTGACAACTTGCGGGTTTTTTTTTTTTTTGACTTTTTGACCAAGTTTGCGAAGGTAGAAGGCATTACCTCGTTGATTGTGAAAGGAACTACTGTGGATTTTGCTTGATGGTTTTCTTGGGCTTCATTGCTGATGATAGATAAATTGTGGTTTTTAAATAGTAATTCGCACTTAACCGCGTTTAACTCCGCGTGGCAGTGTTTTAGCCATGGCATTCCTAAAATTAGTTTCCCCCCTTGATTTGGTACCACGTATTGTGATGGGCTGACATCAAAACAGATGGAAAAAAGAATGATGGCCGAAATACTGTCTATTTTCTCAATGACTAGCAATCTAGGTAAAAGGTGATCTTAAATACATTTTCCCGGAGCCAGGCTCTATCTCGACTAGCTGCAAAATCATTACCAATCATACAATTTCTTCTCTCAAAGCATAAACTGTTGGGGCCATAGTAAATTATGACTAAGCAAGATACCCCTGCTTGCAACGTTAAGGCGCAGCCTGTAACATTATCCCCTCACTTACTTTTTTTTTTTTGGTGAGTTAACATGGCTTTTTTTTTTTGCCGGTAGATCCTGTTCTAGCTCCAGCTTGTTCACCAACAGAATCACCTTTGCCATATTTAGATTCGAATATATCAAGCGCTTCCGTTCCTTCGAAGTTTTTTCTTGGTTCCCAGTTGGGCTCTTCGTACTGCTTCCACTTAACCAAAACATCTCTACGAAACCCTCGGCCACGACGTCTTTTCTCAGCTCTAAGGATTTTTTCGACCACTTGTTCTTCGTCGCCATCGGAATTAATTAATGGTGGCGGTTGTAAGTCTCTTGATATTTGAGAGGGCAAAGGATTATGGGGGTCCCGTTTTAAAAGCTCAACATGGAATCTTGGCCATATACCTGATGGGACATCGAGTTCAACTACGTGTGGAGATATTATTTTGGTAACGCGATATTTAGCGTTGACCCAGGAAAGTTTTTTTGATAGTTGAGGGGTGGAAATATTTTTCAAATTTAACCAAACACGATCCCCTGTGCTAAATTTTTCATGACTTTGTCTATTTAGATTTGCCGAGTTTTCCATTCGTTGTTGGGAAACTGCCATAGCAGCCTGTGCATATTCTTGTGCTTCGACTAGCCGTTTGACGAACTCATGAGCTTTTCTTGACGAGACAGAACTATTTTTCGTAGGATTCGGTACCTGCTCGATTGGTTGTATGTGATAACCGTGACTAAGGAAAAATGGGCTGAGACCAATAATCGTATCCCTATTATTAATGGCCAACATAGCGGAAGGTAGCATTGACGGCCATTCGTATTGAGAATAAGAAATAAATGCTCGTAAATAACTGAGAACTTCTTGATTCATTCTTTCGGTGCTACCATCGGTCTCCGGGTGGAATGCGGTTGACAATCTTTGCTCAATTTTTGTGAGTTTACAGAGGCAAGTCCAGAAGTCGCTTACCCAATTGGAGCCCCGATCAGATGTTATAAATGACGGGAAACCATGAAAACGATAATGACAGTTTACAAAAATTTTTGCGCATTCCTCTGCAGACATTGAATTAGTAGCTTCCAATGTACAACTTTTGAGCAACCGGTCTGTAATTACCATCAGGTATCGCGGGTCTTCTTTTGATTTGGCAGGTAAGTCTGTCATGAAGTCTATTGATAGTTCCGAATGGAATCGCTCAGGAATTGGTAGCGGGAGAAGCAATCCTTTTTTCTTTTCTCTCCAGACATGAGATCTACCGCAAACATCACAGTTTTTGCAGAAAGTTCGAACCATTGATGAGGCCCCTGGCCAGAAAAAGTCCCTTGATAGAATCGCATAAGTACTGTTGTGGCCAGGGTGTCCGGTAACATGAGAATCGTGCGTCATTTGTATAATTGCTGTTTGGAGTGGTTCCCAGTTTGGAATCCAAACCCGTTTTCTAAAACGGAGTACTCCCCTCTCGTCAAAATCACATTCAGAGATAGAGATTTTGAGCTTTAGTTCACTGGGAAAAACTCTTTCATCATTTTTGACTGCTTTATACATAATTGATAAATCGTGATCAGTGGTACATGCTTGATCCCATAATTTTTGTAAGTTAGGATCTGAGAATATTTGATTTCCATGAGGTATTTTTACTGAAGATATATGACATACAGTCCGGTTCTGACAAGTTGTGATCGTAGCAATTTGAGATCTGACTATTTTAGCCTCAGCACTTTCCGGTTTAACCCAAATATCTTTAATAAGTTTTATGTGCCGAGCCCTTAGTCTTTCATCATTTCCATCTTGTGGCATGTCTTGTTCCCTTCGAGATAGCGCATCTGGTCGAGCACAATTTTTGCCTGCTCTAAATTTTAGTTCGAAATTATATTACGAAAGTTTGTAACTCTATCTGATTTGACGTTCGGAGAGTTTTCTACTTGTCATGAAATATTGAAGATTTTTATGGTCAGAGAGCACAATAAAAGGGTCTTTTAGTCCGATCAGTTCACCCCGCCATTCATCAAGTGCAGAAACAACAGCAAGTAATTCCTTATCGTGAATTTCATAATTGCACTCTGCAGGTGTCAATTTTTTTGAAAAATATGCTACCGGTCGAAGCTTATTTTGGTAATCGAATTGAGACAGGCAAGCACCCATAACGTATCCGGAACAGTCAGTTTCAACGACAGTTTTTTTATCAGGGTCGTAGAGCATTAAAATTGGTGCTGTAATAAATAAATGTTTTAATAATTCAAATGACTTTTGATGTTCATCTAGCCACACAAATGCATGATCTTTTTTAGTCAAATTAAGCAATGGTTGTGCTTTCTCACTGAACTTAGGAATAAAGTCTCGATAAAAGTTAGCAAACCCAAGGAAACTCCTTACTCCTTTTACTGAGTTTGGAGGGGACCATGATTTGATAGCTTCCACCTTGTCGGGATCCACTTTTATACCTTTGCCTAGGCTTATAACATACCCGAGATACTTTGTAGACTTAACTGCAAACTCACACTTCTTCGGATCTAATTTCAAGCCTGCCTTATGGAGCTTTTCGAAAACAGCGTTAACCTTTTGCCAGTGATCTTCAAGACTTTGAGTAGTATAGATAAGTATATCGTCTAAATATGCGGTACAAAAATCATCAAGATAACATCCTAGTACTTCATTCACAAGTTTATTAGAAAACGCAGCATAGCATAAGCATCCAGTATCAATTAAACATGGTACAAAGTAACTAAAATTTAATTGACAATTTATCAAAAATGGTGTGCCATTCATCTTACTTAGAGCATTTCTAAAATCTTTCTTTGAAAATTCTTTCCTCCCCTGAACGCGACTCTGTTCAGGGGTTAATCTTCCCCCGAAAGTGCCTTGTGAAATATTTCATCTTCTGAGATGCCATTAATTGATTTTATTGCTTCTGAAACAACTTTGTTGCTTTTAACATGCGATACCAAAGTTGGTTTCTTGGCAGGGCCGTAAGTGGGACAAAGCCGTGTTCCATGCCCTGACTTACAGCATCGGGTACACTTACCTTCGTTAGAGAGTCGTTTGAATTCATCTGGCGATCTCCACTCTGCCGGTGGCTTCCTGTAGCCTTGTTGATTTTTATTGCTACCAAGAGCGTTGATAACCGCCTGGGCGATCGTCATTGCATTGACACCTCCCATCCTGGTATCTCCGTCGGCATCAATTTCTGAGGATGCTCTGACCTGTGAGTTTTCATGAATATTTTGACTTGAAGATTCATATTGGGACAAGTACCAAGTTTTTTTTTTCAGATTTGCCTTTTTATTGATAAGAAAGTGAATTTTCGAGACGTCCTGCAACTCTTTTGACTTTAGATACCCATTTGGTTTAGTCATCTTCTGGTAAAGACTTACTTAACAATATATTTCTGAGGGTATGGTTTATCCCGCTTTCGAGTAGTGATATTTTTGAATCATCCGACCAGTGTGAGCAATTGCATTGAGTTATTTTGAGCTCAAAATCTTGTAGAAAATCGACGAAAAGTTGATTTTTACCCATGCGCATGCGTTGTAATTGACTTCTAGCTGTTTGTCGGGCTTGTTTGTTTTCCAACTGATCTGTAATATGAGCTAGAAAGAGTTCCCAATTGTAACTACCATCAGAGCCCCCATTTCGATACCATTGCATAATTCTAGGTTGCTTATCGGTGGGGATTGAATTGAATATACTTAAGCAAATAGACCTGTCCGATCCTAGAAACTGTCTATCTTCCTCGATTTTGACCCTTAAATTAAATATGTGAGCTTCAAAAGCGACAGCGCTTCCGTCCCATACTGGCCATTTACTGGGTTTTCTTTCATGAGTTGCCGAAGCAGTTGCAGGCACCTGTGCCGGGTAAGCTTGTGGTGAAGAGCCTTGGGGTAATGATGAAACTTGCGATTGGATTAGTTGTGGTATTAGGTTTTGTATCTGATTCATTACACTGCGAGTAATTTGTTCGCAGATGTTCTGGTACACTCCTGGTTGCATATTGGTAGCGTTAGCAGTGTCGTGTTGAGGAAGAGATTGATGTGGTTCATAGGGCGTACGTGTTCCGCTCATTTGATGTGAGATATTTTGGGTTTCCTCATTGGAGGCAGTTGCTCTGCGAGTTTCTTCAGACATAGTGTGGGTTTCTTGAAACTGTGATGATGTCTCGTCGTCGCTTGAGTCAATTACTTGTTCCGGGACCCGGAAATTCATAGAAGATGATATCTTCTCTTCTAATCTCTGTGGAGACCGGTATGCTTGATTTTATTCCCTTAGTTTATTTCTCTTATTTTTTTTTTTTGAATGAAAGAAAATTTAAGGTAATAAATTGAAGAAAGAAGATTGAGAAAATATGTGATGGGCTGACATCAAAACAGATGGAAAAAAGAATGATGGCCGAAATACTGTCTATTTTCTCAATGACTAGCAATCTAGGTAAAAGGTGATCTTAAATACATTTTCCCGGAGCCAGGCTCTATCTCGACTAGCTGCAAAATCATTACCAATCATACAATTTCTTCTCTCAAAGCATAAACTGTTGGGGCCATAGTAAATTATGACTAAGCAAGATACCCCTGCTTGCAACGTTAAGGCGCAGCCTGTAACACGTATGCCCATGCTGTATGGATTTTGAGTCCTCCAATATCCAATGAGAACTTGGTGACCTGATTAATAATGCCCGAGGTGTTTGTTAGTACCCCTGTTATAATTCTATGGGCTAGAGGATATGTTTTTAAGTTAAGTGTTTTCGCTTGTTCCTGGCTAATTGTCGCGAAAGCTGACGATGCAGAATCAATCAGGGCGCACAATTGATAACAGTTGTTGATAAGAGCAGTAGTGTGAAAAAGATTACAGTCCATTTGGAGCTTAAAGGAATTCCATTCTTGTGTAATGCTTTCAATTTTACTACTTCCACATCTGACTATACAAATCTTAGACTTCTGCAAGTGACTATTTACAGAAGTAATTCTTTTCCCTGATCCTTCTCATCCATGATATCTGGTTGGGCCATCTCTAAAATTTCTCCTTTTTTTTCCTCGGATATTTTGCTTAGATTTATTCTTGCTGTGGGTGGGAGTGGTGGCAGTAGTTTGCATCTAGTTGCGATATGGCCTCTGTTTCCACACCTTACACACAATCTATTCTTCTTCCTATACTCCAGGACTTCCTTTTTCACCCACGTGGCTCTTCGTCCATTATCTGTGTTCGTGTTTGTGGCTTGGATTGGTTCCCAGTCCATCTCAGTAGTATATTGACGAGCTGGCTTTGGTTTTGGATGTTGAATATAACCAGCTTTCATTTGGATCTTTAACTCAGCAAGGTTGCTACTGATGGAAAGAAGTTTCGAGATGAATGTGTCCCAGCTACTAAACTTCTTACCAACTAGCTCAGATTTGATATCAGAACACACCGCGTTTCGAAGCAACAATATTTTCTGACTGTTGTTGTAAATCGACCAGCCTGCATCAGCCAGCACAGTCTCGAATTTCGGTAAAAATGACGTAAATGGTTCATTTGGGCCTTGCTTGAGATTTTACAGAAGTTGTTGAGCACGGACCATCTTGTTCGAATCCCCAAAGACTGTGTTGAGATACGCTAGGAATTCATTCCCATTTCCTCTATTCTCGCTGGAGAGTAATCTTGCGGTGGTTGAAACCATTTTGACTGCATCACCTTCCAATCGCGAATATATATACATGAACTGATCAAAGTCATCTCCGATTGCCGGTCCATCTTTGGCCAACTTGTGTATAGCACTAAGGTGCCACTCATCCCAAATTGTTCTGTTCCTATTAAATTTTTCTAATAATGGTAATTTTTCTCGTAAGTATTCAATTGGGATTACCTGTGATTGCTGGACTTCTTGCGCTTTTGGTTACTGAGATTGAACTCTTAACTTCTTTTGAAGATTTACAATTGTACTCTGCTGTTCGTGAATTTGAGAGGCCTGTTGTTGCATTTGTGCAGCTTGGTGTTGCATTTGTTGTTGAAGGGATTGAAGCTGCTGAAGAATCTTGGTTGATGCGTCCACCTCCATTGTGGATTAATAATAATAATAATGATGATGATAATGATAAGATAATAATGTCAAAGATAATAAGCTCAGTATTGAGTTTAATAAGAAGGGTGATAAAAATTTCAAAAATGAAAAGAAGACTTCAAGATAATTTAAGGGTCTTAAGATGATTGTTATTCACAAGCTATCCAGAGCTATATACAATAGAAAATCTTGAAGTAAAGAGCAAAAGGAGACTGAGAGCAAACTTCATTTATCTATTCCTCATGTTTTACTTCCCTGTCTTGCTTCACATGATCCAAGTGAATGTTGCGTAGTCTTTGTTCCCTCCATTAGTTTCCATAACTACATCCCGCTTCTGAGTCCTTTCTGCTGAGATTCGATCTCTCAGGATGACTCAATCTCTTTCACGTACGAAACCATAGTCTCATTGTATGTCATCCACTGATGTATGGGGCGACGTGTCATCTATTGATGTATGGGGAGACGTGTCAGCCGGGGAGGTGTCAACATGGAACCGCTCAGAAGTCATGGTTCAAGCCTTAGGCATCAGCCTAAAATTTGTCAGGCACTAGCCTGTGACACAGAGACGCACAAGATTACGCACAGGCGGCCATGGCAACAACACAACAGCGTTACGAAGAAAACGCTAACCAATCACAACGACAGCCAGAGAAATTCAAGGTTGGTGACAAAGTTTGGCTTAACCTGCAGAATGTTAGCTCACCCCAGCTTTCTAAGAAGTTATCATGGCTACACGCAAAATATACGGTAACATCTGTACCTGACGCACTAACGGTAGAACTCGACATTCCAGGCAACATACATAAACGCTTCCACGTCGAGCTAGTAAAACGGGCCGGAACAGACACTTTCCCGAGCCAAAAGCGAGACGACAATCAAAATCCACCGGTCATAGATGACCTTGAAGAACCTGAGTTTGAAGTTGAGTCAATACTTAGGGCAAGAACAATTCGGCGAGGGCGTGGGGTCATGAGACAAGCCCTAGTCAAATTTACTGGCTGGGCGGAACCGTCTTGGGAACCAGTCGCATACATCAAGGATACTATAGCTCTTGATGAATTCGAGAAAAGGTATGGACCCATTGATTCAAACGATGGACCTTTGGAAGACAGTGCAGGTGCATTTGTCAGTCCAGCCGAAAAACGTATAAAGACGAAGAGACAATCTAGGCAATTACCCAGGAAAAATGTTCCTTCTATTTGACCCATCATCCCAAATAAGGCGGGAAGTTGTAACAGCTAGCTAGCCGGCAAGGATCCTGTAGACCACGGTTGCCAACGCGGTCCCTGCTACGCGAAGATATTGACATGGCTAGCACTCCGAAATGTAGATCAACATCCATTGGAACAAATGTTGGGTGCAGGGGGGCAGTCGATGGGTCTAGCCCAACGTCAAGATAATTACAATTTGAGGATATTGTAATGAGGATCGCCGTGAACTACTTCCACGGCGCTAAGTTGTTTGCTCTGTTTGCATGAGTGGAATCACATGGGCAGGGCAGGAGGAACCTATAAAATGGGCCGTCATGTGTAGACAAATATCTCTTTCTTTCCTCATAGTGAATATAAACTTCTGATTTCGATCCTCTGAGCCAACTTAGAGACACTAACCGTGACAATGCATTGAAATTGGACATCATCCCCTATGCTTCCGCACTGCAATTATCGCGATGATTGGAAAGCCAAACAAGGCAGATATGACTAACCCGCGGTTGTATCGCCCCATTGCACTCCTTTCAGTGCTTGGAAAAGGACTCGAAAGGGTCATCTCAAGGCGCATGTCGTGGATAGCTATTACATACAAGGTGCTAGCAACCCAGCAATTTGGCGCGCTGCCTCTCAGGTCCTCTGTAGACTTAACTACCTGTCTGACCCATGATGTAGAGACGGCACTCGCTACTGGGATGACAGCATCTGTTGCTACACTCGATATCAAGGGGGCTTTTGATACAGTTCTTCCAGGCAGGCTTGTAAAACGCCTTCGAGAGCAAGGCTGGCCACCAAGTCTCTGCAACTGGATTGGATCCTTTGCTACTGAACGCACGGTTTGCATACGCCTTGATGGAGAAGTGGGTGTCACAGATTAACTATATGAGGCAATGAGCACTTGTATGAGTAATGGTTGTTAATAATTCACTATGAAGAAGAAAAGCTAACTTAGTTTCCGAACAATCCTCTATATACAAGTTTTGTGTTTCCTTCCCATTGTTCAGCTTCGAACATCACCCGTGAGTAATTATTGAAAATCAAGGATACAAACTTATAATTAGTATCAGTCAGTTCAAGCCAAACCCTGATTACCTAGTCATGCTGTAGCCCTGATTATAGACCCTTGTACAATCTAGGACCCTTGCATAATTGTTGGATTTAGGCGAGATCGGAACATCTCCCGGGTCACTCGCTTGGAACGCCTCCCGAGTTAGTTACCCGGATCAATATCCGCACCGTCCGCTCGGCATAAAAGCGACGTCATTCACTACGGCTAACTACCCGGTCCTTCCACCCGCTAACGTCCAGGCTTGGACCAATCGGATTATCACTGAGCCGATTATTTTACCTATATAACAATAATTAACATATATTATTGTTAACCATTAGTGATCATTCCGGCATTCATCCGAGATCCTTCGAGATTTCTTTAAGCATGCGTCTACAGTCCTACGGGTAATCTTTTGATATTCATCCGGTTGGAGGTTGAGACTTTGGGGGTTATAGATGCGAAGCTGAATGTTGAGAATTGGCACTTGTAGATATGTATATATATATATATATATATATATACTGGTATCTTGTTAATAAACAAATTACTTCTTTAGATTTGATATGCTTAATGAAATATATTTTTCCTAACTTCAACAATAATGCAGTCGCTAATCTCTATTATTAGTGATCTTGCCTTATGTACCCATGATCTGCATAATAGTACATGCCTGCAATAACCATTGTTGGCTACAGGTTTACAATTGGCTGAACAGCCGTCACAGTGGGGGCGCCAAGAGCAATAAATTGCGGACTCCCACAAGGATCCCCAATCTCTCCCATCTTATTCATGCTCTATACTTCTTCTCTTTATAAGCTCGAGGGTCTCAAGAAAGCCTTTGGCTACGCCGATGACGTGGCAATACCGGTAATATCCCACTCTCTGGGAGGAAATTCTCAGAAGATTGATTCTTCGATTAATCAGGCCTTATCATGGGGCGAGGGAGAAGGGCTCGAGTTTGACTCTTCGAAGTCAGAATTGCTGCACTTCTCTGGAAAGCACCGTGACAAAGGATGCAGTCCACCGGTATTAACAGACAGGTTTTCGATCTCAGAAAGCACTGAGTGCCCGTATCTCAAGTGGCTAGGTGTTCACTTCGATAAAAAGCTAACATTCAAATATCATGCTCAGATACAAGCAACAAAGGCCCTCAAGGTCGCGAATGCCCTCCGCTGTCTTGGAAATACCGTGCGTGGTGTGTCACCTCACTTATCAAGGCAAGCCGTAATTTCTTGCGTTCTACCAATCGCGCACTTTGGAGCTGAGACATGGTGGCCTGGAGCTTCTAAGAACGTTGGGAATAAAAAGGTTTCTAACAGGGTCGGTCAGCACCTTGAAAAGTTAGACAAAGTGCACAGAGCTGCTGCAAGAGCAATCCTTCCAGCATTTCGCACAACTCCTTCTTCTGCTCTCCTCAGGGAGGCTGGACTTCCCACCGCCGAAATTTCTCTAAATAATATATCTTTAAGGGCTGCCGTCCGCACCCGCAAATTGGATCCCCACCATCCCTTGTCAGGTCGTGGGCAGAAGTCACTCCAAACCATTGCACTGACAAGATTTTCCAGGGCATACGTAAATGTTCCAGCGTCGGATCAGTTAAACCCTCTTCTGCTTCCCCCATGGGAGATACCAGACTCAGAAATGGATGTTTTGTACCAAATCGGTGGCCCAACAGGTACAAATAGCTCAAGGGCCGAAAAATTCCGTGACTTCTTACTCACTAGACCCCCATCTGACATCCTTGTTTACTCAGACGGATCCAAACTACCGGATGGAAGTGTGGGTGGTGGATTTGCCATTTTCCAACTCGGCCGGAAAATTTTAACTAAAGCTTTCCCCCTTGGCAAAGGCAAGGAAATAAACGATGCGGAAGCCCATGCAGCACTGAGAGGCATTCAAGCGGCTATCGCCCTTCCATCAACAAGGTTCTCGAACAACCTTTGGATATTCATCGATAACTTGGAGGTTGCAAAGAAGTTCCTAACCAAGAATAACAGTACATCTTCCCAAGAAATTTTCTTAGATGTTTTGGAAGCTGTCAAGATCTGGAAATCCCGATCAAGACTCCCTCACATTAGCGAAGGAGAAATTAAAGTGCGCTGGGTACCCAGTCACGCTGGAATCGAAGGAAATGAGCTTGCCGACGCAGAGGCAAAGAAAGGTGCGTCTACACTCTTCCAGAATGACCAACCGAAACTTTCAATAGCAGCGTTAGCCCTGTGGAAAACATCCCAGATGTGTCAAGCGAGAGAGAAATCGTGGGAAAACCATGCTCCTCAATCATATGTCAAACTAGGAATTAACACCGCCCCTTACTTTCCCAAAGAGCTCTTATTGAGCAGGAAAGCCCTCGGTCAAGTAATCGCCGCTAGGACCGGTCACGGAGATTTTGCTTCTTACCATACATGTTTTAATCACAGGGACGCAAATATGCACTGCCTCTGTGGATCACCAAAGTCTCCAAAACACTTTCTCTTCTGTAGAATTCTTCGCCGCCGCCATGGCCGCCCGGATGGGCCTATCTGCTTACTCCTATCAAAGCTCCTAGGAACACCGGAAGGGGCTGTCACATTGACTAATTGGCTGGGCCAGGCTCAGTTTTATGAGCAAATCTGCATTTGCTGAGAGCGGATTTATTTTCTTTTGTTTTTGTTTTTCTTTTTGGTTTTAGTTTTGGTTTTAATGATCGGGGGCTCTAGAAGGGATAGATGGAGCGGGCGAGATGGACTGTTCATCACAGCAAAGAGCTTGGGGAGGTCTTAAAAATTCAAATTCGCAATAAGCATCACACCTTCTATGTGCGCAGTTTCATACAACGTTGCACAGCCATGTATTTAGGACTTAGAAAGTCACAAAAACTAGAACTCAGGCTCTAGCGTCCTTTGGCCCATATGGGACCAAACTGTCACGTGCCAAAGGGCACGCGACGTGAGCCTTAGACGAAAAATAGAATCATCATCCGCCCGCTTACACGCCCGCTTATGCATCCTTCATGCCCATCATTTCCGTTAGTGCCAAGCACAACACAAAGTGAGCGTTCTATTTGAATTTTAGGCTCACGCTTTCACGGAACGGCCCGCTGTAGCTAGTCGTTTCGGCTTGAATTCATTTAGTTCTTTTGCATAAATTTTATTCACATATTTTCTTTAATTAATTGGCGTGAGTTTTTATGCATTTTGTCGATCTTCATCAATGGCTTCAATGACGTTGATAAATTATTTTGCCGATCGTCACTAATTACTTAATATTGTTATTATTGTTGGTTTTTTCCTGTTGATTGTTATTAACAACAATTGAATTCCAGGCATTGCATAGTTCTGTGGAATTCTATTTTAATCAACGGTATTTTGGGTGTTCTACAGTATTCGCTGGCGTTCGATGGGATGGGGTTCTAGTAACCAGTACTAGGGAATGTACTAGGTGGACTCATGTATAAATATTGGTTAGGCCTTCGTTTTGAAAGCTCTTCAGCTTTCAGTCTTGTATTTATTCTACGCATCTAGTCTAGTCAGGATTCAAGAAGTCAGGTTATCCACATCTACACTTGTCATTTGTTACAAAAGCTTACGTGACATTATCTGTCGACCTAAGTTAAGACATACATATTTGTACAAAGCCAGCATAAATATGCATGTACCCCTGGGCGCTAATGATGCAAGGGCCTCGACATGCGACCAGACAAGCACCAAGGCTAGCTTGTACAAAATATTTTTTTTATTATTGTCTCGTTACAATCTTCTGTAAATATTTAAATGTTCATATTACCATCTACAAGTTGTTAGTTTGTACTGGTAATGTTTTTGTCTGCGGGCTATGGGTTATGGGTTGTAACATTGGCGCTTATCATTTTTTTTGTTCAATGTGTAAAATTAGATGACATATTTGGTTTGTAAGACAACATGGGGAGACTACTTGGTCGAAGGGAGGGGTGTCAACAAGAGACAGAGAACTTGTACTTAAGAACAGAGGAGATCCGTCAAGAATGCCAATCAATTCTTCTTCTCTCTGCGCAATTCATCAAAGTCTCAATTCTTCTAACATTATCTGCTATCGTCAGTGTCCCAGAGTTCCAGGTATTCAGTATTTCAAGAGATTGTTCACCAAGATCAAGCCCAAGCTAAGCAATCAAGATCCAAGTACAAGGAGTCACGACACACACACTCGTGCTGTTATCATAGACCAAAAGAATCCTCAATTTCTTTGGCCAGAGATCATGAGAGCGCAGATATTTATTGTCAACCGCGTTGCCAACACTGCCCTAAAAGACGAAACACAATGCCAAGCTCTAGATCGACTCACTCTAGGGACTAACGAGATCCCAGATCTTCCCCACTTGCGCGTGCTAGGCTGTAAATTTCATGTACAAATTCCTGTTGAGAAACGGGCATTATCTCACAAACTTGATCTCTAAGCTGAAATAGGAATTTTAGTAGGATACGAAGGTACTCACATTTTCCGGATCTACATCCCTTCTCGCCATACTGTCATACGTTCGTCAAATGTTCGGCTCGATGAAGATGGCCACATTACTACGCCACAATCTCAATCGCCCTCTAACCAAAAGCAGCCAGAATTCTTCGAAAACAGGAGGGAAACTAACAGTCATGATAATGAGGTTTCCAGAGAATCTGACGATACTGATATCGAATCGCTAGCTCCATTCGAGGAGCTGGCTCATGGATATGACTATGGAATCGAAGGAGCCCAGACTGGAGATAACCTAAATGAAGAAAACAACACTGCAGAAGAGGTAGTCTCACCTCCTAGAAATCGGAAAACCTATGAACGTGTTTCTCGAGTTACGCGAGCAGGTAAATCAACTGTTCCTCCCCAGCCAACTACTGATGAAGGTGCCGCATTCGCCTCGTTTCTGGTAGCCACATCGTCAACTGGAGATCCGAAAAGTGTGACTAAATCACTTGATGGACCGGATAGCTTTGACTGGCGACAGGCCTTTAGGAAAGAGTACAACTCTCTGAGGGACAAGGGGACGTGGACTTACTTGGAAAGGGGTGATGTACCGAAGGATAAAAAGGTACTATACGGTAAGGTTGTGATGAAGACCAAAAGGGAGAAGGGAATATATTAAAGAGGAAGGTTCGCTGGGTCGTTAGATGATTCGAACAGCTGTATGGACGGGATTATACCCAAACCTACGCTGGTGTGTGCCGCAGTGCTCCATGGAAAATTGCAATTGCCATGGCTGCGATTTTTGATCTTGAAATCGATCAGATGGACGCTGTTACTGCTTTCTTAAACAGCAAAACTGATGGCGATATATACGTCGAACTACTTCCTTTGTGGAAAGAACACGACTCAGAGGAATTGAATGACCCAGTATGTAAGCCCTTGAAAGCCTTGTATGGGTTAAAGCAAGCGCCGCGCCTCTGGCAAAATAACCTTCGGTTGAAGCTGTCTGAAGTTGGTCTCGAACCACTGAAATCCGATAATTGCATCTACCGACAGAAAATCTATGGAATCATAGTAGTGACATACGTCGATGGTTTCCTCATCATTGGCAGGGATTGATCTAAGATTGACAAACTCAAGGAAGAGTTACGCAAGAAATTTGATTTAGAAGATCTTGGAGCGGCCAACTATTTTCTCGGCGTTCGAATAATTAGAAATCGCCCAATAAAGTGAGTTTATCTATGTCAGGATGCTTACATCAGGCAGATTCTTGAGCGATTTAGCTTGGAAAATCGTGGTACAGTCGACTGTCCATCAGCTCCAGGTAGTTACGTCCATATGGTAAAATATGAGGGAAATGCTTCTGCCTCCGAAATCTCCGAATACCAATCCAAAATTGGTTCTTTGCTTTATCTTGCTGTTCATACACGACCAGACATCGCATTTCAGTGCTCAACACTCTCTAGATTTCTCACCAATCCATCTCCTCAGCACATGAAAGCTGCCAACCGTGTTTTCCACTATCTTGCTGGTACCATCAACCTTTGCAATGTGTATGATGGCATGATAGGAGTCCGCTAAAGTAAACTCCATTCCTTCACAGACTCTGACTGGGGAGGATGTCGTTCTAGTAAAATTAGCACAGGTGGTAGCGCATTCTTCCTGGCTGGCGGCATAATATCTGCATCAACCAAGCGTCAAAGCAGTGTTTCACTCTCTTCAACTGAAGCTGAGTATAATGCCTTAGGAGCATGTGTTCAAGAATTGCTTTGGATTCAGCAGATCATGAGACAGATGTTATACAAGGGAAACGACATAGTTAAGACCCGAGTATATTCTGACAACCAAAGCTCCATAGCACTTTCAGAAAATCCCGAGTTGCATCATCGTACTAAGCATATTGAAATAAAGCACCATTTTATTCAAAGTCATGTTGCAAGTGGTTCAGTTGATCTCAAGTATATTTCGACTAAAGAGATAGCTGCAGATGATCTAACCAAACCTCTTTCAGTTGTTGCACATAAGGAATTTGTTAAGATGCTTCATATGGAGGAGTATGATATTCAAGGTTAAATGTTTAACATCGGCGACTTTCTAGCTGAAGGAGTGTGTTAAAAATCAGTATGAAAGTGTTATAGTTTTGAGCTTACGAAGGGGAATTATCTTTAGAGGTGATATCACAGTTGACTGGACTAAATGTGATACTCTAGATCTGGACGTCAGAATGCTTGGTGTAGAGGACTGTGTTCTTTCTAGGTTGGCCAGAGCTCAGCTAAATACACTAAGTAATTGCCCGTGCACGTGCTCTAGTAACAAATTGTGAGCCATAGAAGCTTCTAGTAGCTTCCCACTTATGGCTGATCTACATGAGTTAATATCCAATCCATAATACTACCAAAGCATTGCATCTACGGAATTCCCGCTGACTGCCATTTACAACAGAAAGCCTCTAGCGTAAGGCTAGCGCCTTGGCACTTGTATATAGAGAAATCTAGTCTTGTATCTCATATATATAGCATAACTGAATTAATTTTTTTGACAAGAGATATACCCTACATACCCTATCCCATTCATTCCCCTTCTAAATCCATTGATACGCTCGTAATCTTTTGTTGTGTCCCACTGAAAGGTTCCTCAGGATGCCTCCGGAGATAACAAAGCATCAACCAAGCACAATTGCTACTAAACAAATCTCTACAGCCATCAGCAAAGTAGGGAAAAATAAGTGTCCAAAATCTAAAGGCCTCGCGCGTAATCTAGTTAAGTTAGATAGCGTATTCGCGTCTCAGGCCTCTGCTCCTGGGAAGTCTACCACTCCTAATGACACTGCAATGACTGATGCTGAAGACCTCAGATCAACCAACCAAGTTCCTGAGAACAAGGAACCTTCGCAACAAGTTCCAGGGGCCTCCAATAGCTCCAAAGGGAAAATGACAGCTTCTACAGATACGACACACCTGGCAAACGCATCTGTGAAAGAAATTGATACAACAACGGCAACGCCATGACGCATTACAACACCTAGGATAGTAAGGATAGTGACTCGTAGTACCAAGCAATCAACAGGAAAAGTAGAAAGCGTCCAGTCTAGCTCAAACCCTTCGAAGGCAAATACTGTGACACATAAACATTGCGCGTACCTAGAAGTCGAAGAGCGTCGTGCAACACAAACGGCCTCCAATATAGCACTTTGCACTGCTGCTATTATTGGTGTAGAAAACGCCCTCTCTCCTCTGTCCAATGGCCAGAACAAGCAATTTATAGACTCAATGAAAGTCTATCTCCGAGCTGCCATAGCCCAATACATGTCGACTGGTGCTGGATCAATAGTACCGACCCTACCCCCACGCCCAGCAAGTAACGTTACTTTTTGGGAAAACCCTCCTGCCGGCTCACCTTACCGCCAGCCCATCCAAGTCTTCCAACCATCGGTTGCAGAGCCAGTGGCAAAGGCAAAATGAGCTACAATCACTGGAACAAGACAAAATAAGCCCTTTAACTCGAAAAATCTTGGACACGCTCGACCGAAGCAACCCAACCCACCCCGAGCTCCGGTGAAACCTAAAGCCCCTACCCAGCAGGACGAGAGAATCTTTGCTCGTCTCAGAAAAAGCCATGGCTGGCGCCAACTTTCCCTAGCAGGCGTTCGAGAGGCTGTTGCCCAACATCTTGGTCTCCCACTCTCCATCATCAAGCACGTTCATCGTGTCCCCACTGGCTTCGCGCTTCAAGCAAAAGATGCTGATACCCACCAGATCTTGATAGACTCGGCGGAGAATTTCAATCCCCTGGAAGCTAAGTTTGAAAAAGCGTCTGATCTAGTTGTCTTACGGATCTCCACGGTTCCTGTAGCCATTATATTTGTTCTCGGCAGAGTCCACATTACGGAAGAAATGGTCTCGGATGAAATCACAAGGGTCACCAATACAGTCCCTTCCAAGGTCCGACCGCACGGGAAAAGTCGCCTTGGAACCCCCTACCAGTCATGGCTGGTATATTTTGAGAAAGCTTCTGCGCCTCGACCTGGCTTCTGTTTATTTGACGAATCTGGAATTGCAGTGCGACATAACCCTTAACAGAGTGTGCAGCAATGTAAACGCTGCTTGGACTTCCATGGTACTCGAGGATGCTCTCGTGCACTGGCCTGCTGGAACTGCTCATCAAAGATGCATTCTACCGCCGAATGCAAGGCTCACAAAAAATGCCGAAACTGTGGGGGCCCTCATCGATCCGACAGCCGCAACCGCTTGGCTCGCCCAACCCGATCTGGACCAGTCACTAAGGAACAACTCGTAATTATTCGACAGGCCAGTCAGTGTGAGTCTGCAGCAGTAGCACGAGCCTAAGCAGCAGTTCGACGTGCAGGAGCAGCAGCTACAGCAGCCGTGGAACACACCCCAGCAAGCCCCTCGGGAATCAAGTCAGTCAACATGTTTGACGTGCTTATGACAGATACAGCCTCTACTGACGCTGCGTCAACTGGAGAGGTCAACTCCGAAGAGCAAATATGAAGGGCACTCCAAGTGACCCTTCCCGCCTCCCTCCTACTCTAAGTTTTTTGTCAATCAATGTAGGTAGAGGAGGCCCAGCTCACGACATCTCGCTTTCCCGAGCTTATGAGCTAGGTGTGGATGTCTTGCCAATATAGGAGCTTTTGCGGCAAAAGTGCACAAAGGCTACTAAGTCACACCCTGGATATATCTGTCACACTCCCACTAGTGGCGTAGATGTTAGACCAAGGGCTGTGACTTACACACGAAAGAGTAACAGGATATTATCATCCACACAGATATTTCCCTGTGCGACGCCAACCGGAGATTACTGCTGGGTAGCTGTCAATGGAATTACCTTCTGCAATGTTTACAAGGCGCCAAACAACTCAACAGCTATTCGTCCCCTAGTCAGCTGGCTCCCCCCTCAGAACTCAGTAGCAGCCGGTGACTCTAACTTCGTGCACTGAGCCTGGCAACCAGGAACGACTCGACCCCACGGACAGGGCAAAGAGATAGAAAGGCGGGCTGAAAGTCACAATCTTACTTGTCTCATTGTTGGCGAACCCACACATCGAGCAAGTAATACACTCGATCTTACTTGGATCAGCATCAGCGGCGCCCGTGCTTGGGTCGACCACAGCGAACGTGTAACCAGCAACCACCTTCCCATCCGTGGCCAAATATATTTCGCTACTGCGGTTATGAATAGTGAGCCTCCCAAGATAAGAGTACGAAGTGAAAATCCACCTAGGTATCCCTTAGCCATTGCGCAATGGGTTCATCCACCGCCGCAACTCGATTCCATAGAGAAAGTCGAAGCATACGCCGAAGATCTGTGTTTCCATCTCTCCATCTCTCCAACGCGATCAAAGCGACAGGGACCCGAGCCAAAAATAATAGTAGTGAATCTGCTCCTTGGTGGATTCCCCAGTGCAAGACTGCCTATGCAGCATACCAAAAAGCCCCCTCGCCCCTAGAACGTGCACAATGTGCGAAGAACTTGCGAGCGACAATTAGCAATGCCAAAATAAAACACCTGACGCGCAAGGTCGAGTTCATGACTACCTCAGGAGAAATATTTAAGTTAATGCGTTGTTTAAATCTTTGACAAGCAAACATCCCTTCCCCTCTCAACTATAACAGACGCCTTGTTTCAGATCAAGCAGAACAGGCAACAATCCTGCGGGATGCTCTCCTTGCTCGGCACAAGGCGACAGACAACCTTCCACCATGCACCAGCGTAAATGAGCGTTGTATCCCTTAGAATGATAAAATATCCGAGGAAGAAGTCCGCGTTTGCACAATTGGCTGCGGTAACACAGCACCAGGTGCAGATGGAATCTCAGTAGAACTTTTTACAGCTTGTTGGAAGACTATTGGGCCCTTTGTCACCCTACTATTTCAAGCCTGCATTCGGCTTGGAACACATCCAACTTGCTTCAAGTTGGCTGAGGTTGTAATCCCCTAAAAGGCCAATCGAGACCTAACCACAGTCAAAGGCTGGAGACTAATTGCTCTCCTCTCATGCTTGGGAAAGGGATTAGAGAGGCTTTTAGCTAAACACATGGCATATCTTGCGATCACTTACGACGTGGTTGGCAAACAACAATTTGGTGCACTCCCGAAAAGATCAGCGACTGATCTTGTATCTTGTGTCGTGCACGATATCAAAGAAGCTCGATCACAAGGGTGGGCTGCCACATTTGTTACACTTGACGTTCAAGGAGCGTTTAACGCAGTCCTCCACAATCGACTAGTGACCAGAATTCAAAAATAGGGATGGCCCAGTCACATCCTCCAATGGGCGACTTCATCTCTAGCACACTAAAGGGTTCAAGTTCATTACCCTAGAAGGATAATTACTCAGAAAGAGCTAGTTTTCAGTGTACCTCAGGCTCACCAATCTCTCCACTCTTGTTTCCCCTCTACATGGCGTAACCCATGCACAGCGGCAACTCATATCTAAGGTTTAGCTGTGTAGACGACTTTGGTATCCTAGGATCTGGCCCTATCATTGCTGAGTCCGCTACAGCAGCTCAGCGCGAGGTGGATCATCTTTTTGAACGGGCACGAAATAACGCTGTCGCCT
The DNA here is from genome assembly GCA_028751805.1 of Podosphaera xanthii. Classification (NCBI taxonomy): domain Eukaryota; kingdom Fungi; phylum Ascomycota; class Leotiomycetes; order Helotiales; family Erysiphaceae; genus Podosphaera; species Podosphaera xanthii. The sequence goes on along the minus strand of JAPWIX010000010.1, from coordinate 4,934,999 downwards.
TCGACTCCGAGAAGACAGGTGTTATACAATTCCCGGGACGTCGCCGTGAAACAGCTGCAGTCGTCAACGTGAATGGCACGCCTGTCGAACCAGCCGAACATATTCGCTGCTCGGAGTCCATCTTGATCCACGCCTCAACTTCCAGTATCATGTCACTCAATGGTGTGGTAACGCTAAGAAAGTGGCTCAACATACACGACGTTTTAACTCCGCCTACCATGGAGCAGCACCGATGCCATCGGTCAGAGCTGCAGATGCATGCATTGTCCCAGTAGCGACTTTGAATCAGATGTTTGGTAGCCAGGCCTAAAACAACCTACGCTAAGAGGGATAAGTACTCCTTCCACTACTAAAATGTGCAGTGTGATTGATAAAGCAATTCTGATAGGCCTGCGCGCTGCACTACCTGTTGTGAGGACTACGCCAAACGTTATCCTGCATAGAGAAGCAGGAATACCACGGGCAAAGATTCTGCTTGGAGGTAACTGAATTAGAGTTGCGGCTATGTCACAGTCTAGACATGTCGCGTTTCAGGTCTAATTTATATTTGTGTTGTTGTGGATATGGTGGTTTCTGGCTGAAGACTTGTTTGTTGATTTAACGCCACCGACAAGGATATTCTGCACGGGCCACATGTAGGTCACTTGTTTCGCCGTAAATAGCCATCAATATTTACATGTTCGGTTTGTTTGCCACGACACCGGGAGGAATAACTTGACCATTATTATTATTAGCATTGTTTATGATTGATGTCAAGCTGGCTCACAGGTGGAAACATCTAACAATAGCAATCAGGATGAGGTTAAGTTGGCTATAACTAGTTTATTCACGGAAAAGAGGCTCATGTATATAAACTATTTAGTTTTGTAAAAAGGAGAACAACAGTTCCCATAACATCTTTTTCCACTGCCTATGCCTAGCATTTTACCATAACTTTATAGTTATGAGCCCGGAAGCTCTTTAGGAACTTATTTATTTTTGACTCTGCCTCGCCAGTTTTGAGCAGCTGTTAAAAACATATTTTTCGTGTATTTACGCACTCATTTTTTCAGAAGGGATAAGCTTCATCAACGCAATCAAAGGTTAACTGCAAATCGTCGCAACCAAAAGTTAACTGCAAACATTGATTTTTACCTTATCCTTTATCCCTTTATTTTAATCATCATCATAATGGATACCGACCATGCTGTGACCCGTGTCACGATTATTCTCGACAAGCCAACAGACTGGCACAACTGGCTCTTTATTCGCAAGGACTCCTGTCGTCGATACGATCTTTGGCAGTATGTAGACCCTGATAAATTAAAAGATCAGATACCAGATCTCAAAGAGCCTCTTGAGCCACGTGTTACTGACTATTTGGAAACCGCTACATCACTTGCATCCCTCGAGTTAGACGATCGCAACAGCTTTCGATGGGATTATGAACGGTTTGAACGCAAACTTTTGGATTACCAAAGAAAGGTACAGGCTCTAGCGGATTTTAATCTTGAAATAAGCAAAACAATTTCTCCCAGGCGGATTTATCTTATTCAAGGTTGCGATACGGCACATGATTGCCTCATAGCGTTGAAAAAACATCTAGCTCCAGATGCTGCAACACGGCGACATGAACTAGCTGATAAATATAATTTACCCAAGACGGCTCCAACCAGTATGAAGAAAGTCGAGCATTGGCTCTCAGAATGGACCCAAATTACGACTATGGGAAAATCGATTAATCTCCCCGAGACAGATGGCATTAGACCACAAGAAGACTTTTTTGTTGCATGTAAAGCAATTGATCCAGAGTACGCCACGACTTGCCTTCGCAATGTGTACAAAGCCGAAAATTCAAATACTATTAATTTACTGCCTACGTTAGACAATTATGTAGCAGAATTTACAGCATTTCTTCGACGAAATAAGCCTTCGACAGATTTGACAACGGCAGCGGCTGAACTTAGAATGACAAAATCTTTTGAAGATAAATCAAACAGTACTAATAAAAATCGTCGCAATGGAAAGCCAGTGCCAAAGTGTATCTGTGGATCAAAACACTGGTACGCAGATTGTTTTATAATAAACAATGAACATCCAAATCGACCATCAGACTTCAAGCCATCTTAGAACGCCATGAAATTGGTCACTGCCGCTAGAAACGACCCAAAATCGAAACAAGAGTCAGAAATGCATTAGAACAATGGAAAAAACGCCAATTGAAAAATGACATCTTAGAGATCGATGATGGACTTCCGCCCGCTAATAATGAAACTTATACTGTGAATATCGATAATATGCTTGATAACAAGAAGACTAATGAGCCGAGCCAACGTCCGGATGATCAAAGTTTTAACGCTTTACCCATAGATGGCAAAGATGAACTAGCCATTGATCTTACAGCATTAGCTTTAGATCATGGCAATGAATTACTCACTCGATGGATCGTTGACCCTGGCTCAAATACTCACGTATCCAACAGCTCGTTATGGAAAGGATGGAAATTTGAGCGCCAGAATACTGAAGGACGTTTGATAAGTGCCGGAAAAAGTCATACCCTTATTACGGCTTGGGGAAGCGTTGATATTGTTGCTCATGGACCACAGGGATTTCAGACTTTGCGCCTAACACATGTGGCTCTAGTCGAGGGTTTTTTAACTAGTGTTCTTGGGCTTGCTCGTTGTCGCTCAGAGGGAATACATTTTGACTCAGGGCGAGATTTGTTATACAAACATCAACCGGAAAGAGTTATCGCGAAACTAGAATACAATGGGGGGCATTGGTTGATCGACGCAGACCCATCAAGAAGACCATGTCTGAGCGACTTTTCAGAACGGTTGAATAATTTCGGTATCTCATATCGTCCATCTTATGTACCTAAACCAACGAACATAATCAATTGACAGAGAGCGCATCAGATATGGGGGCATCCTAGCAAAAGGGCCATCGAACACCTTGAGGAACACGTTAACGGTGTTTCGCTGGTTGGCGGAAAAATTCAGGATTGTTCATGTCAGGCATGTCAAGAGGCTCGATTAACAAAGATAATTTCTCGAAGACCTGGAGAAAATAAAGCAATTAAATCCTTTTACCGAATCGGCATTGATATCGTCTATATTGTCACTATGTCTGATGAGTGTTGGAATGGTGATAAGTATATGCTGCACGCGGTTGATGAATATACAAAATGGCATGAAGTTTCCACAGTACGGAACAAAATAAAATTTGTCCTAATGAGTTGGATTAAATCAGTTATTCGAAAAATATAGCGGAATTTCAACTTTGACGTCTGTGTCATTTGCTCTGACAATGAGCAGGGCTTCGGTAACGATTTGATTCAATTATGCAACGAATTAGGCATTAGATTTGAACCTGCAGTTAAGGGTACTCCTGAACAGAACGGACTAGCAGAGCGAGCAGGAGGAACATTGACAATGAAAGCACGCCTGATGCGAATACATGGAAATCTTCCTAAGTCGCTCGCAAATGAATTGTTCAAAACAGCTGGATACATTCTCAATCGCACACCAACAGAGTCTCTTAATTGGAAAACACTATACGAAATGGTTTGGGAACGAAAACCCTTAGTTTCTCATATGCGTCCCATCGGCTGTCAAGCTTTTACTCTTAATCAGCACATTCTAAAAGGTGATAAAACAGCATCCCGTGCACTAATTGGACATCTCGTCGGATACCAGGGTACTAATATTTTTTGCATTTGGCTGCCTAACAAGGACGACGTAATTGTCACGCGAGACGTGGTTTTTGAACCAACAATATTTTATACTGGAACTCAGAAATACGCCGCCGATTCTGTTATAAAGCAAACAATAGAGCTTTTAGAGTATCCAGAACGTCCCGATAACGGATTTATTGAAATAGAAGACCTTCTAACACGGCGCCAACAATGGTCTGAGCTTGGTATTAAGTCTGAGGTAGAACCTGGGATCCAGAAGTTAGGGAGTGTTCTTCTTAAACCACAGAAGATTCGGAGCTCGTTAACTCTCGACATGATCCTAGCAAGAAAGGTTCTTCGAATGAGGAGATACAGAATCCTGATACTGTCAGAGAGCTAACAAATGTTAAGGCTGAATCTTTATTTACAAATAATCTAAAGAGAGAATCTCTATCTATGCGAAGGATAATTTACATATGTGTCGCGACAACCTTGTTAGTTTGCCAAGCTAAGTACAACCCTGCAATAGTTGGACTAAGCGAGCGCACACAATACACAGTTCACAACTATTACAGATACAGAGAGAACAGAAGTTGTGTAACTTGATAATCAGCCAATACCAGAGGGATATCAAGCGTACGGTGAGCCCGCACCAAACGAAATAAACCTCAATCCGACGGACACAAGCTTGATTATTACTGGAAAGCGACAACAAAAAAAGGCGCCAAATCCTAATGTTTTTGCGATCAGTTCATACGCTAGTATCCTAGGACATGCATTGGTTTCAAACTATATTCATACTTTTGCAGTCGAAGTGTTAAAGCCAGTAGAAAGTAATGAAATTCCTCGGATTCATCAGAGTCAACTTCCTTCTCCACCAAAGACAGTCAAATCTCTTATATCGCATGCTTTTGGTAAATGGTTTCAGCGAGCTTTACATAATGAATGGAAGTCTTTGTGCATAAAAGGTTGTTTCAGACAAACAGAGAAAACAAAAATGACAGCAGACGCTGAAGTGCTTCCATTAATGTGGGTTTTCAGCTAAAAGACCACCGAAGATGGGTATCTAGCATCCTTTAAAGCACGCCTTGTTGTTCGAGGGGATCTACAACAACCGTTGGAAGACACATATGCTGCGACCCTAGCAATTCGTAATTTTCGAGCTATAATTTCGATTGCAAACTATTTCGATTTGGAGATGAAACAGTATGATGTGCCTACAGCATTTCTAAATGCTAAGATAAATCGAAAGCTGTACGCTGAAGTACCGGATGGCGTACAAGATAACATAGGAAGCATCCTAGAAGTCCAGCTTGCACTTTATGGTCTCAAGGAGTCCCCACTTTTATGGTATGAGGAATTGAAGAAAGCACTTATCAAATTAGGACTCAGGTCGGTTCCAGGGTTTCCATGTTTGTATATCAATGCATGGCTAGTTCTCTTTGTTTATGTGGATGACATTGTTATGGCTTTCCACAGAACTAATATGCATCTTCACCTAGATATGGAACAGAAGTTGAAGGACCCATACGACTTGAAAGTTTTGGGCAATATTGCTTGGTTTCTCGGGATACGTGTGATTCGGGATCGTCAAATTCACAAAACCTGGCTAGTTCAGGATGCATTTATTGATAAAGTTTGTGGGCGTTTCGGAATTGAATCAACAGGTAAATTTCCAGATGTACCTTTGACAGATAACTGGCTGCCTCAGTCATCAGAAGAGCCGGATTTAGCCCGTACCAAGCTTTATCAACAGCTTGTTGGCTCCCTGGCAAACATAGCAGTATGGGGTAGGCCGGATGTTGCTCGTACCCACGTTTTCTTCGCGTGTCATCTTACCAACCTAGGACAGACACATATCTCGAAGATAAAGCAGACCTGGCGTTATCTTTTAGGTACAAAAGCATACGCCCTAGAAGCTTCGAAAAACACAGGTGGACCCACCGAATATATCACTGATAATACAGCATATAGGGATCCTTTATTCTTTGGATCGTCTGATGCCTCATATGCGGATGAGCCAGAGACACGTCGAAGTTCACAGGGGTACCTGTTCAAATTCGGTGGCATGGCGATTGACTGGAAATCTATGGTGCAGCGCACCGTGACTAAATCCACCACTGAATCAGAGCTTTTATCCTTATCCATGGCTGGATCACAAATGCAAGAATGGTTACGCTTCTTTGATGGTATCTCACTGAAACTAAACAGCAGACCAACAATATGGTGCGATAATCAGCAAACTGTAGGAATAGTTACAAAATCTCAAGATAAACTTCACACTAAGGTCAAACATGTTGATATCCATCAGCTTTGGATTGGTCAAGAGGTGGAAAGTGCTCGACTTGATGTCAAATAGGTTCCAACAGAAAATATGCCTGCCGATGGACTCACAAAGATTTTACCGAGACAGAAATTTGCAGAATTTGTGAAGCAGCTAGGTCTAGTAAACATTGCGACACGAATCAACAGGAATAAGACCGACCCCAATAGCGATGTTAACATTCTCTTCCCGAATCGCGGATGATCAGCCATCATTAATACTCGGATATGACGGACGCTGTTGATTTCAGAAAAACTATGTTATTAGATAAATCAACCTTCCTCGCATCGTTGCTGGCTGGGGGGTGTGTCGCGTTTCAGGTCTAATTTCTATTTGTGTTGTTGTGGATATGGTGGTTTCTGGCTGAAGACTTGTTTGTTGATCTAACGCCACCGACAAGGATATTCTGCACGGGCCACATGTAGGTCACTTGTTTCGCCTTAAATAGCCATCAATATTTACATGTTCGGTTTGTTTGCCACGACACCGGGAGGAATAACTTGACCATTATTATTATTAGCATTGTTTATGATTGATATCAAGCTGGCTCACAGGTGGAAATATCTAACAATAGCAATCAGGATGAGGCTAAGTTGGCTATAACTAGTTTATTCACGGAAAAGAAGCTCATGTATATAAACTATTTAGTTTTGTAAAAAGGAGAACAACAGTTCCCATAACATCTTTTTCCACTGCCTATGCCTAGCATTTTACCATAACTTTATAAGACAAGAGCGCCTGCGCAGCTAAATGTGTAGAGTTAGTTAATAATTAATGCTTTGATCCAGATAACTAACTCGCAATTTACAAGTACATATATATATATATACATTTCCCTCGAGCTGAACTACTCGCCCCACCTTGACACTATTCATGGATCGTAATATTCTCATGAAACAGAAGGTCTTCTTGTGCCACACAACCTCCCTGTATCGTGAAGCCGCCACGTAATAGCAAGTCTCCGAATAGAAGTCGGTCCGCTTGTATTAGCAAGTTTCAGCTTAAGTGAAATTCCCTGCAGGACCCGGGCTATGCACAATTCACTATCTATGTAAAGTTTGTCCACGCCTATGCACAACATAGGATAGAAGCATAAACCAGCTTACCAGCTACTACAGGCTAGGCTCAAATCTCTTGATAAACAACACCCTTTGAGAAGTAGAGCTTCTGTGTGCCCAAACGTGTGAACCCAGAAATACAAGAAAAAGAAAAAAAGGTCCGCGAGACCAGAGCTTCAGATGTCGCGCGTCCAACGTGCCATCCAACAGCTACCGGAATCAGAGGCACCTGATTTCATACCTACTGTCACAGGCTGCGCCCTGGTTATACTGTGGCTAGTGGCTGTGTTGTGGCTATTGGTTGGTGGGGTAACACCAGGGACCGCGGCGCGTCACGAGTTTTGTTTATAAAGCGCACCCCCTTACTTTGTAACTCTTGAATTTTCCGTAGATAAATATACATAGTATGTGGCACCATATTCCGCGACAGGGAGACCGCTTCGCCCCTTCACATATATTTATCTCTTATTCTAACTTTTTTCTCTCCGTGAGGCCTGGCCCGGAAGAGACTGTTAACCTAATGTCGTGATCCCCGTACAGGATCTGCCAGTGAATGTTATACGAGGTTCCTGTAATTTCAGATTCATTGTCAGAAAATTCGAGGGATTCTTTCCATTCCACAGTGAGCAACCAGACAAGCTCATTTACAGCTAAGATGTCATCCAACCAACTGATGGGAAACGTAGAATCAAACAATATCCCAGCAATCACAGACGGACAGGATTTTCCAAGGTCAAACCAGCAACTCTTCCAGCTCAACATGCCAAACATATCAGAGGAAGAAATTCTCCTTTTCCAGAAATTCTTGGAATTAAAGCGTCGAGAGGAGTCTGGGGCACTACATACGCAACCCCAAGTGACAACAATAATTACCAGGAAAGAGACTCCATGGCCCTGCTGGAATGGTTCGAAAGAATCATATCCTGTTTATTGTTTCAAACTACAGGTCAAGATCGAGGAGGATCTAGCAATTTTGGGATCAAACAGGGCTATCTGTATGGGTATGGTTGAATCACTGCCGGAAATAAAAAAACCACTAGTGTCCAACTGGTTTATGAAAGGGGGCTCAAAAGGTAAATATGACTGGCGTGAATTCCTCAATTGTTTCGACGAACATTTTGAGAGCAAACATGCAAGCTTGGAAGCAGGAGACATCCTTGTCAGGATGCGCCAAGGAGAGAATCAATTCTTTGAAGATTTCATTCAGGACTTCGAAAACCAGCTTGCTCGCTGCGACAGAGAAAATTGGTCTTCAAGCCCTAAGCTAATTTTTGTTCATGCTGTCATTAACGAAAAACTGCGTGTGGCTTTAGTGGGTAGGAAACTCACGCTAAGCATGGGATACGAATCCTGGGTTTCGAGAGTCCGTCAAATCGCCGCTCAAGTAGAGGCCATGAATAGTTACCGGCCAAATTCTTCTAAATTGCAGACGGGGACCTTCTTCATCCCGGGAAGAGGTACAATTATTCCTCATTTATCCAACTTGATTGCCAAGCAACCTCTGAGTGATCCTGATGGAGATACGATAATGAGCGGGGCTAACGCATTAACAGCAGCGAACTCTAAAGGAAGGAACAAAGGCCAGAAAAACAGCCAATCAAAACCCCGGACCCCATGGAGATCGCAAGACGAATTTTGGAAGTTGCTTAACAAGGGGTTGTGCACGCGGTGTGGAAAGCCGGGACACGGCTCTTTTAAATGTCAAAAATACCGTCCAGTAATACCTCTGGAAACAGTAGTTAGCTTAGCAGAAGTGGAAACGAACGAGCTCGGTGGAGACTCGGGAAACGAGGAACCCTGAACGAAGTCGCGTCCAGGGGTATTAGCCAGGTTTTAGGAGGTGACAAGACACTCGAGAAGATGCATAGTCCACCTTTTATAATAGATTGTTTAATTAATAAATCTTTTTACGTGCAATCTTTAGTGGACACGGGTTGTCTCTGTTATTCCGTAATTGAAGAAAACCTGGTGCGCAGATTTAAAATCCGAACAGAGGAAATCAGCCCGCTTTCTTTGCGTTTAGCAAACGGCAATAAAGAAACAAAAATAAGACATATTGGTCGTCTAGAACTGGACATCGACGGCTGACATAAGCAAATTTGGGGGTATGTAGTCCCTAACCTAGCATATTCCATAATACTAGGCAAGCCTTGGCTAGAAGACAATGACGTAGTTTACGTAGCGAAAAGGAGATACCTACGTTTCGGAAGTCGTAAAAATGGGTGTATAGTAAGAGCAAGTTGATGGCATGAGGAACTGGCCCCCCAGAAGGTCAAATTGAAAGTCTCCCATGTTAGCATTAACCAAGCAAGATTGACATCTGGGTCAGTATTTGCTGCGCTGCTGAATAGTGCAAAGATGGACGCTAATGCTTATATTGGGGCTATTACTGTTAACGATATTACAAGGGCGTTAGAGCCAAAGAAATTGCTCTCCAAAGACTAAATCAGGCGTAGTCTTCCCCCGGAGGTCCACAAATTTATAGACACGTTCATGGACAATCTACCATCAGAAGACGCTCTACCACCTCATAGACCTGGGATTTGTGACAGCTGATAAGCTGAATTAATCCTGTAGCCTATGTGGCGCATAGGCAGGCCCAAACTCTGTAGAGATAAAGGTATGGCGCATGGGGCATGTGGCAAAGGGCAGGGTACTATATGGCTGGGGGGGTTCTCGCTATTGTGAAACTTCCTGGAATACAGAGACTAGCTGAGACTCGGAGGCAAGCTGAGGCGTGGAGACTCCTTGATACACCTGGGTTTTCTATTACGAGGACTTTCTGATACACGAGGATTTCCCAGAGACCCTCAGTCATGTTAGGGCCAAGGCGAGTTATTAGATTGGAGAGAAACTGTATATATATGTGTTGAGGAACGAAATAGTTCACATCCTTATAGATTTGAATATTAATTACCTCTACCCATTTAGCAGCGCAAGCGCTCTTGTCTAGACTGTGACAAATATTCAAATCTCCTTATTTCAGTGTTCAGATTTCAGTCTTTAGTTTTCAGATTTCAATTCAGTCTTCAGATTTTTAAAGTTTAGCTTTCAGTTTTCACTATTTCGGCTTCAGAGATTTCAGCATGGCAGGGAACGATTCCTCTTCTCAGAATGTCTCCTTGTCCGAGTTCAACAAGTTGAAGCGCCAGCTTGACGAGCTGATATCAAAACAGCAGACAATGAACAAACCTCCGCCTAAAAAAGTAGTAATTGAAAAAGACCCACCGAACGAATTTGCGAAGAACATAAAGCCCACAGGTCTACCAGAGTTCTATGGCAGCAGAATACGGTATCCAGCCTGGAGAACTGCTGTCCTCGACACATTTCGTATGGACTGGAATATGTTTGGCTACGATGATTCTCGGGCTTTCTTGATGATTTACAACGCATTGAAGGGAGGAGCTTTGGAAAAGGCAGGACCTTTTTATGAGGCTGGGGGTATAATGCAAACCAGGAATCCGGAGGATTTCATCGAGTTCTTGGATCGTCTCTATCTTGATTCGACGCGGGTAGCAAAGGCAAATTTGGATCTTCACGCCATGAAGATGAGGGAGAACGAGCGTTGGAACGACTTCCTTGCAGCATGGTCAAATAAACTCACAGAGGCCCGGGGCGATTTCTGGCCAGATGAAAATAAGATTTCAATGCTCCAGAGCGCTATTAACAAAAAGTTGACAAAGGCATTAATTTCGAACCATCTTCTTCAGGACGACGATCTGGATGAATGGGTCAGTATTGTGAGTAAAGTGGCTCAGCGAGTTGAAAGGGCAGAGAAAAAGTTGGGTTGGTCGCTGAACCAGGAAGAGCCAGAAAGAAAGAGCTGTCAAGCGAGAAAGGATGCGTTTGGTGGTAACAATATAAGCGGATCCAGCACCAACAGTGCCCAGGAAGAGAGACAATCCGAGAACTCGAATATTCAACTAGGACGGGAACTTTCTTTGGACGACGACGGAGATGTGAGAATGGGAGAAATTAATTCAGCAAAGGTGGGAGGAAAATTTAAAGGTCGTGCGAAGTGGAAGTCTAGGGCTCAGCTGGATCGGTTAAGGGAGGAAGGAAAATGCTACCGATGCGAAAGGCAGGGTTGTACTAGTCGAGTGTGTCCTTTGCTACCTGCCCGAAGACCTGGTGGGATGGGCCCAAGGGTGAATTCCGTAGAACTTCCGGAAATTGATCCCTCAGTTTTCTTTCCATTGGAAAAGGAGGAGACGCAATTAGAGACGGCGGAAAACTAGACGCTCCCGCGAAGAGTCGCTCTCGGGAGCTTAATGCAGGAACAAGGAAAGTTGTTAGCCTTAATACATCTCCATTTTTGGTGAACGCATAACTAAATGATAAATTAATGGTACAAGCGTTAGTAGATAATGGATGTTTGTGTTTTGGAATTATTGATAAAGCTTTAACAACTAAACTTGACCTGCCGCGCATATCGATTACACCAAGATATCTGGAAACAGCTGAAGCTTCGACCGATAACAAGCCAATTGTAAAGGATATTACGTTTGTATCATTAGATCTAGATGGATACACCACGGACAAGTTATGGCTCTATGTAGTCCCTCAAAGCAGCCATCCGATAATACTTGGAAAGAAATGGCTGGAAGACCAAGACGCAGTAATACACTCAAGGGAACAACGGTTGGAACTTCGAAAGCAAAACGGTTCAGTCTATAGTGCGAAGCAATGGCAAGAAAACTTTCGGAATGTTGCTAATCCCAAGAATTCTTCAGCAAAAGAGATGGCATCGTTGATTGGAAACGTTCCGGTTTGTAAAGCAACTATTGAGGACATAGGAAAAGCACTACGTGGAAAACCAAAGCTGACCTTAGATGAGGCACGCAGTCGCTTACCGGATCAGGTTAAAGATTTTGCTCACCTTTTTGCAGACAATGGTGGCGCTAACTAGTTGCCTACATCGCGAGGAGATCTGGATCACGCAATTGACCTCCGAAAAGGAGCAAAGCCACTGACACCGCCGTGGGGACCTTTATATAAAATGTCCCGAGAAGATTTGCTAGTGTTGCGTAAGACTTTGACGGGCCTCTTAAGTAAAGGATGGATCAGGCCTAGTAGTTCATCAGCTGCGTCACCAGTATTGTTTGCTAAGAAACCCAGTGGAGGTTTACGATTTTGCGTTGACTATCGCGGCCTCAACGCTATTACCATTCCCGATCGGTATCCGCTACAATAATTCAAGGAAACTCTACGACAACTTTCAAAAGCAAGATGGTTCACCAAGCTGGATGTTAAATCCGCTTTCCATAGAGTCAGAATTCGAGAGGGTGATGAGTGGTTAACGGCTTTTCGATGCAGATTAGGACTCTTTGAATGGCTGATAACCCCCTTCGGACTAATTAATGCTCCAGCAACATTTCAGAGATATATAAACGGGCATCTTCGGGAGCATTTCGATCTCGATGCCACAGCATATATTGATGATGTTCTAGCCTACACAGATGGTAGCGAGGAAGGCCACTGGAAGACGGTGCGGAGCATTTTAGGAAAATTGGACAAAGCTGGATTATATCTGGACATTGACAAATGTAACTTTCTCTGTGAACAAGTGTTAGAAATTTAACAAAAAATGATTCATTTCTGTTTCATTTCTCAATTAGAGTAACAAGATAATCATGTATATCCCTGGAGGATAATACTCATGCATGAGATCATCGATATCGGAAACTTGAGTTTTAATGTTAGGTTTAGTAATTGGATGGCGGTTTTTAAGTATCATCTCGATGTTTCATAAAGTACTTGTCGGATTTGGTAGCTACTAGTCTTACGTATTGTTTTAGGTTACTACGATGAAACATTAGATTCAAAATGGGTCTATCAGGATAAAGATATTGAGAATAAGACAAGTAGATAGACTATATAGTTCTTACTTGTCACAATCTAAGAACTTAACCGTTCCTCAAATGAAAAAGCATTACTACAAATTAACGACGACACTTTTCTCTTATATATAAGATTTCTATGCTGAAGACGACCCTACTTGTACAATTGAATATATTTGGTGTTTACAATCGCTATTCTATATATTCTTATATTTTCTATATTTCTACAGATTATGAGACCAAGTTGCTCGTTAACCTGAGTTTTTTCAACTGTTTTTTATACAGAAATATTTACATATATTTCCTTCAGCTAAAGCAACTTAGTTGTTCTTATAAATTTCTTTTGAATTTTAAGAGTTTTTTTTTTCTCTTGTCCTTAATCTGATAAGTTTTAAGTTGTCTCTATTTCCGTTATATTTGTATCTCCTTGAATATACTTCTTGTTTTCATTATGTCTGCTGATAAGATTCTTAAGTCGATGAAAGATGCCCCAAAGCTTGATTGTTCAAGCTATAAAAGATGGAGCACACACTTTCGAGACGTTTTGTCTCTCTTTGACATTGAAAGCTTTATAGACGAAGAAAAAGATGGATTATTGAGTCGCAAACTTTCAAAAGTTCCTGAGAATGACGTTGCGGTTCAAAAACAAGATACAAATATTCGAGTCGCTCTTTCACAGTTAGTCCCTGATACTGTCTTCCACCTGGTTGGCCGAAACTATACCGCTAGAGAGTGTTGGAAGAACCTGCAGGACTTCTACTGTCCTGATCCAATTGGAGATCTGGATGACCTTATCCAAAAATTTTGGAGCTTTACCGTAGAGGACAACATAGATGTCGATGAGTTTGTACAACAACTTTCCAGCATACGGGGAGAAATCGATGCTATCGATAGTAGTGCCAAGCCAACTGACACTAATATGAAAAAGAGATTGCTAGCTCACTTCATAGAGTGCTGTGATGGGTTTTATATGTCAATATCAATACCTTTAAGAGATTCATCAGTAACTTTTCAGACCGCTGTCACAACTCTTCGATCATCGCAGAAGGTATACCGAAATTTACGACCAGCATCCTACGCAGCCCTTGCCAAGAACAATTCAGGCAGCTCTCCCATCGTGTCATCACCACCTAAAAAGCCCGGGGGCAAGACTTGCGCCTATTGTCAAAAGCTAGGACATTTACGTGAGGGATGTTTTTTATGGTTGGACACACCTGATGGATCAAGTTGGGCAGCTAAACATCCCGAGAAAGCTGCAAAAACCAGGAAGTTACAACAAAGGTTTCGACGATGGAAAGGCAAAGGTCGAGAATCGAATTCTGGAAAGAAAAATCCCGATCAAAAAGGTGATAATCAAAATGGTAGTGCATGGATAATACAAGATTATGCCCTTGCCTCTGGTCATGTGAAAAATGACGATGATGTCGTTCTAGATACAGGAGCTACCAACCATATATTTCATGATGAGTCTCTGTTTACTACCTTATCCCCTTCTAATAACTCTGTCCAGACAGCATCAGGTGTGTGTATTCCTGTCACCGGAATTGGTTCAGTAAACTTTAGAATTTTCGACTACAACAACGAATTCGAATCAAAAGTTATTCAAGTTGATAATGTATGGCTAGTCCCCTCCTGCTCAAAAAATCTTGTTTCAGGTACACAACTTTTGTCAAAAGGATTTAAGATAATATCCACAAATTCAGGGCTTGGTGTTTACTCAACAGCTGGAGAGCTTATTGCAACAGCTAAGCCTAAAGGAGGGTTGTTATGTTTCAGTACTACTCCAAATCTAAGGGCTGTAGAAATACCTAGTACCCTGATTTCAAAGGGGGTCCAACAGAAGTCTACGAAACTCCTCCATAATCGTTTCGCGCACATAGGCTCTCATTTTTTAAAGAATATTCCGGTCAAAAATCTGGGTCTTCCTCTCGAAAAATCAAAAATGGCTCTGGACCTCATATTAATGAAAGCTTATTGAAATCCTGTCATATTTGCAATTCTTGTAAACAGGTCGAAAGAATAAATCGCGGTCCGAGCCAAAGATCTTCGACAGTTCTTCAGCTTATTCATTCGGACACATGGGGAAAATGTCATGTTTCTGGTATCTTAGGGAGCAATTATTTTGTTACTTTTACGGACGATTTTTCACGGGAAAGTGAAGTTTATCTTTTGAAAAGTACTAAGGATGTTCCAAAATACTTCCAGATATATCGAGATAAGAAAGAACTTCAAACGGGTAATAAAATCAAGGCTATGCGTTTCGATGGAGGTTCCGAGTATAAGCGCATCCAGTTTGGCGGTATAATTCAACAGATAAGTGCACCTTATACACAGCACCAGAATGGAACATCTGAGCGCCTCAACAGATCGTTGATAACGATGGCCAGATGTATGTTGGCCCATGCCCAGCTTCCACTGCGCTTTTGGGACGTGGCAGTACAAACAGCTTCTTACTTACGAAATAGATTGCCATTAGGCCAAGATAATGAAAGCCCTTTTGAAACTATGAATGGATCAGCACCAGGTTTATCACACATCAAAGTATGGGGGTGCGTATGTTATGTCCTCATCAAAACCAATGATCCGCATCGGTATAAGTTGTCGCCAACATCAATAAAAGGCATATTTATTGGCTATTGCGAGTCGATAACACAATACCGCGTATACGTACCTTCGAGACTGGGCCGAAACAAAATTATAGTGTCTGCAAACGTCAACTTCCAGGAGGATACGTTCTGGGATTGGAAGTCATCCAATACAGAAATATTTGAAAATCTCGATGCTGAAGAAAATGAAGATAAACATCAAACGAATTCTGACGATAGCTCGAGTTCCGATTCAGACGTAGAGCAAGCACTATCTCCTACTATTGAAGGACCTATTTCACAATCAGATTTACCTTCTGGCTTAGATCAAATAAATGTATCCAACGAAACATCAAGACAAGTTTCAGACACTGTAACATCTATGACTCCTGACACACCTCTTCTTAGGAGGAGTAATCGAGAAAGACGGCCGGCTATCCCACGATCTGCATGGCAACCAACACCAAGGGCACTTTATGCCAATAATGAAGTCCCCATACCTCAAACGTACAAAGAAGCGATTAATGGCCCGAATGAGAAGGAGTGGAAGTCTGCTATTCAGGAGGAGCTAAATTCCCTTAAAGAGAAAAATGTATTCACACAAATAACACACGTACCTCATGGGCGTAAGCCTGTAGGTTCACGGTGGGTTTTCACCGTCAAGTCCGACGGAAGGTTCAAGGCTAGGTTGGTGGCACAGGGATACAGTCAAGTATACGGACTCGATTATAACGACACCTATTCTCCAACACTTCGCGCAGATTCTCTTAGGTTATTACTCGGCATCGCTACTCTCCTTGACTGGGAAATCCATCAAGTTGATGTTAAAACCGCTTTTTTAGAAGGTGATTTATGTGAGGAAATATATATCAAATCCCCTGAAGGATTGTCAGGTACTGAATATTTGAGAGTAGATAAGGCTTTATATGGTTTAAAGCAGTCCGGACGAATGTGGTATCATAAATTAGGTGAAAAACTTTCTACCATTGGTTTCCATAAGTCGAACTGTGATGGCTGTATCTATTTTCATTCGCAATTAAAGATTGTTGTTGGTGCTTATGTGGACGATTTGGTAATTTGTGGGGAGTCATTACAGGATGTTCAGGGGTTTAAGGAAAATCTTTCATCTTTTTTTGAGATAAAAGACCTCGGTGAAATTGGAGTAGTGATCGGTTGGGAAATATCTCGCGACAGGTCAAGCAGGACTTTAAAAATTTCACAGTCAAAATACATACTGAATAAAATCAGATCGTTTGGATTAGAGGATGCGAAAACTTGTAGCACGCCATTGGAAGGCTACGATGGATTATTGCCAAAACTAGACGATGAGCAGTTAGCTGATGAGTCATCATATGCTAGTGCAGTTGGTAGCCTTGGGTATGCATCAAACGGCACGAGGCCTGATATTTCATTCGCTACTGCGCGACTCGGAAGTTTTAACTCTTCGCCGACGATACGTCACTGGAACACTGTTTGTCGAGTTTTACGATATTTAAAAGGAACTTCAGACTATTGTCTGACATATTGTTTTGGTCCCAAATCACGGGATTCTACATCGAAGGAGAGAATCACGATATTTTCAGACTCAGATTTTGCTTCCGATGTTCCTACACGCCGATCAATAAGTGGTTATGTCGTTATGTTAGGAGGAGGTCCCTTATGTTGGCAGTCCAGACGCCAAAAATCTATATCAACCTCTACTGCAGAGGCAGAATATGTTGCTCTATTTGAAGCGGCCAAACAAGCTCTTTGGTTGACAAGATTAGTTAAGGAATTTAAAATTGTCGATGAGATAATAGGGAAGAAAGGCATATTATCTTTCACGGATAATCAAAGTGCATTGGCAATCGCAAAGGGAACGAATTCTGCAAAAACAAAACATATCGACATTGCGTACCATTTTGTTCAAAATTGCGTCCAAGAAAATATTATCGATTTAAATTATGTTCCTACGAATAAGATGTTAGCAGATATTCTAACTAAGCCACTTCCACGTGCTAAAGCTGAGCCATTATGCCAACAGCTTTTCGGGATCTCTTAAAGTTATTAGATTATCTTGATCCTCAGGAGGAGTGTTAGAAATTTAACAAAAAATGATTCATTTCTGTTTCATTTCTCAATTAGAGTAACAAGATAATCATGTATATCCCTGGAGGATAATACTCATGCATGAGATCATCGATATCGGAAACTTGAGTTTTAATGTTAGGTTTAGTAATTGGATGGCGGTTTTTAAGTATCATCTCGATGTTTCATAAAGTACTTGTCGGATTTGGTAGCTACTAGTCTTACGTATTGTTTTAGGTTACTACGATGAAACATTAGATTCAAAATGGGTCTATCAGGATAAAGATATTGAGAATAAGACAAGTAGATAGACTATATAGTTCTTACTTGTCACAATCTAAGAACTTAACCGTTCCTCAAATGAAAAAGCATTACTACAAATTAACGACGACACTTTTCTCTTATATATAAGATTTCTATGCTGAAGACGACCCTACTTGTACAATTGAATATATTTGGTGTTTACAATCGCTATTCTATATATTCTTATATTTTCTATATTTCTACAACAAGTCAAATACCTTGGTTTCATTGTGAGGGCAGGAAAAGGCGTTACCGTTGACCCTGCAAAAGTCAAGGCAATTTATGAGTGGAAAGCACCAACGTCAGTAAAGGGAGTGCGGTCATTCCTTGGCTTTGCTAACTTCTATCAATGTTTTGTGGACAAATTTTCGGAAATAGCGGCGCCATTGATAGACCCGACAAAAAAAGATGCACCTTGGATATGGGGAAAGACACAAAACGATGCATTCGAAAGACTAAAGAAAATCTTTGCTTCCAAGCCAGTATTGTCGCAGTGGGATCCTGATCGCGAAACAGTTTTAGAGGCAGATAGTTCAGGATATGCCATTGGAGGCTGTCTTTCGCAGATGGATAATCAGGGGAATTTAAGGCCAGTTGCATACCTCTCCAGACGATTGAACAGTGCGGAGTCAAACTACCCTATCCACAATAAAGAGATGTTGTTAATGTAATGAGGACAGATCGGAGAGGCGAGACGTCAAGATATCTGTGTAAGAGAAGCAGCGTAGTGTTTGAGATAATTGAGGCTATTATAGAATAGGTGAGATGACAAAGAGAGAGATTCCTTCAGAGATATTCAGCAATGTGATTGACTTTATTGGGCTAGCTACTGGATGAGATCTTACCTTCAGAGATATTCAGCAATGTGATTGACTGAAGAATTCTGAAGGAGAAGAGAGCTCGTTATATACAGGAGTGTAACCCTTATGGGACTTTAATTAGCATAATTCATGATAGACATTGATGTCCCAATATAACAATATTATCATGGTATGAGTAAGTCCTAAACCTGAATGTTTCCCCCAGAATACTTAGGTGTAAGACGCTCATATGTGTAGCTGTTAGCTCATACTATCCATAGTTATAGATGATATAAATAGACATTAAGTGGGAAATCTAAATATAACATATGAGATGATGACGATCGTGTGACAGTGTACGAGTCGGTGTGAGACGCGCATCGCGTGGGATGCTGAACTGTTTATTTTACAACAGTTGTCAATTGTAGCTTGCCTACAGGAATGGATGCCAGAGCTGACTTCAGTTGTAAAACCATTTACCATCTTAAGCAATCATAGAAACTTAAGTTTTTTTACAACCAAACGATTGTTAAATGAAAGGCAGGTATGGTATAATGATGTCCTACGACAATTCAGATTCAACCTCAAATGGCGCCCAGGTAAAGCTTGCGACCGGCCAGATGCGCTTTCAAGACGAGAACAGGATAGACTGCATAGAGTTACAGACGAGAGAACAGCTGGCCGAATTTTACAGCTTCTCCCAGATGTTCAAATATATGAAGTTAATATCCAAGACAAGGAGCCAAATAGTGCACACGTTGAGACGGAGGATAGACCTATTATAAGTAAAGAAAGCCTGATAGTAGATCCAGCTACACGGTCTGATATATTTGATGACAACGAATTACGGGCGTTGTGGAAGCAGGGAGTAGAACACGACAAAGATGGGCAGCGAGCAAGGGATGCAGTTCAATCAGGAGAAAGGAGCTTTCCACCTGATTTAGCAGTAAAGTTGTCTGCCAATATTTCGGAATGCTCAGTAACTGCGGATGGTGTCCTCCATGGCAGAGAAAATCGTATTTGGGTTCCAGAATATGAGCCTTTGCGAACGTCAATAATGCAAAGAATACATGATAGCTCCCTTACAGGTCATCCTGGAAGAGATACAATGGTTGCTATATTATTGCGACGTTGGTTCTGGCCAAAAATGAGGGAGTCGGTGAGGCGTTTTGTTAGAAATTGTGATGTCTGTGGAAGAGCAACGGTGTGGCGCGAAGCAAGGGCTGGTTTTCTTCGCTCTTTGCCTGTTCCAGAACGGATTGGGAGCGATCTAACGATAGACTTCATAACAGACCTCCCAAAATCTCAGAATTGTACCAACGTTATTGTCGTGACTCCTTGTACTTGGATCTTGATGGTTTAGCTTGGGCTTGATCTTGGTGAACAATCTCTTGAAATACTGAATACCTGGAACTCTGGGACACTGACAATACCAGATAATGTCACGTAAGCTTTTGTAACAAATGACAAGTGTAGATGTGGATAACCTGACTTCTTGAATCCTGACTAGACTAGATACGTAGAATAAATACAAGACTGAAAGCTGGAGAGCTTTCAACTAGAAGGCCTAACCACTATTTATACATGAGTCTACCTAGTACATTCCCTAGTACTGGTTAATAGAACCCCATCCCATCGAACGTCAGCGAATATTGTAGAACACCCAAAATACCGTCGATTGAAATAGAATTCCATAGAACTATGCAATGTCTGGAGTTCAATCGTTGTTAATAACGATCAACAGGAAAAGTCCAACAATAATAACAATATTAAGTAATTAGTGACGATCGGCAAAATAATTTATCAACGTCATTGAAGCCATTGATGAAGATCGACAAAATGCATGAAAACTCACGCCAATTAATTAAAGACAATATGTGAATAAAATTTATGCAAAAGAACTAAATGAATTCAAGCCGAAACGACTAGCTTCAGCGGGCCGTTCCGTGGCAGTTATGGTGATTACGGATAGACTTTCAAAGGATATCTTTGTATTTGGAACAGAGTCAATGAAGGCCGAAAAGTGCGCTGAAGTCTTTGTTGATAGGTATTACCGCTACTTCGAATTTCCTAAATACTTGACGAGCGATAGGGGTAGTGATTGGCTTAGCTACTTCTGGGGAATATTCTGTAAGTTAGCGGGCATCAAGCAAAGACTTACAATAGCCTATCATCCCCAGGCAAACGTAAGCGAGAGAGCAAACCAGGAATTGTATAAATACTTAAGAGCATTCAGTTGTTATGCTCAGGATGATTGGATGCAATTGTTACCTTTAGCACAGTTGGCCCTTAACACCCGACCAAATTCTTCAATTGGAGGTTTCAGTCCATTTTTCTTGCGCCATGGTTACAACTTGGACCCACTCGGAGAGTATGTGCCTATGAAAATGATAATCACGGTAAAAGATGCTGTGTATAATCCAGCTATAAAAAATGTAAAGTGTAGGACTTCCAGAAGATGCTGTGTATGATACAGCGAGAATAAAAATGAACTCTGTAATAGAATCACGTAATGAAAAATGAATATATTAGGTCTGATCTGCCAGAAAAAACCTCTCCAGCTCTGTCTGTTCTATTTAATCCAATATAAAATCAAAATGCTTCCCGTTTTGTTCTCCCAGTGCTCCGTTTCCCAAGAACCAAAATCTCCTCCGATCCATGTTCATCTGTATCATGATACAATATTAAACCAAACGTCTTAAGATAATTGTTTCAAGAAATTTACAAGCATCGAGTTGTCATTGAAAGACTCTGAAACATTATAATGAACAATTTGCGACACTTGAGACGAAACATGAAAATAGAAATAAGAAGCCACGTGAAACGAACAAAAAAAACAAGGCAATCTGTTGAAACATTCCGATAGTGGCTACTTGAGAAGCCCATGTTGTTACACAGAGAGCCCACACCACAAGAGAATGAAGTTCGACATCCAGGAATAGTTGCAGGTCAGAAATACGTACAGCGTCTGCGAGACGCGCAGGATTTTGCACAGGCTGCGATGGCATCTGCCCAACAACGAAATGAGAGCAATGCCAACTGTTTTTGCCGTCAACCAGAGCGTTTTGAAGTCGGCGACAAAGTTTGGCTTTATTTACGTAATATCAAAACGCCGCAATTATCAAAGAAATTGGCTTGGCAGCACGCAAAATATGAGGTCACCGCAGTACTTGATGCTCTAACAGTGGAGTTAAATGTGCCAGGAAATATTCACAATTGTTTTCATGTCGAACTAGTCAAGCGAGCCGGAGTTGACCCGTTCCCTAGCCAATCACGTGATGACTCTCAAAACCCTCCAGTTAGTGACGATTTAGCAGAACCTGAGTACCAAGTGGAATCCATTCTACGGGCACAAACTAAATCACGTGGCCGAGGGAAATATATTACAGTTGTGAGGAGTAGATGCAATGTTCTGACTTGCGAGTATAATGTATGATCCCTCTAATCGAGGATAGAACGGGAATGTGGTAAAGAAGAGTATGTGAGTTATGTAAAGATGTATTGATTTTTATTGACTTATTTTCTATGGAGGCTGAAGTATCCTCATTATATACATAATCCTAACACCCTTATTCTATTGTTATACTCACTGTTTTCCACAGACTAAGTTGCTCTTCATGCTGTTAGTCCATCGAGTCGTGTACTTGATCTCAGCCTCATCATGCGATAAGTATTGTTTTATGCAACTCATCTTACATGACTTTTATCACGAGATTGAATCGATGCAACACGGTATCTGCTAGTCAGTGCTGTCAACTTAGCAATCTCTGTTATTTCATGCTTCTACATGTATGCATTCATGGTACGTGTATGCGTGATTACCACTCCTACATATGTACCATAACTCATGAGTCGCAATTCACAACAAAATATCGCCAGGCATTAGTTAAATGGGTTGGCTGGACGGATCCTACCTGGGAGCCTATTGAGTATGTCAAAAACACAAAAGCCTTGGAGGAATGCGAAGCAAAATATGGACCAGTTGAATCTTCTGACGGCCCAGAAGTTAAAGAAGTAGGTGGATTTGTTGGACCCGCGGAACCACAAATACTCCAGCAACGTAAATCAAAGAGGCTAGCCAGCAACCCGTTCTTGAGAGAGAGAAGGAGAATTGTGACAGCTGATAAGCTGAATTAATCCTGTAGCCTATGTGGCGCATAGGCAGGCCCAAACTCTGTAGGAATAAAGGTATGGCGCATGGGGCATGTGGCAAAGGGCAGGGTACTATATGGCTGGGGGGGTTCTCGCTATTGTGAAACTTCCTGGAATACAGAGACTAGCTGAGACTCGGAGGCAAGCTGAGGCGTGGAGACTCCTTGATACACCTGGGTTTTCTATTACGAGGACTTTCTGATACACGAGGATTTCCCAGAGAACCTCAGTCATGTTAGGGCCAAGGCGAGTTATTAGATTGGAGAGAAACTGTAAATATATGTGTTGAGGAACGAAATAGTTCACATCCTTATAGATTTGAATATTAATTACCTCTACCCATTTAGCAGCGCAAGCGCTCTTGTCTAGACTGTGACAGGATTGACACAAAGATATCCCTACAGAAAGACGAACACGGCAGGTCGAAAGAAATTCCTTGGGGCCCATTGTACGGAATGTCCCGAGACGAACTTCTGGTGTTAAGAAAAACCTTAACCGAACTCTTGGATAAAAACTGGATTCGTGCCAGCAGCTCTCCCGGAGGCGCACCGGTCTTGTTCATAAGAAAGCAAGGGGGAGGGCTAAGATTCTGTGTCGATTACCGGGCTCTCAACGCTGTAACGGAACGTGACAGATACCCTCTCCCATTAATAAGAGAGACCTTGAGAATGATGGCTCAGGCAACTTGGCTTTCTAAAGTAGACGTACGCGCAGCGTTCCATAGGCTTCGTATTGCTCAGGGAGATGAGTACAAAACGGCGTTTCGCACGCGTTTTGGGGCGTATGAGTGGCTAGTTACGCCATTTGGTCTGGCAGGGGCACCAGCAGCTTTTCAACGCTGGATCAACAAAGTGTTAGGAGGCCTCATGGGGGATACCTGCGCGGCGTACTTAGATGATGTCGTGATCTTCTCCAATGGTGACTTGGTAGACCATTGGATAAAAGTCAACCAAGTAGTCTCACGACTTGCTGAGGCTGGACTCAAGCTGGATCCAAAGAAATGCGAATTTGCAAAGAAAGAAATTAAGTACCTGGGGTTTATAATATGTGTAATAGAAGGCATAAAGCCTGACCCAGAAAAAGTGCGTGCAATACCTGAGTGGGAAAGACCTATCGATATTAAAGGAATCAGAAGTTTCCTAGGGTTCGCTAACTTTTATCGAAACTTTATCGGAAATTTTGCTCAGTTGACGGCTCCACTCCACGATTTGACGAGGAAAGGAACTTTACATGAGTGGTCGGCCGAACATCAGAAAGCTTTCGAAGAGTTAAAGCGTCGATTCAGTAACGCACCAGTGTTGGCCATGTGGGATGAAAATAAACTCACAGTCCTAGAAACGGATTCATCAGGATGGGCCACTGGGGCAAGCTTGTCCCAGTATAGTAAAGAAGGATCTCTAAGGCCCGTAGCATACCATTCCAAAAAGCTAACCCCCACTGAGTGTAATTATGACATACACGACAAAGAACTTCTGAGTATTGTTCGTAGTCTAGAAGAGTGGAGAGGTGAGCTTATAGGACTCCACGAGCCGTTCATTATTCTAACAGATCATAAAAATTTGGAATTTTTCATGACAGCTCGAAAATTGTCGGAAAGACAAGTAAGGTGGGCTCAAACGTTATCTCAGTTCAATTTTAAAATCAAGTTCCGAGCAGGCAAACAGGCGGCGCGTCCGGATGCGCTATCACGTCGCACACAGGATCTTCCAAAGAACCCCGACGACCCTCGCCTTAAAGAACGAGAGTTCCAGCTTCTAAGAAAAGAATAGTTGAACAAAGAAAAGCCTAAAGAGGCAACACTGCTAGCCCCTATAGTCCTTGTTTCATCTGCCAACCCTGAGGAAGCGCAAAATATTCCTGAGGGAAAACAATTATTTTTGGAAAAAGTCCTCCAGGATCTATGGAATGAAGGTAAAGCAAACGATGCTTCAATGTTTGAGGAGTTATACAAAGCCATGTGGCAAAACGAAAGAGCCTTGCCACCTGACCTGGGAATTAAGGTATCGCTGGCAGAATGTGAATTAGATCCAAGGGGTGCTCTATGCTTCAGGAAAAGGTTGTGGATACCAAACTGGGAGCCGCTTGAGACGGCGCTAATACAAAAGACACATGATTCACACGCCACGGGACACCCAGGACGTAACAATACGTAGGCAATTTTATCTCGATTGTTTTTTTGGCCGGGGATGAGCATAATGGTTAGGAAATTCTGTCAGAATTGCGATGTATGCGGCCGTTCTCATGTATGGCGCTCTATATGACAGGGATTTCTATTTCCTCTACCAATTCCGAATAGATTTCACAGTGAATTATCAGTCGACTTCATGACTGATCTGCCATCAAAAAAAGAGGCGACTCATGCCATTTAATGGTGATTACAGACCGATTTTTAAAATGTGTTACGCTAGAAACAATGGAGTCCATGAATGCCGAAGATTGTGCAAAGCGATTTATAAATTGCCATTATAGATTCCACGGGTTTCCTCACGCAATAACTTCAGACAGAGGGTCCAATTGGGTTGGGGATTTCTGGAGACGCGTATGTCAATTGACAAATATTGAACAGCGGCTATCAACATCATTCCATCCAGAAACGGATGGATCGACAGAGCGTATGAATAAAGAAGTATTAGCCTACCTACGGGCATTTATATCCTTTGCACAGTATGAGTAGCCAAGTCTACTTCCCTCGGCTCAGTTGGCGATCAACAACAGAGATAGCTCAAGCACAGGTTTGAGCCCTTTTTTTATAGAGCATGGTTATCATGTGGAACCAGTGCAACAGTATAATAAATTATGTAAAGAATATTGTTCAGCACCAGCAAAATGGGCGGAAATTTTCGTCAACCGGATTCGGGAGGCACAAGAATACGCGGCGGCTGCAATGGCGGCAGCTCAGCAGCGAATGGAAGAGCAGGTAAATAGAGCTAGAAATCCTTCCCCGATCTTCTGCATTGGGAATAAAGTATGACTGAACCTCAAGAATATTCACACGCCCCAGCTAAAGAAGAAACTAGCATGGGTCAACGCTAAGTACAGTATTACCAAAATCATTTCGTCACATGTTGTCGAACTGGATGTACCCTCACAAATCTGGCCAAGATTTCATGTCCAATTGCTCAGAAAAGCTAGCGAAGATCCTCTTACTTCCTAGTCAAAAGATGACGAGCAACCCCCTCCGGTAATCCCTGAGGTTTTGGACGAAAATGTTCAAAAACAAGCTCCAGAACATT
This sequence comes from Podosphaera xanthii, assembly GCA_028751805.1. NCBI lineage: Eukaryota > Fungi > Ascomycota > Leotiomycetes > Helotiales > Erysiphaceae > Podosphaera > Podosphaera xanthii. The sequence goes on along the minus strand of JAPWIX010000010.1, from coordinate 4,908,983 downwards.
TTGTCGAAAAAATTCTGCGAGCAGAGCGAGTACAACGAGGAAAAGGATCAGTCCGCCGGGTGTTAGTGAAGTGGAAAAATTTTATAGAACCAAATTGGGAAGACCGCAGTAACATAGAGGAGACAGAGGCCCTGGACAAATTCGAGGCCCGCTTTGGTTTAGGCGATGGAGTAGGAGAAGAGGAAGACGCTAGGCAAGGTCCTGGAGTTACAAAAGTCAAGAAAAAATTAAAAATCAAAAAATGAGACATAAAGACAATTCTAACGGGAGAAAGAGGGGATAATGTCACGGGCTGCGCCCTGGTTATGCTGTGGCTAGTGGCTGTGTTGTGGCTATTGGTTGGTGGGGTAACACCAGGGACCGCGGCGCGTCACGAGCTTTGTTTATAAAGCGCAACCCCTTTGTAACTCTGGAATTTTCCGTAGATAAATATACATAGTATGTGGCACCATATTCCGCGACAGCGAGACCGCTTTGCCCCTTCACACCTACTCTAACTTACGTCCCCGCACTGGGAACAAGGGAGACAGAAACAGAGGCCTGCACACGGTGGATCGAAAACATTCCTGAAAGAGAGATTTGCGCCTATGCAGATGAATCATCTGAAGGACACGAACGCTCTGCTTAGGGCTTCGTCCTAAAAAGAGAAGGGACAACCTTCCTTCGAGGTAGTGGCATCGCATATGGGGGAGAAGTCCTAGATGCAGAGATTATAGGGGCTTAAAATGCTCTAGAGGCTGCCCTGGGCTTCGTTGAGGAAGAACAACGGAAATCTGGGGATAAAAAGCAGCGTATCCACGTCTTGTTGGATAGCCATCAAGCAGTAAAAATATTAATTACAGGTACCTCATCCTCCAGCCCCAAAGACGCACGTAGCTTTCATGCGTTATCTAACACAGCTGAAGTATTTGTAAAATGGGTGCCTGGACACTCAGGGATTCAGGGGAAAGTTGAAGCGGACTCCATAGCTAGATAAGACCTGAGATGGTTGCCCAACCTGGAAATATAGCCGGGACTACTTACCCTAGCATACCTTACCCTAGCATACCTTACCCTAGCATACCTTACCCTAGCATACCTTACCCTAGCATACCTTACCCTAGCATACCTTACCCTAGCATACCTTACCCTAGCATACCTTACCCTAGCATACCTTACCCTAGCATACCTTACCCTAGCATACCTTCGACGACTTATGAATCAGCGACGACAGGCGCTCCTTGACGACTGGTGGGAAGAAGCTTACCCGTTTAGATATCGGGAGCTAGACTTGCCCATGTGACGACGCAAACCCCCAGAACTAGCTCTCCCACGGCGGTTACTCCGCGAATTGATCGCAGCCTGTACAGGTCATGGCAACTTTGCAGCATATTATCGCCGATTTCAATTTTCAGACCCTCCCACGGAGTGTACATGCGGGGAGGAAACAACTCCAACCCATTTTATTCACTGTAGAATTCACGCGAATATCATGCGCAAGCTTAGGAGATCAATGTCTCACATCGACTTCGTCAACAAGCTTCTTGGGCCCGAATGCCTTAGGAGCTTTACCATATTTGCGCAGGAAACTGGTTGTTTCAACAGTCAAACTGCTAGTCAATCTACTGCTCTCAGCGGGGATTGAATCAATTAGTTATCGCTAAAGGCATGACATGAAGGAAAACGGAATGAGAAGTTTCGTTTGCTAGACTATAAATTGATATATTCTGATTTTCACATGTAAGGGGTAGTAGGTGTGAGGTTTTTTTTGGGGGGTTGGGCTGAGTTGATCTTAGTTGTACAATAGTGGCTACTAATTTTGTAGCGGTTCACGCGGTGGGACCGAGTTAGGCGTGTCTTAGACATGATCTTAGCCATGTACACCAGTCCATGATCCCAGAGGGGAAAAGGGCTCAGCCTTGGACTTAAATTTAAAAAAAAAAACATCGAGAAAAATTCCCTAAATACCCATTGTTACTCATTATCTTTTCAAAAATGATCAATACGCTTTTATCTTCTCGTTGTAAACGACTGTCTGCCTTCTTAAGATGGGCGCGGTGAGGAAAAAGAGTCAACCGACGCCAACTGCCAGTGGCAAAGAACGGACACAAATGTGCCTAACAATACCGAGCCTCACGCAGAAGGTAAAAGGTGTAACTGCGGTAGAGAGCTGTCCCCCCGGGAAGTACCCCAACTTCGCTGACGCTGAAATTATTGATGCTGAGCCTACCAGATCGACAAACCCGGTCTCCGAGACCACGAAAATCGCCGAGCAGGTACCAAAGGCCTCCAGCTCAAAGAAAGGAAAGGAAGTCGCCCGAGAGGAGTCGACTCAGAACGCAGAACCGTCTGCAAGAAAGATCGCTGTGCCAGTTTTCAAACGCACAGTCGCCCCGAAGACCACTGGCTACCCCCGAGAGCTGCAAGCTGTGGTCGAAGCCGAAAAACCCCGAGCCGACAAAGTCTCTGTTCACCTCGGAATCTGCTCCACTGCCATAAACAGTGTTGAAGCAGCTCTTTCGCTTCTCTCGACTGGTGAGAATAAATCTTTTGTAGACGGCATCAAAGTCTACCTATGGGCTGTAATCGCGCAGTACATCCACACGGGTCCCGGCTCGACACCTCCAATTCTGCCCCCACGACTGATGAACCCTGCACCAAAGGTCTCTGACAACAGGGTACCTACCAAAACGATTCACCAGGCTCAGGTTCCTACAAACACCTGGGCAACAGTAGCTCGAAAAGGTCTACACAACGCTGCAGCCTTTACCCCCCCCCCCCCCCAAAAAGCAGCACCTCCTGCTAAAAACACGAAGAAGTCAAATCCAAAGCCGATAGGCGATTTTTTCTTCGACTTGAAGAAAGCAGCGACCTGCACAAGCTCTCACTAGCTGGTGTCAAGGAAATGCTGATGCTGAAGTTGGGCCTTTCGGAAGATAAAATCAGCTCATTTCAAAAAGTAAAATCTGGATATGCCCTGGCCGCCAAAGATGAGGCAACACGGCAATTAATCCTAGAAACCTCCTCGGCAGCAGCAGGAGGGATCTAAAAGCTGGAAGAGGCGTCTAACCTAATCGCCATCAGTATTACCACCGTCCCGGCGACGCTAAACACATCTTTAGGCCGCAAACAAACGACGGCAAAAATGGTCATCGGCGAGATCACTCGGGTCACCAACACCATACCAACTTAGGTCCGGTTACATGGCACCTGCAAGGAGGGGTCACCATTCCGAAATTGGATGGTACTTTTCCCACGAAAATCCGCGTCTCGGCCTGGATTCCGATTACTTACGACTCCGGAATGGCGATGCTATTTCGACCCCGACGTCAAATTGAGTAGTGCAAACACCGTCTCGGCTTCCACGCTAAACATGGTTGCTCCCACGCTCCAGTATGCTGGAATTGTGGATCAACAACGCACTCCGCCATGGAGTGCAAGGTCCCCTTAAAGTGTCGAAACTGTTGAAGACCCCACCGGTCGGATTGCCGGAACTGTCTGGCTCGACCTACGAGGATCGGTCCGGTGACCAAAGAACAGCTCGTCACCATCCGATAGTACGGTCAACGCGAGTACGCGACAGTAGCCAAAGCAAAGGTTACTGCTAGAAAATCAGAAGATGCGGCCAAGGTTACGTCGGCAAACGTTCCGATGGAAGAAGGAATGGGCTTTGGGGTTTTGAACTCTGAAAAAGAAGTTTGAGTGGCAGCGACTCGTGACAAGGTTTTTATGACTTCAGGAAATGAGGGAAGGAAACTGGCTGAGGAAAAGGGGTTTTCTTTGGGCTCATCTCTAGCTCTCAGCGGAGATTGAGGAAATTTGGTCTCTTGGAAGATGTGGTAGGAAAGGAGATGTGCGAGAAGCGCGGATACTGGACCAGATTGGAAATCTTATTTTGTTTCTTGTTTGGGATAGAGTTTTGGATATTTGTATTTAACTAGATACTACTTTTGTGGCAGTTCACGCGGTGCGAACGAGTTGGGCAGGTCTTAGACTTGATTCTAGTCGGCTCCACAGGTCTCAGATCTAAAGGATACATAGGGCTTGGCCCGGGACCTAACAACTAGAAAAAAATAACGAATTCATCGCCCCGAACTTCCCACCACATAAAATTTAGAGTATTTGCATGGGTATTTCGCTAATAATACCAAAATTAGTTAGGTGAAAGTCTTTATACCCTGCTAAAAGTAAATTAACTCCAATACACCCACTTTCAATTGACAGGGAGACGGATTTTATCGTAGTGATATACAGTAGAACCCCTCTTAGCTAATAGTGGGTCCCGGTATAATTACTGAAGAGATTCATAGAAATTTTACCGCTTATATTTGCAATACTTACCCCTGCACGCAAAATGACCTGTAAGGGTAAGTGTTGCAAATATAAAAGTCAAAGTTGCTCTAACCCCCAGGGTAAGTTTTCAGCATGCACTAAAACTTCGCTTATGAATATTATCCCCACTAGTCTTATAAATCCCTGCTAGTATTCACACCAAAAGAAATTGAAAATGTTGGCCTGAGTGATCAGGCTTTTTAGTGGACTCTTGCTTTGATCTCTTTCTCCCCCTCCCACACCTACAAACATTATTAGACATCGTTGCTGTTACTGTCTACAGAATCATCATCATCATCAGCATTTTCATCTAAGAGAATCAATAAATCGTTACTCTTAACATTTAGCATATTTCATAGGCCAGTTATTCTTTAAAAGATGAGTCAGGTACAACAGGCAGCTCAAACAAACAATGCCAAACGATTAAACAGAGATCAGCGTCTCCAGGTAAGCCCAATTTTAATGGTAAATAAATATCTGAAGTAACACGTTTAGATCAAAACTCTTCACGATTCGGGAATAAATCAGACAAATATTGCAAAACAACTCGGCATATCTCGAAACCAGGTCAGATACACCATTTGTACTCCGTACATTGAACCCAAGAAAGCTGCAGGTCGGCCCCCAACCCTGTCCTCTTCTGACGTTGGCCGGATTGAGGCTTTCATAGCATCATTCTCTGAAGGTCGTCGAATATCATGGTTTAAACTTGCCCATGGCCCCTTTCGGGATTTTGGAGTGAGTGAAAGGGTTATTCAAAACGAGCTAAAAAAAGGGGTTTCGGACATCATCCAGCGCTGAAAAGCCTCCCCTTTCTGAAGAGGTTAAAAGGAAGCGTCGGGAGTGGGCCGAAGCCCACAAGGACTGGACTGTTGAAGATTGGATGGCGATTCTTTGGACTGATGAGACCTGGGCCACAGACGGCTAACATAAGAGAGAATGGGTAACGCGGAAGGTTGGTATCTTTTTACCTCAACTAATAAAAAATACCGATCTAATTCTTAGTTCAAGATAGGTGAAGAAGTCAACGCCACCTGCGTAGTGGGAAAGGTGAGAAAGAGTCTTGGCTGGATGTTTTGGGGAAGTTTCGCAGGGATAGAGGAAGGTCCTTGCCTTTTCTGGGAGAAGGAATAGGGGTCTATTACCTCAGAATCATACTCTCAGAGAATTGTACCGCTGATTTATGGAATGGTGAGCGTGAGACCATTGGTTTCTGTGATGCAGGACAATGCTCCTTCACACAGCGCAGTGGGAACAATCGAAGAGTTCCGGGGGAGGTTCATAACTCCGATCGACTGGCCTCCGTATTCTCTCGACCTGAATCCAACTGAGCACGTATGGGATAGTATGAAAGATTACATACAGTACCATTACCCGAGATTTGAAAGGGGAAGGCAGCGATCCTACGATGAACTTCGAGGAATAGTGAAAGAAGCATGGAATGACGCGACTAAGCCGGATAAGCTTGAGAAGCTTATCAGAAGCATGTCCACGAGATGTGAGGCAGTCATACTTGCTCAAGACGGGCCTGTAAAATATTAAATCTGCTATGTAAAGTAAATTTGCATGTACTTGTTTATCTGAAATCGATTAGATTCAAAAAATGTTACCATTTGAGTTAAGCTTGTGAACTAGTGCCAGTGGTGAAAACCTCTGTCGGGCAAAAACACCATACAAATAATCCCTGTCAGAATGTCTGAAAACCTAATCTCAGAAAAGATGTTACCTAACTAGGCTTAAAGGATCCGATTTCGCCCCATAAATTGGATCCACTGGTGAAAACTTACCCTGGGGGTAGTGTACAATAAATCTTTTCAACATTTATACCGGGACCCACTATTAGCTAAGAGGGGTTCTACTGTAGTATGGAATTATCGATTAGCCCCTCAACACATACGAAAAAACTGTACAGTAAAACTTCTCTAACACGATAGTGGGTCCCGGCATAAGTGTTGAAAAAATTCATTGAAATTCATCCATTTATATTTGCAATACTTGCCCCTGCACCCAAAATGACCTGTAAGGGTAAGTGTTGCAAATATAAAAGTGCAAGTTACAATGAATATTTTCAACACTTATGCCGGGACTCACTATCGTGTTAGAGAAGTTTTAGTGTAAATAAATAAATAAAAAATAAATTTTTCTATTATCCTATTTCGGCGCCTGAAGGCCCACGTAGGTATTTTTCGGAAGATACGTATTCTTTGTTATAGAACGACTCATTTTGACGTTTGGAACACTCATACTCAGATTTCATTTGCAGATACCACTACGAGAATAACGCCTTACGACATGTACCCTCTTCCGTGAATACCCACCACAGGGAAAAGCGAGAAAAACCTGTGGCTATCTGAGCATGCTTTCGTCATTCTACGAATACAGTATCACCGCGAGAGAAGTGGTGTGAGGGTCTTGCTGGATTCGAACCAGCTTTCTCCTGTCTCAAGTGGGGCATGTGTCCAAGCTACCCAGACTCTACTTGGGAGAACGGCCTGGACGGTGTACCACTGCACCATCCGACCCCAGTTTTAGTGTAATTATAAACTGTAAATAAATTCTAAACGCACGTACAAGCACATGTATGCTGAATTATTTTTGTACATTTTTATTGAATAATATCTCTAATTTTAACAGCTTATTTATAGCATTAGGGTTTTTGGAGCATGTACGTACGGATTTCTATCAGGATGTAATTATATCAGATACTCTATCAACTTGGTAAATCTACTGCAGATACGAGTATTTAGTACGAATTAAAACTATTTCCTGGTCAAAGATTGATTCAATAACACAAAATAATTTCGCTCTGTAGCATCGTTTCAATTTAATGGGAGGATTGTCCCTAGTTACTAGGTCATTAACTACGAGTATGGCCAGTTACCCTACATCCTCGGTTTCTTGTTCTAATGTATCCGAACTCAACACAAGCTGTGCAATCTCCTAAAACTTTTGGCATGGTTTCGTGTTGAGACAAGACTCAACCAGCTGCGTATTATGCGCCCTAATATGTGTGTTGTTGTGTTTATTCGTGCTATATCAAGTCCAACACTATCGTAACACTAGGGCTCCTCTCTGGCCTTAAATCTGAAAGGAAATTTAGTCTTTTGCGTTAATCTACGTCGATTCCTGCATGTCTCGTCCACTTCGCTGTGAAACATTCTACTTTTCTTATAAGCTGGGAGTTTGATTCTTCGCCCTTTTCTCTCTTCTGAATTGCTGGAGGTGATAGCGTATCCAGCAGACCTGGCGTGATTTTGGTCCGCCCCATACGATTTTTAAAAAGAAAAGTAAGATCCAACTGGAGGAGAGGAAAGATATATGATCTAGGTGGATTCCATTTTGAGGAAGTAATTCTGCCATTGTTAGTTTTAGAGCTGGACGTTGATTACGCTTAGATTGATAACAACGTATATGAAAATAGTTAGAAGATGACTTATTAATGAAGGATTACTTGATAGAACCTTTGAAATTGAGAGACTGTGGAAGTAAATCGCCTGAAGTACAGGTGTTTTTTAAGTTTATTATATTTTTCATTACTTGATTCATCTTGAATTCAGCCTGTAAGTTACGACGAATGTTTTGAGAGTTGAAAGTTGCTAGTAATGCTTCGCCGGTTTCATTGTACACGATTGTTTATTACAATTTGGACATAATTTTACTGGGCTTGATGACGTATGCTGCTGTAGCGACGCGGATATCATACTCAATTTAATTAGTAATTCAATTTGCGTTCACCGCTTGGCGTATTCAGCATCAAAAAAACGTTGCAACAAAATTTCAAAGGGGGGGAGGGGTTTGTATCATGACTCCAATTGGACATTTGCTTTCGCCCACCCTGAGCGAATACGAAGGGTGGGAAAATCTACGGGTATGTTTGAAAGATTTCAAGGAGCAGTGACAATTTAATTGTCTTCAGCCTGACGTAACCTATATATATTTGTACTATAATTCGATGTTCTTGGCCGACAAGTGTCAAACGCCCGTTGCTCCAGGTAAATGGTCCCAAGGCCACTTCTTCGATATTTCGAATAGCTATGTGCCCCAAGTAATAGATCACTACAGGTAAGCATTTATCATAAGATGCGCAGATAGCGTGTAGAGCATATACGGACCTCGACTCGTGCTCCTAGGACGTACACATAAAATTCCACGAACAAATGCTAGTACAGGGGGACAAGGGTAAGTTAACAAAGGTTAGAGAATAAGTTATATGCACTATATTTATATGTTTATACTATCGGAATAAACAGAATTTACTGCCTAACCATTGCTGACTTACCCTTGTCCCCCTGTATATCATTTTCACCGCCTACCAAATTGAGTTTACCGCTCTTTCACCGCACGAATCCATATGGAGGTAAACATCACGCAAACGTCATGGAAGATTACGGGGGTCGCATCTTGCGGGTTGTTCTATCCTGTTAGGAAATTGAGAATTCCAGAGATCTTTGATAGATCACGAAGTCAACCATGGGATCTCATTCAAAAAAAAACAATCATCAGCTCCGCCTTGGTGGTGATCTCAAGAAGAGTCTGAAGTGGTCGGAACCTTCATATGCAAAGAAGACCGACGAGGTGTATCATAGTGACTATAGTTTGCAGACGATTTTCTCTCCTGCCTCCTTCAGCGGATATCAGTCACGGCCAGAGAACCCTTCTTTGACGGAAGGCAAGTTGTTTCTCTTTACAAGCAAAAGTTCATGAGCCCCGTGTGCTTACGCTGACAAGTCCATTTACGATAGAAAATGTTCAGCTTAACAGCAAACAATTATCGGCTTGGTCCTCAAAAGAATCATCTAATAAAGAAGCTCAAGGAATAAAAGCCATCAACTCCCCAATCCTTGTTTCACCTGGTATAGATCCGCTCTCTAACCAAATACTCTGGCGGATGCAGACGGAGAAAGCTTCAAAGCTACGAACTCCATCTACGGATGGTCCCGCACAACAAACAGGAACACCTAGCGACATGCCGCCTGAACTTCCTTCGGTCGCTATCAAGACTGAAGGCGTGTCCCAGAAGGAGAAGTGAGTAGCCACAGACTATTTTTCTGATATACTGGAAGTTTTGTTATAGTGACACAACATATAACTAACTTAGCTCTTCCAGAAAAGGAGTATCCTTTCTGAGTATATTTAATATTAAGGGTGGGAGAAAGAAAGGAGTAATTAAAGATGCTGATGAGTTTGAGACGGATGACCCACGCACAGAAGGCACGAATGCCCATGTCTTCTCATCAAATATAGGATCGAACGGGTTTATTCCCAAATACAAAGAGCCTCCTAATTATATCAAGGTTCGGTCATGTAATAAGAAGAAAAGGGAATTTGATCACATGTTTTTGGCGCAAGAACTCAGAACTGACGATCGACTTGCGGATGAAATACTGACTGAGCCGAAAGGGACTACATGGTGCATGGAATTTAGTCTGGATGGCAGATTTCTGGCCGCGGCAGGCCGAGACCAGATTGTTCGAGTATGGGCTGTCTTATCTACTCCCGAGGAACGCCGAACACATGAGCAGGAAGAGGACATATTTTCAGGTTCTCTAGGTGGAACACGACTCAGTGCCCCTGTATTCAAATCTAAACCGATAAGAGAGTTTAAAGGTCACACTGGGGACATCTTAGATGTTGATTGGAGCAAAAATAATTTTCTTCTATCCTCATCTATGGACAAGTCAGTGAAACTTTGGCATCCTTCAAGACAAGAATGTCTCTGCACGTTTAGTCACCAAGATTTTGTCACGTCAATTTCTTTTCATCCCACTGATGATCGCTTCTTCTTGGCTGGCTCACTTGATTCTGTCCTTAGACTTTGGAGTATTCCAGAGAAGAAAGTTGCCTATTCTTACGACTTTCCTGAAATTATTACAGCAGTAGCCTTTGTGCCGAATGGGATGACTGCTATAGCAGGTGGCTTAAGTGGAATTTGTCAATTCTTTAGCATTGATCACAGCCATGGTCTGAGGATGCAAAGTCAAATTCACGTTCGCTCCTCACGAGGAAAAAATGCCAAAGGAAGTAAGATAACTGGTATCAAAACCACTGGTATTCTTGCAGATTTTCCTGATGCAGGAGATGTGAATATCCTTGTCACCAGCAATGACTCTCGTATCCGGCTATACAGCTTCAAAGATGAGCGGCTAGAAATGAAGTTTCAAGGTCACGAGAATACTTGTAGCCAAATTAAAGCTAATTTTAGCGACGATGGAAGATACGTGATCTGTGGCAGTGAGAATCGAAAGGCTTATATTTGTGCGTATTAAATTGGTGCTTGTTTGCCTTTTCAACACAAAACTATTTGGTTTACTTAGGTCTTTCCCACTTGGTAGCTAATTTTTTAATTTTCAGGGAATATTTGTCCTAAAGGTTCCGAGACGAAAGAAAAGCCACCCATGGAAATGTTTAATGCCCATTCAAACATAGTGACGGCAGCTACAATGGCACCAGCCATAACACGACGACTTCTCTCAGGATCTGGTGATCCAATTTATGATGTCTGCAACCCTCCTCCAGTTACCCTCCTTAGTTTAGAGGAATTTAACATGAATTCCGAAAAGCATCTTTCCGAAAATTCAGGCCCCAGAAAGTTTGACGAGTTTCCGGGCTATCTAGCTCGAACTTCACACGATGATGGTCCGATAATTGTCACCTCTGACTACACAGGCTCGATTAAGTGCTTCAGAATTGATTGCGCCTTTGAAAAGCGGCATCTATGGGACGCTGGCTCTACTTTTTCTAAGAAAAGATCATCTCTTCGAGGCCCAAATAGCATTACTAACCGCAACTCGACCAGCTCCCGCCACAATTCACTCAGTCGATCTCAAACTTCGTTCAACATGGGTGCTTCCATATCTATGTCTTTAGAGCACAAATTCTCATTGCGTAATGACGTTCAGGATGAAAGCATCTATCCTTGTCAGAATGAGAAAAACGTGCCAACAGAAGACTCCAGCCATGAATCTTTTCAGTCCTCGGCAATACCACGATCACAAAATAAGCAGGAAGGTAGTTCTGAAGATCTATCATGCGCCATAACTTTCGATGAAAAAAATCCGGGCGGTCCTCTAGTATCCCCTACTCCTAGCACTAACTCTTCTACTGCAGAAGTAATCGACGAATCTACTCCCCAAGCTGAATTCACACCTAAGTCGAATTACTTTTGGAATATAACTACTTGGCGTCCGACATTCGGATACAATGGCGCCTCTCAAAGACCGGAGCAGCATGATGTCAGAAGATCCGAGAGAGAGAGGGGTGAGCATTTTGGAGGCAGTCTCTCAAGAGAACTTTCTGAAGTTGAAGAGGAAAATCAGGAGAGTATATCAAATCCCGATGACGTACGGTTGCGCTGCGTTATATGTGAGGGAAATGATTTTAGAGAAAGAAAGGTGTCTGGTACGGGTTTGGTGATGGTTTGTATAGGGTGTGGCGCCATTATGGGATAATATAATATCTTTCATTGGTTATTAATTTTGAGTCGGATCCCAAAACTCACCATAGCCGTGAATTATCTGTAACAAATATTCTTATTTAGTTAAGCAGCGGATATAGGGCATTGATGGTTCGGATCTATGGGTAGCGTCGAGGCGTGTATGAAACTTATGAACATGGAAAATATATTTAATGAATTCACAACACATTATAGGAAGGGCGCCGCCTAGACCATCATCCGACTTCGTAAAATTTCATAATCATGATTTTCGGGTGAGATCGCGCTTAAAGTTATCTGAATCTATATTAACTCGAGGAAATGATTCTTTGAGGGCTGGTAAAGCTAACTTTTCTTATACGCTCTGGGTTTCTAGCTCTTATTCCAAATATTTCTTCGGATATTGGGATAGGCAAAGTAAAGTATCTTAGATATTAGACAGTATAATAAACCAGGTCTGTTTCGACGAATTCTATGACATAAAATGAGATCATACTGCCCATGAATCATTGCCAGCTTTCAATATGATGGGGTAAAAATAGTGGAAAACTTTCGCGAGAAAGTCATCGGATGTTACGTTAATCCTGCAGCTAAGGCCAAATGCTCCATCTTCCTTTTTAACGTTGAACTCTCTTCGTCTTCGATATCAATCTCAATCTCCATTACTGGACGGTTTTTGTTTAGACCTTCCAGTAAATGGCACGCTTTGCAGATATCCTGACTAGACATATACCCGCATCGCTGACAAGTACCTAAGGTCTGTCGAAGAATTTTTCGCCTGTCTGATTTCTTGTTGTTTACATCTGTTCGGCTATCACCCGTGTTGGGACGTTGGATAGAAATTTGCGTCATATCAACCTCGCGTGATGACAGGCTTTCGTTATGCAACAAATTTTGCTCCATAGCTGCCATCTCACCCCCGCTCGATCTCCCGTTGGAGCTTCCACAGCCTCCCGTATCTGCTTCTTCATTGGCTTTTTCATTTCTACAAACGGTTGCCTTAGTAGCTTCTTCTGGAACTAATCTTGCCATATCCTCACCGCTACGAACAATATCTAGAATAGCACTCGGTCGTACTCGTTCCAAGCTCTTGATCAGCGTTCGTGCGCTCCCTCGAAACGCTTCGGGGCTGTAGATACACTCGGTTGTGAAGTAAGACAATTTTTGGTGGTGGGCGTACAGGACGATTTCTTTTTCATATGCATACTTGAGGGGCTTGCTCCGACGAACATCACTCGTAGAATCACCAGTTACAATGCTTGTGCTTCGCGCTAGGCGAGGTAGGTCCCCACGAAGAAGATTCATCAGAACCGTCTCTGCCATGTCATCTGCGTTGTGCCCGGTGACGACATGTTTAATTCCAAGCATCTTAGCCCCGCGATCTAGAGCCTGCCGTCGAAAAACACCACAGTAGGTACAATTTCCTTTCTTGCCAATGGTCTCGACGACTTGATCCATGGTCCAGCCGTATAATTCGTCGTAACCAACAATCTTCAAAGGGAGATTATATTCAACTGCATTTTTCTTGACCGTTTCCAGGGAATCATCTCGATAGCCCTTGATGCCTTCGTCAATACTGAGCAAGAATAAATCAAGACCGTAGTTGTAGCGTTCATTGAGTGTTTTGAGAACAGATGCAAGAACTGTGGAGTCTTTACCCCCAGACGCACCAATCGCTACCCTCTCTCCCGGTGAGAAGAGCTTTGTCGCGATGATCGTGTGATGAATTTCTTCTTCGAATGTTGATACGAAACAGCTCTTGCAGAGTTTCTGTTGATTCTTGGGCCGAATAATCACGGCGCGAGGCCCGTTGCACTGAGCGCAGGGGGTAGGCGCCATGCTTCCCAAATTCTACGTCTCGGGAGGTAGCAGCACAAATGCGATTTCAAGCGGATGGCTTAATTTTTAGTCCATCATGGTGGTGCGCGTCGCGGGGTGTCCAGTGTCGGGTTGGTGCAGTCGACTCTGCCATCGTCCATTGTGGTCATGTGCGCGTCTGGTCTAGGCTTGGCGTGGCTGGGCAGCGAAGCGAGTTTGCGCCGCGTATGACCGAATGGCGAATCGGACGCGGAGAGTACATGTACATAGTCCGTAAGTGGTTGATGGCCAGGACTGCAGAGATCGAACTTTTGCAGGTTGATGTAAATATGGTGCGTCGGTGTCAAGCATTAATTGTTGAAGACGTACAAATTGAATATCAGCTTGTGGTAAGTTTTACCCCTGCAGTACTGTATATATTTATAAATAATTTCTCAGCTCTAACGATAATGAATTTCTGGTGTTAATATTGTACTTCACTGCCATGCCACAACGTATGACGACATACACATATAACGTAAGCTGTTAGCAACCTTTAGGGCTGAGACATTGGACTTAACTGCAGGGGTAGTTCATGTTAGAAAGACAATCGGAAGTTCTATAATCCAGACAAAAGTGGTTATTATTAGAGTACGCGTCCGCGTCCGAGCTCCACAAGCTAGTAACTAGACTAATTACATAAGCCAATACAGGCGAAGCCTTCTACTCCCTCTGGCCATCTTTTAGTTCCTGACGACCCGATCTACAATAAGTCCATAAACCGTCAAAAATTATCTCTTGAATGTGAAACTGGTCGCAAGCATTGAAGAATTCCTCCTTGTCAAGTTTCTAGCCTGCACGTGATAATTACAGTAAGAATCGCCGGGATAAGGAGCGATTGTGGGGCTTAGAGGGAAGTGATGACTAAGGAGTGGTTGGTGACTAGGTGGTGGTTGATGACTAAGAGGTGAGTGGTGACTAAGCGGTGGTTGATGACTAAGAGGTGAGTGGTGACTAAGCGGTGGTTGATGACTAAGAGGTGGGTGGTGGCTTAGGAGTGGGTGGTAGAAGTGGGTGGTGACTAAGTGGTGGGTGGTAGAAGTGGGTGGTGACTAAGTGGTGGGTAGGGTAAAGGTAATAATTGAGACAAAGAACTAAACGTGTCCCGCCAATCCCGATGGGAGACCTGTACTATATACATAAAGCTTCGCGAAAAAGGAACAAACGCGCTAACAAAGATTTCGATTAACAATACCTCAGGCATCTATAACCTTGAATCCTTACACTCCTCAATTAAAACCCTTCAGAGTGCAGTCAGTTCGAGACAATTCCAGGAACCAAAGAAGGGCGAACTCCAGGGTGTAAATGTCGTAATTTCCGAAATAGATTCATGTGTTGTAATAGTAGGTTCCAGAGCTTATACAAACTCAGGGCGAAATCAAGATCCGATAACCATACTAGAAGAAAAAGGTAGTGTAATTGGAGATGAAAACAAGCTCTCTAAACTGAGAGAGGCTTAAGAGGTCTTTCGGCGCCAAAGCTGCTGACAAGGTAATTGGGATTTTGAAGAATAGTTCAGCATCATCTGGCTTATTTTTTTCTAGTCCAGGCTCCTTCAAAATATGTAGTCGGGCGGGGTACATCATGGTTCAGTTTACCAGCTCTTAAATTTTGGTATGACGGAATCCTTTGCTCCGTGCCTGTAATCAGATATCCTTCCCGCAGTCTGAAAGGCTTTAATTGATCCCCGTGATAGGAGTACTTTATTTCCTGCCCACTGACTTGCCTCAAGACATAACTCTTCTTATGGCTTCCAGCGAACCCTACTACAACAAGAGGGCCTCGGTAAGACGCGTGCAACTTCATCTTAGCTTTAGCATGATCGTAGAGCATCACTAGGCTTCCTGGAATAAACCTAATCTCGCGGGCAATTCCGATATCATGTCTTTCCTTTTGCACTTGGCGGCGCCAATCATCTTTTCTTTCGATGTCCGAACGCAGAGCTTCCAAATTGGCAACATGATGAATAACTGCGTCCTTCTGCTTCTCAATTTCTTCGGGGACTTGTAACTGATGCCAATCAAGCTTAACCATTTCCGATAGGTATTTGGACCGGTTCAACGATGGAAATTTCAACTCAAGATTGGATGGGGGTTGATAACCAAAGAGGATCTGGTAAGCTGAGAACCCGAAGTGTTTAATTTCTCTCCGATTCAGTTCATAAACTCCCCTATTCAGCAACAAAGGCCAGCTTTTCTTCTTCGATTGTTTTTTCAATATCATTTCCAGCAAGTCGTTTGATTTTTCAACCATTCCGGTAGCCCTCTTGGCCCCTGAAGGTGCTGGTGTAAACACCACTTTGTGATCCTTCAAAAATTGCTTCATGGAACGGCCGGTGAAATGTGATCCGATATCCGCATAGATAGAAATCGGAGTTCCAAAAATGTTAAACAGCCAGATTAAACACCTAATCGCTTCGGCCTGATCTGGGGTTGAACAGGGAAATGCCCAAACAAATCGAGAGAAATAATCAACGACCATAAATATGTGAGTGAACTTAGGTTTCCCTGAGAATCCCCAATATGGTGGCTGCTCGCCCGATCCAACGTTCACTTCATACTTATTCAATTGAGGATTACAAACTCTTATAGTCTCCTCCAGGCTGAGGTCTGCGTCTGGAAGTGGTCCGATAAAGTCCATTCCCAACATGACAAATGGAGCATCCACCTTGGCTGAGGACTGCGTTTGTGATCTTCGAGCAGTTCCATGCTTTGCACATGATATGCACCCTAGGATGTAATCTATCGTGTCTTTAGAGATCCTTGGCCAGTAATAATCCTTGAGCCTCTTAGTCGTCATTGATGAGCCATAGTGGCCTCCATTATCGTGGGCTGCTTCAAGAACCCCACTGACTTCATTTTCAGTGATACACCGTTTCCACCTACCCCGAATATCAATAAACAATTCTCCATCAAAAATGCGGTACCGTCGTGCCTGATCTACAAATTTCTTCCGTTCTGCTTGTGAAAGATTTCGCGGTAACTCATTGGTTCTCTGAAAGTTGTAAAAATCTCCGAGCCAGGCTGATTCAGTATACTTCACGTTTTCTTCTTTGTAATCCTCGATCGCCATAGCCACTAGATGTGCTTCCACTGCGTCAATCGACGCTTCACCAAATAACTCCGACTCCAAAAAAATAACTGATCCCGCCCTTTTTTCTACCTCTTTACGCCTAAGTTCCTTTATCAATTCCAAGTATCCCCCTTTTCCATCCTTCCAGACCCATTTTGCCTCTCCACTTTTGCTGTGTTCTAACTTTCCATACATCCTCAAGATGTTGTCCTGTTCGTCTGATGGTTCCGAAAAAATTGTACGAGATAGGGCGTCTGCAATCTCATTTCGACAGCCTGGGATCCACTTGATTTCAACGTTTAGCTGCGATAAAAGATGATTCCATCGGGTGCAAATTCCCTCCAGTAATGAGGATTCCATAAAATAAGCTAAAGGCTTATGATCCGTGAAGATGATAATTCTCTCTCTTCCTAAAAACATATAATCATATTTCTTAGCAAAGGTAACGATTCCCAACAATTCTCTCTTGTAAGTTCCATAATTCCTTTCTGAATTTGATAGAGTGCTAGAATCATATAAAATAGGAACTTCATCGCTATGTTGGAATTGAGTAACAGCGCATCCAATGGCAAATTTACTAGCATCAGTATATAGCCTGACTGGCTCATCAGTAATCATACCATGCCTCTCAATCTCCGCAGCGCATTCGAGTTTCAACGTATCAAATGCTGCTTGCTGTACTACACCCCATACCCAATTCGCATTATGTCGCATCAAACAATTCAACGGCATCGCGATTTCGCTAAAGTTCTTTATCCAAGGCTTTGTGATCATGACCGACGCTACAAAACTCTTAATATCCGTGAAATCTTTTGGTGTAGGCCACTGCTTTATCTTGGCGGCTCTATCATATTTCACCACTGAAACTCCTCCGATTTTATGGATTACCCCCAGCGCCTCGATTTCGTCCATGAATAATCCAAGTTTCTTAAACGATAAGCGAAACTTTGCCCACGCAATTCTGGGAAGCAGATGATCTCTTAAAAAAGCGTAGCCAGATTCAAAATCCTGAAACGCACCAAATATGTCGTCCATGTAAAATTTCAACTTATCCGACTCCTCTGGGCGACTCTTATGTAACAGGGATGGCTCGCTCCCATCCTTTCCGTCTTCAGTAAACATTCCATCTGGTAATTTTGGGAGAGCCCCTAATGCAATATTCATACATTGAGTGAGTCCAAACGTTGCGCTCTGCGATCCTTGAGGTAGCCTCGTGGGCTGCAGCTGTGGCTTATTATTTAAAGTGAAGGCCAAATATTTTCGGCATTCAATGCTGAGAGGAATAGACCAGTAAGCATTTTTAAGATCTAGCTGAATAAAACAACCATGCTTAGGCTCTGAAAGAAAGTCATGGACATCCGACATTAGAGGCATAATATAGCCTGGTAGGTCCTCCTTAACATTGTGGTAATTAAACGTTATCCGCGGTTCGTCTCCCCACTGATCATTATCGCTTTTAGGGACAAGTTTTGCAGCTGCGTTCCATGGCGATAGTCCTTCTCCTATTGCTGTGGTGGGTTCGTACATTCCGCAGTCCAAGCCATCCTGAATCATTTTGTTTAACCACCATTCCTTGTCCCTTGGCCACCTCTTATGACTCCTTGAGTTATATGGAAGAATCCCTTCTTTGATTTAAATATTATGAAGATATAAGTCTGTCGCAGGCATCTCCGAAAGCTCCGTAGCATTCAGATCCTTATATGTATAAAAAAGTCTTGCGACCTCAAACCTCTGTTCCTCTGTTTGACACAATGGTCCTATGATGGCTCCGCACTGGGAAAACCATTCTTCAATCAAGATTTTCGGCTCCATTGATAGAACTCTCACTACCGGTCGTCGATTAGTAGGAAACGCTGCCAACGCGGCATTCTGGGTGTCATCTGAAGGTCTAGGCGTGACGGTATCAACCAGAGGTGTTACACCATGAACACCAACTAGCGGGTTCCCAAACTTATCCAAATTTCGATAATCAAAAAGACTATCAGCCCAATCTACCTCAAGCTCGTCCGTAATCGCCACTTCCCTGGCGACATCTTTAAACAAGCCCTGTGACCGCCCATTCTTTATCTTGGATGAGAGGGTTGTCCCCTGGTTCGAATAGGTAGACGCTTTAACGTCACGCCCGTGACGTTCTCTTTTCCCGAAAATTCGGTACTATCTGATGATGCTTCACCTTCTGATTTCAACTCTTCACTGCTGTCATCCGAGTCAGATTCGGATTCTGACAAAAGTGTGACGTGTTTCCCCGTGCGGCTTTGCAGAGCATCTCTTGCGGCTACGTGTGCTTTGGCCAATTCTGCTATTCGCTGGTCTGCAAGTATGAGTCGCAATCGGTTATTTTGGCCGAGTTTAAATCTTGTCGTTTGAACTGCAACTCTTTCTTCTCTCAACGAGGTATCACCTATATTCAACGTAAAAGTTGGGATATCTAGATTTGCACACACATGAAAAAGCCACGGTAGGCCTAATATTATCGAGCACAGTTTCCCCGTAGCTGGAGGTAGCACCAGAGCTTCAGTATTTCTCCAAATTCCAGCCACTCCAATTCTTATCTGTGCAAAATGCGTAGCGTTTGTCATGCGCCCTTCAGCGGTTCCAAACACAATCGGTTTTGGCAACCTAATAGGTGCCAGCTTCAAAATCTTCGCAGGATAATAGGATATCAGATTCAAATCCGCTCCTTGGTCAACATGAGTGTAGTTAACATCTAGCACGATGTTCCTTTTTTTGCCATTTACCATTATTTCAACTTTGGCATCCACTCGGAAAGACTTATAAGTCATAGATTGCTGATTTAGAGAACCTCCCCTTCGGTCCTCATCTTGAATTTTATTTTGGTTCTTGGGTAGGATAATCGGGCCAAAAGAGTCAATTGCCACTTCCGAAATTTCTGCCTGGCGTCTTTTTTTTCTTGACCTCTTATCATTTACTCTCGACATTCCATGCTTCCAGTGCTTTCGTGCTGCAGGTGACATCTGAGCCAACTCGCTGAGGCTAACTTCGACTTTAGTCTTCCCAAGGATCTTCATGTAATCTAACGGCCCTTAATTGACCCTGGCGTTGATTAAAGGCTCCACTTGGCGTCTTCTAGGCTTCGTTCTTCCATGGAACGGTGCAAATCCTTCTAGCCCTGATGGTACCCTAGGCAGAGGATCAATATCCTCTTCATTTAGAATGTCATGGTGAGTCCTCGGGCGTTTTGCGTTCTCCCTATCAACAACGTGTGCCGACAACAAGATTTCAGCCTCCGTTGGCTCACGTTCTTTACCTTTCCCTTTAGGCTCCACGTTGTTCTGTAAGAGTACTTTCGAATACTTAGCTACAAAGGGCTCATCCAACAAATATTCATCTAAAGCTCCTTCCAGGGCATTAATGTTGCCCTCCTGTCCGGCGATCCTATCCAGATCCATCAGCTCTTCGACGCTCATTTCTTCCACCGCGACATTACTGGTCGTAGCCTGCTCCTCGTAATAAGGTTGAGGCAGTCCAGCGGCCTCATATCTTTGCCTTCTCCTTAATTCTATTTCCACTTCGTTGGCCGAAGGCTGCTCAAAGCTTCGAACCAACTGTCTTGATTGAAGGTCTCGCTTTTCAAATTCTTCCCTCCTCTGGCGGTGTTTAATTCTTAACACCTCTGATTCCCAACTCTGTAACTGTGGGTACTGACAGCTTCGGTTGTCGTGTCTCGGACCGTCAGCGTTAGGCCCTTTCCCACATTTCCAGCACACATTCCGGTACTCAATAGCACCACTAACCATCGGGTGGTTAGAACAAAGCTGTTGATGGCTAATCTCACCCTCTCGTCCCTTTCCTTTATAATCTGCGTTGTGACCAACGCCTGTCCTCTCGTTCTGCCTGTTTTTCATAGGATACCATGAGGACTCACCCTTCCAAGGATTCTCACCTTGGTATTCAGGGCCTCGGTACCTCCCAACATTCTGCTCCAAGGGATCATTTCTATTCGACTCTCTCAATGCTAGTTTATGCTATGGTTAACTGGCGCGGGCAAGGCTCTAAGCGGAGGTTTTGACTGCCCTGATTGCCACGCTTTATGTTCAGCGAAGGCGACTGAATTTGAGTCCCCTAAGATATTTGGATTGCCTCTCGAAGGGTGTTCATATTTCTGGGCAAACTCGTTTAAAACCTCTTTCACTTTATTCGGGGCCATTAGTATGCGATCGAAGCTCTGAGACTTCCAATTCTCCCGCTGTAACAACAGTTGCTTCTTCTCGTCAATCATGGAACTCTCTACGTTCCTAATTATGTTGAAGCACTCGTCCAAAGTTCTGGCGGATGCCGCTCCTCGCTCGATCGATCGACTTCTCAAAGCCCCATCTGCCAGACCCGCTAGAAATCTGCTGGCAAGCAATTCCGTTAACAAGGATCTCATCGCCGCAGTGTTAGGGCCATTCTGGTTTGATCTATTTACCCCCAGCTGCTGCAAGACGCCTTGCGATTTTGCGAAATAATTCCGGAGCGTTTCTCTTGGCCCCTGCTTTAGTTCGTTTAGCATCTCCATGGGCGAACGAGGTGTTTCTGGTTGCTCAACCATCCTGAAAGCCTCTTCAAACTCTTCCTTGAATCCCTCAGCCATTTCTGCCGTTAAAAGGCTCGGCGATCGACGAAGAAGGTGAATTGTGTGGCGAAGATGAGGTGCCGAATCCATCCATTGAATCGCCTTACCTTCAACTCCGCTCCAAATCGCCCCAATCCACATGTCCGGGGAAACTTCCCCAACAATTCCTGCCGCTCTGAATGCTCTTCTAAGCTTGAAAATCCACCGGGCTGCATCTTGGCCATTGCCGGAGAAAGGTGCTATGTCGAAGATTGGCATAGTTTCCCAGGTATTTAAGCCTGGGGTTTCTGGTTGGCTAGGTGGCGAATTAAAGTAGTTGTTGTTACGAGACGATTAACTCGGTTCGTTGTATTGGCGGCCATAGCCTCGTTCTCGAGCCCAATGATCTTGCTCACTCATTATCTCAATCCCGTCTTCAGAAAATTCTGCCAAAAGTTCTTGATATGACTTGAACAGGTGAATTCGATCAACCCGAGACGTTAGTTGATCAACGTCAGAATCTTCGGAGTTATTAATTCTTAAACTATCGTCTCGCTTCGAGTGTGATAATTGGCTGGAAACACTGTTCGAAGGGTATCTTGGCTTCTCTCGAATTTGGAAGAATTTTGAATCCAGCTTTAACAACCGGTGAGTTTCTTGGGTACCGCAGCCTACGGAACTTAAACCCAAGTCTCTAAATCTGAAAAGAGATCCCAAACTTCTTCGTAATTGTTCGACAATTATTCTGACAAAAGGAGCTCACTGGAAATGTTCTCGTCGATATCTTTCACTCTGCTTTAGACTTCTCAAATCAAGGTATCCTTTTCGCTCCAAATCTGCGAGAAGGAAGTTGGTATCAGACACGGTACCGTAACTCTGTCTTCGTAGTATTCTTTGTTTACTCTGAAGTAAACAAAGAAAGCTCCAAGGCGCGTCAAATTTTTTCAAAATCTTCAAAATCAGAGAACTCAAAAATTGACCTCAATTAAGGTCAGGAATCAGGAAAAAAATCGGATCACAGAATGAATCTTCCCTGCGTAGGTCACCAAAAAGACAATCGGAAGTTCTATGATCCAGACAAAAGTGGTTATTATTAGAGTACGCGTCCGCGTCCGAGCTATAGAGCTCCACAAGCTAGTAACTAGACTAATTACATAAGCCAATACAGGTGAAGCCTTCTATGTTGCAGTTTGATACTAATAATGTACTTCGGCACAAGCATAAGTCTTATACCTTGTCCCATATAAATTTGTATTGGACAAGGTATAAAAATTATTCTTGTGCCAGTGTACATCATTAGTATGAACCTGGAACAAGCTCGACCCAATAGCTCTGTATATTTTTTGGTATGCGTAGGTAATCGAAGCCCCTAAGCCTTACCAGTCCGGAAGGCACTGTTAACCAGTCATCGCACTTTGGTATTTTCGGACAACCAGTAACAACAAGACAATTGGAACGTTTCGTTATTTTCATTTGCAAACCTCATAAATTTTTAAATACTCTGCTGCTACAGATCTATTCTATGCTTACATGAAAAGTAGTTCTACCGTTTCTCCTAGTTCAAGCTGGATAAGGTTAGCCCAAAATTGGGTGAAGAGATCGCGATTGCAAGAGCATTGGTCTTTCGAATAGTTTTACTGACGGGGTATCAGTGAAGTAAAAGTATGTATCAAGTGAACACTTTGGCCTGAAAATCTGTTGCTCTTGAGCAAGCTTACAACAAATTGTCATCTTCAATTTTTACCCGCATTTCTAATTGCCTCGAGACCTCTACCTCAATCGAAAATCGATGTTACTTTCCATTACCTTGACCCGGGGCTTTCGATTGAATCTTTCAATATTTGCCAGGTCCTAACTTAGAGCTTTGATCATGGCCAAAAATTGCGAAATATGGTGTGACCTGTTGTGATAGAGTAAAAAACAAGAAGAGATAATGTCATAAGCGGTATATAGACAGCGAGGCTGGAGACAGGGGTCAAGAGGTGGGTGTTAGGCTAAAGGTTGCCATCCTACATGATACACGAGATAGATGCATCACCACTCGGCTAAAAGGCCAGACCAGAATCATAGAACACTATGACCTGGCAATCTCCATATATATATTATACAGTAGAGGCTTTCCTGACATTACCCCCCCTATAATATATATATGCCTAGACTCCGTAAGCTTAACCCATACTTGCTTACTAAGCCAGAACTGAATACACACTAAGTGGGTGACAAGGTGCCAGTGCTAGACCTTAAGAATGTTCTATGATTATGTCATAAGCGGTATGTAGACAGCGAGGCTGGAGACAGGGGTCAAGAGGTGGGTGTCAGGCTAAAGGTTGCCATCCTACATGATACACGAGATAGATGCATCACCACTCGGCTAAAAGGCCAGACCAGAATCATAGAACACTATGATCTGGCAATCTCCATATATATATTATACAGTAGAGGCTTTCCTGACAGATAAGTTGAGGGGTTGTGCCATTGGAAATAAGGCAAAAGATAAAACTTCAGATAAGGGCATCATGAATACAGTCTGAAATATTGATCAGCCTAAAACGCGACCCAGAGCGCTTTTTATATACATTTACACAAATCCAATTCCTATATGGCTGTCGAAGTCGAACTCCTAACTTTCACGCAGTACTGGCTGTAAACGCTCAGTATGTTCGTTTATCTGAGATTGCCAAGAGGAGAAGCGTGTTTAGGTCGCGACTACAATCAAACCCTACTCAAAGTCAACATAATCCTGCCACCTGGCCGATTTTTGCTGCTCGATAAAACACCTTTCCGACCGGTCCGCTTGTCCGCCACTCTCCTTTATGAGCACAACCTTGCCTAGGTCATGACAACTCATCCACTGTGATCTTCCACGGCTACCGGCTTCTATACGACCAAACTGTTATGGATACCCATCAGTGGATTTAAAACCTGGTACAAAAAGTTGTAGGGAGTATAAAAATGTTTGGGAAGCATGTTCTCGGGATAACACGCACGTGAAAGGTGCATATGGGCAGTGAGAAGATAGGAGAGGCGTGCTGGAAGGAGGGAGAAAGACGCCCGACTGGCCTGGTGATTTGCGATTGCAAGGTTTGAGCAGACCAAGAACCGGTCCAGCGAAGGAAGTGGTGGTCCATCATTCGGGTTATGTTCATACAAAAGTCATGTTTCATGGACATCTACCACGACATAAAGTATGGAAATTGTGAGACTACTTTTTGGCGCGGTCGATGCAGCTCGGTGATGAACCCTGCTGAGGCAGCTCGAGATTTTTTACATTAATATTTTTCCTAGGGTGAGTATTAACAGTTGAGAGAAGTCTACTTATTGGCATCTTTTGACCCGACAAGGTATCTGAGGGCCCCATTCAGCACGCCATCCGTTAGATGTAAAAAACATTATCATCATCATCCTATCCCTTCGTAAGGCTGTAGGGCACAAACCTATAAGAGCATGCAGAAGTACAGCACCGTGGTGGAATGAGGAGTGCAATCCGAAACACCGCGAGCTTAAAGAAGACAGAGGCTGCCAGGAGAATGCGGCACAGGCTCGGAAAAGGGTTAAACATGCGGCCAGAGCGGCAAAAAGAGACTACTGGAGGAAGTAGGTCGAGGGTGCCACCAATATAAATTACAATGAGCTGGTGATATTCTCTCTTCTTCAATCGGCCTCATCGCCTAAGTGGAGCTGACGAGACCCACTTGAAACCCCCTCCCGTATGATACTAAATGCAGGGGCCCAGGGCTAAGTGAATGCAGGTTTGATATTATATTCTTTTTATTGATGTAGTATAAAAACTTAGACATCGTGCTCATAACTTACCATCTAGCTTGCGTTTATCTAACCCTGAGCCCCTGTGCATTATCTTGCTTGTCGCTCACAAGCGCTGCACGTGTGTCACAGATCAAGTAATAAAGCAATGGGCTTTTAAGTAGATGATGGTATTCTATAACTCGATTATGGAGAAGTAACATACACGTAGGCTAGACTAATACTTATATAATCTTCCCACCCAAGTAATGCCTTATCCGTTAGGAATAAGATTCTTATCTACCCAACTCTAGAAGGTTCCTTATACTTCCAATACTGTCTTCAACAGCTGAACCGTGTAGAATGTTCTACCGAGCTTTTGCCCCATGTCGATCGACAGTCTGTGCTCAAGGGTCAACAAGCGGCAACTTCTGGAAGGTTCTCTCTATGCTCAAGTCCCAGATCACGGTTGTAATCATAGCCTACGCTTAGTCAGCGCAGGCTACAGGAAGCAATTGGCTAGCAAGCCGTCACAACGTGACACCTACTTCCCTAACTTCATTTAGGTCCCGAGCGTATTCGCAATACTTCTCAGTTAGCACACATAATAAACATTCTGATAGCAGGTGCATAAAATGGAATCTCGGCGGAGCGGAGCTCCAAGTATATATCCGAGGAAGACGTGAGCTTGATTTTCAGCCAATCATGAATTTTCCAGTTTTGAGGTGTCACCCATTTGGGCCTAGTGAGGTACAGAATCCATGCCAGTGTATATATTCAGGTGTGAACATCCTTACAGCGTCTAGTTTGATGTGGCTCAATGGTAGAGAGTCATAATTGAGGGAGCCTCTTTGAGGCAACAGGGTGGTCCAGCAGGCTTAGTCGGTGGTATCGGCTCTGTCTGAGGGTTGGCTTAATCAACCAACCACTGCACAATTGCATGTATGCATGCATGCGTTGTGTGGCAGTAAAACCCCGGCTAGACTTGGTATTTGGTGTCCCGTATTTGGTTGTCCCTGTTCGGTTGTCCCAAAGTCCATTGGTTCAAAACCATTTGGCACACCCAGTCCTTTGGTTCAATCCCATTGGTCCTGTGGTCGGTTGAGTGTTGATACCAGCCCATCACAAACACATTTTCTGATTCCTCTTCATCCTTATGCATGTTTCTCATAATTCATCTGATTCCTCTTCATCCTCATGCATGTTTCTCATCATGTTTCTCATAATTCATCTGATTCCTCTTCATCCTTTGTCATTCTTCCCCTTCTCTGATGAAGATATAAGCCCTCAGCTCTCTTGATAGATAGAATCAATCATTCATTCAATTCCTCATCCTCTCTTGCACAGCTCTCGTTTGCACAGTTTGTACACTGAAGAAGATCAATTCTCTCAGTCAAACCCGAACAGAACACCATCCTCTCTATGCTCGAGAACATCCTGGCTAAAAAGGGTGTCGTCAAACGTATTATCACTGTCTAACAGCGCCGCGTCGCTCATATCGCTGAACATGTTCTCGTCGCGATCGGAAGAAGCAGGGGTACGTCCCTTAGCAACAGCAATAGGTCGGGACCGGGGAAGGTTCGACAATATCGAAGACAATGGTGTTCGTCCAGAAAAGGCAGTGGCCGTACGGTAGGGCGTAGAAGGCAGACGCGTGAGCTGCTGTTGATAGTCTGCTATCAACCGTCGGCCTTCAGCTCTAGCGGGCTCTCGTTCGTCCCAGTCGATCATCCTGTCGATAGCGGTGTCTCCGCCGGACGCTTGCAAGCGGTCTAGATCGAACGGCTCCTCAAAGAGTATATCGTCGAGGCGTTTCACGCGTGAGACGGCAACGTAGAAGAGATCGGTAGCCTTCCTCCCTCGTGCAAGATTGAGAGCAACACGGGGGAGAGTCATACCCTGCGACTTGTGGATGGTGATGGCGTACGCGAGCTTGACAGCGAACTGACTTCGATACTGCACTTGACCTTTGAGCAGGAAATCCCGGGAGGACCGGAATATCGGAACGATAGGCACTTGCTCGCCGAGAGTGTACGCGAACGCCTTCCCTGTGTTTCCGGCGACGGCGACTAAAAGGCAGTAGGGAGGTTGCGGGCGAGGGTCATCACCGGGAGACCACACGATATCATGCAGTATGCAGTGTGTGCCGTTAACGATTCCAAGCTCGGTCCGGAAGTTTTCGAGAATCATCAGTCTACACCCGATAGTCAGGTCGAGAGCTGCGTTTTTGTTAACAATGAGGTGTACATCAAGAACGAAAACCATCGGAAGGCACATACCTGGCGCAAGCCCACCCGCAGAATCGCTATCGAGACCCTTCGCCTGCGGACAGGAATTGGAAGCGACCACCTTGATCACGGCCTGTCCACAATCACGCAGACGATCATGGTTGAAGCCGTCTACGTCAGCGTTCGTCGAGTAGATTCGTACAGCGTCGGAGAAAGTAGCAATCTCGTTAGGTGCGAGATTGAACGCGCATCTTTGGGATAGCGTCGCCCAATGTTCCTCTTCTACAGCATTGTTCCGGAGAGCCTCAAGCGCGGAGGCGAAAGCAAGCTGTGTACGATCCTGTCGATGTTGAGTGACGAGCTCACGCGTTGTCGTAAACAGCTTGTACTTCTGATATCCGAAGTACGTGTCGCCATGGACCTGTTGATGCTGGTGTCGCGGTTAGGATTGTTCGATAGGCGGGCCAGGAGGAGCCGGATTGAGTCTGCCGCGGCACCCTATCTGCGTGAAGAGCGCCTTGTCTGCTACAGGGGGCAGCTGCCAGAAGTCGCCGAGGAGGATAATTGATCTACCCCCGAATGGATGCTGTGATTGCGGGAAGGCTTCCTGAAGCCGTGCATCGATTCGGTGTAGGGTAGCCAGTGATATCATAGACTTCTCGTCGATGATAATGTACTCGACGAAGCGCAACTTAGCCTGTAGGGCGGTAAGGGCCGCCGACTGCAGAGGCTCCATCGTCTGTGCACCCTTCAAGACAGGCAGTCGAAGGAGCGAATGTAGCGTGCTCCCATTAATGCCAAAGGCAGCGGCACCAGTAGGGGCGCAGCGTTCGAGGATAGGGCGTGTGCTGCCCGTTAACTGCTGGAGATGCGACGAAAGGACACTAATAAGAAAAGACTTGCCTGTGCCAGCGCGGCCGTCGACGTTCATAAGGATAGGCGAAGGGTCGCCTCCAGCGAGACGACTGCGGCAATGCCCCATAACCTCATCGTAGATAATGCGCTGCTCTGGCGATAAGGCGTCAACTAGATCGAGTGGCTGCGTAGATGGGTCGATGCGATCGTGTTCGATGAGCTTCCACCATTGAGTTCCGATCGTCCAGAGCTCAGAGCCTAGATGGATTTCGTTAGTAGGGGGCGTCACTGCCAACGAAAACCACGTACCCTCGTATGTGCCGACATGGCAGGACCAGTCGTATGTCCGATCAATTTCACGATCCCCTAGGCCGTCCGGATTCTCGTCGCGTGCGGCTGGATTGTGCCGGGAGGTCTCGGCTGCGAGACCCATCCAGTCGTCGTCGTTCACGATCTCTTCTAGCTGAGACGCAGATAGGCCCTCGAAGTCATCTTCCGGGGGGGTTGGGAGTTGGACGCTATAGTAGTCTCTCTTCAGCGTGTGGGGACCACCTATGACTGGGCATGAGCCTGAGCAGCATGCAGCGAACGCCGCTTGCCAGCTATTGTAATCTGCAAGTATGCCCTGGGCGAGCTTTGGCGAATCTCGGAAGGGGTGGTGCAGAGTCCATCGAACCCGGCAGTATGACTCGTACTGGGGATGATCTGGCGACGACTTGTACACAGGAAAGTAAAGGAGAACGCGGTCTTTAGCCCGTGAGCGCGCACAGTTGCCGCTGGCCTTGTTGTGAGTCCAGGAGGTGAGGAAGTCGAAGTACGTTGTATCCTCTGCAGTATCTGGTCGGCTTTGGTACTTCTGTAGTAATGACCGTCCCTCAACCGCGTCCTCGTCATCTAGTGCAATGGTATGGCAAAGTTCGGCATCCTTGCGACAGTCGACCTGCACGACAGAACGGCTAGCGACCGAAAGTGGGCGTTCGAACAGGATGTGGCAGACCTCTTGTGCGGACCAGTCGCGCTCACCAATAAGCCTGTTCATCACCTTTCCGTTGTAAGACAACAACGAGTGCTTGTCGTGGACCCATGGTTCGATCGCCTTTGCCATGTCCTTATAGGACTGTGTGTCAACCTCGCCCTTGGTTGCGTACTTAGCGATGTAGCTAACGACTGCGTGCGCTGATGTACATGGCTGAATGTCGCTGTTCGCTAGCCAGAAGGACGTCGTTGGGATGTAGTTGTTCATATAGGCATCATTGCGTTTGCCGTCGAAGTTCCAATAGGGGTTCCCAACTCGTTTGTACATCTTAGCCTCGCCAACTTCGCGCGGGTAGTGGAATCGACATTGGGTAGGCCCAGTTTTCCTCCCCCGAGGTCGACGTTGGCAGTACGACGCATTCGTGCAATGATGGCGCTGTACACGGTTGATGACATCCGGAGGTGACACACAGTGTTCTGTACTTCGGCCGGTCCGAGGTTGATGGTGCTTCTAGATCCTGGAGGCGGCGCCCTTCTATCAGGCTCAGGGTTAACGGCATGGATATGCCGCGACCAATAGGCGACAAACAGGTCCCTATGAGGCTGCAGTTCGAAATTCAAGTCGTCTACGTTGGGAACCCCATTGCCGCGGGCCCAAACGAATCCATACACATGTGTACTTCCCCGGCCTTGGAATTCGTATCGGAACCAGTAGTCCTCCACGCCGAACTTTGGCATAAGGACCTCCTGGAGAAACCATCGAAAGCGGTCATGAAAGTGCCAGGTTGCGATGTGAGGATTGTCGCGCAAATTATCGCGGTTGAGGTTGTACCTAGCCTTGTCGTCCCTGGCCTGCCATTCGTCGAACCGTGGAAAGAGGCGGTTCACGCTATACCATTGCGTATCTGCGGCGCTGAACGTGAAAAAGAATGTCGGCGTCCCAAGGGAGTGAACGAACGCAGTAAGCTCCCGGCATTTGCGACTCCGGAATGGCCTGCTTCCAAGTATAGCGCCAGCGGTACGGATGCAGCTGTTCAATAGCGCCTGGGCCTGTTCTGTATCATTGCTAAACGCATCTAGGAGGTCATCCTTCGTCGGGCCTACCGCGCTAGCCTCGGCCTTGCGTGTTGTCCAGCGTGCTCGACTACCGGCCTTGTCTCGCATCCATTGATTGAACACGGCGTATCGAAAACGCGCGTGGCGAGCGAAGCGGCCGTCGTGGAAACGTAAGAGGTGTCGGGCCCATTCGATGAACGTGAGGCTACGGGGTCGAGGTGTGCACCAATCTGCCTTGCCAGTTGGAAATAGCGTTGGGAAGGCTAGAGACCATATTCGCAATCCGAACCGTTGTTGGGAGTACCGGAAAGGCTCGATATCTGACCACTCTAGCGTAGGCAATGTATGATCGCAATTCGCAGCGGCGCCATGCGTAAGAGCTAAGAGAACAAATGTTAGCATGTGCTAGAAGAGCGCATAGTACGGAGGAATGAGATGTTCAGACCGACCTTCTCGAAGCGCCTCACGCTCCTCTTGCTCTGGCCGGGTGAATGGCACCGCGCTAAACTCCGCCCATTGTTCTTCTTCGTCGAACTCTATGTCGTCGTGCGACGGTTGATGAGCCTCTTAGGGCTGGGCCACGTCTGGTTCCTCATCATACTCAACGATATCGATGCCGCCCTCGGTGTCAAGAGCGTTAGTGTGGTCTGGCAAATTGTCGAGCATGTCCCAATCGATCTGGTATCGCTCGTACCCAGGATGGTGATGCTTGAGGTACGAGAGCCATGTCCGGATATACGCCTTCCGAATCGTGAAGGCCTTCTTGAACTGCCTGATCGTCTGCTGCCCTGCTGCGGTAACGATATTCTTAGGCCGGATCAAGACGACGCTGCAATCGCGAGGCAGACGGGGCAGCTTGTCGACAGTAGACGCAACATCCCGAAGAATGGTCATAGTATGCCCCTTGTAACGATACTGCGCGTCCTTGATGCGGTAAAGGTACATACTAATGTGGACCGGAGATATCATTATCTCTTCCATTTTCTCTTCCATTTCAGAAAGGCGAGGCAGCGATGGAATCTCCCCTGGGTCCATGTTGTTCTTGACGGACATAAGAAAGGGTGTCTTGCCGGACCCACCGGCCTTTTTGTTCCAGGGGTTCACAGCCAATCATTTTTAGAGTTCACTAGTTTCACGCTAAAAGTTCCGTAAGTAAGAAATCCTCGTTCCTCGGATTAATGAGTCTACCAGCAGCAGAGTTTTGGAGCACGAAGCTGCCATGCTACCAATAGCAATTTACCTGAAACAAAGGAGAGTCAGACACGCAGGACTATCAGAGAAGCTACCTGTTCAGCAGATAATACAATTGGCGTGTAATAGAATTAAGCTGCCCGAAAGTGGGAGAGAAACACCGCATGCTAGGAGCAGGAGCAAAGATGTAGCTGAGTAGACCAGAATTTTTGGCAGGGAAAAGAACAATAGTAGGCAGAAAGAAGCTGGAAAGATAGCGGCCTTCCAGTAGTGGAAAAACTCTTAGACAGGCCAGAAAAAGAAGCAGCGCTCTGGTTGACGAGCGTCAGCCGATCCCAAATCTTGGAAAGCAGCAATTATTACTACTGACTATAAAAACGGCAGTAAAAGAATCACCAAAAAATGTACACCTTCCAAAACCCATAACAGCCTGAGTAGGACTCAAAGCAGTATTGCCATGTAGATGAGATCTGAGCATACAGGCCCCAACTCTTATGTGCACCGAAGAAAAGTCTCTGGAGTAGACAGCCCAAAATGCCAATGTAGATATCCGTTACAAAACGTCAAGCACATGGTCTTGGCGTGTCATCAATGGGCAGAGGAAAGAGAGGAGATACTGCGACAAGCAAAAGATAGGTCATACGAGGCCATGATGAATAGCCCGGAAGACGTGACTAGCATCACACAGTGGATTCTCAAAAAATCCTGGTTTCAACAGTTTCAACTGGAGGCGGAAGTTGATGCAGAAACGAAAGGGATTTTAAAGCGAGCAGGCAGAGAATAGGACGGAATCTACACTGGACTTACAGTATAAACGTACTTCCTGAAGGAAACCTAGGAAACTAGGCAAAAATGAGAGAATATACCAGATAGAAGCGAGGGGTTTTCACCGAAATGTTTCCCCTCTTGTAAATAACAAAGTTATGGTCACCTGTGTCAAGTTTCTAGCCTGCACGTGATAATTACAGTAAGAATCGCTGGGATAAAGAGCGATTGTGGGGCTTAGAGGGAAGTGATGACCAAGGAGTGGTTGGTGACTAGGTGGTGGTTGATGACTAAGAGGTGGGTGGTGACTAAGCGGTGGTTGGTGACTAAGCGGCGGTTGACGACTAAGCGGTGGGTGGTGACTAAGCGGTGGTTGGTGACTAAGCGGTGGGTAGGGTAAAGGTAATAATTGAGACAAAGAACTAAACGTGCCCCGCCAATCCCGATGGGAGACCTGTACTATATACATAAAGCTTCGCGAAAAAGGAACAAACGCGCTAACAAAGATTTTGATTAACAATACCTCAGGCATCTATAACCTTGAATCCTTACAACCTGCATGGACCAAACAGGTGCCTGATCGGGTCAAATCAAATAAAAACAAACATTCTGACAACCGATGATGTGTCGGTTTAACGAGTGATTTGTCACAATATCAGCCAGATTATTTGCAGAGTCTACTCGGAGAAGTTTGAAATCACCTCAGTTGTACTTTCTCCTGACAATATGATAGTGGACATTGATATGTTTCGAGCGATTGTGGATTCGCGGGTTTCTTTAGCAATTCTCTTGCACCATATTTATCTGCATACAGCAAGATGTCGTAATCTTTGTGAAGGTTTTCGAGACCAAATTCTATCCACCCAATTTGTCGAGCGGCTTGTTTGTACGATAGGATCAATCTCTGATACCACAGCTAATGAGGATTGGGTTACGGCTGCAGAAGTGATGGTTGTTAATAATAGAAAATGGAAAAGCAACCTGTTAGGGTTTCTATCACTTACATCACTGAAGACGTCGAGGGAGAAAGAAGAGTCTGTAATAGTGAATTGGGAAGTCGTTTATTACTTCCCACCAGACACAGTGTGCTACATAAACTCATTAAACAAACAGGGATAAGCAGAAGAGTTTTCACGTGTGATGGCTGATAAGCCGATATGTACCTGTTGCCTATGATGATTATCACAGGCGAACAGTGCATAGGATCAGCAGAGGTGGAGCTCTATACAGCCCTGTTCTCTAATGCCATCTACCCCGCCAGCGATCGGCAGAAGCACATATTTAGTTTAGCTCAAATGGAACATTCTCGAAGATTGATATCATCTAACTTTCTATTGTGGAAGTCGAGAGAATGGTCGGGAATAGGTAGCCAGAAGAACAGATAGGAGGCAGGGCGTATAAGTAGTTGATGTTAGAGATAGTTGATTATTCTCCTTCATAGATAAATATACACTACATTAAGGCATATCGTTGCTCAAGCACCAATCGCCGAAACGTGACATCACGTTTGTCATTATTATTATTATTATGATTACCGATTAACGCCAAGTAGGCACACTGGATGTTCCCGCCCTCCAGCCTCCCAAGGGGTAATTGGCGCACCTGTACAGCCTTATGCCATCAGGTATTTCAAGAGATCATCTGACTACAGAATTTTCAGCACAAACACCTGACATACTTGAGGGTGAGAGAAGCTCGATTCAAACCATCATATTCTAGTTCCTCAATATGCACATAACAAAGATTCCATCTTGATCCCAGAAAAGGATTTTTCACAACCATTTTACTGTAGCCAGCTATCCAAATGACAACGGCCTCGCAGTTCCCCTACGGGACTGCCTAGCGGCCACCCCCCTCCCCCCACAAAAAAGCGGCATCCCTGGATGTCATGATAGTTGACGCTGGACCAAGCTTGTTGTGCCTAGGAGCATAGTGGACATGGCAAGGCTGCATAAGCAGCAGATGAGGTGACACCACCGAGGCTAGGATGAAGTGGTGGGACTAGTTAGGCGAGGTCTGGGTCCCACGAGTCTAGATGTTTGCATTGTTTGCTCTGTTAGCGCACGGATGATTCTGGCAGTATAAGTAGGCCTAGATTCGCCACTTTGTAACATATCATCTTCATCATCTTTATATTACACAACATCAAGTACCTCTACTTCACGCATTTGTTTCCCATAAATCAATCTTAGCTGCCTTCACACAAGTATGCTCCCAATCATATTCCTGGTAAAACAGGTTATGAGCCTGGCGCTGTACTGTGCATGTAAGGATATATGCTAACGATATGTTTAGGAAATATTTACAAACATGTCATCAAGCACGCACAATTCATCCAGGGTAATCTTGTCAGCAGGTGTCTCGATGACGAAATGGAAGACCGGACTCCAGGCAAAACTAGCCAAGAATAAAGTGATTGGACACGTGTTCCATAACTACCCAGGGATCCGACCAATCAACAAACCTGCCGACCCTACAGAGGGTAAGGCGCAAACGGACCCAGACTTTGAGATGGTCCTGCAAGCTCACCTGCGTGACTTGGAAGTCTGGACTCTTGGTGAGATATCCGCCAAGAACATAATTATTAACCGTCTTGAGAGTAGCATGTGCCCACGCACACACAATCATATGACGGCGAAAGAATTATATGACGGAATTGCCAATACTCGGAAGGAAACTGCGACGGCGCCATATGCGCTCGCATTGGAGACTTTCCTCCGAACAAGGTTTGGCTTGCACGCAGATGATTACATTAACAGGTTCCAGGCCAATTTGCAGAGCCTGAATGAAGCCGCGGATAATCTGCATGCCTCTATAGGCACAGAGTATCATGTGACAAAAGGACAGGCTGCAGTCATCTTTGTTTTGGGTACTAAGCATGTACCATGGTTAAGTACTTGGAGAGACTTAAGAGCATGTACGGATGAAAATTCGTACACTTCACTAGAGTTGATGATGTCAACTCTCCGAGTAGTCAATGGGCATAGGGCATTCCTACCCATTCACGGTAATCCATCTGATAACTCTAATCAAGCCATGGCAATGCATGCCAGCTACGGTAAAGAAGGACCTAATGATGACTGTAAGCGATGCAAGCATTGCCATAAAAACAGTTAATGTTTCAAACAGCATCCCGAGTTAGCTGTTGGCCCAGCAGGTGAAAGATGGTTAGCTCGGAGAGCATTAGGGAGAAGTGGAGGAAATGAAGGAAGAGTGAACACTGTGAACAGCAACGATACCGACAGTGATTCTGATATAGGGTTGAACGATGTAGTCATAGCTGCCACTGCAGCTGCTCATAATGAAACCATTGCTATTTATGATACTGGTGCTTCGCACCATTTTGTTCCGCGTGAATCTATGTTCAGTGAATTACTCACCAAAAGTAAACCCATTAAGTTTGATCAGGCTGTGGGAGATACAGTATCAACTCGACAAGGCACTGCACGTGTCACCATAGGTCAAGTCACATTTGAGTTACGGGATTCCCTCCACTCCCCCAGGTCATCATGCATAATCTTCTCTGCCGGAAGGTTACAAAGACTTGGAGGTATTGTACCCAACAAGAATATGACAACATTAATCAGGAAGAGACCTGACAATCAAGACATTGCCCTTGCAAGATTGACTCGGAAGAACGATGTTTACTACATTCTCCCAATCTCTCATTCCTTAAACTTAACCCACATCGCAGCCCCAGGCATTGCCAGAGTCCCCAAGACAACCTGCGCTCAACGTTGGCACCAGCGACTCGGCCACACAGGGCAAAAGATTTTGAAGAAAACTGCACAATGTTCCAAAGGCATGGAAGACTTAGACACTGGTGAGTTAACAACCTGTGAGACCTGCCACCTTAGCAAAGCACAACGATACGTCTCACGTGAACCCAGACCAACGCTATTCGAGCCGCTCGATGAGGTATTTATTGACACTATTGGAAAGCTAACAACAGCATGCAACGGCTATCAATATGCTGTTATTGTCACCGACGCAAAGTCACGCATGAGATGGGCTATCACTGTGTGCACCAAAGACCAGATTGCACCTGAGCTCGTAAAATGGGCTGAACATCAACATCATCAATACGGTAAAAGAGTCCGCACCATTTTCAAAGACGGAGGTTCAGAATTCTCCCGCATAAAATCTTACTATGACCAGCATGGGATCAGAACGGATGTCTCTGCCCCATACACACCAGAGCAAAATGGCGCTTCAGAAGCATCTAATAAAGTCATCCTGAGAAGAGCCAGATCCATGCTCATTGATGCCAAAATGCCCGCATGCTACTGGCCATGGGCTATCGAACATGCTTGTTTTATCACTAATCGCCTGTACTGCTTACGTACCAAATCTGTACCATTGTTAAGCTTTCTTCAAGAACTAAAACAGCCCCATCCAAGCCAAGTCGATTTCACCAGTCTCCCTCGATTTGGATGTCGTGCATATAAGCTCATCGACCCAAAACCAGGAAAATTTGAGCCAAGAGCAAGTATGGGTTGGTTTGTAGGGTTTCAGAAAAACACCAACAAG
Organism: Podosphaera xanthii; assembly: GCA_028751805.1. Lineage (NCBI taxonomy): Eukaryota > Fungi > Ascomycota > Leotiomycetes > Helotiales > Erysiphaceae > Podosphaera > Podosphaera xanthii. The sequence goes on along the minus strand of JAPWIX010000010.1, from coordinate 4,872,415 downwards.
AACTTTCTCATATATTACCCTCATTGGACTCCAGTTCATGGCTGGAAATGGCTAGAAGGGGTCACACCCCACGCAACCTTTAATGAAGATATAGTTTTTGGTAACGAGCTGAACTCGACAGAACGGCAACATACAACCAGTTACTGGTCAAACCTCGACTCCATCTTCTCAGAGTCGCCCTCTCCTCAGCCGCCGCACCCAGCTTTTAGCAATGGCCCATCACCAAGACCTGAAGAGCACAATACTAATACACCTGCATTTTATCAGACTCATCCAGACAGTCAGAGGGAGCATCATCCCTCCATACCTAATCACTCAATAATTAACATGCAATCAGAAGAGACATATGGCACAGCTCCATCCTCTCCAATCATAATCCCAGAATCAGAACCACATGATGTTCACACTGTGCCCAACTCGCCATCTTCAACTCTTACACCTTCAAGTTCAAGGGATCTGCAAGTCCTATCACATAATCTCGGCCTTGCCAATCGGAGGGAGATAACTAATGAGGAAAGATCAGACGAAGAAGCAGAACTGACCGAAGATGATCACTATGACCAAGTTATGACTGGCTGGGATCCAATACAACCAGTGGCCGGAGTCAAGCGTCCGCACTCACCAGAAAATGGCATGACCAGGTCACAACGCGGTAGAGCAGTCAAGCGTGTTGACTATTATCGACTACACCATGGCATGACAGCACAAGCATCAACGGATCCACAAACATGGGACGAAGCAATGACCAGCCCAGAAGCCTCGCATTGGAAAAGAGCAGCTGAAGAAGAATTCCAATCTCTGAAGCAGAAGGGAGCCATACAGATAATCCCACACTCGCAACTACCCAAAGGCCGCAAGCCCATGAAATGCAAGTGGGTATTTAAAAAGAAGTTTCTCACAAACGGAGACATAGAAAAATACAAGGCTCGCTGCACAGCGAAGGGCTTTACTCAGCGACAAGGCATTGACTACCACGAAACCTTCGCTCCCACACCTAGACCTGAAACGGGACGAATCATTCTCGTTCTTGCACATCAACTAGGCTGGCATAGAAAACAAGGTGATGTACCAACTGCATTCCTTAACCCTGACCTCAATATTGACTTGTTCATGGAACTTCCAAAAGGATACGAGAAAGATGGCTACGTCATCCGACTCTGCAAAGGCCTTTATGGACTCAAACAAGCAGCGGCATTGTGGTATGATGACGCCAATTAAACACTCGCACAGCTGAGTTTAGTCCCCACTACATCTGACATCTGTCTCTACACTAACAGTGAAAAGGATGTCTTTGTACTGATGCATGTTGATGATTTTCAAGTAGTAAGTCCACATCAGTCAAAGATAGACCTACTAATGAGTGCATTATATCGCAAATATAACCTCAAGACTGTTAGTACGGATCTTTTCCTCGGCATAGAGATCACCCATCCAGCCCCTGAGACTCTCAAACTCTCTCTAGGCCAATATTCGCGCACATTGCTGAACAGACATGGTCTCAAAGACTGCAAGACAGCAAACACGCCAATGGAGCGCATGATGGAACCAAACAATGAGCTATGCATGTCGCATGAAAAGACAGAGTACAACTCATGCATTGGAGGATTGCAATACCTCTCAAACAACACGAGACCAGACATTGCATTTGCAGTCAATCATCTTGCAAGATTCCTAGTCAACCCATCTAATGAACACATGCAGGCCGCACGTCAAATACTCCGGTACATTGCTAAAGACCCTGATCAAGGCATAACATTCAACAGAAGTAACAATCAGGCAACTCTCGAAGCATACACAGACGCAGACTTCGCAGCCGATCCATCAACTAGCCGGTCAACATCTGGAATGCTAATCAGATTATCATCAGGCCCCATCAGCTGGAAATCGCATCTGCAACGAGAGGTCGTCCTGTCTACTACTGAGGCAGAGTACTTGGCAGCTACTGAAACCTGCCGCCAGCTCCAGTGGGTCAAGTCGCTAATCCAAGAGCTAGGTCTCACTAGCCGCATTAATGGGGCAGCATGCACCAACCTTCACGTGGACAATCAATCAGCAATCTCACTAATCAAAAACCACGAAAACCATAAGCAGTCCAAGCATATAGCGCTCAGGAACTTCTATTGTTGTGAACAGCATCAGAATGGCAAGATAACTGTTACCTACGTTCCGTCCAACCTTCAGCTTGCTGACGCACTAACAAAGGTCAAATCGCCAGTGCCAATCCACTAACCAGGCTAGACGGAGGTCGTTATCGACAGAGGGAGTGTTGTGCCTAGGAGCATAGTGGACATGGCAAGGCTGCATAGGCAGCAGATGAGGTGACACCACCGAGGCTAGGATGAAGTGGTGGGACTAGTTAGGCGAGGTGTGGGTCCCACGAGTCTAGATGTTTGCATTGTTTGCTCTGTTAGCGCACGGATGATTCTGGCAGTATAAGTAGGCCTAGATTCGCCACTTTGTAACATATCATCTTCATTATCTTTATATTACACAACATCAAGTAACTCTACTTCACGCATTTGTTTCCCATAAATCAATCTTAGCTGCCTTCACACAAGTATGTTCCCAATCATATTCCTGGTAAAACAAAGCTACCTAAATCAAAATAACCTCAACGGCGCGCTCGGTACCAGCCGACCGCAGAGCTCTTTCGAAAAGAGCCTAATCGATCACATTGACTCAGAAGTCCAGAATTTCCACAAGCGTGTGGCTCAGGCCAAACTAGTCCTAAGTAGGTTCTGCATCCTGCTGGACGATATTGACAATGTCGAAATCCGTAGATACACGGAAATCGCAGCCACTGGCCTCAGAGACCAGATCACAAACATGTTGTCAGGCCGGGCTACCAACCAGACCCTGGACATCAGACCAACAATTTCACAAAGGTCTGGTCGCAACAAGGTCCAGAAAACAGCGCCTGCCGTACCTCAGGTCTCCGGAGCTCACGCTCAGCGAAGGCCAACGGCCACACAATCATCCTTTCAGCCACCAGCAAAAAGACAGGCTAATTTCCAATCATACTCTAGCTTAGCCTAGAAAACTGCGCCATCTACCATGTCTGGACTTCCACCGACGGAAGACCCCTGGACAGAGGTATCCCAAAGAAAGCCCACCAAGGTTCCACTGGCACAGGTAGCTCAGCCAGACAGGACCAAACTTTCCCAAACCAGCCCGCCCCAAAGGCAAAGAAACTTCCTGCGCCACGGCCCGATGAAAGGCTCTTCCTTAGAATTAGGCAAGGACACCCGTGGCGATCGATGTCACCCCATTTCATGAAACTAAGCCTAGTGTGAGAGGCTGGTCTTGAATAACTCAAAGATCTAAAGATTCAATTAATAAACTAAGAAGTGCGTGAATATTATTTACAAGACAAGAACAATCATATATAGTTATCCCAAGCTGTCCCCACCGAATCCCATCAAAGGCCTTAGAACTAGAACGTATAATAAACCATAGGTGATACTGGAGTATTCACAATATCCCAGAATGCCATTAAATCATTTCAGTACTCCATAGAAGATTTGTGAATGTTCTCTAATATTTAATAATGATTGTCATAAAGTGGGTACGGCTAGTAACCCAATCAGGTAAGGTGAATGTTGAATAATAATTAGCGATAAAGTAAATTAAGCAAAAGTAGCCGTGATAACAGATAGCGCTAAAAATGGTGATGTAAGCAAGGGCGCTAAGCCCGAGTTAATCACAAGGGATGTAACTCTGACACCTAGCTGACAAACTCAGAGTTGCTACCTCAGCCATCCAACAAGTAACGGTGGTTAATTCAGGATTTTTAATCACAGCTGCTAATGAAGCAGCCAGAAACTGCATCCTCGAGGAGGTCCATCGCTTACAAAGGGAAGAAAATGAGGTGGAAGGGGCACCCAAGGAAGACCTCAAGCTCGAAGCCGCATCAATGTGGACATCAGCACTTGCCCCAAATGTCCCCGACTACCTACAAACGCTTGAGGACCTTCTTGAGCTAGGGGAACCAGGCACAAGGACAAGGGTCCAGCTAGTAACAGCTCCCGTGACAATGGAAATGATTATGAAAGAAGTCACACTCAAGACTGGCGTGGCCGTAATTTCAGCACGGGCCCTTGCAACTAGCAAAGAACAACTAGCAGCGGACTGGACCATACACTTTCCGACTGACAAACCAAAACTAGGCGAGCGACTTTTTGATACAAGTGGCCGACTGTCGGAATTTCAGCGACAACTAAAAAATAAATCAATGCAACCAATGCTGGGGCTACCACTCAACTCGTGTCTGCTCAAGAGGCGAAAGATGCAGAAAGTGTGATTCCCTAGAGCACAAAGGCGAAAATTGCCCCATGGCCATTATGCGATGCTCCAACTGCCACGGCCTTCATGCAGCGGATGATCTATGCTGCATGGCACGCCCATCACGCCGCAACTGACAGACCATCTAGAAGACGCGCGAGCAACTCGAGGTAATTCGACAGCACGGGCAACGAGACCGGAAAGCCTTGATACAGAGACAAGAAGCGGAAAATTCGGCCTAACCAGCTACTGCAATGAACCCATCAACTACGACCCCCACATGTCAGTAAGGCCCTCAACAGAGAGCTGCACATAGACATACTCCTCGACAATCTCTTTCCTCTGCGCGAACGTGTGCAAAGGCGGTCCTGCTACGGCCATCATTCTACAGGCTACTTGGGAAGTAGGCACAGAGGTATTGCTACTACAAGAGCCATGGGCTTCCCAAAAAGACGGTGCATGGCTCACAAAATATCACCTGGGTTTTGACAAATTTGTGTCAGCTTTTTTTTTTTAAATCATATTGTATTCAGCCATCTAGCTATGACAAGAGATTTAAATACATTTAAAAAAAAGATCTTCCTAACACCCTTAATTCCCCTTAGCACCAGTCTATAAGCTCATAACTTAGGGTTAGACTATCCAAAATTACTACTAATTCCAAATAAACCCTAAATACACGCTGAATCCCTGAAGTTGTGATTTTTATTTCCATTTTATTTTTCCTTAAAAATGGCTTGTCATTTGTTGTCCTTTGGTTTCAAAGTTTATCTGTTATAAAATTGTAGCTTCTTGACCTACAATTTTAATTAGTAATATGCATTTAGAATTCTCTAAGTATCTTAGCAGTTTTTTTCTGTCAACTTTGTTTTTGAAAATAATTTGCAGGTTTCTGGGCTCCAGACCTTCAAATTCCTTATCCCTCTCTGATGAGAATTGTTGACAGTGCAGGAGCAGATGCTCCATTGTCTGCTTCTCCCTCTTATAGAAGTTGCAAATATTACTATCTACTTTTCCTATCAGATAGAGGTGAGCCAGGGTGTTACCAATCCCTGTTCTTGCCTGAAAAAAGGAGGTCTGGGTTTGTCTGCAAAATTTTGTAAGATTAATTGCCTTAGTATTGAAGCTTGGTATAGAAATCCTTGCAGAAGTTCTATAAAACTTTCCAAGACCAATGGCTTTCCTGTCCTCTTCTTCCCTAAGTACTTGCTTAGTCCAGTCAGAGTCCCAGGCTTGTAAAATTTTTTTTCTTATACCTTCCACTAGGAAGGAATAAGAGGTATATTGATGCTTTTTCATAGCAGGTTGATCCAGGGTTTTTCTTGCCAGATTATCAGCAAGTTCATTGCCCTCAATCCCTTGATGACCTGGACACCAATGGATCTTGACATCCATTTTACTACTTAGGGATCTAACCTTAAAGGAAGAAAAATTGTTAGATTTAGAGATTCTTAAAATAGCAGCTTGACTATCAGAAAATCTATAACAACATGCATTTTTTGGGTTTGATTAATAAATAATAAAGCTTTGAATATAGCATAACTCTCTGCATCAGCTATGCCAATCCTGTCTCCAAGATTGTAAGGTAGTGACTTGAGCTCTCTTGTATAAGGAAAAAATATTGTTATACCAATGCCACAACTCTTATCCTTGACCAGGGAGCCATCTGTGTAAACAATGAGATGTGAGGGCGGAATTGACTCCAGAAACTCCAGATGTTCTTCCTTTGCCTTTGACTTGTTTGATTTAGACATTGAGATTGATAAATTGTCTTCCCTCCATAGTAGAGACTACTTGGCATTGACTATCTCTAGTTTTACATGTTTAGTTAATAGCTCTAGTAATTATGCAATTCTCAGAAGCTACTCACTAGGCTTCTAATCTAAGAATGCAAACATGCCAAGATCAACAGTTTCAGAAGGAAAGTCAAGCTCATCTTGCAGCTTGCTTGATAAGGCTTGATAAATAGGATGATTAACTTGAAGTTTAAGTATTCTAAGTACATAAAAAGATAACTGTTTGAAGTGTCTAATCCTTGTAGGAAGCAGTGCAGCTTCAACCTCCAAAGCTTTGATAGGAGTACTTCTATAGGCACCTGTCATAATATGAAGAGCATGTTTTTGTAGCTTTTCACACATCTTGGATAGCTTCTCTGTACCATATCTGTTATACCACAGCACTGAGCCATATTCTAACACAGGGATGATACAAGTGAGATATAACTGTCTTAATGCATTAAAGCCAAGGCCCTTGGTTTTTGATGAAATTTGAGGAGTCTCTGCATAGCCCCTTAGGCTAGATGCATCCTTTTCTCTGCATGAATTTGAAATGACATTCTATGTTGAAGCCAGATACCTAGCCACTTGACTGAAGTGGTAGGATTTAGGGCAAAATTGTCTAACTGTAAGGAATCTGTGTAGGGTATCTTCTTCTTGCTGAAGTGTACAAGTTCAGACTTGGACTTTTCAAAAACAATAGATAAAGAATCTGCCTTAGAAAAGAGTGCTTGCAGGTTTTCTTTGAGGGCAATTATATTTTTTTAACAGATTTAGATGCCACAGAAATACAAATATCATCCACATAAAAGATTTCCACAAATGAAGGCTTGGGGCATGATGAAAATAATTCACTAATTGAAAGTAAAAATAATAAAGGAGAAATAGGACTTCCTTGAGGGGCCCCAGTAACAGAAAAAAAATGACTTAGCTGGCCATTGAATGAGAGAGATTTTCTTCTTCCTGTTAAAAATGATGAAACCCAAGAAATAAACATGGCTGGGAGCTTTTTTCTATGCAGAATTTGGAGCAGCTTTCTAAGTTGAAGTCTGTCAAAAGCTCCCATAATGTCTAGAAATACACAGGATACAACTTTGTTTTCTGCAACATTTTTGTCAGTAAATTGCTGGAGTAAGAGCACTGCATCTATTCCAGACCTCTGTTTTCTCCTTCCCATCTGACTAGGATGGAGAAGGCTAGGTGAGACATTTGCTAGATAAGAAATTCTGAGAGCAAAGATTCTTTCTAATAGTTTCAATAGACATGAAATGATTGAAATCGGCCTGTAAGCCTTAGGCATGGAATAATCAGGCTTACTCCTTCTAGGAATAATTATGCCAATGGCTTCTTTCCATGCTGATAGATGTTTGCCACATTGAAATAGAAATGAATAAGCTTTAAGAAAAAAATGGAGAAGACAGTTGATAGTTTTTTTGATCATGGACCAATCTATTCTATCATTCCCAGGGATCGTTTTCTTATCAGGTACTGCCTGAAGAAGTTCATTAAGAGAAAGTTCTGGCCACTTCCACTGGGAGCTTGCTAGTGAACTGTTATTTGTTGTAAGTGTAATGAAATCAGTAACAACAGAGTTAGGAAAAGAATCCTCATTTGTAATAGGGACTTCTAATGGAAACAAAGTGCTAACTATATGAGTTTCTGTCAGCTCAACAAGATAAATGTATATGACTCTGTAACGAAGAGTCTGAAATATATGGTGATTCTGTAAAGAATCTCGAAGATAAGCTGGAGGAAATTCAAGACGTAAAAATAAAGTCACTCTGTGAATGAACTTCAATTGTTGTTTTTTATTCTCTTGTCCCCCACTCCGTCCTTCTATCTACCTCTATATACCCATTCCCTTAGTTCCGAGAAAAACTTTGTAAGAGAGTGTCTAAGCATATCGATCTAAGATGGATAAAAATAACAGAAAGTACACTAATAATAATAGTAATAACTCTTGCGAAAGATTGAATGATTCGTGGAAAGTTAACGCAACATTCCAGTGAGAACTAACCCTTTGATGTAAAACCCAACTATTCGGGAGTGTGAAGTTGATCGCGTACTCATCCCAAACATATTTACCTGATTCATGCCTGAGGAGTTGGCATAAGTCGTGCCTGAGGACTTGACCTGATTCATTCCTGAGGAGATAACATTAGTCGTGCCTGAGGAATTGACCTGATTCATTCCTGAGGAGATAACATTAGTCGTGCCTGAGGAATTGACCTGATTCATGCCTGATGTTGATTTATCCCAACCTGTGACCAACTAACCATTATTGAATGGAAAGGTTTATCAAAAAAATAGTATACTTTTAAAAATAGGAATTACTGAGTCTTACACACCCCCTCAGGATTCATGTAGTGAGTCCTGCGAGTTGTTAATTTATTGTGAAGTTGTTCCAAATTAGTCTAATGTTGTAGAAATAATATTCCGATCCGAAATAAGGGTTTTAATGTCTTCCATACCAATTTGTTCTATAAATTTGGCGTGTTTCTGTGGTGTAAGTTCTTTTGTGAAGCCATCTGCGACCATCTCAGCGGTAGGAACCCACTCTACCTTGATTCTCCCGGCCTGGCATTCTTGCCTTATCCATAATTGATGGATATCTACATGTTTCAATTTTGTGACAAGTTTTGGTGAGTCTTTTGTAATTAGCCTGATTGTTTGCTGATTGTCGAGAGAAATTACAGCATCTTGATTCAGGTTTAATCCAACATTTTTGAATAACCTTATCCACCACAAGTATTCTTTGGCTAAAGTTGATACTGCCAGCAGCTCTGCTTCTGTGGTTGAAGTTGTGACAGTTTTTTGTTTCGTAGCTTTATAATGTACTATACCACCATAAAGTAATAGTGCAAATCCGCAAGAACTATGCCGGGTTTCTGGATCATCACCATATGAGGCGTCACTGAAGGTCATAAATGCTCTTTTTGTAGAGTTCGTTCTTTGTTGAAAATATCTACCGTTGTAACAAATTGCTAAAGATGGGGTTGATACTAGATATCGAAGAAGATGGTCTACACCTTCATGATGTTGGGGCCCAGGATTGGCCAAGAAGCGTGACAATATTGACACCGCCCTTGCTATATCGGGTCGTGTAGTAACTGCCGCAAAATTTACTTTGCCAACTTTATGCTGATAGCCTTTTATCTGCGCTGCTGTTGCTGTTCCTTCATAAGGAATTAGAATTTTTTGTGGAAGTGGTGTTTTGGGTGCTTTTCCAGGCTCTAAATTAAACGTGTTTTTTAAAGATTCAACATACCCATCTTGACATATCCATAGCTTTTTGGTAGGACGGTCTCGAATTATCCGAATTCCCAGGAAAGATTCCTCCGTTAGTCGTCTGCTTTCAAACTTCTTGGCCAGAGCCTTTTCGAATTCATCTGCTTGTTGTGAATCTGATTGATGGTAAGTCACTAGTATATCATCCACATAAAATACCAAGGTCATGTACTGGTTCGTGACCATACAATTAACTCCCGGAACCTGGTAAAAATCTAAATCCAACAAAAAGGATAGAAACTCGTCATACCAATATAGCGGTGAAAATTTGAAGCCATACAGGGCTTTCTGTAGCTTGAGTGCTATTCTTTTCCCATTGATATCTCGTTCGAACCCTTTTGGGACATGACAAAATACGTCGCCTCTAATTGGAGCATTGACAAACGCATTGACTACATCATACTGTCGTATTTCCAAATCGTGGGCCGCGGCAATAGCCATCATTGCTCTAAAAGATTGACTAGCCAATGTAGCTGCATACGGATCTTCCTCTGATTGAAGTAGATCTCCCCTAGCGCATATTCTTGCCTTAAATTTTATCAAAAAACCATCTGAATCGAATTTGTAAGTGAAAATCCAGATCACAGGTACAATGTAAGCATTCTCTGGTATTTCTGACTTGCCTATATAGGTCCAGGTACCTTTTTCTTCTAGAGTAGCAAATTCCTTTTCTGCAGCCCTCTGAAATTCAGTAGAAAACTGATGCCGCATCATTTGATCCCATCCTTTGGGCGGAGGCGGCAAGTCTTCTCTAGTCAGCCTAGTCCGGCTTTTTGTTTTCACTATGGCTGAACTAAATGCTAGATGATATTGGGCGAATTGAGAGAAATTTTTGGAACTCCGGGTTCTTGTGGACAGAATATTTTGTGGATCAATGTCGGGATTGATTAATGCGGCATTTATTGCTCGATTTCCTATTGCTCTACCAAGCTCACGGCCATTATCCATCGCAAGAGGAGAAGGTATTTTTAGAGATTGATTTTCATTGTACGTGTCTAAAATGCTTTTATCTTGTCTTTGTTTTTGAGTAAGTGATGAGTTTTCCTCAGGAAAACTGCCAGGCAAGTTAGTCTCGTTTTTGGGAACCTTTGGATCTTCGTTTGATTTTTTAATATCTTGCTGTATATTTGTTGGGATTATTTGTTGCTGTTCCGATAGGTCTTCTTCGAGACGTTGTGTAGAGGGGCCTTGTATGAGATTGGGCCATTCTAGCGCTTGAATTACTTCTTGCTCTGAAATTTCTTTAATGGCAATTGCGTCTAGATGATGAGGATTATAGAGATTTCCAGAATCAATTCTCACATCCCTCGAGTTAATGATTCTCCCTAAACTTGGAACCCACACTTTGTATATATTAGTTGATTCCCATCCAACTAAGTATCCCACGTGGGCGCGTGCTAGTAACTTATCTAAGCGAGGTATATTTTTCTTGAGAGCGTAGACTTTACTCCCAATAATTTCCAAGTGTGACAATGGTGGTTTGTACCCGTAAATGCACTCAAATGGAGTTTTCCAACCGAGTTTTTTCGAAGGTGTTCGGTTCATAATATATCCTACTGTAACTACCAATTGAGGCCATAAGTCTTGTGGAAGGTTTGCTTCGATAGCGAAAGCCCTTGCTTTTAATATAATCCATCTTCCGTTAACTTCAGACTGGCCATTTTGCTCCGCCGTTCTAGGTGCAGTTCGTTCGACCCTGAATCCTTTTTCGACCGCTAACTCATCCAACGATTTTTGAAGCGTAGCTTCACCATCTAAATGTATATATTTCACATGATAACCCATAGTAGTGACTGAAGCCAGAGTCCTCTTTGTAAAATTAATTGATTCTGATTTTTTAAACATGGTAAATACCATGTTGAAGAGGGTTTTGGCACACTGAAAATGGATTATGTGATTATTAGAATTAAATCCCTCCTTCATTGGAATTAAATCAACTGTAATTCTTTCAAAAGGTTTTGTATGAGGATGTTCTTTAGTAGAAACCCTGGATATGATATTATGTGCTTTAGATAGTGCACAGGTTTCGCATTCGATTGTTTTTGGAGCTGGTATCGTGTTCATTACGGTAATCGATCCATCCCTTGCTGCTTCGGCGATATGATTGACTACTTCTAGTGAGGGATGACCAAATATTCTGTGAAGTTTAACTTTATCGAATGTTTTGTGATGACCTTTGTAAGTTTTATCATGAGTTTGACTACCCGAGAAAGCAACTTGATGTCCTTCAAGGTTTTTACGTACCGCGAGATTCTGAATGGGGTACTTTTCAAATGTCCAGTGCATTCCACTTTGAAATAATGAACAAAAAAAGGAACCATCGGAGCGAGCCATTGACAATGGTGTCATTGAATTCCAATGTACGCCTTTTAGATTCATCAGATGTAACGATACCAAGCTTGTTATAAATCCTGGTATTAATGCGACTCGATTTAGAGTAATGTGTCGATCTCCTTCGGGTGTGATAATTGATATTTTGCATGTTCCCCAAGCTTCAACTGCGTATTTTGTTGTTCCTGAAATTATCTGATTATTTTGAGTAGATTCTTCTGTCCTCTGGAAATTATGAGCAGCTTCGTCATTGCAAATGTGAACATCAGATCCACCATCTAAGACCCAGTGATTGTATAGATGAAATTCTGAAAAGGATTCATGATCTGCTGTTGACATTGAAGTGCTCTGATTAACTTGTGATCCTAGATGAGTTGTAAAAGAGCCCAAGTTATTTGATGGATTTCCAAAATTTTTCTGTTGATTGATATTTCCTGAACCAGATGATAACGCTAACTTGGGAGTTGAACTTGGATCATACCCAAACTTTGACTTCAGTGTCCTTAAAAGTTTTTCCATTGAACTTGGTCTTAGTCTTTCGTTTATCTTGTCGAATATTTCCTGTCGATATGTGAATTTTGAAGGGCGTTTTGTATCTCTGTAGTTAATATAGAAGCACCGTTCGTACAGATGTTTCAACCCACACAAACACACCTTTTCTCCATTTTGATTTCTACCTTTGAGAAATGTCGAGTGAGAGGAGCTTATCTCGGTTTCATCCTGATTTTTCGCTGCAAAAACTCCTGATGAATTTGTGATGTTTGTAGAGATGGCAATATTTCGTGAAAAAATCTCGTTCAGCCTTTGATGTTGACGGAACTCTTTGAGATATCCTGGAAAATCTGATGTAATTCTGTCGTACTCTAAGTCTAGCCCAAGAGCAACGAGATTAGCTGTCGCCCATGCCTCGTCTATTGTGCGAGTAACAAATAAAAAATCATACTGTGCTTGAGGAGATTCTGCAACAGTTAATTTCAATTCCTTAGCTTCTTCAAAAACTGATTCCCATTCGTCTAACCAGGGACGTATCATTCGGTCTCTTGGTGGTGATTTAAGACTGTTCCACTTTTGAATCAGTTCTTGTTTCCTGGCTTGGTCTGAAGGTCGAAATTTGTTACTCAAATGTTTAAGTATTTCTTTAATTGTGGATGCATTTCTTAACTGTGATAAGAGATTTTCAGAAATTGAACCCAAAATCTTATTTTTTACTGCCTCCAGTCTACGTTCAATTTCCTAAACTTCCATTTTCTCTTCTTTCCACAAGTTGTCTCGATATTTGAAGTCTTCCAGCTCAATTGGCGTGAGACGAGAGATTGATGAGGCCGCAGGATTGACCTCCGATGGAGTTGGACGTGCTGATAGTTTTGGAATTTCTGTAGTGTTGCCGGCTTTTGGGTCGATGTATTTCCATACATTTTTGAAATCCGTTGTACTATTACCGTTCGACGCCATCTTGATAGTATAAATCCACTCCAGGTAGTTTTGAGATCCCTGTAAAATTATGACACCACTTGATGGGTTTGTCGAGTAAGAGAATCCTGAAGACATAGTTGAATAAAGGTTTTCGACAAAGAAAAAAACGATGTTTTTGTTTTTTGTGATAGAATTTTTAGAATAGAAAGAAGTAAAATAAAATAAAAAAATGCTGAATGATGATATCCGAGTGCAGTATTAGCAACCCGGGCTTATAACTATATGAGCTTCTGTCAGCTCAACAAGATAAATGTATATGACTCTGTAACGAAGAGTCTGAAATATATGGTGATTCTGTAAAGAATCTCGAAGATAAGCTTGAGGAAATTCAAGACGTAAAAATAAAGTCACTCTGTGAATGAACTTCAATTGTTGTTTTTTATTCTCTTGTCCCCCACTCCGTCCTTCTATCTACCTCTATATACCCATTCCCTTAGTTCCGAGAAAAACTTTGTAAGAGAGTGTCTAAGCATATCGATCTAAGATGGATAAAAATAACAGAAAGTACACTAATAATAATAGTAATAACTCTTGCGAAAGATTGAATGATTCGTGGAAAGTTAACGCAACATTCCAGTGAGAACTAACCCTTTGATGTAAAACCCAACTATTCGGGAGTGTGAAGTTGATCGCGTACTCATCCCAAACATATTTACCTGATTCATGCCTGAGGAGTTGGCATAAGTCGTGCCTGAGGACTTGACCTGATTCATTCCTGAGGAGATAACATTAGTCGTGCCTGAGGAATTGACCTGATTCATGCCTGATGTTGATTTATCCCAACCTGTGACAAACTAACCATTATTGAATGGAAAGGTTTATCAAAAAAATAGTATACTTTTAGAAATAGGAATTACTGAGTCTTACACTAACTAAGGCAGAACAATTGTCCGCAAAGGTTGATGCTACTTTATTATTGCCCATAGTTGTGTCAGCTTCCACAGGCCAGGAATCAGCACGACCAAGGTCCCTAGCTTACACCCGCAAAGGCAGAAACTGCCGACAAAACTTTATCTGCGGATCTGGCCTGACGCTGTAACAGTAACGGTCGAGGGCATAAACTTCGCCTCAATTTACCGGGCCCCGGGCTCAGATATCACACCTCTTCTTAGCTGAACACCCTCTGGACCTTCCATAGTTGCGGGGGATTTCAACGCGGTCCACCCCGAATGGCAACTCCTCGCGGATCAACTACATGGTGATGGGCAGATCATCGTAGAGTGGATGCAAAAAAATAGCATGTCACTCGCATCACGCCCTGGTGTGCTCACACACGACCAGGGCAACACTCTAAACTTGGTATGGTCAAACACGGGAGCTCTTGCCGACGTGGCACCGTGGATGGACACTATGTCAGACCACCGAACTCTAGTAGGGGACGTTCCAAAGACAAACCTGCGTGTATCGGCCGTAATTCGAATCTCTATACCGATCTGTGTCCACGATGATACACTCGAAGATTTCCAAAACACCATGGCCGAGTGGAGCAGGGTACTAACACAGCAGAGCCCACAGTCAGCACAGGAAGTGGACGAACTGGCAGATAATCTGGTACGTATAATTGGGGATGCCATCAGGGCAACAGGAAGGAGGGCTTCTCCCAGACCAGGGAGCAGCGCACCATGGTGGACACCGGAATGCCGCGAAGCACGAAATAATTTCCGAACACACAAGGACCCGGAGAGCAGGAAGGCTTTCCGGAGAGCTGTCGCCTCAGCAAAACGACAATTCTGGCGATGCAAATTTGCCGAGGCTGAATCCGATACAGACATGTACAGGCTAGCTCGAGGGGCCAAAGAAGGACAGCAGATCAGAAGTACGCCCCTCAGAACAGCCAATGGCGTAGAGACTGACCCTAAACGCCAGGCTTGCCTCCTTAGGGACATGTTTCTAGGTCGCTTCACGAACGAGAATGACATTAACGACGAAGGAGCCCCCGAAAACTACCCGCCTGTAGAACACATTCCATGGAACACCGGGGTCACGGAATCAGAAGCAAGATGGGCCGCAACTGCGTGCAAAGATAAAGCACCAGGCACTGACGGAATCAGAACGCGACTACTACGAACCGCATGGCCATCGATAGGCCTCTCGATCAGAGCCCTGTACGAAGGATCGCTCTAAAGTAAACATTTCCCAGACATTTTCAAGTTAGCAGACGTCATCCTGCTTCCGAAGCCCGGCCGAGACCATAGCACGGCAAAAGACTGGCGGCCTATAGCCCTGCTCTCCTGCTTGGGAAAGGGCTTAGAAATAGTAGTATCTAAGAGATTGGCCTACACGGCACTAGAAAGACAAGTCATACCTAAACAGCTGTTTGGTGCGCTTCCCAAAAGATCCGCCAACGATCTGGCAGCATGCGTCATCCATGATATCTGTTATAATTTCCTAGTCTGTTAACATGGTTGATGCTTGTATACACTCGCTTAGCGCAAGCTAAGCTAGTGCCAAACTCTACTTACGCTTTAAGGGTTTGGGGATATCTTTAGATCATGGAAGATACTGGAATATAACAGAACAGCATAGAACAACACTAGATCAATTGAAGTGAGAGTGTTGTATCTATGGTGGCGGTATGAACTTAGAATGGAACATTCTAGTAGAATGGTAGAAAATGACTAGAAGTTCTGGAGAGATGTATATAAAGAGGTGATAGACCTCAGCATGATAATAAACAAAGCAGTTCCTTTTACATATTCAATCAATAGAGACAATTGATTGAGATACTTCTCTATTATACTTATCCATCTCATCGTGATCATTACTCTCCAAGGTACCTATCACTCTGATTCCTCTCGTAACCTCGTTATTATAACAGTCTTCCAATTATCTGTGCCCGCTAGTCCCGACTAGCATCCGCACCCCTACCCTCCATATTTCCTAACTCCCGCATTTTCGCACTCCCGCGCACCCGCATTCCCGACTACCCCGGCCTTCACCGTATGCAAAGTGCTCAACCTTCCATTCTCCACGCCCTACAAGCAATTGTGCCGGCCACAATTGTGACAGAGGCCATCATAGCCCCCAAAAGACATCTCGACAGAACAACGACATATGTAATGTTGGATAACCTAGAAGCTGTTCACGCTCTAAAGACGGGGATCACCACCTCATCAGCGTGGCGTGTACAAAGCTTCCAACACATGACTCGACAGATCGTGACGTCAGTACAAGTCCGATGGGTCCCCGGGCACCAAGGCATTCGAGGCAACGAAGAAGCAGACTGAATTGCCTAGACAGCCCTCGAGGCCGACACGGCTCTTGCGACAAACTCGGGGCTGGTGACGCTAGCTTCGATCAAGCGGATGGCACGCGAAAGCTCAGACCAACTAACAACGGAGTGGTGGAATTCAGCCCGCACGACCAGATACGCAGCTATCCGGACCTTTGCATGGGGGAATTAAGTCGAATCATTTTGTATAATTTCGTACTTAATTTTTTTTAGATCAATTGTCATAGCTTTTAGGCTCAATACAAAATGATTTAAAAAAAAAAAGACCAGATACGCTGCATTAGAGCTACGAATGATACGGAAAAAGCCCCCAGAATTCGCTCTGCCAAGAGCACTCTACGCTCGCCTACTAGCCGCCCGAACGGGCCATGGAGATTTCGCGGCATATCACCGCCGCTGGAACCACGAATCCGCAACACTCGTCTGCTCATGCAGGAGAGAAACATCAGTAGGACATTTAGTCGAGTGCCGGAGAGCCCTGGCCAATTGGCGCATCATCAGTGGACGCCGGAGAGCACAAGCTCTACACGAGCTGCTTGGCGAAGGAGGCTGGAAAACGTTTGCAGAATACGTGATAGCCAGCGGGATATACAAAAACTCAAGCATAGGCACGATAGGAACCGGCTAGGAGGCGAACATGCAGATGGCCAAAATGTAAGCCCACGTAGAAGGCAAAAAAAAAAACAGACTCGGATGCGTGGTGGCCAAAGCGTAGCAGAGCAATAAGCAAAGCCCATTGGCAGAAAACTTTCTAATATTTCTCGGAAATCAAGCTCGCCATGTTCAACATATGTTTTGTAGTAGTAGTCTTGTAGTTTCCGGTCATTAAAGTGGGACGAGGGTCTGGTAGCCAACCTGATCCAACCCGGCCCCACTCGCGTCGGACTCCTCAGCAGTGTAGGGCTAGAAACTGGCCTGTCGCGTAATAATTAAAAAAAATACTCGAGGGTGAAAGGGGTATCTACGTTAACCTACCTGGCGCATTTTGAATGTTCACGTTTGTCATGGTCCAAGCGTCACCTTGTTCCAACAGACTAGACTCATACTTATCACGTGTATCCATGGATCTCTACCGGATACTGTAAACTAGGAACACTCATTTCAACAATAGTTAATTATGATTGTCTCTTTATAACCTACGGACGCCGCCATAGCGTTAATACAATCTGTATCCACTTACATGTCTAAGGCATAAATGTATCCTCAGGCCTTCTGAAGTAAGTGCTCCGACATCATAAGTAGAGCAATGAAAATTTAGTGGGAGTTTAGAGAATTTAGGGAATTTTATAAGAGACAGGTGCTGAGTCAGTCGTGACCTCACACGTGATATTGTATATATAAATAAGTAGCTAGCTTTACTTAATGAAATCTTCATGCTCTCATACAAAAAATTTAGACTCGGAGTTGTAGATATCGGCAGGAAATTTGATAGATGATATGCTTGGGTGTCCTAAGGGCTGATGGAATTCTTTATTTTTGTTTTTAAGTCATTTTTAGCGTATGCAGCCTGAGGCTATGACACGCATGATTACGAAGACATGTATATCTCACAGAATGACTCAGTATGACGTTTGGTACCCTCATAATACACAGATGTCATTTGCAGATAACACTACGAGAATAACGCCTTACAGTATGTACCCTCTTCCATGATGTAAAAGGATAGATCACGTTCGCTATTCGCGAAATTATGTCCAATGAGAATTTGTATCCTGTATAAAAAGTAACAAAGACGACCTCTATGACAATAAATCATTTTATTATCCTATTTCTGCGCCTTAAGGCTCACGTAGGTATTTTCGGAAGATACGAATTCTTTGTTATAGAACGACTCTTTTTAATGTTAGGGACACTCATATTCAAATTTCATTTGCAGATACCACTACGAGAACAACGCCTTACGACATGTACCCTCTTCCGAGAATACCCACCACAGGGAAAAGCGAGAAAAACCCATGGTTATCTGAATATGCTTTCGTCATTCCACGAACACAATATCAATGCGAGTGATATAGTATGAGTGTGTCACTGGATTCGAGCCAGCCCTCTCTTGTCTCAAGCGGGGCATGTGCCTACGCTTCCCAAACTTAACATGGCAGATCGACTCGGATAGTTTACCACTGCACCATTCGACCCCTACCAAGTACATTATTAATCATGTTCAATTGTTGTAAAGATTTATTGAAATTTTAGCGTTAATGTTTGCAATACTCACCCTTGCACGCAAAATAGCGTGTATGGGTTAGTATTGCAAAATTAGGTATCAAAAATTTGATAAACCTAAACAGAAATTATTCCGGGACCCACCATCGACTTGGACAGGTTCTATTGTACTAGCCGTTACAAAGACGAAGTTTTACGTGGTACGGCAACGCTAATCAAGAAGTATGTCTCTCTTGAAGCCTGAGAATAAGGATTTTAGCTGGCCGGACGGTATCAAATCTCTTTGATCTGTAAGCGGGTTGACTTGGCGGCATTCAAGTTCCAGTTGGAAAATTTAGGGAGATGTCCCATGGTTTGTTAGCCTTTTCTGGAGAACCCTCTTACCATAGGCTTTTTATCAGAGAGTACTGGCCTGCTGGTGTCTCAGGAAGTGGCCTAATTTTCCCTAGTGCGGTTGCCGCTAGTAGAGGAATCGTAGCTGTGGATGAGGCTGAAGTGATTGCAGTATTTAAAGGCCGATACTGCCCAGGTGATTGACCAACACTGGGGGTTGTTCAATCTTGAAGTAACATGCTTTTTTTTTAAATCATATTGTATTCAGCCTCATAGCTATGACAAAAATTAAAATACATTTTTTTTGTTAACCTTTTTCCCTGTATCCCTAACTCCGCCCTCCTTTGGCACTAGTCTTGGCTCATAACTTAACTAGAAGTAACATGCATGACCTGATGTGTAAATTATAGGAAGTTTTGTATTCACGTGAGTTAATAACTAACTAGCCGAGCGCTATGGCCACAATCACAAGAATATTCTTCAAATTGGATGAACCATCCTACAACTACAGAATCCATCCAGGTCTACTAACACCGCAGCAAGTTGTTCAAGATGGTAAGCCCAAAGAATACTTTCTCATTCCTCAACTCTAAAGATCATTTCGATTCGTCCATTATTCGAAACGATAAGTTGCGACGTATATCCATTGATTACCCGAGGGTATCTTTGATGATTGGCTTGAGCAGCATACGGACAGAAATGCCTATGTCGTCTCTTTAGAGTATCTAGAATGTTATTAGTGAAATAAATCGCTAATATTATCTGTTCTCAATGATAGCCTCCTAAGTCAGGAAAGAAAGCGGCACCTGCCCCATTTCCCTTGTCGAAAGCTGGTGCTGGATCAAAGAAGCCCCCTAAGGTATATGCTCAATCCAATCCTTAGTGTTAATAAAAACTAATGTCATTTAGAATCCTCTTCTGGAGAAGCGCCCCCGCAACTATGGGATCGGCCAGGATATTCAGCCTCGAAGAAATCTTTCTCGTATGGTTAAGTGGCCAGAGTATGTGCGTTTACAACGTCAAAAGAAGATTCTCAATCTCCGACTGAAAGTACCACCTGCTATTGCTCAGTTCCAAAACGTGTTGGACCGAAATACAGCCACTAAAGCATTCGCACTTCTCAACAAATATCGTCCCGAAAGTAAGCCAGAAAAGAAGGAACGACTACTGAAGGAGGCCACAGCTATCAAAGAAGGCAAGAAAAGAGAGGATGTCAGCAAGAAACCGTATGCTGTAAAATATGGTCTTAATCATGTAGTCGGCTTGATTGAAAATAAGAAGGCAGCACTTGTGTTAATACCTAACGACGTCGACCCCATCGAATTGGTTATCTTTTTACCAGCATTATGCCGAAAGATGGGTGTACCATATGCCATTATCAAGGGCAAAGCTAGACTTGGAACTGTGGTTCACAAGAAAACTGCTGCAGTATTAGCCATCACCGAGGTCCGCTCGGAAGATAAGGCCGAACTCTCAAAACTCATCCAAGCTATTAAGGAAGGTTATTCTGATAAATATGAGGAGTCTAAGAAACACTGGGGTGGTGGTATTATGGGTGCTAAGGCGAATGCTCGCTCGGCAAAGAAACAAAAAGCTCTTGATGCTGCAATCAAAATTTAGGCATATAATAAATTTATCACAGCCATTAGTGTCTTCCTTTCTCTTACATAACGTTGTATTTTCACGAAAGCGGCCACTCCCAATGAGTACTCTATCTCGTGTACAAGCAACTGATGGCGATTTAAGCCCTCGTTTACACTAATGAAATAATATTTTACCTCTAGTTAGGGACCAGAGAGCATCTTCATGTTTTCTAATTTCCGCTATCTAAAACGGACCACTTTTTCAGGTACTTAAAAAACAATTTATTTAGGAAACGGCTAGATTGCCATTAGAAGCTGGATGAGTAGTCATAAATATCCATGTGAGGAAAATACAAAAATTAAACAGACTATATACGGGTAGCTCTATTTGTACTGGCGGATTTGTTATTTGTACAGGAGCTAGTACTTTCTTAGTAATATCTGGTTAACTTCCAGCTTAGAATCACGCAGTTTCGCACGTGCGATTTACAATTCCATAAGGATGTAGGCAAGTCTGAACGCAAGGGACTGGAGGTTTCCCCGTCAAATTACTTTCACATTACGGTGTATCAAGAAGACGCTATCGACCTCTTCGCCATCTCGACGCCATTCTCGATGACACGCCGAATTCGCTGGCGCCCCCACCCCCATCAGATCGGGTATCGTTTGAGGATGTGAAGGAGGAAATCAACCCATTCGCTGAGCGACAAGGATACGCCGTGGTCACCGAACGCTCTACCAAATCTATGACGACGGCCGATATCTTGAAGGCTTGGCTCATGTGCCCCAACAGCCGCCAGCCTAACCTAAAAGCTACAGCTTTGGAGCGTCTCAACGCAAGATCACACAGAGAGAATTGCTTATTTGGTCTGTGCCTCACCAAGGACGCATCTGACGGCCTGGTTCGATGGTCAGCACACTCAGATCCAAATCGGGGCGTTGTCCAGAACCATCCGCTAATTGCTCCAGAGGCGTTGGCAGTTCACCGAAGGCGTTCGAGGGCCGAGGATGAAGCGACTCTCGTCGCTAGCAGCCAGCGCCTTTCAGATTCTGGCTGTACTCCCACCTAAGTCCTCCGGATTCTCCATGACTAGTATCCAGCGCTGAAGCTGAAGATGCACGATGTGTACAACATCCGCGCCAAGATTCGCCTTGAACGCCTAGGTAATCTAACACCGATACAAGCCCTCATTCGACATCTCCATAAGGCACCCGAATGGAGCACTGTGGTCTGCACCGAGATGGACACGGACCAATTCAAGAGACTTTTCTTCGTCCAGATCAAAGTACTTGAATTACTGCGTCGCTGGCCAACTGTTATCGCCCTCGACGCGACTTTCAAGACCAACCGATTCGCCACGCCATCGGTCCAGAATGTGGGCTTCACGGGTCTCAACAAATCGTTTTGGATTGGCCACTGCTTTCTAGCGAAAGAGGAGGAGGTCGACTATAACTGGCTGGCTCAACAGCTACGACGACTATATGCGGTTGGCTTCATACCCACTACAGTAATCATCGACATTGCGCAAGCCATCCAGAATGCCTTGAGCGCTCACTTGCCCGAGACGACTCCAGCTCTCTGCCGTTGGCATATGAACAAATGCCTTGTCAGACAGTGTTGACTGGAATATCAAAGCCAATAGGTCTGGAAGGAGTTCATGGCGGCGGGGTGGAGATTTTTGCGGGCTGTGACTCGAGATGAGTTCAATGGCTGCTGGGCCCTGCTGATTGTTAAGTTAAAGAGCCCATGCCCTCTTGAGGTTGGATATATTGAGAACACCTGGGTAAGTAAGGCGGACATGCTTTGCGATTTTGCACTTGGCCAGTTGGTCCACTTCGATCAACTTACGACTTCTCGCGTTGAGGGTACTTACTGCATCCTCAAACGTGTTCTACGGACTTCTGCGGGTGATTTCGGTAAGACTGTTGCCGACATATCCTCTCAAATACAGAGCTTCTATGACGATCACCTTCAGTAGCTTGAGGAGGATAGCAATCGACCTCTTCACATCCTCCGTGCTGATATCTTCAGCTAGGCCCGGCATCACGTCTCGTCTTTTGCGCTTATGAAGACCAATGAGCTTCTGAAGAAGCATCATTTACTAGCAAAGGACGATGCAGGTGGCAATATTAATGCTCTCTGGTTGCCAGAATGCACTGGAGTGTACACAAGGACTTTGGGCTTGCCGTGCAAGCATATATTGATCAGCAAGCTTCGCCAGGATCTCGTAATTTTGAGAGACGAGTTTCATCATCAATGGGTACGTCTCTGCATTGCTTGACGATTTCTACTGACTTACATAGTTTCTGAATCCTTTGGATGGCCCAGTATTGGTCATAAATTTTGAAAGCCTGTTGTTCGTCCGCGACCCAATCACGAATCAGCAAGTGGATGCACGATGTGCAAATGCAGCCGCTTCTCCAACACTACGATAGTTTACTGGGGCAGAGTTGGTGGAGCAGGAGGTGGCGACACTGGAGAAAGTGGCTGCTATGCTGACTGCTACTCCTCCGGAGCAACCGACATCTTCGGGAGGCGGAACTACGGAAACACGGGGTAGAGGAAGAGGCAGAGGCAGCATGGCAAGGGGAGCTAAGTCTCGGGACAGTGGCCGTTCTCAAGCAATGAGAAAGCATTTGATCGCCGTCAGGAAACGCGAGAAGCTTCAAAAAGCAGCAGAGAAGGCTCTGATGGAGGCTGGGGAGGTGGAGGAAGAGGTTCATGCTCTGGTTGAGCAGCAAAGCCAGGCTTAAAAGACTGGTGATGCTTTTTGACAGCATCAAAAAATTAGAATTTGGGCGTGGAGCGGTATACAAGGGCCTCAAAGTAGTGCCAATAGGGCAGCTCCTAGGTAGACTACGAGTACATTAAGTACACCATCATAAACTATCCCAAATACATCTACAGATGCCTCAAAAAATTTGCTACGCATGCCTACAAGAATCGCTATCTAAGCATACAGCTACAGCGCCTGTATGAATAACCAAAGCGCGAAGTTCACCGTAAAACACTAAGAAAGTATTAGCGCTTGTACAAATGGCGCTACCCATAATTTACATCCCTCCGATGTTTTTGTTTAAATCATTTTAGCGTATGCAGCTTGAGGCTATGACGCGAATGATTACGGAAGAAATGTATGTGACGCAGAATGACTCAGATTTCATTTGCAGATACCACTACGAGAATAACGCCTTACGACATGTACCCTCTTACGTGAATACCCACCACAGGGAAAAGCGAGAAAACCTGTGGTTATCTGAGCATGCTTTCGTCATCTTACAGATACGTTATCACCGCGAGAGATGTGGCGCGAGGGTCTTGCTGGATTCGAACCAGCTTTCTCCTGTCTCAAGTGGGGCATGTCTCCAAATTTCCCAGACTCTACTTGGGAGAACGGCCCGCACAGTGTACCACTGCACCATCTGGCCCCCCTCCAATGTTTGTTTAGCTATAATTCACTTGCCAGAGATTAACCACCCAGAGCTATTGTCGCCCAAAGCCCCACGAACCTACATTTTATTCAAATTTCTAAGACACAGCTGTCATGCACAGTGTGCGCACCCCTTGGCCAAAGGAAATCTACAAAGGAAACGTATACACTGCATTCAAATCTAATTACTCCCAAGATCTATGATTTCGCATGACAACAATCACTGCTAACGTTCCTTTCTGTAGTGGGAGATTAGTAACGGTCACGTGATGTCACAGTTCGAGTATTGATGCGTGGGCAATCATATAAGCAAAGGTAGTTTATAATTTTCTCTCTATCTATCTAAGTACAACCTATAGGCTACTTATATACTTTATACATAATTTCTAGAATGTTCGCCATTGCTTAGTAAATCTTCATCATAGGTCATACTAGAGGATGTTGTATGCCTCGTCGTTGATGTCTAGAATATTCTAGATGTTTCCAAACGATCACGTGTATTTAGTGATTCCAGGGTGTGTCATTAGGGGCACACGTAAGAAGGTTAACAAGGGTGTAAACCTCTCATTCGCATTACCCATGTCACAAAATAATAGTCACGTGGTAGTAAATCTGTATCGATCAACTGACTGCGATAACCATCGTAGGCTGCAGGACCATTAAGGCTTACAAGCCGTTACACGTGATACAAATTTGTGTATATAGTTAGATCTCATGAGCAACCAATATGGAATCTTCATGCTTTCTACGCCTCATCAGGTTATGGCCCTTCGCGTCTTCCGTCGCTAACAAGCTTCCGCATCGAATCACTGCGTCACCGATTCACTCGTGCATTCCGTCTTCGCGTTTGTCAATCAGTTTCTGTCGACAAACGCAGCAACTCTTGCACAGCGTCATTATGACTTCTATCACCGATAAGCCCTCTGAAGAGGCCGACATAGAGTCTAAATATGAATCACTTACAATTACTGGCATCTCCATAGCTGGTATACAGTTTGCAACTGCTGAACACCTCGAAGAATCCCTGAAAGAGTCCAATAAGAAAACAGAAATCTGGACCCTTTCAACTCGATTGGATAGCATTGAAAAAGTAGCGCCAGTACCAGCATTACAACATTCGAATTGGTTTCAATGGCGCGACTGTGTTCAAAAGCTAATCTTTCTCACTCAAACATCCGCCGCTTTTCTCGAAGATCCTCCCTGTAACAGGGCCGTCATAATGTGGTCTGGATAGTGGGCTGCGAAACTCAAAGAATCTGCACCTAATATTCGAACTGCACCCAGCGCTTCTGCACGCACCATACTCTTTGAGATCGCTTCAGCATCCGAATCCAACGTTTTCGCCACATCTTTATCAAGTACGGCAAGGTTCTGGAACTTTCAACCAGAAATTAACATGAATTTCTCAATGTATTTCAAAGAATATCAGAAACGATATCAAATCCTGAAAGAACATTCTCCAATTTCGGCTACAGTACAGCATCATATGAAGAACCTCCTTCTATTCCACGTTCGTAACAGGCAGCCAGAATTGGCTAACCGATGTCGTGGTTACTCCTATGCAGACACGATAACAGAATGCCGCAAATGGACAACAGCTGTCAAGGCTAAAAACACCCCTGAACTAGGTAAAAGTATCACATGCAATTTCTGCCACAATTTTGGGCATCTAGAGAAAGACTGTAGGAAAAAGAAGAAAGAACAGAACCAAAATAAAAAGGGATACCAACCACGCAAAGACTCAGGAAGTCAAAAGCAAATCCTCTCCGTAGAATCGTCAGATAGCGTATCATATCAGTTAGATACAAGAGCAGACTATCATGTCTCAAGCAATGAAAACGATTTCTACTGTTACTCTGCCCATTCAAAATCTGTCCGTGTAGCTGGAGGAGGTACAGTCAATACTCTAGGTTCTGGTGACATTCTCTTTCCAACGTCTGATGGAAAAATCGAGCACCTTAATGGTGCCATACACATTTCCGCTGAATCAAACCGAATTCTTTCCACTGCCCAACTTGAGAGACAAGGCTTTAGTATACGATGGCCAACTCAGTATAAAGACGTAGAACTGATTAGACCAAATGGAACAGTATGTGCAAGTTTTCATAGAGAATTCGGTAGATTAATATGGAGGCCCACCATAAGATTTCATCCACCAAATATATATTCAATCAATCGTGACTGGCATTCTATACTAGGCCATTCCGGTCTGAAAGCACAGGATGCAGCACTAGATCTCGCGAAAATTAAAGGGTACAAGTACTCTTCTAACTGCGAAACCTGCACCAAAACCAAACTCACTAAAATCAAAGGTCATGGAATTCTTTGTACTTCGGTCGAATTTTTAGAAGCAATACATATGGACTTAGTTGGCGGTCAAAAATCTCTGTCACCAACTACCGTAGACAGCTCTATTCCAACAGCCTCGTGGTTTCTACTTGCAGTTGACAAGCACACTGCATGGAAATGGGCATGGCCAATATACAACAAGAAAACAGTTTCAACCACTGTACAACACTTTCTTGAGCACCTCCATAAGCAACATAACAAAACTCCGAAGCGTATACACATTGATAGCGGAACTGAATTTTCAAACTCTGCCTTCCAAGAAATACTTCAATCTCGCGGAATCGAGTGGTTTAAATCATCTTCCCACGCCCCAGAACAAAATGGAATTGCCGAAAGGAATGTTCGCACGGTCACGGAGGAAATGAGGGCTTTACATATGCAATCAGGGTTACCCTTAAAGTTATGGCCGTTAATCCTCAACGCTGCCATCAACATTTTAAATATCACGCCCAATGTACAGGCCTTAAAATCACCATTCTTTGCTGTCTACAACAAAACACCAAACATTAAAAACCTACATCCCTTTGGCTGCAGAGCCTTTTGGCTCGATCCCGAGCAAAATAAACTAAAATCTAAAGCAAAAGAAGGTATTTACGTAGGCTCAGAATTTACTGCTGGACACCTTATCCTTAATCCTATCACTGGCAGAACTGTCACACGACGTGATATCCGCGTCCATGAAAATTCGTTTCCCCTAAGAACTCGTATTCTTGCTCTCCAATCAAGCAGCCGACGTGATTTAGAAAAAGTCTTATCCGGACCCCGTGCCAAAGAGTGGAACATAGCAATGGATAAAGAAATTAATAACATGACTCAATAAAGTCTGGACCCTTGTCCCTCGCTCCGAAGCTAAAGGGCAGTTGATTACAGGAAGATGGTCCTTCAAAGAAAAGTCAGATGGATCATTAAAAGCAAGATAGTGTGCCAGAGGATTCTCAGAACCGTTTGCAGATAACACTTATGCTGATGTTCTTCCCCCAACCACCATTAGACTACTTCTGGCTTTTGCAGCTTGTAAAAATCTTCATATTCGGCACATTGATATAACTGCTGCCTTTCTTCATGCTGACATAGACCGCCCTTTATATATCGAGCAGCCTCACGGTAAAGAAACCACTGCAAACTTCGTATGCAAGCTTCATAAAGCTATTTACGGACTTAAAACAGCACCAAGAAGATGGCAGGAAAAACTTCGAAAAGTTTTGCAGAGTAACGGTTTTCAGTCCTTCAGATTTGATCCGAATGTTTTTCGTTGCCCGAATATTATTATCTCAACCTACGTTGATGATTTCATGATAATTTCTTCCTCTCAATCTCTCATAGATGAAACTATCTCAACTCTAGCAAAAGCATTTCAAATCAAAGACCTCGGTGATATGACCAAATTTCTCGGTATAAACATTGAAAGAGGATCAGATGGAATCCGCATCCATCAACAAGATAAAATCGAATCTCTCTGTCACGACATCAATATGCTTGTCACGGATCGCAGTATATAGGCTGAAGCAACTGTATACCTAATGGTAGTTTATATTCTATCTAAGGAAGAAATCTATGTTTGTAATTACAATTTGTATAAATGTTCAATGTCATGGTTTCTGGAATGTTCCTCAGACCACTGAAGTGTGTAGCCACAGATATAAATATACATACAGCATGCTCCACAATTCTAGAAAGCTCCATCAGGTTTAGTATTGTGGATTAGTCCCACTTATATATGTCCAAGCGCTACTACTCGCCTATGCTAGTCGGCATAGGCTACAGGGTTACTGCGGCTAAACAGCCGTCACAATGCTTCATTGTAACGGCACAAATACCCCGATATCAGATGACAATCTTCTCGATCGTGATACAGAAAATATGTGCACAGAATATGAGTCTGCAAAATATCGATCAGCCGTGGGCACACTTCTACATATTGCAAACATGACAAGACC
Source organism: Podosphaera xanthii (assembly GCA_028751805.1). NCBI lineage: Eukaryota > Fungi > Ascomycota > Leotiomycetes > Helotiales > Erysiphaceae > Podosphaera > Podosphaera xanthii. The sequence goes on along the minus strand of JAPWIX010000010.1, from coordinate 4,844,239 downwards.
GGATATTCAATACGCAGTCAACCGACTAACTCAACATATGCAAAATCCATCTCAAAATGCAATGCTCTCATTAAAACATTTACTACGCTATGTCTCGCGTACTAAGTCAGCCGCACTGCTCTTTCCCATACATGGTTCACCTCAACTCAGCGCTTCATCCGATAGTAGCTAGGGTAATATCTTCTCTTCAAAAGGTACTTCTGGCATCTCGTTTCTAATTGGCGGATCTCCTATTGCTTGGTGGTCAAAGAAACAAACAGTAACAGCGCAAAGCACCTGTGAAGCAGAATATGCTGCACTTACAAAGCTTGCAACCACGGCACGATGGCTTCGACCCTTGTACGAGGAACTTTTCGGCACCATGAAACAACCAATCATAACTGAAATTGATAATACTGCGGCCTTAATCACAGCAAACTCAATCAAGATCTCTGCTCGCAATCGTCATTTCCTAATGCGAGAAGAAACTGTCCGAGAAGCCATCAAAGATAAAATAATCAAGCTACAGTATACACCTACTGATATTTGTAAAGCTGACGGTTTAACAACGGCTCTCCAACATATTAAACACGCCGCCTTTTGCAATCAAATTAACCTAGACTTAAAGCATTCAGCTTCAGGGGGGGTGTAGTGTGGGATTAGTAACGGTCACGTGATACAGATTTGTGTACATAGTTAGATCTCATTAGCAACCATTATGGAATCTTCATGCTTTCTACGCCTCATCACTTTCTCTATCTCAGCGGCACCGAACTTCTCGAAATCTTTTCGTGTGGCACCAAATTAGAATTGCCATTCGAATTTGTGTTCTCGTGGCCGTACAGTGCCTTCGTGACTGTCTATTAAATCATAATCAACGTCTTTGTCCTCCAGAATTGCTGCGTCGACCAATTTGTTGCTGTGAATTCTTTGCATACACGCTCACTGCCGCTCAATGTCGGGATGGTATGAATTCTCATCCGTGCCTCCTCATACTAGGTCTAATTGAGTTTTACTGGTGCCTCCTTGTGGTAGCGGTTCTAATTTCGGAATCAGAGGTGGAGGGGGTGCAGGTGTTGCTGTTGCTGTTGTTAGAGCTTCTGCGCGTGTCATCAGACGTGGATTTTTGGAAGGAAGATACCGAGTCTCGAAAGATGAAGCTATTGTACTAGAAGCCAACTCAATGGCTTAGTGTTTGAAGAGAAAGGGGTCTCTACGGGTACTTGAGTTACCCTCACCTCTACTGTGGAGCTTTTTATCAACATTTCTTGTTCCTTTCGGACGGCCCCTTGGAAGGTATGGGGCTCAAGAAGGATGAGTCTCTCAGACAGAAGTTTGTTACCGGTGTTGTGGATGCGTCATGATCCACTGAAAATCGTAGTGGGAAGCTAAAGGTCGTTATTGTGTTGCTTACTTGGGCATATTTGTGGCAGTTTAGCCATTCCCTAATTGTAAAATACCAGATTCATTGCCTCGATTCACGGAGTCCGCGGCAGAAGTCAAAAATGGCTAGAGTACTAAGGGCGTTACTTGATTGTGGCTTAACACGCTGACTGTTACAAAATTACAATACCGTAATTTTAGACTAATGTGTGGGATTTTGGTATGATTTAAATCCATCTACCGACTTTATCATGCTGCTTGGTATAATGGTATAAAGTTTGGTCTAGCCTGAGCGTGCTAACTACTCGCCTCCGATCAACGAGCATGATATGCTGAATCTCCAACAGTTTGACAACACCGGCCACCCAGCAAATACTGGGCTCGATCTTTAATGATGACTAACCTGCGAATTAATGTCGGGAGAAGCGCACAAATTGTTTCTCAGCGTGTCAATGAAGGCTCATAGGGTCGGATGGTGCAGTGGTACACTGTGCGGGCCGTTCTCCCAAGAAGAGTCTAAGTAGCTTGGAAACATGTCCTGCGTGACACTAAAGAAGGATGATTCAAATCCAGCAAGACCCTCACGCCACATTTCTCGCTGTGACAACGTGCTCGCAGTCCCAGGCAGCATACTCGAATTTGAACAAACATGTTGAAAAATTTATTTACTAAGTTCTAAAACTGACAAAACCTAAATGGAAGCTTGATGTGCCAGTCTTTGATCCGTCACAACAAATAGTACAGCTCTAAGATCCCCAACAAAAAGTCATGATCTAAAAAGTGATCCACCAATTTCCGATGACTAGGATACCCAGACTCACTTTGTACAGGGTCGCGGGGGTAATACTTTGCCCGCATAAAGTGAGCTCTGCCACTTAATGCGGGCAAAGTATAACCCCGCGACCATTTAGGCTTTACTAACGATCGTAACAGGGGTATGACCCATGCATGACTTTGTACAGTAGAGCCCCTCTTAGCTAATAGTGGGTCCCGGTATAAGTGTTGAAAATATTCATTGTAACTTGGACTTTTATATTTGCAACACTCACCCTTACAGGCCATTTTCCGTACAGGAGTAAGTATTCCAAATGTAAACGCTAAAATTTCTATGAATCTCTTCAGTAATTATACCGGGACCCACTATTAGCTTAGAGGGGTTCTGCTGTACCCCGCTACCCGCGTTGTGGCCAAGCGCATAATTTCAATTTGTCATACCAAAATCTTGCAATGTGCTTGATGCTGAACAATTCTATTAATATCAATGTCTCCATGTCCCCCCCTTTTCGTCATCGTCTTCCGCGAAAACGAGTGGCGGAGCTCACGCCGATAAGTTTATGGGCTGTTCTGTATTAGTTTTACTTGATAATCGTATCTTCCTAACTCACAATCATCTGTCTCTTTATACTCCGTCTAACACTAGACAGGACGTCGAACTATGCAGTGCCACATCGTTCAGGCCTTTCTCCCAACAAATGTTTGGGTAACCAAAGTTCATACCACACTACCACGCGGTGTGACTAAAGTCGTGGAATAATGGAAGCAGATTCAGATTTCCATGGGTTTTCGCGCGATTCCCTGTGGTGGGTATTCACGAAAGAACTAATATGCCATACATGTGACCTTCGTCATGGTATCTGCAAATGAAATCTGAGTAGGAGTGTTCCCTATGTCCAACTGGTTTGTTGAACGGACAATGCGACAATGCCTGCGTGGGCCAATAGGACGCCAAGTTAGGGTAATTAAAAGATAAATAAATCAACCGTCAAATTCAAAGTCTGTCTAATTCCGTCTCACGCGTTTTGTTCTTCTCTTGACAATGCGAATCTGCTGTTTGACAGGTTATACCGATCTCGCAAAATCGGCGTCAATGGTGTGCCCTTAAACAAAGAATTACATGACTTAATTCGGCATGGCTCCCTAAAACGCGTCTATCGTGATGCATCTCAAGGAGATCTTTAATGCTATCATTTAACCGCACGGATATCTTTCGGGTTTCATATCATAAGACGACGAGGTGAAGGTGGCTGTAGATGTGAGAAACCCAAGGACATTCACCCTGATCAGCGCGACCGTGTATCCGGGACAAGAGCATTCATTCCCACACATTAGCAGCCAGATGCTGATGAGATATGTCTGGCCATTTTTGGGGTTCCTTTCTCAAATCCATCTAGCGTATGCAGCCTGAGGCTGTGACGCGAATGATTGCGGAAGATATGTATATCTCGCAAAATGACTCAGTTTGACAATAGAACACCAGTACTCACATTTTAATTGCAGATACCACCACGAGAATAAACCCTTACGGCATGTACCCTCTCTCATGAACAGCCACCATAGGAAACAGCGAGAATAACCCATAGTTATTTAAATCTGTTCTCGTCATCCCTGGAATACAATAATACCTCGAGAAATGTGGCGTGCGGTTTTTTGCTGGAAATGAACCAGCTTTTCCTGCCTCATGGGGGGCATGTGTCCAAGCTACCCAGACTCTACTTGGGAGAACGGCCCAAACAGTGCACCACTGCACCATTCAACCCTTATAGACTCATATGTATGTATAAAATATTTCACTAATCTTTTTTTCATTAGATTCTTGTACTTAGTACAGGATTCTGCTGACTCTGCACCCAGGTCAGCATCGTGTCGGGATTTGATTCGTCTTTAGAACATTTGATTGCTCTAATAATCGCTCAGCTATCTATCAGCGAATCGAACCGATTTGAAGATAGAAAAGGTTGCAGAATTATTCGACTCCCTAAGGATATCATTCTTTGGCTCTGGTAATTACCAGATCTCTTTCGGGAAGCACTTCATCGGATTTTGTCTCGAATTCTGTCGCGTTCCCGCTGATTTCATAACATTTCTCTACTTTATTCTTCCCTAGAGCTCAATTACCCCACTTAGCAAGCTCTCAAGGTGATTTAGCCCGCCCTTGAAGTGTCCCCAAAGATGATCCATTTGATTGAGGTTACGAGCCTGTGCGTATAATTTTGTGCCCGCAAATCAATGCTCGATGAGCCAATTGGTAGCAAATTTAGAAGTGTTTTTCGGATCGTCGTCTTGTTAAAAAAACCTACTTGCTATTTAGGCTGTATTTCCTGATATTTATTTGCAGTTTATTGTCTGAAAACTGATCTAAAGTCTCCCTGATGAATCTCCCTATGATCTTGTTGTCAATTCTGGTCCTCAGCCAAAGTAAAAATCTCATTATCATTATTATGCAACCTCCAAGCTTGACAGTGCTCTCAATTTTTTTTACGAACAGGGTCTTTTTCTCGATTCATCTCAAGCCCGATGCTTGCCATTTAAGGCAAATATGTCAATCCTGATCTCGTACAACCAAAAAACTTCTCTGCAGTCGTTTAGAATCCGATCTCGATGGACAATTGCAAATCATATGGTCGTAAGAATAATCCTTAGACGTGGCTTTATTATTTCAATAGGAGTCTCGAAATCTATATTTCTAAAAATAATGATCTAGTTTACCTTGAAGTGAAACTTCAGTCAATGACTTTCCTGGGCTGCTGGATGACTCCAACAGCAGCTTGCACTGCGCCAGTAACAATAAGCCACGTTGCGTGGCCGATTCCGGCTAAGGAGAACTTGGGCGGGTGCACACTCTCGGGTGTAATAATTCAGGCATAATATTTAGAGCGAAATTTAGAGGTTGTGGGTGTATTGCAAAGAGGTAAGTTATATGGGTTAAAGATTCTCATTAAAGCACTGAAAGAATGTGCCCTTTAGCACTTTCCTCGGCCAGCTACATTAAGAGAGACTCAAGAGATGGTCTTCTATGCTGATTAGTGCGAAAAAATCGAGATATATCCTTGTATATATGACTATGGTTAAGCTCAAGGCTGGAGAGCAGCTTCTTAATAGAGGCCGTGGTCCTAGATGGTGGTGTGACAATTTGAAAGAGACTTCTGAGCAGTACCATCACACCATTATTTAAGCGACAATGCTTGTAGGATACTGAGGGGTTTCCCGGTTGGTGATTGAGATCAAGACATTTCATGTTGGTGCTCAAACCTACGCATTGAAGATAAAGGACATCCTATCAGTCATTTATTATTTCCCTGGGCATTTCTCGAGAAGAGAAATTAAACTTTCTCGAGAGTCTCTGTCGTTTTCCACGAAGCTCATCAACTTTATTGCGGTGAATACCGCTTTTCTTGCAGGTAAGAATTCTCACAGCCCGGCTGTAGGTCTTACAGGGTGATATCACGTCTAAACTTGAGTAAGTAAAGCGATGATAAGATGTTGTCGTGGAAAAACATATCCCTTCTAATTACAGGTGGCTAGCTATCTAGATATAACTCGGAACTGGTCATGTGATTGAGTTGTACCAACACTGGCAACTCTTAAATTACGGCTTAGACTCGTAGTCCAATATTTAGTCCATACTAATTTGACTTGTCCAATTAAGACTCCATCTCTCAAGTCACACCTCATTATTCATGCTAGAAATTTCGATGTAATTCCCGTCTGACCCAGCCTTCTACTCTGACCTCCAATTTATTATTATTGACTAAGTTTTCCAACGCTTTGTTAGGATTGCTCTTGGTCATAGCATCCGCAGGATTATCACTACCGTTGATCCATCTGATCTCATAGAGCTCACGACGTTCGTAAGACTGCCTAAGTGCCATGATGTCGATCATGAGACGTTTTTCCTTGGTTGTGCCAAGCTTGACGAGGCATTCATACAGGGAGTAAGAATCTGTGCAAACGATAGTAGGAATTGGTGGAAGTTTTAATTGATCGGTTATCATTTTTAGAGTAGTGCTAATAGCGTAAGCGATATCGGCACCTGCTACCATCCCCAAAATCTCAGACGCGATAACACTTCTTGTGACCCTTTTTGCCTTATTCGAGCTATAATGGACAATATTGCCCTTGAGTGTGAACTGGTAATCTTCTTGAGGCTCCTCGTTGGCTAGAACAATAACAAATCCGATTTGTGAACTTAGATCTGTATTATTTGCAAAGGACCCATCAACAAAAAAAAAAGTTTTGCTGAACTAATCGAGAGCACAACATTCTTTAATCCACGCTTGGTATTTTTCTTTTGCCAGTTAAGTCTTTTATTTAATTGGACTATATCCTCGATAGAAGGATCTTGTCGTTGGGCAGCTATCGAAAGATCAAAGCAAGCTTCCGGTTGACAAATAGAAGCCAAGTAGGCACCACGAGCACGTTGCTCGATGTAAATTTGTTTACAATCATCAGAGTTGGCATTAATTAGTTCAATTTTGTTTCCTTGGCCTTTCTGGCATAGACCAATTGATCCGTCTGCATGAAGTGACAAAGTGCACCCGTTAAAGGAAATAGAATTTTTCGTTGTCAAATGTTCTTTTGGTTTAGCCGTAAATTTAAGTTTAGCTTCTTCGCGATCTGAAAATTGTTTTTCGCCAAGAATGAGCGTATCGTCAGTCTGCATAGCTACAACACCGAACGCGTCTCTACCATTACTAATTAGATGGCAAGGATCGTAAGTCGAAGTTTGCATAAGAAGCTCTTCTTTATGATGGTTGTTATATGTGACCCACCAGTGGGTTCCTGCCTCTGGAATACCATGTAATGGTTTGAGGATTACCAAAATGGAATCGTTTGGGTAGCTTTTGCGAAATTGTTCTTGAATCTTTGCATAAAATTTTCGATTTAAAGAACTTTTAGATTGTGTATAAGCCTGGCTAATATCTCGAGTCCAGAGACCCATTTCCATATCATCCATGGCTAGCAATGAAGGCGAAATTGCTGCAAGAAGTCGCTGACTAGCTCGTTGAATTGTCGGTGACTGGGTTAGTATTTCCTTCTTTTCGGAGTCGCCCCATGCAGCTACCACCATTCTTGTTTTTTCATAAGGATTAGCTGTACCTTTTCCTTTGACTTCGCGAATAAGACGAGTATTGAATAATCTTACTTGATCGTGTTCGATAGGGTTATATTTGATAATTTTTACAACGCCATTTTTGATTAAACTATTGAATTCTGCACGATCTGCTTCTTCAAATGGTTTGCCGGGGGTACTTATAGCTCCTTGTTCGCGAAGTTGGAGTGACAGTTTGAGGTCTGAAATTTCTTTTGCATTGAGAAAAATTTCGTCTTTGAAGCTAATATTGGGAGCTTTTAAATCAATTTCTGTAAGGTTATCAAATAAAATATCATCAGTAAAAGTTTCCTGAATAAACCTTTACTTGTTTTTCGATCCTTTTGGCCTTCCTCGGCCTTTTTTTAGTTGATTAACAGGGTCAGTTGTTTTTCCAATTGTCTTGTCATTTTGACTTGAACTGTAGTCGTCAGTATCCTGCGAGTTTGGGTCTAATTCTGAGATAGTTTCAGGTTTCTCAGTTTCTTTTTCTTCTCCTATGCTGAAATACGGTTTTACGGCTGTCGCTCTAAAATTTGTTGGACCGTAAGGCATCTCAATAACACACTCCTGGTGGTCAATGTCCAATCCTACCAGCTTGTAGGGTCCCTTCCACCCTTTGGCCTCTCTCCATACAATCACATCTGACTGCAGAGGTAGATTCAAGACTGGGAGTGTGTTTGGTCCATTTCGAGTTGCAAGCTCGTCATTTATTGATCTTTGAGCACGAATCTTCTTAATTTCATGAATTGCCTTTTCAATAGCTTTTGCTCGGATCTCAATGGACGGTGATGGCTCTGAATCCTTTACCATTCGCGGATAAGCGCCGTATACCAGAAGTGTGGGAACAAGTCCATGAGGACCTACGGAATCATTTAATGCTTTGAGTGCCATTTGAAGTTTCACTTCCTTTGGTACTCCTTGACCTTTTAGTTCTGCGCATATTATATCATATGCCCTTCGTAGCGGGATATGATACCTTTCGAATTTCCTGATACTGTGATGAGCTACAACAGGAATTTCGTGAACTTGAGTTCCCATCGACTTAGCGCTTTGACGAAACTCTGCAGATGCTAGGTTTGTGCCGGCATCGTGGGATATAAAATCGGGGGGACCAAGATAAACATCTATCCAACATGCCCGAAATGCATTCCACACAGTTTTCGCACTCATATCTGTTAAAAATCGACCTGCCTGATATGCGGTAGCTTCGTCGACTGCATGAAGGGTGTTGATACCATCTAGATTTAAGATATCAATTATAACGGTGTGGTTAAAATTGTACTCTTTGGGTAGTCTGAACTTGAATCGGCCGGGAGCCTTTCCATGAAGCTGACATTGGTGACAATATTTTGTCAGTGTTTCAACTAATTTATTCGCCACATTGTGCCCTGCTCTTTGCAGAACTCCAACAAGCCTTTTGACAGAAGGGTGCCCAAATCTTCTGTGCAGCTGACGCAGTTCTGATTCTGTAAGGTGACAGAATGCGACACTTTGTTCATTCTGGAATAGATGCATCCACGGATGCCCAAATTTCATAACAACAGGAACGATTTTCTGTCCTTGGATTAGTACATTTTGTAAATTATCCAGTATAACACCCATTTGCTTCATATCTTGGATGCAGAGCAAGAATGGGGTGTTAAGAGGAACTACGTGAAAAGTAATGGGTCCCAGAGGGGTATTGACTTCAGTTGAACCTAAAGACGTTACTTCGCCCTTACCAAATCGAATTTTATGTTCTCCTGCACTTGATTTGTCTATCTTAATATCTGGATTAAGCCTTTGTAGCGCAATAAATTGAGGTTCGCCGGCTGTTGAAACTCCTGCAGCGCCAGTATCAGGCATGATGCCATGAAACTCTATCTCTGAGTATCTTGAGTCAATCGAAGCTTCTTGTTTCCATATATCACTGGGAAAATTCGAGAAGCCAATCAAGGAATTTTTAAAGATGTCCTTTTTCGAGATGGCATGAAGTGTTGCTTGGTTGTTCAAGTGCACAACTGTTTTAAGAGGATCGATAGGTCCGAATTCAGTAATCCATTGGCTATGTTTGGTGGGTTCATCAACTTTGGTAAATTCTTCTTCTAGTTCCCATTCAAGCAGGAATTGATCTATTTCGTCTTCAATATCATTGGTTATCCCATCAACACCTTCCCAATCGGCTAGAAAGGCTTGATAATATGCGGTAGAGACAGTTTTTCCTTGGAAGTAAGCTCGATTTTGAAATTTTGAAAACGCCTCTTTACGTTCGTCGGCAGGGTGGCTTGTTGACCAGCAGCTAGGTTTACCACATATGAAACATTTCTTTTGGCGGAATTCCGGTCCAAATTTCGCGTTAAGACCGTGCGACTCGTTTCCTCTCATCGGAAATTTACCTTTCCTAAATTTACCCATAGTATGTGTATTTGTTCGATTACTGTTTTGATATCTTCCACCACCGTATTTTCTTTCAATGTAGTTAATATCGTTGTCATTTATATTTCCATCTGTTTGTTCGAGGATATCTAGTGAGAATTGTGAGGAACTTCTTTGTTGTTGTTGTTGTTCTCTTGTATGAATTGCGTTTCTAACTTGAGAAACAACTCCTTCAAACGTAGGTGCTGGATTAAACAACGCCAACTCGAATTCTCTAATTCCCTGACATCCATTAATTACTTGGTCTCTTATATTTTGATCAACGTGATAAGATCCCCAGAGTCCGTGCTGAATTTTCTGGAGTTTATTAACCATCATTGAAAAACATTCAGAGATTGTCTTTTCGGGGTATTCTTTTCTAACTGACAAAAGTGTCTTAGTCCTCCACCGTGTGAGATATTCTTGCTTGTTTTCTTCAGTCTCAAAGTGAGTTTTCGTCAATGCGATCATTTGGTCAAAGTTGAATCCTTTATTGGCGAGTTGATCGTAGTAAAATTGTCTAGCGCGGTCTCTGAGCATGGATGAAAAAGCATTATGGTATTGCTCCTTATGAAGCCCTACTTTCCCACAATAGTTGAAAAATATAACTATTTTTGAATCCAGAATATTGTATAGCTCACCACTATACTTGCTTTCGTTATTGAAGTAGATTTTTGCAAGGTCTGTTAGCTGCTTTGAAAATCCGTATGGTGGAAGTGGTTTATAGTCCGTAGCAACATACTCAGGTTGAGACTGGTTCTCATCTTTAGCCTGACCTGAAGACTTTTCATACTTCTGTGAAATTTTACTGTACCCTGCTGTATTGCCAGGGTAATTATTATCTTGATCTGCTTCTCTTTTTATAACAGATCCTGTAGCCTGGGTTAAACTAGTGTTTGGGTATAATGAAGATGACACAGGAAAATTTTGGGGGGGCTTAAATCGCTTTGAGAAACCGCCTCCTCTACTTTCTTGTAAGATGATCTCTTCCTTAGTTCATTCATGGTCTTCTTTTTCTTCGAGTATGTCAATTAACTTGATGACATTCTTTCTGCTATCTCTTGCTATATATACTCCGTTCATGACAAGGAAGTTTTGAAGTAGTTTGATAATATCCGGATTGCACTTTTTCATCATTTCAACGTTCCAGTTCTCGAAATCTTCCCTATATGAATCCCAGAGGAGTCCAGCGATAAAATTATTTTCAATGTACCACGCAATTCTTTGTGCTATAAAAGTATGTAAGATTGTACTTGGGGCTTCAGGTGTGAATGGATTCAGTTCATTCTCCCACTTTGTCATATCCAAGTACTTTTTGAACTGAACGAGCTCAGAGGGTAAAGAAGACATCTTGGTGATAAATTCACAGATTCTAGTAGCTTTTGTGAAAGTAGTTTAATGCGTTGGACGGAATCGTCGACTACGATAGATCAATCGTTGGTTTCGTACGCGTTCTTGTCGTGCGTGAGATGACGCAACTGTGATTTCAAGAAGTGACAACGGCCAAGCTGTCACTGTCACAATCTTCAGTAGCTCCTCAGGTTACCTACAGCGAAGCCGAGTTATCTCTGAAGGACACTGCTAGCACAACTCGAAAAGTTCTGATCAAGGATCCTAATGGAATTGCCTCTTCTGGTTACACCTTGCTGCTCTGTGGCTAACCTGTAAAGTTAACCACTGATCAGTGTAGGTCTTACAGGGTGATATTACGTCTAAACTTGAGTAAGTAAAGCTATGATAAGATGTTGTTGTGGAAAAATATATCCCTTCTAATTACAGGTGGCTAGCTATCTAGATATAACTCGGAACTGGTCATGTGACCAATGTCATGTGATTGAGTTGTACCAACACCGGCCTTCTTTTCTTTGCGTGTTACTGGTGTTAATCGCGTAACTCCCAGCTCTGGCGTAGTACTCATTTGGAGAGGAAGAGGATCCTTTGTTGATGGATTCCATAGGGTAGGATTAAATCTGTACAAAATTATTTTAGAAAACGTTTAACGAGTGAGTAAAAACTGAAGGAGAAATGGTTGAGTGTGACTAGGTTGACATTGAAAGGCAGGTGGCTGAGTATCCGAATATACACAGTAGAGGTGAGTTTGTAAAGACATGGTATAAAAAACATAGGATATATTAGTATAACGCGATTCAGTCGAGCAATAAATCAATTTGATAGTTGTTGTATGGTTGATATTTCAGTTCATTAAGATTTCTTGAGAAGAATAATGAGCTGAACACGTGCTAGAGCCGCAGCGACACTTTGTGATCAGAATGTAATAGTAAAATGTTCTGATAATGGGCTTTTCTTATTTAACCTGATTTTTCGCCTCACTAGCCCACGCAGGTGATTTCAGAAGATATTTATTATTTGCAGAACAATTCAGTTTTAACGTTACTAACGCTCAAAGTCGGATTCCATCTGCAGGCACCGCGACAAAGTTATTCCCCACGGCATATAACTTCTTCCGTGCATAAACTTCATAGGGAAAAGCGAGAACCCCCCGTGGTAATCTAAGAATGCGTTCATCATTCCAAGACTTTAGTATTACTGCCACAGACTGTAACTTGAAGGCCTCGAACTAGCTCTCTCTCGTCCAGAGTGGGACGTGTGTCCGAGCTGCTTAGACTTTGCTTGGGAGAATGACCCGGACGGTGTGCCACTGCATCTTGTAACCACTTGATAATGTCATAATGATCATATTCCAGCACAAGTATGAAGTTAATCCCTCGTCCCATCCAAATTTTTATGGAATATGTTGAAGAACAGAACATATCGCGCTAGAAGTGGAAGTGGTCTAGCCGGGTAGTCACGTGAAGTACGTGTAGATGTAGTTTCCCTCCTGAAGAATCCGTCTTTTCTCCTTAGTGTATATTAACCTGATTCCTTCAGCCTCATTACTTCCCATTCTGACTATTCTACGTGATCATTACATTGTAGTACATACTCAATTCAATAGGTCATGAGCACCGGTTACTAGGCTTATCAGGTTACTCACCCAGATCAATTATCTGGTCTCCCGCGAAGACGATAACTCGATCCTGATAACTATCGGCCTGCGATCGATAGGAGAGCAGATTGATCAGTATTCAATAGCTCAAGGTATCCTACCGAAAGGATCACGCGTAGCAATTGGAGATTGACGCGTTAAATTTTTAAATAATTAAAAAAAAAAAAGACATCAAATAATATCCCATCTTTAGCATCACAATGCAGAGCTTCAAGAAGTATGAGAAGTCTCAGATCCCAATACTTACACAACTTAACCATGAAAACTGGCTAAGAAGAATGACAATAAAGCTAAAAGGTAGGGACATACTTTTTGTTACGGGACAAACCCTCCATCAATACGCTTGGATCAGCAAGGCCGATGGTAAAGCCACTGAAAAGCCGACTCCTGCAGCCGCTCAAGGTAAGGAAAACGAGCAGAACGTCGTTATCAACAACCTTACTACAGAGTTTAGCAGATTGGGAGGAACTTGGAATGTGGAAAAGAAGCCATTTTACGCAAAGGCTGAAGCCCAAGCACTAGACATAATTTTTGCTTCTCTTAACAATGATGACCAGGCGCTTTACGATAAATATAACAGCGCGTTCGGATTTTGGGCCGCTCTTTGAACAAAGTACAGCAAACCTCTAGCTATCACCTCAACCGAATATACAAACAAGATTGCCAGGTTTGAATTCAGAGATCACCTTGGCCTCGGTGGTAATTGGGAAAAACTCAGGAAGTACCGGCGGAAAGTCCTAGGCGCAAACCCTCGAATGAAACATGCGTACCCTGACGAAGTGCTCTTTGATATCCTCGTCGATAAGCTCCCTGACGTTTTTAAATTGACTGCCGACTCTCTGCGCACGCACGTCGCATATACGGTGGAAGAGAAAATGCAATTCTTATACCAAATTGAAAGTAAGGATAGAGCTGCTGCTGGTCTTGATAGTGAAGGTGAAGAAGAATCTGCAAGATTGGCTCGAGATCGAAACCAAGAGACACGTGAAAACAAGCGAAGTCGTCGACATTGTGATTACTCTGACTCCGACAAGTCCGTCTTCTCTAATTCCAAGAATAGAATATGTCATCTCTGTCGCGATGCACACTTTGTTCGTGATTGTCCGCACCTCAATATTGCGGTTGAAGCGGTCGAAAAATATCTCGAAAAAAGACGAATTGAGTCAAAGCATCCAAAAAAAGGCAAGGAATCGTCTTCAAAATCATACTCTAAGGGGGCACGTAGCCATAATCCATCTAAATACGAGAAAAAGACAAGAAAAACGTCCTCAAGGAAATCGCGTGCCTACGCAGTCCAACCCTCTGATTCCTCAGATTCTTCCTTGGAAGAAACTGATAATAATAGCTCCGATGTTGAATCTGTTGCTCTTTCTGCTTCTAATATAAGTAAGGCACACCCATCATCCTGGCCGGCAGATACAGGCGCTTCATCTCACATGTCTGACCAAAAATCACTCTTTAGGTACCTGACACCCACTCGACCCAAGAGAGTGAAGGTTGGAGGGGGAGAGTTAAGAAGTGAATTTAAGGGTGTTGCCGAGCTAAAGTGCTCTGATGGATCGTCAATGTTGCTAACAGATGTCTTGTATGTACCAAAGCTTGGCGTTAATCTGCTATCAGTTCGGCGTCTATGCCAAGCAGGGCTCAAATTCTCTGGGAATCAAGGCAAGTTGTATTTATTAAATGGTAAACGTAAGATTGTTACAGCGACAATGAAAAACGGTCTATATATTGTATCTAAAATAGCTAAAGGCTATGAAGAAACTGCCTTTCCAAGCATGGAAATCGACTCTCTTAATTCATTGAACCCGACTCCTGATATTAACGATAAGGTCGGCCACTCAAGTTATGAAATTTCCGACAACGAAGCAATCAAATCAAGTGATAAACAGAGATACCTCATCTGGCATCGTCGATTTGCCCACCTTGGACCTGAAAAGTTACGAAATCTTCACAAGGTAACATCACTAAAGAAACCTATTAAAATTCCAAGGGATCTTGACATATGCGAGGTTTGTGCACTAACTAAAATACGCAATCGAATACCAAAACAATTACGGTCCTGGACTATAGAACTACTTGGGCGGGTACAATTTGACGTTGTTGGACCTCTCCCAGCAACAATCCGAGGGAACAGATACTTCCTCCTCATCAAAGACATTAGCTCTCGGCGAGACTGGGTGTATCCAATTGCACATAAATCCGACGCCTACGATGCTGTCAATAGGTGGAAGGTTGTGGTTGAGCGTCAAACAAACAGTAAAATCAAAGCTGCAGGATGTGACAATGCACCAGAGCTTGTCAAAGCAATCAGAGAATGGAATGCCAAAGACGGAGTGATTATGCAACTTACTACTATCGCCACATCTCACCAAAATGGGCCTGCAGAGAGAACTATTCAGACAGTTAATGCTGACTCAAGGGCAATGATAAAAGAAGCTGAACTCCCGCTAGAATTCTGGGATGAAGCAGCCGAGGCAGACTGCTATATGAGGAATAGGACTGATACGGGTCCTCGCATTAATGGCAAAAGAGTAAGTCCCATGGAAGTTTTCACTGGAAAAATTCCCGATATAGACCACATTCGGAAATGGGGGAGCAAATGCTATTATTTTGTTGATCGAAAGTCGATTCCAGCAAAAGAGAGGCGCGATAAACTGGTAAACCCTGGTAGAATTGGCGTTTTCATGGGCTACTCTGAGACCACGACTAGCCACTTCAAAGTGTATTCACCGGAGCGTGGCTGTACAATTGAAGTCAGTGTTCTAAAAGTTGATGAGAATATAAAGGGAGGAACAGTTGACTTGAAGATCCGAATGCCAAATGTAGGGTCACAAGGGACCAAGAACGAGATGAATGACCGTGTCCCTCGGGGACGTCCTAAAAATGCATCAAATATAATGCAAGATACAACGGCATCTGTCACGTTGGTGGGTGGATATTGTGACTTTCAGATACCCGTGCTGTTGGGAATGTTATGGGAGATAGAGGAGTAGAGAATAAAGAAAGTGACAAGGCAAAGTGAGAAGAAATGTGGACTGAGATAAGTGGTATCTAAGGTGGTAGACTTCTAAGGTAGTTGATTTCTAAGGTGGTGGATTTCTAAGGTAGTGATAGGATGACAGAAAAGACAAAGCGTGAAGAGAGAAGAAGGGAAGGCTACAACTCCTTATGTACAGTAGAATCCAAATTCCTAGAACCATTATCCTGAAGATTTGCCATAAATTATTCAACCCAAGCAAGTTAAAAATAACGAAACGAAAATAGAATATCTAAATAAAGCTTGTTGCGAAGATTACTATTAATGCGTCGGTCCTAAAATAGATCGGCATAACAGATCTTCAGGGTCCAGCAAGGAGATATTCAATTTGAAAGTACCGGGGCCTGACAAGTTCTGACATTACCCCCTCCCATTTTTAGGGGCGAGCTCCTGCGAGCCTGGCGCATTAGGATAGCATCGATGGAAATCATCAATTAATTCTTTACAGTTTTCTAGATGACCAAGTGGCTCCCAAGTAGTATCATTGTAACCCGTCCATCTGACTAGGTATTGTATTTTCTTTCTTTTTATTCTAGAGTCAAGGATGGCTTCTACTTCATAAGTGTCCGGACCCATGGTGCCTTGTTCGAGTGGTGGTGGATTTTGTTGGATTTGAGATGGAAAACCTATATGGGCCGGACGTAATAGACTCACATGGAAGTTATTATCAACCTTGAGTTGTGGTGGTAGATCTAATTTTGCAACTAAAGGTGTTTTCATGGCAAGAATCTTCCAAGGGCCCGCCCTGAGATGATCTAACTTCTTCGTGGGTCGTGACAGTGAAATATTCCTTAAGGAAAGGTATACCATATCACCAGCTTCAAAACGTGGAGCAGGGAGACGCCTTTCGTTTGCGTATGTTGACTGAAATGCTTGAGCAAGGGTAATTTGTTCCGGACAGTATTGTACGATTTTTGACATTCGAGACACAAATTCAGGGGCTTCCCGAGGTTCTGAAGAGTCAGACTCAGGTCTAAAGTCCAGTCTAGGGTGATGACCAAAAGAGGCATAGAAAGGAGTGATCCCGGTCGAAGAATTTATATGATTGTTGTAGCAAAATTCTGCTAGAGGAAGATGTTTTACCCAATCGTCTTGATGGTAGTTCACGTAATGGCGCAGATAAATTTCCAGAGTTTTGTTAGCTCTTTCTGTTTGTCCATCAGTTTCGGGGTGGTACGAAGTGGAGAGTTTATGGGTAATATTTAAGCATGAGCAGATTTCTTTCCAGGTCTTATCGATGAAAGCCCGTCCCTGGTCCGAAACAAGTGAGTCAGGCAGCCCCACAAAGCGAACAACACTACTGAGAAATGCTTCTGCAGTATCTTTGGCCGTCGGTCTCTCTAGAGGTATGATCCATACTCTTTTTGTTAGACGATCGACAACTTGAAGAATAAATCTATAGGTAAAATTTCGAACGTTACAAATGGGCAAAGGACCTACAAAATCGAGAGTGAGATGTCTAAAAGAAGCTTTGGGGGGTGGCAAAGGGCATAAAAAGCCATGAGGCTTTTGAGTAGACGGGTTGTTTCTCTGGCAAGCTTCACAGCCTCGAGCGTATTTCTTTGAGTCAATGTGACAATTAGGCCACCAATACTGTCTGCTAAGTAAGCTGTACAGTGCAGCCGCACCTCTATGACCATAGAGCGGATTGTTGTGAAGCTGTTGTAAAACTGACTCACGAAGGTTTTGTGGGACATATTCCTTATTATCTAAAGAAAATGAGTGGGGGGTTAATCTGCAATTTGCTAGTTGTATATCTTTACGATGAATATTTTTATTCGCGATTGCTGTTCGGATGTCTTGGCAGAATTGGTCGACTTTGCAAGATTCGCTCCATTTATCAGTTGATAATTCTAGTGGGTAGGTTGTGTCTGTACCAGCAGGTAAATTAGCATCGGAGGCCTCAGTATTCATTTCGCGAATGAGCTGGTGTGGCTTGAGTAGTGTTTGAAATTGTTGTTTATTTCTCTCATCTTCATTGGTCAAAGGTTTGTCAGCGCTGATCCTGGTAAGGGCATCGGGCTTGCCTGATTTCTTGCCGGATCTGAAAACAATCTTAAAATCATAATCTGCAAGTAGCTCATTCCATCGCGCTTGCCTTCGATTTAATTTTTTTGTCGTCGTGAAATATTCAAGATTCTTATGATCAGTCAAAATTAAAGTAGGTGCTTCGACTGATCCTAGTTCAGTAGTCCAGTTCTCAAAAGAATTAACGATGGCTAGAAGTTCTTTATCGTAAATGTCATAATTACACTCCGCTGGGAGCATTTTTTAGACATGAAAGCTACAGGTCTAAGGATACCGGTGGCGTCGTATTGCGATAGAACTGCTGCGGTTACAAAGTCTGAAGCGTCAGTTTCGAGGATCGTTTGTAGCCGTGGATCAAAATGTGCCAGCATGGTCCCATCTTTGAAAGCCTGTTTTATTTGAAAGAATGATGATTCGCAGATGTTATCCCATATAAACGGAACGTCTTTTTTCGTGAGCTGGGTCAGTGGAGTGGCCAAACGGGAAAATTCTGGGATGAACCGTCGATAAAAGTTTGCAAACCCCAGGAAACTCTGAATGTCGTGGATTGACTTTGGCGTTGGCCATTCCTGCACACACGATACCTTCTTTGGATCCATTTTTATCCCCTCAGTTGATATAATCAGGCCTAGATACGTCACCTGGGTTGTCTCAAAACTACATTTTGATATATCCGCTTGTAAGCCATGTTCACGGAGACGTTGAAGCACAGACTTAACATGACGCCGGTGCGCCGACAGATTCTCGGAGTAGATTAGGACGTCATCCATGTATGCAGTACAAAATTGATCTAAGTATCCTCGCAGAGCATGATTGATGTAGGCTTGGAACGAAGCGGGACCGTTTGAAAGTCCAAATGGAAGAACAAGAGGTTCAAATAACCCATACCGACACGTGAATGCAGCTTTCCACTCGTCTCCCTCTTTGATTCGAAGTTTGTTAAAGGCCGATATTATGTCGAGTTTGGTATAAAATTTAGCTTCTGATAGTTGGCTGAGAGTTTCCGAAATTAAGGGAAGAGAGTGTCGATTCTTAACTGAAGCAGCGTTCAAGCCTCTATAGTCAATACAGAATCGGAGATCTCCATTGGCTTTCTTGACAAATAATACAGGCGCGGCAGCTGGTGATCGAGAAACACGAATGAAGCCTTTGGAGAGTTCCGTCTCTAAGTAATCACGTAAGGCCTTAAGCTCGTGATGGTTCATTGAGTAAGGTCGTGAGGCTGGCGGCTCTTTCCCCGGCAGGAGATCTATCGGGTGATCCCAGGGTCGATGAGGTGGGAGAGTATTAGCTTGTTTCTTATCGAAAACGTCCAGAAATTCATGATATTGGGGTGGTAAAAATTTTTCAGGTTCGGCGTTTTTTGGGGTAGTAGTTATAAGATTGCCTATAGAAGCCGTAGCTAATCGTTGCATAGGCTCATCGATAAGAATGTCAAGATCGCGAAGGCTAAAAGCAAAAGTTTGGCTACCTGGCTCTCGAACTGCTAGAGCATAAACTGATGCCGAGACTCTTGTCGGCTTACAGAAAGAAGATGAGGCCTGTTTATCTTTAGGAATAAATGGTCTTGTCTGTGTTTCCTTTGAGGAGCCAGGAATTGGTACTTGACAGTTGGAATATTGAATGGTGGTCTCGAATTGACAGCAACCTTTTTCCAAACATGGTTCCCAAAAAGTAATAGTATGTTCCTTCCAATTTACATATGGCTCATGTTTCTCCAACCATGGAAGACCAAGAATAAGTTCGTACTTACATTTTTCAGTTACGAATGCAGAGAGTTTCTCGACATGGCCCCTAAGAGTAAAATGAAAAGATACCTTGTGGGTAATTTGAGAGCCTTGATTTCCCTCAAATCCTACGAGAGCAATGGGAGAAGAGAGAGGCGTCTGAATGAGGCAAAGCCGATCACAAAGAGATTTTGAGACAAAAGCATAACCAGATGCGCCGGTGTCAACGAGGGCAGTTAAGTTCTCATTATCTATCTGTCCATGTACATACATATGACGGGAAGCTAACAAGCCTAAAACTCCTGCGTGACCAACCGATAACGACTCCAACACGCGACTTACTGTTGGAGTTCCCCTTTTAAATTTTCTGGTGCAGTTGGAGGTTCAATAGTGGCTGTGGCAATGTTACGTGATCCGAGTGGACAACTAGGAGCCATGTGTCCTAACCTGTTGCACCAAAGGCATCGACCAAGGGCTCGACGGGCGTCTTTGGCTTGACTAGTCAGGTGGCCGTCTGGTCCTTTTTGTCTAGACAGGACATCCAAATCCATTGCTGATCCTCCCTGTGATACCGTAAGTTCGGGTGTGTGAGGAATTCTTGATGGTGGCGTAGGAAAATTGAAGGTTCTTTGGAATGTTGGAGGCGGTGTGGGTGAAGGAACTGTGGGTCGAGGCTCCCTTGAAGCGCTTGGGAAAGTTGCCTTGAACTCGTGAACGCGAGCATCTTTAACCCGTAGGTACGCGACAAATTTATCATAATCTGTAGGTACATCAGAAGCAGACAAGAGAATTTCTGAGAGCTTGTATGATAGTCGAAGTTCCAGCATTTTCTTCCAGGTTGATTTATCAACATCGGCATACGTTGAATCGGCCATATTTTCATGGAAAAGAGTTATGAAATCATGAAACCTCATATTGCCTTGGGTCATCTTTTCTACTGCACGCGTAGCTCTCCCTTGTAGGCCTGGGTCGCCACATTCCTGCCGCAAAGCATCTAGGAATTCGGATAAGGTTGTAATTTCGGGAGCAACTGAAGGGTCTTCCAGGTGGCGGAAGTGGGATCTCATTTTCTGCAAAGCTCCGGGCCCGAGACACTTGTACGCGAAACGCACTTTAGACATTTCGGTTGTGAATGAGTAGTCATCATCCTGTAATTGATTCGCCAGTTGAGAGCAAAAGGGGCGTAAGTTACCGTGGGTGCCATCATACAATGACATTGGAGGTGCTGAAATTCTGGCAAAGGATGTATTTTTTGGAGCTGGGGTTGATGCAGAGGAGCTAGGCATCTCCTGTGAGGCAAATAGTTGTGCAACTCGGGAATCGTCATGGTTTATTGCATATTCCATAGCTCCAGGAGCCTGCAGGAGGTACGGAACACTCCAAAGGTGGGACGGAAGAAATCTCAGAGTTGGCATGTCTTCGGGGTACTCATCCATGGGCTCTGACGACGGTGACTCGAAAGTATTTCCCATCTCCATGGGAACTGATTAGACGCTTTGTAATGTCACGTTGGTGGGTGGATATTGTGACTTTCAGATACCCGTGCTGTTGGGAATGTTATGGGAGATAGAGGAGTAGAGAATAAAGAAAGTGACAAGGCAAAGTGAGAAGAAATGTGGACTGAGATAAGTGGTATCTAAGGTGGTAGACTTCTAAGGTAGTTGATTTCTAAGGTGGTGGATTTCTAAGGTAGTGATAGGATGACAGAAAAGACAAAGCGTGAAGAGAGAAGAAGGGAAGGCTACAACTCCTTATGTACAGTAGAATCCAAATTCCTAGAACCATTATCCTGAAGATTTGCCATAAATTATTCAACCCAAGCAAGTTAAAAATAACGAAACGAAAATAGAATATCTAAATAAAGCTTGTTGCGAAGATTACTATTAATGCGTCGGTCCTAAAATAGATCGGCATAACAGATCTTCAGGGTCCAGCAAGGAGATATTCAATTTGAAAGTACCGGGGCCTGACAAGTTCTGACAGCATCCAAAGAAGTTCTAGATACTACTAACTCGGAAGATCCTAGAGCCAAAACCGAGATAATGACTCACACCAATATCTCCGAACCGATTTTAGAACCAGAAATTCCAATAGCCAAAAATTATAAGACACTCGACGATAACAATACTTCCTCTGATGCGCCTAAGATTAAACAAGTAGACATCTCAACGGTCGAAAAGATTCAGACTAGCCAGCTCGCCAGCCCTAATCCCAGTCTCAAAACAAGAAATCGTCCCGAGCCGCAAATAAAAATTGACAAGAAAGATAAAATGGAAGACAAATTTAAACAATCGAAAGCTCAGATACTTCAAATCCAGACTAATGATCAGCCTATTCAAACAATTAAACCTCAATATGAATCTGGTAAACCACCAAACCAGCCTACTGAACTGATAGAGCAACCAAGCAAGGTAACTGCTGAACTTCCGAACCTATCCAATCAGCCACAAAATAACCATTCGCTTGGTGAAGATCAAAATTTGTCAAAGGAAATTAGAAAAAGAAGTGACTCTGATGTGTCTGGACGAGTTTCCAAGAAGATTTGTGCCTCATCTACATCTACTCCACACCGATACTTTTTGAGGGGGAGTAAAAAGAGAATAAATTCAGATATAGCAGAACGAGATCCTAAAAGAGTTCGTGCGTTACTTGCTAAGATCATAGAAGAAGGTCACAGCGTAGACCTAAACTCGCTTAAAGATATGCTCGGAGATGACTTTGACAGTGCATTTCCTGCTGAGGTAAAATGTAGGATACCGATTCCTCGTGATTATAATGAAGCTATAAGTGACAACAGGTATGCCAAACAATGGAAAGCTGCAATGGCAGAAGAGATGCTCGCCCTCCATTCTAATAATACTTTTCGAGAAGTTGTTCCACCTAAAGGAGCCAACCTAGTCACTTGTAAATGGGTCTATGCTATCAAAACCAATGACGATGGTTCTATTGAAAGATTCAAAGCGCGGCTCGTAGCGAGGGGACTTAGCCAAGTTTTTGGTGAAGATTACAAAGAAACGTTTGCACCCACCGTTCGCATGGATACTCTACGCCTTTTTCTGGCCATAGTTGCAGCCGAGGACTTGGAATGTTCTCAGTTCGATATCAAGAATGCATTCACGGAATCTCACCTAAAAGAGACAATTTACTTGGAGCCACCTAAGGGTCTTGACGTTAAAAAGGGCTATGTGTGGCAGGCTATGCGTAGTCTATACGGACTTAAACAGGCAGCCCGTGACTGGAATCGTCTTTTTACAAATGAACTTCTTTCTTGGGGGTTTGTTAAAAGCTATGCAGACCCATGTTTGTTTACACACCCCAACAAGAGCTTGAAGCTATTGGTCTATGTTGATGATATTGCTGCCTCGGCCAAAAATCAGGGTGAAATCGATTGGTTTACTCGCCAACTTCAAGATCGCTTCAAGACCAAGCCTCTGGGGGAGATTAAGAGGATTCTTGGCGCTAGAATTACCCGAGACCGGCCGAACCGTACACTTTACATTGATCAGGAAGAGTATATCACAAGTATTTTGAACAAGTTCGGTATCACTCACTCTAAACGTAGAGCCAAGACAGTGCCAGCTGCTGACTATGAAAACCTTCGACCAGCAACATCAGAAGACACGCGAATTAACGTCACTGAATATCAACAGGCTATAGGGAGTATTATGTATGCAATGATTCTGACCAGACCTGATATAGCATTTGTGCTGGGAAAGTTGAGTCAGTTCATGAGTGACCCTGTCGAGCATCATGGTCAGGCTCTCAAGTACTTACTTCGTTACCTTACGTCAACAGTCAAACAGAAGATTTACTATGGTCCAGGTGGAGCCTACAAACATTTTGTTATGTATTCAGACGCAGATTGGGCAGGTGATAAGTCAGACAGGAAAAGTGTATCTGGAAGCGTTGCGATGTTCTATGGTGGACCAATATCGTGGTCAAGCAAGAAGCAAAGATGTGTCGCAACCTCAAGTTGCGAGTCTGAATATATCGCCATGTCATCATGCACAAAGCAGGGTCAATGGATTGGTCAAGTTTTTAGAGACCTTAACTACGCTAAATTTGTTGGTAAAGATCCGAACCAAGTGCAAATGCTCGGAGATAACCAAAGGGCCATTGCCTTGACTAAGAACCCTCACCTGAACGATAGATCAAAACATATTGATGTTCATTACCACTTTATTCGAGATCTCGTAGAGACTGGTCTTTGTCAAGTGGACTACATCTCAACAAATGAAATGGTTGCCGACGGAATGACGAAGCCGTTGGGAAGAATCAAGTTTGAGAAGTTCTGAAAACAAATGGGTCTGCAGCAAGACTTTGATGGAACATCATAAGAAAGAAAAGGAAAAGCCTAGGCGTTGAAATAGGCAACAAAGACATCTGTGACTGTGTGATAGACCGGATATGATCTGAGGAGGAGTGTTGAAGAACAGAACATATCGCGCTAGAAGTGGAAGTGGTCTAGCCGGGTAGTCACGTGAAGTACGTGTAGATGTAGTTTCCCTCCTGGAGAATCCGTCTTTTCTCCTTAGTGTATATTAACCTGATTCCTTCAGCCTCATTACTTCCCATTCTGACTATTCTACGTGATCATTACATTGTAGTACATACTCAATTCAATAGAATAAGGTATAAAAATTATGCTTGTACTGGAGTACACACACCTATTGCCATAGAAACATGATACAAGACGTCAACATGAACGGGCTGCTCACCCCCTTGGCGCGATGTGGATACGAGTATATGTTGCCATTGCCACTAAGCATGAAATCACAAGAAAAATCATGGCTTTTATCTAATTTACCACTTGGTTTAACCTCCTGTCTCGTTTATAACAGCTTGTAAGCGTTCAAACATCTTTATTATATATCTCAGGTAATCTTCTAGCTCCAATTCATCCCATTCCTCGATGATAAACTGCCGTAATTGAGCGAGGTCTTGAGGATAGCGTCTTTCAGTTCTATGCTCTCGTAAACTTGGCTTTATGAGAAGAAGCTCCATGTTTCATCAAAATACCTCTCATTGTACCAATTGATATTTTCATCTCTCATATATGGCAATGAAGCCTAGGTAAAACCTATTCATAACAAACTTCTGCCGTAATCCGTTCCTTATACTCATAAATTCATGTTGGCCCTTTAAATACCGCTGAGATTGCTCCTGCTATCAAGTCTAGCTGATGCCGAGAATTAGGTGTAAAACTAGTATCATCGTGCTTTTTCTCTGCTTTGCGGGTGACCAAGACATCACCAAAGCCTCCGAGCCGAAATGTACACTCGTTCGTTTAATCCACACGCTTCAACATCTCAAATTCCCAGCGTTAATATAGGCGTGTCCAAAAAAGTCAGCTGGCATGATTCTCGGGAATAAGAAGAGGGGGTTCAACTGATTTTAGAGGATGATATTGCTCCTTTTCAAAGGCTTTGATAAGAGTTTATCTTCAAAAATCTATTCCACCTTGGGCAATTTCTGCGTACGTCTGCCGACGATGAAAGGCATCTTGAGTGGCCCGAGTTACTAGACGCTTCCATTTTCATGTTGTGAACATTGCTTTACGTCCGAGAGATCTATCAGGCGTAGTGATCCCTCGTGGGATGGTTTATCGGACGGTGAATTGAGCAATCTTGAGTTTACAAAATTTTTGACTTCTTGACCCTTTTGCTCGATGATGATGGTGATTTGATTTGATTTGAATTCTAGTCGTATCAGGCTTATGCCCTACACCCAGGAGGCGTGATACGGGTGTGTGATCCATACGGACTCACTACTACCTACATGAATGGCTTAACTTGCCAGATAATCTATAAGACATAGAAAGAAAATAAATAAATAAACAAAAATATTCTGTCCGAACGAGTGCGCCCTGCGCCCTGTACTAATTTTCCTAACGATTAAACAAAGGAAAAATAAAAGATATCCCTAGAAGAACCTAAGCCTCCCGGTCAGTATTTTGTGCAATATAACATCTGGTTACAGTCACGAATTCGAGAAATTTCTTCCATCCATTTTCTGCCAGCATCTCCCTTGCCTTCGGAGGGGGTTCCCGTTTCTCACTTCTCTAACGTTGTAATGCTGGTCGGCATTCTGCAAAGTGCCATGGGCGTCTTTCTCGTCCACATTCGCACTTGCCATCAATATCCTCATGCTTGAATCTTTCATGATAGTTGGCGAAATCACCGTGTCCTGTCCTAGCTGCTATCAAACTGTGGTACGCCCATCTCGGTAAGGCAAGCTCTGGCGGTCGCTTGCGTGTCATCTTGAGATTCAAATCTGCGTGGTGCTTGTGGCCATGTTTTTGCCACCATGATGCAGCTAGCTCAACCGCACGCTCCCTCAAAAACCTGCTTAGTGATGCAAACGTAAACTTTGTTATCCGATTTACTTCTGCAGAAAGTATAGCATCAGTTCCATCGTTGGGAAGGTCTTCTAAGGCGGCTTTGGCGAGCTCATCTGCCTTCTCATTTGCCTCGATCCCTGAGTGACCTGGTATCTATCTTATTTCTATTGACGGATGTTTCTGACGGTCTGAAACAAACTTGTCAACTATTCCTTGGAAGGACCTCGACCTACCACTCTGTAGAGCCTGGGAAGCCTCTGAGCTGTCTAGGAGAACCTTGATAGGATTAATTCCGGCTACCAATAATGATGCTTCGAGGGCTTTCTGGGCCCCTAAAAGCTCTGCGTCGTACGCCTCTGCCCAAAGTAAAGGTCCTGACCCGATTCCGATCATTTGTCTTCCTCTGAACAGAGTGTAGCCCCATGGGATCTTGCCAAGCCACAAGATGAGCCATCTGGATATGCACATACAGTATCCGCTGACAGATTCGCAATCCAAATTTTGGCCTGGGCAGCCTCATTCTGCTTTTCGAATCTCATTGATTGGCTTTTTAGTTCAGCATTTTGGAAAAAAAAATTCCTGACTCAACAGCAACCGGCAGGTTTTGGAGGCTGACCTGTAGTCGTATCAAGTATCACTCTGGATTTGTGAACGTGCGGCTTTTCTGTCCTGCAAGAAGTCCTAGACGGCTTATTGTTTCCTTGGGTCCTTCTTGAGATCTGGTTAGTAGAGGGTGCCAAGTGTCCATTCTTTGTATTCGCGCTGCAGCTCTCAGTTGTCTCTGCTGAAGGAGAATTGCTGCTGGAGGAATGCTTGATGCTCGGTGTAGGATCATGTTTGGAGTGGTTCGCCAGACTGGTAATGCAGCCCGAGCTGCCCTAATAATGATGCTATCAAGGATATCAGTGTGCCAGCCAACTCCTGTGCCCACTTTCTTGCTTCGCTGAGTTGTAATTCGAGTCAGCCCGGGCCACCATGCTTCTGATCCGTATAGCACCGTACTTATAACACAAGCCTGAACCGCCCTAATCATTGGTCCTGGGTCTGCGCCCCGCTGTACAGTATTTAATCGACGTATAAACTGTGTTATATGTTGTACTTTTCCACACCACTCTTGCATCTGCTGTTTAAAATTGAGTTTAGAGTCTATCCACACTCCCAGCCATTTCACGTGTGGAGAGAGTATTATCCTACGTCCTTGGATATGGCTTGCTAGGCCTGTCGTGTCCAGCAGTTTCTTTGGTCCTCCTCCGATCACTAGTAAGTCAGACTTAGCCAAGTTGTCAGATTTCGTCTGACCTTGTAATGTCTGTCCTTTATTTGTTTGACACGTCCTAATAAGACTACCTTGGTTGTCTCGGGTTGCATTTCGGTTCGCTTTGTTTCGTCTAGCTTCGGATAATTTTCTATCTCGGCGTATCTCCTTTGGGGGTTTGACATGGGTCTTGTTTCATCCATATTGCCGACTCGCGCTTTGCCATGGATCCATACGCTTCACGATACTAATATATTTTATTTTGTTTGATTTGGTTTGATATGATCTCTGGTCAAATAATGTATATAAGTACCTTCGGCCTTCAGAGGATAGCTCTTTACGCTTTGTCTTTTGTCTCTTCTAGAACCCTAGAATCCCAGAACCTAGTTACCCTAGACCCTCCAGTTCACCTAGTTCCTTATTTCAGTTATTCCTAGTCCCAGTTCTTTATCCTTACTTCCTTCTTCGCCTTGTTACTCCCTGCTACAGACCCAATCTCACGCCGCCTCTTGCTTTCTTAGTAATTCTCGAAAACATCATTCTCCAAGCTACCAAGCCGACATCGATTGTGACACTACAAAGCGTCAAAACAGATATACAAACTCATGGCTTCTCAAAATCCTCCAGAGGTAACAATGTCAAACATCTTCCAGACTCCCGAAACAGAGTACACTGACGCAGAATCTGGGATATTTCTGATTCCCTCGGAATTATGGAGCATGGCCTATTTACAATGTCCGGGGATTTTGGAAGCTGCCAGTCGACAGAATCCTGCTCGAGTTGGTGAAGTATTTCAGTCAGGATCTGTTACTCATAGCCATCCAACACACTTACCACCCGTCCAAACTCAGCCCTCCTTTCGCCCAACAGCCCCACAGATGACGTTATATGATGGAAGTCCTACAAACCTCCGACCATTTTGTTCGCAGCTAGTCAACCAAATCCAGTCAGGGTATTTCCTGGACGAACCATCCAAAGTGAGGTTTGCCTACCAATGTTTAGGTGCAGGAGCTTTAATTAAAATGCGCTCTTCCTTTCGCTGCCTTGAAGACCCGACAATCCCAGCAGAAATAACCACCCTGGCCAAATTCCTTTCTGCACTCAAGCAGCGGTGCCAAGATCCAATTCGGGAAGACCAAGCGAGCCGAACAGTTGAAACACTTTACCAGAAAAACATGACTTTTCACGAGTTTATTACAATCTTCGAGGATAACATGACAGACTCGACTTATGGTGAACTTGATAAATCGCACTGGAAAAAGATGTTAGAGCGTCGTCTGTCTAAAGAACTCCAAACCCTCTTGAATGCGGCTTCTGACGCACCCACTGAATACCATGAATTCGTCAACTACCTACGCCAGAAAGATGCAAAAATACATACCATCCGAGCTTCCACCGGTCCACCGAATCCACCAAAGGCTGCCCCATATCATTCTCAAATCTTGACTCCCATGCCCTTTCCTACGGTCTCACCTCCAGCAATCCGTGAACCTACTGTCTCTCAAGGTGGATCGGCCATGGACTTAGATTTAATCTCGCGACAGAAGGGGCCAGATGGTAAATTAACACAACAAGCGAAAGATGCACGCAGGGCTCTATGCAGGTGTGTGCGTTGTAACAAGATAGGCCATATAGCTATCCATTGCCCACTCCGATCCCAGACCATTGCGGTAGCTACTTCAACTGAGAACCTACTCGAAATATCGGAGGAGTTAAAAGGGTCACTCCAACAGTAAGTCGCTTGTTGGAGTCGATTTCGGTAGGAAATGCGGACTTAATAGAGTTATCACATTCTCGACATATGTATGTTTATGTACAGATAGAAAATGAAAATCTGTTTGCTCTCATCGATACCGGCGCTTCCGGGTTTGCATTTGTCTCAAAAGCTCTTTGTGACCGCCTTAACACTGTACCCAGAACCCTTAATTCAGCAATTGCTCTCGTAGGATTTGAAGGAAATCAAGGTACTAGCATCACGCAGAAAGCCTGCCTCTCTCTCTCAATCGGCAATCATCGTGAAACCCTTCCTGCTTACATAATTAATCAATGTAAATATGACCTGATCCTCGGCCTCCCATGGTTAGAAAAGCATGCCCCTTATATCAATTGGACAGAGCATACCATCACCTTTGGCGAGCCTTGTCTGGAAAAAGCCTGCTGTCAATTTGAGACTACCGTTCCGTACCTCAACTCGTCAAATCAGGGCCCGGCCCCCATCACGACCCATGAGTCCGATAATCCTAGAGACCGACCCACAGTCAAATCAACTCTCCAGCCCCCAGTACAAGTATCTGCCCAAGCCTTTGTCTTGATGAGCCAACAGCCCGAAAGCAGTAATTTTGCTCTAAGTCTGCGCGAAATTGACCTACTCATCGACGATTCTATGCAGCGTTCACCTGTATTCCGCGTTGGAAACGCTTTAATGTCTATACCGAAAGATGCTGATCCCAAGAGTTTTCTGCCAGCCCAATACCACGATTACCTTGATATTTTTGACAGGAAACAGGCCAATGTGTTACCTCCTCACCGACCTTGGGACCATGCTATTGATCTTCAACCGGGAAAGTTACCTCCGGCCGTCCGCCCCTATTCCATGAATCAGCACGAACTAAAGGCCCTTCGCAGTTACCTTGATTCTGAATTATCAAAAGGCTTTATTCGTGTATCTCGCTCGCCTGCAGCAGCTCCGGTCCTATTTGTAAAAAAGTCAAATGGTGATCTTCGATTTTGTATTGATTATCGGGGGCTCAACGCAATCACCGTAAGAAACAGGCACTCTCTCCCCTTGATCTCGGAAACACTTAGCCAGCTCTCCCATGCTAAGTATTACACGAAACTGGACGTCATCTCCGCGTTCAACAAACTTCGAATCAAGGAAGGTGATGAATGGAAGGCTGCGTTCACGTGTCGATATGGTCTGTTCGAGCCCCTTGTTCTGCCTTTTGGTCTTTGCAACGGCCCAGCATCCTTTCAAGCCTACATAAATCACGCTCTCCGAGGATACCTTGACCAATTTTGCACAGCTTATATGGATGACATTTTAATTTACTCTGAGAGTCTTAGCAAGCATCGAAGTCACGTCAAGAATGTCCTTCAACGTCTTCGTGAACATGGGTTACAAGTGGACATTTCAAAGTGCAGCTTCGAAACGAACCAAGTAACCTACTTGGGCTTGATAATTTCAACCGAAGGCATTCACATGGATCCTCAAAAAGTAGCTTGTGTACAAGAATGGCCTGCTCCTCAAACAGTTCGTGATGTCCAGAGATTTTTGGGCTTCGCAAATTTCTACCGTCGCTTTATCCCTGAGTTCTCGAGGCTAGCAGCTCCACTAAGTAACCTTACCGAGAAAGAAGTTCCATTTGTCTGGGATGATGCCTGTAAATCATCGTTCTTCCGAATTAAAAACGCATTTAAAGATGGGACGATGCTAGCTCACTTTGACCCTAAGCTTCAGATCATTCTTGAGACCGACGCGTCCGACTTCGTTACGGCCGCGGTCTTATCACAAGTAGACAAATCCGGCACTCTAAGACCAGTAGCATTCATGTCAAAAAAGATGCTACCTGCTGAATGCAATTATGAAATATTCGATAAGGAACTACTCGCCATTGTCAATGCCTTTGAAACCTGGACTGCCGAACTTGGTTCTGTCGAAGCCTCTACCCTAATCCTAACGGACCACAAAAACCTCGAGCATTTTACCACCACCAAGAAGCTAAATAGGAGACAAGCTCGCTGGAACGAGCAACTAGCAAATTATGACTTCAAAATTGTGTTTAGGCCGGGTAAACAAGGAGGAAAGCCGGACGCACTAACACGGATAAGTAGTGATAAACCTGTGGAAAGTGAAGATGAACGAAATAAGCACCAATACCAAATACTGATAAAGCCCCACCAAACCATTCGCACCCAAGAATCCCCACCCTTAGTTGCTGGACATCCTTCAGCACCTCGAGACCAGTCAGAACTCTCGATCGAAAATTGGGAAAAATTGTGCAAGGAAGATAAGTATTGCAAAGAAATTCGCTCAGCTCTGGCGGACCGGACGCTTAATAGAAAAGATATTCAACTGGCCAACTGCAAGCTCACTTCTCACTCTTTTTCGATGAATGAAATGGAATATGTGCCTGATACACTCCGAGAAGCTATGTTGAAACAACTCCACGAGAATCCCTTACATGGCCATCGTGGGGCGGCTGCTCTCTACAAGTTACTCACTCGACGATATTGGTGGCCAAGCTGTCACCTTGACGTTACTAAGTATGCTCGGGGTTGTGAGAGCTGCCAAAGAAATAATCCGTCAGTTCAGAAACCACATGGATTCCTCCAACCATTGCCTGCTCCCAGCTCAGCTTTCCGTCACCTGACTCTTGACTTCATAGGCCCGCTCCCAACATGTAGCATCCGAGGCTTCAACTACCGTTTTATACTACAGGTCGTCGACCGTCTCACAAAAAGAGTTTGGATAATACCTCTAGAACGACCAACAGCTAAGGAGACGGCTGAAGCATTCCTCAACAACGTGATTCGTTTTGCAGGTCTACCAGATTCTCTTATTTCCGACCAAGGCAGAGCCTTTATCGACAAAAATTGGAAGGAGATCTGTTCCCGTTTAAAAATAGCACATAGATTATCAACCTCCTATCATCCGCAAACAGATGGACAGACAGAACGAGCAAATAAGACCCTGGAGGTTTACCTTCGCCATTATGTTAATTACCACCAAGATGACTGGGTGAAACATCTCTCACTGGCTGAATTCTGCTGCAACAATCATATTAACTCTTCTACGGGGGTTACTCCCTTCTATGCTTCATTTGGCCATCACCCTAGATTGGATTTTAGACCGGAATCCGATAATCCAATTCCCCGAGATACCCCTGAATTTGTCAAACAAATGGAAAATCTTATCGAACTCTGCTCAGAACAAATGAGTCTAGCTCAGGCATATCAATCTACCTATGCCAATGAAAGGCGTCTCCCAGCCCCTAGGTATCAGGTGGGAGATATGGTTTACTTGTCCTTAAAAAACATTGCTTTATCAAGGCCAACAAAAAAATTAGACCATATCCGGGCAGGACCTTGGAAAATCACAGCAATAAAGACTCCGCTGGTAGTAAAGTTGGACCTCCCTAACCAACTAAAAATAGACAATAATTTTCATGTGAGTCTACTACGCCCCGCTTACACAGGATTCATCTCTCAGCAACACCTTCAACCGCCTCCTCTAGACCCAGAAGTTTTCGGACAGGAAACCTACGAAGTTGAGGCTATATTGGACTCCAGAATTAGGCGAAAAAGGGTACAATATCTTGTCAGGTGGACAGGAAGTGAAGATACAACATGGGAACCACCCGAACATTTAGCCGGATGCCAAGAACTTGTTTACGAGTATCATAACTCCTATCCGACAGCTCCACGCTCGCAGGAGCTCGCGCCTGAAAAAGAGGGGGGGTAATGTCAGATTTCGTCTGACCTTGTAATGTCTGTCCTTTATTTGTTTGACACGTCCTAATAAGACTACCTTGGTTGTCTCGGGTTGCATTTCGGTTCGCTTTGTTTCGTCTAGCTTCGGATAATTTTCTATCTCGGCGTATCTCCTTTGGGGGTTTGACATGGGTCTTGTTTCATCCATATTGCCGACTCGCGCTTTGCCATGGATCCATACGCTTCACGATACTAATATATTTTATTTTGTTTGATTTGGTTTGATATGATCTCTGGTCAAATAATGTATATAAGTACCTTCGGCCTTCAGAGGATAGCTCTTTACGCTTTGTCTTTTGTCTCTTCTAGAACCCTAGAATCCCAGAACCTAGTTACCCTAGACCCTCCAGTTCACCTAGTTCCTTATTTCAGTTATTCCTAGTCCCAGTTCTTTATCCTTACTTCCTTCTTCGCCTTGTTACTCCCTGCTACAGACCCAATCTCACGCCGCCTCTTGCTTTCTTAGTAATTCTCGAAAACATCATTCTCCAAGCTACCAAGCCGACATCGATTGTGACACAAGTCGAGGCTTATTTCGTGCTCATTTGCAAGTTGAATGAGCCTTTCTACTTCTAGTTTGGCATTTGCCACCGCTTCGGCTGCTGAGCTTCCCTTGCTTAGAACAGCGATATCATCGGCATACCCGAATTTACTATCCTTGTTGCCCTGCTGCACTAGTATCGCAATATACAGAAGGAATAGAAGTGGTGTCAGGAGTTCCAATTTTGCAAGGCGTGACTGACGTTACTGGCGTGACCATTGCAACTGACGTGAATGACGTAACTGTGACTGGCGTGACCATTGCAACTGACGTGAATGACGTAACTGTGACTGGCGTAGCTGACGTGACCGCGATAAGAGTCCGATAATTATATGCACAACCTGAGGACAGTGTGAATCTGAGCGAGGCAATAAACTAGATTATCTGAGGATAGGATAAATACAAGACACTAATCTGAAGAGCAGAAAGCAGTCAAGACAACGATCTTAATTACAACAAGACCCCATAGTTTCCAAGCACCTGAATCACCATAAAAGAACTCCTAGGAATATTATCGAATAGCGATGAATAGCATAGTCCGTAGAAACACCCAGAAATAGAACAATTTGATAACACGATCGACAGTTTAGAGCAAGAAATAATTCAAGGGAATATAGAGCCAGCTCTAGCCCTTAAGCATTACTTACAGAGAGAATGCCTTAACTCTTACAGCTATGATCAGCGGGGCAGGTACCTTGCATATGAAGATCAATAACCCCGATGATTAGGACCAGCATTGTACCTGACAGTTCCTGACAAGTGGTGATAGCGGTGATCCTTGTGGGACTCCACATTCCACGACCTTGTCTCGGGTGATTCCGTCCTGGTGGCGAACACTTATTTTTCTTTGGTTTAGGAGGGACTCGACCCATCGGCAGAGTGATCTGGGCCAACCTTGGTTCCGCATCCGCTGCAATAGTCGTTTATGGAGGACGGCATCAAATACGCCCTGCACGTCCAGAGTGACCATTGCTGTGACCTTGTTATTTCGCATTGTAGCTTCTGCAACATGTATGACACATGACACGAGGTCGACTGCTGAGCGTCCCGGAAGTGCACCAAATAGTTGTTGAGGGACAACTTGGTGTTTGATTGCTAGCCACGCCATCCTCTTGACCACAAGTCGTTCTAGACCTTTGCCCAGACAAGAGAGGAGGGAGATAGGGCGCCATCCTTTTGCTGTCGTTAGGTCTCGTCCTGGTTTCGGAAGCAGGACTACCTCTGCTACTCGGAATGCGGAAGGAAAATGTCCATGCTCTAAACACGCTTGAAAAATTGTCTTCACCTGAGCGCCGATAGCTGACTAGCAAGCTCTCGGCAGCCGGACTGTGATCCTATCTGAGCCTGGAGACTTATCACCCATACCAAGAGTGCTTGCTGTTACATCTTCTAGTGACAACGACGAGTCCCACGGAATTGACTCCGGTTGTTCTGATTCCCAAGTAGGAAGATCGCGGGTTACATCGAATCTAGTTAGAAGAGTGTCACGTAGAGCTTCTGCTCGCTCGAGTGGATCAGATATCAACGTGTCCTCCGCGACTTTGAGTGGAGGTGGGTCCCGGCCTGTCTTGGGTTTGGCCCACTGCATTACTTTGAAGATTTGTGCGTCTGTCGTGGCATTCTCTACCTGCCTTCTCCAGTAATCTCTTTTGGCCGCTTTTACTGCATGTTTAAAAACTTTCCGAGCCTGCATCACATTTTCCTGACAGCCTCGAGCTTCTTTATACTCCCGATACTTCAGTTTGCACTTCTCGTTCCACCACGGTGCTGACTGTCCGCACACTCTCGTCGATTTGCGCCCGACTGCCTTGCGAGCATCTCCTAGGGCCTCCATCAAACTTGACACCTGGCTTTCAATGTCGCTTATGCTGCTTATCGGGCCTGGCTTAACCCACGCTCTGATATATTGGGCGAACTTGGCAAGATCCTGGTCGCGCAGACGTAGTTCCTGGCTTATTTCTAGCTGATTTGGCCTTCTTGATAGTTGAATAGACCCTACGATGGTCATCTGAGCTGAAGTACAATTATGTTCACCTAATATTGATGCCTCCGCTGCAGTATTGCTCCAAACGAGGTCAAGCAAATTTCCGTCCCTGTACGTGAATTTGCCTATAGGAGTGAGTAGGTACATGTCATGAGCTGCTGCCCAATGATGATGGTGATAATGATGATGATGATGATTTTATTTTTTGTCTGTGCATGGGGTTACGTACCCGGAAGCACGTGCCCCACATTCCCATTGGGAACAAAGGGCACTAAAGCCGGAGCTCTAGAGGGTTTCGTAGTAAGAGAACTATATACATTTGCTATGAGACGTTGTTTGAAACTGCCCACATGATTGCAGTATGGCTTATACCGTTCTATAGTATGAGACGTCCCCTTTTCTCGTGGCTGTCGATTACTCAGCCCTCTCACTCACTCCTTCCCGGAGCCCCCATCAAATTAAAAATATTAAGAACAAAAAGGAAATTAGATTAAAAGTCGCGCCCTTTTTTTTTTTAACCGAAGACAGATATCCTCAAAATATCGTACGTGGTCCAGCCACTTCATTAGTATGATCGCTCCCCTCGACGTACCGAAGAGGAATGGTATTAGACGATGGGTGGGACCCTGAGGCCGGCCGCCTCGACGTCGCACAATTCTGCAGAAGAGAGGATGGGTAGGGGTTTTAGGGGACCCACAGCAATATATTCGTGTGGCTTCTTGATGTTTGAAACGGTCATGACATATCGCGAAGTCACCGTGGCCTGTTCTAGCTGCAATTATATGACCTAGGGATTTCCTGTTCAAGAGAAGCTCTTTTGGGAACGTAGGAGCAGATCCAATCTCGAGAAGAGAATATGAATGAGGTATATTCTCCGTCCACCACTCCTGTCTGAGACGGTATGCCATCGTTAAGTTCCAGTTTCTAAGAGAGGCAAGTGAGAGTTTAGGGTGTACGTCCTGGAGAGGCATTGATGCTCCTCTCTTTGCCTCCTTATCGGCGAGTTCGTTACCTGGGATCCCCAAATGTCCAGGAACCCAGCGAACCTTAATATGACCTTCTTGAGTATGCAGAAGTCTAAGATGGGTCTTCCACGCTTTGGCGGTTTCTAAAGCTTCAACAAATGCCCATTGTGAAGAGGATCCAGGCGTTTCGGATAAGAATTTCCTAGCTACTTCTTGATTGTCCAGAAAAATCCAAAGGTCATTTGCGAAGCGAGCAGAAGGGAGACTGACGGCCGCTTTTAATCCTTGGAGGGCTGCAAAGGTTTCAGCATCGAAGATTTCTTTATTATTGCCGAGGGGCTGAGCCCCGGAGTCAACTTGATATCCTAGTTGAAAGATGACATAGCCAGCGCCTGTATTCCCAGTTGGGAGCTTAGAAACATCGCTATACATTAAGATATCATTACGAGGTATCGATTGAAGAAACTCGAGGAATTTGTTAGCCCTTCATTTGTTTAGTTCTAATGAGGCGCCAATTCGAGCCAGGGAATCTGGTCTGGTCTCTTCGGTGATCCATGAAGGTACAAGAAGGGGATCAGTTTGGTCGGAGACGGGGATACATCTAAGGGAACGAAAATACTGCGTCTGTCCAGGATATCCCGAGGATTTTCGTTCGCGCAAAAGAAGTGGATAACGGGGATCGAGCCTACGAGTGCGTACGGCAGCACGCCTTGATATATTATCAAGAGCTAATTCAGCTGGCAAGAGACAGGCTTCTCTGAAGAGAGCTGCGAAGGGGGTGGTGCGGTAAACAGGGAGAATAGCTCTTGCAACCGCTAAATGTACCTTGTTGAGAGCGTCCAAATGAGCGCCAACTCTATTACCGACTACTTTGCTACCTTTTTCTCTTGATTTCCCAGGCCACCAAGATTCTGCGGCAAAGTATGCAATAGGTAGAACACAGGCTATAGCGACCTGTCTGGAAAGATAGGAAGAGACGCCTGATTTTCTGTTTCCTAGACATCGTAGAGCTTGAGCCACCTTCAAAGCTTTAGCCGCTTGCATCTTTGCGTGATACTTGAAAGTCAGTTTTCGATCAAAATATACACCTTGTAAAGGTTAGAACCTCAGGAGCTAGCTCGGGCTCTGCCCTTGTCAGTGTGAGGGTTAGAACCCTTATTGGAACTCGGGCCCTGGCCCTTGTTTACTTATCCTATCTGATATTATCAGCTAGCGCCAAAACTATTAATCTCGCTTAGTGCTGCACATAGTTATGAAACTGCGTAGCGAGATTATGATGGACTTATAGATAGACGTCGGATGGTGTTTAGGCGTTACGGACTTTTCCAGTAGCTTCGTGCTGATTCTAAAGATTGCACAGATTGGTGTGAAGGCCTTGGGTTGGATAAGTTCTGGAAACTTATGGAATCAAATGAAGGACTTATATAGAGCTGCTTCCTGTACATGAAATCCTCACACACTTCTTAATTAATAGATTTCCTTAAACCTATACTTTGAGCTATTCGAGTGAGGCCTTTCACACACCTAGCCATTTCAGATACGGCCTCGTGGGATTTACTGTAATAGGGAAAGAGTCTGTTTCAACTTCTGGACTTATACCCTTATCCCTAGTCCTTCGAGTAAAGTGCAATAGTTCTGATTTTCCTGGGTCGAAGATTTCACCTTCGGCTCCGCCCCAAGAAAGAGCTTCGTTAATTGCTAGCTTGATTTTTCTGGAATTAGTCTCCAGAGATTTCGAGTTTTCAATGATTGCGACATTTTCAGCGTACCCGAAGCTGTTTCGAAGTCTCTCAAGTTTAAACAGAGGCGAAATGTATAACATAAAAAGAATAGGAGAAATTGGAGAGCCATGTGGTAGGCCACAATTTACTTCCCTGGGTGAACCTTCTTCCCCGTCGATACGAATACACACCTTCCGATTTGATGTAAATGAACTAATCCAATTACAGAGGTTGATTGGCCAGCCTTGTTCTCTGAGCCGATTAACTAATCTTTGTTACGATAGTGGGTTTTGCGTGACCCGACAGAATCTGGCTAAGGCTCGAGGATTGGAAGGTCTAAAGGTCTAAAGGTCTGAAGGGTAATTTAAGAAGCTAAAGAGTAAATTCTAAAGGTCTAATAAATGACAAAGAACAAAGCGTGGAGACTCTAGGGTACAAGATAGAACTATAATATAAACAATTTGAGATGAGCTACCTGTAGTGAAAATGTCAAATATTCGCCATCGTATCTCGAAATAAATACGAATGAGATAAAGAGTGACCCAATATAGAAAAACGTCTAACCGTATCTGAACACGCAAAGAAACCCCGAAACTCCAATACTCCGATACTCCGAACACGAGGGATCAGACACCTAGGTGTCTGACAACCTTCCTGGAAGTACGGAGTCGAAAGCTCCTTTTAAGTCAAGAGTTGCCATTGTAGCTGTTTCACCTTTGGCCATTGCAGTCTCTATATCGTGAGTGAGGCACGGGGTTAGGTCCACAGATGAGCGGAGTGGTAAAGCTCCAAATTGTTGGCGGGCTATTACATTATGTTTAATGGCAATCCAAGACATACGCCTTGCGATTAATCTCTCTGAGCTTTTTCCTAGAACCGATAGGAGGGCCATTGGCCGATATGACCTTGGCATAGACATGTCTGTTTTGTTAGGTTTTCCAACAATGACTACGACCGCAGTGAGAAAGCATTGAGGATGATGACCAAACTTTATACATGCTTGAAACAGTTCAAGAGCTAACTCGGAGATTTTGGTCCAGGCCAGGCGGTGAACAGCCGTTGGGATTCCGTCTTTTCCGGGAGTTGTATTACCTGCGCCGGGAACAGACCTAGATAGCTCTACGGCAGTAAGCTCAGAAAAAGGAAAGGCAGATCTTGCAACAGAGGGGGTAGAGAGAGGAATATCTTCTACGTTTGACTGATTTCGCAGGAGGTTCCTGATCAGAACATCCCTTTTGGCCTCGGTTGATTGTGCCGGCTGTGAGTTAGGTGAAAGCGTGTTATAATTTTAATAAAGATATGTCGAGCCTAATGGATCAGGGAATATTAGATTGGCTCTCGGGAGTAATCGGTGCATGATTTTTGGAATTGGTTTTGGGAGCGTCGGCTTATGGGAATGGAGATTAGTATTTCGAAATATCTTGTAATTATTGATGGTCTGTTATTGTTTATTTGTCGGAAGAGTCGGCGCACCTTCATATATAAGAAGACGAGAAGGACACTATGTATCTTCAGCTCTGCAATTTGTATTCTTTCTACATATCTATCAATTAGTGGTTTTATCCATTACCTCCTCTGTCGGCCTCATCCACAGATCTTCTAAACTTGGTTTTTATCTTTACTTATCTTATCTTCATCCTTACGTTTACCTTATCTTATCCTCTATCTTAAAACTCTTCTCTTATTCCCTCTTTCGAACGGTCGCTCACCTATCTCCCCTCGAAGACGGCGATTTAATCTCCCTTCCGAGTCTCGCCGTAACAAATCGGGTCAACAAGTGGCGGGGTACGAAAGTTGCCTTTTGACTTGTGCCATTTTGCAATGTAGAAGACATCTCTTGCGTTGCTAGCTTCGACCAGCTTTTTCCGGAAAAAAGTGCATTTAGCCTTTTTAACCATTTTCCGGAATTCATTACGAGCAGTATCCGAAGGGAGTTGTGAATGAGCCAATTCCTGATATTTTCTCTTAGCTTCTCGGCAACTCTGGTCCCACCACGGTTGGCCTTTATTGTGCGGAAGAGACATCCTGGCAGAACCGGTATACGCACATTTGAGTATATGAGATAATTCCTCAGCTCTATTATCAAGCCCTACAATGCAGTGCGCCAGCGGGCTCAGTCCTTCGATATGAGTCTATAGCAAGTAAAGGAAGGTTTTTTCATCAATTGTCGCAAAGCGGGGTTTAGGAACAGGTGGATCTGCCCTAGTGAGGCAAGTAATTTTGACTACTAGCGGAAAGTGGTCGGACGTCATGTCTAACACAGGGTGTACGTTTTCTATTATACCTCTCGCCATAAGATTATCTGAGGCGAGGCATAGGTAGGTCTAGGACATTTCCCCTATTGTGGGTTAGAATATCAGACTCCGAGATAAGCGACATGGATCTCGTGTTGAGCCAGCAAATGAAATTATCAGATTGGGTGAAAGAAGAGTGTGAGAGGCCTGTCCTCGAATAACTCAAAGTAAAGGCTCAAAATCATGAATTAAGAAGTGCGTGAAGACTATCTACAATCTGAGTAAGTATTATATACACGTACTTGTCTGAATCTTCCCCTGTACCAAACCCAACGCCTTACCAACATAGTTCTCGATTCGCCTGCCCCATTACCTTCAACAATAACCTGTACATGTGTGCTCATTATCCAATTGTGATCGACAACGGCCAGCGTCCTGAAATA
This sequence comes from Podosphaera xanthii, assembly GCA_028751805.1. NCBI lineage: Eukaryota > Fungi > Ascomycota > Leotiomycetes > Helotiales > Erysiphaceae > Podosphaera > Podosphaera xanthii. The sequence continues at coordinate 4,803,836 of JAPWIX010000010.1, read as the reverse complement.
ATGACGTTCACAAGAGGTTGCCACCAGAGTGCCCACTACCCGAAATAGCGACGTCCACCCGAGTTCCCACTTCCCGAAATTGGATCAGCATCTCGAAATGCTTACTCATCGATTAAGCGAGATCTATCGACAAGGGCCATAAGCCCGAATCTGATCCAGGGGTTGTAACCCTTACAGAGAGGCTGTATATGATGGCTGCCAGTAGGTGTGATGAAGATTTAAATCTCCAATGAGAACAGTTGAAGAGATAGGGGGGCGAATCAGAGAGCGAGATGAGTGAAAGTAGGCTGGCTACCTGGATTGCTAGCTCCAGTGGGGGCGTTGTATACATTTATTAACGTAACTAGTGGGCAGCTTGGGGCTTGGACTGTAAGAAAAAGAATGTCCCCATTTGAGCGATTTTCGCCCGGGCTCAAGTCAGGACGAATTTGAGTAAATAACAGCCCTGATGCCTTCTTTGTATAAGTTAAAACTCGAGGGCGACGCGACCGGTCGTCGACCGGCAAGAAGCATTCAAATAATGGGCGATTACGAGTGATTTTACAGGATGAATCCTTAAAAATATAAGGCACTTGGATTAGTAAGACATCCGTATCTAAATTGGTTGCAGTTTCGAGGGCAATTTCAAGGGCGGAAGAGCTGCGACCAACGTTTATAGATATAATCTTAATCGTTGAGGGCGTGCTACTCATGTAGTGGTGCCTGGGAATCTGGTATGACGCAATCATGCTCAAGATCTTCAAGGACAGCGAAGCTCCCACGAGAGGGGTTTGGTGCTTCGGTGAAGAGGCTTTTGATGCCAGTAGAATCTGGATGGACGGTGTCTAAAGTTTCTGGGGCTAAGGATGTGGCTGAAGCTGTGGCTGGCGGCTTGCCAGAGATAACTCCACAGTGGGCAGCTTTCAATCTAAGCGTAGCGGCCGATGAAGCTTGCCTGATTTGTTCAGTATGTTTTCGGGTAGGCATTGAGTTGTCTCTTTTAGGTCGGAGAAGACATTCTAGAGAGTCCGCGGGATGTGGTCCATGACAATTAGCACATTTTGGAGGGCAACAATGGGGCTTTGCTAGATCGCAAGATTTGTGACAATTCTCGAGATGCTGGGAAGAGCCGCACAATCTGCAGCGTGGAGCTTTGGCACAACCTAGCTCGTTGTGCCATCTAAAGCACTTGCCGCAGTGAGGTACTCGTAACCTCTTGGGAAGGCACTTCGTTCGAATGCGAACGCCAAATAGGGGAAGATTTCTGGAAAGAGAGTGTGTCCCTACAGGAAAGAGGGCAACCCAGCTTTTATGTGCTGCTTATTGGGCTTCTATTGAATTACGGGGTTCTACGATACTAATTGGGGAGACATTGGTGGTATCTACCAGGGCCTCCGCGACCATATCAGCAGTTATTTCAAATGGCACGATTGAGGTATCTTCGTATCCTTGATAAGAGTGTGGGACGCCGGAGATGAGGTAAGCTACGTGGTTTGTCGGTTTTTTCACTTTGCAGAGGCCTTAAGATGAAAGGAAAGTTCCTATGTCATCCATACGGGCGGCGAGAGACTCTTGGGCTGATACTGATGATGGGCAGATCGCGAAACCAGTCTTTGTCATCTGGACTTCACGAACTAGTTTTTCTTGAAGAAACATATTTAGCTGTTGCATGATCGCATAGGGCGACATCTTTAGTGTCGCGTGGCCTGGGGTAACTCTAACAAATGGATGAGTTTCGGCAGGAACTTTGTGGTTAGAAGGTTTGGAGGTAACTTCTGGAATCTTTAAAATTTGTTGTCGTTGCGTTGCAACGGTTAGCTTTTGCTTCTGCTTGTGTACGGGCGCTGGTGAGGTTGATGCAACGGAGGCGAAAGTAGGGGGCCGATTCAGGAGTGTTACCGTAGGTTTAGTGACAACAGATCCCTTTTCCTGGGCTATTGGAACTGATCTAGGCGCCAAATATGGCTGAGGGGGGCGAGCAGAGCCCCTCTCGTGACTGTCGAAGTGGCGGCGAGCCACGCTTGTGAGATCCGCTACAAAATCACGGAATGTTTTATAAAGGTGCTGTGGGAGATGTTCCACACTAGTTGCATCATCAAGGATGCACGTGATGTTTTGAAACATCAGGATAGCTTCCTGGTTCCTGTTGGCTGCGGCGGAGGTTGTTGACAATAGGATCTCTGTCAGCGACCCCTCTCCGCCCTTTAGAGCAGAGGCGGGTATTGGAGGGGGGGAATTGGGGGAATTTGTTCGGAATGAATAGATATACTTGAAGATTAGATTCAAGATGTTGTTTTGAGCTGCAGACGGATGTTGATCAATCAAAAGACCGTCATACAGTCACGTTGTTTTTTAAGGATCCCCTTTTGCTCGATTTATTTAATTTATTTAATTTATTTAATTTATTTAATTTATTTAATTTATTTAATTTATTTAATTTATTTAATTTATTTAATTTATTTAATTTATTTAATTTATTTAATTTATTTAATTTATTTAATTTATTTAATTTATTTAATTTATTTAATTTATTTAATTTATTTAATTTATTTAATTTATTTAATTTATTTAATTTATTTAATTTATTTAATTTATTTAATTTATTTAATTTATTTAATTTATTTAATTTATTTAATTTATTTAATTTATTTAATTTATTTAATTTATTTAATTTATTTAATTTATTTAATTTATTTAATTTATTTAATTTATTTAATTTATTTAATTTATTTAATTTATTTAATTTATTTAATTTATTTAATTTATTTAATTTATTTAATTTATTTAATTTATTTAATTTATTTAATTTATTTAATTTATTTAATTTATTTAATTTATTTAATTTATTTAATTTATTTAATTTATTTAATTTATTTTATTTATTTAATTTATTTAATTTATTTAATTTATTTAATTTATTTAATTTATTTAATTTATTTAATTTATTTAATTTATTTAATTTATTTAATTTATTTAATTTATTTAATTTATTTAATTTATTTAATTTATTTAATTTATTTAATTTATTTAATTTATTTAATTTATTTAATTTATTTATTTAAGTGTTTTTTATGTCTACCGGGCGCCAGTTATACTATAGCCCCATCCCTGAGGGGACATGGTGACTGCGATACATGATACGGAAAAAGGTGTGCTCTGGCAGCGAGGCCATTAAATTAGGTATGGGTACAGCGGGTGCTATGCAGCAAATTCCTCACATAAATACATCATCTGTTGCGGATGGGACAGATTTCTGACAGGAAACTGGCCTTCTCCAAAATAGTGGCGAAACAATTGGCTCCGTGAGAGGTGCCGAGGAGAACGTCAAGTGGGCCCAGGCTTCGTCGAAAACTAGCCGAAGCAAGTCTTTCTCGCACGAGGGGGCAGAAAACTAGGTGTGTGATCGACTTGTTGGCCCCGCAGGAACAAGACAGGAGGGCGTCTTTATGGTGAAACCTTTCGTGATAAGAACGAAAGTCGCCGTGTCCAGTACAACATTGGATCAAATACCCCAGATAGCGGCGAGGAAGACGTAGTTCCTTTGGGGGTTTCTTGGGACATGGCATACCCAGTTCAGAATAGGTGGGGGGAGCATGAGATTGCCACCATGCTGAGGTCATGTCCCATATCTGCCTTTGTATCCTTGCGCGGACTCCGGCAAGGGAAGCGCTAGAGGGGGCTGGTTGTCGAGCAGCCTCTCCTGCCAACTTGTCAGCCAACTCATTACCTGGAATGCCCATGTGGCCGGGAGACCACATTACTTGGACCTTGCCAGGAGATGCGATGGGAAGAATCCTCCTCGCAGGCCAGCGAGAAGTGAGATTCCGAAATTCCAAAATCTCCATTTGCTAGGACTTGGAGGGTGAGGAATCGAGAAGGCGATGTGCGGCCTCTTGGTTGTCGAGGATTACATTAATATTGGTTGCAAGATGTGTTGAAGGAGCTGCTATGGCAGCCCTAAGGCCTGCGAGAGCGCCGATGATCTCGGAGTCGTAGACCTCAAAGTCGGGACCAAGGGGCACTTTCACTTCAGCCACAGTGATATCTCTGTGCAGAACTACGGCACCTGCCCCCGCGGAACCATTTGCCTGCTTTGAGCCATCCGAGAAGACAAGAATATCCCATGGTGGCAGCTCTCCAATACGCTCAGCAAATTCTTGGGCCGTGTTATGGGCTTTGCCTGATTGTGGAGCTGGTCCAGGGGGCCACCCTGGTAACTCAAGTGGGCCCAACGGGGGGGGCTTAAGCGAAAAGCAGTACCTCTAGCGCCGAAACCCAAAGGGGACTTAGCGCTCGGCGGCTATCATAATTAAACAAAGGATGCGCGTACCGCGACGGTTTCAAGGTGATCAGGGAGCATTGCTCATCGCAATAGTTTAGATTGGAGCCGGGGAACCGGGAGTCTAGTAGGGACGATGAGGGGTTAAGGAAGAGGACTCGGGTAGTTTCTAGAGGGTTCTATCTAGGGAAGGAGTAACTGTAGGCAGCGGCGTCCTAGGAGTATATTAGGGGGGCTGATCTCTTGTGGATAGAACCAAGTTAAAATAAAGAAATTATCTTTGTGGTATTGATTCGTCGAGTTACTCTAATCCTTTGCCCCCTTACAGGCCGAGAAGTCTGCTCGAGACTGATTGCGAGGAGATTTATAGGAGGGGGGTAAAAGCTGGGGTCGAGAGATGGGAGGAATGAGCTTTAGTTTTCTGGTAAGGCGGGTGTGTGGACGGGAGACGATGGATCTTCGAGCCACAGGGTGAAAACTATCCGCGGCGGCCAGTCTAACAGCAGAGCGGAGGCGGATCTCCTCAAGTAATATATGCGCAGGCTTGAGGCAAACCTCCCTTAGGAGTGCTGGAGCGGGCGTGGTCTTGTACACCGGTAGAATCGCTCGGGCCAGGTTAATTAGCGCTCGAGAGATCATACCTACAAGATGTTGAGATCGGGTGGAGGTTGGATGTCCTCGACGAAGATAGGAGTGACCGCGCCACCAGACCTACAAGATGTTGAGATCGGGTGGAGGTTGGATGTCCTCGACGAAGATAGGAGTGACCGCGCCACCAGACCTCAGCACCGTATAAGAGGACAGGTAGAGTCGCTGCCAGTGCTGCGTTGCGGAGGAAGGCAGTGGGTACGCCACGATTGGTGTTGCCAAGCTGCCGTATATGGGCACTGATCCGTTGTGTCTTAGCACTCCATTCCTGGACATGTTCTTTGAAGGAAAGCTTGGTATCAAGGAGAACACCAAGACACTTTATGGATGGGCTAGCATTCCTTAAAACGCCGTTAATGGTCAGGGAAGGGGGGAGCTAACGGGATCTATGAAGATGAAGGATCTCTATCTGTCACGAATCAATGATGTCAGCTGGAGCTTGATGTTAAAGATATTGCAGATTTAATTTCGAATTCTACTGAAGATTAAACTATGTTATAATTGTGTCTATTTATATTCCCATACGTTCTCCTCCAATACCCGTCCGCACGTGCTATTGCGTTATTTTCCACCTCGCAAACGTCATCACTCCCCTGCGACCTAATGCATGTCGAGAAGCAATTCTTCTGCATAGCATGCACTCTATCACCTGCATGGTGTTGACCGTCTTCTGCAGGTTTCGGTTGGAAGTTAGAAGCTCCGACTTTTACTAGTCCTGCGTGGATCCCCCTTGAGTCACCCGAAGAGGCTCGCGTTGCATAACGTGAGCTACAGGGTTTATTCGGACTACCGGCCGTTACAATCCCCCTTTTCCCCTTCCTGTTTTCCTGACGTTTCATTTTAGTGTGCCTTTCTGCAGGACCAACGAAGGTTCCCACTGACTCGGCGATTGGGCCATCGTTCTCGATTATAGGGCCATATTCTTCTTCAAACTTGTCTAAGGCTTTGGTATCCATCACATATTCTATCGGTTCCCATGAGGGTTCAACCCAGCCTGCCCATTTAACCAAGGCCTGTCTGTATCGTCCGCGACCTCGACGTATTGCTCTAGCCCTTAAAATTGATTCTATTTCATATTCAGGTTCATTAAGGTCATCGTAGATAGCTTCATTCTGGGCGTCATCTCGTTTTTGGCTAGGAAAGGGGTCGTTGCTTGCTCGTTTAACTAGCTCCACATGAAATCTTTTGTGGACGTTACCTGGTACGTTCAACTCAACAGTTAACGGATTAGGGACTGCCGTGACCTCAAACTTTGCGTGCAGCCACGCTAGTTTTTTTGAGGGTTGAGGAGTATTTACATTTCGTAAGTTCAACCATACCTTGTCACCTACCCTGAATGCTTCTGGTTGTCTACGATAGCGGTTTGCGTTGTCTTCGTATCGTTGCTGAGATGACGCCATGGCGGCTTGTGCGAATTCTTGGGCTTCCTTAAGTCGTGTAACAAACCTCTCAGCCGACTTCTTCCCTGGATGTTTAGAATGGCTTTCTACATCTGTTGGTTCTGAAATCGGACTAATATCGTATCCGTGGCGGAGGAAGAAGGGGCTCATGTTACCAATCGCCGTATTTGGACGTGAATTGAGAGCAAGCTGTGCCATTGGCAACAAATCAACCCAGTCATCTTGAGCATAACACGTAAAGACTCTCAAATATTTGTACATTTCCTGATTAGCTCTTTCGCTCGCATTTGTCTGGGGGTGGAAAGCCGTCGTTAAGCGTTGAGTGATTCCTACAATATTGCAGAACGTCCTCCAAAAATAGCTTGGCCAGTCGCTACCCCTATCGCTTGTTAAAAATTTGGGGAATCCGTAATATCTGTAGTAACGATCAATGAACACGCGTGCGCATGTTTCCGCATCCATAGACTTTGTGGCAAACAGAAACACATCTTTGCTTAGACGATCTGTTATTACCATGACGTTTGTGCACCCCTGTGACTTAGGCAAGTCGGTCACAAAGTCAATTGTTAATTCGGTTCCTATTCGTTCCGGAATCGGGAGGGATTTAAGAAACCCTGCCTTAGCTTCACGCCATACCGTGGTTCGTCCACACACGTCGCAGTTCCGTATGAACTTGCGGACCGAGTCTCTCATCTTAGGCCAGAAAAAACGTCGTAATAGAATAATTGTCATCGTATCCTTGCCAGGATGACCCGTCAAATGACTATCATGCGTCTTTTGCATGATTGCTGTGCGGAGTGGTTCGTAATCTGGTACCCACACTCTGTTTTCACGACCCCTGAGTACATTGTCTGCAGCCACGGTACATTTGGTGATGTTAGCTGAAAGTTTGTACGCTAAATCCGGAGGGAAAGATCTTTCACCTGACTTTACTACATCTCTAGCCCTTTGCCAATCGGCGTCGGCGTTGACTCCACATATCCATAGCTCGTTTAATTCGTCGTCGTCAATCAACGCTGCTCTTGAAGCTGGGTCCTGGCGTGAATTTTCTACCTCGTTCGGTATTTGGCTTGTATTAACTGGTAACGATGATTTTGGTGTTATTAGCTGCATTATTCGTCCGATTGTTCGTTCGTCGTCCATCCCCTTTGGCCTGTCCTGATCTCTTCGTGAAAGGGCGTCGGGTCTCTCACAAGTCCGGCCTGGTCGCCACTCAAGCTTGAAATTGAACCTTTGAAGGACGTCGTTATATCTCACCTGACGCTCTTTTAGCAGGCGTTTCGTCGTAAATTAACTCGGATTTTTATGATCCGTAATTATAGTGAATGGTTGCGTTACCGAAGTCAGTTCGGCCTGCCACTCTTGAAGGCAAGTTACAATTGCGTGCATCTCTTTGTCGTGTATCGGATAATTCACCTCGGCGCTGTTAAGCTTTTTCGAGTAATATGCCACGGGCCTCAGATGGCCAAAATCGTCTTCCTGGGATAAGCAGCCTCCCAGCGCATAGCCCGAACAATCTGCTTCTAGGACTGTGTGCCTCTCCGGGTCCCATTGTGCCAGGATGGGTTCTGATGCAAATATATGTTTAAGTTTTTCAAAAGCGTCATTTTCGTCAGGTCCCCATTTCCATATCGTACCCTTCTTTGTCAAATTCGTGAGAGGAGCCGCGATTTTGGTGAAGCCGTTCACAAAGCAACAATAGAAATTAGCGAATCCTAGAAACAAACGGACACCCTTGACAGAGGTTGGGGGTTGCCATTCTAGGATGGACTTGACTTTAGCAGGATCCACGGTGATCCCTTGCCCAGCCCGAACTATGAAACCTAGATACTTCACTTCCCTGCGTCTGAACTCGCATTTGTCTAATCTAAGTAGAGACCAGCCTGGACGAGTTTCTGGAGGACCTTTCGTACCGATTCCCAATGATCTTCCTCCGTACTGCTCGTGTATATCAAAACGTCATCCATGTACGCTGTTGCGTCGTAGTCTAAGTGCTCTTTTAAGTGCTCGTTAATATAGCGCTAGAACGTTGCTGGTGCGTTCACCAACCCGAATGTCGTTACTAGCCACTCGAAGAGTCCAAGCCGGCACCTAAATGCCGTCATCCACTCATCCCCTTCCCGTATTCGTATTCGGTGGAAGGCCGACTTAACGTCCAGTTTTGTGAACCACCGAGCTTTAGTTAATTGTCTCAGAGTCTCCTTAAACAGGGGAACTGGATACCGGTCTGGTATTGTTACCGCGTTAAGCCCCCGGTAGTCTACACAAAAGCGCAGTCCCCCGTTAGGTTTCTTAGCAAATAGAACGAGTGCTGCTGCTGGTGAGCTACTTGGGCAAATCCACCCTTTTGAAGTAAGGTCCGTCAAAGTCTTTCTGAGCACCAACAATTCTTCTCGTGACATACTATACAGTGGTCCCCAAGGGGACTGAGCACGTGATACATCTGCGTTCTGGAGGTTGATGGCGTGGTCAAGGTGACCACGGTGTGGGGGTAGGTTCTCTGCACCTTTGTCGTCCGCAAATAATTTGGCAAATTCCCTAAGCTGTACAGGGAGTCTAATTCTTGCGTCATGCTCTGATAGCCCTGGCTTTGCACGAAGGGATTTATTAATATCTTCTATAGTTGCCTTGCATACTGGGACCGTCTTCAGCATGCTTGTCATCGTAATAATTGTTACTGGCTCGGGCCGAGAGGTTCCACTCATATCTTTTCTCCAACGCCTGGCGCTATAAACAAAGCCACCCTGCTTGCGTAGATGGAGCATCTGTTTCTTAGCATGGATTACAATATCTTGATCTTCTGACCATTTTTTTCCTAATATTAGTGGATAGCTGCATCGTGGAACTACGTACAATGGAAGCTCAGACGTAAGGTAACCATCCACGTCAATGGATGCAAATGCAACATGTCGTATCATAGGTTTCTTATGGGTGGCATCTTCTACAGTCTCCAGTGGGCGCGGAGGTATAGATGTACGTCTTAAGTTTAGTTTACTCGCAAATTTCTCGTTTATCACTCCGAAACACAAACAGCCACTATCAACTAGGGCTTGTATCGTGGCTACATCATTCACGAGTGTATTCACGAGGAAAGGCGCTGAAGTCATCGAAGATTCTAAATGACTTGATTTTATCTCCTAAACGCGACTATGTACAGGAGAATCTAGTTTTCCTCCACGATATCAAATTCTTTGTCCCGTGTGACAGCAAGACATTCATTAGCAGGAACGGGTGCAAGGGCAGTGGAATTTACTTGACGTGGATTCTCAGCCGGCAACATGGGACAACTTCTCGTATTACAACCTCTACGTTCACATCGGTAGCAACGCCCTTCCCTCCAAAGCCGAGCGATGTGAGCCGGGGACTTCCACTGCGAGCACCCCGATGGTTCTGGCCGTCCTTCGTCCAATTCACCGTTGCCTCGTTGAGCAGCTGCGCCGTTCACACCACCCATCCTGATGTCTCCGTTGTAATCTCGTCTTCCTGCAGGCGTAGCACCAGTACGGACGTCTTTGTTGCCTACATGGGCACGAACCGCGAAGTTTCCTTCGAGTCCCACTGTTCGTGGGTTTCGTCGGTTTCTAGACGTCATGTCCTCAACTTGATGAGCTACTTGTCCTACTATACGTACCCACTCGGAATAATTATCGCGCGGAAGCAGGTGATTCCCAGAGAGGGCCCGCCGTATAGGGTCGTTCAGGGCGTTTTGTAGCATCGTAATCTTTGTTTTGTCTGTCCACGTGTCACCCCTGGCTTCGGTTAGTTTTGCAGCCCATGTCAAGAAAAACGAGGACCAGCGCTGGTTATCTGCCATGCGCAGCGCGTATAATTGGTCACATGCGCAATCGCTCCTTGAGCTGTCAAGATTTCCCCGGTCAAGGAAGGCAATGAAGTCCTCAAGTCATTTTGTGCCGTTGATACCTCCGGTTTCGTAGAATAGACCGGCCTTTGTTCTGGCTTCCCCTTTGAGTGACGTATATATAAGAAGAAACGCCCGCGTGTCCGTGTAGTCGAAGGTGTGCCAGTCCATCCGGAAAATATCCAGGACTGCCTGTCTCCAGCCTGGGTAGTTCAACTTATTGCCGTCGTATTCAGGCAAAGCTGTCGGTCTGAACTGCGTACCATTTGGTGCAGGCGGATCTTTAGCAATCACAACAGTTTTAGGGACGAGGGAGGGGGATTGGGAGTCTTGCAACGCTACCACTTGCTCTCGCAGGCTGTCCAGCTGTCGCCGGAGTTCTGGAATTTCGTCGTTGGATTCGTCGTCAGGCATTGGATTGTGAAAGGTCGTCATAATGAAATTATTGAAAAAATAAAAATAAAATAAAATAAAATAAATTGTGTCGTGACGTTCCGTCAAATCTTGAGTAGAATTCGAAATATGTCACGAATCAATGATGTCAGCTAGAGCTTGATGTTAAAGATATTGCAGATTTAATTTCGAATTCTACTGAAGATTAAATTATGTTATAATTGTGTCTACTTATATTCCCATACGTTCTCCTCCAATACCCGTCCGCACGTGCTATTGCGTTATTTTCCACCTCGCAAACGTCATCGCTCCCCTGCGACCTAATGCATGTCGAGAAGCGATTCTTCTGCATAGCATGCACTCTATCACCTGCATGGTGTTGACTGTCTTCTGCAGGTTTCGGTTGGAAGTTAGAAGCTCCGACTTTTACTAGTCCTGCGTGGATCCCCCTTGAGTCACCCGAAGAGGCTCGCGTTGCATAACGTGAGCTACAGGGTTTATTCGGACTACCGGCCGTTACACTATCTTGTTCTCAGCTAACAAGAGGCCATTTTTATTGCACCAGTGGGTGACGGTATCAATCCTGACGGCAGTCAGACGCGAAAATTCGACCAGAGACTTGGCCACCGAGAGAATTGCCACGTCATCAACGTAGCCACAAGTGGGAAAGCTTTGTTTAAATAAAGGCTCAAGAAAAATGAGGAATAGAATGGGTGAGGCAGGAGATCCTTGGGGCAAACCATGCGGTATCTCCAAGAACTCTCCAACAAAATCATCTACCCGAAGGCGAGCTCTCCTGCTAGAAGCAAAAGAAGCAGCCCAATTTACATAAGGAATAGGCCATCCCTGTTCGCGCAAGCACGCAGAGAGACTACCAGGCTGGATGCTGTCAAAAGCGCTTTCTACGTCGAGGGTAGCGAGAGTGCACACTTGCTTCTCGTCCCACGCTTTCTCGACATCGTGGACAAGACTCTCTACGAGGTCCATGGCCGATCTTCCAGGCATTGCCACCAGTTGCGTTTGGGAGATAATCCGGCTTGACAAGGCCCAGAAGGCGAAGCGTCTAGCAAATAAGCGTTCCAGCCCTTTCCCTAGGACCGGAAGAAGTGAAATTGGTCACCAGTTCGAAGGGTTAGTAAGATCATCCTTATGAGGTTTAGGTATTACCACAACTTCAGCATGGCGGAAAATACTTGGGTGATGACCGTAAATCAGACAGAGACTGTATATGTGTACGATCCATGTGTGCCATGCTTCCACTTCCCAGATGAGGCGGAGAGCAGAAACCGAAAGATGGTCGTGGCCTGGAGTAGTGGACAATGTACTGAGTAGACAATGTTGTACTTCGTCTTTGTCTACGGAAAGAGGTGCTGGGATCGCTCGGGATGGACATGTAGGGGAGTACATGGATACATCAGGATCCCTGCTTACGCGAGCGAGCTTTGTGGGGAAAAAGATGTCGGCGCGCTCAGTTGGGGTACTGTACGTGACGCCTTTATATTGAATCGGAGGGGGACCAAAGCGACCGGAGAACTTTCGCCATCCAACCACTTTATGGGCCTTTGTTATTGAAGACACGCTATCCAAAATTGCGCGCTTATGCTCACGTTTGACTCGCTTAATAGTTTTGCGGAAGCTTCAGTGCGCCTCACTGATGAGATAAGGATCACCACTTCTCCGCGCATCAGTATACCGTCGGCGTGTGACGGCTGATAAGCCGATATGTACCTGTAGCCTATGATGATTATCACAGGCGAACTGTGCATAGGATCAGCATAGGTAGGGCTCTATACAGCCCTATTCTCTAATGCAATCTTCCACGCTAGCGATCGGCAGATGCATATATTTAGTTTAGCTCAGATGGAACATTCTCGAAGATTGATATCGTCTAACTATCTATTGTGGAAGTCGAGAGAATGTTCGGGAATAGGTAGCTAGAAGAACAGGTAGGAGGCAGGGGGTATAAGTGGTTGTTGTCAGACATAGTTGTTCGTTCCTCCTTTATAGATAAATATAAACTACTTTATGATATACAGTGCTTCTGCCTCAATATCCCGAACCGTGACATATATTTATCTATCTCATAACTTTATTTTCAGTTCAGTTCAGATTTCGGGGCAACAGCGGCTCTGAAATAGTCAGCTTCAGTTCAATTCAGATTTCGGGGCAACAGCGGCTCTAAAATAGTCAGCTTCAGTTCAGTTCAGATTTCGGGGCAACAGCGGCTCTGAAATAATCAGCTTCAGTTCAATTCAGATTTCGGGGCAACAGCGGCTCTGAAATAGTCAGCTTCAGTTCAGTTCAGATTTCGGGGCAATAGCGGCTTCGGAATATCAGCGTCAGTTCAGATTCTGGGGCAACAGTGGCTTCAGTTACTAGGCAGAAAATTTACATAGCTGGTGGACACCCAAGGGCCTTGAGACAATCAAATATAAATTCCTCACCAGAGCTCACAAAATAAAGAGAATTTCACCGAGATACGAATTTCATTGATTATATTGTTTGCTATTTTCAGGATGTCAATTAAGCAAGGAAAAATATCTAGTGGTTTACCAAAAACAGATGGGGTGGTCTACGTCGCTAAATGGAAGACAAGGGATCAACTTGCACATTTGAGGAAACAGAAAAGCTGCTTTCGTTGCGAGAGAAAGGGATGTCATACAAAGATCTGTCCTCTTCTTCCAGCTCGTAAACCAGTGGTGCCGAATCTCGTGCAAGAGGAGTTTGTAGAAAATGAAAACAAGACGGGCGGTGAGAATAGTCGCGAAATTTCGGAATGCAGCAGCTCTCAAAAGCCTGAGGAGGTAATTCGTGAAGAAAAGCATATGAATACAACTCCTTTCCTAGTCAATGCGCTTGTGAATAATACAAAAATGGTACAGGCGCTAGTCGACAACGGATGTCCGTGTTCTGGAATAATTGACGATAGGCTCACAAAAAGGCTACAACTTCCTCGTATCCCGATCTCTCCCCGGATTTTGGAGACCGCAGAAGAGTCAACAACAAACAAGCCAGTTGTTGATTCAATCACATTTTTATCGTTGGATTTAGATGGGTATGTAACCCCTAAGCTTTGGCTTTATGTGGTTCCGAATAGTACTCATGACCTCATACTGGGGAAGAAATGGTTGGAGGACCAGGATGCAATTATTCATTCTATGGAGCAAAGGCTAGAGTTACGCAAAAGCGGAGGATCTATATTCAGTGTCCGAAAGTGGCGGCAAAACCTAGGAAATATTGCTCGCCCTCGTTGTACGCCAGTGAAAGCAATGGTTTCAATGATCGAGTCGGTCCCAGTTTGTAAGGCAACACTTGAGGATATAAGCAAAGCGTTGCAAGGGAAGCCAAAGTTAACGATCAAAGAAGCTAGAAAACTTCTGCCAGACCAAATAAAGGACTTCGCGCATTTATTCGCGGATGATAGTGGTGCTGATAACCTGCCACATCTGAGGGGAAATCTAGACCATGCGATCAACTTAAAGCAGGAGAATGGGAAACCCATGACGCCACCTTGGGGCCCACTGTATAATATGTCTCGCGAGGAGTTGCTTGTTCTGCGAAAGACACTGACGGATCTTTTAGATAAGGGGTGGATAAGGCCAAGCTGCTCGCCAGCAGCAGTACCGGTATTATTTGCAAAGAAGCCAAGCGGAGGCCTACGTTTCTGCGTCGACTATCGTGGGTTAAACGCGATTACGATGCCAGACAGATATCCTATTCCACTATTTAGGGAGACGCTGCGGCAATAATCTAAGGCAAAGTGGTTCACAAAGCTAGACGTAAAGTCTGCATTTCATCGCCTAAGGATCTGAGAAGGTGATGAGTGGCTCACAGCGTTCCGATGTCGGCTTGGGCTGTTCGAATGGCTAGTCACGCCCTTTGGACTAGTCAATGCGCCAGCTTCGTTTCAAAGATATATAAATGAGCAACTGCGGGAACATTTGGACTTGGATGCTACAGCATATATGGACGATATCTTGGCATATACGGATGGTACGGTCGAAGGTCATTGGAGAACTGTTCGAAGCATCCTTGGAAAGCTAGAAAAGGCTGGCCTCTACCTAGACATAGATAAGTGCGACTTCCTGTGTCAGGAGGTCAAATACCTGGGTTTCATTGTGCGGGCCGGGAAGAGTGTAACTGTTGATCCAAACAAAGTTAGAGCGATCTTGGAATGGAAGCCCCCTTCATCAGTTAAAGGTGTACGCTCATTCCTTGGATTTGCTAACTTCTACCGTTGCTTTATTAAAGGATTCTCTGACATTGCGGCACCCCTCATAAATCTAACAAAAAAGCAGACGTCGTGGAGATGGGGTGCTGACGAAAATGAGGCATTCGAAAAAATGAAGAAAATATTCGCGTCAGAGCCCGTGTTAGCACAGTGGGATCCTGAGCGCAAAACAGTGATGGAAGCTGATTGCTCAGGCTATGCTTTAGGAGGTTGCTTATCCCAGGTAGATGATGAAGGTAAACTCCGGCCCGTCGCGTATTTCTCTAGACGTTTGAACAGCATATATGTCACGGTTCGGGATATTGAGGCAGAAGCACTGTATATCATAAAGTAGTTTATATTTATCTATAAAGGAGGAACGAACAACTATGTCTGACAACAACCACTTATACCCCCTGCCTCCTACCTGTTCTTCTAGCTACCTATTCCCGAACATTCTCTCGACTTCCACAATAGATAGTTAGACGATATCAATCTTCGAGAATGTTCCATCTGAGCTAAACTAAATATATGCATCTGCCGATCGCTAGCGGGGAAGATTGCATTAGAGAATAGGGCTGTATAGAGCCCCACCTATGCTGATCCTATGCACAGTTCGCCTGTGATAATCATCATAGGCTACAGGTACATATCGGCTTATCAGCCGTCACACGGCGTTGGTCAGAGCATTCCTGACTCCAATAATCCTTACACGGTACACATGCGGGTCTCGGGGGGTTGGCTGTAAGTAGAATAGCTGATAGGGTAGAAATACCAGAGGATGTCACCGCATCTATGAGTTGGGAGGTGGGTTCCTCAAAGTGCAGGCTAGGAGGAGCGGTAGTTGTTAGGGCTTGACGGAATATCTCTGAAGTATCTGCGTCAAACTTGGGCAACTTCATTGACGGAAAGCGCCTTTGGACTGGAGAGAGCTGCACTACGCCAGATATTGTTTCATGATCGGACGTTGAGTGAGCCATTGGATCCACCCATGCCAAAAGTCCTTCCATGTTAGTCAGAACAAGGTCGAGGACGTGGCCAGCGCAATGAGTAGGAACTCCATAAGGTAAAGCCGACCTTAACAAATGATCATCAATCAAGTCGACAAAGTGTCCGACTCCAGTCGAACGAGACATATTAGGCTCCCATAATTCATGGTGAAGATTAAAATCTCCCACAAATATGGAGTTGGGCTTCACCGGCCAATTAAGAAGAGGGCTGATACAATCAGGCAAAGGCGCTCCAGGTTGCCAGTAAAAGTTAATGGCCTCTACAGACGGAGAGCACTGAAGGAGGAGCGCGACGATATCGGGTGACAAACCACTGTCTAACTGAATCGGACGGAGGTTAGAACGTTTTCGTACGTACGTGAGAGCGCGAGGGCGGGCTAGCTTCCAATCACGATTGGGAGGAGTGAAGATAACGTAGGCCGGGTGGGACTTTGTTACATTCTTGAAATTAATAATTTTAGTCCAGGGCTCCTGAACAAAGATCACATCATAGTTACCTTGGAAAGCGGCTTGCAAAAGTATGAGGTGAGAGGATCCACCACGTCCGACGTTAGCTTGGAGGAAACGAAGACGAGGCGGGGGGTGGCTCCTAAAATAAGCTCTATTATTCATAGAGGTTTGGAGTGTTATTGGACGCTTGCCCATCTGAATCTATTTCCATAGATCCATGCGAGGCGTTCTCAAGGGCGGTAAACCTATTTTGGGTAGCGGAAGGAGCGTGTGTAGAAGGATCGCTGGAGTTCCCAGAGGGAGGCGACTGATCATTTGAGTTGTCGGAGTTGGAGGTAGTAGTAGCAGCACCAGCGGCGGCAGCAGCAGCCCGACGGGACTTGCGAAGCTTGTTACGGTTGCCTGAACGAATTTTGGTAACCTCTTTCATCGAGAGTTGAATAAGTTTGCCCTTGAGAGGACGAGGACGGAGGGGGCAACTAAGGTCGTCTGCAGGGTGAGGGCCCAAGCAGTTGATGCACCGTCGAAGATGAGAACATTCTCCTTGGTGGCGGAGGGTGCCGCAAGAGGCGCACAAAGCTTGGATCCGGCAGCGAGAGGATTGATGGAACCCGAAACAAGTTTCGCACTGAACTACCTTCGGGATAGGGATGTAGCGCCGGGATGGGGCACTGTCAACTATCCGAAAGGTCGGAACCTCCTTTGGGAAGAATTTAACTGCAGTACGGAAGGGGTCATGACCATTCTCATGCTGCGACCAGCGGGCGCTAGATGGGGCCACACCTGTCTGCGCTTGAGCGATGCTCTTGACGTCATCCAGCGTAGAGGAAGCCAGACTTGATACCGGATTCCAAATGGTGCGTGGAATGCGTTTGACGACGTATCCAATACGCTCCTCCACTTGATGTAAAGCTCCTGAAAGAGAGGCCTTGATGGAGTCGGCGTGTTCCAATGCAAGATTCAGCAATTCCTCGGACGAGAAGGTTATGTTGAATCCGGTTGAGTTGCGGGAAACGGAGGCGATACCCTCCTTGAGGCCAGGGACGATTTTAAAAAGAGCAACTTTAACTGATGTCGCATCTGCTCTAAAGAGAGGAGCGTCTTCTGTAAGGCGAAAGATGGCTTTAGGGCCCCTGCATATTACGGTAGGTTTTTGCGCAGTTGCGCGAGGAGGTCGATTTTTGGTGCTGGGCTGAGCGGCAGCCGGGGGAAGAGAGGCAGATGGGCATGCGGCGGTTGCTGCCCAACTTTGGGGTTGATAAGCTTGAGGAACGAAAGGTCGGGAGGGAATGTTTTGGCTGGGCTTGGGTAGGGAGCTCGCCGGCTTGGGCTGTCTCGGAGAGTCATGTCGCATAGGATGCCCTGAAGCAACCGCGAAAAGAAACACGTCCATTTGTTCGCACACGAAGGATTTAATGAGAGGGTCTGCCCCTTCAACAGATGTCCAAAACTTGTTGTGGAAGTTCTGAACCCAAGTAGCCCGGCCTTTTGCAACGCGCTGTACAAGCCCGAGCTCATCAGCGACGCGCTGGGCCAAGGGAGGAGGTTGCTGTGATTTGGCCATCACTGGCTGGATGACCAAGTAGTAAGAGGCAATGTAGATTGATTTAGGAGGGACAGTCTGTGAAGAATAGGGTCGGCGCGATTGTGAAATATAGATGCTCGAGGATATGTATGGATTGTACTTGCCCCTTTTGCTCGATAAAGAATGATCAAAAATTTGGCTCCTTGGACGGCACGTGATGGAGAATCCACAGGAACGCTTAAATCACGATTAGTACCGCGATTTCTATTCTAACTTCCCCTGAAGTTCGCCTCAGTGTATTGTTACTGGGATCTAAGCTGTGCCTAATAATAGCGCTAATATGCAAACAGTGATGATCTTCCTTGAAAACCTAAACTTTGGTATGAGAAGGTCTTAGTGGGCAGGCAATTTTAAACTTTTCACCTCCACGCGTTGCCGGCTGTAAACTCTTACTATGTTCGCTGCATATTTGAGAGAACCAAGAGGAGTCGCATACGATCAGGGTCAGAGGTCCACTAGCATTCTCAGTCGGAGCCCTCTCATCACGTTAAGCTTTCTCTCGGCCACAACTTGACTTCAACCTATCTAGTGTCTTCCTACTTTGTACCACCCCAGATAAAATTGACGCGGCGCTTACCTTGTCAAGATCTCCAAATATACACCCTCGATGATATGGATACCCGACGGAGGATGAAAGTCGCTGGGCGAAAATTCGGGAAGGGAGATTGCTCGTGACAAACGAGGAAGGATAGGGTTCTAGTGGGAAATTACAAGAGACGGAAGGACAATTAAGCAGGATGTGGAGGGAGGATAGAGTTTTTGAAAGGAGAATACGAGGAGATATTTCAACTTCGAGAGCTTTGTGCGCGCCTAGGCCCCAATCGACAAAAGATAGTGTTATGGTTCGCTATCAGGGTCATGTCCACGTTGAAATTCCTGTGGCCAGAACACCTGCTACGATAAGATACGAGGACGATGTGAGATCACATCTCCATCGGTAGCGAAGGACGGAATAGTGAAGCATACTGAGGAATCTGAGGTTTTTTTTTTCCTTGGGTAGGTACTCACGGTTGAGAGGAAACGTGGTGTGTACTCTGATACTACGGTATTAATCGTGTATAGGCGCTAAAATTCGACTTTTACAGGGTATATAGGCTTTTACTAACTTGAATTAGCATGACGATAAGTAGATCTCCCCACCTAAACTTTAAATTTGTATGGCAAAAATTTCACAACGAAATATTCGTTGGTTTTGCTTTTTTGGTCCATTATAGCCCTCTATTCACTTTTTAATTCATTAATACATTTCATAAATAAATTATACTTCTATCTAGCTAATAATTTACATATCCGCCTTCAGCTTCGTAAACGGCTCTGATTCTTCGGGGCATCGAATCTATCAGTTTCTCCAAGTCATCCCCATTAAACCCCAGATCCCACGCCTCGTTCACTATTTGACGAAGATGCCCTTGACTCCGCTGCCCCCCTTGATCCAACGCTGGATAAAGACGCTCCATGTACGCTTTCATATAACTCCACAAAGTTTCTATCGGATTTAAATCAGGAGAATATGGCGGCCACTCCATTAGAGAAATATTCCTCCTTTCAAACTCACGCATAGTTTGCCTCGACTTGTGAGGAGGGGCGTTGTCCTGCATCACATCTAGTCCTGGTTCCCGAAAGACCGCACTCTCTATGAGAGGCACTATCCTCTCGCAGTAACTGGCCGCAGTGATATGGCCCCACTCCTTCTCCCAAATCAGGCAAGGCCCCTTCTGTCGTCCAAAGAAAGATCCCCAGAACATTCACCCAACTCTCCTCCGCGTCTTGGCTAGGACACAGGTATCTTCGTACTCTTCCCCAATCTTTGACTTAAACTTAGCTCAAGGGAACTCTAAATCTTAGGAGGCTTTAAGGGACTACTGACCTTTCTTGTGACCCAACGATCACTTTGCCGACCATTCATAGCCCAAGTCTCGTCGGACCAGAGGACTCTCATCCAATGTTCCTTCCGCCAGTGGAGATATATTCTGGCAAACTCATATCTCTTCAGTTTGTTGACTGAAGAGATAGGAGGTTTTAATCGTGCAATCCTGCGTGCATATCCCCTCTTTGCCAGTTCACGTCGGATCACATTCTCGCTCACACCAAAGTGCCGAAATATAAAATGTGCAAGTTGGAAAAATGACATCCGACGATTTTCCGATGATAAACAGACGAAAAATTCTATTTCATCGACCTGGGAACTACTTAGAATAGGTGGCCTACCACTGGAGTACTGAGGCTCGGTATTTTCAACGCTCATGGTGTATTGTACCTGTCGCCATGTAATCCCAAGGCGTTGAGAGATTTTGACGTAACTGTGTCCCTCACTGGCCAAGGTTCTAACCTGCACATGTTACTCTCTTAACCTTATCAATTTGTAGATTTCAGACTTACTTGAATACGTTGAGTTTGTGTTAGGCGTTTTGCATAAGTAGGAGATGCTGATGATGGAGAAGGTTGTTGAGGTGAATCCATCTTTGCGGCAATCTAGTACAGTAAATTAAAATCTTCTAAAGTAGTTGACTTAAGGTTCAGATGCACTCACATGAAGTAAAAATTAGATAGATGAATGAAATATAAGTATGCCGTTGAGCAAAATAATAGTAAATAGCTGACAATGATTTAAACGAAACGACCTCAGGTGTGCGCGAGTGAAGAAAGGTGCAGGCATGATGGTGGGCGTTGGACTTCATATACAGATGCATATCTCTTATGCCTTAGGCCATAAGATTTTAAAATTTGAAGCTAACAGGGATACTGTGGATCTATCGTGAGGTAACCTGGAATATCACCACTTTATCACCACTTTATCCCCGCTTTAACCCCTGTACCCTATAAGAAGCGGATCAACGAACAATACCCTATCATGAGAGTAAGTCTCAGTTAGTGTAATCCTGTGGTGGTGCCGGCGAATGCCTCCTTCGTATGAGTGTTTAGCGTCTAGATTGTATTATCTTAGTTCTAGTTTCTGAGGATAACGTACGCTTTCCGAGGTCTTGCGTTCCTGCAGGGAACTTTAGGGTGCATGTCTGCACGTTATCCGTAGACCTAATAAATGTCACAAAAAAGAAGGTTCTGGTGCCAAATGTTTGTCCACATGTTCAACTTATATCAAATATAGGGTTAGGCCTAATTAGGCCAGATTTTACGGTTAATGTTTATGCAATTTTTATCTGTCCTTTCCAATTCTACACACAAAAAAAAATCCACTAGAATTGCCTTTAAAGTATCATTATTCTGTACGTCGTATTTCTGACATCTTCGTGGCTCGCTAGGTAATAGCTCTGATAGTTGTTCAGGCTTGATAGATCTCCGTGCCTCCAATACAATCATTCCTAGCCCGTCCGATAATCTTTTGCACGTGGCAGGTCGAAATGCATGTGCACTATGAAATCCTTCATTAGAATCCAGAAATTTTCGGTCGGACTAAGGCCCGTAGAGTTTTAGTTGAGTTTAATTGTGCTATGTAGAGTCAGACTATTATGACACTAGGGCTCCTCTATGACCTATCCCACACCTTCTACAGTGCTCCTATCCCCTTCTACCTTGAACCTAAGATTATCGATACATTGACCCATGACGGATAGCCATTTAGCTCAGTAATTACCCGTAGAATTCAATCCCCTTTTTTACGGGATCTTCAGCTCAAAAAAACTGAAAAAGAGCAGCCATGGAAGCCGGTATACGGGAAAATTTCTCAAAGAAACTGCAACCCCAGCCAAGCGAGGCCTAGACACCAGAATTACACGAGCCACACGAGGTACGAATCTCCATCCGTGTCTCCCTAATATCCCTTAGTCCAGATATTCTCCTTATACCGACACCACCAGCGCTCAGATAGCGGTGCTCTTTCCTCGGGAGACAGTATAATGCCAGAATATCTGTAAACAGAGAGAGTTCATCTTGGTAAAAAGGGCCTCCTTAGTCTAATCCATCACTACCACAACGGGAGCTGGGTACGCCGCAGAAACTCATTTGGGTGACTTTTCCTTCGTGACTAAGTAATGCGTGTTTCTATTGGCTCTGAAGATAAACACCAGGTTCGTAGAGGACGCCACATACAGGTAAAAGCGCAGTCTTGGTCCCCCAGGCCCGGAGAGTAAGCTGGCCAGGTCATGACAAAAATCTTAATGTGGCCCAGCTCAGTTGATGTTTAAGAGGATGAATAAGAGGGAGCTCCATCTTGCAAGAATAGAAAGCCTGGTTTTTCACACATGCAGGAGCTTGTGAGAGGCACGACTTTTAACGGTACCGCTGCAAATCTATTGAGCCCCAATTCTTTTCCGAGAACAAATGAAGGCTTTTCTCATGTTTGCGGAGAGCTGTTGGACCAAAATTTATTAGTTTGTCGTAGAAATTGATGAAAAAAGTACAGACTAGTTGATGGCAGTTGCATTTAGATGGCATTATAGGTACGAAAAGTAAAATAAAAGATTTCAGTAAGGCCTTGACGCTAATTTCGGTTAATTTGAGTGCCTTAAAATTGGCCTAGCTAAGAAGCTCTAGCTGGGCTACACCATGGAGGTGCGTCACTTATAGGGGACGAACTTTAGGGGAAGGCAGTGAAGAGGTGTGAATATATAACGAGCGGGGTGCAAAATATCATATCTCCTATTATGTTTAACTATCATATTATGTAGTGATGGAGCGTTGAATGATAATGATTATTTTTCAATCTTAGGTTTGGGGTTGATTTGTTTCGGCAAAATAAGATGTGTGAGGGATTGATGGAGCCGTCTTGTCAAGATGTCAACGTGCTGAAAGTAAACACCCTTAATGTCCAGGCGTATGTATGAGGGCTCAGCCCCATACATGTACTATGTAATCAGTATTTGAAACATCAGGTCTACGCAGCTATACTTGATGAATATAGGATAGTATTGGGTATAAGTACAGGACAAAGTTTTTGAGTGTCAAGTAAATTATAGTCCATTGTACATTAAGATTTAATATGTCACGATGAGATATCTACATTCCTATAAGATATTTCGACCATGAGAGTTTCGACTAATGATCATACGGACCAGCTATTTGTCTAAGACGTGTGTTATCCTGTGGCTTTGTATGATTTACATCAGCGTTCGCTGCTCGTTATTTTTGACATCGACCCAAAAATTTATGATGAACTATCTTTGATTATGTAATTAATCCATAGATTTGATTTAATTTTTAGAACAAGTGCTGACGGAGATGATTATTCACGTCCCCGTAATTGAGATGAAACGCAGCAGGTCATCCGAGATGAAATCAAATGGTTTGAGATGTTCAATAGAAATCGAGATAACATTTAGAATTCCAGTTTGATTTACGAATTAGAAAGTAGCACGATTAGAGAAATAAGTGCATGTAACGCTAGTAGTATTTGGATAATGCATCCGCAGGCGAAATTGTGCGGTAATTGCAATAGACGATCATTAATTAGTATTAAATCTTGATGAACGTTATGATTTATGGTGCTACGGGAAAGCTTATGCACTAACGTTAACGTTAAATAACCTTCGATCTCTCCCCTGTTCATAGGACGTGACTTATACGGCGTCTGAAATCCAAATTTGGTCTTCGGACTTGCTCATCAATCGGCTGTATCGACCTTGTATCTTTCTCTAAACATCTCTACCGGATACATGCGCCTATCTGAAGACTACAGCATCTCGTAGTCATAGTTTCAAGTTAGGATTCCATGAAGTCCGACTGTTAAAGTTGTTATCGACAACCTGCGATACAATTAGCGCGACTGAATCAGATCAATCGGTACGCAGTTCTCTCCCGTATCCTACAAGATTCCGAGCAGTCTCAACATCTTTCGTATGGTCTACAAACTCTTCATTGGCTTAATTTGAATTAATCCACCTTAAGCTTACACGAAATTCTTAGCAATCGTGCCTCTTCCCGGCATACCGACGTTCCTCCCCAAAACACGAGAATCAACCTTCCTACACAATCACTGTTTTCCTTGGACAGCCCAAAGTCAGCTAAAATACCTCCTAGAAAGTATTGGTGAAATCGGAGAAACGTATTTGAGATGCCTCAAGGACTCTCTCGAGGCACTTTCTCCAGTACTGCAAGCTCTGCAATCACCATGCCACCGGGAGACCGTCCAGCAGGTCGAAGGCCTTCGGCATCGAAAGCTAATAGATTAACTCAATTCTTCTCTTCGTCGCCAAAGACTAGAGAGATGCAATCAGCACACGCTGCACTACTTCAGGCCATTGTGGCGCAACAGCAACACCTACTTAACAATCCCTCCCCGACGATAACCGCACCAACTCTTTCTCCTGCTACCATCTCCCTATCAACTGCGAAAGCCACTGAACCTAGTATTGATGAGCCTTCAATCACCTTATCTCAGCCACTTTCGGCTGTCGAGACCAAGTATCAACACAAGATGGATTCACAATTTGGGCCCCTAGGGAACAAAAGACATAGATACGTGAGCAAGCACCATGGCGAGGAGCTTGTGGAACCTATCGAAGACGATCCGCCTTATTACTATCTCCTAACAACATATCTCAGTTATCTTGTGCTTATTATCTTCGGCCACGTAAGAGACTTCTTTGGAAAAAGGTTCAGGCCGGAGAATTACAAACACTTAAAAGCGTCCAATGGCTACGCTGCGCTTAACAGTGATTTTGATAATTTCTATATTAGAAGATTAAAATTGAGAATAGACGACTGCTTTGCACGGCCGACCACTGGTGTGCCTGGGAGATATATTACTCTAATGGATCGTGAAACTACAGACTTTAACAAGAATTACAGGTTTACGGGCACATACACCCAGACATTAAACATGAGCTCCTATAATTATCTTGGCTTTGCTCAGTCTCATGGGCCTTGT
Organism: Podosphaera xanthii; assembly: GCA_028751805.1. NCBI lineage: Eukaryota > Fungi > Ascomycota > Leotiomycetes > Helotiales > Erysiphaceae > Podosphaera > Podosphaera xanthii. The sequence continues at coordinate 4,779,200 of JAPWIX010000010.1, read as the reverse complement.
GCAGATGCCGTTGAGGAATCTATAAGAAAGTACGGAGTCAGTGTTGCTAGTTCCCGCAGAGATGCCGGAACTAACGATCTGGCATTGGAGGTTGAAGATCGTATTGCTAAGTTCGTCGGAAAACCAGCTGCCATGGTCTTTTCAATGGGATTTTCGACTAACGCCACCTCATTTCCAGCTCTAGTTAGTAAAGGGTCTCTAATTATATCAGATGAGTTAAACCATGCATCGATTCGAATTGGTGCTCGACTTTCTGGTGCTATGATTGCCTCATTCAAGCATAACGATATGAAGGATCTCGAGAGGAAACTACGCGAGGCTATTTCTCAAGGACAGCCCCGAACTCATAGACCCTGGAAGAAAATTCTGGTCGTTGTAGAAGGTCTTTACTCGATGGAAGGAACTCTTTGTAACCTCCCAGGAATTTTGAGACTTAAGGACCGATATAAGTTTCACCTCTTCGTCGATGAGGCCCATTCAATAGGCGCGCTAGGACCGAAGGGCCGCGGTGTCTGCGATTATTTTGGTGTTGATCCTGCCAGAGTTGATATTTTAATGGGTACCCTTACGAAATCCTTTGGTGCTAATGGTGGTTATGTCGCCGCAGAGAAGCATATTATTGATAAATTACGTTCAACTAACGCTGCGACACTCTTTGGAGAATCTCCGGCGCCTCCAGTCTTAACCCAAATACTCTCTGCCCTGAAAATTATCGCTGGGGATAGTGTTCCCGGACAAGGTGAAGAACGGCTCCAACGGATTGCTTTCAACTCGAGATACCTCCGTCTTGGGCTCAAGCGTCTCGGTTTTATTGTCTACGGTCACGACGACTCTCCTATCATACCCATAATGCTTTACAACCCAGCTAAGATGCCTGCATTCTCCCATGAAATGCTCCGTCGAAAAATATCTGTCGTTGTAGTAGGCTATCCTGCCACTCCATTGATATCCAGCCGCGCTCGTTTCTGCGTCTCTGCAGCCCACAACAAGGATGATATGGATCGGCTTCTTAGTGCGTGTGATGAGATTGGTAACATCCTCCAATTGAAATTCAGTACTGGAATTGCTGGAGGAGTGAAACAATTGGCAAACGATGAAACACCCAATACGAGGTTTGAGGCAAAAGCTAGTGTTTGTCGGGAATCGATTACTCCTCCTAGATGGTGTTTGAAGGATGTTATTGCATGTGGCGTTGAAGACGTTAAAGTGCCACTGCGCTAATTTTGCTGGCTCAGAGGTGAAGACCATTTGTCCGTGGTGTTCGTTTGAAAAAATAGATACCCTTTGTGTTATATGATAATTAATTGTTACTAATTTTCTTATCATGGGAAGCTTTCTTCACTATTCCCGGCGACAATCATGACAAAATTCAAACTCTTGTATTATATTAGAATACATTTTATTTCATGACAGGATGCGACGATTGATGAGATGAAATCCTCTCTGAATGATGCGATCTCGTACAAGAGGGTGAAATATCACTGAACATCTTCTCAATTACCAAGTCTCAACAATTGAAGCAATTTTAATTTTATTTAAATCTTTCAGGAGCTTATTGAAACTCGAAAAGCTCGATTTCACCACGAGCTATATAACTTCAATGATTAATGCACACAGTGGCTTGCATTTGTGGTCGAAAAATTCGTTAAATTTGAGAAAATTTGTCATATCTCAATGATTTGACAATTCTTCATACCAACCAAACTTCTTTCATTTTTCTACTATTCCAATCACTTTTAGATCCAAGGTTACAAAACAAATCGTTTTTATGCTGGTCTTGGTACATTGTTTTACTAGGACACTTGCGGGCACCTCGTACCAAGACCTGTGGACCATCTCTTGCTCAATACTTAATTAATATTTCCATGTTGCAAATAGTATTATTCGTATCTTTAATTCTGTATTTCAGAATTATAATAACTGATCTCGCCATTCGAAATCGTAGCAATTTCCTGTATAAATCACGAAGAAACGATGTAATTAGGGTATTCAAACACCTCATCGAAGATATAGTGTCCAGTAATACATAATTAGGTACGCTAAGTGACGACGGTAAGTGAAGAAGTTGGTCCTGGAGTTAGATAGTGATACCCTTGAAAGTCCGGCGTCACAATGGCATTACGTAATGAATCTTTAATTTTGGTTGGGAAATCATACATATTGTTGGACAGAACATATCACGTCTTAGTAGTAGAGCCCCCCGGGCACTTAGACGGGATCACAGCGGCATAGACGCGTAGTCACGTAAAGTAGAGACCATACATAATTTCCCTTCCTCGGGAATTCTGCTTTCCTCTTTAGTGAAATATAACCGGATTCCTAGGATCGGATGGTGCAGTTGTACACTATTCGGGGCATTCTCCCAAGTAGAGTCTGGATAGCTTGGAGACATGCCCCACTTGAGACAGGAGAAAGCTGGTTCGATTTCAGCAAGACCCGCACATCACTTCTCCCGCGGTGATAATGTATTCGAAGGATGACGAAGGTATACTCAGATAACCACAGGTTATTCTCGCTTTTCCCTATGGTGGGTGTTCACGGAAGAGGGTACATGTCGTAAGGCGTTATTCTCGTAGTTGTAACTGCAAATGAAATCTGGGTATGTGTGTTCCAAACGTCAAACAGAGTTGTTCTGCGAAATATACATGTTTTCCGTAATCGTGCGCGTCACAGCCTCAGGCTGCATACGCAGGAATGGTTTAAAAAAACAACCTGATTCCTTCGACCTCATTACTTCACATCCTAAATTTTCTACGTGATCATTACACTGTAGTAAATATAATTTTAACACATATCTAAATTACTTGGTAAACATTGCGTTGATCTTTAGCCCCGCTATCAATTGTAAGTTTACTTCTTGCTTGCCATCGCTTTGCGTATTGAAAATAAAAAAAATTTCCCAATCGAAGCTACAGACTTAACATATGTCGAAACTTATCGAAATACACTGCTGAAGACTACTCCCTTGTGTTTGACGTATTCCGTGGATCTATAATATACTCAACCGATTCATTTTCAAAATTATGCTTATAATTTTCTGAGTAACTATGGGTGAGATCGATCTACCAAACATGTTATTATTTTATTGGGCTCGGGGTAAGACTCGAGACTGAAACAGATTTCGCAAGATGAGCACTCCTTTTTTTGATCTACTCCGACACAACAAGAGGGAGAGACGAGGGAAATCGCCTAGATCCTAAGATGTAGTCCAAGTACAATCCATTTTCATTTAGAAACATTCTCGTGGATGCAGCTTTTAGGCTATGACACTGGTACGGTATACTATGTCACTACGATAAAATTCGTCACCCTGTCAATTAAAAATGGATCTTATATAGAGTATCAGAGTCAATTAGTTTTACTTGCATGTAGTACTGTAGCCCTAGACATTTTTGCTAATTAGCGCTAATTTTGTCTAACTAGTAACAATACTTAGGGCTGCAATACTACATGCTAGTAAAACTAAGTGACCCGGATGGCATTTGAAGATATCGCTTAGTTAGGCACCTGACAGCCTCTCCTACCCTCAACCCGTACGTCTGCCGCAGAAACGTATTCTAGCCGCCAACGGCAATCCGGTCTTATCTTCGTCATCGTCACATGCATGACCAAGCGAGAAACGTAGTGTGCGGGTCTTGCTGGATTCGAGCCGGCTTTCACTTAGCTCAGGTGGGGCATATGTCCAAGCTACAGTCCAACCTCATCTATAGCGATAGTGGGTCCCGGTATAAATGTTAAAAATATTTATCGAAATTAAACAATTTATATTTGCAATACTTATCCCTGAACGCAATATGTAAGGGTAAGTGTTGCAAATATAAACGTACAAGTTACAATGATACTTTTCAACATTTATACCGGGACCCTTTATCGCTATAGATTAGCTTGGACTGCACCTAGACTCTGCTGTGGGGAGCGGCCTGGATGAGGTACTGTAAGAATATAAAATAATATTAGCCGAAAATCATTATAATTTGAGCTACAATAAGAACAACACTTAAGAACACAAAATACATAAATTATGAATATACACAAATAATACATAAATTATGAATATACACAAATAACACAAATATAGATTATATACATAAATTATACATTAATTTTTTTTATACATAAAATATACATAAACATACAAATTATACAGCTGAATAGATTGGGTATAAATAAATAAATTATAAATACAAGGGTTAACAAGACTAAGATCGGCAAACGTATGATGCAGATCAATAATATTAAAATTAATAGTACAAGAAGTACTAGCACTAGTCTGTGCATGGGTTCTAAATTAATACAGCACAGACCATCGCAACATCTTTAAGACTTAACTCAGATGAGCACAGACACAAAAACCCTTGGATATTAAGATCATCAGTCATAGCAACACCTATGTCAAAGAGTTTCTCTCTTAGCCAAAATATCTTAGAACATTTTAGAGGGATTAGAAACTAAGTTATTTTGGGACTAGCTAATGGCTTCATGTATAAATAGAGGAAGTTTTCCTTCAAGGAAAAAAAAAAAAACAAGCATAACAAATATTCCTCTGAATATAGATCTTACCCAATACACAAATATTCACATCTAAAGTATTTCTTGGTTACACATACACTGCCAAACATAAAAAATTATTCTCACGGTAAGTGTATACGCTTCCACAAACAATTAAACCTTGAATCTGCTACTTTATTTTTATAGGTACCACTGCATTGTCCGACCCTTTTGATCACTAGTGTACGGAGGTACAGCCCATAAGTATTATTCCATGTCGACCAGGGGGGACTTGGCCACCACAACGCTTTCCTTAACTAGGCAACATCGCGAGAATGCACCTTGCACCCATTCTATAAAAAATCAAGTAGCAGATTCAAGATTTAATTAGGTATGGTGGAAGCGTATACATTAACTGGGAGAAATAACTTTTGTTTAAAAGTGTATAATTTTCTAACCATGAAATGTTGTGGTTGAATAATTTTGTAGATTGTGTATGATGTATAATTGGACTGTTGTTCGTTATAATCTTTTAGTCAGGGGAAAACTTCCTCTATTTATACATGAAGCCATGAGCTAGTCCCAAAATAACTTAGTTTCTAATCCCTCTAAAATGTTCTAAGATATTTTGACTAAAAGAGAAAACTCTTTGACATACTCTCATGATAGGGTATTGTTCGTTGATCCGCTTCTTATAGGGTACAGGGGTTAAAGCGGGGATAAAGTGGAGATAAAGTGGTGATATTCCAGGTTACCTCACGATAGATCCACAGTATCCCTGTTAGCTTCAAATTTTAAAATCTTATGGCCTAAGGCATAAGAGATATGCATCTGTATATGAAGTCCAACGCCCACCTTCATGCCTGCACCTTTCTTCACTCGCGCACACCTGAGGTCGTTTCGTTTAAATCATTGTCAGCTATTTACTATTATTTTGCTCAACGGCATACTTATATTTCATTCATCTATCTAATTTTTACTTCATGTGAGTGCATCTGAACCTTAAGTCAACTACTTTAGAAGATTTTAATTTACTGTACTAGATTGCCGCAAAGATGGATTCACCTCAACAACCTTCTCCATCATCAGCATCTCCTACTTATGCAAAACGCCTAACACAAACTCAACGTATTCAAGTAAGTCTGAAATCTACAAATTGATAAGGTTAAGAGAGTAACATGTGCAGGTTAGAACCTTGGCCAGTGAGGGACACAGTTAAGTCAAAATCTCTCAACGCCTTGGGATTACATGGCGACAGGTACAATACACCATGAGCGTTGAAAATACCGAGCCTCAGTACTCCAGTGGTAGGCCACCTATTCTAAGTAGTTCCCAGGTCGATGAAATAGAATTTTTCGTCTGTTTATCATCGGAAAATCGTCGGATGTCATTTTTCCAACTTGCACATTTTATATTTCGGCACTTTGGTGTGAGCGAGGATGTGATCCGACGTGAACTGGCAAAGAGGGGATATGCACGCAGGATTGCACGATTAAAACCTCCTATCTCTTCAGTCAACAAACTGAAGAGATATGAGTTTGCCAGAATACATCTCCACTGGCGGAAGGAACATTGGATGAGAGTCCTCTGGTCCGACGAGACTTGGGCTATGAATGGTCGGCAAAGTGATCGTTGGGTCACAAGAAAGGTCAGTAGTCCCTTAAAGCCTCCTAAGATTTAGAGTTCCCTTGAGCTAAGTTTAAGTCAAAGATTGGGGAAGAGTACGAAGATACCTGTGTCCTAGCCAAGACGCGGAGGAGAGTTGGGTGAATGTTCTGGGGATCTTTCTTTGGACGACAGAAGGGGCCTTGCCTGATTTGGGAGAAGGAGTGGGGCCATATCACTGCGGCCAGTTACTGCGAGAGGATAGTGCCTCTCATAGAGAGTGCGGTCTTTCGGGAACCAGGACTAGATGTGATGCAGGACAACGCCCCTCCTCACAAGTCGAGGCAAACTATGCGTGAGTTTGAAAGGAGGAATATTTCTCTAATGGAGTGGCCGCCATATTCTCCTGATTTAAATCCGATAGAAACTTTGTGGAGTTATATGAAAGCGTACATGGAGCGTCTTTATCCAGCGTTGGATCAAGGGGGCAGCGGAGTCAAGGGCATCTTCGTCAAATAGTGAACGAGGCGTGGGATCTGGGGTTTAATGGGGATGACTTGGAGAAACTGATAGATTCGATGCCCCGAAGAATCAGAGCCGTTTACGAAGCTGAAGGCGGATATGTAAATTATTAGCTAGATAGAAGTATAATTTATTTATGAAATGTATTAATGAATTAAAAAGTGAATAGAGGGCTATAATGGACCAAAAAAGCAAAACCAACGAATATTTCGTTGTGAAATTTTTGCCATACAAATTTAAAGTTTAGGTGGGGAGATCTACTTATCGTCATGCTAATTCAAGTTAGTAAAAGCCTATATACCCTGTAAAAGTCGAATTTTAGCGCCTATACACGATTAATACCGTAGTATCAGAGTAGGTGTTGAGATGGTCTGTGCTGTATTAATTTAGAACCCATGCACAGACTAGTGCTAGTACTACTTGTACTATTAATTTTAATATTATTGATCTGCATTATAAGTTTGCCGATCTTAGTCTTGTTAACCCTTGTGGTAGTAATTTATTTATTTATACCCAATTTATTTAATTGTATCATTTGTATATTTATGTAGAATTTGTGTATAAAGATAATTAATGTATAATTTATATTAATGTAGAATTTATGTATATATTCTATATTTGTGTTGTTTGTGTATATTCATAATTTATGTATTATTTGTGTATATGTATACTTTATAGTACAACAGTGATTATTGTATTTTATGTTGATTTATATTCTTGAGTGTTATTCTTATTGTAGCTCCGTTTATAATTATTTTCGGCTAATATTATTCTATATTCTTACACATTCCTACTGTGTTTTGTATGAGTTCTAATGATCAAAGCATTGATTCAATGATTCCCAACTCATAATACTAAATGCAAAATAATTCCTATTCTTATAATAACTAATACTTAGTAAACAATCCATTGCAATGATGTTGTTGTCATCGGAATACATACAAAACTGTAAGAATATAGAATAATATTAGCCGAAAATAATTATAAACGGAGCTACAATAAGAATAACACTCAAGAATATAAATCAACATAAAATACAATAATCACTGTTGTACTATAAAGTATACATATACACAAATAATACATAAATTATGAATATACACAAACAACACAAATATAGAATATATACATAAATTCTACATTAATATAAATTATACATTAATTATCTTTATACACAAATTCTACATAAATATACAAATGATACAATTAAATAAATTGGGTATAAATAAATAAATTACTACCACAAGGGTTAACAAGACTAAGATCGGCAAACTTATAATGCAGATCAATAATATTAAAATTAATAGTACAAGTAGTACTAGCACTAGTCTGTGCATGGGTTCTAAATTAATACAGCACAGACCATCTCAACACCTATGTCAAAGAGTTTTCTCTTTTAGTCAAAATATCTTAGAACATTTTAGAGGGATTAGAAACTAAGTTATTTTGGGACTAGCTCATGGCTTCATGTATAAATAGAGGAAGTTTTCCCCTGACTAAAAGATTATAACGAACAACAGTCCAATTATACATCATACACAATCTACAAAATTATTCAACCACAACATTTCTTGGTTAGAAAATTATACACTTTTAAACAAAAGTTATTTCTCCCAGTTAATGTATACGCTTCCACCATACCTAATTAAATCTTGAATCTGCTACTTGATTTTTTATAGAATGGGTGCAAGGTGCATTCTCGCGATGTTGCCTAATTAAGGAAAGCGTTGTGGTGGCCAAGTCCCCCCTGGTCGACATGGAATAATACTTATGGGCTGTACCTCCGTATGTGATCGATCCACTCCGGCACAAGCATGAACTACATACCTAGTTCCATAAAATTTACAGGGGAGTAGGGTTAAAGTTCACGATTGTTCCGGAGCGTGTTCATCGCGAGACTAGTTAAGCATCGGAAGGCGTTGAGAATTGATTTTAAGGGGAGGGAGTGGACTGTATACTAAAGATGGGGTGCAATATATCACGACCCTTAACGAGAGATCTTGATTCATTGAATCCCATCTGATACCGAATTTGCTTGTAGTAACGCGAAAATTTGATGGTCGTGAGCGAATTATACAGATCATGCATGTTGAGTATTGTTGGTGGTATACTACATATCCAGGTCAAATGGTCCTGCTACAAGTATACTCGGTACGCGGAGTGTTAACTAGCTATTCAATGTTGGGGAAATAGATTTCCCAGGCATTTCTCACTGCTTGTGATATGGTAGGACTGAAGGTGGGTATTAATTTAAATGTATATGTTCCTTGATCATAATAATCACGTATCACAAATAGATCGGTTGTCAATCGCAAGAGTGGTTCTTGTGTCAAGGGAGTTCTTTTGCGCCATTCAAGATTCCGGTTAACCAGATAGGTAAAGAGGTTGACACGGTTAGAAATTTGGTCAAATGCTAGGTCTCTAGCCCAAGAGCTATTGATATGAAAATCTATACAAGTACTTCTGTAAAAATCTCGACTTCCAGTGTCACGCCTCCTGGGCACAAAGCTAGAGCCTAGACACGTGGATCATTAAATTAAATAAAACCGAACCAAGCTCCATTTGACGCCTCGACCCAAAAATGAAAAAATGTAAGGATTTATACATAATTTAAAGGATGATTTATTTTATCACCCTTCTCGGGGTCTCTTCCCATTACTTTCTGGATGGGCTGCAATTGTCCCATCGTCTCTTGGCCTTTTGATTCCAACTTGGCCAGATGCATTATATGGGAGTGCAGCGACATTTAAGCCATGTCCGCCTCTGTTCGAGATCCCACCGCCTAGGCCTCCACCCCGTCCTCGAATACCACCTTTGGGAGGTTGGTAGTTCTGGTGGCCTCCACGTGCACGTATATTTGGGCCACCGCGCATCATAGGGATAGAAGATACGCGCTGAGGAAGATGTTGTGGCTGAGGTGCCTAAGAAAGTATGAGAAAATAAAGGTGGCCTAGGAGTAGAAGACTTACATTTCCAGTACTACTTGTAGGCGCAGGTATCCCAGCGGATACAGCTGGTGACTCCTGGGCAGGTGTTTGTGCTTGACTAGAGGGTTTACCTCTAGATGACCCTTGTTTTAATGGAGTGGACGTATTTGGGTTTACTGGTGTGCCTGTTCCTGAGTGAATAGTTTTAGTAGTACGTTAAATGTGCTTAGAAGATACATACCATCATTGGATGTAGTTTGAGATGGAGTAGAAGTATTGACAGGAGGAAGTTTATAATTCTTTACTTCAACCCAAACTTCACTAACTGGTCGCTGTGGAGTTACTTGTGCAGCAACCTCTACGATTTGTAATTTCCCTGTGGCGAGACGAATTCGATTCTCAGTCATGTTCATCTTGAGGGCAGATCTTTTAGACTCCATTGAGACAGCTTGAACTTTAGTTAATTCCGCCTTTTGTTGGGCTTCGGCAAGTATTTTTGAATGCTCATCTTTCAGTTTCTGAGTCTCAACGGCAATCTTAGATACGATATTTCCCTTAATAATTTCTCGGATAGTTTTGTTATTCTGACAAAGCTGACGAGCATCTTCCTCTGAAATACTTGAAAGTGAAGAGCTTTCGGCTGATAACTTCTGAGCGGGAGTCGTTTGCTCACTTGGAACTGCCGATGTTGAGTTGTCCATTGGAAGTGAATTTTCTATATTTGCTCGGAGCGGCGTACTAGCTGGCTGAATGTTTTGGCCAGCTTTAGATTCTGCAATCCAAATCTGTCTCTCTTGCTCGAGTTTTAATTTATACTCGGCTTCGATTTCTGCTTTTTGGGTTTGTTTTGCTTCTGCAAGTTTCTTATTCAATGCGGTTTTCATAGCATCAGATCGCTTTTTTAACTTGTTTTCCATTTCTTCTTCAATTCGTTTAGCCTTTTTCTCATGTTCTCGAACTAAGGCTTCTGCTGAAGCCACTTTGTTTTCTAATGCTTTTCTTTCGGCATCCAATAGCCCACTGTTTGTGCTGGCCTGATCTTCATTGGACCCATTATTAGCACTAATTTCATCATTCTGGCCATCTTCGATATCACGGTCCTCTGTCGTATCTGTAGACGAAAGTTTTTGACTCAGGAGATCTTCAGATACATTAACGGGGTAATTCTCACGCTGCTGGTTTTCCCTTTCAAGCTTTTCTCGTAGATCTTTTAGTTCTACTTGCAAAGCTTGCTTTTCTTGTGTAATCCTCTCAAGTTCCAGACGGAGTTCGGAAACTTTGACTTCATCCACAGGGTCATATTGATGCGAAGAGGTAGCATTTGTTGGGGTTAGTAAAGATTGTTGTGATGCTGCGACTGCTTTATCTCTTTCTGATTTCACGGCATCGAGTTCCTGAATAAGATTAGATAATTGTTCTCCAGCAGAATCTTTTTCTTGCACAGCCGCCTCCAAGACTTGCTGAAGGCTCGAAAGTTGTAGATGAAGAGATTCTTTTTCTTGAATAGCAGCGTCTCTTTCTCCAGTTCTATCCTTAATATCTTTCGTATTGATTCGGTTTCTTTCCTTGGCCTGTTCTATCAACTTTTGTCTACTTTGAAGCCAGTTATTCTTTTCAACCTCGAAATTATCAATCTTTTCCAGCATTGGCCCCTTCTCCTCGAGCAGGGAGTCACGTTCGATGGTCAGTGTTTTAATGGTTTGCTTGAGCTGTTCCATATCGGCAGGATCGATTCGATCGTATTTAGATATTATATCTTGGGTGCGTTTCTGCCATCGATCGCGATCTTCTCGTAAGAGGTGCACCTCACCCTCCAGCGTTTCTTGACTGTGCTCTAGCTCACGGATTCTCATTTCCAAGGGTTGGATCTGATTTAGTAAGTCATCAACACGCTTTGTCTTTTCAGCGAGTTGAGACTGGGCCTGACGAAGTTCATTGCGCAAAGTGGTGCTACTTTCTCTAAATAGGTTTAACTCATTCAACTTTTCCATAAGGTCCTTGTGTGCAACAGAACTTCTACCTACATCTGCCTGAGAGCGTCTCTCTTGGTCAAGTTTAAGCCGAGTTTCATCTAGTTGAGACAGGGTATATTCGAGCTGTTGCTGCAATCGTTTTGCTTCCTGAACTTTCAGATCATACTGAACTTCAACGATTTCTTTTTCACGGCGTAGGAAAGAATTCAATTCTCGGAGACCCTCTATATTGCGATCTTGGAAGTTGTTAAGATCTGGAGAGCTATTTTCAGGGTCTTGCTCCAGATTTCTGCTTTGCTGCAGCGATAAAACTTGAGCATTAATATTTTCTAGTTGTTCATGCAAGATCCGATTTTGAGAATTAAGGTCATCTCGTCTGCTGCGCAATTCCTTTATTTCTTGTTCGAGTTGCTCGCGACGTTCTGCCCAGGAAATTTCGCTCTGACTCAGCACAACCCGAGAGGACTCGGCCTCTGATTTTAGCACAGCAGAATCAATTTTTAATTGATTGAGCTCAGCACGGACATTCTGAAGGAGCTTAGCCGCCTCCGCATGTTTTACTAATTCATTTTCGTAACTTTGTTGAGCCTTAGCTGCAATATCTGCTTGAGCGCGTAGATCTTGTTGATGAAAATGAGCGATAGTAGCATGGCGGTCATCTTCGTCTTTTAAGCGGGAGATTTCATTTTGAAGTGAAAGCTTTTCTTCTTCAAACTTTCTGGCAACATCTCCTTGCTGATTACGTAAGTTAGTTAATTCATTATTGGTCTTTGTAAGCTCCGCAGATATATCATCAGCTCGCTGTTCAAGTTCCCGAATCTTTGTATTTTTTTCCTCAATAATCCGATCCATCTCTTCACGAAACTGGTCACTTATGGTGTTCAGATTTTGCATCTCTTCTTCAGACGTCTGGGCTATAGATTTATATTGTTCTGTCTGAGATTTGGCACTTTCAAGCTCAGACTTAGCGAGATCCAGATCTCTCTTGAGTTCCGAAATTTCAATCGATAAATCTTGTTCTCTAACCAAATTATCTTGAGAATCATCGCTGATATTGAATCGCCGAGCTGGCTTTGGCTGTAGAAGTATTAATCGTTCTTCAGCACTTTTGAGCTCAATAGTAAGCTCATCGACCCGGGACTGAAGATGATCACGACTGGTTTTCGCTGCTACGAGCTCTTCCCGGGCAAGACTTAGACTAGATGCAAGATTATCAATGCGGTTCTGATTTTGTTGTAAATCGTACTCTCTTCTCAGCTGAGCTTTCTTGTTCTCTTCGATTTCGTCACCTAACTTTCGTTTCATATTATTAAGCTCTGCTTCTAAAGATTCAACCCGAGATTGCAATCGCCGTCTTGTTTCTGATTCAGAAAGTTCACGCTCGTTTTGAAGTGTTTGTTGGTTTGCAATCAAGGCGTTCAATCTGGCGCGTTCGTTGACGAGAACTTCATTATCCTGGCTTAGCCGTTCTTGAATATCTTTCCAAAGCTTTTTTTCTGCTTTTAGATTAGCATTTTCGTTTCGCATACTCTCTAATAATCCTTTGGATTCTACTAAGTCTTCGGCGACCTGTTGGGTACGTAGATCTTGCTTGGCAGCTGCCTCGGAAAGAAGGTCTGACCTCTTTTGAAGTTCTTTATTTTCATTCCTCAGCATTGCATAATTCGAGTTGAGTAGATCAAAGCGATCAGTGACAAGCATCAATTTACTGTTAACCTTAGCTATTTCAGCTTGGAGTGTATTCTTTTCCTGTGACAATTTTGCTACTTGTTCTTTGAGAGTCTTTCGATCGATAGTCTGCTCCTCTCGGTATTGATCATATTGAGTCTGAAGGTTTCGAATTGCAACAGTTAGATCAGTATTATTGGCATCTCCAGGTTCAGTTGAATAACCGTGACCATTTGGAAGCCCATTCAGGGATTGACGAAATGATGAAGAAAGATCTGTATTCTGGGGGATTGGACCTCGATGTTGAAGCATGCGCCTAAACATGTCCCGCTCCTTGATGTAGCTTTCTGATCTGATATTGAGGTTGTGCAATTCATCTTTGTAATCTTCAATTTTATTAAGAAGTCTTTGAACTTCTTTATGATCCTCTGCAGCTTGATGTTTAGCCGCCAGTGCTTCCTCGCTTTCCATCTGGGCCCCCAGCTGTCTGATAATTTTAAGTTGTTCCTGATTTTTCTGCTGGAGTTCACTAATATTGCGAAATGCGACTAGTCTCTCACTAATAAGCCTATCAGTTGCAGTGAGCTCATCTACATCATTTTCTCCAAAATCTTTCGTGATGAGAGACTCAAACTGGACTTTTTCTGTCGTGTTTAGTTCGACCCAGCCGCGATCTCGAGCAACTTGATCGGCCAGCAATATTTTGACCTGAGTACTAAGATCTCGAAGTTGTTGGCTAAGGATATTGGATTCAGCCTGGGCAGTCGAGGCCTCACTCTTCGCTTGCCTGGCATTCTTCATTGCGCTCTCTCTTTCTTTGCCAGTCTGGTCGACGAACTTTGACATTTCAATTAACTCCATTTCAAGACGCTTATTTTCTAGCTCTAACTCATCAATATACGGTTTCTTGGCCTCCAAACCTTCTACCATCTGGTTTATTTGGGTTTCCAAGCTGTTGGTCTTGAGTTTTTCTTTTTTCAATTCGGTTTTAACCTTACAGAGCTCTTCAATAGCCTGTGTTGCAGTAACAATGGACCTACTCCGTACGGAGCCGGGGGTTCTAAGTTGGAGGGGCGAGCTAGGATGTCCGAAAATTGATCCATTTAGAGCTTGATGTGGGGTTCCAGGTCTAGAAGTATGATGACCTTGTGCTAGGAGTGACTCAAGACGTTCGATGTCGGATTCCAACTCAATAATCCGATTCTCGGCCCGCTCACGATCTTGTCTTTCAGCTTCAGCTTCAGCTCGACATCGACCAACTTCTTCGGCAGCATTGTCCTTGATTTTTTCGATACTAGTTTCAACATCCATTAATCTTGTTCGGTGTGTTTGCGCCTGTTGTGATTGTAGTTCAGCCAGCCTCTTCGAACCTTCAAGTTCTTGTCGGAAACCATCTTGAGTTTTTGCTGCCTCTTCTTGGAGCTGTTGAATCCTGGCAAGGGAATCTTCGGCCATTTTCTGTACTTCGTCAAGTCTGGTACGTAGCGCTTGCTCCGTTTTTTTCGTCGACTCTAAATTGGCCGCGAGCTCTTCATTCTCACGTTGTAATTCAGCTACTCGGGCACCCTTCTCTTTCCGGTATCTCATAGCTTCAGCACTCTTTGCCTTTAATTCGCTCTCTAGCCACTCGTTGTTACGCTTGACTAACTCGAGCTCCTGCTTAAACGATCCTTCACGGAAGCTAGCACTAGAAGCTGCCGACTTAGCATTTTGCACATCTTGCTGGAGAGCATTTATATGTTGGCTTAATTCTAGCCCTTTTTGATGTTGCTTCTGTAACTCTTTCGCGAGCTCGTCATTTGCAGTGCTCTTTGATTCTACTACCACGAGAGTTTCACGATTTGAAGCTTCGAGTGATAAAATTCGTCCACGAAGAGCCTTAATTTCGGTGTTTGACGTCAGGGATGAAGATTTAAGAGTTTGAAGTTCATTTTCAAGGGAGTTTCTTAATTTTTCTGTACCATAATTAGAGCTGGTCATAAAAATATACGTGGACTACAGACCCTCTTCACTCAACTTAATTCTGACTTCTTCGACAGTTTTTTGTGTCTTATCTAGGTTTGCTCGTAGGCCTTCAATTCGTGTCTCTGACGTTCGAATAGTATTCTCTAATTCAATATCGGCACGTAATTTATCTGCAGCGAGTCCATCATGTTCGTGCGCTTTGATAGATATTGCTTCCAACACTGATCGGACTATTTCAACTGTTGGAGCATCGATTAGAGAGCTGAGAGTTGGTTGCGGTAGACTTAAGTATGTCGAAAGATACTCGATGTCTAATGTCGTAGTCGCCATAATTGTAAAAGTTCCTCGAGGGCATAGGTGTGGAGACCATGAAAGAAGGGCTCCTGGTTGACAGCGCGTAGACAAAATTCAGATTTCTTTGCAATCCTGGGGGAACTTATTGGGCTAATTAATATATCTCCAGAGCTTAAACCATTAGCAAACCCAAGAGGAGGTACTCTAGATGGAAAGGGTTATTGAAAAGGTTCTTCAGCGGCTTTTGCCATTTAATCGTTGAGCTGGTAGAGCTGGATTAGACAGGGAGCAAATTAAGTTCATGGCCTGGCCGGTCCCGGAAAATTAATTTTACGTGTGCAGCCAGGTTGAAAAGCCTTGTCCCGTCACCTAAGAAAGGTAGATAGCAACAACCAATGCCCCATGAAACACTCCTTTGGCGTCAAAGTTGAGTACACACACTTATTCTCCAGATCGAATTCACCATCCTCCGTCAACGGTTTTCGAATTTAAGATGTCTTCACATCTGGATAGAATGCAGGCGAGCTTCAAAAATGAGGCTAAATCATCAGCTTCCAAAGTTTCTATAAAACGTGCCGCAAATGTAACAAGTGCACCTCCTTCCTCTACTCTTTCAAACCCCTCAAACGCATCAAAAGGTGAAATCAAGGAAAACAAAAGGAAACGAGAGCCAACCAACATTGTCTACTCTCAGCCGATCCCTACTGGCTACGGAACGGAGGCTTTTACACAAGTAACTTATGTCATCGAATTTTTAAAGAAAAAAGATGAGCGGAAGACATTTCAAGAGATTCTACAATATTTGAGCCAAGTGAATGTGGACGAGCGCAAGAAAAAGCTTATTGCGAGGATCTTACGACAGCACGAACGTGTTCGATGGATACCCGACCCAAATTTGAAGACTCAAACATGGGACTCGGGTCATTTTGAGCATCGCCCAATCATTGAGGTCCGGACTGAGAAAGAATTACTTAGCTATCTCCAGAAAATGCCAAATGCGCAAGGGGTTTCTGTAAAAGATCTTAAGGATGGTTGGCCAGGCTGTGATACTACAATTGACAAGCTGGAGAAAGAACACCGAATTCTTGTCACTAGGACTAAGAAAGACAATCATGCTCGTATGATTTGGAGTAATGATCCAACTCTGGTTCATGAAATTGATCCTGACTTCCAAACGATGTGGCACAAAGTAGAATTACCCAGTATCAACGAACTCGTCCGGAAGCTTCTCGAAGCTGGGCAGAAACCTGCCAGTGAAGACCCGAGCAAGCGTATCAAAGCAGCACCCAAGTTAAAAGAAAAAAAGAAAAGAGCTCCGCGAAGTGGCGGAAAAACCACGAATACACACATGGCTGTCAGTCTATTACTAATTGGAGAATTCTTTAGGCTAACCAAATTAATAGCATCTACTCAAGGACTTCTCACACCTCAAGCGCTAGCATAAAGTTTATGGTCACTATTTGGCATGTTGAAGTAGTAGCAAAATTTAGCGATGGCGTTCAGGTTTTTTATTGGTGATTAAAAGTTTGAATCAAAGGGTAGCTCAATTTCTGGGTACATGTAAGTTAAGATTTTGTGTTGCTGTACAATTTAAAGTTTGAAATCTGCTTTTCACAAAGTCCATTAACCCTAGCAGAGACTGTCACGTCATGTAATTACAAATCATGTTCCTTTAAAGAATAAGATGAAATCTCAAATTCCGAATCTTAAGCCGATCCTGGCGACCGAAATATCTATTCTGCAGTTACCTATTCTATACTGCTTCGACCATCTCCAGTAACAGATCTCGATTCTCCCAGGTCATCCGATACTCTTCTCCCAAGACTCATTGAGATAAAACCAAACGACTGCGCGCACAAGCAAAGGCCCAAAGCAAGACCACGCAGCATTATTGGGAACCCTCCGCTTAGAGGACCCACAAAACCAAGGAAAGGCCTGAACAAACCTCATCTTCTTGGTTTGAATCGGTACCCACATACCTCCTACTGCAAGTTTCAGTCAACCAACCTAGTTTTAAGACTTCGATCCGCTTCCTGATTTAACTCCAAACACATTGGCTATTGCTACACCAGCCTACCGAGTTGCTAGGGATGCAAAATTTGATTCACTAAAGAGTCCCAAGAAGTTTTATAATTCGTGAGCAGGGAACCAGACAAAACACAACATCTTTGTTCTTTTTCGTAGGACTCTTAAAGAGCAAGGGGGCACACCATCATGAGACTTACGTACGAATCCTATAGACGCAGAATACATGGTGTTGATCAGTGAATTTGATAGATTACATAGTGTAGTAGACCCTAGACTAAAGTCGAGCTCCTATTTTTAAAAAAAATTCGATTTCGGAGCACGTAGGCATATGACAGCGTCACAAGAATTTTGAGAAGCATTTGACAGTAAGCTTTTAGTGCCTAGAGGCTTATTTTTCGGGAGGAGACAAAGTTAACGAAGTCTAGATGTGATAGTCAACACAAATTCCATTTCTTCTGGATTGGTCATTGCGATCGTAGAGATGGATGGAGAGTAAAATATTTTAATTTATTCCCTCCTCTGATCAATCTATTATTTTCAGGCTTTACTTGAGACCTTTAAGATAAACTAGTGTCCGCCATTTGACTCAAGAAATTTGAGGGTTGATGTATGTCCGGGCTAAAGACTTGAATGCGGTTTCTCTTTTTCAACGCCGTGGTATTAGGACGCTAGGAACCTAGAGGAATAAGCCTTACTCCGAGGCTGTAACAGCGCGAGCTATCTCAGATTAGTACATTATTTATCTGACAGGATGATTATTCGTACTGTATATCTGTAATTTGCTATGACCGACGACCTTTTTGATTTGACCCTTCTCTTCCAGATCCTTCAAACACTTTCGTGCTAAGGACCCGTTGATCTTTAACCGATCGACTAATGTGGCTACAGTAACAAGACGATATGACTGTACATCTTTATAAAGCTTGTCTGATATTGCTTTATCCAAGATAACGGCATGCTGGGCCTTGTCCTTGACTAAGAAAGTGTTAAAATGAATCATTTAATTATCACATTTCCACATACCCTTTCCCTTAGACCACTGACATCAAAGTTAGCTTATAATTTGTTGACGAAGGAATATTTGTACCTTTTTCTTTTGCTTTTTAGCTCCAGTATTTGCTGGCGCTAAAAGCAGTCAGAATATAATGATAGGAACATCGAATTGAGTCTGAGCGGTGCAACCGTTTGCTAAGATTTAGACTGGTGGAATTTTGGGGGCTGGAAAGAAGGCATTCTACAGACTCTACTCACCCATGGTCAAAAATTTGCAAGTTAATGTCGATGGTCGAAGAGATGCAAGTCGAGACTGGTGTTCCTATGGTGTTGAATGGTCAAATGCTTCAGTGGTTTCGGTTAACTATTATGCAGCATATCTTTAAGGGTTATGGTGCTTACAGCCCTGAGTTTAGTCCTAATTAGGCTTAGAATCCAGAGTAGATCAATCTTGGTGTCGGCTAATCATTTGTGTGTATCTCCAAGCGAGTTTGCAACAACTTGAATCTGGATCTTGATACGACAAGCCACCGCCAAAATGTCTGATTCAGCTGGAGATATCGAAGTTGAGATGATCCCTGGTAGTCAGATTCTCCCAAAAGACGTCACAGCAGAGATTGGCTCTATCAAGCTGTTCAATAAATGGAGTTATGAGGATGTTGAGATAAGGGATATTTCCTTAACGTATGTTCGACCCTTCCTAAAGCAAATTCTGCCTTGAAGAAAAATTACATTCCGTGGGCATATGTCGAATATTGGAAATAACTGATGTTTGCTTCAGTGACTACATTCAAATTCGAGCTCCAGTCTACATTTCACATTCGGCTGGTCGCTACGCCCAAAAGCGTTTCCGAAAAGCTCAATGTCCTATTATTGAGCGTCTTACCAACTCCTTGATGATGAACGGCCGAAACAACGGAAAAAAGTTAATGGCTGTAAGGATTGTTGATCATGCATTTGAGATTGTAGGTGCCAAATATTATCATACCAAGTTTACCTACTTATTCCCGCAGATTCATATCATGGCCGATCAAAATCCCATCCAAGTTGCCGTTGACGCTATTGTTAATTGCGGCCCCCGAGAAGATAGTACTCGCATTGGATCTGCTGGGACTGTTCGTCGCCAAGCAGTCGACGTATCTCCCCTTCGTCGTGTAAATCAGGCAATTGCACTACTTACAATCGGAGCCCGAGAAGCTGCTTTCCGAAATGTCAAAAGTGTTGCTGAATGCCTTGCCGAAGAATTGATCAATGCTGCCAAGGGAAGTAGTAACTCTTACGCTATAAAGAAGAAAGATGAACTAGAGCGTGTAGCGAAGAGCAATCGGTAGAATTTTCTTGTTTTGGTTGGGAATTTCATATGGATTGTAGATAATGTAAAAGGTGCTTTGTCGGCTTTGTACGATATAGTTTTGACATTTGTGCGCAAAGTCAAAATAAAGCAATGAAAAGCATTTCTCTTAGATTATCTACATGAAGCTTGTGAAGTCAAGCAGTCGGCGTTCAATAAGATGATGGCAACATAATATATGGGGACTGATTAAACCATCAGGAACAAAGTAACCATACCCTTGTTGGTAATAAAAGTAAATCAAAATTCTCTGACTGCCAAATTTTTCGTTACAAACCGTCCAGCAGTAGAATTACATGAAGCAATCACATCTTCCTAAGATTACAGTGTAAACTAATCCACACTTCCATACTCTTTCCTTCAAAGAATTTTTATTCGACCATGACCTATTAAGATGATTCTCGCTACAGTTACACTTCTGACAATAAACCATAAAATTATATCCTCAGACTGGGGACGGATTACCAGAAAGTGTTCGCAATTAAATGGAGACATGAGTTCTGAATGATGACGTTTGACTAAATTTGTTTAATCACTGAGCAGTCGTACTTAATGTAATTAGCTAGCTAGGTCTATCTACACATGTGACAAATGAACTAGATTACTCATTTCCATCGATAGACTATACAATTGGACTTCGTTGTTCGAAATTTCAAAAAAAATCGTCCATGCATGTCAACCTGTCCCGATGGTTTTCAGACATCTAAATATATGGAGGTTCTTTGATTGCACTATCGAAACCTTTGTTTTGTAGTAACTGTTATGTGAATTAACAGTGAGATGACGATCGATTAGTGACACTGTATGATGGGGGGTATTATAGGATTTACGAATAACGTATGATCGCGCACCTTAAGGTTCTTCTAGGACCAAGGACCCGGCACTTGCAAGTTTTCCTCAGCTACTCAAACAAAAGTACATACACTAAAATCATGACAGTGATCACTCATACGGAAGATGTGAGTAGTACATTGTGTAGCATACATGTGTGTGTATCATTTATCGTCTGATGTGGGCGAGACCACTGTCACACAGGGATATACGGCGTACAAAGGATATCCAGAAAGCACGATCATCCACGCTGCAGCAGTGTCCAGCTTGTGCTCGACTTTTTCCAATAACCGCGTTTGAGCGAGCTATTTACATTTGGTCGAATGGGTAGGAACGTATTCAACATAGCCCAAAGACTGTGGGCAGAGAAAAAGCTCATGGCAAACTTATACCATTCCTCTTTCACTAATTTTCCGCGAAAATTCGCACCGAAACCTTAGATAAGCCATGTAGGAATTGAACCTCCTGCCTACAAAAGATCCAAATAGCATCTAGCCGTTCAGGTCGACAGCTTTTTATAACTGTTGTTAAAATCACTTTGATGATTGTGATTACACGAACTGATCTGCCTCCGTTCCTCAGATGGCTATGAGAGTTCTTCGCGGGAAGGTTGCTGGAGATGATGAGAATGAGACGCAGCCAACCGATGCTTGCTTGAGGATCGAATGGTGCAGTGATACACTGTCCAGGCCGTTCTCCCAAGTAGAGTTTAGGTAGCTTGGACACATGCCCCACTTGAGACAGGAGAAAGCTGGTTCGAATCCAGCAAGACTCTCACACCACTTCTCTCGTGGTGATATCGTATTCGTTGGATGACGTAAGCAAACTTCGATAACCATGGGTTTTTCTCGCTTTTCCCTATGGTAGGTATTCACGGGAGAAGGTACATGGCGCAAGGCGTTATTCTCTTGGTGGTATCTGCAAATGAAATCTGAGTATGAGTGTTCCAACCGTCAAACTGAGTCATTCTGCGAAATATACATATCTTCCGTAATCATTCGCGTCATAGCCTCAGGCTGCATACGCAGGAATGATTTTAAAAAAAAAGATGCTTGCTTAAATTAATGCGGATCCTGAAGGGAAGAACTGAGACTCTTTTTGGCTTTTCCAGAGATGCGGGCATACCGGGCGGTTTTAGCAGGCGCCGCGTGTTGCCGAAGACTTCGACTTTGCCTGTCACGGTTTAATTTATTGTTTTTTTCAATTACTCACACTGTCGAACCGGCGCATAACACGCAGCCCTATAGCCCATGCGCCGGCTAGCTCAAACTATCTAGGGCTACCCGGCACTTTATTCTCCTGAAGAATTCCAACCAACTAAATGTTACTCTCACTCAATCTCCAAGAGATTTGCCAAATACAATTCCGTCTTTCAACCATATTTCTCAGATTATAGATCCCGTGGTTTCTCACTTACCAATTGTCTTCATCAGTAGCTAGTCTAGACGTGACTTTCCACCGGGAAAAACTGGAGCAAAACATCGATCATCTGAGGTGGTGCCGTTCCACGGATGCACTTTGTCAGATGAAAGTGCACTGGCAGCCTAGAGCACAGGACAGGTTAAAAACATCAGATCATTGCAGGTATTTAGAGTGTTAGCGGCATTTTGTCGAAAGTTGTCCTAGCAGACGCACAATGTCCCTCATAGTCAGAACTTTAGAGTTCCCCCTCTAAGACAGTATCTTTCGTCCACCACATCCCCGTACTCGTTCTACCATCTCACATGGGATCTCCTGCAAGACTCTTCTTATCGCTCAGTGACATTTTTCATCTCCCCTCCCAGCTTTGTGCCCCGCGGTTTTCTCTTCCGTGGGGTATCCATAACATCGTGGGCGTGTAGAAGGGATTCGACTAGACAGAAAACTGTGCCATTTGCAGAGATCTTTTATCGAAGTGTAATCTACATGAGAAGTTTTCCTCGGAGGCATAGTCTCGGTTTGAATAGAGTCAGATCGGAAAGAATAATTGGTAAGCTGATATTCCGACAAGAAGCGCTTTTTGAAAATCCGACAATATTCGGACCGCGACTCCTCATAGCTATTCTAGAAAGGTGAATTCACTGGTTGCTTGCACCCGGCACCGTGAAATAGTGGAGAGTTCGATTTTGCCAGCCATTCTAAAATGTTTCGAGGGGGACGAAGACGGCGTTTCTACCTATACTTGGTGTCCCCTACGAACTTGGAGTTTATTTCAGAGCCAACAGAAACACGCATTACTTGGTCACGGAGGAAAATTCACCCAATTGAGTTTCCGGGGCGTACCCAGCTCCCGTTATGGTGGTGATGGATCAGACTAAGTCGGCCCTTTTTACCAAGATGAATTCTCACTGTTTACAGATATTCTGGCATTATACTGTCTCCCGAGGAAAGAGCACCGCTACCTGAGCGCTGGTGGTGTCGGTATAAGGAGAACATCTGGACTATGGGATATTAGGGAGATATAGATGGGGATACGCACCTCGTGTGACTCTGGTGTCTAGGCCTCGCCTGGCTGGAGTTGCAAGTTTTTTGAGACTTTTTCCCGCCTACCGGTTTCTATGGCTGCTCTTTTTCCACTTTTTTTGAACAGAAGTTTCGTAGAAAAGGTGGTTGAATTCTACGGGTAATTACTGAGCTAAATGGCTGTTCATCATGGGTCAATGTATCAATGATCTTAGGTTCGAGGTAAAAGGGGATGGGAGCACTGTAAAAGGTGTGGCCCGGGTCAGAGAGGAGCCCTAGTGTTGTAACAGTCTTGGACTCCACATAGCACGAATAAACACCACTACAAAAATAATGTTTTGGGTCGGATGGTGCAGTGGTACACTATCCGGGCCGTTCTTCCAAGTAGAGTCTGGGTAGCTTGGACACATGCCCCACTTGAGACAGGAGAAAGCTGGTTCGAATCCAGCAAGACCCTCACACCACTTCTCTCGCGGTGATACTGTATTCGTAGAATGACGAAAGCATCCTCAGATAGCCACAGGTTTTTCTCGCTTTTCCCTGTGGTGGGTATTCACGGAAGAGGGTACATGTCGTAAGGCGTTATTCTCGTAGTGGTATCTGCAAATGAAATCTGAGTATGAATGTTCCAAACGTCAAACAGAGTTATTCTGCGTCACATACATATCTTCCGTAATCATTCGCGTCATAGCCTCAGGCTGCATACGCAAAAATGATTTAAAAAAAAAAAAAACATAATGTTTCGAGGACGGACCCAAATTGTGATGGATTGCCCTTTTTGCAGGGTCAGGTGACTAGACTATGATCATTTCCTATTATTATTAGCGTAGATCGCGTTACATTTATGTACAGTGTCTCAGCCCTGAAGATTGTTAGTGGCTGATCTTAGTTTTGTATGTTAAGATAAGTATCTGCAAAGCATAGACACACAAAATCAACATCAGCCACTAACAATCTTTAGGGCTGAGACACTTTTTTTTTTTTTTAAATCATTTTTACGTATGCAGCCTGAGGCTATGACGCGAATGATTACGGAAGATATGTATGTGACGCAGAATAACTCTGTTTGACGTTTGGAACACTCATACTCAGATTTCATTTGCAGATACCACTACGAGAATAACGCCTTACGACATGTACCCTCTTCCGTGAATACCCACCACAGGGAAAAGCGAGAAAAACCTGTGGCTATCTGAGCATGCTTTCGTCATTCTACGAATACAGTATCACCGCGAGAGAAGTGGTGTGAGGGTCTTGCTGGATTCGAACCAGCTTTCTCCTGTCTCAAGTGGGGCATGTGTCCAAGCTACCCCGACTCTACTTGGAAGAACGGCCCGGATAGTTTACCACTGCACCATCCGACCCTGGGGCTGAGACACTGTACATATGTTATCGAACGCGCTCTCGTACTCTTTTCTCTGTATAGCTTTAATATTCTATGAAATACAATTTAGTTGTACACAATTTGCCATTTTGACCGTACAGTCACACAAATGGGACCCCTGAGAGCACATGTAAACGTACCGGTACCAGATCGCTGCATGAGTATACACAACTCCTTCATCTTTCTCTACCCTATGGCTCTACTTCCCAGAGTATATTTTTAAAAGCTATTGAATTCGCCAATAAATGGAAAACTAGAGAGAGGCTACCCCATTCTTCGGAGGGGCAGGTTAAGATCAGGTGGGTTCCAGGACATTCTGGAGTCGAAGGGAACAAACTTGCCGATCTTGAAGCTAAGAAAGGAGCCAATATGCTACTCTGATACTACGGTATTAATCGTGTATAGGCGCTAAAATTCGACTTTTACAGGGTATATAGGCTTTTACTAACTTGAATTAGCATGACGATAAGTAGATCTCCCCACCTAAACTTTAAATTTGTATGGCAAAAATTTCACGACGAAATATTCGTTGGTTTTGCTTTTTTGGTCCATTATAGCCCTCTATTCACTTTTTAATTCATTAATACATTTCATAAATAAATTATACTTCTATCTAGCTAATAATTTACATATCCGCCTTCAGCTTCGTAAACGGCTCTGATTCTTCGGGGCATCGAATCTATCAGTTTCTCCAAGTCATCCCCATTAAACCCCAGATCCCACGCCTCGTTCACTATTTGACGAAGATGCCCTTGACTCCGCTGCCCCCCTTGATCCAACGCTGGATAAAGACGCTCCATGTACGCTTTCATATAACTCCACAAAGTTTCTATCGGATTTAAATCAGGAGAATATGGCGGCCACTCCATTAGAGAAATATTCCTCCTTTCAAACTCACGCATAGTTTGCCTCGACTTGTGAGGAGGGGCGTTGTCCTGCATCACATCTAGTCCTGGTTCCCGAAAGACCGCACTCTCTATGAGAGACACTATCCTCTCGCAGTAACTGGCCGCAGTGATATGGCCCCACTCCTTCTCCCAAATCAGGCAAGGCCCCTTCTGTCGTCCAAAGAAAGATCCCCAGAACATCCACCCAACTCTCCTCCGCGTCCTGGCTAGGACACAGGTATCTTCGTACTCTTCCCCAATCTTTGACTTAAACTTAGCTCAAGGAAACTCTAAATCTTAGGAGCCTTTAAGGGACTACTGACCTTTCTTGTGACCCAACGATCACTTTGCCGACCATTCATAGCCCAAGTCTCGTCGGACCAGAGGACTCTCATCCAATGTTCCTTCCGCCAGTGGAGATGTATTCTGGCAAACTCATATCTCTTCAGTTTGTTGACTGAAGAGATAGGAGGTTTTAATCGTGCAATCCTGCGTGCATATCCCCTCTTTGCCAGTTCACGTCGGATCACATTCTCGCTCACACCAAAGTGCCGAAATATAAAATGTGCAAGTTGGAAAAATGACATCCGACGATTTTCCGATGATAAACAGACGAAAAATTCTATTTCATCGACCTGGGAACTACTTAGAATAGGTGGCCGACCACTGGAGTACTGAGGCTCGGTATTTTCAACGCTCATGGTGTATTGTACCTGTCGCCATGTAATCCCAAGGCGTTGAGAGATTTTGACGTAACTGTGTCCCTCACTGGCCAAGGTTCTAACCTGCACATGTTACTCTCTTAACCTTATCAATTTGTAGATTTCAGACTTACTTGAATACGTTGAGTTTGTGTTAGGCGTTTTGCATAAGTAGGAGATGCTGATGATGGAGAAGGTTGTTGAGGTGAATCCATCTTTGCGGCAATCTAGTACAGTAAATTAAAATCTTCTAAAGTAGTTGACTTAAGGTTCAGATGCACTCACATGAAGTAAAAATTAGATAGATGAATGAAATAAAAGTATGCCGTTGAGCAAAATAATAGTAAATAGCTGACAATGATTTAAACGAAACGACCGCAGGTGTGCACGAGTGAAGAAAGGTGCAGGCTTGAAGGTGGGCGTTGGACTTCATATACAGATGCATATCTCTTATGCCTTAGGCCATAAGATTTTAAAATTTGAAGCTAACAGGGATACTGTGGATCTATCGTGAGGTAACCTGGAATATCACCACTTTATCTCCACTTTATCCCCGCTTTAACCCCTGTACCCTATAAGAAGCGGATCAACGAACAATACCCTATCATGAGAGTATGGAATTATCGATTAGCCCCACAACATTTACGAAAAAACTGTCTAATTATAAACTGTAAATAAACAATATGCGCACGTACAAGTAAATGTGTGCTTAATTAATTTTGTACATCTTTGTTGAACATGTCGAAATTTTACAGCCTATTTTTTACTTCAGGGTTTTTGGACAATGTACGGACCATATTTCATTTGGATCAAATTAAATGAGATACTCTATCAACTTGGTAAATCTGATGCACATATGAACTGTTTGGGTATTTAGTATCCAATAAACCTATTTCATGGTCAAAGGTCGATGCAATTACACAATACAATTTAGCTCCGTAGTATCGTGTCAATTTTATGTGTGGAATGCCCCTAATTATCAGGCCATTAAATATTTGTACGGATCAGATGGTGCAGTGGTACACTGTCCGGGCCGTTCTCCCAAGTAGAGTTTGGGTAGCTTGGACACATACCCCACTTGAGACAGGAGAAAGTTGGTTCGAATCCAGCAAGACCCGCACACCACTTCTCTCGCGGTGATATTGTTTTCGTAGGATGACGAAAGCGTATTCAGATAACCATGGGTTTTTCTCGCTTTTCCCTATGGTAGGTATTCACGGGAGAAGGTACATGGCGCAAGGCGTTATTCTCTTGGTGGTATCTGCAAATGAAATCTGAGTATGAGTGTTCCAACCGTCAAACTGAGTCATTCTACGAAATATACATGTCTTCCGTAATCATTCGCGTCATAGCCTCAGGCTGCATACGCAAAAATGATTTAAAAAAAAAACTACGAGTACGGCCAGGTGCCCTACATCCTTGGTATTTTGATTTAATTCATCACAACTCAACACAAGTTAAGCAATGTCATAAAACGTTTGGCATGGTCTTGTGTTGAGACACGCTAGACCAGCTGGCTATCATGCGCCCAAATACGTGTGTAGTTGTGTTTATTCGTGCTATCTTGAGTCTAAGACTATCATAAGACTAGGGCTCCTCTCTGGCCTTAGATCTCAAAGGGCAGTTGGTATTTTGCATTAATTTATGTCGATTCCTGCATGTCTCGTCCACTCCGCCCTGAAACATTATACTTTTCTAACAGGCTGGGAGTTTCTTTCTTCGCCCTTTTCTCTGTTCTGAGTTGCTGACAGTGATGGTGGATCTAGTAGACCTAGCGTGATTTTGGACTGCCTTATATAGTTTTTTAATAGAAACGTAAGATTCGGGTAAATTTAATTTCGTCGAAGTAATTCTGCTATTGTTAGTTTTAGAGCTGGACGTCGATTACGCCCAAATTGTTAACAACGTACATGCAGATAGTTAGAAGATGAATTAGTATGAAGGATTACTAGATAAAACCTTTGAAATTAAGAGAAGGTGGAAGAAGTAAATGGCCTGAAGTACATGTGTTATGTGAGTTTTTAATATTTTTATTCCTTGTTTCATCTTGCAATCAGCCTGTAAGTTACGACAAGTGTTTAGAAAGTTGAAAGTAGATAGAGTTGCTTCGCAGGTTTCGTTGTACAGTAGAACCCCTCTTAGCTAATAGTGGGTCCCGGTATAAATGTTGAAAAGATTCATTGTAACTTGAACTTTTATATTTGCAATGCTTACCCTTACAGGTCATTTTGCACGCAGGGGTAAGTATTGCAAATTTAAACGGTAAAATTTCTATGAATCTCTTCAGTAATTATACCGGGACCCACTATTAGCTAAGAGGGGTTCTACTGTACGTGGTTGTCGATTGCAATTTGCACATACTTTTACTGGACGTGATTACGTTTGCTGCTGTAGGCACGCGGATCTCAAACTCGGTTTAACTAGTAATTCAATTTGCGTTCACCGCTCGACGGATTCAGCATCAAAAAACTGATGCAACAAAATTTCAAGGGGGGGTTTGTATCATGACTCAGATTTACAGACACCGTCCGTTGTTGTGTTTTTTTTAGTTATATATTGTTAGGTCCCGGGCCAAGCTCTATGTATCCTATAGATCTGGGACCGGTGGAGCCGATTAGGATCAAGTCTAAGACCTGCCCAACTCGTTCGCACCGCGTGAACTGCCACAAAAGTTGTAGCTAGTTAAATACAAATATCCAAAACTTCATCCCAAACAAGTTAAAAAAAAAGATTTCCTTTCTGGTCCAGTATCCGCGCTTCTCGCACATCTCCTTTCCTACCACATCTTCCAAGTGACCAAATTTCCTCAATCTCCGCTGAGAGCTAGAGATGAGCTTAAAGGAAAACCCTTATCCACAGCTGGTTTCCTTCTCTCCTTTCCTGAAATCATAAAAACTTCGTTGTGAGTCGCTGCCACTCAAACTTCTTTGGAGTTCAAACCCCCAAAGCCCATTCCTTCTTCCATCGGAACATCTGCCGACGCAACCTTGGCCGCATCTTCTGCTTTTCTAGCGGCAATCTTTGCTCTGGCTACTGTCGCGTACTCGCGTTGACCGTACTATCGGATTGTGACGAGCTGTTCTTTGGTCACCGGACCGGTCCTCGTAGGTCGAGCCAGACAGTTCCGGCAATTTGATTGGTGGGGTCCTCCACAATTTCGACACTTCGTAGGGGCCTTGCACTCCGTGGCGGAGTGTATTGTTGAACCACAATTCCAGCATGCTGGGGCGCGGGAGCACCCACGTGTAGTGTGGAAGCCGAGACAGCGTTTACACTGCTCAACTTGTCGTCGGGGTCGAAATGGCGTCGCCATTCCGGATTCGTGAAATAACCTGAAACCAGGCCGAGGCGCGGATTCACGTGGGAAGAATGCCATCCAATTTCGGTATAATGACCCCTCCTTGCAGGTGCCATGTAATCGGACCTGGGTTGGTATGGTATTGGTGACCCGAGTGATCTCGTCAGTGACCATTTTCGCTGTTGTTTGTTTGCGGCCTAAAGATGTGTTTAACGTCACCGGGACGGTGGCGATACTGATGGCGATAAGGTTAGACGCCTCTTCCAGTTTATAGATCCCTCCTGATGCTGCCGATGAGGTTTCTAGGATTGATTGCCGTGCTGCCTCGTCTTCGGCGGCAAGGGCATGTCCGGTTTTCACTCTTTGAAATGAGCTGATTTTATCTTCCGAAAGGCCCAACTTCAGTATCAGCATTTCCTTGACACCAGCTAGTGAGAGCTTGTGCAGGTCGCTGCTTTCTTCAAGTCGAAGAAAAAATCGTCTATCGGCTTTGGATTTGACTTCTTCGTGTTTTTAGCAGGAGGTGCTGCTTTTTTGGGGGGGGGGGGGGTAAAGGCTGCAGCGTTGTGCAGACCTTTTCGAGCTACTGTTGCCCAGGTGTTTGTAGGAACCTGAGCCTGGTGAATCGTTTTGGTAGGTACCCTGTTGTCAGAGACCTTTGGTGCAGGGTTCATCGGTCGTGGGGGAAGAATTGGAGGTGTCGAGCCGGGACCCGTGTGGATGTACTGCGCGATTACAGCCCATAGGTAGACTTTGATGCCGTCTAAAAAAGATTTATTCTCACAAGTCGAGAGAAGCGAACGAGCAGCTTCAACACTGTTTATGGCAGTGGAGCAGATTCCGAGGCGAACAGAGACTTTATCGGCTCGGCGTTTTTCGGCTTCGACCACAGCTTGCAGCTCTCCGGGGTAGCCAGTGGTTTTCGGGGTGACTGTGCGTTTGAAAACTGGCACAGCGATCTTTCTTGCAGACGGTTCTGCGTTCTGAGTCGACTTCTCTCGGGCGACTTCCTTTCCTTTCTTTGAGCTGGAGGCCTTTGGTACCTGCTCGGCGGTTTTCGTGGTCTCTGAGACCGGGTTTGTCGATCTGGTAGGCTCAGCATCAATAATTTCAGCGTCAGCGAAGTTGGGGTACTTCCCGGGGGGACAGCTCTCTACCGCAGTTACACCTTTTACCTTCTGCGTGAGGCCCGGTATTGTTAGGCACATTTGTGTCCGTTCTTTGCCACTGCCAGTCGGCGTCGGTTGACGCTTTTTCCTCACCGCGCCCGTCTTAAGAAGGCAGACAGTGGTTTACAACGAGAAAATAGAAGCGTATTAATGATTTATGAGGGGATAGGAGGTAACAACGGGCATTTGGGGAATTTTTCTCGTTGTTTGTTTGTTTTTTATTTTACGTCTACTCAGACATCAAGTCGAGACTTGGGCTCCTGCTGCCTACTAATAATCTACTAGAGGCATAGACGCCAGCGCTTACTGCTCTGGTTGCCTCGCCCTTGCTACTCCCTGACTTAGGATGCCGAGCTATTACTACAAATTTAAGCTGCGCCAAATGTGAAGACCGCGCTATATAAAAATAATGGGCTAAGATACAATATTTTATTTATAAGCCAGAGTCCAAGTCGTAGCTTTTCTGCTCACCCTTTATGAACAAATTATCTTGTAGGCTATGTGGGTATGCGAAGGACTATAACCTTAAGTTTTCAGATTGAATTTCAAGGGCTGATCATTGAAAAGAATTCTATCTCGGAAAACCATTTCACAGTACTGAGGGCTCCCTCCGAGGTGCCCAAAAAGAATTTTGCCGGATCCTCAAAAGATTATGGAGCTCGGGGAAGCGTTCGAGTCGGCAGGATGCAATTTAGGAAGTGGTTAGGCGTCTTGAGCTGGCCGCAGCTGCAATGTATAAGAGCATTCTTATGGTTGAAACGAGAGTGATACGCAGCAAAATTGCCATGTCCAGAACAGGCTGCGTAAAGCTTCGAAAGGTAATTTCTCGTTAGAGAGAGTTCTTTGGGGTTGCGAGTGTAAAGGTCGATTCCTAGATTTCTGTATGATTGAGGGGCTTGTTGGACCCAGTAATTTTCCATTGTGTCAGGAATGCCTCTGTTGTATATTATATATATATATATATATATGTATATATGGAGATAGCCAGAGCATAGTGTTTTATGATTTCTGGTCTGGTCCTTTAGCCAAGTGGTAATGCATCTATCTCGTGTATTATGTATGACAGCATCCATAGCCTGACATCACGGGTCTTGTCTTGTTCTTGCTCTTGTCCGGTGTCTACATGCCGCTTATGACACATTGCTTCTCTCAGTACTGCCTTGATTCAGTTGTGGGCGGCATCAAAAGAGAGTGAAGAATGGGGCATTGGAGATGGTATTAATATAGTCGCGCGTGCAGAAGTATCGGCTATCAAGTTCCCTATGATACCAGAATGTCCCGGGATCCAGAACACTTACCCCTGCCCTGGGGGCAAATGTGGCAGATGGGAGCGCTGCGGCCATTCGCGGGCAAGCGCCTCTATTTGTAGAAACGTATCTTGAGACGAACACACGGGGGATTGAAATATGCGGCGAGCTACATCTTGGTTTTCTGTTAGGATGCACAGGTTCGTAGAAAATCGGGAGGTCGGGAGGGAGAGCGCTGCTTCCAGTGCTCTATAAATGGCAGTGACTTCCGCATCAAAGGGCATCAGTGTTGAGCTTAATGCACGGCTTTCGCGATGCACCACCTGCCCCGCTTGAAAAATTACAACGCCGTAACCAGCTCTAGGCGAATCCATGGGTCCAGTTCGAGCGCGATCTGTGTACGCCACTAAGTCGCTGAAAGAGATGCCTGCAGGGATTTTAACAGGCGGGTTAGTGACTCGTTTTATGCTGTGGTACCATTTTTCTCTCATAGACCAGGGCGGTTGTATGAGAGGGTCGACATTCTCCGTGTTGGGCTCACTAAGTATCCAGCCAGCGAAGCGAGAGACTCGTCGATTTTGCATGACAATCCTGTTGGCTCTTTGTCGGAGTGGGTGGCGCGGGTCCAGACGATGAATTCGGAGCGCTGAGCGTTTAGCTTTGTAGTCTAGCTCTAAGTCTGGTTGGAGTAGGCCAGATTCGCGGTATAGGACTGGAGTTGGTGTAGTTCAGTATACAAGGATAATAGCTCTAGCTCCAGCCAGTACTACTTTCCTGAGGGAGGCTAAGTGTCCTTCGACACGGTTAGATATTGGCCTGTCATCATATTTGGAGTGTCCTGGCTGTCATGTGACAGATACCTCGGAACAATGTCAGTTATGATTACTTGTGGTTTAGCGTGTTGCTCGCCTAATTTGTGTATTTAAATACTTTCTTTTAGCTAGATCTTACCCCCCAGCTTTATTAAACCTTACAAACACGAGTTCTTGTCTGCCCACAATGGGATTCCTAACACTGGCCACCAGGTTTCAGTCCCAAAATAGGCAATAGGGAGGACACATGCTGAAATAGCTTTTTGGATCAATTGAGGAGGGACACCTCGAATTGTGTTGCTAAGAGATCGAAGTGCATTGGCAACTTTAAGAGCCTTTCCGGCGAGAATTCGGACATGCCATTTAAATGAAAGAGTCCACTCAAAGTGGACACCTAGCCAACGGGTGTTAGGCTTGCAGGTGTTTTCGGAGATCACTCTATCCCTACATGAGATAGAAGGGGTCGACGTAGGATTGCGGTCCGTCCGTCGCCTAGAGAAATGTTGTAATTCAGACTTTACAGGATCAAAAGTAATTCCTTCGCTCTCACCCCATTCTAGAGCCTCTTCAAGTGAACGAGAGAGTGCTTCGCAGTTCCCCTGGAGGCGAGGCCCGGTTTCGAGAAGAGCGACATCGTCAGCGTACCCAAATCTTTTCCTCTTCACTCCCATCTGGAGTAGCGGTGATATGTATAGCATGAAGAGAATAGGTGAAACGGGCGACCCTTGTGGGAGGCCGCACTTGACCTCCTGTTTTGGGCCTATTACTCCATCTAGATAAATGCCCACTGAACGGCCTGTAGTGAAGGATCCCACCCAGCGCACGATGTTATCGGGCCAACCTTGCTCGCGTAAGCGGCGGGTGAGCCGTCTTGGTTAGACGGTATCGAAGGCTCCCTTGACATCTAGGGTCGGCATGCTGGCTGTGAGGCCCTCATTAAGTGCTTTTTCCACATCATGGGTGAGACAGGTAGTCAGATCAACTGCTGAGCGTCCCGGGAGGGCACCAGACTGTTGATTTACGATGACGTTACTGCGAGCCGCGATCCATGCCATGCGTTTGGCTATCAACCTTTCCAAGCCTTTTCCAAGTACAGAGAGAAGCGCAATAGGACGATATGAGCGGGGTGACGAGAAGTCTGTCTTATTCAGTTTTTGTAGCATCACCAGGGTGGCTTGCCGGAAACAAATGGGATGATATCCGAGAGAAAGACATGCAGAAAAAAGGCGGATTATCCGATCTCCGAGCAGTGTCCACGCATGGCAAAGAATTGTCGTAGGAATCTCATCTACCCCTGGAGCAGCATGGCCAGCTCGTCAAATTGCGTCACGTATCTCATCAGCGGAGGGGGCAGGGAAAGGTAGAGAAGCTGAAGAGACGGTTGGCGAGTTCATTGGAATATCCTCCGCTGCAGAAGAGTCAATTAATAAATTCTGGGTTAAAACTTCCCTTTTTTCAGCAAGACTATGAGCTGGAGGGCGTTCAGGAAAGCGGAGATCGTTGAGTGGCCTAGACTGATAGGTTCCCGAAGATCTATGCCACTTAGTTAGTCCAAAAACTTCTTTTGGTGTACGAGTGTTCCCTAGCTTTGACTTGAAAAACTCATCCTTGCCTTGCGCACCATTGACTCGTAGGCCTTACGGGCGGCACGTCTTTCACCACCGGTAGTTTGTGTACGCAAAGCTAGCTTGAAACATTTTCTGGCGTCATTACAGGCTGCATTCCACCATGGATTGCCTTGAGCCGAGCCCAGAGTTCGTCTTGCAGCACCATAGTATGCATCGTGTATTGCCTGTAAAATGGACTCTGTTTGGCTATCTAAATCAGCCTTTGATGGAGAGAGGGGTAAGTTGTCAAAGTTTGCCAGACTGATTGATATGAGGCGTTGAAATAGGGGCAAATCTAATGTGTCGGGCCAGAGGCGCTTGGGGGGCTCCGGCGAATATGCCCAGCCAACCATGGTCAGGAGGGTCAAATGATCTGAAGTAGCTGTTAGGTGTTTAGCAATACCGCATGCGACATGGTCTAAGATACGGCCCGTCCCGAAAGCAAGGTCTAAAATGTTACCGCGGCTGTGGGTAGCTTTGTCAGGTTGAGAGAGGAATGTAAAAGGAACCGGATCTAACCAATTAAGGAGCTTCTCGGCCCCAGAAGATGGGCCGTATCTCTAGGATGGCTGCCACCTCGTGTGGTGTAGATTAAAGTCTCCCTGAAGGATGTAGTTGCCGGCGAGAGGGGCTGATAAGGCCAAGGGTAGAAGGGCGGCTGCACTGCCTGCGCCGATTGACCCAGGCGGTGCATTGTAGACGTTCACTATTGTCAAATTCTGGCCAAGTGGTGGAGACAGGCGAATATGTAAGAGGTCTGGTGAGATACCTGCTTTGACTTGCTCGGAACGTATACCTACGCCCTTGCGCATGTAGGTGATTACCCTTGGCCGAGCGGCGGACCAATCAACAACAGGGGAGAACGCTTCGAAAGAGGGGTGGCGAGTGGTGATTCGCCGGGTGAGGTCTCGGAGGATGTAAGGCTCCTGGATAAGGACCACATCAATCTGATCCGAGTAGGCGTGCGATAAGGCAATTTCATGAGCAGTGCGACTTCGGCCGGTATTTAGCGAGAGGATAGTTAAGGGTTTTGAGGGCTTTCCATGTCGGGAATCGCGGCACATTATAGCTGCATGAAGTCATCGCTCGGGATCCCTTCGTCAGCGAGTGCTTCAAAAGGATTATTTAGACGGAGCCGCTTTGCTACGCGACCAGAGGAAGAAGATACTAAACGTTCAGCTACTGGATGAGTCCCACTGCCCAGTACTGGAGGCTGGGTCTGGGCCTCTGAGGTGATTGCTTTCAGGCGGTTGCTAGACGTAGCATCCTTTGTTGAAATTCGATTAGCACACCCAGCTTCTGCTTGGGCCCGAAGACGTGCCTCAGCGCAAATTTTCCTGATCGCGATTACTTGTGTCTTGGACTTGGGAGTACTTACATGTTTCGGGCAAAGAATGCAGTTCGGGTCGTCTGCAGAGTGAGGGCCATGACAATGGATACAGCGTGGTGGGCAGATGTGGTCTCTCGCGGCTGCTGGATTGAACCATAGAGGCTGCATCTTAAGGCAGCTGCACAGGTACGGCTATTGTGCCACAGCCAGTATTTCGAACATTGTACTATCGTGACGCGACGGGGTAGTAGACGAACGGACGTTCGACAGCTAAAGGGTTAAAGAACTCGAGGGAGCCGGTTGTGCTCCTCAGGAAAACGGACAATCCAGGTGGTTGATGGAGAGTTTGCATTCTGTTTATTGTCTGAGAGGGCTTAACATCTACTGGTGTGGTGACAACGGCTGCTTCTAAGGCGTCGGAGACTGCCTCGAGAGACACAGGTTGGAGGCAGTATTGGAGTTTGTCATTAATTATGCCGAAGTTTCGGGGGACATTTTCGATCCTGTATGGTGTCCAGGGGGAGGCTTTTTCGATGGAAGCATCTCCGAAGAGGCCCGCTGTGTTAATCTTTTCTGCGAGAGCATCTGTGTTGCCTGTGCTGGGGCACAGGGCAAATCTGCTGTTTGTGGGCAAAACATTATTGAGGAGATTCCCGTGATCCCCTAACCTAGCTTTAATGTGCGCTTGCAAAGCATAGCCCGAGGAGTCCCGAAGAGCGCTATTACGGGGTAGACGTACAAATAGTCTGTTATCTTTCCTTGTCTCAATGGATTTACCAGCGACTTGCTTCTTTGGGCCCTGATAATTTTGTTGCTTTGCCGTGGGGCGGATGTAGGAGTGCGCCTGGTGCGATTTGCTGCACTTGCATAGGTGGAGGTAGTGACAGGTTTAGTAGACATAGGGAGAGACTGTCTGGATTTTTGAGGTGTGACTGCCTGAGCATAGGCATTGAAATGCTTAGATACCACATGCGCCAGCTCTGAAGCACAGTCTTGTAGAGCGAGGGCTTGCTTGGTAGGCAGATTTCATTGTGAAATACTGGCACATTGTTGGTCTAGAAATATGGCTAACGAGCTGAAGAGAGCCTCGCCTTCTCTGGCTCGATTGGCTGCCAGCTGAGCATTTTCGGAGAGCGATTGTTGGATAGACCCCATAGGCCTCTAGTAGGATTGATAATCGCCGTAGTCTAAGATTCCGGGTGGGTTAGTAGTTACGGGAGCATCGAGGTCCACAGAGAATGGGTTGCTTGAAGGTATGTCAACTTTCATAGCTGTGCGTGCGTAATGAGTTGTTGTCTAGGTCTGTTGTTAATGTTGTTGTTGTTATTTAACGTCTGGGATGATAATCATATGCCCCAGAGCACGTGCTATCTATCCCAACTGGGATATAGGACCCTAGAGCCGAGGCCCTAGGACTTTACTGAGCCTAAGCTAATCGAAGATTTAATTACAATGCCATACCGCGTTATATGAAACCACAGACAGTAGTTGTGCCCAAGAGCAATATAATTTACGGGACTTCCCCAAACTCGTGACTGATGATCAGTCAGTCCACTCCGCCTGCTCCACCATTGCCCCGATCGTACTCCACAAACATAAAACAAAAAAAAAAAATAGATTCTCCTCATTGAGGGCAAATTTCTTCAAAGAAACGAGACTGTCCTAACCATTCTGTTAGAATTCTAGCCCCTTCAGGTGTACCGAGTAGGTCTGGGATGAGTTGTCTAATAGGCCCTACAGGGCGGCCCCTTCGGCGCCAGAGGATTCGACAAAATAAAAAGTGAGTCAGTGTTTTAGATGACCCGCAAAGACAATTTAATCTAGCTCCTTCGTGATTAAAACGAGTGTGGTAAGCCGCAAAGTCTCCATGTCCCGTTCTAGCTGCGATTAAGCAACCCAAAGCCTTTCGGCCCAAGAGAAGTTTCTTTGGAAAGTGTGGTGCACTGCTGATTTCTAGCCGGGCATATGAAACCGGAATATGGCTACTCCACCAACTAATTCGGGCTTGTTTCAGGTGTGTGGAGTGCCATTGTGCTAGACAGGTAAGAGAATATTCAGGTAGTCCTAGGAATGTCATAAATGCCCCTCTTTTTGCGATACAATCAGCTAGTTCATTGCCCTCAATTCCTGCGTGGCCGGGAGCCCAGCGTATGTGAATCTGCCCCTCTTCGATATGGGGGAGCCTCGTTCTAGTTTTCCAAGTCTTTGCTGCTTCAAAGAAGCTTGTCATAAGCGGTATGTAGACAGCGTGGGGAGACACAGAGGACAAGAGGTGGGTGTCAGGCTAAAGGTTGCCATCCTACATGATACACGAGATAGATGCATCACCACTCGGCTAAAAGGCCAGACCAGAATCATAGAACACTATGACCTGGCAATCTCCATATATATATTATACAGTAGAGGCTTTCCTGACAAAGCTTAAGAATGTTGATTCGGATGATTTTGAGGGCGTTGAGGTCAGGATTGTCCCTGCAACATCTGCGTTAACTAAAAATAGCCGTAAATTATTTGCAAAGCGAGCTGAAGGGAGCGTAATAGCTGCACGGAGTCCTTGAAGAGCTGCATGAGCTTCGGCGTCATAAGAATCTCTAAATTTTCCGAGAGGAAAAGCTTCCGGGCGAACCTGGAGTCCAAACTGAAAAATAGCATATCCACCTCCTGAATTACCATCAGGTAGTTTCGATCCATCTGAGTATATCAGGATATCATTCCTAGGAACTGTGCCTAGAAGGTTGGAAAACCTTTGAGCTCTTGTGTTTATTGGTCCTGATGGACCACAAATGCGGATGTGAGCTTCCTGTTTTGTTTCCTTGATGACCCAGGGAGGATTGACCAGAGGATCAAAATTCCCTGAGTCCGGAATGCTTCTACATGACCTGGGAAAACGGGACAGGGCAGGCTGTGTGAGTGAGATTTTCTCACGCAGAGCTAGAGGGTGATGACGATCAAGTCGGCGCATACGTAAAGCTGCTCTTTGAGATATATTGTTAAGTGTTATCTCAGCGAGTAAGAGTCCGGTTTCTCTCAAAAGAGATAAGGGAGAGGTCCGGAAGACTGGGAGGATTGACCTTACCACGGCTAGGTGTACTATGTCTATGATTTTCAGGTGTGTGCCGACTTTGTTGCTCACTTCTTTGCCGCTCTTAATTCTATGCTTGCTAGGCCGCCAGGTCTCAGCTACAAAATGGACAATAAGTAGGACACGCAAAAGCAGCTTGTCTAGAGAGTCTTGGCGAGACACCTCGTATTGTATTTCCCAGGCATCGGAGGGCATGGGCCACTTAAATGGCTTTTGCAGCCTGTATCTGCACGTGGTATTTGAACGAAAGCTTCTTGTCGAAGTGTATTCCCAACTATTTTAGGTAAGGTCTTTGGTTATTTTCGGAAATAGTTGTCACAGATCGCATATAAAAGCAAAGAGCATTTGTATATAGAATGGTAAGTTTATATTTTAACTATGAAGAAAGAATCTCCTCTGGGAAACTATACAAGTATAAATAAACATATGTACATAGTCTACAGACATCCGGTGTAATTTCCTAACTCATGGGTTCCTCCATCATTTGTTGATAGCATAATCCAATAACTTGTTTTTGTTAGAGGAAACAAGAAACAAGTCCTGTTTCATCAAGTCCTTATGAGTAACTTCAACAATGCTTGTTGGTCGGTAAATTTGTGCATCCTTAACTTGTTATCGCGTTGGATAAGCAAGGTCGCCTATGTCTGTTCGCATAGGCTACAGGATCTTACGGCTTACCAGCCGTCACAATAGTAAAGCTGTTTGTATGGACCGGCGGACTAACGTTCTTAACTCTATGCTTTCTCGAGAAGTGGAGTAGCTCTGATTCACCTGGATCAAAAGTTATACCTTCTGTATCACCCGAGCTTAACGCCTGATTGGTTGCGATACTTATTTTTTCTGAATTTTCTTCCAATGTCGGAGATATCATCATAATTGCAAAGTCATCTGCATACCCAAAAGCCTTCTTTAGGCCGTCTAGCTTGAATAAGGGGGAGATGTAAAGCATAAAAAGTATTGGAGAAATTGGGGAGCCTTGTGTAAGTCCACAGTTTATTGGCCTGGGATTTCCAATTTCCCCGTCTAGCCGCAGACTTCGCATTCAGTTACAAATGAAGATATCCAATTACATAGCCGAGTTGGCCAACCTTGTTCCCTAAGCCTTCTGACAAGCCTACCTGGAAGAACGGAATCAAAAGCCCCTTTAATATCAAGTGTGGCGACGGTAGCAGTCAAGCCCTTTGTTAGTGCGCTTTCTATATCATGGGTAAGAGAAGTAGTGAGGTCTACACTAGAACGTAAAGGCAAGGCTCCAAACTGTTGACGAGCGAGCACTTTATATTTAATAGCTATCCATGACATTCGTTTTAATACCAGCCTTTCTAGTCCCTTGCTCAGTACGGATAGTAGCGCGATAGGTCTGTAAGACCTTGGAGAAGACCTATCTGCCTTGTTGGGCTTACTAATTATGGTTGCGATTCCAATCCTAAAGCATTTAGGGTGATGTCCCACGTCTACACATGCTTGAAAGAGATCTCGAACTAGATCTGAGATGACTGGCCAAGCCAGGCGCAGGACTGCTGTCGGTATTTGGTCTTTTCCAGGGGTAGTGTTGCCAGCTCCAAGGATAGCATTAGTAATCTCATTCATAGTCAGCTCGGGAAAGGGTAGAGTGGTTTTTGGTACAGAAGGTACAGATAGAGAGATATCCTGTACTTCCGACTGATTGCTTAGCAGATATCTTGCCTGCAGATCTCTCTTATCTTCAGTTGATTGGGCGGGTGGTGAGTCTGGAGAATTTGGATCTACAAGAGCAAGGGTTCGGAATTCGTCCTTTGGTTTGTGCCACCTTGCTATACTAAAGACATCTTTCGAATTGGCTGCCTGGTCGGTGATTTTTTGGAAGAAGAGAGCCTTAGCCCGTCGTGTAACTTCGCGAAATTCTTTCCTGTCTTCATTTGTGACATTGCCAGCTTGAGCCTTTTCCTTGTACTTTTTCTTTGATTCTCTGCAGCTCTGGTCCCACCACGGTTGTCCTCTATTGTGTGGGAGAGACCGTTTAGCTGAGCCTGGATAACAATTGAGGAGAAATTGCGTGAGTTCCTCAGCCCTTTCGTCTAGAGTTGCCCTAGATTTTTCAGAGGGCAAATTTAGGGTAGTTATATTAGTATGAAGAAGCGAAAGAAATATTTCGGGAAAAATCGTTGCAAATCTGAGTCTAAGGGTAGGGGGCTAGTTCCGTACTTGACAGGGAATTTCGATGAGCAAAGGAAGGTGTTCTGAATTGACATCAAGGTCATGTTGGACGGTCGCAGAAGTATCTCCAGCTTGTAGCGGGCTGGAGGCAAAGCAAAGGTTAAGAACGTTTCTGTGTTTATGGGTCGGTACATAGACCTCAGATAATAGGAACAGGTCATTAGCTTCGAGCCAGCTAATTAGATCCAGTCCCTGTGCTAAGGGTGAGTCATGATGTGACGGGTTCCAGTTTGGATGGTGGAGATTCAAGTCTTCTGCCAGAATTGTCTTGGGGAATAAATAAGTGTTACTGAGTGATAGAAGAAGCG
This sequence comes from Podosphaera xanthii, assembly GCA_028751805.1. Classification (NCBI taxonomy): domain Eukaryota; kingdom Fungi; phylum Ascomycota; class Leotiomycetes; order Helotiales; family Erysiphaceae; genus Podosphaera; species Podosphaera xanthii. The sequence continues at coordinate 4,738,092 of JAPWIX010000010.1, read as the reverse complement.
ATATGCCGGCCCCTGGATTTGTAGACCCAGGGGGAGCATTATAAACGTTGATTATGTGCATGCAGAGTCTATCTGGGCCTTTGACAGTAAGAAATAAAACGTCTTCTCTGACGTACTGTGCCATAGAATTCGGACAAAATTGAGCGAAGGTAAGATTGATGTCCTTCCTTGTGTAGGTTAATACACGAGGTCGGAAGGTCTAGTCATCTTTTTCTTTTTTTTCCTTGTTTAGCGTCAAGCTGGCGCAGAGCTACGAGTCTTAAAGTGACACGTGCCGGTTAGCTCAGCCTATAATAGCTACCCAAAGTGCCAGTGCCCCAAAAGACCTGGCCTCTACCCATAGATCCAGACCTCTCTGCCTGGAATTTTTCTGCCTAAAATACATATATAGAGAGCACCTTTGCACTGGGTCTCTGCTGTAACGGCCGATAGTCCGGATGTAGCCTGTAGCTCGCGTTATTCAACGCGAGCCTCTCTGATGAACTCAAAGGTCCACGTGGGGTTGATCATACCCGGAACTTCTACCCCTCAAATCAGACCCGCAGAGATAAGAGGAGCGCGTGAGGGGCCTGCAATCGAGGTATCCACAATTGATGGACCCACAATTGACGGAACGTTCCCGGGCCGATCGGGATCTAGGGAGAGCGTCAAATACCGTGCGGGCAATACCGCTATTGGTGGTAATGTGCTCTATAACATAAGCAATAATCCCCATTCAACAGATGTAAGGCAGAATTGTAGAGATGGCATTTTTCTCAACTATAATGACGCGATAGCACGGGATGGGGGGAGATATGTTGAGGCAGGAAGTGGAGCAATGTGTAGTATAAGTCGAACGCAAATTCCTGTATCTAGATTTCCTCTTCACAGAAAGAAATATTAAATATTGTTCCCGCAAATTACGCCTAAGCTAATTTCCTCTGAACCGTGACATCTGCATGATTTACTTATAGACTGATACTTGTCTAGAAGATTGTAGGGGATACCCTGTACCAGGTTTAACTTGAAAGAAGAGGTGAAAGATACACCTTATAACAAAGAAAAATGAAATAAGAATAGAAAAGAAAATTAAGAAAATAGTAGACTGATAGAAGATTTCTCTATGTCAACGGGACATACTAGCGGCGGAGCTGTATTTCGTCAAAAAAGAAGGCAGCCTGAAGCCAGTTGTTGAAAGATTTTCCTCCCTCCATAGTCCCTAATACCCATCGGATTCCGGGGCTCGGGTGACGAGGTCCACCCTTCAAGCGAGCGCGGTTTCGGCCGAGTCGGCAGAAAAAGAAGTGATCAGGTGATTTTTCCTGCCCGCAGGTGCAGGTCAAGAGTGCATTTTTATGTTGGAAGCGGCGATGGCATTTTACAAGGTCGCCGTGACCAGAGCGGGCTGCAAGTAGAAAACAAATCGTGCGTCAATCGAAGCTCGCTAGTTCTGGGGAAATTCTTGCATTCGCACTGATTCTGAGCTCTCTATCTCTACCTGGAGCATTCCTGGCCCAGTAAGTGGCTATAGAGGCTTCATAGCGTGCTTTGATTTCTCGTTTTGCTCGTGCAATTGACGGGGCGAGGATGGGAGCAGGGGCTTCGCATGCTAGCTTTGCGAGGGAGTCGGCATTTTCGTTGCCGAGGATACCGACATGTGCTGGGCACCAGCGTATATTAACTGTGCCAGGTTTTGTGAAGGAGCAGCGATTCCTCATTGTCCATGAATCTGAAAGCTCCTGGAAAAGCTTTATACGTTTCGAGCTGCTTGGTGTGGGAGCGTTTGATTTGAGCCGGAAAGCAGCCTCTTGATTGTCAAGGCAAACTGTGACGTTTGTAGCAAATCGTGCCATAGGGCTACGGAGAGCAGCGGCAAGTCCTTCAGTAGCCCCAAATATTTCTGCATCATATACTTCAGCGGAAGTTCCAAGGAGAGAGCCTTGGTGGATCTGTTGTGTAAGACCCCGGTAGATTACACATCCGGCACCAGACCGGTTTTCTATTAGCGCGCCGTCAGAGAAGACAAATAAATCAAGAGGAGGACAGGTAGCCTGCCAACGTTAAAGGTCCAGTCATCGACTGGCGTATAACATTCAAACGATGGATTCTTGCACGTGATTCTCCGGCTAGTATTTCTGGAGATGTAGGGTTCTAGGACCAGCAAGATATCTCTTCGTGAGGTAAACGCTGTTTGAAGGGCGATTTGGTGAGTAGATGAAGAGCGACCAACATTGATGGAGAGTGTTTTAATCATAGAGCTTTTAGTCATCATTCATTGCAGTAGAGTTATCTAGACAGCTTTCTGAAGCTAAATGTGACAGCTGGTAAGCTGAGTTATTCCTGTAGCCTATGTGGCGCATAGGCGTGCACGAATGCTACATGGATAAAGGTGTGGCGCATGGGGCATGTGGCAAGGGGGTCTGGTACGGTGAGGCAGGGGGGCCTCGCTTATCCTGGAACTTCCTGGAACGTACGGAGGTACAGCCCATCAGTATTATTCCATGTCGACCAGGGGGGGGGGGCTTAGCCACTACAACGCTTTCCTTAATTAGGCAACATCGCGAGAATGCACCTCGCACCCATCCCTACTGTGTTTTGTATGTATTCCGATGACAACAACATCAACGCAATGGATTGTTTACTAAGTATGAGTTATTATAAGAATAGGAATTATTTTGTATTTTGTATTATGAGTTGGGAATCATTAAATCAATGCTTTGATCATTAGAACTCATACAAAACACAGTAGGAATGGGTGCGAGGTGCACTCTTGCGATGTTGCCTAATTAAGGAAAGCGTTGTGGTGGCCAAGCCCCCCCCCTGGTCGACATGGAATAATACTGATGGGCTGTACCTCCGTGAGAACCGGCTTAGACACGAAGGCAAACTAAGATGTGAAGACTCCTTGATACACCTGGGCTTCCTGATTCAAGGATCTTCTGATATACGAGGATTTGCAGGAACCTTCGATTATGTTAGGGTTAAGGCGAGTTCTTAGATTGGGAGGATATTGTATATATACTTATTGAGTTACTGTAACGGCTTGGAAGCCTTAATGGTCCTGCAGCCTACGATGGTTATCGCAGTCAGTTGATCAATACAGATTTACTACCACGTGACTATTATTTTGTGACATGGGTAATGCGAATGACAGGTTTACACCCTTATTAACCTTCTTACGTGTACCCCTAATGACACACCCTGGAATCACTAAATACGCGTGATAGTTTGGAAATATCTAGAATATTCTAGACATCAACGACGAGGCATACAACTTCCTCTAGTATGACCTATGATGAAGAATTACTAAGCAATGGCGAACATTCTAGAAATTATGTATAAAGTATATAAATAGCCCACAGGTTGAAATCGAATAGACAGAGAAAATTATAAACCACCTTTGCTTATATGATTGCCCACGCATTAATACTCGAACTGTGACAGTTACGAAATAGTTCACATGCTTATAGATTTGAATAAAAACGACCTCTATTTATTTAGCTGCGCAAGCGCTCTTGTCTAGACTCTAACACTAAAACAGCATATTTTCCACCTGTGATTGAAGGTGACTCCGTAAAAAGACTTCTAGTTTGAGGGGGGGGGTTGAGGAAGAGGTTGGCTTGATTTGTAGCTCTCGGTAGGAGCTATCTTGGGCTGACTATCCATAATTCCACAGTGGGCAGCTTTCAAACTTAATCTGGCTGCAGCTGCAGCTTTCCTGATCTCAGCGATTTGCATTCTAGTAGGTAATGTGTTATCTCTTCTGGGTCTAATTAGAGACTCAAGAGAGTCTGTTGGATTGGGACCGTGGCAATTCACGCACTTTGGCGGACAAAAGTGGGTTCTACTTGGGTCACATGATCTGTGTCTACTTTCTGAATGTTTTGTGGAAGGGCATATTCTACAGCGAGGGGGGCGAGAGCACGATCTCTCGTTGTGCCAGCCAAAGCACAGTCCGCATTGTGGTGATCTGGATCTTGGGGGCAAGAGTTTAGCTGGAATACGGACACCAAATAGAGGGAGAATTGTAGATAACGTTGGTCCTTTGGGATATAGGACGATCCGGTTTTTCTTAGGAGAGAAATCAGAATTGTCAGAGCCTCGAGACTCTGGGACATTTATAGGAGAGACATTTGTGAGATTTTCAGAGCATCTGCAACGACAGATGCATCAATTTCGCCCATTCGAGCGATCAGTTTTTCTTGTGCTTCGATGGATACTGAACAAATTGCAAATCCAGTTTTAGTAGATTGTACCTCTCTTACCAGTTTCTCCTTTAAAAAGGCATTGAGATGTAGCATTGTGACGGCTGGCAAACCTTAAAATGATCTGTAGACTATACTTGGTAGCGCAGTCTTATTATTATTATTATTATTATTATTATTATTATTATTATTATTATTATTATTATTATTATTATTATTATTATTATTATTATTATTATTATTATTATTATTATTATTATTATTATTATTATTATTATTATTATTATTATTATTATTATTATTATTATTATTATTATTATTATTATTATTATTATTATTATTATTATTATTATTATTATTATTATTATTATTATTATTATTATTATTATTATTATTATTATTATTATTATTATTATTATTATTATTATTATTATTATTATTATTATTATTATTATTATTATTATTATTATTATTATTATTATTATTATTATTATTATTATTATTATTATTATTATTATTATTATTATTATTATTATTATTATTATTATTATTATTATTATTATTATTATTATTATTATTATTATTATTATTATTATTATTATTATTATTATTATTATTATTATTATTATTATTATTATTATTATTATTATTATTATTATTATTATTATTATTATTATTATTATTATTATTATTATTATTATTATTATTATTATTATTATTATTATTATTATTATTATTATTATTATTATTATTATTATTATTATTATTATTATTATTATTATTATTATTATTATTATTATTATTATTATTATTATTATTATTATTATTATTATTATTATTATTATTATTATTATTATTATTATTATTATTATTATTATTATTATTATTATTATTATTATTATTATTATTATTATTATTATTATTATTATTATTATTATTATTATTATTATTATTATTATTATTATTATTATTATTATTATTATTATTATTATTATTATTATTATTATTATTATTATTATTATTATTATTATTATTATTATTATTATTATTATTATTATTATTATTATTATTATTATTATTTGAATTTGAATTTGATTTCATTGACCTGATTTGGCGCCTTTAGTGGCCCATGCAGGAATCTATCAACTTCTTATGTACATAGGAGGAAACCTCTCGGTGAAAACCCCCTAACCTGTCTGGTTGGTTTCTTCAGTTCATACTGGTAGGTCTATGGTAAGTGCGCTCTCTCTGTTCCGCCATGTGCGATATCCACCCTTTCTTTAAGTCTTACCCTTTGACGCATCTTCTCTTTCTTTGAGTAGCTTTTCGACGTCTCTCGCGAGTCGGAATTGTTCTAGCCATCCTTCTTTGATTATCCATTCTGTTATCCGGGATATATCTTCCGGGCTTTGCATCATTACTGTGAAAGACTGATTCTTCGCTTTCCTCATCACTTCTGATCGTCCTTTGGCCCACCTGGGGCAGCACATAATCATGTGTTTTGGATTCTGGGATGGGTATCCGCACTGGCATCTCGGGGATTCGACTCCTGGGACTCTCCTTCTATATAAATACGAGTTGAGCCCAATGTGCTCACTCCTTATTTGTGTAGCAACGCTGCTTTGGGCCCTATTCAGGCGTTTGTGGATAAGCAATGGGGTTCCCCTAAAGCTTAATTTGGTGCATCCTGTGTTTTTATCTTTGTAGAACCTACCTGCTCTCCAAATTTCCGGATCCGCTGATGCTCTTTGTTCAGGGTTCTGTCTCCGGCCTTGGCCCTCCCACGAGTTCGCCCACTCTTGGAACGCCGCTACTTTCAACCTGGCTTTCTGGTCCTCTTTGGACTGTACCCCCACGCACAGCTGGTTCCATCTTTCCAAGTCTCTATTCCTTGAAGTACTTATCCTACCTTGGGTGCTTTGGGCACTTTGGTTACCTATCCTGATTTTCTTGCGAGCAGCGTCAATCGCTAGTTGTGCCGGGGTTTCCTGAGTCAGACCAGTGTGTTGGACTCTTCTATATTTCAGGTATATTTCTATTGGTAGGATCGAGGTCTCGTGTTCTAAAACCCTGGCGCTTGTCGATTTGTATGCACCGGTTACCGACCTTAGGCATCTGGTTTGGATTGTTCTGAGGGGCTTTATAATTCTTTCAGGAATTTTCCCATTTTGGCCGTTATGTGCCCATATCTGGCTGCCGTAGGTTATTGTTGGCCTGACTATAGCTGAGTATAACACTCTAGCTTTGCTGAAGTTTGCCCCCCAGGTTGAATAGGTCAGTCTCGTGATTGACTGCAGTTGGGTCTCTGCTCTTTGCTGGGCTCTCTTCATGTGGGCTCCCCAATTGAGCCTAGAGTCTAAGTGAATCCCAAGAATGCGGATTGATGGCTTTGGTTGTGTTACGTGTCCCTGGATTTGTAAAGTTGCTTGGAGGTTATGTCTCCTGGTCTTCCTGGAAAATATTATTATTATTATTATTATTATTATTATTATTATTATTATTATTATTATTATTATTATTATTATTATTATTATTATTATTATTATTATTATTATTATTATTATTATTATTATTATTATTATTATTATTATTATTATTATTATTATTATTATTATTATTATTATTATTATTATTATTATTATTATTATTATTATTATTATTATTATTATTATTATTATTATTATTATTATTATTATTATTATTATTATTATTATTATTATTATTATTATTATTATTATTATTATTATTATTATTATTATTATTATTATTATTATTATTATTATTATTATTATTATTATTATTATTATTATTATTATTATTATTATTATTATTATTATTATTATTATTATTATTATTATTATTATTATTTAACGTCTATCTAATAAACATTTGCTTACGGCAAATGTTTATCCATCCCATTTGGGACATAGGACGCTAGGGCCGAAGCCCTAGAGTTTGGAAGCTAATATAGTCTAAAATACATGGCTGTATCGCGTTGTCTTAAACTGCGAACAGAGAGTTATTGTGCAATATGCAAGTTTGTTTGTCATCAGACATATACAAATATAAAAAAACTCATGCCTCACCGAGGACAGATTTCTTCAAAGAATCGAGATCTTTCTAGCCATTCAGTTAATTCCTTGGCCCCTTCTGGTGTGCCCAACAATTTAGAAAGGAGTTGATTGATAGACCCTGCAGGGCGGCCGCCACGTCGATGTAATATACGGCAAAAGAGGAAGTGCTTTGGGGCTTTAGGTGATCCGCAACGACAATTCATTTTTGCCTCTTCGTGTTTGAAGCGAGTGTGGTAAAATGCAAAGTCTCCATGGCCAGTCCTGGCAGCAATTAATCGTCCTAAAGCCTTTCGGCTCAGCAAGAGCTCTTTTGGGAACCTCGGGGCAGTTTTAATTTCTAATTGTGCGTATCTACCTGGAATATTATTGTTCCACCAATTAATCCTTATTTGTTTCTGTTGTGAAGATTGCCATTGTTCCAATGTCGCAATCGAGTACTGGGGAGACTCTGAATAAGGCATAGCTGCTCCTCTCTTTGCTTCTAGGTCGGCAAGTTCGTTACCTTCTATCCTGGCATGTCCAGGACCCAACGTATTCTGACCTGCCCTTCTTCGGTATGAGGGAGGCGTGATCTTATTTTCCAGCTCTTTGCTGCTTTCAAGAAATCTAGAAAGATTGGTTGAGATGATTTTGGAGTTGATGTAGTCATTAGTTTACTTGCGACATCTAAGTTATCAAGAAAAATCCAGGCATCGTTTGAGAAGCGTGCTGAAGGAAGTGAGATAGCTGCTTGCAGACCTTGGAGGGCTGCATGGGCCTCAGCATCATATGGTTCTTTATATTTTCCAAGAGGAAAAGCCCTGAACGTACTCTGATTCCAAATTGAAAGATTACAAACCCGCTACCTGAGTGTCCATCTGCAAGTTTTGAACCATCTGTATATATTATGATGTCATTTCTGGGAATTGTTCTAAGAAAATTTTGAAAATTTGTTACCCTCATGTTTGATGGACCTATAGGGCCGCTAATACGATTCAAGGATTCTTGCTTAGTCTCTTCTATCTCCCATGGGGGGTTAACTATAGGGTCGAAGTATTCTGAGATGGGAATATTTCTGTATTGCCTTGCAAATCGTGATAAGGCAGGTTGTGAAAGTGACTTTTCCCCACGCAAACGTAACGGGTGTCGAGGGTCAAGTCTTCGTATACGTATAGCCGCATTTCGCGTAATAGTATCAAGAGTGAGCTCTGCAGGCAAGAGTCCGGACTCTCTTAGAAGTGCCACGGAAGGTGTGGTCCGATATACTGGGAGAATTACCCTTGCTGTAGCTAAATGTACTTTTTCTATGCTTGAGATGTGTGTGCCCACCCTATTACTGACAATTTTATTATTTTTCCTTCTAACTTTACCAGGCCACCAGGTTTCGGCTCCAAAATGAGCAATTGGTAATATACATGCAGTTGCTGCTTGTCTAGACAGTCTAGGAGAGATCCCTCTGATTGTATTACCTAAACATCGAAGGGCGTTAGCTACTTTGAATGCTTTTGCTGATAGGATTTGCACATGGTGTTTAAACGTGAGCTTTTTGTCAAAATGCACTCCGAGCCATTTTAAGTATGGCTTCTGAGTACTTTCGGAGAAAGTAAATCTGTTTGTTCGTACTGATGGGCTATTTAACTTGTCTCTACGTTTGCGGGAAAAATGTAGTAGCTCTGATTTAGCAGGGTCGAAGGTTATACCTTCTGTATCTCCCCAAGATAGCGCATGGTTTACTGCAACTCTTATCTTTTCTGCATTTTCATCCAAACTAGGAGAAATTTTAAGGATTGCGAAGTCATCCGCATATCCAAAAGCTGAGTTCAAGCCTTCTAACCTAAACAAAGGAGCAATATACAACATAAACAATATTGGTGATACTGGGGATCCCTGTGGGAGTCCGCAAGTAATTGACCTTGGTTCTCCAATTTCTCCGTCGATTCGAATACACACTTTACGTTCAGTTACGAAAGAAGAGACCCAATCACATAGATTTGCTGGCCAGCCTTGTTCCCTGAGACGTCTGATAAGCCTACCAGGTAGAACAGCATCAAAGGCGCCTTTTATATCTAGGGTTGCAATTGTGGCAGTCATACCTTTGGCTAGCGCAGTCTCAATGTCATGAGTAAGTGAAGTTGTGAGATCTACACTAGACCGTAGTGGTAAAGCCCCAAATTGTTGGCGAGTGAGTACTTTATGTTTAATTGCTATCCATGATAATCGCTTTGACACTAGCCTCTCAAGTCCTTTTCCCAGTACAGATAGTAGTGCAATGGGTCTATACGATCTAGGATTAGACATATCTAGTTTATTAGGTTTTCCAATTATAGCTACAATCGCAGTTCGGAAGCATTTTGGGTGATGGCCAATATCAATGCACGCTTGAAATAAATCCAATACTAGTTCCGAAATGTGAGGCCAAGCAAGACGGAGGACTCCAGCTGGTATTTGATCTTTTCCGGGGGTAGTGTTGCTAGCACCAAGAATAGCTCTTGAAACTTCTTGTACCGTAAGTTTTGGGAAAGGAAGGGAGGTTCTTGCAGCAGTAGGTGCGTGTAATGATATGTCTTCTGTTTCTGACTGATTACTAAGGAGGTTTCTTGCCAATACATCTCTTTTGTCCTTAGTTGACTGAGCTGGAGGATTGTCCGGAAAGAGTGGATCTTTTAACGGTGGGGTTCGGTATACTCCTTTTGATTTGTGCCACCTTGTTATCTGAAAAACATCTCTTGAATTTGCCGCCTGGTCGGTTATTTTTTGGTAGAAAAGGATTTTAGCGGATTTAACGACTTTGCGAAAGGCATTTCTGTCTTCCCTTGAGGCATTACCAGCTCGTACTTTTCTCTTATAAATCTCCCTCGCTTCTCTACAATTTTGATTCCACCATGGCTGACCTCTATTGTGTGGTAATGATAATTTTGCAGACCCCGAGAAGCATCTGAAAAGAATTTTAGTGAGCTCCTCTGCTCTGTTGTCCAGGATTGCAATTGATTTTTCTGAAAGTAAATTCAATGGAGCTAGGTGGGTATGAAGTAACGAAAGGAATGTTTCATGTTGAATAGTTGCAAATCGAAGTTTAGGAGGGGGGGAGTTCCTTGTCATTTGGTAGGGTAAATTAATGAGGAGAGGTAGGTGGGTATGAAGTAACGAAAGGAATGTTTCATGTTGAATAGTTGCAAATCGAAGTTTAGGAGGGGGGGAGTTCCTTGTCATTTGGTAGGGTAAATTAATGAGGAGAGGTAGGTGGTCTGAAGTAACGTCTAAGTCTTGCTGGACTTCTGCAGTAGCGTCCCTTGCTATTAAATCACTAGAAGCAAAACAAAGGTCTAAAACATTTCCATGATTGTGAGTAGGTGTATCCACTTCGGATAAAAGGAAGAGTTCTTTGTCATCCAGCCAACGAATGAAGTCCTCTGCCTGCGTTGAGGGTGAGCCTTGGTATGATGGGTTCCAATTCGGATGATGTAGATTGAGGTCTCCTGCAAGGATTGTTCTTGAAGAGAATTGAATATCTGAGAGAGAGAGAAGAAAAGAAACTCCGGCACCTGGATTAATTGACCCAGGAGGGGCATTGTAAACGTTTATTATTTTAATACAGAGCCTATCAGGGCCTTGCATATTGAGAAATAGAATATCACCCCTTCCATACTCAGAAAGATTGTTAGGACGATACTGAGAGAATGTTAGATTATTAACTTTTTTCGTGTAAGTGAGTACCCGAGGCCTGATAGACCAGTCATCAATGGGAGTAAAACATTCAAAAGAGGGGTGATTGCAAGTGATTCTCCGGTCAGTAAATCTGGAGATGTAAGGTTCTTGAATTAACAAGATATCTATGTTTGAAGTATACGCAGTTTGTAGTGCAATTTGGTGTGCAGAAGAAGAACGACCAACGTTAACTGAGAGTATTCTTATTTGTGATATTTTATTCCTCATTCATTAATGTCGAATTTTCATGACAACTTTCTTGAGCTAAAGCTGCGTATTTTCCACCAGAGCTAGAGGGGAATTCAGAAAAGAGGTTTCTGATGTCAGTTGAGGGTTGAGTGCGAGTTTCAGAAGGCTCATTATTATCTAGATTAGCTGTTTTTATGTTTCCGCAATGTGCTACCTTCAGCCGAAGTCTTGCTACAGCTGCAGCCTTTCTAATTTCAGATATTTGTGCTTTTGAAGGCAACTTATTGTCTTTATTAGGTCGAATTAGGCATTCAAGTGAATCAGCAGTGTGAGGGCCATGACAGTTTGCACATTTCGGTGGACAAGTATGATCCCTACTAGGGTCGCAAGACGTATGTCCACTTTCAGTATGACTTGTTGAAGAGCAAATCCTACAGCGAGGTAGGCGGGAGCATGCTCGCTCATTGTGCCAGCCAAAACATTTACCGCATTGAGGTGTTTTAAACTTTGGGGGCAAGAGTTTAGCTGGAATTCGGGCCCCAAATAGGGGGAGAACTTTTGATAGTGTTGGACCTTTAGGGTAAAGAACGATCCAGTTTCTTTTGGGGGAGAATTCTGTGATATTAGAGCCCCGAGACTCTAGAACTTTTATTGGAGGAACATTTGTTAGATCTGTTAGAGCTTCTGCCACAATTGACGCAGTTATTTCTCTCATTTCCACTGAAGTTCCATTAAATGTAGAGTAGTTGCGAGGTACGCCAGAAAGACGATAGGCAACGTGTTGTCCAGGTTTTTCGACTTTACACTGACCACTAGAAGAGAGGGAAGCTTCAATTTCTCCCATTCGCGCCTCCAATTTTTCTTGGGCATCACCCGATACTGGGCAAATGGCAAACCCAGTTTTAATAACTTGTATCTCTTTCACCAACTTTTCTTTTAAGAATGCGTTTAATTGCAACATAATGGCATATGGAGAAGAGCCTAAAGCTGGGTGTTCAGGGCTGACTCTAACTAGAAGACGATTATCTTCGGGCCTAATTTTTGGCTGTGACTTAGGTTTGCTACTTGAATGAGTCGAATGTGTCTTTGGCTGTTCTTTGGTATTTTGTTTCATGAAAGAGGTCATAGCCACACTCGCAAAGGTTTTTTGAGTTTTCGAGTGATTTTCATATGTATTCTTTTGCTTCTCTGGGTTGCTCACAGCAGTTTGCACGACATTCATGGAGGTATATGGCTTAGGAGGTCTTTGAGATCCTCTTACGTGGGACTCAAAGTGTCTCTTTGCAACAGAACTCAGGTCTGCAATGAAGTCTTGGTAGGGTTTTTTGAGATGCTGGGGTATTAGTTCGTAGTTCTCGCCTAAAGCGTCGTCAAGAACGCTTGCAATTTCTTGGAACATGAGCGTAGCCTCATGATTCCTAGTATCAGCGGAGGAGGTTGTTGACAGTAGCGTCTCTGTCAGCGACCTCCCTCCCCCGTTAAGGGTGGAGGCGTGTAGGGATGAAGGGGGGTGGGATGGAGGACGGGGGGGAAGATTTTGCATGAGGAGTGAGCGATATAGCTAATAAATGTGTATATTGTCCTGAGATGACTTGGATGGTAGCGCAGTCTTAGGCTTATGCAGAGGGGCACCTTGGGAATCTGATCATGTGATATTGGGTAGGTAATGAACGTATATTTTGTACTATTTGCCTCAGGGAGAAGTGTTACAGAGTATGGAATATTTGACCTTGTAATTACTGGAGTTTACTCTCCAAAGATTTACTATAGATTACCATAGTCTATATCAATTGCCTTACGCTTGTATAGCCCAACCGTGACAAGCATTATGGCATAGGGGGAAGAGCTTAGAGCCGGATGATTTGGGCTGACCCGAACTAATAGACGATTATCTTCAGGCCTACTTTTAGACTGAACTTTGGGTCTAGTTTGAACTTGAGCTCATAAAGATTTTGGGGGAGCTTGTGATCGTTTCTTTGAAGCAGGGATCATAGCTATATTTCCGTACGATTTAGAGTATGTGGAAGGACCATCGATTGAACTCTTTTGATCTACAGACTGTACGGTTGAAGCTTGTACAGTACTTGTGGCAGAATACGGAATCGGGGGTCTTTGGGAGCCTTTAACATGACATTCGAAGTGTCGGCGGGCTACAGAACTGAGATCAGCGATAAAATTTCGAAAAGGCTTTTGGAGATGCTGAGGGAGAGCGTTGTTTTCACTAAGTGCATTAACAAGGACGCAAGCAATGTTCTGGAATATGAGCATGGCTTTATTGTTCCTGGTATCGGCGGCGGAGGTAGTTGACAGTAGCATCTCTGTCAGCGACCCCTCTCCACCCATCGGGGCGGAGGTATGTAGGGGTGGTGGGAAGGTTAGACTTGAGGAGTAAGGCGAGAATGCTATCGATGAAGAAAAGCGACAGACACCGTCCGTGCCGTCCTTCCAAGTAAAGTCCGGGTAACCGGGACACGTACTCTTTTTTTTAAATTCATTTCTATGTATGTGGCATTGGGGCTATGATGCGAATGAAACTGGTACGACCACGAAGTTAGGACTCAACTTGATTTAAGGGGCACTCACACACGAATTTAAGGTGAAGACAAAACTGACAGTCGGGCGCCTTGCAGCCTGTGTGTCTGCCGCTGGAACGCAATTCAGCCACCCACGGCTATCCGATGTGCCTCCGTTATCGTCACATACAAGACCAGACGAAAATGTGGTAAAGATTCTCACTGGATTCGAACCAGCTTCCTCCTGTCTCAAATGGGGTGAGTGTCTCGGCTACCCAGAACCTACTTTGAAGAACGGCCCGGATGGTGTATCACTCCTCCATTTGATCTTTTGCGCTTGGTTGTGTCGATACACAATTTCGAAAGGGATCAAGGCAGATTGATGAACTTCTCTGACTGAAGATAGCAGCAAAATTATACTTTCAGAACAACAGCAGTCTAAATTTCTCGACGCGCTCCCTTCCCTCTTCCAAATCGTTTGTTCATATACCGTCGTGAACCAACCGAGACAGAACTCTATTAACTCAACCATTTTTATTAACTGACGTCCCGTAGAGCTCAGCATTCCTAACTCACTGTTCACGAAACTTCCTTCCATTAATACAGGGACATCCTTCCACGAGTTCCATGCTCTCTAAATTGTTTTATGACTCGCACCTATGCCCTAAAGCACCCAGTTAAAGTTAGTCATTTTTTAATGTTTATGACGATGAAGGTTTACTGAATAATCGTGGATGGCTGACACGGATTCCTGCAGTAGATATCACAGGTTCAGATTAGCGCAGGCTATAAGGCGCTTGTCTGCGAGTTGAGTCTTCATCTTAATTTTGGTTGAGAGTACCCCTCGTGACAAGTTGAGTTATTGCTTCATGTACTGTGGCTGAATCAATTAATGATGGTAAACACCGGAGCAAGTCCAAGAGTAAAGACCGGTTAATAATTCTGAACTACTGAAAGAACTCAAGAGGTATCTATGTCTTCGTATACAGTGTCTCAGCCCTAAAGATTGTTAGTGGCTGATGTTGGTTTTGTGTGTCTTAATCTTGAAATTACCAATCTTAACATACAAAACTTACATCAGCCACTAACAATCTTTAGGGCTGAGACACAATATACAGTAGAACCTGTCCAAACCCATAGTGGGTCCCAGGTTTAAGTATTGATAAGATTTATTTGATGGTTCGAGCTTAGTTTTTCAACACTTACCCTTACAGGTCATTTTGCGCGCAGGGGTAAGTATTGCAAATGTAAATGGTTGAATTTCAATGAATTGTTCAGCACTTATACCGGGACCCGCTATCGAGTTAGAGAGGGACGACTGTATCATGTGGGTTAGCCATGATAGAGTCTGTATATGAAGCAATAACTAATCAGGGATCATCCAACTTGCCTTGTTGCATTTACTCTGATACTACGGTATTAATCGTGTATGGGCGCTAAAATTCGACTTTTACAGGGTATATAGGCTTTTACTAACTTGAATTAGCATGACGATAAGTAGATCTCCCCACCTAAACTTTAAATTTGTATGGCAAAAATTTCACAACGAAATATTCGTTGGTTTTGCTTTTTTGGTCCATTATAGCCCTCTATTCACTTTTTAATTCATTAATACATTTCATAAATAAATTATACTTCTATCTAGCTAATAATTTACATATCCGCCTTCAGCTTCGTAAACGGCTCTGATTCTTCGGGGCATCGAATCTATCAGTTTCTCCAAGTCATCCCCATTAAACCCCAGATCCCACGCCTCGTTCACTATTTGACGAAGATGCCCTTGACTCCGCTGCCCCCTTGATCCAACGCTGGATAAAGACGCTCCATGTACGCTTTCATATAACTCCACAAAGTTTCTATCGGATTTAAATCAGGAGAATATGGCGGCCACTCCATTAGAGAAATATTCCTCCTTTCAAACTCACGCATAGTTTGCCTCGACTTGTGAGGAGGGGCGTTGTCCTGCATCACATCTAGTCCTGGTTCCCGAAAGACCGCACTCTCTATGAGAGGCACTATCCTCTCGCAGTAACTGGCCGCAGTGATATGGCCCCACTCCTTCTCCCAAATCAGGCAAGGCCCCTTCTGTCGTCCAAAGAAAGATCCCCAGAACATCCACCCAACTCTCCTCCGCGTCCTGGCTAGGACACAGGTATCTTCGTACTCTTCCCCAATCTTTGACTTAAACTTAGCTCAAGGAAACTCTAAATCTTAGGAGCCTTTAAGGGACTACTGACCTTTCTTGTGACCCAACGATCACTTTGCCGACCATTCATAGCCCAAGTCTCGTCGGACCAGAGGACTCTCATCCAATGTTCCTTCCGCCAGTGGAGATGTATTCTGGCAAACTCATATCTCTTCAGTTTGTTGACTGAAGAGATAGGAGGTTTTAATCGTGCAATCCTGCGTGCATATCCCCTCTTTGCCAGTTCACGTCGGATCACATTCTCGCTCACACCAAAGTGCCGAAATATAAAATGTGCAAGTTGGAAAAATGACATCCGACGATTTTCCGATGATAAACAGACGAAAAATTCTATTTCATCGACCTGGGAACTACTTAGAATAGGTGGCCTACCACTGGAGTACTGAGGCTCGGTATTTTCAACGCTCATGGTGTATTGTACCTGTCGCCATGTAATCCCAAGGCGTTGAGAGATTTTGACGTAACTGTGTCCCTCACTGGCCAAGGTTCTAACCTGCACATGTTACTCTCTTAACCTTATCAATTTGTAGATTTCAGACTTACTTGAATACGTTGAGTTTGTGTTAGGCGTTTTGCATAAGTAGGAGATGCTGATGATGGAGAAGGTTGTTGAGGTGAATCCATCTTTGCGGCAATCTAGTACAGTAAATTAAAATCTTCTAAAGTAGTTGACTTACTCTCATGATAGGGTATTGTTCGTTGATCCGCTTCTTATAGGGTACAGGGGTTAAAGCGGGGATAAAGTGGAGATAAAGTGGTGATATTCCAGGTTACCTCACGATAGATCCACAGTATCCCTGTTAGCTTCAAATTTTAAAATCTTATGGCCTAAGGCATAAGAGATATGCATCTGTATATGAAGTCCAACGCCCACCTTCATGCCTGCACCTTTCTTCACTCGCGCACACCTGAGGTCGTTTCGTTTAAATCATTGTCAGCTATTTACTATTATTTTGCTCAACGGCATACTTTTATTTCATTCATCTATCTAATTTTTACTTCATGTGAGTGCATCTGAACCTTAAGTCAACTACTTTAGAAGATTTTAATTTACTGTACTAGATTGCCGCAAAGATGGATTCACCTCAACAACCTTCTCCATCATCAGCATCTCCTACTTATGCAAAACGCCTAACACAAACTCAACGTATTCAAGTAAGTCTGAAATCTACAAATTGATAAGGTTAAGAGAGTAACATGTGCAGGTTAGAACCTTGGCCAGTGAGGGACACAGTTACGTCAAAATCTCTCAACGCCTTGGGATTACATGGCGACAGGTACAATACACCATGAGCGTTGAAAATACCGAGCCTCAGTACTCCAGTGGTAGGCCACCTATTCTAAGTAGTTCCCAGGTCGATGAAATAGAATTTTTCGTCTGTTTATCATCGGAAAATCGTCGGATGTCATTTTTCCAACTTGCACATTTTATATTTCGGCACTTTGGTGTGAGCGAGAATGTGATCCGACGTGAACTGGCAAAGAGGGGATATGCACGCAGGATTGCACGATTAAAACCTCCTATCTCTTCAGTCAACAAACTGAAGAGATATGAGTTTGCCAGAATACATCTCCACTGGCGGAAGGAACATTGGATGAGAGTCCTCTGGTCCGACGAGACTTGGGCTATGAATGGTCGGCAAAGTGATCGTTGGGTCACAAGAAAGGTCAGTAGTCCCTTAAAGGCTCCTAAGATTTAGAGTTTCCTTGAGCTAAGTTTAAGTCAAAGATTGGGGAAGAGTACGAAGATACCTGTGTCCTAGCCAGGACGCGGAGGAGAGTTGGGTGGATGTTCTGGGGATCTTTCTTTGGACGACAGAAGGGGCCTTGCCTGATTTGGGAGAAGGAGTGGGGCCATATCACTGCGGCCAGTTACTGCGAGAGGATAGTGCCTCTCATAGAGAGTGCGGTCTTTCGGGAACCAGGACTAGATGTGATGCAGGACAACGCCCTTCCTCACAAGTCGAGGCAAACTATGCGTGAGTTTGAAAGGAGGAATATTTCTCTAATGGAGTGGCCGCCATATTCTCCTGATTTAAATCCGATAGAAACTTTGTGGAGTTATATGAAAGCGTACATGGAGCGTCTTTATCCAGCGTTGGATCAAGGGGGGCAGCGGAGTCAAGGGCATCTTCGTCAAATAGTGAACGAGGCGTGGGATCTGGGGTTTAATGGGGATGACTTGGAGAAACTGATAGATTCGATGCCCCGAAGAATCAGAGCCGTTTACGAAGCTGAAGGCGGATATGTAAATTATTAGCTAGATAGAAGTATAATTTATTTATGAAATGTATTAATGAATTAAAAAGTGAATAGAGGGCTATAATGGACCAAAAAAGCAAAACCAACGAATATTTCGTTGTGAAATTTTTGCCATACAAATTTAAAGTTTAGGTGGGGAGATCTACTTATCGTCATGCTAATTCAAGTTAGTAAAAGCCTATATACCCTGTAAAAGTCGAATTTTAGCGCCCATACACGATTAATACCGTAGTATCAGAGTAAAGGTACAGCAGACGGCCAAAAGTGGGTTTAACACGTATAGTAGAACCTCTCATAGCTAATAGTGGATCCCGGTATAATTACTGAAGAGATTCATGGATATTTTACTGTTTATATTTGCAATACTTACCCCTGCGCGCAAAATGACCTGTAAGGATAAGTGTTGCAAATATAAAAGTCCAAGTTACAATGAATCACTTCAGTAATTATACCGGGACCCACTATTAGCTATGAGAGGTTCTTGTTGTGATCAAAGCATGAAGTTTTATTATAAACTATGAAGGCTATAAATAATTACAAGATTGTCACATGACTTGGTCATGTGAGGCTTAAATACCATCACACCCCCCAGAAACTGAATGCTTTAGATCAATTCTTACTTGATCGCAAAATATATTATGTTTGAGGCGTTGTAGTGCTTTTGTAAGACCATCAGCTTTGCAGAGATCTGTGGGAGTATATTTCAATTTGATGGAGTTGGTTTTAATCGCGTCTCGAACAGTCCCATGCCTCATTAAGAAATGACGATTTCTTGCCGAAACTTTGTTAGAGTTGGCTGTTATCATTGCTGCAGTATTATCTATTTCAGTTATGATTGGCTTTGGAGGGGTTCGAAAGAGTTCTTCATAAAGAGGCTTTAGCCATTGTGCAGCGACAGCTAGCATGGTAAGCGCAGCATACTCAGATTCACATGTACTCTGGGCCGTTACTGTTTGTTTCTTGGACCACCAAGCAATTGGTGTGTCATTAATCATAAAAAGAACTCCAGATGTACCTTTGGAGGAGGTAATGTTTCACAAACTACTATCAGAAGAAGCAGTTAGATTTAAATGACCTTTCTTTGGAAAGAATAAGGATGCTGATTTTGTTCGTGAAGTATAACGAACAAGGTGTTTAAGTGACGCTAAGGCATTTTGAGAGGGGTTTCTCATGTGGCGACAGAGTCGATTAACTGCATATTGTATATCAGGCCTCGTCATATTCGCAATATGTAGTAGCGTTCCTACGGCCGATCGAAACGATGAGGCATCGTCTTTTGAGCATAAGTTTTCTGTTTCACGATCTAACAGATTATCATCAGCGATCGGTGTACTTGCACCTTTACAATGTACCATGCCCATTTCTTCGCACAGAGATTCGATTTTATCTTGCTGGTTGATTCTTATACCATCGGATTTCCTATCAATATTGATACCAAGAAATTTAGTCATTTTGCCAAGGTCTTTAAGTTGGAATGATTCAGCTAAGGTTTTAACAATCTGATCAATTTGAGAATCAGTTTCAGATATGATCATAAAGTCATCGACATATGTTGAAATGATTGTGTTTTTATGTCTAAATATATTATTATCGGTCTTTAGCGATTGGAATTTCATTTCATTTAACACTTGTCGAAGTTTTAATTACCATCGTCGTGGTGCCGTCTTCAGACCATAGATTGCCTTATGCAGCTTACAGACCAGATCCCCAGGTAATTCTTTACCATGTGGTTGCTCAATATAGATTGGGCGATCAATTTCTGCATGAAGAAATGCTGCTGTAATATCAACATGGCGAATATAAAGGTTGTGCCTAGCGGTTAGTGCCATGAGCATGCGCATTGACGTTGGAGGAAGGACATCAGCGTAGGTGACATCCGCAAATGGTTCTGAAAATCCACGAGCACACCATCTTGCTTTTAGTTGCCCATTTGGCTTTTCTTTTAGAGCCCATTTTCCTGTCATTATTTTGCCCATTGCTTCAACTCGAGGGACGAGAGTCCAGACCTTATTTCGTATCATATTATTCATTTCTTCATTCATAGCGCTATTCCAATCACTTGCTCTAGGTCCAGATAAAGCTGTCTTGATAACTTGTCGAGTTGAATGAAGAGCATGAACTTGAAGTCTGAGAGGAAAAGAGTTTTCTTGGAAGCGGACATCACGTCTTACAACCGTTCGTTGAGTATTGGGATTCAAAATAATATGGCCACCGGAGAATTCGGAGCCAACATAAATACCTTCTCGGGCTTTGGATTCCAATTTGTTGCTGTCTGGCTCAAGCCAAAAAGCACGACAGCCAAAAGGGTGAAGATTATGAATTTTAGGCATTGTATGAAAAACTGAGTAATACGGCGAATTTAGAGAGACAGAGTTAGGAGTGACGTTGAGGATATAAATGGCAGCTGCAAGAATGAGAGGCCACAAACGTAATGGTAAGCCAGATTGTAAATGGAGAGCACGCATTTTCTCTGTAACAGTGCGGACATTTCTCTCCACTATTCCATTTTGTTCTGGAGCGTGTGAGGAGGACCTATGCCACTCGATTCCACGGGATAAGAGATTTTGTTGGAGATCTGAGTTAGAGAATTCAGTGCCACTATCGGTATGTATAATTTTAGGAGTTTTGCCAAATTTTGTCATTAAATGTTCCAGTAGTTGAACAATTTGGCTAGGCACAGTTCTCTTCGAGTAGACTGGCCATGCCCACTTCCAGGAAGTGAACTCATCAATAGCAAGGAGAAACCAGCTTGCGTTAGGAATCGATTTATCAGTCGTGGTAGGGAACAATGACTTTTGACCTCCGACTAGGTCCATATGGATGACCTCTCCAAACGAAGATGCACTACGTAAAGAGCTATATCCTTTGGACTTGGTGATTTTGGTTTTGATGCAAGTCTCACAGTCGTATGGAAATTTGTAGCCTTTAATACCTGCAGTTTTTAAGGCTATGTCTTGTGCTTTCTGTCCAGGGTGACCAAGTATACCATGCCAATCGCGTTGCACGGGATAGAGTTCAGGGTTTACTAAGTCCAAAGTGGGCTTATATATTAACCTACCAGAAGTACGACGAAAAATTGCACAAACTGTACCATCAGGACGAAGAAGTTCGACATTACGATACTCTGATGGCCAATGTATTGAGAATCCTTGGCTTTCTAGTTGTGCTGAGGAGAGAATTTGATTTCTTTGACCTGGCATGTGAATAGCTCCCTTTAAAATTTCAGTTTTGCCGTCAATGGTGAGAAAATTTAGGTCACCACGGCCAGAAGTTATCACTTTACCTCCTCCGGCTACATGAATAGTCTGCGATGCAGGGGAATAAGAAGAAAAGTCTGATTTATTTCCAGTTACGTGAAAATCCGCAGCAGTATCCAACTGATAACTAAAATCTTCTAAACATTTATCAACAGAAAGAACATTCTTGTTCCCTTGATTTAGACCCGATCGAGATTGTTCCTGAGCTTTGCCCTTATGAACGTTCATTTTCTTCCTACATTTGTCTTCACTGTGTCCAACGATATGACAAAAATTGCAAACCTTTGGCTTGCCTGAGGATCTAAACGAACTACTGCAGGTCCATTTTAGACACTCAGAGATTGTATTTTCATATGATAGATCACGGCACCGATTTGCCAGATCAGGCTGGAGCTTTCTAACGTGAAAGAGTAAGAGGTGGTGCATCTGAAAGTGGATTTCTGTCGTAATCTGAAAATGTTCCCTTAAATCCTGATATCGCTTTTGATACTCTTTCATAAAGCTTTGTAAATTGGTGTTCTTTTCAGGTTGATAAGTCCAAAATCGAGAAACAATAGAGTTTACGTTTGAAAATGAAATAGCTTGAGAGGTTGAAACGATTTCATTAAGGATAGCTCGAGGGTTATCACGAGGTGCTGTTCTAATATGGGGGGCTGTCTCACGAAGTTTAGCGACCCACCACGTTGACCACATTCGAATGGCTTTATTTCGGGGTAGTTGAGGAAGGAATGCCGCAGAGGTTTGGGTTAAAAAAATCAGATTTTCGACGGATTCAAACCATTGAAACCAATTGTTTTTCTTAAGACAAGGAAGTGGTGTCATCTTGTCGATGCTTTGTAATCGGTCAGTTAGCGTCCAGATTTCAGTCTTTCTCTGAGACTCTTTGATCGATTCTTTCAAGTCATCCGCAGTAGCGAATGTGAGACCACCAATGATAATATCATTTAATTCATCGGAAGCAGAATTATCATCTTTGAGGAGATGTTTTCCTTCAGTAGTCGGGGCCTTAAAGGAGTCAGACATCGTGAAGATGTGCGAAAGTTGCTATCGGATAATATATGTGGATAAAGACGAGAGCACCTTAATCGATGTCGTTGATTAAGAAACGGAAGCTGAGAACGAAGTGGAAGTGACTAAAGGGCCATAACCTGTTGTGATCAAAGCATGAAGTTTTATTATAAACTATGAAGGCTATAAATAATTACAAGATTGTCACATGACTTGGTCATGTGAGGCTTAAATACCATCACAGTATTACTGTATCTTATTTATTTATAAGCTGTGTAGCCTCAGGCAAAGGTCCAGCGCAAAATAGCGTGAGGCTGGTGGACCCGTCAGTGATCACTCCTAAAGGTGTTCCCTACTCGTTCGCACCAACGGAAATACTCCCTACATTACCTACAGATATCCTCTAAAACGCCATAATTACTAACAAAGAAAAGAAAGTTAGGGGAAGTAAGAGCGGAGCTAGTATTCCTCACAATTCGCTGCGCACCGTCATACTCACAATTTAACAGGTATCAATACGCTCATCTTTCTAGAATTAGCGGTAGAAGCCAATTACCAACGTTCTGTACTCGGAATAATATTTTTGCGTTTCGGATGGTTTTCCATTCTGACAAGTAACCTCCATAACGTATCATCATCTGCATTTACAATGCATTATCCTGCTCTTATTACAAGTTTCGGTCTATTTCACCTCTTCTGCTCTAATGCAGTGGCTGTATCGGCAGTACTCGGCCTGGATCTAGGCACTGAGTATATCAAGACAACAATCGTCAAGCCTGGAATCCCTCTAGATATTGTTCTTACCAAAGATTCTCGGAGGAAAGAAATATCGGCCGTCGCCTTTAAGCCTGCTAAAGATGTTAAGAATGGAGACTTTCCTGAAAGATCATATGGCTCAGATGCAATCGCTTTGGCTCCTCGATTTCCAACCGATGTTTTTCCAAATCTGAAGGCCCTCGTTGGACTTGCAGCAGATGACCCAATTGTCAAAGAATATGCGCATAGACACCCGTCACTGAAAGTGGTTGCTGATAAGATCAGAGGTACAGCAAGTTTCCAGAGCGGAGCATTTGTGGCTGAGGAACACCCATGGACAGTTGAAGAGATACTAGCGATGCAACTTCAAGCAATCAAAAAGAACAGTCTCGCCCTCGCTGGAAAGGGTGACACTATCAAAGATGTGGTCATCACTATTCCTCCTTTCTTCACTGTTGAAGACAAAAGATCCATATCTTTAGCGGCTGATTTAGCAGGACTTCATATTTTGGAATTAATTACCGATGGAATGGCTGTTGGTTTGAATTATGCCACTAAACGAACATTTCCAACCATCAATGACGGTGGGAAATCTGAGATCAACCTAGTTTTTGACATGGGCGCTGGTTCCACAAAGGCTACCGTCTTAAAATTTCAGGGAAGAATTGTTAATGACGTTGGAAAATCCAACAAAACTGTCCAAGAGATAAGGGCATTAGGCAGCGGCTGGGATCGATCTCTTGGAGGTGATGCGTTTAACGCAATTATTGTCGATGACATCATTGCCAAATTTATTGCTTCGCCCGCCGCCAAAAAAAAGGGGCTTACTGCCGAAGCAGTTAAAGGCCAGGGACGAGTTGCTGCAAAATTATGGAGTGATGCGGAA
Organism: Podosphaera xanthii; assembly: GCA_028751805.1. NCBI lineage: Eukaryota > Fungi > Ascomycota > Leotiomycetes > Helotiales > Erysiphaceae > Podosphaera > Podosphaera xanthii. The sequence continues at coordinate 4,714,073 of JAPWIX010000010.1, read as the reverse complement.
AAAATGAGGCAGGTCTTAAGTGCCAATGCAAACACTCAAACTTTCTTCGAAGATATTTACCAAGACTTGGACTTTACATACAAGATTACTAGAGCAGAATTTGAGCAATTGATCGAGTCTCATGCTACTAGAATCATAGATGTTGTGCAAAGGTCATTGAATTCCGCCCGGATAAAAATTGATGATATAGATTCTGTGATTCTTCATGGTGGGGCAAGTCGTACCCCTCTCGTCCACAAAGAACTAGAGAAGTTGGTCCGTGATGCCTCTAAGATTAAGACCAATGTCAATTCTGATGAGTCTGCCGTCTTTGGAGCCGGATTTCGGGGTGCCGCTTTAAGCCCTGGTTACCGGGTAAAAGAAATCCGAACTTTTGATATTGCATCGTACTCGATTGGGATAAAGTGGATTGATACTGATGGCATCTTGCGACGCGAAAATCTTTGGCAATCTTCAACGATACTTGGACCTCATAAACATTACACCTTCAAGAATGAAAAAGATCCATTTACTTTAACTTTTTATGAACAAATTCCATCCTCAGAAATTCTTGAGAAAGATATACTAGCTGTAACAACCCAGAATCTTACTGACTCAGTTGCACATCTCAAAGAAAAAAATAATTGTGATACTGAAAGTATAAAGCTGCAACTTAGTACAAAAATAAACCCCGAATCAGGAGAGGTTGACATCGTCAGATTAAATATTGAATGTGAGCTTAAACAAACTGAAGACGACAAGGAAAGTATGGTCGATAGTGTAAAGGGATTATTCGGGTTCGGAAAGAAAGAACAAGCTCCTTTGTCAGAAAATGACGCCTCAAGCTCTGTATTAGGTGCATCTACTTCCAGCGAACCCACCATAGTTTCTACTACCATATCTAGTACTGTTAGCCCAGCCTCCGCTCCATCAGCTCACGTCAATAAAAAATTTAGAAAAGCAAAAGTTCATAAGCATTCCCACATTCACGTCAGTTATAAAACTGAAATCAAAGGTTACCCAAAACTTCCTGAAATGGAAATCAGTCGAATGAGAGAGCGCCTTTCTGCATTTGCTGGATCAGATAAACGACGAAGTCTACGCGATGAAGCGCTGAACCAATTGGAAAGTTTCGCCTACAAAACGCGGGACCTTGTTCAAGACGCAGGGTTTATCGAAGCTTCAACGGAAAAAGAAAGGGCCGATCTTGAAGCTAAGGCTGAGGAAACGAGTGGATGGATCTACTCGGGTGGCGCAGGGGCTGAACGGGAAGAATTGAGGCAAAGACTCAAGCAGCTTGAAGAAATAACCAAGGCTGTTGAGGCTCGTAGAACAGAAACGACTACCCGACCTGAGAAAATTACTGCCCTTCAAAGGGCTCTAGATGATAACAAACAGCTTATCATCAGTATTACGAATCGAGTTGCAAATGACACGAAAAAGCACGAAGAGTTTAGTTCTAAACTATCTGCAACAGGATCCGCAACTCCTTCGCCTTCCTCGATCGCTTCGGATCCGACGAGCGCTGAAGAAAACAGTTCCAAGGAGACTACTAGTGCCGCGACTCCCGACCCGGAAACCTTGGATGCGCCCGTCTACACAAATGCCGATATAGAAAAACTTCAAATGCTTAATGACGAATCCTCTGCATGGTTGGCAGATAAAGTAGCACAACAAGAAAAATTGAGCTTACGAGACAACCCAGTTCTTCTGTCTAAAGATATCGATGGAAAGATCAAGTCCTTACAGGAACTACGCACTGAAATCATCCTTAAAGGCATCAAGAAGTCGGTCCGTAGTCAGCGATCTCGGCAGAAGCCCAAAGCGGAACAAACTCCAATTTCTAAAGTCAAGGGAGGTCAGGATAGCGAAGAAGCAACTAGCAGCACGACCAAAAATCCTCAGGCCACATTTACTGTTGGCGCCGGAGGTCAGATGCCGAGCGAAGAAGAGATCTTGGAGCTGCTTCAGAAGCAAAACACTGTCGAAGCCGAGAAAGAGTCCGCGGGCACGGATAATACAGGTGGAGCCGGTGGAGAAGGAAAACACGACGAACTGTGAGCTGGTCGCGTGCAGGCGGGCGAAGGACGGTAGATGGGGCACAGGAAAAAGATAGGGAAATTTCTAGAGAACCTCTTGTAAAAATTTGTATTGTAGGAAGGGTCAATATTGATACTCGTGGCTGTGTAACCTTGAGTTCTCAGTATATACGTATCCAGACGCCTTTTTTATACCTCGAGTAAATTAGAAATCTAGATGAGTAGATAAACAGCTTTATGGGCATGTTAGGTGTAATTTGGCATAGATCATAGATATATCCAGAGATTAATTGGTGACGACCGTGTATACATGAAAAATGAAGAATGTCTATTGCATGAAGCTAGTGCGTGTTAATTGCGGGATACGATGGAGAATACGAAGGAAGCCGGGAAGACTCATCAAGAGTCCAGGCTAGTAAATTTACAATATGAAGAGTTGCAAGTGATATTTCTTTAGCTTAACCGGCGTGGAACGAGACACATCGATATGCAGACGAGTTGGCAGCGTACGATCCGCGGCACTCATCAAGAGCACAGCCGGAAGTTTTCCGTTCTTGCACCTGTCCATGCCAACTTCATGGCCAGGCACTTTACCCGGGATCATGGTGTGACAGATCAACTATATGAAGCAATGGGCATTTATATAAGTGATGGTAAGTTTATAAATTAACTATAACGAGAGAGTATCTGTTAAGCAGAAGGGCTAACTATATGTAATGAGCGTCTCTCTAAGATTTTACTCTATCAAGTAACCACAGCTTGAGTTAGCTAACAATAGCTTTGTTACCTTCCCTAGATGTTTCATGTCCTAACCAATGCTCCTGCATGATTCATCCTTCAGGTTTCAGCGATGCCTCTTGTGTGATTCGATATCACGGCAATCCTCCTCAATGTTAGAGCATTAGTAGCGAGCTGTCTACGATGGCCATCGTAGGCTACCGGACTCCTCGGCTCACAAGCCGTCACACATGGTCACTACAGAGCCAACTGTATTCCATACCAAGATGATAGAGGACGATATCAGAGGAGTTCTAAGTTAACGTCAGGCCAGACCAAGCACACGAGGATCACCACGCGATAGCTGCGGCCCTCAGGTTTCGTCGTGCGTATGGCTAGAGCCGAGCGCGAGAGTGTGGGGGGCGAAGCCTTGGGGACCACAGACCCTGGCGTCTGGTGATTCGCGAGGAAGAGGGTCTGAAGGGGTTGGAACGACACGGTGTCTCAAGGGAAAGACTCGGCCATGCTATGTCGCTGAGCGACATTTCAGCACCAATATGATACAGGGATATAAAGGGCATGCAGCTATCTGTATATCCTCTCTCCTTCCCATCGCCGAGTGCGTCGGCAGATTAGGCATCGATAGTTCAACTCCTTCGTCTCATTCATCTACCAATCCCACATATCGCGACCGAGCCAGATTCCATACAGGTATATCTTTAGATCTTGAGGCCAAACAAGCCGTGACGTAACCGTGTGTGACTCACGCTCTGCCTTTGCTTAACCTGACAATGTGCTTGATACGGTCGGATAGTGCAGGGGTGCACCGTCCAAGCCGCTCTCCCAGGTCGAGTCTGGGTCGCTTAGATGATGATGATGATGATTCTATTTAAAGTCTAAATGCTAGTCTTGTGTTCGTAGATCGCGTGACTATCCATCCCAAACAGGACATAGGACGCTAAGGCCAGAGCCCTAGAGTTTCTGACTTTTATCCAAGTCTAGATACATTGCTGTGCTGCGTTGTATCAAACTGCGCACAGGAGAAAACTATATATAAGGCAACTTACTTTTGAGACCTCCCCGAGCTCCTAACTGATGATCAATCAGTCCAACTTGCCCGCTCTTCATCCTTCCTAGAGCCCCCGATCCTTGAAAAAAAAAACCATTGTTTGTCTCATCGGAGGCAAATTTCCTCGAAAAATCGAGACTGGTCCAATTATTTACTTAGGGTTATCGCCCCTTCTGGCGTGCCCATTAGATGTGGAATCAGCATGTTGATAGGTCCCGAAGGACGGCCTTCACGGCGTCTGAGAATTCAATAGAAGAAAAAGGGTGTAGGTGTTTTGGCGGATCCGCACAGGCAGTTAAGTATAGCATCTTCGTGTTTGAAGCGGTTATGATAGGCAGCAAAGTCCCCATGGCCTGTTCTAGCTGCAACCACCCGACCAAAGTCTTTGCGACTTAGTAGGAGCTCCTTTGGAAAGCTGGAGGCATCTCCTATCTCGAGTTGTGTGTATGTGGATGGAGATGAAGCATGCCACCAATTCTTTCTGGCTAATTTAGTCTGTTATGACGGTTCACTACTAACTGCTTAAGCTGTTAAGTAATGCAGAGTAATTTATAATTAACTATGGAAAAGGAAAATCTCATCGAAGAACAATAGCTACTATTATACATTTGGCCTACTCTATGTTGCTTGTAGAGTTTTGATACAGCTCACCACGATCACCATCTGATACCACATAGTCTGTTTCAATGCCGCGAGTTGTGTCCCCAAGGATGAAACCAGATAGCACCACCACTACCCTAGTTTCATATTCCTCAGTTTCATAGGCCGCAGTTTACGCCCCCACTTTAGCGCCTGCGCTTACGAGCGTAGGCTAAAGGGCTTTCTAGCGGCCCAGCTGTCATATCTGTTCCATATGCCATTTCTTCAGTGCAGTGAAGGAGTACTCGGGTGGGTTCAGAAAAGGCATTGCCGCTCCCCTCTTTGCTTCGCGGTCCGCGGCTTCATTTCCTTCAATGACGGCGTGACTTGGAACCCATCGGATATTTATTTGTCCCTCCGAGGTATGGGGAAACCGTATTCGAGATTTCCAAGTTTCTGCTGCGTCAAGGGCTTCTAAGTGTCACAGTCTAGACAAGAGCGCTTGCGCAGCTAAATGAATAGAGGTAGTTTATATTCTATCTGAAGAGAAAGCAATCTATCTCGTAGTCCTACAAATATATACAAAGCTCTACTCCTCGTAGATAATACCTTAGCCCTAACATCAATGAGGATTCCTGAAATAGGAGTTTGCCACGGAGTAGAAGGTTGCCGCATGCCAGGAAGCTCTTATGTCTCAGCTTCATGATGCATCTATTTTGGGAATTCTGATATACAGTGTCTCAGCCACTATATCTGCCAGTGCACAATGCACTACCCCTGTTAAGCCTGTGCACGACTATGCACGCCTATATATAACACAGGCTACAGGAATTATCCAGCTTACCAGCTGTTACACTAAGAAGACTTTTTGGGAGGAAGTGGTAGGGATTCTCCTTAAGAAGTTCCTTGCGACTTCTTCATTATCTAAGAAAACCCACAAGTTGTTAGAGAAGCGCGCAGTCGGTACGGTGGTGGCAGCACGGATTCCATGAAGTGGCGCATGAGCTTCCGCATCAAATAAATCTTTAAATTTTCCGAGAGGAAAGGCTCCTTTGCATACTTGAATATCAAATTGATAAACTACAAAGCCGCTACCAGCGCCCCCGTCTGGGAGTTTGAAGCCGTCTGAGTATATTTGTACGTCGCTCCTCGGAATGGTGCTAAGAAATTCTCGAAACGTATTCGCTCTTAGCTCCCTTGACTCTGCGGATCCTCGAATGCGTTCAAGGGCAGCTTGACGAGATTCCATTTTATCCCAGGGAGGGTAGAGAAGAGGGTTGTGGTTTTCTGAGGCCGGGATATTTTTCAATGAGCGAGCAAACCTCGATAGTGCAGGGCATGTAAGTGATCTTACCTCTCAGTTGTGCAATGGATGTCGAGGATCCAGTCCACGGGTGCGTATAGCGGCTCTCCTAGATATGCTGTCAAGAGCAATCTCCGCGGGATTGAGACCGGCCTCTCTAAGAAGAGTGGCGGTAGGAGTAGTACGGTAGATAGGAAGGATAGCACGTGCGGTAACAGTGTGAACATTTTTAATCATCGCAAGTTGGGAGCCAACTCTATTAGAAACGATTTTCCCTCTGTTAATTTTCGATTTGCATGGCCACCAAGTTTCGGCGCCAAAATAAGCAATAGGGAGGGCACAAGCAACAGCTGCTTGTCTAGATAGAGAAGGAGAAGCTCCTCTTATTGTGTTTCCAAGGCAGCGTAGAGCGTGAGCAACTTTGAGAGTCTTAGATTATTGTATTTGCACACGATGTTTGAAGGTAAGCTTTTTGTCGAAGTGAACCCCTAGCTATGTTAAATATGGCTTTTGAGGGTCTTCTGAGATGGTGAAGCTGTTCAGTTCCACGGGTGGTTGCGAATTTTTATCTCTATGCTTGCGGGAAAAATGAATTAGTCCCGATTTCGAAAGATTGAATGTGAAGCCTTTGTCTGAGCCCCATGCCAATGCCTGATTAATGGCAGTCCCCATCTTACTCGAATTCTCTTCTAGTGTCGTCGAGATTCCCAAAACTGGAACATCATCTGCGTATCCAAAGACGTTCCTGAGAACAGTAAGCCTGAAGAGGGGAGCAACAAAAAGTATGAAAAGAATGGGGGATATTGGGGAGCCCTGTGGGAGTCCATAATTGATTGCAATGGGTTTGCCAATTTCACCGTCTAGTCTTATACAGACCTTGCATTCTATTGCAAATGAAGCGATCCAGTTACAGAGATGTGCTGGCCAGCCTTGCTCTCTCAAGCGTTTGATAAGCCTACCCGGAAGAACTGTATCAAAAGCACCCTTGATATCGAGTGTAACTAACGTGGCGGTTAAGCCTTTAGATAACGCGGTTTCTACGTCGTGTGTGAGGCAAGTTGTTAAATCTACGCTCGAGCATTTGGGTAGTGCTCAGAACTGTTGAGGAGATAGTACCTTGAAATTAATTGCTATCCATGACATTCGCTTTGCAATGAGTCTTTCTAGTCCTTTTCCTAAGACAGAGAGTAGTGCGATTGGTCTGTATGATGTTGGAGACATCATATCCGCTTTATTTGGTTTCCCTATCATTGTTATAATTGCAGTACAAAAACATCTTGGGTGGCGACCCATATCTATGCACGATTGATAGGAATTGTGAACTAGTGCTGATACATAAGGCCATACAAGACTGAGGACTCCGGTAGTGTTACGGTTTTCCCGATTTTGATTGGCTTATGTGATTACCTAAGCATTCACGTGATATTGGATTAGTCTGCAGGAATATTTCTAAATACCTAGATGCGAGGTCTAGCCATTTTCTTTCTCTTCAGATTAGTTTAATTCATCGTACTTCCAAAGACCATCCCGATAACCGTCACATTATTAAACTTATCTCGCATCTAATTGCCCATTAATAAGCAGATCACTAATATTCGTGACTTAGAGCTCAGAACCTACACAGTGTATGCCAATATTTAGACCGCCTCCTTCCAATACAAGTTAAGAAAGTAGCTGTCAGGAAAGCCTCTACTGTATAATATATATATGGAGATTGCCAGGTCACAGTGTTCTATGATTCTGGTCTGGCCTTTTAGCCGAGTGGTGATGCATCTATCTCGTGTATCATGTAGGATGGCAACTGTCAAGTTTCTAGCCTGCACGTGATAATTACAGTAAGAATCGCCGGGATAAAGAGCGATTGTGGGGCTTAGAGGGAAGTGATGACTAAGCAGTGGGTGGTGACTAAGCGGTGGGTGGTGACTAAGTGGTGGGTAGGGTAAAGGTAATAATTGAGACAAAGAACTAAACGTGCCCCGCCAATCCCGATTGGAGACCTGTACTATATACATAAAGCTTCGTGAAAAAGGAACAAACGCGCTAACAAAGATTTTGATTAATAATACCTCAGGCATCTATAACCTTGAATCCTTACAGCAACCTTTAGCCTGAAACCCACCTCTTGACCCCTGTCTCCAGCCTCGCTGTCTACATACCGCTTATGGCATAATCATAGAACATTCTTAAGTTCTAGCACTGGCACTTTGTCACCCACTTAGTGTGTATTCAGTTCTGGCTTAGTAAGCAAGTATGGGTTAAGCTTACGGAGTCTAGGCATATATATATTATAGGGGGGGTAATGTCAGGAAAGCCTCTACTGTATAATATATATATGGAGATTGCCAGGTCATAGTGTTCTACGATTCTGGTCTGGCCTTTTAGCCGAGTGGTGATGCATCTATCTCGTGTATCATGTAGGATGGCAACCTTAAGCCTGACACCCACCTCTAGACCCCTGTCTCCAGCCTCGCTGTCTACAAACCGCTTATGACAGTAGCACATCTATTGAGAGCAGCTATTAGAGCGATAGATCTTTCAAGACTGCGGAAGATCAAATAATGAGTCGGGAAAAAGATACCAAAATATACCATTCAAAAGAGGGTAGTACTCAATCCGGTCAACCAAACTTGAACGCCATTTTGAAAGAGATGATTGAATCCAACAAAACAGTGAGAAAAATGATGGAAGATTTGCTTACCCGCGAATCACAAAATAGAATGGAATTGGATTGTTTACGTAGAGAGATGGGGCAGTTACCAGGAGTTGTGCATGGACTGAACCAAGAAAACTGGCCCCCTGAACTGCCTATTTTTAACCGGCTTGTAACTGCAGCACCCTCACCAGCTATTTAGACGGGCTCAATCATTAAAGCCAAGCCGCTGAAATGGCCCGAGCCTTACAAACACAAAGACCAAACCCAGTGGGCTGCGACTCACAGTCTGCTCCAGTATATTTACCGGCACGATGTAGTCGAAAGAGGTCTACTTAGTCAGGCAGATTTTTTCACGTCTCTTTACAGCCAAGCTATAACAGGGAATGCAAAGGTCATGGTCTCTGGACAGTTTTAGGACCGAATGATCGGTGGACATATTGATGATGCTCTTGAGTTTTTACAGGCCATGAACGACACATTTAGAGACCAAAATACCAAACAGGTAGCAGCATCGCTGTTCTATGCATGTAAGCAATTCAAGGACGAGAGCTTGGCATCATTTTTGCCACGGTTCCAATATGTCAGAATTTTCCGAGATCTGGATTAGGATTCTTAGGATTTGGATTGGGATTAGGATTGCGAGAACATTAGACAAATCTTGCTTAAGGATTCGCGGATTTTTTTACTTTGGGCTATTTTTCAATGCATCCATAGGAAACATTTGTTGATATTGTTTACTTGGATTACTCTGCTTGTTGGTCATAGGGCAAGACATGTGTATATATAGCTAACAAGAAATGCAGAGTTCTTGTTCTTTACGTTAAGTTCTTTGTCTAATTATTCATACCATACCTTCAGTTTTCGTGCCTTAGAGCTCACCAGTCCTATTGCTTTGGAGCCCTTCAGTCCTATTGCTTTGGAGCCCTTCAGTCCTATTGCTTTGAAGCCCTTCAGTCCTATTGCTTTGGAGCCCTTCAGTCCTATTGCTTTGGAGCCCTTCAGTCCTATTGCTTTGGGGCCCTTCAGTCCTATTGCTTTGGAGCCCTTCAGTCCTATTGCTTTGGAGCCCTTCAGGCTTCCCTTAGCTCATCTACCTCAGTCATCATTGCCTCCGTGCCTTCAGCATACTGACACAATTATTGTTGGCTCGGAGACCAAACTCGTCTAGAGAAGATCAGAGTAACACATACCAACTCCGGAATGCAATTAACAAGACGACCCTTGACTACCTTGTTGGAAGAGCGAAACCAAACAAGTTCCTGGATTTTATTGACTACCTTTCAACTGTAGGCGCCGAGATCAAAGAAGTTGGTCGCTTTAAGACTAAGACATATTCAATTGGTGACATTGGAGCCTTCGACGATGGAACATGGAGCATTGCCGGAGGTAAAATTCTGAGCAGTACAGGTCCTGTTGTGTCGGCATACCGGCCGCCGCAAAATCCAGTAAGTCACCAAAAAGATGCAGATGGCGATGTAAAAATGACGGGGGTCTTCAAAATTCGCGCCAAATGGGTATCAACCCAAGAAATTGAACAAAGGAAAAGAGAAGGACTCTGTATCCGCTTTGGGAATCAGGGTCACCATATCGTCTCGTGTCGGTTTCTGCCTCCTGAGCGTCCAGAAGTTGCAGTTGAATCAACATCTGTGCGAGAGCAACAGTTAGAAACAGGAGAGGATTTTGTTGCGAAGGATGAGTCGCTAAAAGGTTAGCCTCTGAAAAAAATCGTTTTCAGAGGCTAGAAAATGAAATTTGCATAACGAAGGCAAAGGTAAAGACCAACAATAATGTAGAAGCAGCGGGAAAAATGGATGGAAATTCGTTTATCATAGAAAGTTTAATAAATAGAACCTATCGTGTTTCTACTCTGATTGATAATGGTTGTGAATGCCTTGCCGTAGTTAGCAACTTCACAGTGCGCAAAGCTAACCTTCCTAAAATAAATATAGCCACACGTAAACTTACCGGAGCGACCACAGTTGACGAGAAGGGTAATAAATACATCACTGAGATGACAAAAATGGAACTTGATATAGATGGATACCGAAAGACGTTGTGTGCATATATTATACTTCATCTTTCTCATGCAATGATACTCGGGAAGCCATGGAGGGAGAGAGAGGATGTGATGTACCATGCGAAAAAACATTGTATGGATATTCGTGAAGCTGTTATAAACGATCAACCCCTACGTGTATGGGAAAAAGGGTTCAAAACCAGATACCAAGTAGTTGAAGGGGCGGATAAAGTGCGCCCCAACTTAAATATTTCAGGCTTATCCGCAGGAGTATTCCTTGTCACGTTGAGAAGAGTCCGACAATCAACGAGTAGAAAATCAACACAATTGTTCGCAGTTTTGTTGGTGGATATCCAAAAGGCACTTGCCCCTTCAAAGAAATCAGCTACAAGTCTGGATAGACTCCCGCCTCAATATAAAAAATTCTCAGATTTATTCAAAAAAGAACTTACAGATGAGCTGCTGCCCCATCGAATAGGCCGCGATCACGAAATTAAGCTGGAGCCTGATAAGAAAATACCATGGGGTCCTCTCTATGGAATATCAAGGGGTGAACTCATGGTATTAAGAAAAACCTTAACTGAACTTCTATATAAGAATTACATTCGTGCAAGCAGTTCTCCTGCCGGGGCACCGGTCTTGTTTGTTAGGAAACCTGGAGGAGGGCTGCGATTCTGTGTAGACTATCGAGCGCTTAATGCCATATCAAAAGCAGATCGTTATCCACTACCACTGATCAAAGAAACTCTCTCTAAATTGAGCAGAGCCAAGTGGTTTACGAAACTAGATGTCCGAGCAGCCTTTCACAAGTTAAGGATTAAAGAAGGTGATGAGTGGAAAACCGCTTTTCGCACTCGGTTCGGACTTTTTGAATGGCTTGTAATGCCGTTTGGTCTCAATGGAGCGCCGGCCTCCTTCCAGAGATATATTAACGAAACTCTGCGAGATTACCTAGATGACTTCTGCTCGGCTTATGTTGATGATTTATTGGTGTATACCGATGGGAATGAGATGGAACATGAGCACCATGTTCGACTAGTGCTAGATAAGTTGACCAAAGCTGGGCTTGGTCTAGATATTGATAAATGTGAATTCAGCGTCAAAAGAACGAGATACCTTGGCTTCATAATTTAAAGCGAGGTTTTGGTTCCTTATGTTAAGATGGATCCGGAGAAAATCAGAACTATTTCGGAATGGGAGGCGCCAACTACAACGAAAGCATTAAGAAGCTTTCTTGGTTTTGCGAATTTCTACCGTGGATTCATCGATGGGTACTCAAAGATTTGCGCGCCCCTGATGTCGCTGACGGGGAAAGGCACCCCGTGGAAGTGGGAATCAGAAGAGATGGAAGCACTTGAGACTCTAAAGTCAAAGTTTATAGCAGAACCAGCCCTTGCTCAATGGAATCCTGATCAAGAAACCATGCTTGAAGCAGATTGTTCAGGGTATGCCCTGGGTGGCTGTTTGCTACAAAAACAGGATGAATCACTATGGAAACCATTAGCTTAATATTCCCGAAAATTGACTGGGGCCGAAATGAATTACGAAATTCATGATAAGGAGCTATTAGCGATTATCGCCTGTATAAAAGAATGGGACACGGAACTAAGAGGCCTAGCGCGGCCTTTTACAATTATAAGCGACCACATGAACTTGAAGTACTTCTTAACAACAAGAAGATTAACAGAAAGACAAATTCGTTGGGCAGAGTTGCTTTCAAGGTCCCGATACCATCTCCAGTTTAGAAAGGGCATAGAAAACGAACGAGCGGGTGCACTTTCTCGAAGAGATCAGGATAAGCCCAAAGAAGGAGACCCTCATCTTTTAAGTCATGAGCGACAAGTCTTAAATCCTGTTGCATTAAACAGAATGGAAATCAGAGGTTTAAAGGTAGCAGAAGGCAATGAAATTTTTGCAAACCAAGATTTGCAATTGTTGTGAAATGAAGCACTTCAAAAGGACCTCAGTTCTGGTCGCATAATCGAGGCTGTGCACAATAGTAATCGCGCCTGGTCAAGAGATCTTAAAGTACAAGCAGAAGGATCTCAAGAACCTAAACCACTGAAGGTTACTATCGCAGCATGCAGTTTTGATGAAGGAACAGGCATTCTATGCTACCAAGAGCGAGTCTGGGTACCAATGTATGAGCCATTAACCACAGCACTAATACAGAACACACACGATTCAGTGGTTTCCGGGCACCCTGGACGAGATGCAACACTAGCGCAGGTGGCACGTAGTTATTTCTGGCCTGGGATTAGTAAAGCGGTAAAACGCTTCTGCCAAAATTGCCATGTCTGCGGTTGATCATCTATATGGCGACATGAAAAGCAAGGTCCTCTAAAGCCTTTGCCCGTACCGGATAGATTTCATCAAGAATTATCAATTGATTTTATGGTAGATCTTCCTGAATCAAATGGCGCGACAAATATTATGGTTATAACGGATAGATTGTTAAAATCAGTTGTATTAGAAGCCATGGCAAGAATAGACGCGGAGACGTGTGCGGAGCGATTCATAGCTTGCCATTGGAGATTTCATGGATTTCCAAAATATCTTACTAGCGATCGTGGGTCTAATTGGACTAGTAAATTTTGGAAACGCCTGTGCGAGTTAGTAGGAATGGAACAAAGATTAAGCACGGCTTACCATCCTCAGACTGATGGCGCTACTGAAAGAGCGAACCAAGAGGTCCAAACATATCTAAGAGCAAACGTTAATTATTCGCAGTATGATTAGGCAGAATGTTTACCAGCAGCGCAATTAGAAATAAATAATAGAGATGTGATGTCTCTCGGTGCTATCAGTCCATTCTTTGCAACTCATGGATACCATGTTAGCCCAGTGCAAATTAACGTTCAGGATTCAAGAATACCCGCGTCCACTGGAAAGCAGAGAGCCGAAAATTTCGTGGAAAGACTGGTTAATACAACCACGTTCATGCAAGCAGCAATGGCGGCTATACAAGAGCGGACTAAAGACCAAGCTGACAAACACAGGCAACCAGCGCCTCGTTAAGTTATCGGCGACAAAGTGTGGCTATTACTGCAAAACATAAAGTTCGATAGCCAACCTTCAAAAAAAAATTGGCATGGCAACATGCAAAGTACGAAATAACTGACGTTATTTCTCCTGAAGTTGTCGAACTGAACGTTCCTGGGAAGAAACACAACCGCTTCCATGTAGACATGCTACTGCCTGCGCACAAAAACCCACTACCGTCTCAACAAATAGAAGAGAAAGATCCTGGTCCAATTTCAAATTTCGAAGGTGAAGATGAATATTTTATAGACGAAATACTAAGGTGTAGAACGTGGAAAGAAGAATGTCAAGCATTGGTAAAATGGAAAGGACAACCGCAACCAGAATGGACGTCTCTGATTAATTTGCAAGATGCGGTCGCACTAGACAAATGGGAATCGAAATGGGGATCAGCTGAAACTAACAATGGCCCACCATCAAGAAAGAGAAATAAAAAGATGTAAGATGGGAGGGTAATTGTAATAGTCGAGGCTGAAGTATCTTAGAAGTAGATAAAAATGAGCATCAAATCAAAGAATATAATAAATCTAAAGACCAAAGGACATCTACCCTATCCTTTATGTACATGTTTCCATCTAATATTAAATCCCCTTACATCTGAACGCCTAATCAACCTTGATATAATTTAAATGACAATTCTCATGCTGTTCAAGAGTTACTCCAGAAGTCCTATCCTTGCAACACTAGCGTAAATGAGAATCGGCGCCAAGCCTCTAAGTCTTCTTCTAAACTTTATAATGCCTCAGGCATTACTTCACTATGAACCCAGCACCTGGCTAATATGCCCCCTCCCTAACCTTATGATACCTCAGGCATCAGCCTTACTACACCTCAGGCTTCAGACCTGTAACAGTAATGTTACGTTTTTCCCGATTTTGATTGGTTTATGTGATTACCTAAGCATTCACGTGATGTAGGATTAGTCTACGGGAATATTTGTAAATACCTAGATGCGAGATCTAATTCTTTTCTTTCTCTTCAGATTAATTTAATTCATCGTACTTCCAAAGACCATCCCGGTAACCGTCATGGGTAGGGATCTTATCTTTACCAGGAGTAGTGTTTCCAGCACCTAAGATGGAGTTGGAGACTTCATCAATGGTCAGTTTGGGAAAGGTAAGGGAGGTGTCTGCTATTGTAAGGGCCCATAGTGGTATATCCCCTGTTTCAGATTGGTTCGTAAAGAGATTCCTTGCAAGTAAGTTTCTTTTGTCGTTGATAGACTCGGCTAGAGGAGCTCCTGGATTGAATGGGTCCTTTAAAGGTGGAGTACGGAAGGTACCCTTAGACTTGTGCCACCTTGCTATCTCAAATACATCCTTCCCATTGGCGGCCTCTTCAATCTTCTTTTGAAAAAAAGAGATTTTGCATGCTTGGTGACTCTCCGGAATTCCTTTCTGTCAACTTGTGTTGCAGATCCGCCCCGAACATTTCCCCTATATTTCTTCCTTGCTTCTCGGCAATTCTGATTCCACCAGAGCTGACCTTTTGTCAGGCTTCGGCAGGCAGGAGCGTACGTATACTGGTGAAGCGAGGAGTGGTAGCGTGATGGGTGATGGGGACCGCAGCAAGGGAGCGAGCGAATGAAGTCACGTGAGAGGTATAGAGGCGACCTTAGCCGCTAATAACACGTAAGAGGACGTGAGGGGACGTAAGTCTGTATATTATATTATCTACGTAGAGGTCTCGAGGGTAAGACAGAATACGAAACGTGGGGATACACAGCTGCTGAGAGCAAACTACTTATACATGTGCAAAGAAGAAAAGAATCTCAAGCGAAATGAGATGTAGCAAGCACCCATAGCTAAGCCTCAGGCACTCAGTTCAGGGGATCCTGACACCTTTGTTATGAGGTAGCGTACGTCTTGCTGATCCTTCGAATGAGCTATGCAGGATCCTTATGATCTATTCTGCTCTACCGTCGATTTCAGCGATTGACTTGTCTGCTATAGGCAGGACGCCATCTAATTGTGAAAGCAAGAGCGATAGAAAGACATCTTTGTTGATGGTCGCATGGCGGAGTCCTTTTTTGTTTGCCTTACTCCGTACTCCACAATGCACAATGGCAAGTAGGGGGAGATGGTCTGAAGTGACATCCAGATCCTCCTGAACTGTTGCGATGGTGCCCCTTGCCACTAGTTAGCTTGAGCCAAAGCATAGATCTAGAACATTTCCACGATTATGTGTAGCCCTGTCGATCTCTGAAATTAATGAAAGGTTGCTAGATTCGAGCCAGCGGGTGAAAGCTTCTGACTGAGGAGATGGTGAGCCCCGATAAGACGGGTGCCACTTTGGGTGATGTAAGTTCAGGTCTCCCATCAGGATAGTCTGATGTGGGAAGCAGACATCTGCTATGGATATGAGGCGGGATACTCCGTCCCCTGGGTTTGAGGAACCCGGAGGTGCATTGTAAGCGTTGATGATCAGTAAGCGAGGTTTGTTGGGAGCTTCGACAGAGAGGAATAAGATATTGTCAATTCCCTGCTCAGTCGTAAAAAGCGGTCGCTCTTGGTAGTGAGTTATATTACTGTTGTTCTTTGCGTAGGTTACCACTCTTGGTCGTATAGACCAGTCGTTAACAGGGGAATAGCACTCGAATGAAGGGCACTTGCATATGACTCTTTGTTCGGTATCCGAAGAGGTGTAGGGTTCTTGAACTAGTAGGAAGTCTATATGTGCATCAAGAGAATTTTGGAGGGCTATTAGTTGTGCAATAGACGAGCGACTAACATTAACTGAGAGTATTTTAATTTTATTTGGTGTATTACTCATTCATTTGGTCGGAGCTGTGCTGATGGCTACCCTGAGCCAGAATTCCATACTTGCCTAGTGTTGTGCTGGCTCGGCTGAGGTGCTGGTATCAGTAATGATAATTGTGCTTAGAAGAGATGGAAGTACATGGAACCTCATGGAAGTCAGCAGAAGCATCGACTCTGTTCTATAGAGAACACAAGTAGATGCTAGAAGATTCCAGAGGTCATAATCAGGAGTAATGGGACGGTGTGCAACTATAATCTTAATGTAAATAAGACATATCTTTCTCTCATCATATTATTAGGCAGATTTTCAGATCATTCATTATAATACGCATACAGTATTCATTCTATATTTATTCCAACCATCAGTATACACCATCCTCTGTGTATACAGTCATCATCAGTATACACCATCCTCTGTGTATACAGCCATCATCAGTATACACCATCCTCTGTGTATACTGCAACAGATTCAGAAGCCAACATCCTGTCCTCCGTAAGCTCATAACTATAACACCTAGACCTATGTTTGAAGGCTCAGAGGGTCCAATGATCGACCGAGAGCCTTGCGAGATAGAGTCGGTAGGAGTGTTATTAGTGTTGGGAGCTTCTGTTGGCTGTGTACGTGATGTATCATAGTGAGCAACTTTGAGGCGTAGTCTTGCAGCAGCTGCGGCTTGTCGAATGGCGCTGGTTTGTTGTTTTGAGGGGAATGTGTTGTCTTTTCTCGGCCGAACAAGGCATTCCAAAGGGTCAGCCGGGTGAGGCCCATGGCAATTCACGCATTTTGGTGGGCACTCGTGTGCTACTGCAGGATTACAGGATACATGACCACTCTCTGTGTGTTGCGTTGAGGAGCAAATTCAGCAGCGAGGAACCCGTGCACACACGCGTTTGTTGTGCCAGCCAAAGCAGCGTCCACACTGAGGAATTCTGGTTCTTTGTGGTAGGAGTTTGGCTGCCACTCGAACGCCGAAGAGTGGGAGAGATTTTGATAACCTTGAGCCATTGGAGAAGAGAACAATCCAACTCTTGCAAGGACTGAAATCCGAGATTGCTGTACCTCGACATTCAAGAACGTTTAATGGGGCAGTATGGGTGAGATCGATTAAAGCTTCTGCAATGATGGACTCATCAATCTCTATCGCCTCTACAGCGCCTTCTTTACTATATCCAATATAAGAACGAGGAACGCTGGAAATCCTTTAGGCTGCGTGGTTTTCTGGTTTTTCAACTATACATTGTCCCCGAGATGATAAGAACGTGTGTATTTCGGGAATTTTAGAGGCCAGCGTCTCTTGAGCTGCCGCGGAGGCTGGAAAAATTGCAAAGCCAGTTTTTGTGGGCTGTACCTCGCGTATGAGCTTTTGATCCAAGAACTTATTGAGCTGTTCCATTACGGCACAGGGAGATATATCTAAGGCTGGGTGTCCAGAGGCAACTCGAGCTAGGAGTCTGTTGTCTTCACGTGTCATTGCAGGCTTACCTCTGCTCGTACTTTGGACTGGCTTTTTGGGCGTGCCGTCTTGTTTAATTACAGTTACGGGGCGGCTTGGTTTCGGAGCTGGAGTTGCCACAGCAGTAGTGAAAAGCTATTTCACTGTGGGTTGGGTGGCAGGGCCAAGAGTCACTGTTGGTAGAGAAGTCTTTTGCGTTGTCTGTGTTGTCTGTATTGCCTGTGCCGCCGTGTACGGTATAGGGGGGACGGGGTGAGCCTCTAACGTGACACTCAAAGTGACGTCGGGCTACTGAGTTAAGATCCGTGACAAATTCGCGGAATGTCCTTTTGAGATGTTGGGGCAGGGAGATATTTTCACCAATCGACTCATCAAAAATGACAGCAATGTTTTAGAACATGAGGGTTGCCTCCCAATTCCTGGCGTCTGCAGTAGAGGTAGTTGACAGTAAAATCTCTGTCAACGACACCTCTCCACCCATCTAAGTAGAGGCATGTTGGGGTGGAGGGGGGAGTGAAGGGAGAGGAAGGGGAAGGTTCGTCATAGTGGTGCAGCGAAGTTGTCTGATGAGTGCGTAAATTGTGGCAATGTGTGGAGTTACGATGAAGGTGCTGGGTCGCTTGGATTTATTTATTTAATTAATTTATTTATTTTTAGATGTCTACCAGGCTAAAACTATGACAAGAGCCCCATCCTTAGGGGGAAACGGTGACTGTAAAGAACGAGGAAGTCAGGAATAGCTAAAGGCTTAGAAAAAGAAAAAGTAAAGTTGCTGTGAGCGCTGTACAGCAAACCCTCACATGGAAAAAAGGTCATGCAGCACGGATCGGGCAAATTTCTGTCAGGAACTTCGACCTTTCCAATATAGAAGAAAAACGCTTAGCACCGCGGGCGGAGCTGAGGAGAAAATCAAGTGTCTTAGAGCCTCGGCGGTGACCACATGCGGTCAGTCGCTCGCGAACGAGAGGGTAGGAAACCAAGTGAGTAATTGACATGTCACCCCCGCAGGTACAAGTCAAGAGGGCATTATCGTGACGGAATCTAGCGTGATACGCGCGAAAGTCTCCGTGTCCGGTCCGGCACTGAATGAGATACCCAAGATTACGGCGAGGGAGATGGAGCTCTTCGGGGGGCTTCTTGGGAAAAGGCATCCCTAACTCGCAATAGGTAGGAGGAGCATGATTTTGCCACCATGCAGCAGTCAGATCCCAAATGTGCTGTTTCGCCTTTGATCAGGATCCAGCGAGAGATGCGCCAGGGGGGGCTGGTAGGCGGGCAGCCTCACCAGCTAGCTTGTCGGCTAATTCGTTACCAGGTATGCCCACGTGGCCAGGCGACCACATCACATGGACCTTGCCAGGAGCTGCGGTTGGCAGGATTCTCCTTGAGGGCCATTGCGAGGCGATGTGTTGGAAATCGAGAATTTTATGCTGTGAGATCATAGATGGTGTCGCATCGAGAAGACGTCGTGCTGCCTCCTGATTATCGAGAATTACGTGGATAGATGACTCAAGGTGAGTGGAGGGAGCTGATACAGCAGCTTTACGCCCTGCGAGGGCTCCGATGATCTCGGAGTCATAGACCTCAAAGTTAGGACCTAGCGGCACTCTCACCTCTGCTAAAGTGATTCCATTGTGGAGTACGACGGCACCTGCCCCAGCAGCCCCATTGTTTTGTTTTGAGCCATCCGAGAAGACGAGGATGTCCCATGGAGGTAGACCCCTAATACGCCGGGAAGCTTCTTGAGGGGATAATTCGGCCCGAGTATGTAAAGGAGGAACGTTATACGAGAGTGGTATGAGCCCAGGACGGGGAAATGGGGCAACGAGCTTCGATTTCATGGTAAGGCAGGTTAGCGCACGAGAGTCGTTGGATCTTTTGACCAGAGGATGAAAACTGTCAGCGGTAGCTAGTCTAACTGCAGAGTTGAGGCGGTGTCATAAGCGGTATGTAGACAGCGTGGGGAGAGAGAGGGGTCAAGAAGTGGGTGTCAGGCTAAAGGTTACCATCCTACATAATACACGAGATAGATGCATCACCACTCTGCTAAAAGGCCAGACCAGAATCATAGAACACTTTGATCTGGCAATCTCCATGTATATATTATACAGTAGAGGCTTTCCTGACAGGAGGGCTTCTTCAAGTAGAATATGTGCCGGTTTGAGCCACACTTCTCTCAAAAGAACTGCAATGGGAGTGGTTTTATATACTGAGAGAATAGCCCTAGCCAAGTTGACCAGAGCCCGAGAGACCATATCCACAAGGTGTTGTGAACGAGTAGAGGTGGGACGACCGCGCCGGAAAAAGGAGTGTCCCCGCCACCAAACCTCAGCGCCGTACGGGAGGATGGGTAGTGCCGCAGCGAGGGCTGCAGTACGCACAAAGGATGTGGGTACTCCACGATTTGTATTGCCAAGATGTCGCATATGGGAGCTGATCCGTTGCGTCTTAGCGCTCCATTCTTGTACGTGCTGTTTGAATGAGAGCTTGGTGTCCAGGAAGACGCCAAGCCACCTTAGAGTTGAGTTGGACGTTCTTGAAGCACCGTTTATTATAAATTGGGGAGAGGGCAGGCGGGATCTATGAAGGTGTAGTATTTCCGTCTTGTTGTCTGCCAAAGAGAGTCTATTGTAATCGCACCAGCGGGTGATGCTCCCAACCCTGGAGGCGGTCAGCAGTGAAGTGTCAACCAGAGTTTTAGCGACCGAGAGGATCACCACGTCATCCACGTACCCAAATGTAGGAAAATCGAGTTTAAATAAGGGCTCGAGAAAGAAAAGGAAAAGTATGGGAGAGGCAGGGGATCTTTGAGGCAAGCCATGCGGAATATCCAGGAAGTTGCCAACAAATTCATCCACTCGGAGGCGTGCTTTCCTGCATGAGACAAGGGACGCGGCCCAGTTGACGTATGGTAGAGGCCACCCCTATTCGCGAAGATGAACGAAGAGACGGCCAGGCTGTACACCGTCGAAAACACTTTGGATATCAAGGGTGGCGATAGTGCAGACTTGTTTTGACTCCCATGCTTTTTCGAAATCATGGACCAGGCATTCTACGAGATCCACAGCAGACCTTCCAGGCAGCGCTCCAAATTGCGTGGGAGATATGATGCGATTTGACAAAGCCCAGAAGGCAAAGCGTCTTGCGAGCAGACGTTCCAGCCCCTTCCCGAGAACTGGAAGAAGCGATATCGGACGCCAATTGGCGGGATTGGAGAGATCATCTTTGTGTAGTTTAGGAATAACCACCACATCGGCGCGGCAGAAGATGCTGGGATGATGGCCATATGCAAGGCAAAAACTATAGAGGTGAACAATCCACGAGCGCCATGTATTCACTGTTCAAACAAGGCGGAGAGCGGAGACAGAGAGGTGGTCATGACCTGGGGTAGTTGACAATGATGAAATTAAAGCAGTTCATTACTGTATCTGGTCTAGTCTGTTCCCACTCTTATAGTGGGACGTGCACTATGAGTCATAAGCATAGAGGATCTTATTAATCATCTGCATAACTAAGCACCTTCTAGAAGATACTACTCTCTTATCCTATCTTACAGAAGTTTCTCTGAGATATCATTATGTTTCCACAGTATTCTACTTGTCTCTTGTAACTTACATATATGTCACGGCTCTTCTCAGCTGATCAACAAATGGACATGGGCTAAAGAGAATGCTTCATACGAGTATCTAAAAGCTAAAGAAGGAATCTACTATTACAAGAGCGTAAAGGTATTGTCACCCATCGTTATGCTGGGTGCACCAGATGGCCCGTGCTTCAGCCTCGCACTGCTCCTCAGTGCAACACCGTTCAGCCTTGTACCTAAATTGTAACACTATCCCCCTCTTGCAAAAAAGCGCGTCCTCGAGCTTTGATTCATGCAACCATTTGCTCTTAAACAAGAATAATCGTCAATTCCTTTATTGTAAGCTTCGATCCAATCCGGTAAAAGTTTGGGCGGACCTGGTACATTTGGATAGTTAAGGTGAAATTCTCGAACTAAGTGAGGGGCTGTCATAGCATCCGAGCAGGGGTACCAAGTGTAATCATCGTCTGCCCCTAAAAATTTAAACCTGTATTCCAACCTTCTACCATTCATTCTAGCTCCAATAATTTTTTCCAATTCCCATTCTTCCTCATCTGGCGTCACTTTTATTGGAGCAGGCTCGGGTTTTCTCTGTCCCGGTAGAGGGTTGTCCAGGTATTTCCGAAGCGAGTTACTGTGAAAGACTGGATGGACTCTAATGTTACCTGGAAGATCCAATTTCCATGACTCCCCACATTTTTCGATGATCTTAACTGGACCATACCATTTTTCGCTCAACTTTTTGGATGGTCTATCCAAATTCCAATGTTTAGTAGAAACCAAAACTAAATCACCTACATTCCAATCGAAAGGCCGTCGTCGCAAATTAACAATGTGGCGCATCTTATCTTGCGCAGATTGCATTCCCCGGCGGGCAAATTCGATGGCTTCATTCATTCGATTGGAGATCCTAAGAGCTTCCTCTTGATTAATCATCTCATTATGATTCATGGCTGGCTCTGGGTCCCTTAAGTCCCATGAAGTGCGCGGCTCGAAACCATTGCAAACTTGGAAAGGTGTAAGTTTTGTCGTATCATGAGGCAGTAATAGTTGTGCAAGATCTAGTAACGGTAGCATCTCGCTCTAATTGTCCTGATAAAAGTTAACGAATGGTCGGAGTCTTTGTTTCATATATTGGTTCATAATTTCAGTTTGGCCATCCACATGTGGATTGAAGGCCGTTGATAATTTTATTTGAGTCCCCGACAGTCGACAAATTTCTCTCCATAATGAGGAAACAAATTGTGGTCCTCTGTCAGAAACGATAGAATCTGGCCAGCCCCAATTAGAGACCCAATGTTCCAAGAACAACTGGATGAGTTTTTTGGCATCCACGTTGTTGTTTGTTGGGATAGACTTGGACTTCTTTGATAATCTATCCATTATAACAAGTACCATATCGTAACCTGATTTATCTTTTGGTAATTCAGTAAAATCCATAGTGATGTGTTGGAACGGGCGTTTCGGAATTTCTAAAGGATTCAAGTATCCTGGAGTCTTGTCATGCTTGGGTTTCATGCGAACACATTCGCAATTTGCTACAAAGGTATTAACGTCCTTTCCGAGACTTTTCCAGTGATACTTGTGACCAATGAGCATTTTCATTTTGCCAACACCAGCATGAGCTACACAAGGTTGGGCATGAATATGATGAATTAGTTTAGTACGTAGCTCTGGTGGTTGTAATGGCACTTCTAAGCGTCCTTGGTAGAAAAGAACTTCATTTTTTAGATACCAGTCAGGATGCTCTTCCTTAGCCATAACTCGATATTTCTGCAATTCTTGAGAGGTTTTGTTTGCTTCCAAAATTTGGTCGATAATGTCAAACTCTTCGATATCAAATGCCACCGTTGAGCCTGAGCTTTGTGGTCTATTTAGAGCGTCAGGTGACTTTCTATTTAGACTAACGACATTAATAGATTGTAGTTTGTGAAGGTCACTGTTTGTGCTCTCCACTGGCTGGTTTTTGGGATGGAGCATAGCAGCAAGGCCAAAACACAGATGTTTGTCTTGGAGAAGATTTGATTTCTCTTTCAAGGAACTAATGGCGAATTTGCTTGTATTTTCCCAAATTTTAGGGTCCACTTGATTAGCTGATAGAAATGTTTGTTTACGGATTTACCTTTTTTTAGCTTCCTGTAATGAAAGATCTTGTTCTCTTCTGGAAAGAGCGTCAGCGATTGTATTTGAATCCCCTGATCGGTAAGTTATAGTGAAGTAGAATTCAGAAAAAAATTGTGCCCAACGAGCCTGTCTAGCGTTCAGGTCTTTAGTTGTCATGAAATATTCTAACGCTTTATGGTCTGTATAAACCAAAACCTTGTGACGGGAGCCAGTTAGTTCCGTTTTAAAATGTTGAAACGAGCGAAAGATCGCTAGCATTTCTTTATCATATATAGGGTAATTGAGCTCTGCACTCGTCATTGTTTTTGAAAAGTAGCCCACCGGATGCCATAATCCATCTATCTGTTTTTTGCGAAAGGATTCCAGCCACCACGCCGTCTGAGGAATCAGTTTCTAACCTGATTTCCAATTTAGGATTGTAGTGTGACAGAATTGGCGCATTTACGAGTGAATCTTTTAAAATATCCCACGCAGCTTTGCACTTTTTGTCAAAAATCCACTCGGCTCCTTTGCAAGTAAGCTTTGTCAGAGGGCGTGTGATTAGACTATAATCTTTGATAAAACGACGATAAAAATTACAGAAGCCTAGAAAGGCTTGAGCTGCGCGGACGTTATCGGCATATTTCCAATTTTTATTACGTCTATTTTTTCTGGGTCTACTTGGATTCCATCTACTCCAATGACGAAACCTAAAAATTTTGTTTTTTGTACAAAGAATTCGCTTTTCTTTATATCTATTTGAAGCCCATGTTCAGCTAGCAAGGTCATTACCCTTTTCACGTGAGTCTCATGTTCTTGACGATTTGTGGAGTATATAAGTATATCATCCACATAGGACGAACAGAATTCGTCCAGGCATTCCATTAAGATATCATTGATGAATCTCTGGAAAGTTGCGGGTCCATTTGTAAGTCCGAAGGGCATTACTCGATACTGATAGCAACCGTATCTGGTGCGAAAAGTTGTCAGTTGCTCTGCATCTTTGGCCATTCTAATTCTATGAAAAGCCTGTTGGATATCTAACTTTGTGAACCACTTTGCTTGGGAAATGCGAGCCATCATTTCGTCAATTAATGGGAGAGGATAGGGATCTTTTTTCGTAAGGGCGTTAAGCTTTCGGTAGTCAACACAGAATCGCAGTGAACCGTCTTTTTTTTTAACAAATAAAATGGGTGCAGCAAAAGGGGCACTGGATGGGGCAATAAAACCCTTCTGAAGATTTTCTAAAAGGTACCGCTTTGTTTCTCGGAGTTGATCTTCTGTTTGCCGACGAAGAGGTTCGAACTTTAAGTTGTTGTCCCCTGTTAGCTCGATGGTGTAATCCGATGAACGACTTTGAGGTAGACTATCTGAAGCTCTCTTAGAGAACAAGGGTTTCCAAGGGTGATAACAAACAGGGAGTTTCTTATTCACTAAAGCGTCATTCTGCATATATTTAGCTTCGAGCAGTTCATCGTTTGTTAAATCGGAATTTCCTAATTCTGCGATAACAGTTTCCTTGGCTATATCTTCTTGCTTACGTCGCTGAAGCTCATTTTCAATGTCAGCAATGCTGCAGATATAGGTTTCATAATCTTGCCGTTGTTTTCGAGTTTCACCAGATTTCTGCTTTTTCAAGTAAAAAGTATCCATTGCTGAAGCGGAAACACTTGAGATGTTTACCTTGTATGGTTCGTTACATGTGTCATTTAACGAAAGCGGAGGACTCTTTGGTGCATTAGGATCGATTTTAGAGTTACTTAGAATTTTTTCCATTTTGTCGACACTTCTTTTGAGATCCCTCATAAAGCTGCTGGGTCTATGAGATTTTCGCGTAACAACAGGAGACGTTGTGGAGTCATGATCAACGCCTAAATTTAGTGCGCCAAGGGATATTTTTTTTTCGTTTCGAACGAAGTATCTAGGTCGGGTCTTATTTTTAACTTTATTTTCTTCATCGTCTATAGCTTTGTCACGTCGCCGGGCATCTTGTGTATGTTTTAGTGAAGCTGGTAATTTCCAATTTGTTTTGTCAAGAAAAAGTTCTCTGCCAAAGTACGGCGATGGAGGCATATCAGGCGGCCAAACCAGACGCTGGTCTCCGGTAGCATAATGTTGTCTTATGCCATAATGTTCTAGAAACTTTTTGCCGATGAGAATATCATTATGACCTAGTTCTGTGATTAAAAAAGGGAAGTTAATTCGGCGTTCTTGTATAGTTAAAGCTAATAAGATAGCATGAGTGATAGGTAAGCCTGGGCGGCCATCATATCCTGTTGGTTGAAATGGGAAGGGTAATTTTACGAATGTTATTCCGAATGCTTTAGCAATTCTGCATGCAGTCAAAGTACGAATTGCACCAAATAAATTTGCTCCTCCATCAATATGGGCATCAGTAGAAATGAATAGTCCATTGCGTGATAGTTTGCAATTAACTAAATACTGTTTACCGCCTATCAATGTTCTATGGTCAAACTGTAAATCTTTCCATAGATCAGTACTACGGCCGTGGGTGGAGTCTTTTCCACAGCCTAATAGTTTTCCGACAGCGGGTCATCATCTACTTCCTTTGCGATACTTATTTCCTTAATTACATTATGATTTGCAGTTTGGAGTAATTTACTACTGGGACAAACGGAGGACATGTGTCCTTTGCCCCCACACGTATAACACTTACCCTCAGGGGTGGGAGAACGAGAGATATGTTGGTGATCAAAAGATGGTGAGTGCGTGCGTGCACGTATAGGATCAGGGGATTTGTTCCGCCAGTTATCCCTGAGAATTCCTTTGGGTTCTCTCGATTCTAAGGCAAAATTTACTGACTTGCTTTCGGCGATACGGTTATGGATCTCTCGGTTGGTGCGATCCACCTTGCAAAGAAGTTCGTCTAACCTCTGATAATTGTTGCGAAGTCTTGTAAGCTCTACTTTAATATCGTTTAATAATCGAGGGTTTATTTTCCTCAGTAAGTCATCATATAGGCGGTCCTTGTCAATTTGCGCATCGGATGCAAGGGTCCGGAAACGAACGCGGAAGTTTTTGTAGGATTCATTTTTTCCCATGATCGTTTTGTTGTAATTTGCCTTAGCATCCTCCAACTTATTCCAGTCAAAGAACTCTTCATCCAGTGCTTTCAATACCTCCTTCGCTGTAGCCACATGCTGCGGATGATTTTCATTCATCAGGGGCAGCAGAACTTTTTTAGCTCTTCCTTCGGTGGCTTTGTAATATGCCTGAACTTGTAGTCGGTTGGTATAAAAATGAGCCTTGTAATCTTCAAGAAAGATTTGCATGTCTAATTTCCAGGCGTCGTAATCCACGTCTCCCTGATTGTCTGTAAAACATTTTGGGTAATGTCCACGGAAGTGATCATTGGTTTCAGGGAGTTTTCCACTTGGTTTGATAAGGAGATATTGTGTCTGATCAGGGCGCATGTCTGCTTGGTTGAAGGAACTTTCCTGTGGAGAAGCAATCCATTTTTCCTTTTCTCTTAACAGCTTAGCTTCCCATTCCTCGTCCCTTTCGGCAAGCATTTTCTCCATCATCCTTCTCACAACTTCGGTTGTTAAGTCTCCTGGCATATTTTCTTGGACCTGAATGATTCCTTTGCTGAGACCAAACCTTCTTTCCTCGTTAATCTGGAGCAGATTTTGATATTGGCTAATAAAGTTTGGGAGTTCCGTAGCCCAAATCTGGACACTTTGAAGGACGGATTTTTTACTTTCAGTCCACTCGAGCGGCGGTTGGCAGATTTCTTTGTCCTGTGGGGGTAAAATTGATTGGAATTGTTTTAGTTGTCTTACAATTTCGGGATCAAAAAATTTTGTGTGTTTACCTGGGACGTCAATGTAGTTGAGCAAAGATTGTCCGAGTTTTAAATGATGCTCACGATTCATCAGCTTCTCGGTTTAGGGGTCCAGCTTTCTCTGGGACTGCTAGGAGCGTACGCAGCTAGAGGCACTTGCGGAACAAGTAGTAATTGCGGCTCTGTACTGTTTGTGCAATAGGCACGTTGTACAGCGCAAGAGATACTAAGCTTCTCAGCGAAAAAATTAGCTTTTAGATTCTGTCACGGCTCTTCTCAGCTGATCAACAAATGGACATGGGCTAAAGAGAATGCTTCATACGAGTATCTAAAAGCTAAAGAAGGAATCTACTATTACAAGAGCGCAAAGGTATTGTCACCCATTGTTATGCTGGGTGCACCAGATGGCCCGTGCTTCAGCCTCGCACTGCTCCTCAGTGCAACACCGTTCAGCCTTGTATCTAAATTGTAACAATATATATTCATTAGGGTATTCACGTCATGTATATATACATATATAGGAGTTCTATTTCATGGAATGTACAAGTAGAGAGAAAAAGAAGACAATTAAGAACATGTCTTCGTTCATACTATCGCCTGTCTCCAGAATCCTTTGAAGCATTAGAAATACGCTTCAGTTCCCACATTTTCTTCAGACAACACATCGAGAAGACAGTGTCGCACTTCATCTTCGTTAATGGAGAGTGGAGCAGTGATCGCGCGGCGTGAAAAAATATGGGTGTTCCGGGGGACATCCGGTTGGCTGATCGGGCGATTGAGCTTGGTGCGAAAGAATATGTCTGCACGCTCGTTTGGGGTGCTGTACGTGACATTTTGAAAATGGATTGGCGGAGGGCCAAAGCGACTAGATAACTTTCGCCATCCAACAACTTTGTGGGCCTCTAAGATTGAAGACACCTTATCCAGCCTGGATCGCTTGTGTTCTCGTTTGGCTTATCTGACAGACTTCCGGAAGTTTTGGTGGGCCTCGCTAATGAGAGATTGATCGCCGATACGGCGAGCATCGAGATACTGACGGCGTTGATCTGAACACTCCTGATTCCAATAATCTTTGCATGGGATACAGGCAGGCCTCGGTGGGTTAGCTGAAAGCAAATATGCTGAGAGAGCGGCGATACCTGAGGCAATCACTGCATCCAGAAGCTGAGAGGTTGAGACTTCAAAAAAAAGGTTAGGGGGTGCGGTAGCAGAAAGAGCTTGACGAAAGACTTCAGCGTTCTCGTCATTGAATTTGGGCAGCTTTAGCGAAGGTTGCCGCCTTTGGAGTGGTGAGAGTTGGATGAGGCCGGATATTGTCTCGTGGTCAGAGGTAGAATGTACTTCCGGATCCACGCGAGCTGAGAAACCTTCCATCTTGGTGAATACTAAGTCTAGGACGTGACTGGCGCGATGGGTGGAAGCTCCGTAGGGCAAAGCCGACCTTAAGGAATAGAAGCCAATCCATTCAACAAAGCTGCTGAAACCGGACGAATGAGAAACGTTGGGCTCCCAAAGTTCGTGGTGCAGATTAAAATCTCCCACAATTATAGAATTTGAATTGACCGGCCACTTCAGGAGAGCGTCGAGGCTATCGAGCACCTGAGTTTGAGGCTGTCGGTATACGTTTAATACCTCGAGAGAAGGAGAGCACTGAAGGCGGAGGGCGATGATATCAGGAGAGAGACCACAGTCCAACTGGATAGGTTGGAGGTTAGATTTCTTCCGAACATAAGTGAGGACGCGAGGGTGTGCGTTTCTCCAGTCGCGGTTAGGAGGGGTAAAGATTACGTAGGCAGGGTGAGACTTTGTAACATTTTTGAAGTTTATTATTTTGGTCCAGGGCTCCTGGACAAAGATCACATCATACTTGCCCTGAAAGGCAGCTTGCAAAAGAATGAGGTGAGAAGATCCACCACGCCCAACATTTGCTAGGAGGAAACGAAGACGAGGCGGGGGGTGCTCCTGTAATAAGCTCTATTGTTCATAGAGAGTAGGGTCGGGACATTGATAGTGGCTCGCCCTTCTGAATCTATTTCCATTGATCCAGAGGAGACATTTTCGAGGGGCGTAAACCTATTTTGCCTAACAGAGGGCGTACTTTGTGGGGGGACAGTAGAGGCTTCAGTGGGAAGAGTCGAGCCGACATTACTGTCGTGCTCTGAGATGGCAGAGGCAGCTGCAACTGCTGCTGCTTCGGCGCGCCGCGTCTTACGGGGCTTGTTGCGGTTGCTTGCGTGAATTTCCGTAACATCTTTCTCGGGGGGCTGAATAAGTTTGTCCTTATGCGGGCGGGGTCAGAGGGGGCTGTGAGAGGTCCGTCCTCGAACAACTCAAAGTAGAGGTTCAATATAATAAATTGAGAAGTGCGTGAAGTTCAACATACATTCAAGTAGCCCTATATACCTTCCTTCCAATTCCATATTCTTCTAGAATCTAACCAACCCAAGATCATCACAACTGATTGTACAAACTTCAAAATTAGATCGAAGCTATAAGAATTATCATCAACGCCTAAACGCCATTACAACATCTTTACACACGCCTATCATCATCTCGCTTGGTATATGTATTTTGATAATCGTCAGCAACGCTTTAGCGAAGGTTCATTAGTTTATTGGCTGCATCTCTGTTTCCTAAGCGTCCGATTTAACTAGTACATGTACATGTACACAAGCTAGCACTGCACAGACAATAGCATAATTATACAAGGGCCAGGGCCCGAGCTCCAACAAGGGTTCTAACCCTCACAGGGGCAGTTAAGATCATCTGTAGGGTGAGGGCTCAAGCAGTTGATGCACCGTCGAGTGTGCAAGCATTCTCCTTGGTGGCGTAGACTGCCACAGCGAGCGCACAAAGCTTGGATTTGACAGCGTGAGGATTTGTGAAACCCAAAACAAGCTTCGCACTGCACTACTTAAGGGTTAGGGATATAGCACCTGGATGGGGCGCTGTCGACGATTCGAAAGGTGGGAACTTCTTTTGAAAAGAAGATGACCGCCGTGTGAAAGGGATCATGCGTCCCTTCATGCTGCGACCAGTGGGCGTTAGATGGAGCGACGCCAGTCTGTGCCTGAGCAATATTCCTGACATCATCCAGCGTCGTAGGGACCAGATTGGACACCGGAGTCCAAATAGTGCGTGGTATGCGCTTGACTAATATAATGGGGACAGATCGGAGAGGCGAGACGTCAAGATATCTGTGTGAGAGTGTTATGCCGAGCTTCGGTGAACGTGCTCGTTCCGGCAGCAGGAGCTTAGACGGAGCGGTACACGGCAGAGTACGCTGGGGTCACGGAAGAGCCGATGCGGCTGCAGTCGGGCTGGAGTGTTTGGATAAGTTAAGCGATGTTCGGCACACAAAGAATATCTGTGTTTGCTGCATTTGATCTGGTTACACACAGACATATTCTTGGTATAAATAGGCTGAAGTCTGCCACATTGTAAATATTTGATCATCATTCTTATCATCTTTTAATTCAATCTTACATTCCTGCCATACGCGCAATTGCCTGCTCTACTCAAGCATCTGAATCCTTTTAGTAACTCTGCGCAATTGTACGTACCCCATCATATACCTAGTAAAACAGGTTATGAGCCCGGCGCTGTACCACGCATAGAAGCATTACTAATAGTAAATAGATTGCTCCAGGTTCCACACCACCATGTTCCAATCCATGCACCGCGACACCTCCAAGGTTGTTCTCTCTCAAGGCGTTCCACTTGCAAAGTGGAAAAGTTGTCTCCAGGCGAAATTAGCCAAGAATAATGTCATAGGACATGTATTCCATAATTTCCCTGGCATCCGCCCAATCCTTCGACACGCCGACACCACTGCGGAAATGAGCCCTGAAGATCCGGGTTTCTCGACCGCACTTGACGAACATCTCAGGGCTCTAGAGATATGGACTCTTGGAGAAATTTCTGCAAAGAACATAATCATCAGCAGACTCGATCCCTCGATGTGTCCTAGATCATATGATCAGATGACGGCTCTCGAGTTATACAATAGCATCGCCGACACCCGAAAGGAAACAGCCACCGCACCATACGCGCGCGCATTGGAAACGTTCCTGAGGACAAGGTTTGTTAACACTGCAGATGACTATATTAATCGTTTCCAGGTACATCTTCAGTCTCTCAACGAGGCTGCCGAATCTCTACATGCAGCCACCGGGACTGAGTACCATGTGACCAAGGGCCAAGCCGCTGCCGTCTTTGTTCTCGGCACCAAGCATGTGCCATGGTTAGGTACATGGCGAGATCTAAGGGCATGTAACGACAATAATTCTTACACGTCTTTGGAAACTATGATGTCGACTCTTAGGGTTTGTTGGAATTTCGCATCATTGCTACTAATTTAGGAGATGGACCAGCCGGACCGGTTAGCACATCATCACATGCGTGTAACTACCATTGATACTACATATAGTATCTACACGAATCTTATTGATGATATTCCGATCTGATCAGAGTGGCAAACAATTACTGAGATTTGTATTTGCCACCTCGTATTCAAACGAAAATAGGATACAGGCTAAATTTCTGTTCAGTTACTTAAAATGTTAAATAATAAAATTAACATATAGCTATATAGTAAGGGGGGTAGGTTTGCAGATAGATAATAATATAATCTTTTTATTTGAAAATTTTATTTATTTAATTGGCCTATATTCTCTAAGGATTGTCCTTTGAAGAACCAATACCAATTTCCAACAGATTATGAGACCAAGCTTATATACTCTGAGCTCCGAGTAAAATACGTTTTTTTTTTTCTCATTTTCACAATCTTTGTCCGTTGCTATCTCGATTTCAGACATACTTTTATATTCGAATCAATTAAATTCATCATGTCGGCAGCTGAAATTCTCAAGTCGATGAAAGGGGCTCCAAAACTCGATAAGTTAACTTATAATAGATGGAGTACTCACCTTCTAGATGTTCTATCGTTATTCGAAATTGACGATTTTATCTTGGAAAACAAGGACCTGAATACAAAAGCTGCTATTACTCCTGTGGATTCGAAGACCACTACTCAGGATTCAAAATCTAGCAGTACCGCACTTGATGTTAAGCAAGATAGGAATATTCGAGTCGCTATATCTCAACTTGTTCCCGATATTGCATTCCATCTCGTTGGTCCTACCTATACTGCAAAGCAATGCTGGGAAAATTTGAAACAATTCTACCGTCCGAATTCAGACGAAGATGTTGATGATTTACTCCAAGAATTCTGGGGGTTGGTTGTTGAGGATGACGTTGATATTGACGAATTTGTACAGAAGCTAGCCGAAATCAGGGGTCGAATTGGTATGATCGATAGAGACTCCACACCTTCTGATTCTAGTATGAAGAAGCGTGTTTTGACCCACTTCATTAAATCTTGTGGAGGTTTTTATATGTCAACAGTTGTATCATTAAGAGACCCAGCAATCACACTTCAGTCGGCTGTTTCATCACTTCGGGCTTCTCAAGCGGTCTATCGGGAACTACATCCAACTCCACTAGTTGCCCTAGTTGATAATATTCAAGCAAGCAATTCTTCATCGTTTTCTCTATCAGAAAAACATAAAACTTGTGCTTACTGCAACCGCCGCGGCCATTTGCGTGAATACTGTTTTCTCTGGTTAGATACTCCTGATGGATCGAAGTGGGCAGCAAAGAATCCAGAGAAAGCCAAAAGGGTTAGGATGTTGCAAGAGAAAGTCCAGCGGAAGAAATTAAAATCGAACCTAACAAAATCTGGCAGCGATACGGACGATTCCCAGGAAGGCATTTGGATGATGGAGGAACATGCTTTGACATCTGATATTTCTATGAAAATGATGATATAATACTCGACACTGGTGCCACTAATCATATTTTTCACGATCGTTCTTTATTCCATTCTATTTCCCCCATTAAAAAATCAATCTATACCGCTTCGGGCCTTCCTATTCCAGTTTGTGGTGTGGGTCACGTCAAGTTTAGAGTTTATAAATACTCGGGAGGGGAAAGTAGCAAGATTATCGAAATCAAAAATGTCTGGTACGTTCCATCCTGTACAAAGAACCTTATTTCTGGGATTCAGCTTGTGATGAGAGGTTTCGAAATTTGCACTTCCAATGGTGGGCTTAGCGTACTCTCAAGCGCTGGGAAAGTTATTGCGTCGGCAAAACCTAAAGGAGGACTGTTCTGTTTTAATACTGCTTCAAATCCTCAATTACCTGGAACAAAATCTAATGTTCTATTCTCTAATGATACTCCAAAGTCACCCACAGAACTTCTGCACGAGCGGTTTGCTCATGTCGGTCCTCATCTCTTGAAAAATATCAATGTATCTGGATTTCAACCCTCGATTATCAAGTCTGGGAATAAACTAAATTTTCAAATCGACGCTGAAGTTTTGCATTCATGTGAGGTATGCAACCTGTGCAAACAGGTCGAAAAAATCAATCGTGGTCCTCTTTCTAGATCTTCGGTTATTCTAGAATTGATACATTCCGATACTTGGGGAAAATGTCGAGCTCCTGGGATATTCGGAAGTCTGTACTATGTAACCTTCACCGACGACTACTCACATGAAACTACGCTTTATCTGATGAAGAGCAAATCGGACGTACCCCAATATTTTCGTGCATTCAAGGAGAAAAAGGAGCTACAATCAGGCCGATGTATAAAAGCCATGCGCTTCGATGGTGGATCAGAGTATAAGACCATTGATTTTCATGGTATCACCAAACAAATCAGCGCACCATACACGCAACATCAAAATGGAGTATCTGAAAGATTAAACAGGTCTTTGATCACTATGGCCAGATGTATGCTTTCTCATGCTGGTCTTCCTCTTCGTTTTTGGGATGCAGCTGTCCTTACGGCTTGCTATTTGCGTAATAGACTCCCAATTCTCCAGAATAGTTTAACACCATTTGAAGTCATGAATGGTTATCCGGCTATAATTTCGCACCTTAAAGTCTGGGGCCGTATCTGTTATGCTCTTATTGACAAAGCAGACCCACAAAGGTATAAATTAAGGCAAACGTCTTTGAAAGGAATTTTTGTCGGTTATTGTGAATCTATAACTCAGTATCAAGTTTGTGTTCCCTCAAAGCCTGGCACGAATAAATTGATAATATCTGCAAATGTTAAATTCCAAGAGGATTCGTTTTGGGATTGGGGTGAATCATCGCACGAAGAGTTAATCGAAGACGATATTTTAAACGATAGCCAACTACTCAGTCCTGAGGACGACGCTGCTAATAATACTGATTCAGAGGCAGAAGATGGCTCTTCAGATATTCCGACTGTTTCCAGATTACAATCTTCAGTCAATCTGCCTGAAAATATTTCTGCAGGAGGAGTTGATAACGCACCTGTAGGAGGAGTTGAAGTTCCGTCACTAGAAATAAATGATTACATTTCTACTGGAGAACATGAAAATGCAACTGACAGCAACCACGAAGAAACATTTGGAGAAACGTCAAATATCGGAAATGGTACCAATCCATTAGAGTCACAGCCCGTGCCAGATATGCCTGTAGACTCGCAAGTTCCTAATCCGCGACGAAGTTCTCGTCAACGAAAGCAAATTGAACCTCGATCTGCTTGGCATCCGAAGCCAAGGGCTTTACATGCAGAAAAGAAGATTCAGATACCTAAGAATTTTTTAGACGCTACTAGTGGCCCAGAAAAGATGAAATGGCAAGCTGCAATTGATGAAGAGCTCGATTCCTTAAGATCAAAAGAAGTATTTATCCCGTTGACCCATATCCCTCATGGAAGAAAACTTATTGGTTCTCGGTGGGTTTTTGCCATTAAATCCGATGGAAGATTTAAGGCCAGGTTAGTCGCCCAGGGCTTTAGCCAGGTTTACGGGGTTGATTATTTTGATACATACTCGCCGACTCTACGAATGGACTCACTAAGAATCCTTCTTGCTGTTTCTGCTTTCTTTGATTGGGAAATACATCAAATTGATGTTAAGACGGCATATCTTCAAGGCGATTTGGAAGAGGATGTGTTCATGAGATGTCCCGAGGGACTGACAGGTACTAAGTATGTTAAAGTCCGAAAGGCTTTATACGGTCTGAAACAGTCCGGACGAGCCTGGTATCAAAAACTGGACGAGAAACTCTCCAACCTAATGTTTAGAAAATCAGAAAGCGATCATTATATTTATATACATACAGTGATGCAAATAGTCATTGGAGTATACGTCGACGATCTTATAATTTGCGGGAAACTCCTCGAGCAAGTCGTAAGAGTCAAGCAACAACTTTCAAAAACTTTCCCGATTAAAGATCTAGGAGAAATTGGTGTAATTATTGGTTGGAGAATTACTCGAGAAAGGGCGACGAGGACCTTGAAAATCTCTCAAGCTGAATACATAGGAGATAAAATTTGTTCATTTGGGTTGCAGGATGCAAAAACATACACTTCTCCATTGAACGGTTACGATGGAATTATGCCTGGACAAAAAGATGAGCCTCCTGCAGACGAGTCAGCATATGCCAGTGCTGTAGGTAGTTTAGGATACGCATCGAATGGAACTAGGCCAGACATCACCTTTGCTGTATCCCAATTAGGTAGCTACAATTCTTGTCCAGTCAGCCGACATTGGAGCAGCGTTTGCAGGGTTTTGAGATATCTTAAAGGGTCCATTGATTACTGCATAACTTATAGTTTTGGACCATCTTCTGCCGGATCTTTGGAAAGAGGAGGATTAGCTATATATTCTGACTCGGATTTTGCAGGGGATGTTGTGACTCGTCGATCAGTCTCCGGCTTTATTGTTATGCTAGGCGGAGGTCCAATATGTTGGCAATCGAGACGGCAAAAGTCGGTTTCTACATCTACAGCCGAAGCTGAATATGTAGCATTATGTGAGGCAGCCAAACAAGCTGTTTGGGTCAGTCGACTTTTCACAGAACTTCATGTTCATGAAAAGTTTATCGACAGTGAGGGTCTGTTAATGTTCAGCGATAATCAGAGCGCCTTATCGATTGCAGGGGGTACCAATTCGGCTAAGACCAAACACATCGATGTATCATATCATTTTGTCAGAGATTGTGTTAAGAACAAAAAGATCAACATCATCTACATCCCGACTAGTAAAATGCTAGCTGATTTATTAACAAAACCACTACCGTTCGCTAAAGCAAATTTATTATGTCAACAACTCTTTCGGATAGAATGATTCGGCACGACCGGTCCAGCTGCTCAGGAGGAGTGTTGGAATTTCGCATCATTGCTACTAATTTAGGAGATGGACCAGCCGGACCGGTTAGCACATCATCACATGCGTGTAACTACCATTGATACTACATATAGTATCTACACGAATCTTATTGATGATATTCCGATCCGATCAGAGTGGCAAACGATTACTGAGATTTGTATTTGCCACCTCGTATTCAAACGAAAATAGGATACAGGCTAAATTTCTGTTCAGTTACTTAAAATGTTAAATAATAAAATTAACATATAGCTATATAGTAAGGGGAGTAGGTTTGCAGATAGATAATAATATAATCTTTTTATTTGAAAATTTTATTTATTTAATTGGCCTATATTCTCTAAGGATTGTCCTTTGAAGAGCCAATACCAATTTCCAACAGGGTTGTTGATGGTCATAGGACCACCACAGCTGCCGAAACTAACCACGCTATGGCAGCCCAAGGCTCAAATGTAGCCAATGACCCTGACGCCGAATGCAAGAGATGTAAGCATAGACACCTCAATAGAGAGTGTTTTAAACAACATCCCGAATTGGCTGTCGGACCAGTTGGTGAGCGATATTTAGCTCGGAAAGCTATTGGCAAAGGCAAAGGGAAGGGGAAGTCTAACGTTATCTCTGTCGCCAATCCCTGTATTGATAGTGATAGTGAGTCTGAGGACGGAGTAGCAGTAGCTGCCTCCGCATCTTCCTCATCCAATACACGCTTTGCTATCTATGATACCGGTGCATCGCACCACTTTGTCCCATGTGAATCCATGTTCCGTGACATATTTACCAGGCATAAGCCCATCAAGTTTGACCAAGCAGTAGGAAAAACATCACTCACAAGACAAGGTACCGCACGCATCGTCATTGGTAGTACTACCCTTGATCTCCATGACTGTTTATATTCCCCCAATTCCTCCTGTATAATCATATCGGCCGGAAGACTCCAAAGATTGGGCTCTATAACGCCTGACGATAATATGACAACACTCGCAAGAAGAACTCCACAAGGCCAGTGTATACCAATAGCCAGATTAATTAGGAAGAATGATGTGTATTATATCCACTCCCTGCCTAGTCATCATGATCAACCACTTATAGCAGCCCCAGGAGTGGCCAGAGTCTCCAACACTTCCAGTGCACAGAGATGGCATCAGAGATTAGGTCACACCGGGCAGAAGATTTTAAAGAAGACAGCACAATGCTCTAAAGGCATGGAAGGATTAAACACAAGTGAATTATCTACTTGTGAGACCTGTCACCTCAGCAAAGCACAACGGTATGTCTCACGAGAACCGAGGCCTACACCATTTGATCCCCTTGATGAGGTCTTCATTGACACTGTTGGAAAACTAACCACGGCATGTAATGGGCAACAGTACGCTGTTATCATTACCGACGCAAAATCACGTATGAGATGGGCCATTTCCAAGTGCACCAAAGACCAAATTGCACCCCAGTTAGTAAAATGGGTCGAGCATCAACATCATCAGTACGGCAAAAGAGTCCGCACTATTTTTAGAGACGGGGGCTCCGAATTCTTCCGCATAAAATCCTACTGTGAACAACACGGGATTAGGACAGACGTCTCCGCACCTTATACGCCTGAACAAAACGGGACATCTGAAGCATCCTACAAGGTCATTCTGAGAAGAGCAAGATCTATGCTCATAGATGCACGAATGCCTGCATGTTACTGGCCGTGGGCGGTCGAACACGCATGCTTCATCACTAATCGTCTATATTGCCTCCGCACAAAATCGGTGCCGTTAATAGACTTTCTCAAAGGTTTGAAGCAGCCTCACTCAGACCAAATTGATTTTACCAACCTTCCACGCTTTGGTTGTCGTGCATATAAACTCATTGACCCTAAACCAGGCAAATTCGAGCCAAGGGCAGAAATGGGCTGGTTTGTAGGATTTCAAAAGAATACTAACAAAAACTTTCTCATCTATCACCCCCATTGGACAGCAGCGCAAGGGTGGAAATGGTCTGAAAGCATCACCCCTCACGCATCCTTTAACGAAGACACAGTTTTTGGCGATGAACTAAACTCTATAGAACGCCAGCATACTACCAGCTACTGGGCAAATCTCAGTTCCATCTTCTCGGAGCCACCATCGACCCAGCCGCCATATCCATCGCATGACCATACGAGCAACAACACACCATCACGGCCTCAACCCACTTCACAACCATCGGCACCCCATCAATTCACTGCAGAAAATCAGAGGGAGCATCCGCCGTCTACACCTCACCACCCCACAGTCACCATGGAATCTGTAGAGTCATATGACTCACATGACTCACATCCACCAAACTCTATCATCAACCATCAATCAGATTCACACGATATTCATACTGTCCCCAATTCGCCAGAATCTGATAATTTTCCTTCGCATTCAACAGATCTGCAAGTCGTTTCAAGGCCAAGCCACCAACTTGCGGATCAGAGGGAGATACCCGCTGCGGAAATTTCGGACGATGAAGCAGAATCGACTGAGCAGGATAAACATCTTGACCACGTCATGACTGGATGGGATACAGTACAACCAGTGGCCGGTACCAAGCGTCCTCACTCACCAGAAGACGGCATTACTAGGTCACAACGCGGTAGAGCAGTCAAGCGTGTTGACTATTATCGACTACACCATGGCATGACTGCACAAGCATCAACTGACCCACAAACATGGGACGAAGCAATGTCCAGCCCAGAAGCCCCACATTGGAAAAGAGCAGCTGAAGAAGAATTCCAATCTCTGAAGCAGAAGGGAGCCATACGGATAATCCCACACTCGCAACTACCCAAAGGCCGCAAGCCCATGAAATGCAAGTGGGTATTTAAAAAGAAGTTTCTCGCAAACGGCGACATAGAAAAATATAAGGCTCGCTGCACAGCTAAGGGCTTTACTCAGCGACAAGGCATTGACTACCATGAAACCTTCGCACCCACACCTAGACCTGAAACAGGACGAATCATTCTCGTTCTTGCACACCAACTAGGCTGGCACAGAAAACAAGGTGACGTACCAACTGCATTTCTTAACCCTGACCTTAAAATAGACTTGTTTATGGAACTTCCAAAAGGATACGAGAAAGATGGCTATGTCATCCGACTCTGCAAAGGCCTTTATGGACTCAAGCAAGCAGTGGCTTTATGGTATGATGATGCTAAGTCAACACTTGCCCAGCTGGGTTTATTTCCCACCACATCTGACATTTGTCTCTACACTAACAGTGAAAAGGATCTTTTTGTACTGATGCATGTTGACGACTTTCAAGTAGTGAGTCCACATCAGTCAAAAATAGACCAACTAATGAGTGCATTATATCGTAAATATAACCTCAAGACTGTCAGCACTGATCTGTTCCTTGGCATAGAGATCAGCCACCCA
The DNA here is from genome assembly GCA_028751805.1 of Podosphaera xanthii. NCBI lineage: Eukaryota > Fungi > Ascomycota > Leotiomycetes > Helotiales > Erysiphaceae > Podosphaera > Podosphaera xanthii. The sequence continues at coordinate 4,674,377 of JAPWIX010000010.1, read as the reverse complement.
TCAACTACGGTTCTGAAGCTCTCTCAAGGACAATACGCACGCACTCTTCTCAACAGACACGGTCTCTCAGACTGCAAGTCAGCAAACACGCCATTGGAACGCATGATGGAACCAAACAACGTGACGTGCCTTCCGCATGAAAAGACAGAGTACAACTCATGCATTGGAGGACTACAGTATCTCTCAAACAACACGAGACCAGACATTGCATTCGCGGTAAACCATCTCGCAAGATTCCTGGTCAACCCATCGAACGAACACATGCAAGCCGCACGTCAAGTACTCCGGTATATTGCGAAGGACCCTGACCAAGGTATAGAATTCACTCGAAACAACCATCAAGCAACTCTCGAAGCATATTCGGACGCAGACTTTGCAGCCGACCCATCAACCAGCCGATCGACATCTGGAATGCTAATCAGATTATCATCAGGTCCTATCAGCTGGAAATCACATCTGCAACGGGAGGTGGTCCTGTCCACCACTGAGGCAGAATACTTGGCAGCTACTGAAACCTGCCGCCAGCTCCAATGGGTCAAGTCACTCATTCAAGAACAAGGTATCACTAACCGCATTAATGGGGCAGCATGTACCAACCTTCACGTCGACAACCAATCAGCAATCTCACTGATCAAAAACCATGACAATCATAAGCGGTCTAAGCATATAGCGCTCAGGAACTCCTACTGCCGCGAGCAGCATCAAAATGGGAAGATAACTGTCACCTTTGTCCCATCAAATCTTCAGCTTGCTGACGCACTGACAAAGGTCAAGTCACCTGTGGAAATTCACTGAGAAGCTGAGAAATAGTCGTTACCGACAGAGGGAGTGTTATGCCGAGCTTCGGTGAACGTGCTCGTTCCGGCAGCAGGAGCTTAGACGGAGCGGTACACGGCAGAGTACGCTGGGGTCACGGAAGAGCCGATGCGGCTGCAGTCGGGCTGGAGTGTTTGGATAAGTTAAGCGATGTTCGGCACACAAAGAATATCTGTGTTTGCTGCATTTGATCTGGTCACACACAGACATATTCTTGGTATAAATAGGCTGAAGTCTGCCACATTGTAAATATTTGATCATCATTCTTATCATCTTTTAATTCAATCTTACATTCCTGCCATACGCGCAATTGCCTGCTCTACTCAAGCATCTGAATCCTTTTAGTAACTCTGCGCAATTGTACGTACCCCATCATATACCTAGTAAAACAGAGAGAAGCAGCGTAAAGTTTGAGATAAGTGAGGCTATTATAGAATAGGTGAGATGACAAAGAGAGAGATTCCTTCAGAGATATTCAGCAATGTGATTGACTGAAGAATTCTGAAGGAGAAGAGAGCTCGTTATATACAGGAGTGTAACCCTTATGGGACTTTAATTAGCATTATTCATGATAGACATTGATGTCCCAATATAACAATATTATCATGGTATGAGTAAGTCCTAAACCTGAATGTTTCCCCCATAATACTTAGGTGTAAGACGCTCATATGTGTAGCTGTTAGCTTGTACCATCCATAGTTATAGATGATATAAATAGACATTAAGTGGTAAATCTAAATATAACATATGAGATAGTGACGATCACGTGAAAGTGTGCGAGTCGGTGTGAGACGCGCATCGCGTGGGATGCTGGACTGTTTATTTTACAACATTGACAACATACCCAATGCGATCCTCCACTTGGTGTAAAGAACCAGAGAGAGGCCTTAATGGTCTCAGAATTTGCAGTAGCCAGTTTCAGAGAATCTTCGGTCACAAAGGAGATGCTGAATCCACTGGAGTTTCGGGAAACAGAGGTGATACCGTCCTTGAGGCTAGGTACAATTTGTATGAGAGCAGCCTTGACTGCAGTTCCATCAGCTCTGAGGAGAGGGGCATCCTCAGATAGGCGGAAGATAGCCTTGGAGCCCTTAGAGTTAGCTGTTGGAGTCTGCACCGCTGTGCGGGACGACCGATTGACAGTGGGACGAGCAGGAGCCGAGGGACCAGAGGCGGGAGGGCTGGCGACAGTTGCTGCCTAGCTACGAGATTAATTTGGCACAGCGACGGGAGTTCGAGAGGGAACGTTGTGGCTGGGCGTAGGGAGAGGGTTCGCCGGTTTGTGATGTTTAGGAGAGTCGTGGCGCATAGGGTGCCCGGAAGCAACCGCGAGGAGAAAAGCCTCCATCTGCTCGCGCACGAAGGACTGAATGAGGGGATCAGCATCTTCAACGGCTGACCAAAACTTGTTATGGGAGGTTTGGACCCAAGTAGCTCGACCCTTCGCAATGTGCTGGACAAGCTCGAGCTCTTCAGCGACGCGCTGGGCCAGGGGAGGAGGTCGTTGAGATTTGGCCATCACGGATGCGATGACCAAACTAAAGTGCACTTAATAGATATTAATTTAGAGGAATCAAATTGTAGAGAGCAGCTGGAGATGAGGTGATTGTGTGTGACGGAATGTGATGGTAAGTGTCACGGTTCGGGATATAGAGGCAGAAGCACTGTATATCGTAAAGTAGTTTATATTTATCTATAAAGGAGGAACAAACAACTATGTCTGACAACAACCACTTATACGCCCTGCCTCCTACCTGTTCTTCTAGCTACCTATTCCCGAACATTCTCTCGACTTCCACAATAGATAGTTAGATGATATCAATCTTCGAGAAAGTTCCATCTGAGCTAAACTAAATATATGCATCTGCCGATCGCTAGCGGGGAAGATTGCATTAGAGAATAGGGCTGTATAGAGCCCCACCTATGCCAATCCTATGCACAGTTCGCCTGTGATAATCATCATAGGCTACAGGTACATATCGGCTTATCAGCCGTCACAGTAAGGCGCTAGATGGATAGATGATGGCACTTCAATAGAATGATCGCTGATTTGTTGATGACCAGGCTGTGACACGTGATCGTGGGTCGCTTGGACAGCTTCCCTTAACACATACCACTGTTTTACAAGCAATTCGGTCATCATATGATACAGATTCACGCATATCGTCGCTCACAACATCCTTTTGTTTGTCAATTCAATAACTTTAAGTGCCTTTTGTTTGGTCATCGCGCTCGTGATGGCCAAATCGCAGCAACCACCTCCCTTGTGTTGTAACTCGGTTATGAGCAGATATAGAATTGTGAATAAGCTAGGGATAACAGAGAAGTGCAGAAGATGATACTCAGAGACTGAGGATATGAATAACTTAATTAGTGTGATCAATGATACTCCTAAGGTAGACAGGACTAATACATATACATATTACATTTTCAGGATAGTCCATCATATAACCAGAATGTCCGATAGCCTAACATCCTATCCTGTCCCATTATGCTACCGTCTCCCGTTATGCTACCATATCGTATAATGCTACTATGTCCCATAATGCTACCATCTCTCATTATGCTACCATGTCCTATAATGCTACCATGTTGTACTAGTAGCACTAGGCTCTTAGTGATGATCGTAATAGCGGCTGTGCAGGGCTATGTAATCCCTGTACGCTGTTCTAGGACTAGTACATGAATATGCCATATCCCTGTAGATAGACAAGGGTATGCGCATAGCGGGTCTGACATTCATATCACAACACCTTGGCCCAGCGCGTCGCTGATGAGCTCGAACTTGTCCAGCGCGTGGCAAAGGGTCGAGCTACCTGGGTTCAAACCTTTCAAAACAAGTTTTGGTCAGCTGTGGAAGAGGCTGATCCTCTCATCAAAACCTTTGTGCGCGAGCAAATGGACGCGTTTCTCCTTGCGGTTGCCTCCGGGCACCCGATGCGTCACAATACTCCAAGACAGCCTAAGACGGCGAGCTCCCTTCCCAAGCCCAGCCAAAACTTACCATCACGTCCGCCTGTTCCCATATCAAAACAACCTCAAAGTTGGGCAACGACCACCGCCGCCGCCGCCCCTCCCGTCACCAATCTCTCTGCTCACGCGCCGCCCGCGGCCTCACCCAAAGCAAATCACCGCCTCTCCCATACGCCGGTTTCCAAACAATCTGCAACCACTTCAGGACATAAGGCCATTTTTCGTCTCTCGGAAGATGCTCCACTCCTTAGAGCAGACATAACTTCAGTAAAGACTGCGTTTATTCAAATTGTCCCTGCGCTCAAGGACGGCATAGCCTCCGTTTCTGGTAGCTCAAATGGATTTAACATCACGTTCTTGTCCGACACAGCGCGGAAACTGGCGTTGGACAACGCTGACTCTATAAAGGCGTCTCTCTCTATATCCCTTGTTCAGCTTGAGGACCGCATCAGGTACGTTGTCAAGCGTATCCCGCGTACCATCTGGAATCCGGTCTCCAACGTGGTCCCCACTACACTTGATGAAGTCAGAAGTATTTCCCAGGCTCAGACAGGCGTCGCTCCATCTAGCACTCACTGGTCGTTGCATGAAGAACGCCACAATCCTCTGCATACGGCTGTCATCTTCTTCTCAAAAGAGATGTCGACTTTCCGAATCGTTGACAGCGCCCCTTCTCGACGCTACATTCCTAATCCGAAGGTAGTTCAGTGCGATGCTTGCTTTGGTTTCCATTCATCCTCTCGCTGCCGCACTCAAGCTTTGTGTGCCCTTTGCGGTGTCCTTCGCCACCAACGCCGGTGTATCAACTGCCTCGGGCCACATTCTGCAAACGATCAGAAATGCCCTCTCCGCCCCCGCCCTTTCAAGGGCAAACTTATCAATCCTTCGGAAAAGACGATTGCGGAACTCCGATCTCGTAACCGTACTAACCTCTGGAAGGAACGCCGCGCAGAGGCTGCTGCCGCTGCCGCTACTGCATCTTCAACTTCGGACGGCAACTCCAGTGCGCCAAATCCTTCCTCTGAGTCATCTACCCCCTCTTCTCAACGTGTACCTGTAGCCAACCAAGACTGGTTCACATCTTCAACATCTGCTTCAGCGGGATCTATGGATATAGACCCAGACGAGCATATCACCAATCTTACTTCCAACACTACTTCTCATGAGCAGTAGAGCTTATTTCAGGAGTACCCCCCCCGCCTCGCCTTCGTTTCCTCCAAGCTAATGTTGGGCGTGGTGGATCTTCTCACCTCATTCTTCTGCAAGCTGCCTTCCAAGGCAAGTATGATGTGATCTTTGTCCAGGAGCCCTGGACTAAAACAATTAACCTCAAAAATGTCACAAAGTCTCATCCAGATTATGTAATCTTCACCCCTCCGAACCGCGACTGGAAAAGCGCACGCCCGCGCGTTCTCACTTATGTTCGAAAGAAATCTAACCTCCAACCTATCCAGTTGGATTGCGGTCTCTCTCCTGACATCATTGTTCTCCGCCTCCAGTGCTCTCCTTCTCTGGAGGTACTAAATGTAAATCGACAGCCTCAAACTCTGATGCCTGAGAGTCTCGGCGCTCTCCTAAGCTGGCCGGTTAAACCGAATTCAATAATAGTGGGAGATTTTAATCTGTACCACGAATTATGGGAGCCCAACATTTCTCGTTCGTCCGGCGTAAGTAGCTTTGTCGAATGGATTGACTTCTATTTCTTGAGGTCGGCTTTGCCCTACGGAGCCTCAACCCATCGCGCCGGTCACGTCCTCGACCTAGTACTCACAAACATGGAAGGTCTCACAGCCCGTGTGGAACCGAAGGCACATTCTACCTCCGACCACGAGACGATATCCGGCCTCATTCAAATCTCACCATCCCTAAGGCGGCATCCAACGCTGAAGTTCCCCAAATTTAACGGCGAGAACGCTGAAGTTTTTCGCCAAGCTCTTTACGCTACCGCACCCCCTAACATTTCTGTCGAGGTCCCAACTCCTCAGCTCCTGGACGCAGTTACGGCTTCGGGCATCGCCGCTCTCTCAGCATGTTTGCTTACAGCTAACCCGCCGAGACCTGCTTGTGTCCCATGCAAAGATTATTGGAACCAAGAATGCTCAGACCAACGGCGTCGGTATCTCGAAGCTCGCCGTAACGGTGATCAAATTCTCATTAGCGAGGCCCACAAAAACTTTCGGAAATCCGTGAGACGAGCCAAACGAGATCACAAGCGATCCAGGCTGGATAAGGTGTCTTCGATCTTGGAGGCTCACAAAGTTGTTGGATGGCGAAAGCTATCTAGCCACTTTGCCCCCCCTCCAATTCTTTTTCAAAATGTCACGTACAGCACCCCTACTGAGTGTGCAGATATATTTTTTCGTACCAAGCTTGCCCGCGCAATTAGTCAACCGGATGGCCCCAGGTACACCCATACTTGCCTACGCCGCACGATCCCCACACCACTCTCCATTGCCGAAGATGAGGTGCGCTATTGTCTTCTTAATATGTCGTCAACTACCCCGGGTCATGACCACCTCTCTGTCTCCGCCCTCCGCCTTATATGGACAGTACATACATGGCGCTCGTGGATCGTTCATCTCTACAATCTCTGCCTAACTGTGGGTCACCATCCCAGCATCTTCCGTCGCGCTGAAGTGGTGGTTATTCCTAAACCACACAAGGATGATCTCTCCAATCCCGCCAATTGGCGTCCGATATCGCTTCTTCCAGTTCTCGGGAAGGGGCTGGAACGTCTGCTCGCAAGACGCTTTGCCTTCTGGGCTTTGTCAAATCGCATCATATCTCCCACGCAATTTGGAGCGCTGCCTGGAAGGTCTGCCGTGGATCTCGTAGAATGCCTGGTCCATGATTTCGAAAAAGCATGGGAGTCAAAACAAGTCTGTACTATCGCCACCCTTGATATCCAAAGTGTTTTCGACGGTGTACAGCCTGGCCGTCTCTTCGTTCATCTTCGCGAATAGGGGTGGCCTCTACCATACGTCAACTGGGCCGCGTCTTTTGCTTCACGCAGGAAAGCGCGCCTAAGAGTGGATGATTTTGTTGGCGACTTTTTGGATATTCCGCATGGTCTGCCTCAGGGATCCCCTGCCTCACCCATACTTTTTCTTATCTTTCTCGAGCCATTATTTAAACTTGGGTTTCCTATATTCGGATACGTGGATGACGTGGCGATCCTCTCGGTCGCGAAAACTCTAGTTGACACCTCTCTACTGACCGCCTTAAGGGTTGGAAGCGTCACCCGCTAGTGCGAACAGAACGGACTCTCTCTAGCAGATAACAAGACGCAAATACTACACCTTCATAGATCCCGTCAACCCCCCCCTCCGGTTATAATCAAGGGTGTCTCAAGAACTTCCAATTTTACCCTGAGGTGGCTTGGCATCTTCCTTGACACCAAGCTCTCTTTCAAGCAACACGTACAAGAATGGAGCTCCAAGACGCAACGGATCAGCTCCCATATACGACAGCTTGGGAATACCAATCGTGGAGTACCCACTTCCTTTCTGCGCACTGCAGCCCTAGCTGCGGCACTACCCGTCCTTCTTTACGGTGCTGAGGTTTGGTGGCGCGGACACACCTTTCTTCGGCGCGGCCGTTCTATTTCCAGTCGATCTCAACACCTTGTGGACATGGTTTCTCGAGCTCTGGTCAACTTGGCTAGAGCTATTCTTCCAGTATACAAAACCACACCCACTGCAGCTCTTTTAAGAGAAGTTTGGCTCAAACCGGCCCATATTCTACTTGAAGAAACCCGCCTCAACTCTGCAGTTAGATTAGCTACCGCTGACAGTTTTCACCCTCTGGTCAAAAGATCCAACGACTCTCGCGTATAAACTCGCCTTACCGTAAAAGCTAAGCTCGTTGCCTCTTTTCCTCGTCCTCGTCTCGAATTGCCCTCGTATAGAGCTCCTCCGTTACTCACTCGAGCCGAATTATCCCCTCAAGAAGCTTCCCGGCGTATTAGGGGTCTACCTCCATGGGACATCCTCGTCTTCTCGGATGGCTCGAAACAAAACAATGGGGCTGTTGGGGCAGGTGCCGTCGTACTCCACAATGGAATCACTTTAGCAGAGGTGAGAGTGCCGCTAGGTCCTAACTTTGAGGTCTATGACTCCGAGATCATCGGAGCCCTCGCAGGGCGTAAAGCTGCTGTATCAGCTCCCTCCACTCACCTTGAGTCATCTATCCACGTAATTCTCGATAATCAGGAGGCAGCACGACGTCTTCTCGATGCAACATCCTCCAAAACCTCGCAGCACGCAATCCGTGAATTCCGACACCTCGCCTCCCAATGGCCCTTAAGGAGAATTCTGCCAACCGCAGCTCCTGGCAAGGTCCATGTGATGTGGTCGCCTGGCCACGTGGGCATACCTGGTAATGAACTAGCTGACAAGCTAGCTGGTGAGGCTGCCCGCCTACCGGCTCCCCCTGGTGCATCTCTCGCTGGATCTCGATCAAAGGCGAAACGGCAAATTTGGGACCTAACCTCCGAATGGTGGCAAAAACACGCTCCTCCTACCTATTGTGAACTAGGGATGCCTTTTCCCAAGAAGCCCCCCGAAGAGCTCCATCTCCCTCGCCGTAATCTTGGGTATCTCATTCAGTGCCGGACCGGACACGGAGACTTTCGCGCGTATCACGCTAGATTCCGTCACGATAATGCCCTCTTGACTTGTACCTGCGGGGGTGACATGTCAATTACTCACTTGGTTTCCTACCCTCTCGTTCGCGAGCGACTGACCGCATGTGGTCACCGCCGAGGCTCTAAGACACTTGATTTTCTCCTCAGCTCCGCCCGCGGTGCTAAGCGTTTTTCTTCTATATTGGAAAAGTCAAGGTTCCTAACAGAAATTTGCCCGATCCGTGCTGCATAACATAGCTCTTTGTGAGGTTTCGCTGTACAGCGCTCACAGTTCCTCTTCTCTACCTTCTTAGCTTTTTGCTACCCTTTCCTCCTTTCTTTATACCTTACAGTCACCGTGTCCCCCTAGGGATGGGGCTTGTACATAATCTTAGCCCGGTAGACATATAAAAACACTTAAATAAATAAATAAATAAATACCACTGTTTTACTGGTCACATGAGGTAACATGGAATTAATTTTATTTAGCTTGAGGATTTGTGCGACATGCATAGCCTAAGAACGTGAACACAGGTATATTTACAGGCGCATGTTACACTTTTGTACGTATACACTTATTCAATTAGATCTTACAGGTACCAATACACCGTTGATTAGTACCTCTAAGGTTATCAACGTTTAGGTACATATACATCTACTTAAAACAATAAAAAATCAAAAATCGGTATTTTTTCACATAATCACTCTAAGTCGCATTGGTTTATTACAATTTGCCTGCTATCTTTACTCAAACCCTAACCCCCTGACCCTCATCCGTACTGGGGCGGTGATGAGTCCATTGGAACAATCATGGGTCCAGGGTGGTAATTGCTTTCATGAGCAATTTTTCAAGTTTATTCTTTTCTTTTAGAGGAGAATTACTTATAATTTCGGTCATAGATTTTGCTGAGGAAGCTAAAATAATCATATACAATTGTAATCATGAATGTAGAAGAAGATTCGTGCAGAAACATGTAGGAAAAAGATATTTCCTTCATTCTTTAGGTTAATCAAGATTTTATGCTGATGCTCTATCTGCAATATATTGTCGCGGGATCTTTTTTCTGATGCCATGTTTTAGGTATGGTCCTTTGTCTCTTTGCTCCTAAAGAACATTTGCAAAGACAAACGTCGACGAAACAATGTCTTCTGAACTATCCGACGATGTACTGTCGTCAGTACCGTTAATCTAATTTTCCTTTACCTCGGGCTCGATATCACTCTCGCTTTCGCTGTCAGTGTCAGGATTAATACCGGATTCTAAATTATCATCATTACCTCCAGCTATTTCAGGTGCTTCGACCCTATATTCTGGGCAAATAACCAGTTGCTGTTCCACTCGAAACGGGCAATATCTCTGACGAGGAATTTCGTAGAAAAATTGGCAGTTGTCCGGAACCTTCTCGAAACATGATATGACGTGCTTGCAGATTCAAAAACGACTTAGTTAGAGCCCTCTACACCTGCAAGTCTATTTGGATGGATCTGTGCGCTACTCGACCAAATCTTCGGGGTCTAGGTTCGAGATTTTTGAAGACTGTCACTAACGCTTGAAGTCCTTCCTGCAGGCTGCCCTTGCGGCCCTATGGTTTTTGGAAAGAAGGGCCCTCATCTGCTCCAGAACTGTAGGCGCTACACGTGTAACAACGACCCAGCAGGCCAAGTCGATACGAACACGGTTGAATCTATACAGATAATCATGCTTAATCAATCGCCAATTTGACTAGATAATTATGGTCGTTTTTAGCAACATCACCTTCTCTAGCGTTACCGCACGCGCCTACAATTTTAATTGCTCAGAAGTGTCCCAATTGATAAAATAAGACATGCCCACATACGGAAAAAAACTTCGTGTCCTGCACCAGATGTACATATCATTAATGCAATCGAGATATATATGATTGTCAGAACGATATGTGCCATTCTAATCTGGTATCGTAAAATGTATGTTGAAGTGCCAACTGAACATGTTTAACTCAGTATTCCGCTCGGCTATCCTTCAGTCTCGAGCCTACCAAGCTCAGGACGTTCAATCGTCTATGATGTACATTAATAACGACCATATCTATGCTCGTCATCAGATCGACGTGTTGGTTGCAATCCCCAGCATATTTCTAGAGTCGGGATAAAGGAATTAACCTGTGCCGGAAAATAGCTTTTCTGGCTCATGATCTATTTAGCATCCCCTAACCTCTTGCAGATTGTCCTTTTTGCGTGTCAATTGCAAAGTTGAACTGAAGTGCCAGGTCAGATTTTGCGGATTGCTGATATTTCAGGTCTTTCCTTGTCGCATTCAAAGAACGTAGGGACGTATCCCGTATTACTAAAAGGTCGAAGAAACTGCACAAAAATGCAGATTATAGCTCCAGGATCAGTAAATCTTGAGGCCTGGTCGTAAGTTCTAATGCCTGTGTATAGGTAGCTTAGCAGCACCCCCGTTCCGTCAAGCTTAGCTAGCACTACAGTTAAACATAGATCTAAGTAATTGTCATTTAAGACTGTCCTGGATCTCGATCATCGAACACAGACTAGAGATATTCATACCACCTGTAGCGTCCATGACTAATTCTTTAGCTTTGGAAACAAGGGCAAACATAGTGCCGCAACTGTATATCGCAAAAGCATGTAAATCGCCAGATGAGTTTGTCGCATACTGATACTTACTTCCCAATTGATCAAAAAATTGGCCACAGTAACAAATGGGTCAACGTCAAGTTGTTACGAGCCTGAATTGGTACAATGCCACTGGTAATATACTTGATACTGGGCAACATTTTCTGTATCTGGAATATCAGACTTAGAGGTCTGGATGAATTGCGGCAGGCGTTTGATTTGTGCATCGCAAGTCGATGAATTGTTTAGCCGCTGGTGATCACTCGACGCTGACGTTTGGTATGTGGCAGTTGTGATGCAAACTGATATCCAACTGGCGATTTGTCATGGCTGCCAAGAGCTCAGAGTCAGATGTCCAATATTAGGGGCAAGGGTCCACGACACGAGGCAGTTACGCGACTGACTAGGAAAGTCGGGCATGACTTATTTACGCGACTCACGGAAAGAGTCAGATGCGGATGATACGAAGGCTACAGTGTTAGGTTAGTTTGAGCTTGTATCTTGATTCCGGAAAGACTATGTAATTAGGTGTAACCTGTATATATATAATGAGGCTGGATCTGGGACTTAGATCTCCAGCTTCTCAATCTATCTTCTTGCATTACTTGCTTGCATCCTTTCGTCTTGTTCCATTTGTCTTGTTTCGTTCGTCTTGTTCCGACCTAAGTCTACCGCCCCACGTCATCCGTACCTCGCAGACGGCGATTATACTCAACTTGTTGCACGCCGTAACATTTTGAGAAGCTCTAAATCGTGATGTCGGGGTCAAGAATGGATCTAGATAACGCGGCCTTACCAAGAGACCCATCATGGCAGCTCATCAGTAAAAATTGGGATCAGATAATCACCCATTCAACTCCCTTAAAATTTGCCCTTCCTGCAGATATCCCTGCACCTATTCGGCATTGTCTCAACATCGCTCATGCAGCAGGAAAGTCCAGCGTAGGAAATAACCCTGTTGATTACGAAGGTATTTATCCTGCGTCAGCAACGGCCATACAATCCGAAGTAATTGATAACGTAATATGCTTGGGCCAAGGGCTGGCCCTGATGGCGAGCAAACCCTCGACACCACCTCCATCGCAAATCATTTCTCAACCATCTCCACCTACTCAAATAGTTCACACTCCTAGTCCCCCAAATCCTAGTGCCCCGGAAAAATTTGATGGAACGAGGTCTCAATTTGGAAGCTTTGTCACCAAGCTTCAACTCCAGTTCCGTGCAAACTCGAACGCCTTCTCCTCTGAGGAATCTAAGATCCTGTATGCTGGATCATATCTTGCCGGAAACGCCTACGTTTGGTTTGAGCCCCATGTTGACCAGACAACCGGCAACGTTTCGTTTACCACATTTGCAGAATTCTTGCAATCTCTCCGTGCTGCATTTGACGATCCAGACGCCTACGCAACATCCGAGCGGCAGTTAGAAGCACTTCGGCAAGAGGCTTCGTGCGCGGCGTATTACGCGAAAATTGTCTCCCTTTTTTCTTTGCTTGGCTGGGCCGAACCTAAGGTCCAAATCCATCATTTTCGGAAAGGGCTGAAGGAGGTTCTTAAAGATGCGTTGGTTGGAAAGAAAATGCCGGTCACCTTCCCTGAATTTGCAGCAGAATGCATCACACTGGACAATGAAATTTTCGCTCGAATCCGGGAGAAGAAATCAAGCAACTCGCCGGAGTCAAATCAAACGTTTAATCCTCTCCCCAAATTTAAGCCCACTCTCACCGTGCAGCAACCCTTCTCAGAAAACTCAGGTGGGGATCCCATGGAGCTCGACAACTCGGAGGCAGGTAAAGCTGCGCGTAAAGCGTATCGCAGAGCTAATAATTTGTGCGGGTACTGTGGGAGACCAGGTCATCGGGTTGCTAACTGTCACGTCCTGGAAGCACGCTCATTGAGGCCAAAATCAACTGTGTCTAACGCGGAAATTTTAGATAGGGATGTATCCAATATCACTTCCATAGATCAGTCAAAAAATTAGTTTTGCTAGAGAAAAAGCGACCTTTCCCTAGCTTATCTTCCTTCTCAAACTATTTAAATACTCCTCGTCGTGTCGCAATATCATCTTCGAATTTCTTTGCTGTTCTAGATGTAGAAGAACCTCAAGCTTTTGATAATTTAATTTCCCAATCTCAGAGATATAACCATCCACCTCCGGTAATCCATACTCTCGACCTCGGTAATGAGAAACCGTTGGCAATTACCGCTCTCCTTCAGCAAAATATTCCTGCTCATACCATGATAGACTCGGGAGCATCCACTTCCTTTATCGATGAGTCGTTCATCAAAAGAAATCGATTAAGAGCTCGAAAGAAACTCTCTCCGGAAACTGTCCGAGTTGTGGACGGAAGACAATCATCTTCAGGCCACATTACCCATGAAATTGACTTACAACTTCAACTAGGTTCTCATTCCGAAAACTTAACGTTCCAAGTAACTCGAATTGCCCGATATCATGTTATCCTAGGCAAGTCATGGCTCTCAAAACACGACCCGGAAATTAAATGGAGCAATAATATCGTCTCCTTCACCTCACCCTTCTGCCAGGAGACATGTCTAGTTTCATCTCCAGTCTCAACATATTCAATCAACACCTCTACAATGCCCTCGCCGGAGAATGTTACCCCGCTGTCAATCTCAGCTCTACTAAAATTTAGCAAGCGCTGGGACAGCCAAATTTTCTCTGTTTCAATCAAGGAAGTTGGTGAATATTCGGAAGAAAGACAGAACCTGGAATCTGAAGAATCTGCCGACCTGCGCCAAAAAATCCCCCCACAATTTCACGGGTTCCTGTCCGTATTCTCGTCGAAGAAAGCAGAGATTCTCCCCCCACATCGTTACATAGATCACGAAATTCCGACCGACACAACCCAGAAACTTCCTTTAGGGCCCCTGTACTCCATGTCGAACGCGGAACTAGAAGCCTTAAGACAGTACCTGAAAGAAAACCTTGAAAAAGGATTCATCGAGCCGTCGACTTCATCATTTGCATCTCCGGTCCTATTCGTTAAGAAACCAGGGGGTGGGTTGCGATTCTGTGTCGATTATCGAGCACTAAATGCCATAACAAGGAAAAATGTATATCCCCTGCCCCGAATCGACGACTCCCTTCGACAACTACTCGACGCTAACATCTTTACACGTCTTGATTTGAGAGGTGCGTACAACCAAATTCGAATCAAACCTGGCGATGAGCCTAAGACTGCGTTCCGTACACGTTATGGGCTTTATCAATATAAGGTTATGCCATTCGGCTTGACTAACGCTCCAGCAACATGTCAACAGTTCCTCAACGACGTCTTACGAGAGTACCTAGATATCTTTGTAGTCGTTTATTTGGACGACATTCTAATTTACTCCAAGACCGCGGCTCAACACGAGGATCATGTTCGAAAAGTCTTGCAAAAATTGCAACAATACGACCTTTTTTGTAAACCTGAAAAATGCGAATTCGGCGTTAAATCGACAACCTTTCTGGGGTTCGTTGTATCGCCACAAGGTCTGTCTATGGACCCTACAAAATTCCAAAATATTAAAGAATGGAAGCCTCCAACAAACGTCCGTGGCGTGCAATCTTTCCTGGGTTTCGCCAATTTCTACCGAAGGTTCATCAAAGATTACTCGAAAATTGCAAGCCCCTTATTTGCATTGACTCGTAAGGACAGCCCCTTTCTCTGGACCTCGGCATGTCAATCAGCCTTTGATTTGTTAAAAACCGCTTTTATCTCTGAGCCTATACTGCGTCACTTCGACCCCTTACTAGACACAGTCCTTGAAACTGATGCATCAGACAAGGTCATCTCGGCGGTGCTTTCTCAATACCACTCGGGTCTAAACTCCGTAAAAAAACTTCACCCTATTGCATATTTCTCACGAACAATGTCTCCAGCTGAACTTAATTATACAGTAGGGGATAAAGAACTCCTCGCTATTGTGGAAAGCCTTAGGGAATATCGACAATACGTTTCCAACCTAACTTCTCCAGTACAAATAATCACGGACCATCAAAACCTAACGGCCTTCACAACAAAACGTATATTAAATGGAAGGCAAGCTCGATGGGCCCTTGAGTTAGCGGAAATAGATTTTCGTTTAGAATTTCGTCCAGGGTGCAAAAATTCTAGAGCTGATGCATTGACTCGTCGATCAGAAGACCTCGCTATAAGTAGTAGGTCAAAAGAGCAAAACCTCATTATTAATCCTAACAAATTCGCCGACCCTTCTATTTCGACACTAGTACTAAATTTGTTTTCTTGTTTGTCTTCAGAGGTTGAGGAGGAAATCCCAACACTCAAATTAAATGACTCTTTAGTTAAGGAGTTCCAAAGTTTGGTCGCCTCGGATTCGTTTGGTCAAGATATTATTAAGGCACTCAAATCATCTTCAACTCGCCATTCTCAAGTGGACCTTGGTTCTTGTCGCGTCAACAACGACGGACTCCTGCTTGTCTCGGAAATGATTTATGTTCCGGAACCTCTCCGTACTAAAATTATTTCAATTTCTCATGATCACCCTGCCGCGGGACACCCGGGCAGAGCCAAAACTTTTGAACTTGTCTCGCGTGATTTTTGGTGGCCCAAATTAAGGGCAACAATCGAACGCTTCATACGAAACTGCGACACTTGCGCAAGGATTAAGCCAATTAGACATGCTCCCTATGGTTACCTAAAGCCCTTGGAAATACCGCAAAAACGATGGCAATCTATCTCCATGGATTTTGTTACCGGCCTCCCGGTATCTGCTGGGTTCGATGCTTTACTAGTAGTCGTCGATCGACTGACCAAAATGAGCCACTTCATCCCAACTACAACAACTTGCTCTGCTTCAAACTTGGCTATCCTTCTTCGAGATAATGTTTTTCGTTTGCACGGCCTTCCTGAGTCCATCGTCTCGGACCGCGATCCAGTTTTTACTTCGACCTTAGCCCGAGAAATGGCAGCTTGTCTCTCGATTGAACTCCATTTTAGCACCGCCTTTCATCCCCAGACAGACGGACAAACAGAACGAGTGAACGCTCTTTTAGAACAATATCTCCGTGCCTATTGTAACTACCAACAAGATGATTGGCATAGCTATCTTTCAATGGCGGAATTTTCTTATAATAACACTGTTTCATCTTCAACCAAAGTCTCTCCATTTTTCGCAAATTATGGATACAACCCCCGTTACCGGATTATCACTCGTTCAGAATTCCGCAACAAATCGGTGGAAATCAAAGAATTCCAACAATATATTAAAAACCTTGAAGATATTATCCGCTCAGAAATCAGATATGCACAAGATGTAGCGGCACAAAACGCAAACCTGTCACGTATACCTCCACCAGTATTCAAAGTAGGAGATAAAGTATGGCTTCTTCGAAAACATATCTCAACGACAAGACCATCGAATAAGCTGGACCACAAAAGATTGGGACCGTTTAAAATATCAAAAAAAATTTCTTCGCATGCATATAGGTTAAAGCTTCCCTCCACGATGAAAGTACACCCGGTATTCCATGTCTCACTACTCGAGCCCTTCGCGACGGACCCACTTCCGGGACAGATCAATCCTCCTCCACCGCCAATCATAGTTGATGGTGAATTCGAATACGTTGTCGAGGAAATACTGGATGCGAAGCCTCGAGGTTCGAAGCCCTTCTTAGTGAAATATCTGGGCGATCCAGTTCCCACCTGGGAGCCTTACGAATTTGTAAAAGATCTGGAAGCGCTTGATAAATTCTACTCGAAATACCCATTTAAAAATATCTTCGCTCGTAGGAACTTCGCGCACCGAAGAGAGGGAATAGTGTCATGGCTGCCAAGAGCTCAGAGTCAGATGTCCAATATTAGGGGCAAGGGTCCACGACACGAGGCAGTTACGCGACTGACTAGGAAAGTCGGGCATGACTTATTTACGCGACTCACGGAAAGAGTCAGATGCGGATGATACGAAGGCTACAGTGTTAGGTTAGTTTGAGCTTGTATCTTGATTCCGGAAAGACTATGTAATTAGGTGTAACCTGTATATATATAATGAGGCTGGATCTGGGACTTAGATCTCCAGCTTCTCAATCTATCTTCTTGCATTACTTGCTTGCATCCTTTCGTCTTGTTCCATTTGTCTTGTTTCGTTCGTCTTGTTCCGACCTAAGTCTACCGCCCCACGTCATCCGTACCTCGCAGACGGCGATTATACTCAACTTGTTGCACGCCGTAACACGATTGGTGGGATTCAGTTTAACTGCTAAGGCGCTATTACAACGAAATCTTGTCATTAGATGACAGTCGCATTTACCTTCTTTCTGCGATTTGTAAATATGACGACTCTCTTGAGTAAAGCGAAAGTAGTATTAGTTTTTTTCGGTATTTCAATTAGTCCTCAATCGCCGAAGCCTATGCCCGCCAGCCTCTCGTATGAAGTCAAAAAGGGAGCAGGCGAATTAGTCTAGTTATTAAGTTGCAAACATCATCACTTTTAGACTCGGTTAGCAGCCCAAAATTGACGGGTAACTGGTCAAGATCAAAGTCGTATTTAATATCCCATGATTTAGTTTTTCCCTATATAAATTTTTTGGACCCAGACTCACAGTGGAAGAGATAAGGGCATTATTATATAGGCTGACTCCAAGTCTTGATTTCAGATATGAAGCCATCCCACTCATCCAAATGAGATAGAGCCCGTCTCTTCAAATGCTTTGCACAGGTCTTTAATCTTTTGCCTTACTTATTCATCAAGAAATCGATTACATGACGATAGTTAGCAGCATGAACAGAATTCTTTTAAAGAATCAATACCTTTGTAAAAAATTTGAAGTGTAAGGCCATGCAAATGATAAATTGAGGGATCCGTGTGCATCAGAGTAAGGCGTTGGTGCCAGCAGGAAGCAAAAACTATGACGCAACAACTATACATAATTGAAGATAATTGTTATTTCCACCCCATGTCTCTTATTTTCGCACCGTGTGTTTTATTTGAGCCCCATGCCAATTGAATCTAAATCCACTCAGTTGTGTAAATATCAATGCTTCGACTCATTTGAAGATAGTTGTTGTAAGGACTGCCTATGTCACATCACGTGATAACACGTTGTATATAAATAGTAGTTAGCCCTTCTAATAAAACCTCATGCTTTTATGCACCACAGGTTATGGCCCTCTAACTTCCACTGCACACACAGTGTCAACCTTCTTTACTACAAGACAATTATCCTCGTGCTACTATCTTTACATTAAGCCTTTCTTAAAGCAGCAATTCCCGCACACCACATAAATGTCTTCACTCACTTCAAAGCCCTCCGATGAGGCGAAAACCAAAACTGATGACTCATCAGATCTTATTGATGATGAAATTAAATTACATGGGTACACTTTTGCCACATCCAAGGTTGTGAGAGAGTCCTGAAGGGAAGCCAATCGAAAAACTGAAATCTGGACCCTTACGGATCGACTAAATAGCCTCGATAAGAGCACCTCAATTCCTCTCTTAAAAGGTTCTAATTGGAACTTCTATTATGAATCAGAGGAGCAATTTCTATTTCTATCATAAACTTCTGCAGCATTCTTGACCGAAAGACCAAGAAATCGAGCACTCATTATGTGGTCAAAATGGTGGGTCACTAAACTCCGAGAAACTGCCCCACAAATAACGACATCTCCAAGCGACTCCCCTCGAGAAATCCTTTCCCAGATCGTCCTCGCATCAGGAGCGCAAGCTCAATCCAAAATTTTAACCATCACTTCACGTTTTTGGATGTTCCAACCAGACAAAAAGACGTCAATTCAGGGATTTATCAAAGAATACCAAAAGAGATACAACGACTTAAAGGAACACTCTAACTTTAGTTATGAAACTAAGATTCACATGAAAAATCTTCTACTGTTCCACCTCAGCAACTTGCAACCTGAGCTTGCAAACCGCTGCCGTAGTCTTTCTTTTGAGTTAATTAAATCCCAGTGTCTTAGTTGGATCCCTGAAAGCAAACAAAAACCCTCCAAAGCCAACAAAAATCAAGTTGCATGTAATTTCTGTAGTAATTTAGGCCATCGAGAGGAAGAATGTCGCAAGAAAAAGAAAAGCGAAGTGGACAAAGGGAAACTGAATTCACAGAATAAAAGCCAGAAGAAAATCTTGTCAATTGGGAGTAATACGAGTGACAATAGATACCAGTTAGATACCGCTGCAGACTTCCACGTCTCGGGAATTGAAAATGTTTTGACTCCTACTCTTGCTTTCCACAGACTATTCGTGTAGCCGGAGGTGGTCGTATAACAGCCACTGGTAAAGGTAACCTCCTTCCTTCCATAGACGGAAAACTTGAGACACTAAATGGAGTCATACATCTCCCAGGAGAGAAAACTCGCATTCTTTCCACTGCTCAGTTAGAAAAACAAGGATTTTCAATAAATTGGCCAACAAACAAACAAGATGTTGAGCTTATTCGTCCTGATGGATCAATATGCGCAAAATTTACTCGCGAATTTGGTAGACTAATTTGGAAGCCACAGTCTTACTTAAATGAATTGCCCATGACTTACCAAATTAAACGTGACTGGCATTACATACTCGGTCATCCTGGACAATCGATCCAAAACCAAGCTCTAGAACTCGCTGGAATTAAGGGATACGCGCCAACTTCTAACTATGAAATATGCGCAAAATCAAAAATTACCGTATCTAGAGGTCATGGCAGCCTTCGAAGTTCAGCAGAATTCGCCGAAGCCATATATATGGACCTAGTTGGAGGTCAGAAATCTCTTCAACCAACTACAATAGATGACTCAATCCCTAACGCCTCTTGGTTCCTACTTGCAATTGACGAATATACAGCGTACAAGTGGGCGTGGCCAATTTATACTAAGAAAACAGTTCCTACCCAAATTCGTTATTTCTTGGAATATCTGAAAACTAAATTTGGCAAAACACCAAAACGCCTACACACAGATGCAGGATCAGAATTCACTAACAACGAAGTTCAATAAGAGCTAAAATCTCGCAGCATAGAATGGGAAAAATCGTCGTCTCACGCTCCTGAACAAAATGGAATTGCCGAAAGAAACGTCCGTAGAGTGACGGAGAAGATGCGTGCTCTACACCTTCAATCAGGTCTGCCACTCCGCCTATGGCCCCTTATTCTCAAAGCATCAATTAATATCCTAAACTTGACACCAAACAAACTGGCTCCGGACTCCTCTTTCTCCTCTGTCTTTCAAAAATTACCTAACATCGAAAAGCTTCACCCCTTTGGATGCCGCGCATTCTGGCTAGAACCAAGTCGAAACAAACTAGAATCAAAAGCCCGTGAAGGAATATATATCGGCACAGAATTCAATGGTGGACATATTATTCTTAACCCGATAACCGGCAGAACAATCACACGACGAGATATCCGTATCCATGAAAATTCTTTCCCATTAAAAACACAAATCCTCACCTTGCAATCAAGTAATCGACGCATAATCAAGTCTGCACTATCGGGCCCAAAGGCTCAGCAATGGAAAAATGCCATGGACGTAGAAATTGAAAATATGAAACGTAACAAAGTCTGGACGCTAGTTCCTCGTTCTGAAGCTTCCGGAACCTTAATGACAGGCAAATGGTCAACTTAGAGCCAGATGGTGTGCTCGAGGATTCTCCGAACCATTTGCCGATAACACTTATGCAGATATTTTGCCCCCTTCTACCATGCGAATGTTACTCGCTTTTGCAGCCTCAAATAACCTTCACATACGTCATGTAGATATCACCGCTGCCTTTCTGCATGCAGATTTAGATCATCCAATCTATACTGAACAACCTCACGGAAGAGAAGAACCAGGAAACCTTGTTTGCAAGCTTCAAAACGCCATTTACGGTCTGAAAACCGCACCAAGACACTGGCAGGAAAAACTTCGTCAAGTCTTACACCAAATGGGATTTGTATCATTAAAATTCGACAACAATGTCTTTCGTCGTGAGAATTCCACAATATCAACATATGTTGACGACTTTATGATCATATTTGCTTCAGAAACTAATTCCGACAAAATTTTTGATGAGCTTGCAACAGCATTCAACACAAAAGACTTGGGTCACATGACTAAATTTCTCGGAATAAACATCGAACACGCTCCTGATGGTATTCGTATAAACCAAAAAGACAAAATTGATGGTCTTTGTGACGGCTTAGGTCTACTATACTGTAGAGGTGCTAACATACCAGTCGCCGATGATAATTTGATTGACCGTGATACCGAAACACTATGTAATGAAAATGATGCCACTAAATACCGTTCAATTGTTGGCTCACTTCTGCATATAGCTAACATGACGCGACCAGATATCCAGTACGCAGTAAACCGTCTCACTCGCCATGTTCGAAGTCCTTCTGAAAATGCTATGCTCTCGCTCAAACATCTTGTTCGCTATTTATCGCGCACTATATCAGCCGCGCTTCATTTCCCAAGTGCAAAAGATACTAAACTCACAGCCTCCTCTGACAGTAGCTGGGGCGATGTTGTCTCTCCCAAAGGTACATCAGGAATAATATTCTTCGTTGGAGATACCCCCATCGCATGGTGGTCCAAATTACAAACAGTTACAGCCCAAAGCACATGTGAAGCTGAGTACGCAGCCTTGACAAAACTTGCGGTTGCAGCACAATGGCTTAAGCCACTATGTGAAGAAATTTTTGAATCCAAAATGGGTCCTGTAATTACAGAAATTGATAACATGGCCGCAATGATAACAGCAAACACTAACAAGATATCTGCTCGAAATCGCCACTTTCTCATGAGAGAAGCGACCGTTCGAGAAGCCATTCAAAATAATTTCATAGAACTAAAGTATACACCAACAGATAAATGCAGAGCAGACGGACTTACAAAAGCTCTTCAACAAACAAAACATACTAATTTCTGCAAACAAATTAGGCTAGACTTAAAACATTTGGTTTAGGGGGGGTGTTGTAAGGACTGCCTATGTCACATCACGTGATAACACGCTGTATATAAAAAGTAATTAGCCCTTCTAATTAAACCTCATGCTTTTATGCACCACAATAGTCACCACAGCAATGCTGCGAGATGGAATTCATCCATTTGAGCTGAAGCAAATTTAGTTTGATTTGTTTATACCATGACCTCTGAGATCTAGGCCCTGATCAAAAAAACAACAATTAGCGTTAAAACATACACTTCACGAATTCGACTCGACTACACATATTCCTACTTCTCTCTGTTTAATGATGATCTAAAGAATTTTGTCATCAATCTTACATGAAAGATTGTCACACTCTCTCCATCTTTTTTGGCGAAGCTAAATATATGCAGGTATAGCCGTATCATTATTTGATTCTTTTAGATCAATACTTTCAATCTTTCTATTTCTACAATATTACTAAGCATGCTACCTCCGCCTGAATCTACTTTTCCAAAATCTGTTACACTAATTGAAGCTGTCTGCGGATTTCCACATGGGCAAGGCTACTGTGAGGGTTAGAACCCTGGTGCCAAACTCGGGCTTGTGGCCCTTGTCTATGCATCTCGCCTAAGTGAGGGGTAGCCCGGCATATCGGCGCTACAACACTTCGGGATAAATTATCGGACGAGGACCCCTGTCGCAAATCGTCATTTCGGGACGTTGGATGTCGGCGATCATAATTCGGAATATGTGTATCTACGATGGCTAAGGCGTTGGTTGGGAAAATTGATTCTTTGGCGTGGAGATGGTGTTCAGGGGAAAAGACTCACTCATGTATATAACAATAGCTCACAGCATGGCTTGAACTCCACGCACTTCTTATTTTATAATTCTGAACTTCAATCTCTGAGTTAATCGAGACAGCCTTTCACAGTAGAAGTGCGTCTCTCTCATCAACACCGATCGGAGATTCTCATCCTCATCAGTCAGTCACCTCTAGTTAGTTCGATATCTATCGTCAGTTAGTCAGATACCATCAGCTGGTACTCAGTCATTCAGTCAGTCATTCAGTCAGTCATTCAGTCAGTCATTCAGTCAGTCATTCAGCGTATTTACAATTAAATCATTTTTTCGATCAGTTAATCAGTATATATACCATCCTTTTTTTCATTCATTAATCCCATCAGTCAGTAACTTCATCGGGAAAATCGTTGCCAACATGGGGGACGTCGATATGAGGGATGAAGACCAACAGTTCAACGAATTTGAAGAACCGCAAGCATCTCCAGGTGCGAATGATTCGCCCCCTTCATGGGTTTCGAGCATCGTCAGGATGTTAACACAATTCTTAAAAAGTCAGCAGACCGGAACTACCAGAAACTCAAGACCAAGGCATTCACAGCCTCACCCTGAAAAGTTTTCCGGAACTGACCCATCAGAATATCCTCAGTTCCGGAGTCTTCTAGAGGCAAAACTGAAGATCGATGGCGAAGCGATCGGAAATGAGGAGGAAAAAGTATGGTATGGGTTTGGTCGCCTTTCTGACACGGCATCGAGACGACTACACCCATGGATAGAATACGCTAAAGGTACGGAAATTTTCACCGTCAGCAATTTTTTGATTCGTCTTGATAAAGCATTCAGCGACCCGGAAAAGATATCAAAGGCCATTGACAAACTAAACTCGATTAAACAAGGCAACCAACCGTTTAGAGAGTTTCTCCAGGAATTCGAACAGCTTCTCTTAGAGGCACGAGGATGGGGCTGGGAAGACCCTGTTAAAAAGGGCTACCTGAAGGCTGCCCTCAATCGGGAACTTTCTGACCGTTTGGTGTCTCAGAGCGAGCCTGAAGGATATGAAGAGTTTGTATCGCAACTACGAGTGACGTCAGATAAGGCAGACAAGATGAAGACATGGGACAGTCGTAAAGGTCGGAACCATGGTATCAACCCCTACCCCTACCCCTCCCCAGTCACCGACACTCAAGTTAACGGTGATCCCATGGATTGGGAACCGACTCAATCTTTAAACGTGTCTTCAGTTCAGAGAACCCCTAATCACCAGATATCGTTGCCTCAAAGACCCCGTGCAACTTGGGTGTCACACGAAGAGATTGGTCGGAGAATTTCAGCAGGGTTGTGTATTCGTTGTGGGGGTCGAGGCCATATTATTAAGGGTTGCGCTCTGCTCCCGCCTATCAATCCCAATCGCCAACCTAAAGGACAAATCACATCACCACAAGTAGCAGTATCGGCGATGAATTTGACGACAGGAGGGTCTGCTGAAGGCGTTTCGGGAAATGTGTAGCCCTTGACCAAAGTCGCAGTCAGGGGCTTGGGAAATTGGACCTGAAGGAAGACTGGGAATATTTTAAGGATTCTATGGATGGCCAGCCTTTTGTCGTTAAAGTTTTCATTAATGATATCATATTTGCTAATACATTGATTGATACTGGCTGCCTTTCTTATGGCTTATGTGACTCCCGATTTGCCCAACGGAACAATTTTGCGCGGTTAAAAATAAAGCCTAGAGAAGTAATTGGATTCGACGGGAAAGTCGCGTCTTCAGTGGACGAAGTTGCTGTCGTTGATATTGATTTGGACGGACACCGACAGTCTAGGGTGTTTCTCTATATATCTCCTATAGGCCATTACGATATGATTCTGGGAATGCCGTGGATCACTTCTCAAGACGTAAGAATCAATGGCCCTCGATCAGAAATGGTAATTAGCTCTACAGGAACAAAAGTTCTAAGTATAGAGTCATTCTTGGCTGTCCAAAGTGCTCATAGGAAACCAGTACAGGTCTCGGCTATGACTTTCGGATATTTATCCAAAAAAATATTCTAATAATACGAGAGTTCAGGTCTTTGCTGCGAGTATGGCTGACATAAACAAAGCTTTGGCTGGTAAGCAGCGATCGGATCCAATTGCTAAGTTACCAGTACAGTACCATGAGTATCTCGATGTTTTCGACCACAGAAGAGCCGACTTACTACCACCGTTACGAGGCCAAGGTATAGATCATAGAATTGAGATCGAAAATGTTGATGGAAAAGAAGCCAAGGTACCGTGGGGGCCACTCTACGGCATGTCAAGAGAAGAGTTGTTGGTGCTTCGAAAGACCTTGACTGAGCTACTTGATAAAGGGTTTATAAGAGTTAGCAATTCACCCGCAGCTGCACCCGTACTTTTTGTTAAAAAGCCAGGTGGTGGCCTCAGATTTTGCGTGGACTACCGCGGGTTGAATCGTATCACACGGAAAGACCGATACCCTCTCCCACTAATATATGAGACTTTGCGCAATATTAGCAAAGCAAAATGGTTCACAAAGCTTGATGTAATAGCCGCCTTTCACAAGATACGAATAGCGGAAGGAGATGAATGGAAAACCGCTTTCCGTACTCGCTATGGCCTTTATGAATGGATGGTTACCCCGTTTGGACTCGCCAATGCCCCAAGCACGTTTCAAAAGTATATTAATTGGACCTTACGTGAATATCTCGACAATTTTTGTTCTGCGTACATCGATGATATCTTAATTTATTCATCCGGAAATAGAGCAGAGCATCAGGAACACGTGCGAAAAGTACTACAGCGTCTTCGGGAATCTGGTCTGCAAATTGATATCGACAAATGCGAATTCGAAACAACAACGACAAAGTACCTTGGGTTTATTATAGAGGCAGGTCATGGATTACGCATGGATCCTGAAAAGATTAAAGCCATTAAAAACTGGGAAGCACCGACATCTATTAAGGGCGTTCGAGGGTTCCTAGGTTTTGCGAACTTCTATCGGAAGTTTATTCATAACTTTGCAGATCTTGCGCGACCCCTAACAGATCTTACTCGAAAGGATTGTAAGTTTCAGTGGAGTTCCGAAGCAGATCGAGCATTCCATAAATTAAAAGATATATTTATTAGCGCTCCAGCTCTAAGTCAGTTTGACTATGATAAGGTCACGAGGATCGAAACGGATTCTTCCGGTTGGTGCACCGGAGGGACACTACAACAATTGAATGATAAAGGACTATGGGTCCCTTGTGCTTTCTTTTCTAAGAAAAATAATCCAGCCGAATGTAATTACGAGATTTATGATAAAGAAATGCTCGCAATTATTCGCTGTTTGGAAGAATGGGATGCTGAGCTTCGAGGAGTTAAGCAGTTCGACATTTGTACAGACCATAAAAACCTTGAATACTTCATGACAGTTCGTCGGCTCACAGAGCGGCAAATGAGGTGGTCTCTGATCCTCTCCCGGTATAATTTTCGTATTGTTCATGTGCCTGGGAGATTGAACGAGCGTGCCGATGCACTCTCCAGAAGAGACCAGGATATGCCAAAAGACAAAGAAGATGAACGGCTCGCGGATAGAAAAATTTGCCTTCTAAAACCGGATGTTTTAGTGGCGAGTCATAGTATAATAAATTCAGAGAACACAAGCATAGAACCCGAAAATGAGCATTTCAAAGTTGGAGAATTGCCGGACGAGCTCAAGGAATGGAATGAAGAACTTCAGGAGGACGAGCAATACAAACTAGCACTGGAAGCGGTTCAGGAGGGGGCTAGTAAGTTTCCAACTGAACTTCAGCTCAAAGTTTCGATCTCAGAATGTTCTCGATCAAAACAGGGCTTTTTATTGTTTCGAGAACGTAAGTGGGTGCCAAATTGTTCAGATTTGCGGACTAGAATAATCCAAAAGACTCATGATTCACCTTTGAACGGACATCCCGGAAGAGAAATAACCTATGCTCTCGTGGCCCGTCAATTCTTTTGGCCCGGTATGGCTAAAGACATTAGAAGGTTTGTCGAAAACTGTGACGGTTGCGGTAGAAATAAAGCTTGGCGAAGTAGACGACAAGGATTCCTAAAGCCTCTACCGATTCCTGATCGAATATGGTCTGAAATATCAATCGACTTTATTACTGACCTCCCGGAATCTCAAGGGTGTACTAATATAGTCGTAATCACAGACAGGTTGAGCAAAGGCGTAATTGCCGATGGACTGAAGAATATCGATACAGAGACAGTTACAAAATGGTTTATAAAAAATTATCTCCCATACCATTTTATACCAAATGCTATAGTTTCTGATCGAGGCACTCAGTTCACCGGTGCTTTCTGGAAAAGATTCTGCGATATATTGCAAATACAACGACGACTATCGACAGCATTTTCGCCCGAGACTGATGGATCTACTGAAAGAATGAATGAGGTGATTGAGACTGTTCTTAGACAATACGTTGATTGGAACCAAAGTGACTGGTTTGAATGGTTGCCCGTGGTTGTTAGCAGTATTTGTGGACGAGATTCATCTTCCACTGGAACCAACGCTTTCTTCATGACACATGGATGGAATCAAAACTTACTCGAACACATTGAAGATGACATCTCAGACAATGATACAAGAAATTCTCCCATCGCAAAAGCAGATCGTGTCATAAGGAAATTAAAGCAAGTAAAAGACTGGGCGCAAGCGTCGATGGCTGCATCTCAGGAATCCCAAGAACATGCATCGAATAGAGCAAGAGACCAAGCCCCTGGTTACAAAGTCGGTGAAAAAGTGTGGCTCAACATGGAAAACATAAAGACAAATAGGCCCTGCAAAAGCTTGATGCAAGGCATGCAAAATTCACTGTAACTGAAGTGGTTGGATCTCATAGTTATCGGCTTGATACTCCACCGGGTATCCATAACGTCTTCCATTCCCGTCTATTGAGACCGGCTAATTCTGCACCGCTAAAAGGACAAGTTACTGACGACGGCCAGCCGTCGGCTATTTTGGTTGACGGATCAAAAGAATATGAAGTTGAAAAGATCATTGATCAGAAACGAGCACCGGGGAAAGGAAAGAAATTAAAATACTTGGTGAAATGGGTTGGTTACGCAAAGCCGACCTGGGAACCAGAATCATTTCTGCAAGATAACGTCGCTCTAATTGAATGGAATAATCTCCCAAAATCAGAAAAACTTAAAAATCAACGCAAAAAAAAAAATAAATAAAAAATAAATAAAAAAAACAGAATGACTGAATGAATAGAACTACATCATTATGTATGGTGATTAAAACAAAAAAAAAAAAAAAAAAACGTGTTAAAGTGGGGGATAATGTGAGGGTTAGAACCCTGGTGCCAAACTCGGGCTTGTGGCCCTTGTCTATGCATCTCGCCTAAGTGAGGGGTAGCCCGGCATATCGGCGCTACAACACTTCGGGATAAATTATCGGACGAGGACCCCTGTCGCAAATCGTCATTTCGGGACGTTGGATGTCGGCGATCATAATTCGGAATATGTGTATCTACGATGGCTAAGGCGTTGGTTGGGAAAATTGATTCTTTGGCGTGGAGATGGTGTTCAGGGGAAAAGACTCACTCATGTATATAACAATAGCTCACAGCATGGCTTGAACTCCACGCACTTCTTATTTTATAATTCTGAACTTCAATCTCTGAGTTAATCGAGACAGCCTTTCACAGCTACACAATTTCTAAGTACCACTCCAACAAAAGCAAAATTCGTATCAAGTGTAATAGAGGTGGAAATTACCCGATCTCGAGCTTCTAACAATCATGTAGAAAACCGAGAATTTGCCTCGCGAATGCATATTTGTCCTTTCAGATTATCAGCACGCTTGCGAAATAGTGGCACGTGGATTCTGCGTTCCATCAATGTTAATCATAATCATGGGTCTTCCTCAGACATGAGGGCTTATTTAACAGCTTGGTGCTTGAAACTGCAGAGAAAGCTAAGACTTGACAGTTGTTTGAGGCTGGTATAGCTACTAAAGAAATACTGAGCAGCCTACGTCAAAACGATCCCTCATTCAAGGCTACCGCGATTACTATCTACACTAACGCAATAACCTTACAGATGAAAAGCTTATTGGCAGGGCCCCGGTTAAGGCACTCCTAGACGAGGTAAACCAAGTTGAGTGAAGATCATCAACGAAGATAGATGGTGAGATTAGGGCTACCCATCTTTATTTACTTGCCCGTAGTCAGTAGAACTACTATGACGATATTCCTACATTTTGGTGATGGATTATATATACAAAGCTAATTGCTCTAAAATGCCATTTCTTTACATCATTAGAATGTTAAGCTTGCACACGTCATTCAGTATCGCCTTTGTATTCTGTGAGCAATAGTGTTATGATGGCTACAGATTGGTGCTAGGGAGCCTGTTAGATCTCTGTGATAGTCGTTTACTTGATATTATCACGAAAAACAGAGAGTTAACTTTGATGAATGCCATCGAAATCTACCTGCCTGATGTGGCTTATATTATTTGTATATGACACTGTTGCAGGCTATGCCTAATGACCTTAACAAATAGGGGGATAGATAAACGTTCGGGAAATATCCATGCACAGAGAAAGGCCCTAAGATACGGGGCTTAAGCAGGGGAGCGTAGACCCATGTTACCTAGCTGCAGATCTCTTTCGTGCAAGGGCTCAGGAGAAATCGCCGGGGGCACGACGGTAGTGTGTGTCCGGGTCACCTGACACTGAGATGTGGATCACGCCATAGAGCGAGGCTGTGGTTCCTTATTATGTAATTTATATTAGTGCATTTCTGCTTTTGTAGGAGTCGAGGCTGGCAAATGGAAACACCAACTTACATCAGACTTATAGACTCAATTGGCATTCTGTGATACCAATTACAGGTGTGCTTAGAGTCCAAAGTCTACCGTAGGTTCACGAAGGTACAGTAGGTTAGGATATATAGTTAGTTGTCCCCAGCCACTCTAGATTCTCTCCGTAAATAGAAAATAAACAGCATTTCGGCCATCAATCTTTGTTATATCGTTTTGGTGCATGCCCTGTCACAGACACATACGAAATAATATGCTTGCTAATTGTCGAAAATCTTTTTGGGATAACGAAGATTGGGCCAGACAATTGAGGTATTGGACAGAGGCCATCCAGTCTGCATTAGTTTCGGCTGAAGGAGATTTCAACCTTCTTAACCAGTAGTTTTAGCACATGTCTATAGATTCCAATGGGTATTCAAGCGAGCGCTTGTATATTTAACCAATACAGATATTGTTTGCCCGCTATTGATATGACAAACTAATTTGAAACTTCGAGTCCAGAAATATAACGGGGATGAATAACACGTAAGCTAATCTATTTTTTGATTTTTAAATCATTTTAGCGTATCCAGTCTGAGGCTATGACGCGTATGATTACGGAAGATATGTACATATCGCAGAATGACACTGTTTGACGTTTGGAACACTCATACTCAGATTTCATTTGCAGAAACCACCACGAGAATATCGCCTTACGACATGTACCCTCTTCTGTGAAAACCCTCCACAGGGAAAAGCAAGAAAAGCCCCATGGTTATCTAAGTATGCTTTTGTCATCATATGAATACAGTATCACTGCGAGAGATGTAGTTTGAAGGTCTTGCTGGATTCGAACCAGCTTTCTCCTGACTTAAGAGGGTCATGTGCCCAAGCTACCCAGACTATTCTTGGGAGAACAGCCCAAACAGTGTACCACTGCACCATCCGACCCAGTTATTATGTGACTTTTGACAATAATCACGGTGAATGAAGCTGTGTATGATACAGCGAGAATAAAAGATCCCGTAAGAATAGAATCGTGTAAGGAGCTTTGTAATGTAAAGCAAATTGTCCTGTCAGCCAGTTCAGAATTGATCAATTGTCTTCCTAACTCCCGTTTTTCCTTCCCATATATAATACATGAGTCCTATGTTTCTCCCAAGAAAATTGTCTCATACTGAGAATCCCCTGTATCATAATACGTTCTTAATGCAATACCTGAATCAATAGTATCACGGAGTTGCCAAGCATGAAGTTTTCATTGAAACTTCTGATGCTGCGACACAAAATTATTCCCATCTGAAATAAAAAATATAAAACAACATAAAAGTAAAATTTGCAACCAGATGAAACAATGAAAACATAGAAAACAACCTTTGAAAGAAAAATTTCGGAATAAAGATGCGAAGACCATATTATTATACAGCTATTCTATCTTACAGGCTACCAGGGGCAATTAGTTTTACTTGCGTGTAGTATTGCAGCCCTAAATATTGATACTAAATAGCACTAATTTTGTCTAATTAGCAAAAATATTTAGGGCTGCAATACTACATGCAAATAAAGCTAATTGACCATGATGCCCTGTAGGTATCAGCATTACTCACGCTGAAAGAATCTATCACGAGGTCACCAGAGGATCCGAATTGCCGTCTCCGAATAGTGCAAAGAATCGAGAGGACTATTCAATAATTAATAGGAGCGAAGAGTCAGAGGGGGATACCAGAAACTGCACAACAGAGCTTCGTAATGTTCCTCAGGCCCGGCCACTTAAGTACTTCAGCAACGGCCCAATTCCAACCCTTGCAATCTCAATCCTAACTAACCTTTTCATACAGACCCAACTCTATACAGTCGTCCCTCTCTAACTCGGTAGTGGGTCCCGGTATAAGTGTTGAAAATATCATTGTAACTTGGACTTTTATTTTTGCAACACTTACCCTTACATGTCATTTTGGGTGCAGGGGTAAGTATTGCAAATGTAAATGGTTGAATTTCAATGAATATTTTCAACATTTATACCGGGACCCACTATCGCTATAGATAAGGTTGGACTGTACGGCGTGTCTGCGCCTATCCCTATTTACACCTGAGGCCTCTACTTTTTTTAACTTCAACCGAATCAGCTTACAGTGGGCACTTCTGGGGTCGGCATTGTCATGATCACTGAATTGCTGCATGCAATTCGCACAGACATGTGATCCTGAACTGGCATCATAAGAAGGTATAAAACGGCATGTAGTACCCAAATGTTCACAGGACAAAGTTTTCTGACGATATGCTCTGACACAGTCACCAGTTTCATAATTGAGGACCGTGTTGCATGGCAACATGGTTCAAAGTAAGGATTCGCGAAAAAGACACCGATAGTTCAAGTAGAAATGGAACAAATTTATGGTTCAGAGCGGGGGACGAACACGACGTTTCTACCTGTACGTGGTGTCCCCTACGAACTTGGAATGTATTTCAGAGCCAACAGAAACACGCATTACTTGGTCACGGTGGAAAGTCACCCAGTTGAGTTTCCGGAGCGTGTCCAGCTCCCGTCGTAGCGTTGATGGATCAGACTAAGTTGGACCTTTTTACAAAGATGAATCCTCACTGTCTACAGATATTCTGCCATTATGCTGTCTCCCGATGAAGTAGCACCGCTACCTGGGCGCCGGTGGTGTCGGTATAAGGAGGATATCTGGACGATGAGATATTAGAGAAATATAGATGGAGATACGCACCTCGTGTGACTCGTGTGACTCTAGTGTCTAGGCCTCGCCTGGCTGGGGTTGCAGGTTTTTTGAGACTTTTTCCCGCGTACCGGTTTCCATAACGGCTCTTTTTCTTATTTTTTTGAGCAGAAGGCTTCGTAGAAAGGTGGTTGAATTCTTCGAGTAAACACTGAGCTTAATGGCTACCCGTCATGGGTCAACGTATCAATGATCTTAGGTTCGAGGTAAGAGGGGAATGGAGCACTGTAGAAGGTACGGCCTAGGTCAGAGAGAAGCCCTAGTTGTGTTAAAATAATCGTGGACTTCAGATAGCATGAATAAATACACCTACAAACAAACATGAGTATGAACATGGAATGTAAATCAACATAAAATACAATAATCACTGTTGTACCAAGTCAATACAATAAGCAGTTGCCAAACTGAGCACGATTAAAGACAATGGCCTCGCAGCTCTCTCGAGAGACTGCTCAACGGCCCTCCCCCCAAACACACGCAAATCCGATGTCCCCAGACGTCGAAATGGTCGACATCCGGCCCATCATCCCACTCGCAAATCCCACACACTCAACACAACCAAGCCCTTTCGAAAAGAGCATGAAAGAATTCCTCGAAGCCGAAGCCCATAAGTTACAACAGCGTATGGCAGAGGCGAGACTCATAATCAGTAGATTCTGCAGATTACTCGACGAGATTACAGACAAAGAGCTGCGCAGGGAGACCGAAATCGCCGCGGCTGGTCTAAAGGACCAGATTGCAAATATCCTGGCAGGCAGAAAATGTCGTCCTGCACAAACAAATCTACTAGCCACCAGCACGCAACCTGTACGGGCACAGGAGGCAGTCGCCCCCCGTACCACCCAATCTCGCGCGCAGCGACGACCGACCAAGATCACAAACGCCCCAGCTGCACCCCCAGCTGCGACGCCCCAACCAGCCGTAACCGCTCCGCGAAGAGTCTGGCCAATGGATGAGCCAGAATTGATCATACCATCATTGGATGGCGATTGGACGGAGGTTTCCCGCCTGAGGGCTAGGAAGCCAAAGCAAACGCCGCCAGCACTTCCAGCTGAGACTCCCGCGCGACCTATCTAATCGACCAGTAGGACAAAGAGACCCGAGACCGCCCAACCCGATGAACGTCTGTTCCTCAGGCTGCCTGAAGGACGTCCGTGGAGATCCATGTCTCCACATTTTGTGAAACTGAGCCTTGCGGCAAAACTGAGAGTTGCGACCTCGGCCATCAACATGGTCACGGTAGATAACTCAGGATTTGCCATTACAGCTGCCAACGAGGCAGCCAAAAATCGTCTTCTCGAGGAGGTGCATCGCCTAGTGAGAGAAGGAGGAGAAGCGGATGAAACAACAGGCGGAAACCCTAAGGCAGACCTCCTAACGCAAGGCCTCAAGCTGGAGGCTGCATCCAAATGGACGTCGGTACTCGCCCCTAACGTCCCCGACTACCTCCATACATTGGAGCGCCCAATCACCGTGCCGGAACAAGGTGCAACAATCAGATTCCAACATGTTTCCGTTCCGGTTACCAAGGAAATGGTCATGGAAGAAGCTGCCCTCAGAACTGGCGCAACCCCCATTTCTGCACGCGCTCTTGCCTCCAACAGTGGTCGACCAGCAAATGACTGGTTGATCCACTTCCCAGCCGGCACCCCCAAACTCGGAGAGCGACTTTTCGAGA
Source organism: Podosphaera xanthii (assembly GCA_028751805.1). Lineage (NCBI taxonomy): Eukaryota > Fungi > Ascomycota > Leotiomycetes > Helotiales > Erysiphaceae > Podosphaera > Podosphaera xanthii. Next base: position 4,640,483 of record JAPWIX010000010.1, on the reverse strand, counting down.
CCAGCGGCCGTCTCACAGCGTTCCGTCGCCAACCACGGATCGCACATTGTAACCGATGCTGGGGTCACCACCCGACAAAGATCTGCTCCAGAGCAGAGAGGTGTATCAGATGCGGCTCCTTAGAGCACAAACTCGAAAGTTGCAAGCAAGAGATCCCCCGTTGCATCAATTGCCACGGGCCTCATAGAGCCGACGACCCGAATTGCATGGCACGCCCAGCCCGTGCAAATGGAAAGACAATCCCGCGAACCCACGACCAACTGACTGTCATTCGCCAGCGCGGACAAAAAGACAGGACAGCAATAATAAGAGAAGCAGAAGCCAAGCATGTCGTAAATATCCAGTTCCGCATTACTAATAATGCACGTGCGTGCGCTTTCACATGATACTAGTCGTACACTAATTTTAATATCTGTATTGTATTTTTGGCACGTATCTAGGGGTTTTACTAGTTTCATATCACATGCATGTTCTGCTCTTACATTCAGTTGTTTTGGAAGATTAACTAAATGTCAGGGCAAATCAACACCTTGATTTAGCTGCTAATTTGGGACACGGGCGGTTATCTTGGTTTCTACTATATTCGTCCCATAAGGACTTTACTGTATATATATTTAGAGCTCTCACCCTTCGGAGATTCTCAGTTCATTGCGTTTACTGAATATCTCTGAAGGCTATATTCGTACCCACTTCGTGTCAACCTACTAAGCTTTATATCTAAGGCTCTATTCACCTGCTTCTTTGTTCGACTGTCGTCCTTCTTAACTCTCACGTTGTCAGAAACAGGTCTGTTAGGGCCTAATTACAACTGTCAGGCTAATTATCACGTGACATTATAGTTCTGCTTCCATTAATTTCGCCATGCTTCCATGATCTGAGCGGATTATGTAAAGCCCTATTCTTTGTAGTTCTATCAAATATAATTGTACATTATCTAGAAGGTTCTCTGGAAGGCTTGGATTACTATATGGATTCTAGAAGATTCTGCTGAATTAGCTAAGAGATAGAGGTCCGGGCCTCCTTGGTGTATAAGTAGCAGTCTTCCCTTGCTCTCAGCACTCTTCAGTTCTGAGTCTTGTTATCTTAGATTATTCTTAGCCTCTTGAATATTATCTTGTCCTGATTATCTTGTCCTTGCCATTGCTCTTGTCCAAGTCCACAGCCATTACACACGTCGCCCCAGCATTTCCCTATACGATCCACGTCCCACAATAAAGCAGAAGGCCGCCGAGCTGACTGCCGACAACAACACCCCATCCCCTTCTCAATGCCCGTAAGGGACCACAACCTTCCGGAGGTAACCAATCGACCGACAATCACGTTCCTCTGCGCAAACCTCGGCAAAGGAGGATCCTCAAATGACATCATATTTTAAGCCGCCTGGGATGCTGGCACAGATGTTCTACTCATCCAAGAACCCTGGGCCTCTAGGAACAACGACAGCTGGCTCATGAAGTCACACCCTGGGTTTGATAGATACTCACCAAACACTGGAGGAGCAGATACGCCTCGGCCCAGGCCAGCAATATACACCAGAAAAGGGAGAGATACCCAGCAAAAATTCTTGTGTGGTACATCCCCAGACTTTGCAGCCGTAGTGATAGACAATGTGAAATTTGTCTCCATATACCGGGCTCCAGGTGTAGCCTTACCACCCCTGCTATCATGGAACCCAGCTGGAGCGACAGTAATCGGCGGAGACTTCAATTCAGTGCACCCAGAGTGGCAACCCTTAGCAGGACGCTCGCACGGAGACGGCCACATTTTGACCTAGTGGATGCTCGAGCACGGCATGACCCTGGCCTTGAGCCCAGGTGTGCCGACACACATAAGGGGCAACACCCTCGACCTAATATGGTCCAACGCTGGCGCCATTGCCAACGTGGCACCGGAGCTCGACTCCACTTCAGATCACTTGACACTTGCAGGCGACGTCCCGCGGCCAAATGCTAGCGGATCGAATGCCATCAGACTCAATAGCCCCATACGGGTAAGCGATAACGCACTAGAAGACTTCACCAAAGTCGTTGGGGAATGGAGCAGAAACCTAGGAAGACAGGAGATCAGGACAGCAATGGACGTGGAAAATCTTGCCAGCAATCTCGTGGAAATCCTCAGCGACGCGATAAAAGCAACCGGGAGACGAGGCTCACCTCAGCCTGGGCAATCGGCCCCATGGTGGACAGACGAGTGCCGGGAGGCTAAAGTGATATATAGAACATTTGGGGACGAAGCTAGCAGAAAAGAATTTCGTCGAGCAGTCAAGACAGCTAAACGCCAATACTGGCGCCGAAAATTCTCCGAAGCTAAGACAGATGTCGATATGTACCGTATGGCTCGATGGGCGAAACCGCGGCAGCAAGCAAATACTGCCCCTCTTAGAACCGCAAACGGTTTCGAATCTGATCCTCGACGCCGCGCCACCCTACTCCGGGACATGCTACTTGCCAGGTTGACGAGTGAAAATGACATAGAGGTCAACGCTGACCCGACAGCCGCCGAACCTGAAACCGATCATCTACCATGGATGATAGAGGTTACGAAAGAGGAAGCTAAATGGGTAGCCACATCGTGCCAAGACAAAGCCCCAGGCGCCGACAACATCACCGTCCGGCTGCTGCGTGCAGCGTGGCCAGCCATAGGACAGGCGGTTCGAGCTCTTTACGAAGGATCTCTCCGCTACAAGCACTTTCCGACCATATTCAAACTGGCCGAGGTAATCTTAATCCCCAAACCCGGCCGCGACCTCAGCACAGCAAAAGGATGGCGACCAATCGCACTTCTATCGTGCCTTGGGAAAGGACTCGAGCGCCTAGTCGCCAAACGAATAGCACACACGGCACTCAGCAGCCAGAAGGTACCTCAGCAGCTAATCGGAGCACTCCCCCGCCGGTCAGCCAATGACCTGGTCGCATGCCTTGTCCACGACGTGGAACATACTCTCAGCCTACGACACAAGGCTGTACTGGTAACACTGGATGTCCAAGGTGCCTTTGATGCGACTCTACACGGACGGCTCCTCCGGCGAATGAAAGGAATGGGATGGGCACCCGAAACAATTGACTGGACGGCTTCCTTCCTACAGGGGCGGTCTGCCCGCGTCCGGTACGAGGGAGGGGTCACAGATGAGGTTATCCTCGAATGCGGCCTCCCACAAGGGTTTCCCTTGTCTCCAATCCTTTTCCTCTTGTACATGTCAGAGTGTCAGGAATAGGCCATGATTCATTGCGGCACTGATATTAGGTAATATCAGGTGATATCATGTGTCAGGATTAGCGCATACTTAATGCTGTCACGTGAATAATAATTAATTCACGTGTTGTCGCTAATCGAGGTCTAGCCTTCTAAAATCTTCTGTACTTCCGTCTGAACACTAGGGATTTTGGGTTAGGGTTCTATAGGTTTCCATACTATTCTCTCTCTTGTAATGGTTGATGGGCTTCTACAGCATTCTTTAATATTCTATGTATTTCTAAGATGGCCTGGTTGTCGGCCAGATGGCCCTTGTAGAGATGGAGTTAGGCTTGTGTAGAAATAGTGGCTTTCCCTCTGTCTCTAGAGGTTCTTCAGACCTGAGTCTTGTTATCTACCGTTGTTCAATATAATCTTGTCTTGATTCACAGTCATTGTCATTGTCTAGATTCATAGTTATTGTTATTGTCTTGTCCACCGAGTTCATAGTCCTCGCCCGTAATCCACAGCCACAGTCTACGCCTACAGTCCATAGCTTACAGTTCACGTCCAAGGGTTCTTTGATCACACCTAGCCACGCCTCTTACACAGAGGTGGCAGGGGGAAGCAACTGGAGGCTCGGATATGCAGATGACTTGGCTGTGCTAGGTGTAGGTGCAACAGCAGCCTTAGCAGCCGAGGCCGCCCAACGTGAAGTCGACAACATATTGGCGTGGGCAGAAAGAAATGCTGTGGCGTTTGACCCAACCAAAGCCGAAGTCCTGTACTTTCTTGGCCCCCGAGCCCGTGCTACAGACCTACCACAAATCACAATGGGAGACGTAACAATCCAAGAGTCCGAGACCATTAGATGGCTGGGAGTGTTCCTAGACAGAGGCCTTACCTTCCGTAATCATGTTACCGAATGGACGAAAAAAAGCACCCGACTCGTGCAGCACCTACGCCGACTCACAAAATGCACGCAGGGACCCCCACCAGGACCACTGACGACCATCATCCGTACAGTAGTAATGCCAATTGCCCTTCACGCTGCCGAGGTTTGGTGGCCCGGACTCACCCGAGACACACCCAGAGGCAAAGTGCACAACTCCTGCCGGATGCAAACCGAAGCAATCGACCGAGTCCTATTATCAGGGATCCGCATGGCCCTACCAACATGGCGAACCATGCCCACAGCAGCCCTCCGAAGAGAAACTGGAATTCCACCAGCAAAAGTTCTGCTCGAGGAACGCCGCCTCTTGGCTGCAGCCCGAATTCGTCGCCTCGATGAATACCATCCTCTACGCCTTCGGGCCCTAAAATCCACGGAGGCCGCAAGACGCAGAATCGGTCTGCGAAGTTCCAACAGAGGCCGGCGACCGGCAGACCGAACTCATGCCTCCAGAATACAGAGAGCGTCAAGATTGCTCCCCGAAACAGAGGCTCCACCACCCCTTATGAGGCCCACCCCACCTCCGCCACGGCTCTGCAAAACAGACAAAACAACAGCTGCCAGAACTACGAAGGAATGGCTCAGCAGACTCCCCCAAGATTGCATTTGTGCTTACAGCGACGGATCCGGCGCGGCAGGGGCCCACTCAGCATGGGGCTTCGCTGTCTACTTCGGCGGTACGACTGCCAACCTCGAGCTGAGCAACTCCGGGTCCTTGACAGGGGGGGAAGTTTACGACGCGGAAGTGCACGGCGCAATGGCAGCTCTCGAAGCGATCATCATGAGCCTTGGCAACCGCCACATCTCGAACATCTACGTTATGTTAGACAACGCTGAAGCAGCACAAGCTTTGATAACGGGGAAGACAACGTCATCCCACTGGCGTGTCCGCAGATTCCGAAGATGGGCGGAAGATCTGGTAACCCCAGTACGCGTGAAGTGGATACCAGGCCACGAAGGTATACCAGGAAATGAGGTTGCAGATCAACTAGCACGTGAAGCGCTAAACCAGATCGGAAACACGGTAGCCACAGCTGGACGTAAAGCCCGAGCAATGGTGAGAGAACTATGCAGCGACTGGTGGACCTCTGCCTGTCCGAGAAGATACGAAGATCTCGAGCTTCAAATGCGCCGCAAGAAACCACCCGAACTCGCGCTCCCTAGGGCGATCTACGCGCGCCTCATCGCAGCCCGGACCGGCCACGGAGACTTCGCGACGTACCACTGCCTATGGAATCATGACACTGCACCGTTACACTGTGAGTGTGGGAGAGAAAAGTCAGTTGGCCATCTAGTACAGTGTCGCAGGGCACTCAATAGGTGGCGCGAAACTAGCGGAATACGTCCAAGGTAGTGGCATCTACGAGGAGACAGTTCTTGGCATGGCGGGAGTAAGGGCAACCGAGGACAACTAGAATTTGCGGAGGGGGGACGGTAGCTGCAAAAATGGAGGAATAGAAATGGATAAGCTCGGGCGCGTGGTGGCCGAGGTCGAAGAACTATGAGAGGGAGCAATTTTGGTGGTATTAAGGCGTAAAGGCGCGAGACAGATTTTTCTTTTTGTTTGTTTGGTTCGCTGGGCTGCTGGGGCCAACTTGTTCAACACATGTATGTACTCTAGCATGGTTCCGGTCATTCTTGAGAGACGAGGTAGAGCGGTCAACCTGATCTCACCCGGCCTCGCTCGTGTCTGACCCACCAGGGGTTTAAGGCACGTTAAACTACAAAAAAAAAAAAATGAGTATGAACATGGATACTGTTTCTAGTAGATTTAATTGCCTATATTTTACTCGGCCTGGCTTGGCGTCCCGGTGGCTCTGCAGGTATTTTCGGGAATACGTATTTTTTGTAAATTAACTTAGTTTTTGACTTCTAGGAAACTCCGACTTACAGGGGGACAAGGGTAAGTTAACAAAGGTTAGAGAATAAGTTATGTGCACTATATTTATATGTTTATACAATAGAACCCCTCTTAGCTAATAACGGGTCCCGGTATAATTACTGAAGAGATTCAAAGAAATTTTACCGTTTATATTTGCAATACTTACCCCTGCATGGAAAATGGCCTGTAAGGGTAAGTGTTGCAAATATAAAAGTCCAAGTGACAATGAATGTTTTCAACATTTATACCGGGACCCACTTTTAGCTAAGAAGGGCTCTACTGTACTATCGGAATAAACAGAATTTACTGCCTAACCTTCGTTAACTTACCCTTGTCCCCCTGTAGATTTCATTTGCCAATACCACTCGAAGAAAACACCATACGAAATTTTTCTTCTTCCGTAAATAACCCACCCTGGGGAAAAGCGAGAAATATCCATAGTCAACAGAATATATTTTCATCACCGTAAGGATACGGTATCACCACGAGAGAAGTGGTGAGGTCTCGCTTGATTCGAACAAGCTTCATCTGGTCTCCCTTAGGGCGGATGTCCATGTTGCCTAGACGGTGTACTACTGCACCATTCGACCTAATTGGTTAGAAAGTCGGATGAATCAAGTCTGTTCAAATCTCATGTCATAGCTTCTCAGCCAATTACGACGTAACCAAAAAGAAAAGAAAGGCACTGTTCCATCATCAATAAATCAACCACCATGGCATCCACTAAATGTCGGCGAGTCAGGCCTTCCAACGTCAATCACATCCGTCTCTTGTCTCGCTGAATTGAAGTATACGAGCGTATGGAGAACTAAGTATTCTCTTGAAGTAGCGCCAAATTTGTGTCGTGACCACGTGAACCGCGTCCACTGCAAATGAAAGTAATTTAGAAAGGGATGCAACGTCATATGTTCATGAACACCTGGCGTACCTATGAAAGAGACGTCCTGGGGCGCTCGATCTGCGGCGAGAAGCATCGCGTCGTCGACAGCGTCGTGTTTCGCAGATACCGGCAGACATGTCCCAGATGTCCTTATCATGGGGGCGAGCAGGTGTCATCAGGGGTGCGAAGGAAGGTTGTCAAGCCGACTGATTTGAGGGCCGTCATCGTGGGAGCGGTCTTGAGCAGTGGCTGTGCTTTGTGATGGTCCCGACGGAGTTTAATTAGCGTGTTCATTCGGGGCTTCTTCTGTCAGACTCCGGGGTCAAAGCTAACCCTTATCGGGATGGAGCCAATAAGGAGAAAACCTGATTAATGCCGATAGATAAAGGGGTATCGAGGGTGAGAGCGGAGATGACTCAAAACTACTTCTACAGGTACACGTACACGTAGCAGTACAAGTACTACAGTAAAACTTCTCTAACACGATAGTGGGTCCCGGCATAAGTGTTGAAAATATTCATTGTAACTTGGACTTTTATATTTGCAACACTTACTCTTACAGGTCATTTTGCGTGCAGGGGCAAGTATTGCAAATATAAATGGATGAATTTCAATGAATATTTTCAACACTTATACCGAGACCCACTATCGTGTTAGAGAAGTTTTACTGTAGTCGTGAATCGAACAAGTATCCTTTTAGGTGTTTGCTTTTTAAACATTAAATGTGAAACCTGTGGTCAACATTTATTGAGACTAAGTACAGTAGAACCCCTCTTAGCTAATAGTGGGTCCCGGTATAAATGTTGAAATGATTCATGGTAACTTGGACTTTTATATTTGCATTACTTTCCCTTACAGGTCATTTTGCACGCAGAGGTAAGTATTGCAAATCTAATCGGTAATACTCATATGAATCTCTTTAGTAATTATACCGGGATCCACTATTAGCTAAGAGGGGTTCTACCGTATAAGGGTAGCAAATATCATCATCAAGCCTCACAATTAGATCGAGAGATTACAGTACACTCCCGTAATAAGAATGTGGGGCAAGACTTAAACAAGGGCTCTCCTAGGTTAATTCAATCAAATCCTCCAATGAGGAGCCTTATTTGAGTCCTGCCCCGTATATATATAACGCAAGTGTGCTGTAATAGCTTCGGTATACAATCATCTTCATGCCTCGCATGCGAGTATGTGTACCGGTGGTTCATAGGTTATCCACCTCCGTCACCAATTTTCATCAACATGCAGGTCAAGGACACAGCTGTCAGTATCTTCTCACCCATAGTAAACATCGGATCATGGCGTAGAGCACGAAAATGTTTGTTACTATCGAGCTCTTACACTGCTTAGGGAACGATGACGTCAGATACACTAAACTGACAGGGTATAGGGAGTTCAGACGAGAATCCCTGTCGTTCCCCTGTCGAGCTTCTGAACATCTTTAAACCCCCGAGCATGAAAGATACGAAGATCACAGATTGAACATATTTTTTATGGTTGTGATCGGATGGAATTATCGAGCAAGACATGGATTTTGATTCGATAATGCTCTATCCCTGATCTGTTTATATCAGCTCTAAATTCCAGCCTCCACCTTTCCGCTTTCTCTCGCAATGTGACTAAGTAGATCTAGTGATTCTAAACATTCTTTTTCGTCATTGAGTTCCGGCACCATGGCAGAATCAAATTCACAATGTAAACTATAAGCATAGGCCTTCTTTCGATAGACCTCCCCGTGATTAACACACGCACAAGGTGCGAATATCTTATGGGGTTGACGATACGTTGAGTTTGTATGCCTTAAGATTAGTGCTTTTCCCCGTCACTCATTCTTTTACAAGCCTTGTGCTCAGATTCTTTCTCACAGACCGAGATTGTTTTACATACTCGTGTCGTACTGTCTCTCTCTCCAAACTCTTCATCGTTATCTTCTTGATCTTCTTTTTGTTGTCGTTTTCCTAATTCCCTTTTTCTTTTCTCAATTCGATCATGTGGCTGCCGGTGATAGCCATCCCTTTCCTTTGTGTTCTAGCTAGCACCCGCTCTATCAGGGTACGACAAGAGAGGTGGACCGTCGGGCAAACAGTACAGACGAGTAGTGGTCCAGTAACCGGACATGATGCGGGAAGTGACACCAGCGTATCAGAGTATTTGGGAATTCCATTTGCTGAACCACCGGTGGGTGATTTGAGATTTGCTGCGCCAAAGAAGTTTACGGGGACGGCACCAGTAAATGCCACTAAATTTGTGAGTTTCAACATGTGGTCCAGAGAAGAGAAGTGTTGAACAAGCATTTAGGGAAATTCATGCCAAGTTAAACCTTCAGTCACCGCCCAGAGCTCGAGTGGAAGTAACTCTACAATTCAAGCACAGAACGATAACGTGCTAGGACTGTTCAGCGACACGAATTCCATCGATGAAGATTGCCTGTACTTAAACGTGTGGACCAAACCTCAAGTAGGCGAAGAAAAAAAAGCCGTATTAGTATGGGTTTATGGTGGAGCCTTCAGTTCTGGCAGCTCGGCAATTGCTGCCTACAATGGACGCCATCTTGCGGCTCTCGAAGATGTTGTCGTTGTATCGCTTAAGTGGGTAGAGGTGTTCCTTTGTTTGTCTCGTCGCTAATGATACGACCAGTTATCGCTTGGGCATCTTTGGCTTTCCTGGACATCCAGACGGAGACTTTAATGTCGCGATTTTAGATCAACGCTTAGCGCTTGAATGGGTCCGGGACAACATTGAGAATTTTGGAGGCGATAGCGAACGAATCACCCTTTTTGGACAATCAGCTGGCGCTGCGTCGGTCGATTTTCATTCCTATGCTTGGGCCACCGACCCGATCGCGTCAGGCTACATTCTCGAATCCGGAAATGCTTTCAGCTGGGGATTACCGGTTTCGAAAAACTCAACTACGACAGCTTGGTTTAAGACTTCTGAAAATCTTGGATGTGGGAATGCCTTCAGTCCTGGTGATCAAGTGATATCTTGTATGCGTAGTAAATCTCCAGTCGAGATCTTTGCCGCAGCTCCAGCGGTCCCCGCAAGTCAGATTTTGGGGTCATTTAGTCCGACCGCAGATGACGTTGTTGTTTTCTCAAATTACACGAATCTCGCACCTGCGAAAGTGCCCATATTGATCGGAAACAATGATTACGAAGCCGGCCTCTTCCGCACAGAGTTTTCTCTTCTAGGAATAAACCTCCCCGATTCATTCTGGATGGATTTCAACCTACAAGAGTTTACGTGCCCGGCATCTGACCGTGCGAACGCTTCCCTAGCAAACAACGTTCCAACCTGGAGGTATCGCTACATGGGAGTTTTCCCTGATCTTGCAATTTCTCCATTTGCAGGCTCGTGGCACGGTGTTGAAATACCCATTATCTTTAACAACCTTCCTCAGTCTCCACCGACTCCCGAACAAGTGGAAGTCGGGAAATATATCCGAGGCGCCTGGTCTGCATTTGCGAAAAATACTAATGATGGGCTGATTGACTATGGCTGGCCCTTGTACGAACCGAATCAAGATACTTTGATCCGGCTAAGTTATGAGAATAAAGTCGGACCCAACCTGATCAGACCATACCGCTACGATGCCGACTGTCCTTTCCTTAACGTCAGCAGCACGGATCCGACGATTGCTCCTGTACTTCCTGATCTAGGCGCTGATGTCCAGCCAACCAGCGTTTCTGGGGCAAATCCAACGCAGTCATCGCCCGCACTCAAAACTACACCTCCGGATAGCGGTAGTGAGTCATTGTCTTTTAGAATTCTGTTTTTAGTACTTGGAGCCGGGCTTACAAGCTTAGTAATGTTAGTGTAAGAATGATGAGACGTGTATTCGGAGTTGGGCTGTGTTAAAGAAACCCTATGGGATCAGCCTTTGATGCATTTAATCGATGATTACGCTGAGTTACTCAATTCATTTTTGATTCATCTTCTGTCTGTATTTAAATCGTATTCGACATTCGGTACAGTTTATGCACATAATTACGATATTTTATAATCACAATTTACAAAAGCCTTCAGAGCTAAGATCAAACTAATTGGAATTCACCAATACTTTCCTCGGCCTTTCCGCTCGTTGTGAGTAAATGAGTCCATGTGTTTTCTGTGGAAATTTTGGCCCAAGTAAGCATTAATTTGGTACAAGTAATATAATGTGTAGCATTACAGGATATGTGGCTCTAAATACGCAAGTGGCCGGCAGATTTTTATTTTGTAGTCCGTGTAAAGTTCAAAGTGTGAGATTGGCAGAGATTTGGTTGGTTATCACACCAAACAATAGTGTGAAGCTTCTGTAGTATCGAGCCCAGAGTCAGCACGAAATTGATTTGGTAAGGTTTCAGCGCCAAACTTTGCAGCAGATCTTCGACATCATCGATCCAGGTCTCGATAATTGAACGAGTTCCGTTCTAAACTGCACATCGCTCTGAACTATCAGGGAACCGTAGTCCACCTCATCTGGTTCTCTGGGTCAAGAGAAAGAGCCCGAGAACGTTAACGTGTCGTTTCCAATCGAGCGCAATAATACAGACGGGACGATTTGCTCGTTTAATGGGAGATCTCAGTCGTTTGCCGAGCGCTTGCCAAGCCATCGAACCGTAAAGACCAGACGTGTGCATTACGTACATCCGATGTGCACCAGTCCGGCTGAACATCTAGCGCTCGACGGTATATTAAGCTGCATGTGGAGCTATTGTTGTGGCTCAGATGCGCTCGTCACATACGAGGATTTGTATATCCAGAGCGCGGGACGGACGTGATCTCAGGAAGATGAGTGGCAAGTTGGGACTGGAGTTTTGGTTTGTTTTAGGAGTGGGAGATATCGACCGTGATTTGGGCATCTCGGACTGAATACTAAGCACACGATCTGGCCTTGTTTAGTGATGACACTATTCTGGTGAGTGGAAGTGGTAGTGTACTAGTAGTTGCCAGGGATTAACAAAATGCCTTTGTCGTTATGAGCCAAGACTAGTGCCAAAGGAGTATGGGCTCCCCGGTGTTGGGGATACCGGGAAAAACGGTTAATAAAACCAAATGTATTTAAATCTTTTGTCATAGATGTGAGGCTGAATACAATATGATTTTAAAAAAAAGAATTCCTTGTCGGGAATAAATCTGTATAGAAAGTCCGAGAGCTCATCCCTCTCAAGCTATCGTAGTAGAGTAAGTTAAAAGCTTTAGAGCCAGTGCCAAGGGGTGTCTACGGAAAGGAAATATTGTGTTTGGTCATATATTGTGAATTAAAAAAAAGATTCCCTTTTTTTTTTCTTCTCATAGCTACTAGGCTAAATCTAATATGATCTAAAAAATTAAAAAAAGTTCTTGTCAGTTCATTAATTTACTTGAAGACATAGTTTTCTCGTCCACTTGCATGTATGAGGTGTACTAATTGAAAGTTCCCCGTGCGATTATTGAGTGGTCAGTGCTTGACTCGAAAATGGTGTATTCTTCACTCTCGATGACTGTAGAGCTGGTGGTAGAATTCTCCTGATCACAGGCCTCACTTGAGATAGGAGAAAGCTGGTTCGAATACAGCGAGATCCCCGCATCAAATTTCTCGCGATGATACTGCATTTGTAGGATGACGAAAGCATACTTGGTTAACCACAGGTTATTCTCGCTTTCCCCTGTGGTGAGTATTCGCGGAAGAGGGTACCTGTCGTAAGGCGTTATCCTCGTAGTGGTATCGGCAAATGAAATCTGAGTATGAGTGTTCCAATCGTCAGACTGAGTTATTCTGCGAAACATACATATTTTCCGTAATCACTCACGTCATAGCCTCGGGCTGCATACGCCGAAATGTTAAAAAAAACCACTCAGATAATTCGATCGAATTGAGGTCTATGTATTCATTACTAAGTCAACGAGGCCTACTTTCTGGGATGAAGTTTTGTGGTTCGAGTCTGGTTAGAATGTGTGAGATACAGGGGCTCAGGGGTAAGTGAAGGCAGCTGGAAATTTTATATACAGGGGTTATAATATGGATATATCCTAGCCATGCTATACAATTTTCTAGGTTAGACGAGATCATATCATCTAATCTTTCACACTGATTTCATTTAATCGTAAAATCCACTTTTGATATTTGTTCGTAAAAATCTACGGCTGCATCATTTGATTTGATTTCAATTAACCCGTTCAGGAAACCCAAGGGCCCATGCAGGTATCTAACTATTATATATTCACAGGAGGAAACCTCGCGGTAACAAACACCCCACCAAAACTGCAATCTGGTATCTTTCTGGTTTCCAGTTTACTTTCAAAAAGTGCCTTACACAGTACGTCCAGTGTGTGATCCGTCTCACCCCTTCCCTGCTCTATGCATCATTAGCCGCATGGTTGCCTCAACTTGACTGACAAGTCGAAACTGTTCTAGGTATACTTCGTCTAGTATCCACTTTGTGATTCTTGCCACATCTTCACGGCTCTGAATCATAGCCTGATAGGACCTATCTTTTGCTTTTCGCAGGAAATCTCCTCGTCCCCTCGCCCACTGCGGACATGTCATGACCATACACCTGACATTCTATGACGGATACCCACACTGGCACTTGGGGCTGTCAACTCCAGGTACTTTTCTTCTGTACAGATAAGAATTGAGCCTGATATGCTCGCTTCTTATCTATATGGCGATACAACTTTGGGCCCTGCTAAGGTTTTGGTGGATTTGAGCTGGTGCTTCCCTGTAGTTCATTCAGTATACGCCTGTTTTTTGGTCCATGGAGATATTTGCTGCTTTCTAAGTCTCAGGGTTCGCTGGTGTCGAGTGTCCAGAGTTCTTCTGATGTGTCCAAGAATGTTTCCATTCCTGGAATGCTGCAATCTTTACAGCCGTCTTTTGTCGCCCAGTTTGCTCTTCCCTTCCGCAGATTCGAATCCATTCGGCCACATCATCGCTTCTATTCATGTCGTGAATCTCCTCTCTCCCTCGGACGGGCAGCTTGATTCGATTACACGCCGAAGTTATTGTCCTTCGAAAAGGTAGCTTGTCTGATAGTCCGGCGTGTTGGACCCTCCTTTGCTTCAGGTAGAGCTCTATTGGGAGCACCGATGTCTCGTGTTCAAGTACTCTACTGCTGGTAGAATTATATGCCCCTGTGACCAGCTTTAAGCATTTCCTTTGAATACTTCGAAGGGGTTTAACTATCCTTTCGGGGATTTTACCCCCTGGCCCGGCCTCGGCCCAAATCTGGGACCCATACGTGAGGGCCGATCTCACTAACGTGCTGTACAACAGCTTTGAGTTCGTAAATGTCGCTCCCCAGGTAGACTGTGCCAATCTGCTAATTGAATGTACCTGGGTGTGCGACTTTTGCTCAACTTTCTTTATGTGGGCGCCCCAGTTTAACTTGGGGTCGAAAAAAATTCTCAGAAATCGGAGAGAAGACTGTTGAGAAGTTATGTGTCCCTGGATACTTACAGTTGCTCCGAGATTGTGGCCCTTTCTTGCACGAGCAAAGTGCATCCGGCTGCATCGTTATTAATTAAACCATCTTACAGATATTAGAAAAAGATAAATTTATCGAACGCCATTCGCAATTTAACTCAAGCCTGCCGAGAATCTACTTTATTAGAATTACTATCCTCTAATCATGAATACTAAAGCTACTTTACAAGGTCAAACTCGTGCTTCACACCTCAGTCGAGATCAAAGACTTTAGGCATTTGTAGAATTCTGGTACTGAACTAGGCACTTATTCGAACTGATTTTCCCCAGATACTTGCACTGTATCGGACGGGATTCTCGTACAAAAAAATTGCGACTCAGTTAGGAGTAACATATTCACAAGACAAGAACACTGTTCAATCTGGTCATGCATCTCCTAAATTAAGGACTGGACGCCCTCCTAAACTTTCTCTTAACCAAATCGATCAATTCGAAGAATTCATCTGCAGTTCTCGCGAGGTACGACAATGTTCTTATCTAGAACTGTCAGTTCATTTCTCCTCATGGGCTGCCGGAGAAAGTGCAATCCGTAGTGCACTCAAGGGAAGAGGGTACTCTCGATGCCTTCCGAGAAGGTCTCCACCGTTATCAGAGAATCACATGATGGCACGGTGTCAGGATGACTATGGGCTTCGTAGTAGTAAGTACGGATTCGACGGTGATTATGATGTTGGTGGCAGCGATAGTTAAGGTAAAGATTATGATAATATTTACGGTATGGGATAATGGTGAGGGTTACGGTGAGGGTGGTGGTTACGGTCATAATGACGATTACGGTATATGGTGGTAGTAATAGTAATGGTGATGGTGGCGGTGGGAGGTGAGAGTTATCGAAGGAGAAAAAATGTAAGTTTGAATTACGACAAAAGACTTGACGTGGTGAACTTCGTACGGAGGTTTGTCGTGTTATATATACAATGAAAAACTTTAAAACTCCCAAAATAGACTTCCAACCAGGATTACTATTTTCCAAAAAACAAACAACTCCCAGCACCGATCCAAAATATCCCCAGGAACCTAACAGTACTCCCCCGTTTCTATGGCGCGAGGTCCCGCGAGCGAGGGGCTCCAGGGTAAGCTTTGTGGAATTCAGTAACCAGCTGTTGACAGCTTGTCAGGTGCTCCCATGGCTCCTATGTTGTGTCCTCACATCCTGTCCAGCGAATAAGGTACTGTACCTTTTTTCGGCGTATTCGAGAATCCAATATAGCCTCAACTTCCTTTTCATCAGGGTCATAAACTTCGGGGTCTAATGGCGGAGGTGGGGATTGTTGCTGAGACGGGAATCCGACGTATGCGGGACGAAGAAGGGATACATGAAAATTGTTGTCAATTCTAAGTTGAAACGGGAGGTCCAGCTTTGCAACCCGGGGGGTTTTCATTGCTGTGATTCGCCACGGTCCAGCTCGAATGTGATCCAATTTCTTTGTGGGTCTAGATAGGGCAACATTTTTTAAAGATAAATAGACGCGATCTCCTACCTGATATCTGGGTGCTGGAAGTCGTTTTTCATTTGCGTAGCTACACTGGAAAGCCTGTGCCAGGTGGATTTGCTCCGAACAAAGCTTGTGAATGTTCTCCATCTGGGATACAAAAGATTTGTTGTCCCGATTTTCTGTTGATTCGGATTCGGGTCTAAAATCAAGTCTTGGATGATGTCCGAAAGAGGCGAAGAATGGTGTGATTCCTGTAGACGCGTTAACGTGGTTATTAGCGCAAAACTCGGTCAGTGCTAAATGCTTAGCCCAATCGTCTTGGTGGTAATTGACATATTGTCGCAGGTAAACCTCGAGAGTCCTATTTGCACGCTCTGTTTGTCCATCTGTTTGTGGATGATAGGATGATGAGAGCTTGTGAGTAATTTGCAGACATGCACAGATATCCTTCCAGGTTCGGTCTTTAAACGCACGTCCCTGGTCGGAGACCAAAGAATCGGGTAGGCCCACAAAACGTATCACGTGGTCCACGAAGGCTTCCGCAGTTTCTCGCGCCGTTGGGCCCTCCATTGGTATGATCCACACTCTCTTGGTTAAACGATCTACAATTTGAAGGATGAACCGATATGTGGTGTTTTTAATGGTACATCTTGGGAGGGGTCCGATGAAGTCGAGTGTCAAATGTCTAAAGGCTGCGCTCGGGGCGGGTAGTGGATGAAGGAAACCATGAGGCTTTTGAACTGATGGGTTGTTTCTTTGGCAGGCCTCACATCCACGCGCGTATTTCGATGCGTCTTTATGGCAGCCTGGCCACCAATATTTTCTCGTCACTAGGCTGTAAAGAGCAGCAGATCCACGATGGCCGTAAAGGGGAGAGTTATGCAACTCCTGAAGAACTTTCTCTCGGAGAGCAGCTGGGACATACTCCATATCATTAAAGGCAAAAGAGTGCGAAGTCAGTTTACAGTCAGCTAGTTGGATATCGGTGCGACTAATCATACGATCCTCGAGGGCTGTTCGGATTTCCTGGCAGAATGGGTCGTTATCGCACGCGACGCCCCAATCTTCCATGGATGGCTTTTTGAGGGGGCTATGAGGATGGTCTTGATTCTCAGGAGGGACGATAGTACTAGCACTTCGAAGAATTTGATAGGGCTTGAGAAGCGTCTGGTGTTGTTGTTGGTTTCTTTCGTCAGTATCGTCTTTAGGTCTGTCAACGCTTATCCGAATCAGGGCATCTGGCTTTGCGCCTTGTTTTCCAGGTCTGAACACAATCTTGAAGTCATAATCGGCAAGCAATTCGCTCCAACGAGCTTGTCTCCGATTTAATTTTTTCGTGGCAGTGAAATGTTCAAGGTTTTTGTGGTCGGTTAAGATGAGAGTGGATGCTTCAACTGAACCGAGTTCCGCTGTCCAGGTTTCGAAAGCATTGACGACTGCAAGCAGCTCCTTGTCGAAGATCTCGTAGTTGCATTCGGCTGGGAGCATCTTTTTTGACATGAAAGCTACCGGCCGCAGCACTCCTGATTGATCATACTGGGATAGAACAGCAGCCGTTACGAAATCAGAGGCGTCTGTTTCCAAAACGGTCTGAAGTCTGGGATCGAAGTGGGCCAACATCGTGCCATCTTTAAAAGCTTGAATGATCCGTCGGAAAGAAGCTTCGCAGTCGTCATCCCAGCAGAAGGGTACATCTTTCTTCGTTAAATTTACCATGGGAGTGGCCAGCCGGGAGAACTAGGGAATGAAGCGGCGGTAGAAATTTGCGAAGCCAAGAAATCTTTGGATGTCGCGAACTGAACGTGGTCTGGGCCAATCCTGGACACAGGCTACTTTTTTAGGGTCCATGTTAATTCCTTCAGTCGATATGATTAACCCCAGATAGGTCACCTTGCTAGTCTCAAAATTACACTTGGAAATATCGACCTGCAAGCCGTGCTCTCGGAGTCGCTGGAGAACAGTTCGAACGTGGCTACGATGCTCGGAGAGTGTTTCGGAGTAGATCAATATGTCGTCCATGTATGCGGTGCAAAACTGATCCAGGAGCCCTCGCAGTGCGTGGTTGATGTAAGCCTGAAAAGACGCGGGACCATTGCAGAGTCCAAACGGAAGGACCAAGGGCTCAAATAAACCATAGCGACACGTAAAGGCTGCTTTCCATTCATCGCCAGATTTGATGCGGAGTTTGTTGAACGCTGAAATCACGTCGAGCTTCGTGTAGTACCTTGCATGGGCGAGCTGTGATAGGGTTTCCGAGATGAGGGGGAGAGAGTGTCGATTTTTGATGGTAATCGCATTAAGTCCACGATAGTCTATACAAAAACGGAGGTCTCCATTTGACTTTTTAACGAATAGAACCGGAGCTGCTGCTGGCGAGCGAGATACACGAATAAACCCTTTGTCTAATTCTTTGTCCAGATAATCGCGGAGGGCCTTTAACTCGTGCTGGTTCATAGAGTAGGGCCGTGAGGCTGGGGGCTGTTTGCCTGGCTGGAGATCGATAGCGTGGTCCTAGGCTCGATGTGGTGGGATGGTGTTGGCTTGGCTTCGATTGAAGACATCGAGGAAATCGTGGTACTGGGTCGGCAGAAAATCATGGGGATCCGCGTCTTTTGGAATAACCATAGCGGCATTACCGATCTAGATTATCGGCGACCGCTCCATTGAGCCTTCAATTAGGAGATCCAGATCATGAAGACTGAGGGCAAAATTGCGATTTTCCGGCTGCTGAGCTATCATGGCGAATACTGGCGCTGGAACTTGAGTGGGAGGAGAGAATTTAAGGAATTGAATCTCCGGGTTTTCGCCTGGATCGTGATTCGAGCTGTCGGGTGATTGGAAGTTTAAGGTTTTGGAATTGAAGTATGGGATTGTGGTCTCGAATTGACAACATTTTCTCTCTAGACAATGCTCGCCAAAGGTGAGCGTATGACTTTTCCAGTCAACATAAGGAGCGTGTTTTTCTAACCAGGGGAGGCTCAGAACAAGATCATGCTTACAGGGATCGATTACGTAGGCGGTGAGTCTTTCACGATGTCTACCCAAGGTAATAGAAAATGATACCTGCTTTGAAGCTTGAGCTCCCTGTTTCCCCTCAAATCCTACTATGTTTATTGGGCGTTGAAGGGGGCGAGTTGAGAGAGAAAGACGGTCACACATGGATTTAGAGAGAAAGGCAAGGCCAGAAGCGCCGGTGTCTACGAGGGCAACTAAAAATTTATTCTCTATCTTAGCATTTATGTACATATGCCGTGAAGAAGATAATTCTTCGAAACCCGTGAGGCCCACCGAAAGAGACTCCAACAAGCGACTTATTGCTGGAGTGGCCCTTTTAACTTCTCTTGGGCGTTGGGTGGATTCTCAATATAAGTGGAAGCTATCGAGGCTGAGCCAAGAGGGCAATTTGAAACGTCGTGTCCCGATCGGTTACACCAAACACAGCGTCCTAAGGCACGCCGAGCATTCTTCGCTTGAGGCGTTAGGCGACCATCCGGTCCCTTTTGCCGAGAAACAGAGTCTAGGTCCATTGCGGATCCACCTTGAGATACCGTCAACTCCCGAGCACCGGGGAAAGGCGTAGAATTAGGCGCTGGGAAGTTGTGAGAAGAGTTAGGGGGAGGCACAGGGCGAGGAGGGACGGCTGTTCCAGGAGTCCTTAAGGAATTGTTCACACGAATCTGGTGGAACGCGGAATCTTTTTTCCTGATGTACGCGACGAAGGCGTGATATTCGGTCGGGATATCGCTAGGCATTACCAACGCGTCTTGAAGATTGGGCGAAAGCTTTCGGCGGAGCATCTGCAGCCATTCGGATTTGTTGTAATGGGCGTACATGGAGTCGGCCATGTAGTCCTCAAAAGTCGAAATGAAGTCATGGAAGGGAGTATTGAGTTGATAGAGTCCCTCCAGGGCCCGGTTTGCCTTTTCCTCTTGTGCAGGATCTTGGCAGCGCTGCTTTAGTGCTTCGATGAATTCTCCTAAGGTAGTAATTTCCGGAGGCACTGAAGCATCTTCAAGACATCGAAACGACGAACGCATTTTAACAAGCGCCGCAGGTCACAAGCATTGGTAAGCATACCGCACTTAGGCCATCTCGTCGGGAAATTGATCTTCGAAACCCTGTATTTGGTTCACGAGTAGCGAGCAGAAAGGGCAAAGATTTGCTTTCGAGCCGTCATATTCAGCTATGCGAGGGGCAGGTATACGAACAGCTGGCTGAGTCATGACTGGAGTGGGCGTAGATTGCGAGGTTGGTAAAGGGGTAGGACGAGTAGCAGCGGAGGAGGCAAAGAGTTCACCAACTCGGACAGCATTTGCTTGAACTGCGGCGATTAGAATTTCATTAGAGTGTGTAAGATATGGTAGACTCCAGAGCGAAGAGGGAAGCAGTATTACAGGTATGTGCTGTGCCTGTGGTGGGGGCGGTGGTAGTAGAGTTGTGGGACCAGCTTGGCCAGTTTGGGTCGGTATAGCGTTATCAAATGTAGGATGTGGCATATTTTCACGGGATGGAGAGGTAGTTGGCGTTGAAAAGGCAGCCTCCATAGAGTCCACTGGGACACTGTATGTGTTGCTCATCTGGGACGTCAAGTAATGTCAGGATGACTATGGGCTTCGTAGTAGTAATTACGGTAAGTACGGATTCGACGGTGATTATGATGTTGGTGGCAGCGATAGTCAAGGTAAAGATTATGATAATGTTTACGGTATGGGATAATGGTGAGGGTTATGGTGAGGGTTATGGTGAGGGTAGTGGTTACGGTAATAATGACGATTACGGTATATGGTGGTAGTAATGGTGATGGTGATGGTGATGGTGGCGGTGGGAGGTGGGAGGTGAGAGTTATCGTAGTAGAAAAAATGTAAGTTTGAATTACGACAAAAGACTTGACATGGTGAGCCTCGTACGGAGGCTTGTCGTGTTATATATACAATGAAAAACTTTAAAACTCCCAAAATAGACTTCCAACCGAGATTACTATTTTCCAAAAAACAAACAACTCCCAGCGCCAATCCAAAATATCCCCAGGAACCTAACATTATGCTTCTGTTCACAGATGATCAGACTTATGGGACAATTGGAGGCTGTAGAAGGGATCAAGTGGGAGTTGTTGATTACTCTCACCCCAAACTGTAGCGCCTTTGTTATATACAAAAAACTACCTAGTAAAACTACAATCGTCCCTCTTTAACTCGGTAGTGGGTCCCGGTATAAGTGTTGAAAAGATTCATTGAAACTTGGACTTTTATATTTGCAACACTTACCCTTACAGGTCATTTTGCGTGCAGGGGTAAGTATTGCAAATGTAAACGGTTGAATTTTTATGAATATTTTCAACACTTATACCGGGACCCACTATCGAGTTAGAGAGGGACAACTGTAATTGGTAATTGTGTGTCAACACGAACTAGCGTACTATAGGACATACAATAGGTATAGCGCAGAATGTTAACCGAGCTACGACGGCTCAACCGTTAACATTCCTGGCATACCCTACCAATAAGCAGAACTAATTTCAACATCTACAAAGGTAGGATAACTACTGTAACGGCTGATAAGCCGATGTATCCCTGTAGCTTATGATAGCAACCATACGCTCTTGATACAACCCCTGCAGCCTAGTTCGCTTATGTTATCTTCCGTCTAGCGATCGGTTGGGGCGGATGCCCAGACTTGGCCTGGTAGGACACCCAGGAAACTAGTCTCTATTAATAATGTTTCAGAAGATTTTGAAACAGGATTCATAGGTCAGGCGTCAAGTATCTAGCAGTAAGCAAGTCATATATGTAGGCGATATCAGTAACATTCATAGCTTCTCTCTTTACAGATAAATATAAACTACTTTATGGTATACAGTGCCTCTGCCTCTATATCCCAAACCGTGACAACTATTATATATACTTAAAGACTAATACCTCAGTGATCCTGACCTCTGTGGTCATCTGTAAGTGGCCAGCCCCCAAAGTTGTCTACTGTAATTAACCAGCTGGTGATATATAACTAATTAGCCAGCCTCGTACGTTGGTGTTGTAACATACCAGCCTCTGCCTATAATGCCAAGCATTATACATAGCAGTCACGTGTCAAGCTAGGACCCTAGAGGGTCCTAGCACTAAATTGTGGTTATCACCCATAACACCCAACTGGCTACGGAGACCATGCTTCTCACCATCGACGATGGAACCTCGATACTGCACTACTACACTCCGAGTGCGGCAGGGAAGAATAAGTGGATCATCTGGTCCTATGCCGAACACCGTTGAATAGATGGCGCGTCGTCAGCGAAGGGCGAACGGCGAAGAGCACCAGTACTGAACATCCAGCGTGAAGCATACGGGTGGACGATATTCACAGAATACGTCCATCAAAGCAGGGTTTGTGAAGAAGCGGTTTTCGGTATGGCGGAAGTCAAGGTGACTGGGAATAGCTAGAAAGTACCGGGTAGGCAGAAAGCTGCGAAAAATAGCAGAAAGAGAATGCATAAGCTCGCTGCGTGATGGCCTGGGCTGAAGGAATATAAAGGGCTGTTTTGAGTATTAGATCCAAAAGCGGGAGATAGAATTTCCGTGGTTAGCTAATTCCTCTTCTGGACTGCTCGACGAACCCTGTTCAACACAGGTTGACTTTCGTCAAAGTTTCGGTCATTAAAGTGGGATGAGGCGGGCTAGTTAATCTTATCTCACCCGGCCTCATCTATGTCTAAACCATAGGGTTACTGAGTTGGATTCTGGCACGGAATTTTATTTTAAGAATAAAATAAGGGTTATAATGAGAAAATGACTCTGTACAGAAGAGAAGCGTGGTGTAGGATTTTATTTTGATTTTGATTTTGATTTTGATTTTGATTTTGATTTTGATTTTGATTTTGATTTTGATTTTGATTTTGATTTTGATTTTGATTTTGATTTTGATTTTGATTTTGATTTTGATTTTGATTTTGATTTTGATTTTGATTTTGATTTTGATTTTGATTTTGATTTTGATTTTGATTTTGATTTTGATTTTGATTTTGATTTTGATTTTGATTTTGATTTTGATTTTGATTTTGATTTTGATTTTGATTTTTATTTTTATTTTGATTTTGATTTTGATTTTTATTTTGATTTTGATTTTGATTTTGATTTTAATTTTAATTTTAATTTTAATTTTAATTTAATTTAATTTTGATTTAATTTTGATTTTGATTTTGAATTTTGATTTTGATTTAATTTGATTTTGATTTTGATTTTGATTTTGATTTTGATTTTGATTTTGATTTTGATTTTGATTTTGATTTTGATTTTGATTTTGATTTTGATTTTGATTTTGATTTTGATTTTGATTTTGATTTTGATTTTGATTTTGATTTTATTCACCTAATATAGTGCCTTTAGTAGCCCACGCAAGAATCTATTGACTATTATACATACACAGAAGGAAACCTTTCGGTGGGAGCCCCCTAAATCTCCCCATTTAATCTTGATGTTTTCCCCAGTTTCCTAGGGTCTCCCTCAGAAAGTGCATCAAAACTGTTATTCTCAGTGTGCATAATATCTTATCCGTCTTCAAAGTGTTAAATTAGTACCTTCTAATTTCTCTGCTATACACGCTTCTCAACTTGCGCCACCAGCGGAAATTGTTCAATCCATGCTTGATCTTAGATCCACTGCGTCATCCTTCTAATATCTTCTAGGTTTTTCATCATTGCTTCAAAGGACCGGTTCTTGGCCTTACGTCAGACTTCTTTTCTCTCCTTGTACCGTAAGGGACAGACCATTATCATGTGCTTGACGTTTTGAAATATGTATCCACATGAGTATCTTGAGTTGTTAACTCCGGGAACTTCTCTTCGGCACAGGTATGACTTTAACCCCATAAGCTCGCCTCTTATCTGTATGGCTATGCCACTTTGGGCCTTTTTGAGGGTTTTGTTAATCGCGTATGGTGTGTCTCTTAGACGTACCTTTTTCCTACCTGTTGTTATAGGATTCTAGTATTATTTCGGTTACTAAATGTTATTTATATTCTGTAAACAGGTGAAAATTGATAATATTTTAACCAAATAATCCCACGTGACATTTTGGTTCCCTAAACGTGATATTGTCAGCTCTCCCCCATAGGAGCTGGTATCTTAAAACACGTGCTGCGCGCAGGCATGACGCGAAGTAATTTAAAAAATAAAAAAACTTCCCCATAGGAAATATCCTCACTGGTGTAAATTATTGGGTCGCCGTCTTGGACTTACTTTTACACGATTCCGAGCTTGTCTTTGAATTTGTCAAAACAAACTCGCTGGAGGAGTTTGGTCATTCCACCAGCCACTATTTCGCTTGTCAGCACGTATGAGATTTGAAGACGTCCGCTTTTGGTAAGATCGCGAACGTAGTGATGATTAACATCTATATGCTTTGAGCGCTCGTTCAAATGCAGATTCTTTGTTAATTTGATTGCCCCCAGATTGTCACCAAGAATTTGCACCATTTTTCTATCCGGGCCAACATTTTTTTCACGTCCTACGTCACGGAATAATTGAGCATACCACTGACCGTGCTTTGCACATGCCGAAAGGGCTACGTACTCTGATTCAAAGCCCGATTTTGAGCCTGCCCTTTGTTTCTTACTCAACCACGAAATTTTTCCTCCATAAAACATGGCAACGGTACAGGAGATGCATTTTCGGTCTGACATATCGTTTGCCCAATCTGCGCCGGAGTAAATGGTCAAGTTTTCTCGAGCTCCCCCATGGCCGATTCGCAATTTAAGCTTGATTTTTGATCTTAACAAACGCAAAATGTTCTACGACACATATCAATGATACTTGGCTGGGTCCCTCATAAATTTACTCAACTTTCCAACCATAAATGCAGTATCAGAACGAGCAAAGATCATTGCATATAACAGGCTACCAGTTGCTTGCTGATATTCATACAGATCTATTTTTTTTATCCTCTACGGTAGCAGTGAGTAGTGACTCGTAGTCGGCAAGCGATATCTTCTTGGCTTTATGCTTCCTAGTCGTGATCCCAAATCTGTCAAGTGTAGTTGAAGGTATTGCTCTTGGTCAATATACAGAGTTCATTTGTTTGATCACGCGTAACTCTGGCCCCAAGAACCTTTTCGATCTTCTCTAGATTCTTGGCCAAGGACCTTGCGGAGAGAATCTGAGAGAACCATTGCAATTATATTTTCGAGCGAGTAGCAGTGGCTTTATAGTCTACATAGACCAGCAGAATTACTCCAATAGTGTTTTAACAAATTTACAAGGCTCAATAGGACTTTGTTTGAAACCCCATTTGATCAATTCTGCTTTAATTAACTCATATCAATCACGTGCTGCTTGTTTCAAACCGTACAGACTTCGCAGAGCTTTGAAGACATTTCCAGGCTGAACAAAAACGCCTAGTAGTGGCTCAAAATAGATATTCTCTCAAAGCTCTGACTCTGTAACTGAATTTTTAATACCGAAATGCCAACATTCGAGTTTTTCTTTGGCGATAATACTGAGAAATGACAGAAAAGTATGTATTCTCACTATCGGAGCAAAAGTTTCATTATAATTAAGGCCATTGACTTGAATAAATCTTCTAGCTACAAGACTAGCCTTAAAACCTCTAAAATGATCCATCAATTTTTCTTTTTACAGCAAATACCCATTCCATGGAGACCAAATTTGCATCGGCTGGTCGAATGACCTCTTTCCTTGTTTTGTTTTCTTTTAATGATCTGAGCTCTTCTTAAACCGCTTCCTGCCATGCTTGTGCATGACCGGAATCGTGAATTCCATAAAAATCTGATCTAGGAACTTTGATGGCTCCTTCATCAATAGCAGAAGACGTAGTTTCACTAGTAAGGTCACTATTATCTTCATAGATATTAGCCGCTATCATGGCTCTAGCAATTTTGTGAATTTAATTATCATCATCAGTGGTTGAATCCGATCTCTAGCGCTTTGACTTAGTGAATTATCGTGGGGCCTTCTTCATAATCTTGTGAGCGCGATTGTCTTCATTTCCTGATGATTTTGTTCCCTTGGGCTTTGACTGGGTGAAATCTTGTAGAATAATTTGGCACAGTAACAGAGGTAGAGGGTGTTGATCAACAGCTACCCCCTGAACTTCGACTGGAATCAATTTGAAGGTATCATCTTTCATCTTTCCAAAATCGGCATTTTTCAATGTGACTGTAGCATCTCACATGCGTTTATCGATCTTTCTTCTTTAGTGAAATTGCACCCGCTTTCATTCTTCCAGAGAACTGTATCTTGCTTAACGTTCTTCTCTTTTGGTAAAGATGGTGATGTAGACGGTAAAGCTTGAGACATTAACTCTATGAGTAAATTTTACACTGGCTCTACAATTTCTGTTTCCACTGACTTTATGATTCCTTTTTTCAGAGGTATTGCTACTGATATCATCGGTACTGAATTTAGATCAGGAACGCCAGCAGCTGAAGTAATAGGAATATTTGGGGGAAAAGTTTTCGAATTAGTACTAGTTCAAGTTTCGGCAATAGTAAGTGGAGGAATAGCAGAAGTACTATTAGGAGAGCCTTCGGCAATGATAACAGATAGAGTAATAGAAGTAGTGCCAAGAAAACCTTCGACAGTAGTAATAGCAGGAGTCTCGGTAATTGTAATAGCGGATTCTTTCTTTAGCTATCCTTGTGGCTTCCGGTCGGGTATTACATTAGATTTTCTCTTGGGCCCAGTAGCGTAATACCTTAATCGAAGATCTATTGAGCCCCCTTGACCTTTTCATCAACGACTACTAGACTTGAACTGTAGATATAGCCTATCTTGGGAGAATATGTTGTGCTGACTCGATTATGATTGTTAAGAGCTGCGCCCTGGATTTATGACTGGTCTGGTGACTAAGCCCAGTCTGCCCTAATCAAGGAATAACTATACGCCGTTAAATATGTATAGTTATACAATGCTGGTCTTGGTTATGCTTTATGCACAAGGCTGCAGGTTTATGCAGACAGTCCACGATAAGGAAAGGGGTTGCGCTTAGTCCTTCGGTTGCGAGTTAGAAATAGCCAGAGGGATTAGGTGAGGAGTGTACGAGCGCAGGTATACGAGCATGTATACGAATTCATCTATACGAGTTGATTTGTACGGGTTATGGGTACGAGTTCATGGGAATGACTTCATGTATACGAGTTTGGCATATCAAGGAGTTGGTGATAGAGGAGGGATAAAATAGCCCATTGCCTCGTACATTTGTATCTACATAGATAGAATATATACAGTTTGTGGCACTCGCTTGTCGTGCAGTGACCGACGCCAGTTACCCTTCACAATGACTCATGGATATCTGGAAATTGAGGCTTATGGATAACGTGCCAAGTGACAGTTGCTGAAACTAATGAGTCATGTATAACATCTTCTTCATACAATAATTAAACTCGCATTTTAGTTTCATAGTTGGCATTGGATATTGATATTGGAGGAAAGATGTTTATACAGTAGAGCCCCTCTTAGCTAATAGTGGGTCCCGGTATAAATGTTGAAAAGATTCATTGTAACTTGGACTTTTATATCTGTAACACTTACCCTTGCAGGTCAATTTGCGCGCAGGGGTAAGTATTGCAAATATAAACGGTAAAATTTCTCTGAATCTCTTCAATAATTATACCGGGACCCACTATTAGCTATGAGAGGTTCTACTGTAGCTAGTTTGGCGGGGTTACCGTAGAAGTATATGCAGATATGCAGTGACAGGGGTACCATTAGGCCGGGAGGCGGTTTGGGTATAGTAGTAGTTTTGTTTATTCGTGCTATGTAGAGTTCAAGACTATTATAACACTAGGGCTCCTCTCTGACCCAGGCCACACCTTTTACAGTGCTCCTATCCCCTTTTACCTCGAACCTAAGATCATTGATACATTGACCCATGACGGGTAGCCATTCAGCTCAGTAATTACCCGTAGAATTCAACCACCTTTTCTACGGAACCTTCTGCTCAAAAAAAAGATAGAAAAAGAGCAGCCGTGGAAACCGGTACGCGGGAAAAAGTCTCAAAAAACCTGCAACTCCAGCCAGGCGAAGCCTAGACACCAGAGCCACACGAGGTGCGTATCCCCATCTGTATCTCCCAAATATCCCATAGTCCAGATATCCTCCTTATATCGACACCACCAGCGCTCAGGCAGCGGTGCTCTTTCCTCGGGAGACAGTATTATGCCAGAATATCTGTAAACAGTGAGAATTCATCTTGGTAAAAAGGGCCAACTTAGTCTGATCCATCACCACCATAACGGGAGCTGGGTACGCCCCGGAAACTCGTTTGGACGACTTTTCCTCCGTGACCAAGTAATGCGTGTTTCTGTTAGCTCTGAAGATAAACTCCAGGTTCGTAGGGGACACCACGTACAGGTAGAAACGCCGTCTTCGTCCCCCTGGTTTGGGTATAAGAAAGCCCTAGCTCCCTCAAATTTAGTCTTCCCAAGGAAAAATATAGATTGATTGTGGCAGTAGCTTATGCGTACCAGCCGTGATCCCTCACCCTACACGCAGAGTTGTTTTGTTGTACTGGTATATCCAATAAATACTCCTACCGGTATTGACTACAGTGAAACTTCTCTGACACGATAGTGGGTCCCGGTATAAGTGTTGAAAATATTCATTGAAATTTAACCATTTATATTTGCAATACTTACCCCTGCACGAAAAATGACCTGTAAGGGTAAGTGTTGCAAATATAAAAGTCCAAGTTACAATGAATCTTTTCAACACTTATGCCGGGACCCACTATCGTGTTAGAGAAGTTTTACTGTAGCTTATTATGACGCTGACCAACAAGTATAGCTTTAGGGTTGATGTACAGTCGTCCCTCTCTAACTCGATAGTGGGTCCCGGTATAAGTGCTGAAAATATTCATTGAAATTCAACCATTTAAATTTGCAATACTTACCCCTGCGCGCAAAATGACCTGCAAGGGTAAGTGTTGCAAATATAAAAGTCCAAGTTACAATGAATCTTTTCAACATTTATACCGGGACCCACTATTAGCTAAGAGGGGCTCTACTGTATTTAGAGTACAATCTCGCTATAACAATGTGGGGCAAAACTTAACCAAGGCTCCCGATTGGCCAATTCAATTGAATCCTCCAATCGGGAGCCTTGGTTAAGTTTTGCCCCAAATTGTCGTAGCGAGATTCTACTGTATATCAATAGTCGGCCCCGTATTTGTTCGGTTCCTCAAATACGTATCTGCAGTGACTGCTTCGTTCTAGAACTCTAGGAGTATGTTAAGGGTCAGGAGTGCAACGTACAACGCTCATCAACAATACCACAAAGAAGTTTGTTATTTTTCTATGGAGATTTCCTGCAGGAGTTAGGCTTCATTAAACACTTCTTCTGTACCCATTAGTGATCTCTGCGATAACCTTCTATACTCTTAATGAACTGTCCTCGTCCTGTTGCGTGATTTGGCCTTGCTTCTATCAATGATCTGTCTTCTCGCCTCTGATGACAGTTAGCCGAGGGTTTGAGTTCGAGGAACAAATTCGGGTCCGATCACGTGCTTGGACTTATTAAGTGAGGCTGGGCCTGAAAGATAGCTCAGCCGAAACCTATCGGGCACAGCCCGTAACAGAGTAGACCACCTATCAGCATAGTACGCATATTGGCCTCAGCTGTTCGAATATTACGTTACGCAGGTCCATCTTGGTAAGAGGACGCAATTGTTGTAGACTGTTCCTCAGTTCCCTGTGTCACCCTCCAATTTTCAATAGTCTGAACGAGCCCCGGTCCATTATCTGATCCAGCAGCTTGGATCTTTGTAATAGCCTGTAACTCAATAGCCACCTTCCGCTCTTCAAGAGCATTCTTAGCTTCGCCTTTTATGTTCAGAACACGAACCCAGTTCTAGCGTGTGAGACATTCAATACTAAGAAGGAAATACCTGTTCCCCTGGAGTGACGTTGAAAAAGGGCCGGCAATATCAAACTGAATCAATGTCAGTTTAGATGCTTACTTAATCGGCAAGAGCTTTAGGAATGCTGTTTTTCGTTTTTGTTAAAGCACACACTTCATGAATTTTGATGTCTTTTAAGATCTTAATTGGCCTGTCGAGGTTCGTCACTGCGTGTAGCGTTTTGATCTTCTTTTTGCCAAAACGAACAAGGCGTCAGTGGAAGAAGAGGTATCGATCTTTAACAAATTTACTCAAATCACGCGACAGTGGAGTTACTAGAGCTTCTACGTCGCAATTTGCGTTTGATGAGCGATCCACGGGCAAGTTTTGCTCATTTGAGATATTTGCGTCATGATTAATACTCGAAAACGCAGTTTTGCGAAGACAGCTTGAGATGTGATTCATGATATATAAATCGTTCTCTATTTTAGCTTTAACAATAATTGTTGCTTTCAGCTTAAAATGCATCCAGTTTGAATTAAATGAACCAACCAACCCAGATTCACACAAACGCTTAGCAGAAAGTTATTTGGTACCCAAGTTAGGGACAAGCAGTATATTTTTGAGCAGCATTAATGAACCATCTTTGCATGCCACTTTAACAGTTCCTTTAGCCTCTATATAAATGGCCCCTCCCCCAATCTGATTCCGTCGACGTTTAGTCGGGTTCATTTGTCTAACGAGAGAAGGTTGGTCAGACATATGTGAAAAGGCGCTGGTGTCTGCTGGCGAGGAGGAAGGTGTATTCTTACTGTTATCTTCTTGGGAAAGACTACAGAATTCGCCAGAGTTTGATTCTTCTAAATTATCAGTGGGTGATTTTGAGGAATTATCAGAGACAGCTTCTATCTACAGGTCCTTTTTGAAAGTTTTTTGTTTGTCTGCTGGGAGGAATTCTTGGATAAGCGAGGTATCTTCTGCTCACGAAGATGATTTCTGAGGATTTTACCAGCTAACTTGACATGTTTACATCCCCGATAAAGGTGGCCGTCCTGATAGAGGGGACATTCTAATCTGGAGTCTTCATCTAAATTAGAGCTACACGGGTTACGGGATAAACTCTTGAGACTAGCACCGGCTGCGCCAGAACGTGCTTAATAAATTATTTGCGAGACTGTGATGTTCATGCTCGCGAGGCTGAATTATAACATGGCGAGGATTCATCCATCTAATTGTACCAATATTCACAAGGTTGGAAATAACAGGAATGATGCTACTTGTGAGCTCAAGAGAAGGTGATAAAGAAGTATATGTAAGAGGATAACGAGATCTCTAATTTTCCTTCAGTAGATCAGAATAATTAACTGATTTTTACTATTGGACTTGCTCTGGTGTTTATCACCATCAATTGATCCCGCAACAGTATATTTGCTGTCTTTTATTCGAGCCCTTTGCGTTAGCCTTTGAGATGTGTGCCGTTTCTGTGACTCCGTCTTCCCGTAAGTCCATCTCGTGCTCAAGTAGTATATCTATTTTTTCTTTAATCGTTAAATTCGATTGTGCTATGAGTGCACCAGTTAGCGGCTTCAAGGATCTAGAGGGAGAACTGGTAAGAATAAGAAAGAGAGCTTGATCTGAATATGTCTGCCAAAGAGTATGATTGGTAACGACTAGTTCTCGACGACAGTCCTTCGATAAAGACCAGGCAGTAAAGGCGCACTTGTCCCCGTCAAAATTGAATGTTTGAATCCTTATCAGATACTGAGATGACGTGGATTGATTTTCCTTTTGGTACTTGGCTTTTGAGAAGTTGCAGAATACTCATATGTTAAACTCATATTCCTCCTAGAAACCATATCTTCTTCTCCTAACGATATGCTAATTACGTGGACTGCTTTAGCTTGATCGCGTTCGAATATCTTTTTCTTTTGCGGGTCATAAGATCCGAAAAGTTCTTCGAATTTGGGTGCAAGATTTTCAGTATTAGATATAGTAGGGGTTTCAGAACTACTACTATGAGCTGGTGTATTTTTGTCGAGCTTTCGAATGCCATCATACTCCTTAAGTGTAGTCTCTACCACATACTAGAGATCTTTTCCTCGCAACTCAATAGACATGTCCTGAAACCAGATCTCGTGGTCATCGCGGTCGAGAACAGATATTCGGTACTTTTCATTTATATCAGCCATTTTATAACGCTTAACTGACCTTGAAGATAGTTGTGAAAGTGAAATTAAAATGCAACAAACGCAGCTCACACTCCTAGCGTCCCAATCGAATCTATCGAGCCGTGGCAGTCAAACTACAATCCTACTATTTCAGAAGGAACTTTTCAAGTCCTTAGAGACTGCCCACGCTCCTATAATTTCTTTTGGACCTTTGAAGCCGTGGCACTAATGCACGATTGTTTCTGAGCTTGACTCAATAAATGTAATCCTCAAATACCTGCAGCTGAGTTCTCATAACATTTTAAAAAATAACTCTGTAAAGTAGAGAAGCGTGGTGGAGGATTCTATTGCTTTTCGATACCTAGCTGTTATACAGTAGCGTCTAAAAGTGCACAATGAAACCACTACATTGACTAAATTATATTATAATTCTGCGAAAACTTCAAATTTAAAAATTCCAGGTTCAAATGAAATCTAAGCCATTTCTTGAATAAGTCCGACTTTGTTTTGTAAAAATAATGATTAATTGTAAGGTTCGCGCTGGTCTTAACACTTAATGTCTATAGCGCATTTTTAGACGCGTTATTCTAATACTTGGTATGACCCCCCTTTGCCTTCTTTACGGCCAGAACTCTTGACGGCATACTCCCAATTAATGTACGACATGAATCTTCAGGTATATTTTGCCAGACGTTGTCTACTCTTTTCATCAATTCGTGCATACTTTTCGGCGTTTCCAGGTACTCACCAAGTCGGCGTTTTACCAGACACCATAGGTGCTCAATTGGGTTCAGGTCGGGCGATTGAGAGGGCCATTTCATGGTATTTATACCTGTGGTAGCTAGCCAATTCTTTGTAGCCCTCGAAGTATGCTTAGGATCGTTGTCTTGTTGAAAAATAACGTTGTTTCTGGCATTGGAAAAGAGCTTGCTTGCTATTTCGTCGACTGTGGGACCAAACAAGTATTCAGAGTGCCTATTAGCTGTTCCGAGTTCATCCTTCCAACCACACGACTCATTCCACTGGCGCCAAACCAAGACATACAACCCCATATCATTACGCAACCGCCCCCGAACTTCAGTGTCTCTTCTACCACTTCTGGCAAATAGCTACTTGGATTCCTGGACTAGGCATATTTGATTCCGTCGCTATTGAGTCTAATTATCTTCTTCTCATCTGACCAAATAACTCTTTTCCAATCTTCAATAGTCCAACTTTCATGTTCTGAAGCCCAATGCAACCGAGCTCTCTCATGCGCCTTTGACAGCATCGGTTTTTTCACCCTCTTAATAGCCCGGAGACCCTGTTCCCTCAGAGCCAGCCTTACGGTACCAGGAGAAACTTTGTCTTCTCGTTCAAGATTGATAATCTTCGTCGCTTCTACCGCAGTTTTGATCCCGCCTGTGATGGACTATAAGCGATCGGAATAAAGCACGACGAACATATGTCACGAAATACCGTTTATTTCTCCTGTAACTGTCTACTAACTAGGGAAGTGAGGTTAATATACAGTTACATAAACGCGTGCCCCTATTTATGAGCGCGCGTCCTGAAAGGTATGAATGTCATTGCGATCTGCGTCCCTTACCGACCGTGACCGGCTAGTCCCTGACCTAGCCATTAATCAATGCAGGGCATAGCCCATAACACCGCCATCAGCCATCAAACGAGCCAGGGCTCGCTTGTCTCGACACGTTAACTTCCGTGGTCGTCCCTGCACAGGTTTTGATGTATCATGAGATGTCTTTTTCCGATACCTGGTTACCGTAGACCTATGACAGCCCATAATTTTTGCTATTCCTAGTTCTTTTTTACCTTCATCGAGTAATGTAGTGATGGATGATATCTGGTGCTGTGAAAGTTTTCTCATTGTAAAAAAACAGAGAATATTGAAATCAAAAAAAAGATTAGGAATGATACCAAAGCATGTCGAATACTTATATAGATCAAAAAATTAAAGTTTACAGCATAGTTGTCTGTTAACGCAGGTTCTACCACGTGGTGAAATGATACATCAAAAAGTGCGCAGTAGACATTAAGTGCCAAGACCAGCGTGAGCCTTACAGTTAATCATTATTTTTACAAAACAAAGTTGGACTTATTCAAGAAATGGCTTAGATTTTATTTGAACCTAGAACTTTTAAATTTGAAGAAGTTGTTGCAGAGATATAGTAAAATTTAGTCAACGTGGTGGTTTCATTGCGCACTTATAGACGCTACTGTATATTCTGTACACAGGTGAAAATTTGTCGTATTTTAACCGAGCAATACCATGTGACACTTTGGTTCCCTAATCATGATATTCTCAGCAGGTTTTGATTAGTCAGGAAATAGATCATCCGCTCCGGCTGGCAAAGTCGAACTCTTCACCTTCACGCGGTGCCAACTGTAAGCGCCCGGTATGTTCGCATATCTGGAATAGCCAAGTAGAGTCGCAACTCATTCGATGTTAGAGACCTGCATGCCACTCTCGGTCAATGGCTCCTCAGCCTGTCAACAATTTTCTTCAGCAAGACCCGGACCAAGACAGCCCTAAGTCTCTCACGCCAGGATATCTTTTCAACTGGAGCTCGATTCCTCCGGAAATCAACCGAATAGAAAACAGTCTAATCGTCTTCCTGGATAAACACCCGCATGCACGCTCCTGATCTTCTGCATACCCGACAGATGACTTGAGTCGTGGAGCACAAATTTGGGAAAAGACTTAAGATATACGGTTCATTTTTGTGAAGAGGCCCGGAGCAATCTCTACATGAAAATCATAGACGGTTATTGGGATGCAGGAGAAGATGCAGTTTTGAAAAGTGAATCATGAGGAATTCTAACTGCGATGTGTTGTCCGTGTGCTGGATCAACGTCTGAACAAGTGCTACAAACACTCTAAATACCATCCTAAATCGGATTTTTCTAGCCCGCCCTGTGCTCTAGACTGCTGGCGCTTCTTCAGCTAGCAAAGCACATTCGTGGAACGGCACTATCTCAGTCGATCGGTTTTTAGTTTCAGGGTTTTCCGGTCGAAGAGCCATATCTGGATTACTTGTAGTGGAGGACAGTTGGTGATTGAGAAACTAAGAGATCAGTGACCCGGGACAGATAGCCGATTGATGAAATTGGCTCGGGGAAATCACATGGGTTGTAGATGGGGAAGTAACATCTTCTTGATTGAAATCATTCGGGAAACTGACGCGTCGGGTAGCCCTTGTTGGGCTGAGCTGACCGATACATGATGCTTAGGATTGTATGCTGTGCACTGGGACGACGTAACCATTAAAATTAAATCATTCAATTATCCTATTTCGGCGCCTTGAGGCCCATGTAGGTATTTTCGGAAGATACGTATTATTTGTTATAGAACGACTCATTTTGACGTTTGGAACACTCACACTCAGTTTTCATTTGTAGATACCGCTACGAGAATAACGCCTTACGACATGTACCCTCTTCCGTGAATACTCACCACAGGGAAAAGTGAGAAAAACCTAGAAAAACCTGTGGTTATCTAAGTATGCTTTCATCATTCTACGAATACGGTATCACTGCGAGCAAAGTGGTGTGGGGGTCTTGCTGGATTCGAACCAGCTTCTCCTGACTCAAGTGGGGCATGTGGCCAAGCTACTCAGACTCTATTCAGACTCTACTTGGGGGAACGGCCCGGACAGTGTACCACTGCACCATCCGACCCGACGTATTTTGGTTGTTTGTTTGTTTGTTTGTTTTCTATTTTAAGTCTAACTTATACACTAGTCCCAGATGGAAAAAGACGCCAAAGCTTACTGCTCTGGTACCCGAGGCACCCATCTTCCCTAAACCAAAGAAGAAGAGACCTGAATTAAATTGCGGGGCGTGGTGATTTAAGCTTTCACCTTACCAATAGCAGAATGCGACCTCTTAGAATGAGGGCCAGTTTTACTGAGAAGAGAAATTCTTCCATCAAACCATTAACATAAAAGAAAAGAAAAGAAAGGAAAAGTTTTCGGACCCAAAAACTCCATTTTTGCGCGATCAAAATGAAGGGAGATAAGGCTGAGTCCCTTTTGCGTATCCATCTCGGACTGCCATTAGATATTGATAGAAGTCGATTCCGGAGGGGTTCTTGGGCAGATCTCGGTGAAAAAAATTGTTTTTTCCCACCATTGCGCAAGTTTGGAGGCTCCTATGGAGGTTACGAGTAGGAACTTGAGCTTATCTGAGGATCTCTTGGGTGGTTTTGGAGGTCGAGATTTGGGAAGCAGGCAGTGCAGAAAATGTGACGGGGACTTGGGCCCGCCACAGGTGCATGTTGTATGAGCAGAGGCGTGTTCAAAGCGGATATGGTAGGATGCGAAATCTCTATGTCCAGATCGCGCTGCGTATATGCGAGCGGCGTGGTGCCGAGGGAGTGACAGCTCGGTGGGGCACTCCGTACGGAACTCGATTTCCAAGTCTTGGTATGACTTGGGGGCGTGCTGTGTTCAATACTCTTTGTAGGCCGTAGCTGTTACGTTTTCGACCCAAACTTTTGCTGATGCAAATGTAAGCGGGGCGGAGGGGGGTAGCGCCATATCCATGGCTTCCTTCGCAGCTCTGTCTGCTAGGGCATTACCTGGAATTCCAGAGTGGCCCGGGATCCAATGAACACGAACTTCTCCCAGTTGGGTGTGGGGCAGACGTGCGCGTTCTGGCCATTCACGTGCTTTGGACACGAATCTGCTGAATATCACTTGAGAAGAGCAGGTGGGTATTGATAAGAGCTGTCGGGCTACGTCGAGGTTGTCACGAAGGATCCACAAGTTGTTTGCGAATCGCGCAGTAGGTAGGTCCATAGCTGTCTCTAGAGCCTCTAAAGCGGCTGCTACTTCAGCATCAAAGGTCCCGAGTGATGGGCTAAGAGGTATTTGTTTTAGACATACCACCCGGCCTGCTTGGATGATTGCGACGCCGCCCCCAGCACGAGGGCCAGAGGCTGATTCTAGACGGCTACTATCTGAGTATAAGACTAAGCCTTGTGAGGGGATATCCACAGGGAGACTGCATGAGGCTCTGGTGACTCTTCTAGTCCTGGCACACCAGCTCTCATTCCTTAACCAAGGGGGATTAATTAGAGGGTCTAAGAACTCTGTAGGTGGGAGACTCAGAGCCCATCCCACAAGGCGGGAGACGTGTCTCTGTTGGTTTAGGATCCAAGTGGTGCGGCGGCGAAGAGGGTGCCGGGGGTCGAGGCAATGCATGCGAAGGGAGGCCTGGCGAAGTTTTAAGTCCAGCGCAATATCTGGAGGGGGAGACCCGCCTCTCTGTGGAGCGCAGCGGCTGGTGTGGTACGGTAGACAGGGGGAATGGCTCTTGCGCTGGTTCGAGCCACTTTTTGTAGGAGAGCAAGATGATCCTTCACTAGATTCGAAACAGTCCGAGACGGGGAGATAGCGCGTGATTGGCCTGGCCACCATGTTTCGGCCCCGTAGTAGGCAATGGATAGTACGCAAGTGGTGACAGCTTGGCGCAAAAGTTTAGGTGGAGCACCTCTTGTAGTGTTACCTAGACTGCGGAGCGCGTTTGCCACAATCAGTGCTTTGTTTGCGAGAATACGCACATGCTATTTGAAGGAGAGTTTTCTGTCAAAGTAAACTCCAAGCCATCTGGAGTATGGGCGATTTATCTTTTCTGCTACAGAGAAATCACCATGCTGGACCACAGGGGTATTACCCGGGTACTTGTCCGCCTGTCTCCTCGAGAAGTGCTGTAGTTCTGCCTTGCCAGGGTCAAAGGTGATGCCTTCCTCTTTCCCCCAATTCAAGGCTTCTTTCAGTGCCTTGGATAATGCGATACAGTTGTCGTGTAGCGATTTTTGGGTCTCAAGAATCGCGACATCGTCGGCATACCCAAATCTGCGGGAGATGCATCCCATCCTGAACAAAGGGGATACATAAAGCATGAAGAGGATAGGTGAGACAGGTGAGCATTGGGGAAGGCCACAGTTGACTGGCTGGAGGGGGCCTGTCTCGCCGTCTAGGCGAATTTGTACAGAGCGGCTAGTAGCGAAGGAGGCTACCCATTTGGCAAGGAAGTCTGGCCAGCCTTGCTCCCGCATGCGGCAAATAAGTCGGCCCGGGAAGACGGCATCAAAAGCATCTTTTACATCGAGCGTGAGCATACTAGCGGTGCGTCCCTCGTTTAAAGCTCTCTCAACGTCATGGGTAAGACAAGTCGTAAGGTCAACGGCAGATCTTCCTGGGAGGGCACCGAATTGCTGGGTTGTTAGTAACTTATCCCGCACTGCGATCCAGGCTATACGTTTGGCTATCAGGCGCTCTAGTCCCTTCCCAAGCATGGAGAGGAGTGCTATCGGGCGATATGAGCGAGGAGAGGAAAGATCCGCCTTATTTGGTTTCTGAAGCATTATCAAGATGGCTTGCCGGAAGCAGGCGGGATGATGGCCGAGAGAGATACAGCTGTTAAAGAGTGAGTAGACATGGTCCCCGATAAGGGGCCAAGCTAAGCGGAGGATAGCAGTCGGGATCTCATCGGCACCAGGGGCTGTGTAGCTTGCTTTAAGTATTGACTCCTGAACTTCGTCTGGGGAGAGCGGTGGGAACATGATTGAGCGTGTTGCAGCTGTAGGAGCGTCCATAGGGATATCTCCCGCCTCAGCAAGATTTTGGAGCAGATTACCAATTAGAATTTCTCTCTTATCAGGTAATGATGTCGCGGGGGGCTGGTCTGGAAACCTGGGGTCTTTGAGAGGTATGGAGCGGAAGTTACCTGTAGATTTATGCCATTTCGTCAGAGCAAAAATATCTTTACCCGTGCTGGCTGCCATAATCTTGCTCGTGTAGAAAACCCTCTATGCTTTCTCAATCGTATATTGGTACTCACTCTTTTCTCTGGTGAGGCCTTCTTCTGCTAAGGATCGGTTTCTGAGCCTTTTGTACCTTTCATGAGCCATTTTGCATGAATCATTCCACCATAGATTGCCCTTGTCGTGGCCAAGTGATCGGCGTGCTGCCCCTATATGTGCCGTGCGGATAGCATCTGTCAGTTTCGCGGCACATACATCCATTGACTGTTTCGTGGGAAGAAGAGGGGTTGGGAGCAGTCCTTGAATAGAGGTAGAGAGGAGACGAAGGAAGAGTTCGGGATCCAGCGTGTCTGGTCTAAACCTTCGAAGGGGTTCAGTATAGCCTACCCAATTGACTAAAGTGAGAATCGTGGTGTGATCTGATGTCGTGTCCAAGTGGGGGGCTAGTGCGCACTTCGTCGTTTGGACTAAGGGACCAGATACAAATACTAGGTCGAGCACATTGCCTCGATCGTGTGTTGGCTGATCTGGAGGAGAGAGAAGAGAGAGGCCATTCTGGTCTAGCCATTCTGTGAACTTTTCGGCGCAAGGGGATGGGCTGCGGGACCATGAAGGTTGCCATCTTGAATGGTGCAGGTTAAAGTCGCCAGAGAGAAGCAAACTTTCTTTAAAAGGGAGGGAGAGGAGATGGAGGGAATCAAGAGCGCTATCGCTGGTGGAGCCTGTGGGTGCGTTGTAGACGTTGATTATGTATAGCGACTTACCAGAGGGCGAAAGAAGTCGGAGAAAGAGCAGATCGCTAGAGAGTGCCGACTAACACTGTTCTAAACGGAGGCATGACCTCTTGCGTACATAGGACATCACCCGGGGCCGTAAGGACGTCCAGTCGTCGGTTGGCGAGAAGATCTCGAAGGAGGGATGGCGTTTTGTAATACACCGGGCTCGGTCACTATATATGTAAGGTTGTTGTATTAAGACAATATCGACAGACGCTAGGTTAGCTTCGTTGAGGGCTATCTCGTGCGCTTGAGCTCCTCGGCCGACATTTACTGATATGATTTTTAGTGAGCAGGTGCTTTGTTTGCGGCGGGACGAAGAGATCATTACAGTTGCGACTGGTCATTGCTCTGATCCTCCATGAGAACTTCATAGGGGTTAATAGAGTTTATTGATGCCGGCTGTGTTTGGCCAGTAGCAACAAGAGTTGCGGCCTTGTTTTGCGTGAGAGCGGGGATAGCCTTAAGCTTGACGCAGCCGGCTTCAGCTTGCTTACGCAGGCGAGCGTCTGCGTTAATCCGACGGATCGCGCTCACTTGCTCCTTCGACTTTGGTGGGCTTGAAGGCTTTGGCCGAAGCTCGCATTTTGGATCGTCAGCGGGGTGGGGTCCGTGGCAATTTATGCAGCGGCTGGGGCAGGTGTGGTTGTCAGTGGCTGCGCATTGGTCACCATGTTCCTTCTCAGAGTGTTTAGAAGATCCACAGAGGCGGCATCTTGGTTCTGAGGCGCAGGTGCGGGCGTTGTGCCATAGCCAGCACCGATTGCACTGCACTGTGGCACGGCGTTGGGGAAGGATTTTTGTCTGAGTTCGGCACCCAAAGAGAAAGAGGGTGCGTGGGAGACGGTTATGTATTTCAGGGAAACGGGCAATCCAGGTTGTGGAGGAGGATGCCGGAGTTTTCTCGTTGTCCCGCGACGCTGTAATAGCTGTCGGGGCCACCCCAGCCGCAGCAGAAAGGGCGTCATGCAGGGCAGCTTTGCTTTCTTTTCTAAAAATTTCAACAAAGTGAAGGATGAACAAAACTAACAACGTTCTGGAAAAGTTGTATCTTGATCGCGTGACGTGGTTTCATCTTCTGCTGGGCGGTTTGTTGCCTAATATTGTGCAGTTAGTCTTCCCAAAGGCGACAAAGAGCGTCGAAAATATATCCTTTACCTATGTTATCTGCCATTATATTTGAAAGTATATAGTAAAGTTGATTTCAATAATAACTGATTATAAAATGTGCCAAGTCAAATTTGGTTAAAGAAGCACTATTACCGATCGAATTCATTTTTATCATCGAAGTCACAGTTCAGGTTTAGTACTTGGAAAATCATGTGCTGCGTATGTTGATACAGCCTATCATATGCAGCAATAATATTACTTAGGCACGTGAGGCGGTAGAAGACATCACACAGTCATTCACACAACGCCTTTTAGCAGTTAACCAGCCCCGAGTTCAATTGATTCCGTATTTAATCTGCAGTCTCGCTACTTTATCTGGCGAGAGTATGGCGCCGCCTCTGGTCCCCAAGCGTGCGCTTCCCCCTGACCCACCAGACGCCGGGAATCGCGTCTCGAAACCGAAGTCTACGTCGAGTAAGAATTGCAGCAATAGCCTACCAGCTCGCTCGGCAATGAAATCCGCTGAAGCCAACCGTTAGGCCAAGGCAATCGAGAGAGCGCTCAGTGTGTCGAAGCTCTCCCCCGATGCTGGCGAAGCAATGGATGAAACAATGGATGAATTTCAGGACGTCCCATCGAGTGATACCACCGATAGCGTATGCGCCAATATTGATTTCAATACAACGGACAATGACTTATCCTCGAGTGAAAACTGGGACACTACCAGCACTCCACACAACTCTGCGTCTCTTATGGATGCCATCAAGGGGCTTTTGGACCTGACGAATGATTACTTACGAGAACTTGAGAACAAGCATCCTGGTGTTGGTGCTGACTTCCTCGCGCTGCTAGCAGATGGCGCATCCCGAGCCATGCGTGGCCAGCGCGTGTATGCTCCCATGCCGAACCGAAACAAGTCACTTTCTACTGGACATCAAACGAAATCGTGGGCGGAAAGAGCTGCCTGCCAAAACTCGGAACAGAAAGTCTTCTCCTTGAAGAAACCCACAATAAGAGCATCCACTCCCCAAGGACAAGGTAGTGAGGACCGTCGTATCATGATACGGCTAGGCCCCGATCATGAAGCTAGGAAGGCAGATTCGTACGAACTTCGACAAGCCATACAGAAACTTGTTCCGGACAGTACTTTAGTTTCTGATGTGTGGTCAGTGCCCTCAGGCGTTGCTATACTCGCACCGACCCCAGCGAAAGCTGCCACTATTCTACAGGCAAAAAGCGCAATTGAGAACCGCTTTGGGAATGCTCTTGTTGAACGACAAGAATCCTGGACGACATTTGTAATAGGGCCCATCAAGAAGAAAGTTCGATGTCACGATGGTCAGTCTGACAGACTCTGCGACCCCCTCGAGGGTCTCCTACAAGAGGAACTCGCGACTGTCCGTGAATCAGTTCCCATCAGATACATGAACTGGACCTTACGTTCTCAACAGAGTGAGGAGCCAACTGGCTACATTCGAATCTGCGTTCCGGAATGCAGAGCTAGTAGATTTCCCTCCAGACTCCGCGTCTTTGGTGCAGCAGTATCTGTACAAAGAATTCGTAAGCGACAGGAGGTCTTAACATGTACCAAATGTTATGGGTTTCACGCTTCCAGAACGTGTGCTAGGGCGAACAAATGCGGTGTGTGCGGGGCTGATGCACACGAGGGCCCTTGCACAAAACCTCCCAGGTGCTTAAATTGTAAGGGTCCTCACCCATCCACAGATATCTCCTGCCCCGCCCGTCCACGTCGCAGGAATGGGGTATTGGGCCGTCCGATGGGGATGCAACTTAAGCAGATCCGCGCCGCAGGTGGTAGAGAGTTCGCTAAGTCGTTGAAGCAAAAAGCTGCCACCGCCGACTAGACGCATACATCAAGCTCTGAGCCCGAATCTATCCCTTCATCACAATAAGAATGGTCAGGAGACAAAAACAGCGGAGAGCCGCACCTCTCCGCATTATGCAGGTGAATGTTGGTAGATCTTCTTCAGCACATGATATCGCACTTTCAATAGCAAACGAAAATCAATTAGACATCATACTTATACAGGAGCCCTGGATTTTCCATGATCTCTCCAAGCAGATATCCAAGGCCCACAAAGCATTCGAATCGTTCTCCCCACTTTCGACCTGGCACTCCCGACCCAGGGCATTCACCTATGTCCGAAAGGGAGCCAAACTAAGACCATTTCAGGTTGCTGCGGACTCATCCCGAGACATAGTGCAGATCTTAGTGACTCTCGGAAATAACGCAAAATTACCAATATGGAATATCTACAATGCCCCTACGGGGTCAGAGGGAGCAGGAGAGGGTCTGTCCGTACTTCTCAGTGGCACAGATTCCCCCTACTTTGCAGGTGGTGACTTCAACCTCAGACACCCACTTTAGGATTCAAAAGTCACTGAATCACGATCCTCCTGCACAAAACTCATTGATTGGTATGGTTGCAAAGGCCTCAGACTCCTCAATCCGACCAACACACCCACACATAACCGCGG
The DNA here is from genome assembly GCA_028751805.1 of Podosphaera xanthii. Lineage (NCBI taxonomy): Eukaryota > Fungi > Ascomycota > Leotiomycetes > Helotiales > Erysiphaceae > Podosphaera > Podosphaera xanthii. Next base: position 4,597,546 of record JAPWIX010000010.1, on the reverse strand, counting down.
GGGCACGCTCGACCTGGCCTTCTGTACAGATGAGAGCGCAACATGCGAAATTCGAACAGATCTACACACCACATCCGATCACGAGACCCTGGTTTCGACCTTATGTTGGGACCGACGAACTACTTCTGACTCCAAGTTGCAGTACAAGGCGTTGGATAGTGAGCTTTTTCTAAAACTTTTGGGCAACAACCAAAGTTTTACTGCGATCACGTCCCTGGAGGAACTAGAAACGGAAGCCAATAATGTTATAAATTTGATTCATACTGCACTACATGGTGCCTGTCCTAGGAAAAAAGCGAGAAACTTTGGTACTCCGTGGTGGAATGATGAATGCCGACGGGCGGCTCACGACTACCATAGAGCTCGTCGAGTAGGCCCTGCATCTTTCGAAAAGTTTGAACTCCAGAGGGTCGTTCGTCAGGCAAAGAAAAATTACTGGAAATCACGCATTGAAGACTCAAAGACACTTACTGATGTCTACAAGGTGGTCCGTTGGCATAATGCCGCCCCTAGATATCAGTCCCCACCTCTCCGTAGCGATAGCTTGAGAAATCCGGTATTCGACCCATATGCCAAAGCTCGACTACTACACGAGGCCCTACTATGTAGGCACCTCGAGGCCGAAGATATACCGCCGGATACCCCTACGGTCCCATGCCGTAGCATCCATTGGGTAGCAATTTCTAATCTGGAGGCGTTTAAAGCAACATGCCAAGTCACTCAAACAACCCCCGGTGAAGATGAACTAACCACTTCTGTACTGCGTCTAACCTGGCCGGTCTTAGGTGATCGTATCACCAATTTATTTAATCACTGCATCAACCTTGGGACCCATCCACGTGCGTTCAAAACAGCCACGGTGATTATTCTCACAAAATCCGGGAAAAGAGATCGAACTCTTCCGAAGTCGTATCGACCAATAGCTCTGCTATCTTGTCTAGGAAAAGGCCTTGAGCGACTTGTCGCCCGCCGTGTTTCCTACTTGGCACTTAAACATAAGATTCTTGCCCGCGATCAATGTAGTGCAGTCAGGAAACGTTCAGCCGTTGACCTTACCACTGCACTTCTCTGTGATGTGCGTGAAGCGTGGGGAAAAAATAGGGTGGCTGGCTTGCTCACAGTCGATGTTAAGGGAGCATTTGATGGAGTTCTTCGCAACCGTCTGATATCCAGACTACGCTCCCAAGGCTGGCCCAACAGTCTCATCCAATGGGTCTTCTCTTTTTTATCCGAGCGGCAGGTACGTATCCGCTTGGACCACATTACAACTGAACCGTTATCTATCCTGTGCGGACTCCCACAAGGATCTCCTGTTTCACCGATCTTATTTCTTCTCTATATGGAACCACTTCTAAGACTGTCGCGTGGACGCTTTGGCTACGCCGATGATGCTGCATTCCTCTCATCAGGTAGAACATTAAAAGAATGCCAGACAAAGCTGCAGAAACAGTTGGATCTCTCGCTGGTCTGGGCAAGAGAGAATGGGGTTCTATTTGATATGCAAAAGACTGATCTGATATACTTCCATAAAAAACGGAAATTCGTAGAGCCTCCATTACAGGCAGGAAACATTGAAATCACTGCGAAGGAACTTGTTAAGTGGCTCGGGATTTATTTTGACAGAAAGCTTTCGTTCCGGGAACACATACGACTCGCCTGTCAACGATCCCGAGTAGTAACAGATCATGTGCGTCGAATAAGCAACACCAACCGTGGTGCGTCTCCCGGCCTGCTTCGGCAGGCTGTTCAAGGCTGTGCGTTTGCAACTCTATTGTACGGAGCGGAAACTTGGTACAGTCCCCAAACCTCGCAGTGGGCTCTAAACCAAGTGCAAACCGCCATTAACCGGGCCGCCCGGGCAGTACTCCCAGTCTATAAGACATTTCCTATTCCGGCGCTCCTACGCGAAACAGGTTGGGGGCCAGTGAATGCTTGGCTAGATCGCATTCATGATCGTATAGCCGTAAGAATTGCCGCATCTGACCCTGGGCATCCCCTTCGTCATAGGTGGAACTCTTCCCACTTCGCCTGGATTCGTCGACGCCAGAAGTTAGAGTTATCTACTGACACTTACAAACCACCATGGATGCAATTCGATCGCGAATCTCTGGCACTACAAGTTGGTGCATCAGGACGCCTTAACGGCCTTGAATCTTACGAAAGGTGGGCACGGGAACGTAACCCACTCGACCTGACGGTCTTCTCAGACGGCTCAGTAAACAAGGCTGGCAAACCAGGAGCTGGGTACTGTGTCTACCGGGGCTCGCAAGAAATTCTCTATGGAAAAGTACCGCTTGGACATACCGCACAAATCTACGACGCAGAGATTATTGGGGCAGTCGCTGGCCTCCGGGCTGCCTGCTCTCACTTTATGGCCCGCTTCGCGACTAACGTAGCGGTGTGTCTAGATAATGAAGAAGCCGCTATTCGCCTTCACAGCGGTTGGCTCACCCCCTCAAGCTCCCATCAAATTACGGAATTTCAGAATCTCCGTGAAACCTGGGCACGCAGAGAAAGAGCTGCGGCCGCCAACATCGGAAATGTTCAAATAAGGTGGATCCCAGGCCACAAAGGAATTGCTGGGAATACACGTGCGGATACCCTAGCTAAGCAGGCCTGCAACTCGGAGACAACTAGGTCCGAGGCTTCAATCGCAAGTGCATATAGGCTACTAGAAGAAAGATACAATGAAGCCTTAGCCTCATACTGGGACCTGAACGCGCCTAAGCGATACAAGGACCTCCAAATCGGGATGAGCTCGCGTATCCCGGCAGAATTATTCATAATCCCAAGGCGCAGTTTAGGGTCACTTCTCTCTGCTCGCTCTGGACATGGCGATTTTGCAGAGTACCATCGTCGATTCAACCATAGCGAGGCTAATTTGTACTGCTCCTGCGGCCGTGAAAAGTCTCCAGAACACCCATTCTCCTGTCCGCTTTCAAGGCGAGAGGGCAGCCGACCAAAAAATCCGACTGGGCGCTGCTTAGAAGATCACGTAAAATGGACTCTCAGCACGAAGGACGGTGCTCAAGCCTTTCATAATTGGATGCTAGCAGTCAGGCCTTATGAACTATGACCCTTATGATTCTTATAAAATTCGAGATACTTAGTATATTCTTGGGGGGAAAAAAAAAAAAAAAAGATTAAGTTTTTATTGGTGGTTGGGGGGCGAACATAATGCGGTCGTACATTCTGTAGCCGCGGCCAGATATACTTTGTATTGTGCATCTGCGCACACTTGGCCGGGAATTAAACATTCCCCAGCAGCTCTAGACCCACTTGGGTTGCTTGTGTAGATAATTTCGATGTTATTAGACAACTTGACACGCTTGGTGGCTTACAGCCGCGCAAGCACGCCAATCGTCCCATGGGAGACAAGAGGCCGGGTCAATCCCGCGAGCCTACTTGGCGTTAACCGTTGATAATAATAATAATAATAATAGGCACGTGAGGCTGAGAAGTGTCGAGGATATCACTTGTTTGTCTAGATTTAGCAACAAAAAAGTCAGAAAGATTAAGCCAAACCCAAAAAAATCATCCGCTTCGATTACGTAATACGCGACCAAGACAGCTCGGGTAACTACGCTAGACCCTAACATTCTTCGATGAATGTAATTGACAATTCTTGTAATAATTGAGCTACCACTCCGCTAGATATCCATCAATTCCAGAATTCTTTCCAACACAAATACGTTTTCTTTGAAATAAAAGCAAAATCTAACGTGATTTTAACATTTGAAGAGGTGGTGCTATCTACAGTGCGACAGCAGCTAGAACGAGTGTTATTCGTATATCATTGTGTGCAGTGTGATCAATCCAGGGGCTCTCAGAGATTCGTAGCCCTAGAAAGTGAAAAAACTTGTTTCCTGTAACGACTTTCTCTCATTGCATCTTAATAGTTGAGTTCTTTTCAAAGATCAATAACTCGTGGAATTTCTATTCGTTATTAGGGCAAGACAAAATGCTGCTTGGGGATAACTTGTGAGGATCACAAGATATATCAACGTATCTATCCTCAGAGTAGATAATGCTTGTTCCTGACGTTGAGGTGGCCAACAAATACAGCGGAATTTGATCGACTTCTAATGATGGCAGTAGATTTCCGGCAACATTACGAAAAAGAAATGCAAAGATGTTGCGTAATTCTTTTTACAATCCGATACGATAAGAGCATTACGTTTATTCTAAGCACAATTGGTGCTCAGTGATGCTGATGTCTGTAGTGCTTGTCCAGCCGGATAGTTCCTATGGTCTCGAACTTCATATCTGTCAGATCCCGTGTTTCTGTCACCACTGAGCTCACAGAAACATAGATATGAGACACAGTCATTACCGTCTTCTTCTGCAGTTATTTGGTGCTTTGCAAGAGATTCAGGAGGCCACTAAAACTAGGACACCAGTTCGTCATTTGCGGCACGTACCAAGCTCTGAAAATATGTCTGTGCTTTAGAGAGTAAATTGAGATGACAGCTGGCACCTGCACAGCCTCAGTCTGCTCAGACGTAGAAGCTAACGCAGGGACACGGACGAGGCTTTCTAAACATCCACGAATAAACGACCTCAACTTGGACTCTTGTGCTAACACTCTGACTACATGTACGCCTCCTACTATTATTACTAATACATGTACGATCAATCATCATCAATTGATGAGAGACATCCTTCTTTGCTGGATAAGATCATCATCTAACTAATTTGGGATCTGGATGAGTGGTTGGACAAGCACCATCAGTTGATCCAGTGGGGAGAGGCGGGTGGTTAGTTACCGATGGATAACAGTCCCGCCTGCTCAGACCACTAAAGTAGTTAGAATCGGCTAAATCTTACTTTCCTAGTAAAGTACTCCGGCATAAGTACAAGCTTTATACCTCGTCTCATACAAATTTGTACTGAATGAGGTATAAAGTTTATGCTTGTGCTAGAATACTACATATACTAGTACGAGTACATGTATCAGTAGTTCAGGTCGTAACCCACGAACATCTCCCAAAACCCAATTATAAATACCATTCACGGCCATTCTACCTACGTGTCAACATTTATATATATATATATATATATATAGATAGATACAGTAGAACCTGTCAAAACCCAAAGTGGGTCTCAGGTATAATTATTGAAAAGATTGATACAAATTTATCCGTTTATATTTGCATTACTTACCCCTACTCGCAAAATAACATCCAAGAGTAAGTGTTGCAAAAGTAGGTACAGGGGCTCAGGGGTAAGTGAAGGCAGCTGGAAATTTTATATACAGGGGTTATTAAAATTAAATTAAATTTTTCTATTATCCTATTTCGGCGCCTGAAGGCCCACGTAGGTATTTTTCGGAAGATACGTATTCTTTGTTATAGAACGACTCATTTTGACGTTTGGAACACTCATACTCAGATTTCATTTGCAGATACCACTACGAGAATAACGCCTTACGACATGTACCCTCTTCCGTGAATACCCACCACAGGGAAAAGCGAGAAAAACCTGTGGCTATCTGAGCATGCTTTCGTCATTCTACGAATACAGCATCACCGCGAGAGAAGTGGTGTGAGGGTCTTGCTGGATTCGAACCAGCTTTCTCCTGTCTCAAGTGGGGCATGTGTCCAAGCTACCCAGACTCTACTTGGGAGAACGGCCTGGACGGTGTACCACTGCACCATCCGACCCATACAGGGGTTATAATATGGAAATATCCTAGCCATGCTATACAATTTTCTAGGTTAGACGAGATCATATCATCTAATCTTTCACACCGATTTCATTTCATCGGAAAAGCCACTGAAAAATCTACGGCTGCATCATTGTTAATTAAACCATCTTACAGATGTTAGAAAAAGATAAAGTTATCGAACGCCATTCGCAATTCAGCACAAGCCTCCCGAGCATCTACTTTAGAATTACTATCCTCTAATCATGAATACTCAAGCTACTTTACAAGGTCAAACTCGTGCCTCATGTCTCAGTCGAGATCAAAGACTTGAGGCATGTGTAGAATTCTGGTACTGAACCAGGCACTTATTCGAACTGATTTTCCCCAGATACTTGCACTGTATCGGACGGGATTCTCGTACAAATAAATTGCGACTCAGTTAGGAGTAACATATTCACAAGACAAGAACACTGTTCAATCTGGTCGTGCATCTCCTAAATTAAGGACTGGACGCCCTCCTAAACTTTCTCTTAACCAAATCGATCAGTTGGAAGAATTCATCTGCAGTTCTCGCGAGGCACGACAATGTTCTTATCTAGAACTGTCAGTTCATTTCTCCTCATGGGCTGCCGGAGAAAGTGCAATCCGTAGTGCACTCAAGGGAAGAGGGTACTCTCGATGCCTTTCGAGAAGGTCTCCACCGTTATCAGAGAATCACATGATGGCACGGAAAGTATGGGCAGAGCAACGCCTTCAATGGCAAGAACAAGGGTGATCGCAAGTACTTTGCAGCGACGAAACTTGGATTAATGACGGACCTATTATGAAAAGTTTTTTGGTTAGTCACAGTCTAAGAAGAGAGGAGAGGCTTATGATAATAAGTGTGTCGTTGATCGATACCGTAAGAATAATTCTTGGATGTTTTGGGGTAGTTTCGCCGGAATCAAGAGAAGCTCTTGTGTTTTCTGGGAAGCCGATTGGGGCAAGATGACCTGAGAAGGCTGTCGCCAACACATCCTTCCCATTGTTGTGAACTGGCACAGAAACAGACGGCAAGAGATAGGTCGTGCATATTTATTTATGCACGACAATGCGCCAGTACACAAAGCACCTCCCGCAAGAGATTATCTCATGGCACATGGAATTCAACCTATTTCATGGCCAGCATACTCCCCAGATCTAAATCCAATTGAGAATGTGTGAGGTATGATGAAACTATACATTCAAAATGTATATCCAGATTTTGAGGGGGGGAGGCAGCGGAGTAAAGCAGAGAATGGCCGAATTATACCAAAGGCCTGGTACAACTGTACAACAGAAGATAAGCTTCCATCACTCATTCTAAGCATGTCAAAGAGATGTGAAGAGGAAGTTAGAGTTCAAGGGGGTCCAACTTCATATTAGGAACACTTTGTATATTAGAATCTTGAGATAAATCTATCGAAATCCTTGATATTATCCTTGATGTGGATTTCTCAAGACACCATTCAAAATTTAGCCAAGAGTGACATACTGTCTTTACTTTCGTCGCCAAGAAATCTCTCAGCTTAAATTGATAATCAGGTTTTGAGCTTATCTTAATATGGCCTCGCTTAGAAAAGATCAATAAAGGAAACTGCCAGATTGGTATAGAAATCGGCAACTAAAAACCCTGCAAAGACATACTGCCTTCACTTACCCCTGAGCCCCTGTGCCATCAATTCCATAACTATTAACAATAATTAAACCCAAGACCCACTACGGGTTTGGATAAGTTCTACTGTACCGGTAAAATGTTAGAGGTAGCCCTTGCACTAATTACAAGCTGTCTATGAACGAGAACTTTTTACATATAAATAACTGCGGTGTTGGCCTCTACTGCCAATACAGGTCACGCGCGATACTCTTCGACCCATCGATGGATAGGTAAACCTAGTTAATCCTGCTGCCGAGGTTGATTGAGGATGTGCAACTGTGTCTAAGTCGGACTATTCACATGTAGACTGTACTCATGACTGTCCATAAAAGCAGGACATTGCAAGAGCGGCATGATGGAAGCCGTCACCAAACTCTTAGGTAACTGCCAGTACCAGCTGACATGTACACTGGTACATGAATTCACGGCTGGGCTTACTCTGTCCAAATAAGCTCGGTTGAATGTTGAAGTTTTGTGCGAGTGTGATGTATTTCTCCGCATAATAACCGTGCGGACAACATAAATGGAACATCCTCCAATCTATGTATTGTATTTGGACAGGAATGACACTTACGCTGGCGGTAGCTGGCTATACATATGGATAGCATTATCTACTGATAAATATACCAGTACACATTCTAGTATCAATACAGTCGTCCCTCTCTAACTCGATAGTGGGACCCGGTATAAGTGTTGAAAAGATTCATTGTAACTTGGACTTTTATATTTGCAACACTTACCCTTACAGGTTATTGTGCGTGCAGTGGTAAGTATTGCAAATGTAAATGGTTGAATTTCGAGGAATATTTTCAACACTTATACCGCTTATATTTACAATACTTACCCATGCATGCAAAATGATTTGTAGGGGCAAGTGTTGCAAAAGTTAGTACGAACTAAATGAATAAATATTAACAATAACTAAACCCAGGACCTACTATGGGTTTTGACAGGTTCTACTGTATAAATTTGTTCATGGAAATCGCACTACCAATTTCAGTGAATACTTATTTGCAGGGGCTAGAAACGCTCCAAGTTGAAACCAACCTTTGACGTCGCTAGCAAATATTGCAAGGGTATGATCTACAAAAGTGATACAGTAAAACTTCTCTAACACGATAGTGGGTCCCGGTATAAGTGTTGAAAATATTTATTGAAATTCAACCATTTATATTTGCAATACTTATCCCTGCGCGCAAAATAGCCTGTAAGGGTAAGTGTTGCAAATATAAATGGATGAATTTTAATGAATATTTTCAACACTTATACCGGGACCCACTATCGTGTTAGAGAAGTTTTACTGTACAGTAAAGCCCCTCTTAGCTAATAGTGGGTCCCGGTATAAATGTTGAAAAGATTCATTGTAACTTGGACCTTTATATTTGCAACACTTACCCTTATAGGTTATTTTGGGTGCAGGGGTAAGTATTGAAAATAAAAACGGTAAAATTTCTATGAATCTCTTCAGTAATTATACCGGGACCCACTATTAACTAAGAGGGGTTCTACTGCATCATCTTTGAACGTTACTAACTCCCACCAACTAGTATATGGCTTAGCGACATAATATAGATAAAATACAAGCCAAATAAGGGTACCTTGCTACTCTATAAGGTATTTTAGATGGGCTTAGCGGATTCGAGGTAAAGTTGAATTATAGTCTCGACTTTTGCACGTTCAGAGATGGTCTGTCCGGACCTCTAGAGTTTTGTCATGAGCTATATATAGACTGGGCAGGGGATGGAGAAACATACTTCTGAAAGGTTAAATTGTTAAAAACGCGATCGATTATACAGTCTGTGAAATAAGGATACAAAGGTCTGGGAATGACGACAGAGGTGGTGTTAATGGTGGTTTGGAACTGATGGATATATGGCTGTTGATATCTGAGTGATTTTATGCCTAAACATTCGCAAAAAACAAAAAATTTATAATTTGTTGGCCAAGGACTAAATGATGTTACCTAGGTTTTATTGGAAGCATCACGATTCCTTTGGCAGATTATACGTTATGTGGGCTTCTCAAGTATATGTAGCAGGGCTGGTACATGTAATAAGTATCCATTCTAGTTCCCCCTATCATTTAGATCCAGTCTGTATCCCACGGCAACGAGAATAATTTTTTTGGCTACAATGTCAGATAATATAGAGAAAATTTCGATGTACACGTACATGAATATCTAGAGAGAGCAAGCACTACGACTGATAGTAGATTGTACCTTACCAGGAACAAGGCTGCACGTCAAACGTGGAACCCGAGAGCTGGATCAGTGCAAGACCCGTCCGTGACAGGAACCGATCCCAACCCCAGTTATAATTCCCACCCCCCACTATTATATCAAGTCACAAAAAGCCGGGTGTGCAATGTGTCTTGGGCTTCTACATTTTAACCACTAAAAAAAATCGTGAGCCTCGCCACGTTCACCGATCCGGCAGAACAACCACCATCAAACGCCCTGTTCCATAACTCTTTTCCATTTGCCCCACGCAAGAATAATTATCATTTCTTGACCTATCCGATTTGCCAATAATAACCGTATCCGTCCGTAAGGCCCTGACCGCGGTTGAGTTTCCGCAAACATATTCTCGAAACAACAGTTTTAGGTTGATAGCTTCCTGGGGAGGTGCGACTTTCGACGGGTGAAGAAGAAATTGACTTCAGTTTCTTCATGACCAAGATAAGACCAGGCACATAGAAATATACGATTGATAATTGTATGTTTTTCTTGACCCAATCAATTTTGATGGTAGCCAATCGAACGAAGATGGCTCTAGCGGGCATTTAAATCAGTCTATTTCGCGTGATTGAGTGATGTCTAGGTGATTTTTCAGGAGTATCATATTAACGAACCCAACAGAAAAAACTCGAATTCAGTTAAGAGGCAATTTCTATGGAACTTCATTTCGCCATTGAATCCGATTATCCTTGAGATTGGAAAGAAGACCTAGACGCCAGCTACAGAGACTAACAAATTGTCAGACGATCAATTGACAGGTCGGAAAGAAGAATCAGAGGCCTATCCAGATACAATCGAGGCTGAACTAATTGTATCTGTTTGCACTAGAAGCGCCGAGTAGTACAAGACAGTATCTCTGTGGTCTCGGGTTACGCGGGGACAAGATCAAGTGCTGGATGTCTGCTGTTGCGATTTTTGCGAGTAATAGTTAAGGTCAGTTACTGAACTCTCATCGTCAATCACCGAATAAAACATAATCCCTAGATTTGTTTCTGAACTGTATGGTCCCAGATATTTATCTATGATCCAAATGAATTTTTACAATTTGAAGTCGAGATGACGAGACTAACTTGAGCGCTGGTCCGACACAGAGCATTTATTTTGCGCGAAAAGTAACGAGACGGGTTTGCTGATTTCACAACACAAAATCCATTACACTTGCGAATGCACTCAAAAAAATAACTGTTGCGAAAATTTCCGAGAAGACCTTACCTACGGCGAATATCAACTGGTTCCATCTACCTCAGCTTGGGAGAACGCATGCACGCTCTAGGAGCCGACACCGCTTTTCAAGGACAGCCTAATTCTGGTTCGTATCCAACCTCTCAACCCTTAAAGATGGATATCAAACAGATCGTCAATTCCAAAGCAAAGGGAGCGGCAGCAGCAGCTGCTGCTGCCAAGAATGGTGCCCAACATGACTTACATCTCCTACATACCATTTCACAAGTCAATGATTTACCCTTATCGGAAACAGGATCAGAACGTGATAACTCTTCGCATCACTCCGAAACCTCACGATACTCGACGACCAGATCTACAAATCAGATGAACACTATAAATAATGCGCCTCCCGATCTACGATACCCCTCTCCAGCCCCAATGCCAAACTCAGTGCCCATGCTACACCAGCCATATCGTTCCGATAGTTTCGATAACAACATGACGCCTCAGGTAACTCCAAAACCCGAAGAAGGTCGTAGGCAAGAGACAGCCGTTGCGCAAAAAGCATTTCCCTGCAGCTCTTGCGGAAAGGGATTCGCTAGGAGAAGCGATCTTGCAAGACATGGTAGGTTAATTATTACGTCTATAATCACTTTAACTTATTTTTAATTCGTGTCTAGAGCGTATACACAGTGGTGTTCGGCCTCACGTCTGTCAATATCAAAATTGTGGAAAGCAGTTCATCCAAAGATCAGCCTTAACGGTCCACATAAGAGTTCACACTGGCGAGAAACCTCACATGTGTGAAAGATGCGGAAAGGTAGGTGAATTATCAATCCCTTCAGACAATCAGCTTACTAAATACCACTAGCCCTTTAGTGATTCAAGCTCCCTCGCACGACACCGGAGAATACACTCTGGTAAAAGACCTTACAAATGTCCGTATGCCGATTGTCAGAAGACCTTTACACGAAGAACCACCCTCACACGGCACCAAAACCATCACATCGGGACAGTTGAGGAGGCAGCAGCAGCCACGGCCGCGGTGTTAGCAACTCGAGGTGGAACTAATACTCACAGTGAGCGTCTTCGCTCAGAAGGAGAACCATTTTCTAATAACGTTTCTCCAATTTCAACACCATCGCCAGGACAAAGACCACTCTCGACACCTCCACATACTGACCTTGCGCCCATGCATAGTAACATGCATAGAAATCCAGTCGAACTCTCCTATCTAAATAGTAGCTCCCTTCCGAGCCTTTTGCGCAGTGAGTATACAATACAAAGCCAGGCCCCAGCCATCTCAAACAACTTTTCCAATGGAATGCAGCAGAGACCGACGTCGCACCCCACCGGCTATGGCCCACCATCTATTCTTGAACCACCCGCTAATAATCCAAGCGAACGACAAAACGGGGGCAGCCAAAGTGGGAGTCCTCATGTAAGTAGTGGTGGCTGGCAGTCGCCAGCTCATAATCTGCCATCTCCTTCTGCAAGCAATGGCTACTTCTACCCGGACCCTGATCCATACGGTTCGGGAAACATGGTTCAGCAAACTTATTACCCCAACTCTAACATGCGCCAACCGGGTAGCACAGAACCTGAAGCTTATGATGTGAAACCTCGAATTAACGAGATGTGGACTGCTGCTCAATGAGAATGTCATTTCAAACAGCTCTACTCACAAAACCTCGGTTATCTACTATTTCGATTAGGAGGAATCACCCGGCTTGATAAACCGAGGCAATAAGTGGATGGAGATGAATGAGCCGAATTAGAGCATTGCTCACCATAAACTAGACCGCTGAGTATAAGACATGCGTCCATACTTGATGTTTCTTCAATCTATTTATTACATCTTACAGAAGAATACTCATTTCATTGCGCATATTCAATACACAGAAATGGATTCCTTGTACAACTATTATGATATATAGTTTTTTGTGGAATTATCTATGGAAATCTGCGGCTTGCTGCTAGCTTATTGCGCCGCCATTTATCTCATTCAGCCACGAGGACTCTATTTACTCATATCATCTCTAAAGTCTCGTCTTTTGTGGTGCCATATGAATCTACTGTTTATCGTCAAATATATTCATCATTTACTTCCTTGTAACAATCAATCATAATTTCTAGACATCTGGTGATTAGGGCTACGGACTTCTGCTAGCCAAGGGGAAAGGATACAGTGCCTCTAAACTGAACTCGGTTTCAATTGAAGATATGAGCTTTATTCATGTTATATTTCTCTTAAATTCCGTGAACGAAAGTCTCGGCAACTATTTTCACTGTTTAAATTGACATCAAAGGCAATGTTTGTACAATGGCACTGGAGTATGATTTAGGGGAGAAAAGGGAATCAATGATCAAAGAATCGAGATAGACTAATTGAGATGGGATTATCTTTAATGTACAAACTTTTTTCTAATCCCGTCATCCTAATAGCGTCTATAAGTACCTCAACTCGACTTAACGTAGTGATGATCATCTTTGACCGAGAAATACTGTGCTAACTTACTATCAAGTACGTGCGTCTTGTGTCAGTGGTGAAATCCTAAATTTAAGACCAGGAGATCACTTCCATGATCTTAGACTCGTCAACGTCCGCAAGCTTATTGAAAGCTGAGCTAAATAGCTTTTCAACTTGCGGGCTCATACCTTATCAAAGCCAATACGCTGATGAAGCGTCAATATGTTTAGATAAGTACGGTACGATCTCTCTTTCATCCGAACTTTATAGGTTAAGTTACTTATGCATCCTCTAAAATCTTCGAACGAGCTGATTACTAGTCGGCTCGGGTACAAAATTAGTCTCTTTATAGATAGAAAGGCCATAGGAGAGTCTTGTAGGTATCAACTCGCGCTACCACGGTCTTTTTATGGAGATTTCATTCCGACTCAAACTCCGTCTCTCCGAAGCTTGAGACTTGGAGTAACGACAAGGAGTGAGAAAGAATGATAGAATTGCCCGCCGCAGCAACAAGGTGTGATAACCTGATTATTCACGGAAAACCCAAGGGTCGAGAGGTCTTGCTACGCGACAAAAGGAATCTCGTACGTGGAAGCTAACGCGAGCGGATCTTGTTACCATAACTACGATGATTGAGTCGAAGTAGACCGCCTGATGGCAAAGAAGTCCCGCTGGTTGAGATGAGTTGTATCATTCGAGCAACTTCAGCGAGGGATTGTCTCCCTTAGCGCTGGATATTGGTGCGTGGAAGACGTCCGACGACAATGAGATATATATCTCTACATGTCAATAGATTACATCTCCCGTGTAGGTTGAGTATTCTAAATTGGTCCGTTTAGTCCTGTGCCATTGAGCAGCATCTCCTTGCGTTGGCGCATCTTGGAGGTAATTTGCTGGAGGCGGGCTGGGAGGGACATCAAATTGCGGCAGTTCTTCGAGTCATGAATTTTTCTCTAAGAACGGCGTAGCGAATGTAGTTTGGGCAATCTAGCCTAGTCGAGGGAAATCATCTTGCCAAGGCATGAGACTAAGTCACTATAGACGGCTCGTATGGTGTAATAGTAGTCAGCCAGCTAGCGCGCGGAGTAGCTGTTTGACCGATCATGAGAGGTATGCGATCTGCTTCGATGATGGCTTTGTAACTTTGATACTTTTGACGATGCATCCGACTCAGTCAAGGCGAAAGTGGAAACGTGTTTCCATGCAACTAGCTTGGCGCGTATCCGGATTTGAGCTTTATTCTGTGGCAACTTTGTACGATTTATCATCTACATGAAGATTCATTCGAATAGCTCCCCAGCAGCCAAGATGGTGCCCTTTTCAACTGTGATGAACATCAACAGCCTCACAAGTCTCAAGTAGCGTGATAAACCGTGAATAGAATTCGGGTTCATAAGCTGTGGTCCTTCACACTCAAGGGGCAGATTTTGTAGACCAGCAAATAAACTAACACAACGAAGCTGCCATATAGAGACCACGTCGACAATCGTCATAGGTCGAACGACAGTCACAAGTTATTTGTGGGTACATTAACGATGACAAGCGGGTGATCGCAAGCGAACATATTTGTCTCTGGACAATCCAAATTCGCCATCCACCCTTTACCGTACTAGTGTATGTCATTATTCGGCCGGATAAATGTTATTCCCAATATATAGCCACACTAATGCCAAGAGGATGCCACAATTCAGGAAGACAGACAACCCAGGTGTTGCATGCGACGTACTCTACAGCATAGTGAAAGAGTAGATTTACATCGGCAATACAACCTACTGTCACGTCTTCACATTAGAGTAGAACTCGGCTGCAGCGAGCGAGCCGAATTATGGGCAAGACTAGAGAATCTAGACCATGCTATAAATGGTGACAAAGTATGAATGTGGACTAGCCGTGCCCTTAGGGAGAGAGCCGGGAAGCAAAAATCGAGCTTGAAATGTAATGGTCTGAACCGGTGCGCATGTGCATGGATATGAAAGCCGGCTTGACGAGCGCCGAGACGTAATGCCTATAAGCCGTCTTTTCCAACCGAGACCGGGTGCGCACTGATGGGTTAGAATCAACGACGTAACTTGTCTGATGTCACCTTCAGGAAATCATCCGGTGGATTCCCGTAGTCGATCGTCCTGGGCTAAGCCTGACAGAGCGAAATGCCTCAGACTAGTGACAGAGAACCGAGCTTGGGTAAAAAGGTAGTTTAGCGTACATCTGAGGTGATTTGTAAGCAAGGGGTTTCGTGCACAAGACGCGTTTGTAGACAGAGCTAGGAAATATCATCCCATTTCAGACTAGAACTATTTTGTGGTGACCTACGCAGGGGAGCATGACGAACAGCATCTCCTAGTTTTTCAGTAAAAAAGTACCAGAATCAGATTTCATATAGTCAGCATTTTTCTCAGTTTCAGCCAGCAGTAAAAGCAGTTTTTATCCACGAATCTATCGTTTTCAAACAGCAGCAGAAGCTAGAGTTGTGTCGCAGTTTCCTTCAAATCATTGTCACTCTAGCATTCATCCATCCAACAGACTTTAAGCCTAAATTCCTTCAGATTACAGCCCAAGAATTCCGAAGTCAAGAAAGACCGCTCTCGTCGGCCTTAGAATCTCAGAGAAGTTGAAGAAATATTAGACTTCAGATCGCATCGTTTGTTTCAAACTTCTAGCTATCGATCCACCCGACTGAACAGTAGTTTTGGGAATCAGTGAATTCTCAGCCTTTTCAAGAAAAATTAAGACACTCTAGCAGACGCGATTGTATGCCAGATTTTGGGACGATACGTCGCACAGCTCGGCCATACGACTTTTCAAGCGAAGAAAGCTCGTCTGGAGAAGAAACCAGACCAGGGCCAGCTCAGCTTCTTGAGAGTGACGTCACCGAAAAAAAGCTCCCAGCTCGAGAACGCCTTTAGAAATTTTCATCTAACTGATACTCAACTTACGCAGCCTATAAATAAAGATAACGATAAGATGGCCGCACAAATGCCAACTCTGCCAAACTTCACGATGACTCCTTTCGATGGCACAGGAGCGGGAGCTCGATTCCTAATGACTCTGAGTATAAAGCTTCAGGGTGTCGACACCCAAGCTTGGCCAGGCTTGTGGATACAAGCTATATATATCCAAGTCACTGGGGCGGCTGCGGTTTGGATGGATACAACCCCGCACATTGCGGCCTTGGTGCAATCGTTAAGAACAGTGACTGTGGCTCAAAGAGAAGCCTTTGACAGGGAGTTCACGGAGCAGTTTCCCGGGGCTTGGGTAGACCCAACACAGCCTCCTACCCATCTCGAATTGTCTACATTTAGAAAAAGATCAGATGAAACCCTTCAACAGTACCAGACTAGGGCGAGAGAACTCTGGCGCAGGATTGTCGAGGCCCCAAATGTTGCGGGAGTAAAAGGAATTGCTTCTTCTATAGCGTACCAAGTCTTCGTTAGCGGCTTTATCAACGGCATCTACGACGAGTTGCTAAGAGTCCAAGCAATAAGCCAGGGAGCGATGTCGGCACCAATCATTCCAGAGGCAATCGAGATAATTAATAGGGCATACCAGACAACAGCCAGCCTAATTCTTTATTCCCAGAGAGCAGAAATCCCAGCCTGGAATGCAATCCAGAACCATACTCCTGCCCAAGGTAGCGTGAATGCGGCCAGCCAGGCCCATCAAGGCCATAACTTGGGAGTCTGCTTCCCCAACCCCTCTATACCGGCAAATCTTCTCTATCCACTGGGAGTCGGGTTTCAAGCGCGGCCTAACGGACATGGGAATGCTGTAGCTAATTACCCAAGGTCAATCCCTAGCCAGCTACCACCTGCCCAACATGCTCTGCCAGCACCGAGTCGTCCACAAGATACACCCGCCCTGCAGCCTTACCCTCAGCAACAAAGTCACAGGAGTCCACAGCCGAATGGCTACGCCGGACCATCGCAGCCACCGCAGAATACAGATCGCCGACCCATGCCTCACAAGTATGTCAACCCTAGATTTAACCCAATGACGTCGAGGGTTCCAGTGGTGAACGGCTCAGAGAGAATGGCTCGCCATTGTACAAGCTGTGGGAGAGACGAGGGCCACTCTTATCGGGCTTGTCCAAATCCGCGACTCAGTGAAGATGAGAGCAATACTATTTACAATATCATTGCAGCTCGCCACAACCAGAGGTTCTTCGGCACAGAGTTTCCCGAAGTAAGATCAGTCCAGTTCGCTCCCCAACAACCCCAAAACTACGAAGCGAAGAGGACGTACGGACCTCCACGCCCAGGTTCGCCATATCCACAAGAAGCAGTAGCAAACAGAGAGGAGGAATATGCAGATTGGCCAACCGTCCGTTTGGGAAGCCTTCCGGGAAGGAGTCACGATCAAAGCGGCAGCGGCTCAAGAGAAATAAATCTCTGCAGCTGCCCCTCAGAGTCTGGAGCAGATAAGAATGTAGTCACCTCAGCTAGGAAAACTGACCAAGCGTCAAGTTCTACTCGCGACGGCAGCGAAGAAATGTGGGCTGAATCAGCTGAGTCTTGTGGAGTTACAGTAGGAGCGCGCAGCGCAGACAGAGATACCGAGGTCACTAGGGCCGTTTCAGAGTTACAGATTCTAGGGGAACAAGTTTCAGAAATTCACAGTGTGGTCGTATCCAAGGATTTCCAGCCGCTAAGCGTCGACGATGTCTTTGAGCAAGCGACTTTGGAAGTCCAGGCGATCGAGGAAGCGCGTAAGAGGAGGAGAATTGATGTGGATGATATATTGAACAAAGAGGAGGATCATCAGTTCGAGCCGCGAGGGCCAATGAAGCGAGGACCTCAGGTAGGAAAAAAGACGACTTTACTAGATGAGACACAGAGTGGAAGTTCAGCCGAAGCAACAAGCACCACTGATAAGGGAAAGAAGAAAACCCGCCATATAAACGAGATCAACGGTCGGGAAGGTCTAGGTCCGATTGATTACAAAGATATGCTAGCCCAAATCAGAGTAAACATATCTATCCTGGACTTGATGCAAATCAGCCCGGACGCGGCGAAGGCATTCAAACATTATTCCACACGGCGGAACAAGAAGAAAGGTAGAAAAGCTTCCCAATCAAATCCTGCTACAGTCAACTTCTTGAATGCAAGTAACCAGGGTGCTGCGCCTAGGGGAATTCAGCAGAAGGACCGCCCATTCAGACTTCTTGATGCGACGATAGTATGCCCAAAAATGAAGTCCAAGTTGGTTCTAGACACGGGAGTGGCTCAGGCTGATCAGGGCTCGGACATCAACCTGATTTCCGACCTGCTGGTAGATACGCTGAATGTGGAGAAGCGAGAATTACCAGAAGTGAGGGGGTTCATGATGCAGACAGCAGACGGTAATTTAACAACTCTTAGAACATTTGCTGTCTTCGAGCTTGGGATAGCTGGGATTTGGCGGACGGTACATGCATACATTAGACTGAAGCCCAGAGAAGGCAAAGATACAAACAGTTTAATCTTAGGGCTTCCTTGGCTATACTCAGTCAAGGCCACGATCAACATTTACGAGAACTGTATCGCGATTGGCGATCCAGTAAGTCACCCGAAAGACAGCCAAAGAAAGATTGTAAAATGCGCAATGTGGAAGAGCAGCCCCCACCAAAAACTCATGCTGTCACCGGCGCCCGAGGTTGTCGCGGAGGCTATGAAACCTCGAGATCTAGACCCCCATACCTCAGTCGACTACCCTGATAGCCAAGATTCCTCAAATGCGAGTAGTGAAGAGGAGGATGATAGTGGAACAGAAGAAGATTCGGGCAGGAATCTGGATTTAAAATGAAGAGTCCCGGGCATGACTATAAAGCGCCAAATTCGAGCCTATTAGAAGCCCAAGATACAGGAGGAGGGCTCAGGATACCCTCGGACGAAAGTCTAAATCACTCAAAGACCGTGGCAACCTCAGCCAAATTTCTCTCAGTCAGACCACCACCTTCATTCAGTGACTTGTTATGGTCTCGCGACCATGATCATTGCAAGTACACCATTTACCCTATTGCACAGTCAGGACCAGGACTGCCATCCTTAAATAATGATACAAATGCTACACTCTCTTGGCAAGACCTGGCTCTCGTTGGCCAATCACATTCTTTTACTAGCGCAGACACACACTCTCTTAGTTTCCCTACGACTCGCAGGCCACGATTGCGCGAGCTTTCCAAAGCCCCCAATGATGAGATATTGAATTGGATGAGCTCATACGGTATTAAAATAGAACTCCTTCAAAGGTCATCACCGGAATACGCCAAACTAGTGAGACTACTATACACTTACCGACACCTGAACGCAGAGAAACTAGAGGATATGCCCGCCACCGACCTCTATGTACATAACGCTAAACTAGTTCCGGGCACCCGCCCGTGGGACGCGACAAAGAAAGGAAGAAAGCGATACTCACAGGACAAGAAGTGGTGGCTGTCACATATAGTGCAAGAATGTATCAAGTGTAATATGTACGAATACACAAAAGCTTCAAACGGATGGTTTTCAGAATGGAACGCAGCAGCGGTCCTAGTTGATAAAGATAAGGAAAATCCACAGTGGGGGAATGAACCCCGTGTCACGTTCAATTACCGAAATGTCAAGGAAGTGCTACCCGCGATCCGAATGCCCTTAATGGCTGAAATACACGAGTTCTTGGGCCATCCAGATATCAAATTCTTTTGTCAGTGGGACTTCAAGCATGCTTACTGGACCATCTCCTTACACAAGGATTGTCGACACTTTTATGCCTTCATGCTAGACGATTTTCCCCAACTTCAGCCCACTAGATTGCCGCAGGGATCTGGATGCGCCACTTTTGCTATGACTGAGGTCCTACGTATCGCATTCGGACCTATCCCACCGCTTCCGAATAGACAGAGGATGCCGGACGGATCTGACGGAAGCTTCCCATATTTACTAAAGTCAGACATGCCCGGACAAAGAGCTAACCTCACTTTTTACATGGATGACCTTTTCTCTGGTTTTACGAACTTTGAAGAGGCGTACGAATGGATGAGATATCACCTATTCCCGCGTATTGAATGGTCCTTGTTCAGACTCTCCTTCAAAAAGATGTACTTATTCATGGAATCTATAATCGCCTTAGGAGTGCAGCACATTGCCGGGGGAAAGTCAGAGCCGAAACCAGCGCGTGCAGATAAAATTAAGAACTGGCCAGTACCGAAGAATCAGAAAGACGTGCGAAGTTTCCTAGCCGCAGTAGGCATTACTAAATCCTGGGTCAAAAATTTTAGTGAGATAGCAAGGCCGCTTTCCAGACTGTGTGGAAAAGTGACATGGCAATGGACGGCCACTGAACAACTTTCATTTGAACTTTTCAGAGAGACGTGCGCGTCTTCGACAGAGAAATGGGGGCTCGATCCATCAAAGCCCGTCACTCTTTACACAGATGCCAGCAAGTTCGCCATCGGATGTGTTGTAACTCAGATGCACGAAGTAGATGGCTCATCAGTCCCCAGACCAGTACTGTATGATTCATCAATGCTCACCAAGACCCAAAGATCCTACGGTACATATAAGAGGGAGCTCTTGGGAATCTTCACATTTGCGAAGAAATATTCATACATGTTCTCCACACATCGAGGAAAATTAATGACGGACCACAAACCTCTGACGACTTTCTTAGGGTCGCTCTATGTTGAAGGCATCTTCGCTAGATGGGCAGCCGAGCTCATTCTTTTGAATTTTGACATTCTTCATGTCCCGGGACCGAGAAATCAAGTGGCAGACGCTCTGTCACGCACTATTTTTTTAGATCCAGATTGGGAAATGGAAGAGGCGCTTATAGGAGCAGGTGAAATGGATGAGAAGGATGGTCAACCAAAGTGGGTGTGGAAAGATGGGGCTGGAGGATACGCCGAGTTTTTGAGAAAGCAGAGGGTTAAAGAGTTGGAAGAGGCGGAAAGGTTGTTCGTTGGCCAGGGCTTTGGAGGAGGAAGGATCTTGGACTCCGGATTATGCTCCAGTGGGGAGGCAGGACTTTGGGGGAAAGGACCACCATCTATTGACGAAATAGTCGTGAGCAACCTGATAGCAGCATCGCAGTCTGACGACCCAATTCTTTCAGAGGACACGGAGAGGAAATCAAATTTTGTCCCGCATGCGCATACTATCGATGAAGTGGACGAGCACAGTATATCCAGAAAGTATGAGCAAGATCCATGGTGGTCAGAAGTTTTCTTATACCTCAAACATCGAACGCACAAGAGCGATAGCTTGGAGAATCTCAAAATCTTCTTTCGCCTGTGCCACAAGCACTTCATTAAGGAGAATGTCTTGTTTTATCAACCAAACAAACACTCTGCTCCGAAAAGATGCGTTTGTCAGTCCGAAGTGGCTGCGCTTCTATGGGATGCCCATGATGAATCAGGTTATTGGTCAACTGAGCAAACCCTTAAGCAGCTGAGAGACTACCATTGGCCTACTCGGGCAAAAGATGTTCGGGACTACATCCTAGGTTGTATTAGGTGCGCAAAACATGGGACACAGTCAAGAAGAATGACACAATCCTCAGCCCGAATCACCACACCATTTGTGCAGGTTGGAATGGATTTTATAGGACCCTTCCCTAAGTGCCCTGTTGGCGCAGATGAAGCAAGGAAACTCTTATGGCCCCACATCACCGACGTCTTTTCCCGCTTCAAGGAAGCTTATGGCGACAGATTCGAAAACTTTGACTTCAACATCCCGGAAGCGACGCAGCCTAACAACCAGATACATTTCACCCACGCCCTCATAGTTATAGATTATTTCTCAAGATTTGTCTGGGCTTTCCCTACAACTAGTACCACTTCGTCGGAAGTGATCAGATGTCTCACGTGGCTATTTGGAATATTCGATGCACCTATAGTTGTTTACAGCGATCGGCAACCTTTCGCGTCAAAAGAAATGAAAACTTTCTTCCAGCGCCATGGGACAGTACATGTGTCAGCACCGGTAGCGTCGCATAGGTCGGTAGGAATGGTAGAAAAAGCGGCAGACCTGTTACAGCGAGTACTGAAAAAGGGTTATGGGTACTGGCCCTTCGAAGTTGGTCCGGCGGTAAAGGCTCTAAACTCCCGACTCATTGAAAAGCTAGGTTATTATCCACATGAAATCTTATTTGGGTTCCCTCCAGGGAAAGTGACAGAGAGGTCTTTCCCCACGGCAAATAAACTCGAAATGCAAGCTTTCTTACGATCAAATCCTTTGTATATTGATCAGGAGGAAGAAAGTCTCTTCGCCCAACTAGATTTCATAGCGACAAGGCACCAGAAAAGAGAAATCGTCATTGATAGGGATGATCATCGTCGTTTCGTCCAAAAAGACCGCCACGATGCTGGAGTAAGAGGGAAATTCTTTGATCCAGGAGATCTGGTGATGTTATACGACGAGAAAGAGGCCAAAAAGAAGCTCAGGCCAGCCTATAGAGGGCCTTTTAAAGTAACAGCCTTTGGGGGTAGTCATGAGAGGAGTTACCGGCTCAGGCAACTTGATGGGACCCTCATACGAAACAATTTTCACGGAGACCAGCTAAAGCCTTTCAGAGTTAGGGAGGGCTATTTAGTTTCTAAATCCGAAGAAAGTCACCCTGTCAACCAAAACATACGGGCCGGGAGAAATGTTAGTAAGGTACCAAAGGAATTGAGGTCTTGAAGAAGGGAGAGAAAGGAAAATGAGGTCGGGAACAAGACAGAAAAAAGAAAAATTTTTAAAAAAAAAAGTCAAAAGAATAGAAAAGGCCTCCCGAAGCGCAGCTTTAATGTCATGGAATTCTTTAGGTGAAACTACGGGCTTTGATATTGGCATCGGAGCCAAACAGCACACCGCCCACTCTAGACACGCAGTAGCACCGTCTCAAGCATCAAATAGCAACTCTACGAGCCCATAGCTAAAGCTAGTTTTCAGGGCATTAATCCTCAGGATTTTTCTGAGTTTCCGTTGTAGCCTTCTAGCCACTCACGAAATCCCTGGAAAATTTATAATCAGAATGGTTATACAAACACTCAGGAGATTCAGTCGTTCATTATCTGATTTTCTTCGTCAAGGTACAAAGCAGCTGGTCAGGGTAGAAGTACTACGATCCTTGTTTGAACGCCTCCGGCATTCAATTAGACACGAAGGGACTAGAGAACCGAGCTTGGGTAAAAAGGTAGTTTAGCGTACATCTGAGGTGATTTGTAAGCAAGGGGTTTCGTGCACAAGACGCGTTTGTAGACAGAGCTAGGAAATATCATCCCATTTCAGACTAGAACTATTTTGTGTGACGAACCGAGATCATCAGCTGATGCGCGCTCGTGGGACGTGCGGACATCATCCTGGCGGCACGACCGTCGGAGATTTACTTGGTTGGCCCATTTTTTGGTTGCATGTCATTTGTGACCGCGAGGCTATCAAATGGCGTATGGCTGCATGTCGACTGTGTCGAGAAGGAAACAAATTGTATGTGTCATGTCAGGAGCTGGGCAGCGCCCATCACGTGACGCTGTAGTTGCGTGTTTCAAGAATCTCTGCTCGTATTTTACAGACGCGTGTATGGCTGTCTGGTATGAAGATAAGAGCGAAAGGAGAATAGATCGGCTTGAAGTCTTGGGTTGAAGAAGAGTAGGATAAGTATTGAGTACTGATATCTTTGTATTTGTTTTTGAACATCATGTTTGCGGATGCAGCCTGAGGCTATGTCGCGAATGATTACGGAAGATATGTATATTTCGCAGAATGACTCCGTTTAACGTTGGGATCACTCATACTCAGAGATCATGTGCAGATACCACTACGAGAATAACGCCTTACGACTCGTATCCTCTTCCGTGAATACCAACCACAGGGAATAAGCTAGAAAAGCCTGTGGTTATCTGAGTATGCTTTCGTCATCCTACAAATACAGTATCATCGCGAGAAATGTGGTGTGGGGGTCTTGCTGCATTCGAACCAGCTTCTCCTGACTCAAGTGGGGCATGTGGCTAAGCTATTCAGACTCTACTTGGCAGAACGGCCCGGACAGTGTACCACTGCACCATCCGACCCGATACCTCGGTATCTGTTACAGTTATGAAGGTTGTCAGAAATAGACAATTACAATAGGTATGTATAGTCATATTAGATATGTGTATCTGTGTGCTCTAATATACTTACACAAACGAGTCTATGACTAAGATATTTGTCATCATGATCTTGAAACGCCCCCATACTGCGTCATCTCTCAAAATGCATCATAAAAATGATCATCGGACTGGGCCTCGTTAACTCCCACAACAGCGCCCCTAGGGTCTGTAGTAACCTACGTCTTCCTGTGAAAGTTCGGCTCTCCACAGCATGAAAACTGTGTCGCGGTACAAGTGTACCCGTCTACACCTGTTCCATCAATCTTCGAAACATCTCTTCAGTCTATCTCTACGAACTATGTCGTTCCTAATAAAAAAGTACCTGACTTCTATATGCTTAGCTTTGTTATGAAATTTCGATGTCTTGGCAATTTTCAGAGCTGGCTCGTTGTTTATCCACAAGGTCGGGGACATTTTCATGTTTATGCCCAAATCTGAAAGGACTTTCTCCATCCATGCTAGTTCGTTCGCCCCTTCCGATGCAGCTATGATTTCAGCTTCCATAGAGGATAAAGCTGTGCTTTTCTGTCGATTAGCTGCCCAAAATACTGCTCCGCCGTTTCATATGATGACATAGCCTTGAAATGATTTACGGTCAGTTTCCATTCCCCAGTGTCAGGATATTGGGTACGGCGTAGGTTAACAAAGGTTCGAAATGGGGTATAAAGCGCTTAAGGTGTTTCTAGAGAATATTCCGAGGGTATCTGTTGTTGAAGGGTTACACTAAAAGTAATCTGAAGGTTGCAGGAATCTAAGGGTTGCACTAAAGGCAGTCTGAAGGTTGTATTTATGACAAAGAACTAAGCGTGAAGAGCTCTATCTACTGAAATTCTTTCCTCTTATATAGAACTTATTTCCTCCCGATAGATGCGGTCTATAATACCTTAATCGTATCAGAACATTAGAGAACATAAATAGAATATAGACGCGGTCTAATGATAGCAAAAACATGGTTAACTAAAACTAGAGTAACGACAACGGTATAAATAGAAATAAATGATAAAAATAGGAAGAGTTATTAGGCTGAAACCTTACACCCAGGTCGCATCAGTCCACACTTTGTACTGATTTTCTTTGAGATGTGATCCACCGTATTGTATTCCTAGGTGTTTATTCCCATTTAAGTATTTAAGAAGTTGCTTTGCTGTTCGTAGATGAACGTCTCCTGGCTTGCTCAAAAACTGAGCCAATTGTCCAACACAATACGATATATCTGGCCTTGTATTGTTAGCAAGATATATACCAAATCCCACACTTTGTTGATATAATTTTATTCCATTTCTCTTTTAGAAGCCCTGATTCATTGGATTCTTTCAACACGGTTCCAGCCGGCATAAGTAGTTCGGTAGCATTGCAGTTAGGCATTCCCATTCTTCCCAACAGTTTTTTTGTGTATAGGCGAAAAGTTTTGGTCTACTTTGAGTCTTTTCCTTTCCATTTATCGAGAATATCTCGTTTCATTTTGTCGAAATTAGGGCGATCACCGATTTACTAGATATTAGTATTCGACCAGCGGGCGGTACTACCGCAGTTAACGTAAAAGTTAAAGTCGTCTCCAAGGCTCTCAACTCCTTAATTATCGCATTAAATCATCCTTCTTCATCATCTTTGAGAGCTTGGTCTAGAGTTGTGCTTTCAGGGATAGATGTTAGAGCGACAGTGATGTCGTTTTCATTATCACTTCCTGGATTTAACACGTTAGCCAATTCAATTATTCTATTCCTAAACTCGAGTTTCTTCTTAGCTGATCTTGAGTCTTCCGAAATTCTCTAATCTGTTTCTTCTTGAACCGTATTTTGGGTTGCCTTGACTGTGGCAGCCTTATGCCATTTTGAAGGTTTAATAACTCTTCCGGAACGCGTCCTATGTAAAGACGGACCGAGCGCTTCTCCAGGCGCTTGCACTTCCCCAGGTGCACCCTCTACGCGTTGGCGAGACGCTTCAGGTAGCCCAGCTTGATTGCATGGGCGCTCAAACGAGCTAGAAGTCGTCACTTCTTTGTAGATATCCAAGTCTCTTCTGGGCTCAGCGCCCATAGACAAACTATCTACATCCTCAGCTGGAATTAACGAGAATTCTGATTCTCCCGGCGCAACCAGTGCGTCTTGCGGCATCGAGTGTCTTATAGTAGCGGTTCTCAAGAATTGAGGATTATTGAGCGTGTCCTGTGATATGATATCTAAATATCTTGAATACTCAGCCATATTTCTATCTGATGCAAATTCCACTCGTCTTTGCTTTACTCCTGTGGGCCGACCAACTATGGGTTTTGGAATGTATACCTAAGAGTTTCTCGTTACCTGTGCTCCAGGAGTATTAGCTTTGTTTCCTTGCCACGAATTTACTACTGCATAAGTGTATTCATCTACGCTGGCATCTGCCGATTCCCATATTTCTAGTGTAGCTACAAATAACAGCTTATGAATTGTTTCTCCTCTCATTCCTATAAATTTGATGTCCCTTCTCTCGTATTTGAAGTCAATTTCTGGGGCATTAAAGCCTTTGAGTGTACAAGTGTTGCTACACATCCAAATGGCCTTAAATTTTCGAGTTTTGGTAGTCTATCATACTAAGCAGCATGCGGCATGTTCCATTTTCTTGTTGATGATTCGATATCTGTATTAGTTCCATTTGGAGCCATCAAGCTTAATTTTGTGTCCGGATTTTCGTATATTCCATTCGATCCCTTCCCCGATAAAACATTTCCGCTATCTTTCCAGAAATGATCATCATGTTTGTTAAACTGTACATCAATCCCGATGTCATTCAAACGCCATACAGAAACTAGTCGGACGTTTCCGAATTTAGGCACAAACCACGTATTACTTAGTTCAAGAAATTGTGAATGTCACTTAATTATGATCGTGCCATAGCCTTCGCATAAGACTTCCTTTCCATTTGCCACCATCACTACCCATGGTGATTGCCGCCTCTTCAGCTGTTTGAAGTCAGTAACTTTGCCGCTGAAGTGTTCGGTTGCTCCAGAATCGATAATTGAGTATGTTTTGGTTGAGATAGAAAAGGCTTGACTTGTCACGCACGGAGATGCTACTGGAGAGGAAGATTAGGACATAATATTATCATTACTATCATGGAAAGACGTGACTCTTGCAGTATAGCCCGCATTTGCCTGGTTTTCTCTTGCTCTAATCTCTTCCCGAGACTGGCTGCGATGCTTCATGTAGTCTTCACAATGGCGCTGATAGTGACCCCGCTTCAAGCACCGTTTACACTGGTCGTTGTCAAAACCTCTTCCATGATCATAACGTCTTTACCCTTGAAATCTTCTATGATTTCCTCTCTTGTAGTTGTTGTCTTCCCCGCCCCAGTCGTAATGAGAATTCCTGAACCTTTTCTTCGCTCTCCCTCTACCACCACCTCTGTTTCCGTGACTAGTTCCAAGGGTTTGGACACTGTTGGCCTGCGATGAGGTCTGATCTACAGGAGATTTTTCACATTATTGAAGATGTAGAATAGCATCTTCAAGACTCAGTTTGTTAGTTAGAACGTGGGTCCCCTGTATCTTCCAATAAGAATCGTCCTGCGGAAGAGAGTTCACAAGCTGTCGAAGGATGTTACGATCGGTAAGTTTATCCTCCGTTGAGGCTAGTTGGACCTGAAAATGTTTTAGCCTGTTGACGACGTCTTGAATATTTTCCGTGCGCGGGTCGAACTGCGTGTGGTGAAAGTTTCTTAGCAGAGTGCTTGTGAATTACTCATTTCAGCTCGGATTAACAGCATTGAGCTTGTCTCAGAGTCCCTTGACATCCAGATTCTCGGCATATTCCGTGCTAATTTCTTTATAGGTGAGACTGCAAGACCCTATAATCACTTTCAAAATTTCTCTCGCTTTCTCGTCCGAGGCTCTTTGAGCATTGTTGTTATGGAGCGGCCGGGATTCTGCACCATCCAAAAAACCTCGGGCTCCCGTTATCGCTAGAGCACTCCTACGACCAACAAGCCATTTGTTGTGAGTCGATGTTGTCAAAATGGTGATCAGT
Organism: Podosphaera xanthii; assembly: GCA_028751805.1. Taxonomy (NCBI): domain Eukaryota; kingdom Fungi; phylum Ascomycota; class Leotiomycetes; order Helotiales; family Erysiphaceae; genus Podosphaera; species Podosphaera xanthii. The sequence goes on along the minus strand of JAPWIX010000010.1, from coordinate 4,569,270 downwards.
CCGTACTTGGACTTGAGTTGAGGTGAATCGAGAGACTGAGACATCTTGAATGAATTTAAGGGTAAATAGACGAAAGTATCTCGTTGGATAAAAGATGAAATTTTGTGACATCCCAGTGGAAGTTCTTCCGGTCTCATAACCTGTCAGAAATAGACAGTTGCAATACAGTCGTCCCTCTCTAACTCGATAATGGGCCCCGGTATAAGTGTTGAAAATATTCATTGAAATTCAACTATGTATATTTGCAATACTTACCCCTGCACCCAAAATGACCTCTAAGGGTAAGTGTTGCAAATATAAAAGTCTAAGTTACAATGAATCTTTTCAACACTTATACCGGGACCCACTACCGAGTTAGAGAGGGACAACTGTATTGTGTTCTAGGCATAACATGCACGGATGCTAGAAGAGCCGGTGTACAGATGATGAATCATTTGGATATAAGTGTCAAACAGTCCACACTATGACCTTGCCATAACAATGTGTCAATGACGAGCGCATGATATGAATTGGGCTGGCAGTGCGATAACTTCGGTCAGGACTTAAGTGAGGATATTGAGGTATAAATAGGGAATGAATTCACACACTAAAGTTATCTTTCTCATCTTCTTTAGATACATGTCAAGATTTTCCGAGATCTGGCTTAGGATTCTTAGGATTGGGATTGGAATTGGGATTGCGAGAGCATTAGACGAATCTCGCTTAAGGATTCACGGATTTGTTTACTTTGGGCTATTTTTCAATGCATCCACAGGAAACATATGTTGATAATGTTTACTTGAATTACTCTGCTTGTTGGTCATAGGGTAAGAAATGTGTATATATAGCTAACAAGAACCGCAGAGTTCTTGTTCTTTACGTTTAGTTTGTCTAATTATTCATATCGTACCTTCGGTCTTCGTGCTTTCGAGCCCTTCAGTCGTATTGCTTTCAAGCCTTTCAGCATACTGACAATACCCATGTCTCAAGTATTACTACTTCACACATTTATTCCCATAAACTATCCTTAGCTGTCTTCACATAAGTATGTTCCCAAATCATACACCTGGTAAAACACTCAATCATCAACTGTCCTTCACAACAAGTAATCCGGATATGGCTCTCCGACCGGAAAACCCTTAAACCAAAAACCGATCGATTGAGATAGTGCCGTTCCACGAATGTGCTTTGCTAGCTGAAGAAGCGCCAGCAGTCTAGAGCACAGGGCGGGCTAGAAAAATCCGATTTAGGATTGTATTTGGAGTGTTTGTAGCACTTGTTCAGACGTTGATCCAGCACACGGACAACACATCGCAGTTAGAATTCCTCATGATTCACTTTTCAAAACCGCACCTTCTCCTGCATCCCAATAACCGTCTATGATTTTCATGTAGAGATTGCTCCGGGCCTCTTCACAAAAGTGAACCGTATATCTTGTGTCTTTTCCCAAATTTGTGCTCCACGACTCAAGTCATCTGTCGGGTATGCAGAAGATCAGGAGCGTGCATGCGGGTGTTTATCCAGGAAGACGATTAGACTGTTTTCTATTCGGTTGATTTCCGGAGGAATCGGGCTCCAGTTGAAAAGATATCCTGGCGTGAGAGACTTAGGGCTGTCTTGGTCCGGGTCTTGCTGAAGAAAATTGTTGACAGGCTGAGGAGCCATTGACCGAGAGTGGCATGCAGGTCTCTAACATCGAATGAGTTGCGACTCTACTTGGCTATTCCAGATATGCGAACATACCGGGCGCTTACAGTTGGCACCGCGTGAAGGTGAAGAGTTCGACTTTGCCAGCCATCTTCCTCTACACGTAGAGAGTTCTCATGTCTCATACGACATTTCTCATACGACAAGTATTACTTAACTTAATCTGTACGATTCAGCAAAAGCGACTCGGTATTCTCCCTGCCCGATGCGTCTAGGCGATCACGGTACACTTATTTGTGATTACCTGTCCTGAACAACTTTCATAACTGCCATGTCGCTATACACAACAATATCAGAACTATAAAGATAGAACTAAGAGGTAGAAAAGGGTATCCAATACTATTCATGTGTGAGGCTGCTACACTATCGCATTCTTTTCTCAATGAAGCATCATATATTCTTCTAGTCTTCTATGAGATGGTATGGTCTACAACCACTTTTTGAATGGTGTTCCATCATTTACCCACTCATGATGGAACCAAATAGAGATTTCTACCTTCGCTATCATTGATAATTATGCTTAATAATCGTCATCTCAAACGTTACCGTCACCACGCTTTCCTTAGACTGAGAAGAATAATTGAATAGACATATCAGTGCGACTTTCACAGCTCTACCACTCGAGTAGCGACGTGATATGTCCTGTACACCCGACACTGATTAGTGGTTAACTTTACAGGTTGTTCACAGATAAGCCAGATAAAATACAGAAGAATATTCCCTTTGATAACGCGTCCTTCGGACAAGCTCAATTGTTTTTAGTGATAGTCCCCCACTGCCCCGGGTAATCAGAGTAAATATTAGTTTATGAACCTTATTCTCTAGGTCTATTATGTTGCATCGATTCAGACGGACAAGCACGTATGGACTAGCAGGCAGCTTTTATTCCCAAAGTATCCTCAAATGCTCAAGCCAAGTTAAAGAAAACCCGGAAATGATTTGAAATATATTCCAAGAGCGCTTCTCGATAACAATCGTCCCGTCTACTATTTCTCCTTTGTATCAATTACACCACAGCAAGACAACTGCTTCCTACTGAAAACGCCACTCTGGAGCAATTTATTGATCCGGAGCTCTTGAATTCTTCGAGGCTAGATCCTACGATCATAGGCGCTGAAGATAAACTGCTTCATGCTTTGATGGCACGGAGATTGAGGTAGAATTTTGAAAACGACTACTTCAGCGCACGTCTCTGGGAAGATTTTCAGGGAGATTTCGACGAATGGACCCTTGATATACTTAAAGAACGTGAGAATAAAATCCTTCACTACCTTCGAGACACTTTGAGAAGGCGTAGTGTCATTATATCTAGGTGAAAGGCAGAAGAAAATTCATTCACAAGTTATTTGATACATTGGGCAAGAAGGGTCTTCATGTCTAGACCCCAGAGAATTTCTAAGCTCAAGTTAATCATGATTGCGGGCTTATATCGACCTACATGCCGTCCCTACTAAAGAAAAACCTATCCTCTCAATCGATCAAAAGGGCAATCTAAATTTGTTACCTGACGAAACTTTTTAATCTCGTTGTACAGCATCAAACCTTATCAAAATGCAGATATCTTAAGACTAAATAACCCGTGGTCAGGCAACTCAAAACTCGTTTTTGAGGATGTGTCACCAATTAATTCAGAAAGCATAGAATACTAAACTTCAACTGAAAGGGAAATAGTTAAATTTAAAACCCAAGAATACTCAAAATAGTGTCAGATGGTAGCTGTGCAGTTGCAGCAAGACAACAATTTTCCTGGGCAAAAATATCTTTCTTCAGATGGGATTTCAAAACAGCTCGCAGATCTGGGGAAGTTTTGTATGGACAAAGATTCAAAACATATCAGTGAATATTACGATATCCTTCATAGCAGACTTTCTATGTTTCGGGGAGTATTGCAGATAAGTGGACCTAAGAAAAGAGGATTACCAAAACACCTTTTTACTCATGCATAGGTTAGAAGTTGTCGAATTTTATTATCAACAATACCTTAAAAAGTCAATAAATTTGAAACGATGAATAAGATGATTAAACATCAATTTTAAACTCTCAAAATTGAAATGGAATATCTTACCCTAATGAGAATTATTACACTGGCTTCAGTAAGATGTGATAACCCTGATAAGAAATTATAGAATGTTTTTGTAAGGGAACAAGCCAGGAAAATATAGTCATCTGAGGATGGGACAAGTATTGACGCATATCTTTGATCTGAAGATCAGATCTGTTACTCGACGCGTCAAGCTAACTATACGAAGTTTTGATTACTAATAATTATCTAATCACTCAGGCCTGCCTGTGTACACAATCAGGTTGATCCTGAAACAATACCCCCCTCTCTCCCTATCGTTTTCTCCTCCAAAAACTCTTAACCCAAATCTAACAAATTTATTTTTAGAGACCCTAAATAAGGAATATCCTCCTCATCAGACTCATAACTATTGGAGCCGGTATCAATATCACTTGGTGAAAATTCCAGTTCATTAGAGTGCCCAGTAGCATACTCCACTCTTGCTTCTTCAAATAGCTCCATGGCTGCAGTATCTTTGACATTTTCATAGGATTCCCAAGTTGGATCTTGCCAACCAACCTATTTGACTAGAGCATCTTTTTTCTGACTACGACCTCTTCGTCTAATACGGGTCGCTAATATTTGTTCAACGCCATACTCTTCATTCCCATCATTTGCTAGGATTGCCGGAGGTTGAACATCTGACAAGAGTTGAGATGGAAGCGGATCTTCAGCCACTGGCCTTATTAATGACGCGTGGAACACGTTGTGGATCTGTCTTGGTACATCTAGTCGATAGGCATGGCTTCCAATGACCTCAGTAACGGTGTATTTCCATCGAATCAAACTTTTTGCAGGGCCGGTCTGTAGAAACGTTCTTCAAATTCAACCGCACCTTATCACCTACCCTGAACTGAGGGGCTGCCATCCGGAATCGATTAGCAGCTTCTTGCTGTTGCTGCTGCGCTGTTCCCATGGCTGCTTTGGCAACCTGTTGCGCTTCCCTAAGCTTTGCAACCATAGCTTCTGCTCTCGCTCTTGGAGACTGAGACGTTCCATCTGCTCTTCTAGTTGTATCATTATGGATTTCGATTGAATCCACTTCATATCCATGAGTTAAAAAAAATTGGCTGAACCCGGTTGAAGCACTGGTTCTATTATTTGCAGCGAGCTCAGCAATTGGCAATAGCTGGGAACAGTTGTTCTGAGAAGAGGAGATAAAGCAACGGATGTATCGTTCCAGCTCTTGGTTCTCTCGCTCAGTAGCTCCATCAGTCTCTGGATGATAGGACGTAGATAATCGTTGCTTGACACCGACCAATTCACAGACTCTTTTCCGCAATGCGTTGACCCACTGAGTCCCACGATCGCTTACAATTCTAGCCGGAAAACCATGATATCTTACATGGCGCTCGACAAGTCTCTCCGCCGATGCTATAGTCGAGAGCTCTCCTTCTTTAACCGCTTCGTATGACTTTGTCTTGCTCAAGCGATCCGTTTTAACATGTATTGTAGTGCTTCCACTTGACTTTGGCAAATCTGTGATAGAGTCAATTGAAATCTCACTCCAGATCCTACTCGCAACTGGCAACGGCTTGAGTAGTCCCTGTTTTTTATGGCACCAAACTGTTGCATTTCCACAAACATCACAGTTCCTAACAAATCGCTTCACATCATTGGAAATATCAGGCCAGAACCATTGCCGACTTAATGCCAGATACGTAGCATCTCTCCCCGGGTGACCGGTTAACGGAGAACAATGCGCTTCTTGGATTAAGCGTGTTCTTAGCGGCTCGTAATTTGGAACCCAGACCCGATTACGATATCTCAACAACCCATCCGTCTCGCTTACTTGGCACTCCGAGATCTGCACATTTCTAATAACTTTCGGAAGCTTCCGATCTCCTCTCTGCACTGCTGCAAATACTTCTTGGTATTCCATATCTTCTGCCCCAATCCCTCTTTGCCACAGCTCTTGGATCTCTTCATTCTCAAACAAATTCTCTCCTTTGCCTACTTGCACTGGTGCTGCTATCAGTTTTGGGGATATTAACACTCGCTTACGTCCAGTGATCCTATCATCTGCATCATTTGGGACATCCTGATCTCTGCGTGATAACGCACCGGCCAAGACTTGTTATGACCCGGGTCGATGCTGAATCCTGAATCGATGACGTAATAACTTTTCCTGCCATCGAACTTGACGCTCGTTAAGTTGCTTTAGTTTTGTGAATACTTCCAGGTTTTTATGATCTGTAAGTATTGTGAAAGGTTCTACCAGGCTTCTTAATTCAGAATCCTATTCGTTAATACAACGTATGATAGCTAATAACTCCTTATCATGTATATCATACAGTAAAACTTCTGTAAGGCGATAGTGGATCCCGATTTAATTATTGAAAAGATTCATTTCAATTTTGCCGTGTATATTTGCAATACTTATCCCTGTTCGCAAATCTACCTGCATGGATAAGTATCGCAAATATACACGGCAAAATTGAAATGAATCTTTTCAATAATTAAATCGGGATCCACTATCGCCTTACAGAAGTTTTACTGTAGTACTCTCCTCGATGCACGGGCCCGTCCGACAAGGGCAATTACCGGGATGCTTCCAGCTACCATACCTCACATGGGCACAGCCCATAACAGATTCAATATAAACTTATTTTGTGGTATTGCTTTCGTGCAGTGACTGTTTGCCTTAATGCGTAACACACGCTTGCAATTTTCATTCCATTCAAACTTGGCCCCTTTCTTCGTCAATGCTGTGGGGGGTTGAACTAAAAGTGAGTATTCAGGAGTAAACATCCTATAATAGTTGGCAAACCCCAGAAAGCCGCGTACACCTTTGTCAGTAGTAGGAGCTTGCCAATCCAGAATTGCTTGTATCTTGGCAGGGTCCATCCGCAGCCCTTTACCCGCATCTAAAATATAGCCGAGATAGGTTACACTTGGTGCCTCAAATGCACACTTCTTGACATCAATTTTCAGTCCAGCTTCGTATAACTTTTTCACTACTGTCATCACCTTTTCTTGGTGATCTTTCCTTGAGTTGTTCGAAAATACCAGCACATCATCAATGTACGCTGTACAGAAGTCATCGAGGTGTTCTTGCAAAATACTGTTGATATACCGCTGGAACGTTGCAGGGCCTTCACTCAACCCAAACGGCAGAATCTGCCACTCAAAAGATCCGTATCGTGTTCGCATAGCGGTTTTCCATTCTTCTCCTTCAGCCATTCGGATTCGATGAAATGCAGCAGCAACGTCCAGCTTCGTTAACTACTTTGACCTCCCAACCATCTCCAATGTCTCTTTAATTAGTGGCAATGGATACCTGTCTTTTTTTGTCACATTATTTCACCCTCGGTAGTTCACACAGAATCTTAAACCATCCCCAGGCTTCTTTGCAAACAGCACAGGTGACCCACATGGACTTTTGCTTTGTCTTATCCACTGTTTATCTAGTAGTTCGGTTAGGGTCTTGCGTAAAACGAGCAGCTCATCACGAGACATGCTGTATAATGGACCCCAAGGCACTGACTTCTCTGCACCATGTTCATCAACTTCATGTGGTAGCTGGTGATCTATTCCTGGACGGTGCGGTGGTAATGTTGCAGCATTCTTAGGCTCAAATGCTTCTACCAACGGAAGGAGGTGCTCTGGTAGTAGCTCTCGAGGGCCAGCTGGTGCCTTCATACTCAATGCCTTCTCAATATCATGCATTGAAGTGGCAAAAACTTGCGCAGTCCTTGACATAGAACTTTCAAATCCTTCCTGATTTATCAATGCACAGTCGACCCATGTACCAGATCCGCCCGACAACACCCTGATGCCCCGTCCCTGGAAAGTCAGTACCCTTTTCTAGCAATCAATGACGACACCGTGCCTTTACATCCACTTCAGCCCAAGAATCATTGACTGACGTTGCCTTGGAATCACATACATGTAGGCCTTTTCAATACGAAAGCCTCCAACATCAATTACAGCCCGAGCCAAGTCTGTGATCATTTCATCCACCCCTTGGCTGACGCCATGAGCGCGACGGGGTTTAGATAGAGGTTTAGTTGGCAGACTCATACTTTCTACTATACTTTCGTTGTCGGTTATGTAACAAGTATTTCCTGTGTCCACTAAGGCGTCTATATAATTTACGTCGTTGATTTGTACATCTACTATGTATGGTGTAGTCTCCATTCTTCTGGTTTCATCTCGGCTAAGGTTCTTTGCATCTCCTCTTGCGTTGACTTGCGAAGGCCCCGAATTCATATAGTTTTCGTTGCTTCTACCCGACCGATTTCGTAACCCTCTTCCTTCAAATATCTCCTTGTTTTGGCCAGTTTCGTCTTTGTCTTTGCTTGCATCACCCATTTCTTTGTCGTCATCTTCAACTCGTAGTGGTTGCCAATTCGACATTCTTTTGTTTTCTCCTAATACCTTCTTCGACTTCTCTGAACCCTCTTCTGGTAATTTACCCTTTATAAGAGGATATTCCTCGGTACTAACGCAAGCTTCCGTACTAGATTTTGTGTCTATAATATCGGCTACACTTATAGATTTACCGATAGCTCCCAATCCCTTCTTCTCCGTGTTTATATACCGAGGGGACAATGAAGGCGCTTTAGTAGAGGTTTTCAAACGTACTGATCCCTCTTTTCCAGAATTATAAATACTCTTACTTCTTGGCTCAATGGCACGCCGGAATCCGCAAGATTTTTGCTTATGATCCCCTCCCCCACATCTAAGACAGAGACCCAATTGCCGCCGACTTTCCCTCTTTTCAGCTGATACCCACATGGCAGGTATTCGTGTATTTACATGAGGGTAAATTGCGAGGCAGACTTTAATGGGCTTGGGGATAGTTTCCTTCAGCGAGTCTTTATAACTTAGCTTTTGATTACTCAGAGCTTTATCTTCATTTTGACGCATTAGCAAGGCACGAATTTTTGCATCAATTGAAAAACATGCTGCTCGGAAAGTACTATGGCTATCATCAGGTAGTGGGTAGGATATGAGGCAAGACTGCATTTCTTAATTGAGAGCACCTTCTAATGGATTCACCTGCACTTCTCCCGGCCACTCATCTCCGCCAGCCTGTACAAGCGTGTCCTCAAAGCGCACGACCAAATCCGAGAAAGACTTTATTGGTTGCTGCTTGATTATCCACAGAAGTGTCTGAGCATTTTTACGTTCATTCGGATCTCCAAAAACTTCTTCTGCGCGCTTCAAAAAGGCAGCGGGAGTGCAATTAGTATTTATCTTCATGCACTTATTCAACCATGTTTGAATTCGCTTTGGGGCACTCGTAGAAGAGCGGATGTATAAGTATCCGAACTGATCTAATTCCCCTCCGATTGATTTCCTATCTATTCCCAGCTTTGTTTGTGCCTCAGTCTTCCAACTACTCCAATCTACTCGTTTCCCACTAAAAATTTTCAGTTCCCCAATGCGTTCGCGCGGTATTATTTGTGATTGTCTGGTGTGTAAATTTGCTTGTGTCATTTTTACTCACAAAACCACTCTCTTCATCCGCCCGGCTCTGATGAACTTGTAACGCAGTCATCTGTTCAATTTGTTGTTCCAATCGTTCCTCCTACTGCATCAATTTTAATGCCGGAAACTCAATCAGTTTTTCTGGTTCCATCAGACTTGTCATTAAAGAGCTATCATCTTTGACCTCTCCTCCTATTTTAATAGAATCAATACTGGTAATGGCTTGTACAAATGTATCTCTAATGACTCCATTTGGTAGGAATTGTCTAATGGCGCGTAAAATCAGCTCACGAACGAACAAAAACATTCTGATACTCAATTTAAGCTCAAAGCGAGCAACATCAATACTGCTCCTTCCGAGCAACAGCTTTGCCGTTTTTCACGTTACAACTTATTGGCGCGGCGGTCCAACATGATATGAGATCAAATATAATGTAAGGGAACAAGCCAGGAAGATATAGTCATCTGAGGATGGGACAAGTATTGACGCATATCTATGATTTGAAGATCAGACATGTTACTCGACGCGTCAAACTAACTACACGAAGTTTTGATTCCTAATAATTATCTAATCACTCAGGCCTGTCTGAGTACACAATCAGGTTGATCCTGTAACAGTTTTCGACTATTGATTTTCAGACTGTAGGTACAACGGGGGTCACTTGGTTTAAGGCCTTAACATCATTAAATAAGTGATATAAATCTCTATGTATCTCCTCTAGCCATGGCATCGATACCTAAATTACCACAGAGCCTAGCGCCCTTACTAAGTCACGTGATATATTTAACTAATGCTTACGGAGGTACAGCCCATAAGTATTATTCCATGTCGACCAGGGGGGGGCTTGGCCACCACAACGCTTTCCTTAATTAGGCAACATCGCGAGAATGCACCTCGCACCCATTCCTACTGTGTTTTCTCGCGATGTTGCCTAATTAAGGAAAGCGTTGTGGTGGCCAAGCCCCCCCCTGGTCGACATGGAATAATACTTATTGGCTGTACCTCCGTACATGATAATAGACCAAACACTTATATTCCAGCGTCCTACGCCTTTAAACCGACACAAACCCCAGAAAATCAAACTTGGACTATCAGAATTGTATCAGACAAATCAAAATATGAGAGATCAAACTGTACATGGCTGCTAAGGCATTTCCAAGTGTAAAGTTGCCCTTTCTGATCCTGCTCCAACTCCCGAAGGAGTGGTTTCGCAAATCTGGACCACGCTTTATATCAAAGAAAAGTGAGAAAATACAGTCCATCCATTTCACGTGGGTACGCCTAGCCAGTTCGGCGATATGGATCAAAATTAGACCGAGTGAAAATATACAGATAGATGTGGCTGTGGTGATAGTAAGAGAAAAGCACCTCATGAAAATGAAAGAGAACCATGAGCACAAGAAAAATACAAAACACAACTCTTTAAACACAAAAAGTGCTATCTTTGTAACAAGCTTGACTATTGGTTAACTACAAACCCTCGAATTGAAATACGAGTAGCACTTTCAAGGTTTTCGAAAAGTTCCTATTTTGGAAATCGTGCAGCAAGAATGGCCAGGGGAAGAAGGCATGAATACCGATAAAAATTACGAAATTGACCAACTCTTTCCCGAGTTGGATAAAGAATTTCATGAGATTAGTCAAAACGAATTTTATTCAATAGAATTTAGAAATGCAAGCTCTGATAAACTGGTGAGCTACTTGGCAAATTAATCTACTCGATATATTACCGCGAAACAGGAACGTTTTAAGGGTTACGGGCGTATAGACTTACAGCAAACGATATGACAAAAAGTGGACTCCACCTGTGAGGCACAACGTCCAATTTTATCCCGACATTCTTTTTCGGACTCGCACGGGATTGTTCATCATCCTGATGTCGCGGGAATTTCAACAGCTGGCTATTTTCAAGTAATTGCTTTGCAATATTTGGCACCAAAGTGAAATTGGGCAAGCCAAGAGCAGGAGGACATAAATTTCGATTCTGAAAGTGTAGGGCTATCTCACTCGGAATAATTCAGGTAAATACTCGAATCAAAACCAATAAATTCTCATGTGGTACCGACAGATACTCCATTTCTCTGATGTCTTCAAGACATGAAGAAAATGGATGTACATCTTAACAATTTGCAGAATGTGTTGCTTCAGAGAAACAGAATTATTCTTGCTACAAAATATATAGCCATTCATAGATGCTCCTTTATCGCACCAAACAAAGCATTGTGTGTTATAATCTGATAGAAAGTGAGTGGTGTCATAGGACACTAATCACGTGTTACAACGTACGCTTGGACCAGTGAGAAACCACTTTTATGTGTATATAGTATTGCGTTAGCCACTATGTCTTTCTCTCCTCATAGATTACAATCATATTATTGTTTTGCCTTTTAGTCAGAGTCTCTCCTGACCCTCATGCTATCACATTGATTGTAATCTCCATTTTAGTCTAAACCACTCGTAATCAGCGACGCCTCGCAATTATATGAGTAGTGACGACAATTTTAACCTTGAAGGTATTCTCCGCGAAATTTCTGCGATAGAAATCGACGCCTCAAGTGCAAATAGAGGGTCTCTCAGACCTGCCCTAGAGCCAGAGCCACAGAAGCCTGGATCAAAAATCGCAACAACTAAACACGAAACCAGAAAAATTAAAGCCACAATGACAAACCAAACCGACGCAGTACAGCACAAGTTCACTACTTGGGATGGAACACCTGATCAATATTCTTTATGTTCGGTCATGTGGCGAGTAGCAGTGGAGGACCCAGCAATCATTAAGGGCTTTGGTGGTGAAAGAGGCGTCTGCCTTGCACTTATGCAGACCCTACCAGCGGAGCACAGAAGCCGAGTGGGGCCTTTCTTTGAGAAACAAGTTAAAGCTAAAGAATTTTACTCAAGTTCACTTCTCGACGAATTCGACCGGCATTTCGTTGATAGGGACCGTGAAGCTCGAAATCGACGCCTCCTTTACTCTGTGAGACAAGGAAACGCGCAACCCTTCGCAAAGTTCCTTCATACTTTCGAAGGTTATCTCAGCAATTCAGGTGAACTTGTCCCTATTGGAGTTTCTCGAATCCACACGCTATCTGAGGCCATTGCTCCGTATCAACGCCGGGCTGCAGCAAACCAGACAGATCTGGAAAAGCTGAACTATGAAAAATACGTCGAACAACTATCGACTTTAGCCACCAATTGGGAATTCTTGCCAGAATTCCAGGCTAAGAGTGTAGATGACACAGTAGAAACCTACACCGAAAATGCGATCGCAGACCTTCCTCTAAACATTCAAAAGCAACTACGGAAGCAAATAGTCAACCAAACAGAGACACAAACACCAAAACCCAACGTAAACTCTCTAGTACGTGACCGTGAGGGAGATATAAAAATGCCAGGGACTGATATTTATTCTATTGTTTCTACAGTTATATCGGCTATAAATAATGGAAACAATCCCAAAGGGTTTGGACAGACTCGGCCACTAGATAAACGTCCAAATGCCCCTCACTGTTCCGAGGAAGAACACAATCAGCGTCTCAAATCAGGTCGATGTATTCGATGCAATGTATTTCCATCGCACCGTTTTAGAGAATGCAAGTTTAAAGGTTTTCGCTCAGAAATGTCCAATTTAAGGATTGCTTCTGCATCAATTAGCGAGTCGGAAAACTAGCAGCCCCTGTACGAAGTCGTGTTCAGGGGAATGTTGGTGTGTTTGGGGAATTACTAGATCAAATACCACCTGCTAGTGAAATTAGGGAGGCTGTTAATATGTTGAATAGTAGTCCATTTTTAATCGATATTTTAATAAATTCTACTTGTTATTCCACCGCACTCTTTAACACAGGATGCCTACCCTACGCAGTTTTTGATCGTAGTTTTGCAGACCAGACACACTTACCACGCCTTCCAGTCACCCACAGATCTCTAAAGCTTGCCAAAGATGGACCTCAAATTCCCATTACCGAAATGACTTGGGCCACACTTGACATTGACGGTAGAGCTGAAAGAGTATTTGGCTACATAGTAGCAAACTTACAATATAATATAATCCTCGGCAAAGGTTGGGCCGAGCGTAACAATGTCACAAATGAAGCAGGTAAGAAGTTTCTCACTCTAGGAAGCGGTGCAAACGCAATAAAAGTCAAGGAGTCTGGATGGATGGAACGGGATGAGTTATCAGGCTCCATGCACCAACTACGTCAAGCAAAAAACGTTACAGCTTCAATATTTGCCGCGGAAATCCGTCGTGGAAGAAAAGCAAATAAACATCTACATTTATTCTCGATCACTTTAGCAGATATCAACAAGGCCTTGAAAAAATTAGATAACTCAGCGGTCAAACAAACGGTGGAAGAAATATCAAATCAACTACCTCAGCAGCTTCGACATTTAGCAAAGAACTTTCTAGCTGATGAAGATGGAGTCCTCCCAGAATCTAAGCCAGGATGGGACCATTCTATAAACCTTGAACTAGACGATAAAGGCAAACCTAAGGAACCCCCCTCAGGTCCACTTTATGGCATGTCACGAGATGAGCTCCTCGTTCTCCGTAAAACTCTTACAGATTACTTACGAAAATGATGGATTCGCGCCAGCAATTCTCCTGCAAATGCACCGGTACTATTCGCAAAAAAACCGGGCGGAGGTCTTCGATTCTGTGTTGATTATCGTGGCCTCAATTCGATAACAAAAAGGGACAGATACCCGTTACCGCTCATCAAAGAAACACTTCAGCAACTCTCGAAAGCCCAATACTTCACTAAACTTGACGTCTGTACTGCATTTCATCGCCTACGTATTCGACCTGGCGATGAATGGAAAACAGCGTTTCGAACAAGATATGGACAATATGAGTGGCTTGTCATGCCATTTGGATTATGCGGTGGACCAGCTACTTTCTAACGTTACATAAATGCTGTGTTACAAGATATTTTGGACGAATACTGTTCAGCATATATGGATGATGTTATCATCTATTCTGATGGTGATTTATCCGACCATTATAAAAAGGTTGAAGAAGTTATCAGACTACTCGAAGAATCCGGCTTACGGTTAGACATCAACAAATGCACCTTTGCCACGTCTGAAGTCAAATATCTTGGGTTCGTAATCAAGGCTGGCGAGGGTGTTACAGTTGATCCAGCCAAAATAGAAGCTATCAAAAACTGGGAGGAACCAACGACAGTATCTGAAACCCGCTCTTTTCTCGGATTCGCAAACTTTTACCGAGAGTTTATTCCAAAATTTTCGGCCATTGCCCAGCCATTGATCAGTCTCACATCGAAGCAAACCCGCTGGAGCTGGGACACGAAAGAAAAAGATGCATTCGACAAGCTTAAGTCTATGCTATCCTCAGCACCATTATTAGCGCTTTTTTCAGCCGAGAAAGAAACTTATTTGGAAGCAGATGCCTCTGGATATGCTATCGATGGGGTTCTTTCTCAAATTGACGAAAAAAATCGTCTAAGACCAGTAGGTTACTTTTCACGTAAATTGACTCCGGCAGAATCAAACTATAACATTCATGATAAAGAACTGCTCGCTATTATAACAACAATGCGCCATTTTGATGGTGAGCTTCGAAGCGTTGAAAATCCTTTTACCGTTATCTCAGACCATCAAAATTTACGATATTTCACAACTTCAAGACAACTTAGCGAACGTCAAGTGAGATGGGCCGAGACCTTGGCAAGGTTTAACTTGAAAATTGTATTCCGGCCTGGCTCCCGGTCCGGTAAACCAGACTTTCTTTCGCGGCGGGCACAAGAAGCCCCGCGGGATACGTCGGACGAGCGGTTACAAGGCCGCAATATCCAGTTGTTCAAAATAAATTTAAGCACGTCTTCACCAGAAGAACTCATCTTAAACACAATAAACATTGTAGACTTTCCAGATATGACCCTGAAACATATTGAAACTGACCAGAATATCATGCCCAGCGGCAAAAAATTATTTGAAGATAAGGAAATTGCTTCTTTGTGGGACGAAGCTCTGGAAAAAGACGAAGCCTTTCACAGTATTCATGCATCAGTCGCTGCAGGTCAGTCTGCTTTACCTATAGACCTTAAATTAGGGGTTCAAATGACAGATTGTAGCCTTGATGACAGAGGCGCGTTAACACGACGAGGTGCGCTATGGGTTCCAAATTGGGAGCCACTGAGAACAACGATCATACAACGTTCCCATGACTCAAGTATTACCGGACACCCCGGAAGAGACGGTACCCTGCACATAGTGTCTCGAGCATTTTTTTGGCCTCAACAATATTTAGACATTCGCAGATTCACGCGAAACTGCTCGATCTGTAGTCGATCTAAAGCGTGGCGTCAATGCCCGTGTCACGGTTCGGGATATTGAGGCAGAAGCACTGTATATCGTAAAGTAGTTTATATTTATCTATGAAGAGAGGAATTACATCTGCCCAGGTAGCATCTACTTATAACACTTCCAATGAATCGCCACCAGGCTCTCAATGCTACAATAACACCATGGCATGTAATACCCCTTGCAACATGAAACATAGGCAAGTTCCGCCAAGCTGAGTCCAAGCGTCCTACCCTGCCGATCGCTTGACGGGAAGCTAGCATACCCGGATAGGGCTGCATTAGTCTGTGCATATGATGACCATCATATGCTACAGGAAAATATCGGCTTATCAGCCGTCACAGCCCGCAAGGATTACTCAGACCACTCCCTGTACCTGAACGCTTTCATAGTGAGCTGTCGGTAGATTTCATGACAGACTTGCCTGCGCAAACAGAAGACGACCCCAAATATCTTATGGTTATCACTGACCGTTTACTCAAGAGCGTCACCCTAGAAGCAATGAATTCGATGGAAGCTGAAGCTTGCGCAGAACGCTTCCTAACTTGTCATTATCGTTTTCATGGGTTTCCTAAATTTTTAACATCGGACAGAGGGGCAAATTGGGTGGGTCATTTCTGGACTTCTTTATGCAAAATGACAGGTATTAACCAAAGATTGTCGACCGCTTACCATCCGCAGACCGATGGTAGTACAGAAAGGATGAACCAAGAAGTGCTAAACTACCTCCGAGCATTTATTAGCTACTCGCAGATAGACTGGTCTAAACTACTCCCAACTGCCATGTTAGCCCTCAATAATAGAAAATCGACAATTATTGGCACTAGCCCATTTTTTGTTACTCACGGCTATGATGCTGAACCAATACAACAAACACATACTAATTCACGAGCAACAAAATCACCGCAAGCCCGCGCGCGAGCATTCGTAGACCGAATGATACAGGGTCAAAGCATAGCACAGGCAGCTATGACAACAGCACAGCAATTAATGGAAGAATCAGCCAACCATCATAGGAGACCAGCAGAACGTTTCAAACCGGGCGATACCGTCTGGCTAAACCTTGAAAACGTCGAAACCCCGCAACAAAAAAAGAAACTCTCATGGACTCAAGCAAAATACAGAATACAAAAAGAAATTGCACCTGATGTGTATCAACTTGATGTACCAACAGGCATACATAATCGATTTTTTGTAGACTTATTAAGGCGTGACCCAAATGATCCACTGCCTTCACAAAAAATCGATGACACACAGCCGCCTCCGTTAGTTGATGGGAAACATCCGCTGTATGCTGTTGAGAAAATAGTTCGCGCTGAAAAAATCAACGGGCGTCGCAAAGTCCTGGTATTCTGGAAAGGGTTCGCTGAACCCACATGGGAGCCTCGACAAAATCTTAAGTTAACAGATGCCTACAAAGAATTTGTCAAGCAGTACGGGGATGGCGACAAAGTAGGTCTTCAGCTAGGGATGTTTACAGGTCGACATTAAAAAATCGACCTATGAAAAAAAAAAAAACTAGGGGAGGAAATTAATGTCATAGGACACTAATCACGTGTTACAACGTACGCTTGGACCAGTGAGGAACCACTTTTATGTGCATATAGTATTGCGTTAGCCACCATGTCTTTCTCTCCTCATAGATTACAATCATATTATTGTTTTGCCTTTTAGTCAGAGTCTCTCCTGACCCTCATGCTATCACAAGTGGGAACGTTTATACAGGCGATTTGGCCATCCCTCTGTACTTAGATTAATGAATATATTACGAAAAGCTGACCACGACGCGGAGAGTTAAACGGTGGAAAAAGTCACGCATTTTCGTCGTCAATACCAAGTTTACGGAAAGTCACCAGGGCGATTCAAATTCAAATTACTAGAAGAATATAATTTCAGTGGTATTGTGTCAGCTGACATTTTTTACTTTGAAGGCGACCACTTACTGCACGGTATTGACGAATTAACTTGCTATCAAGCAGCAAGATTCCTTACCGACTTATTAGCATCCACGGTGTGGAATACATTCCGGATAAGTTTGATAGATGTCTACCTAGGCCCCCCCTATTATGTAATCCATGATAAAGGAACGAATTTCTTACCAAAAAAGTTTCGTCAAAATACAAAATATATGGGAATCTAGGCTCAAGGAATTCCTGTTAAAGCCCACAATAGCACTGGCAAGGTAAAACCTTACCATGATGTACTGCGACGAATCTACCGTATTGTACTCGACGAATTAGTGGATCAAAGAACCAAAAAGAAAATGATGCTTCAAATGGACATTAAAGCAATAAATGATCTGCTAGGGCACATAGCCTCATGTCGACTCTTCTTGTCAACAGTGCCTACCTCTGAATCACCAAAGATTCAGCACCCGCTGTAGTGATGACTGCCCTAGGGTACAGGTATGTATGGTCATACATGAAACCTAAAAACCTGTAATTGGTCACCGTATTGTGTCAATGTGCAGCCACGATCTATCCACTGTACAGTGCATAGTCACAGATACCGGATCATTCATATAAACTAATAAATGGGCGTAGGCGTCAATTGAAAGCCAACATTTTTGAGGGCCTGCGAGAATGATGCACGGGCTGTCATGAGCAGCATGTAGACAGCGGATAAGAACAAGACAAGACACGTGATGCTGTCCTACATAATACATGAGATAGATGCATTACTACTTGGCTAAAAGACCAGACCAGAATCATAGAACACCATTCTCCAGCTATCTCCATAAATATACTATACAACAGAGGCATTCCTGACATAGACCACTCCATTGTGTACAGAGACAGGAGTTCCTACACCTTACACACCCATAACTCTGTACTTAAAGCTAGATTTCTCTCACATCTATGATTAAGCTAATCAATTCATTTCAATCAACTCCTAAAGTTGATCTCCCCTCTCGAACCTTTGAAACTGGTTCGGAAGCTTTGGGATAACGTAGGGCAAAGAATAGACAGGAATCGCTCGCACAGGAGCCATAAGTTGAAGTTGGACAATTGAATACTTGCAGAGAAGCAATCAGTGAATTTGGATAGAATATAATTTTTTCTATATCAAAAAACATGTCTTTTCCTTCTCCCTTCTCCCCTCTAAGTTCTCATTTTCTGCTCAGACTATCACAAGAATATCAGGGATGAAAACCCAGCTGTTTTCATCAAAACTATAATGACACGAATTACCAAAATTGTAACCTTCCTGTGTTTGAAAGGAGTGTCCGTTTCACCCCGCTACAGAATTTAGATCAAGAGATGGAACGGAATCTAACCGAACATTAAACTAGGCGCCAAGGGTTTCAGATACACTGGTAATGTTTGAAGTACAAACTACGGTATCCTAGCTACCACACTCTAATTACGGTGTGAGTTATAATTGATTCAACATCCCCTTGTCAGTGCCGTTCTTGTTAGACGGTATCCCAGATCCCCCTAGACCCCCTTTGAAAAGACCCTCTCCGTCAGTAAAAGCCAGATCTATGGCTATTGAAGAAGTAATGGAAGGAATGGCTCAAATACGAGCGAAATGCGGGGATAGGGATGCCTGAATGACAAGAAATACCCGGAAATCTGTCCTCGCCATCAACGCCCCTTTAAATTCTGAAGCGTTGGTTGGGAGAGAAGATAAACATTGGACCGGCTCGTATAGACTAACAGCAATATAGAGAGAGAACACAAAGAATTTGTTGTGTGATTGCTACATGGATTACCAAAATTCAGAGTAACTGTCGTAAAATCTTGTTACGGAAACAAAGATAAAAAACCGATCCGGGAATTTCCATCCAATCCAGCAAATATCATGATATATTAAAACGGGAGTTCTTCTATCGCTGTATGGCTGGATGAAAGACAACGGAAATGGCACAGTTGAGGTGTTCGGATTGATTGATTGAATTGTTAACGTATCAAGCACAAGCCCTGCATCTAAGAGGCGTCATATGGTTAGCCGATCCCTAGAGGCTCTAAACTATCTAATTCCCTGACAGTTGCTAGCCAGTAATTGCTAATATATATAAGGTCTCTTCAGAAAGGCCGGTAGACTAGTCATACCTTTAAGTATGGAAATCTGCGTTTATCTAAGTAGCCAACTATTCTTTTAGAACAGTACTTTTAGAAAGCATTTGTTGCGACAGCCCTAGAGCTTTTCGGGTGGTTATGGGACGATAGCGTTGGTGTTAGTATACAATCTGATATGTCTGGTGGTCCCAACCACGCAGCCACGCCAAACGCTCCTTGGGGGCTCGAGGCCATACCTTCCTATGAGCCTGCTTGGCGTTAATTGTAAATATATATATATATGTGTGTGTGTGTGTGTGTGTGTGTGTATTTGAGTTTAATTTCATTAGCCTAGCCCGGAACTCTTGTGGCCCATGCAGGAAATATCAACTGTAATATGTACATAGGAAACCTTTCGGTGAACCCCCCCTAATCTTCCTAGTAGAACTTTATAAATTCAAGCTTACCTTCAGGAAGTGCACTCACACTGTTGTGTCCAGTGTGGTACCTTTTCGTCAACTAGCCTCCGCTTCCGTCTCCTTTCCTCCCTCTCCAGTATTAAGCCCTCTAATTCCCCGGCAAATCCGAATTTTTTGAACCATCTTTGATTTAAATGCACTACGTAATTCTTTCTATATCCTCTGGGTCGTTCATCATCGCTTCGTATGACCGGTTCTTGGCTTTCTTCCACGTCTCGGCCCTACCCTCAACTCTCAGTAGGCAGGCTATTACCGCATGCTTGACGTTTTCTGTAGGGTATTCATATGAACATCTGGGTGTTTCAACTCCGAGAACTTTTCTTCGGTACAGATAAGAGTTGAACTCGATATACTCGCTTCTTATCTGCATTGCAATAGTACTTTGGGCCTTTTTGAGGTTCCGATGTAAGTTTGATGGCGTCCCCATCAGACTCATCTTTTGTCTACCTGAGTTCTTGTCTATGAAGAAGTTAGTTGCTCTCCAAACTTCAGGATCAGCTGCTGCTCCATGTCTTAGGGTTCTATTCCGGTTCACTTCTGGCTAGTATATATATTTGATTCTATTAGCCTGGTGTAGAACTTTTGTGACCATATAGGAAATATCAACTATAATATGTACATGAAGGGAAACCTTACTAGTTAAAGCCCCTCGGTTCTGTCTGATATAAACTTTAAATTTTTCCCAGTTTTATCCAGGTTCACCTCCAAGAAGTGCTTTTGCCGTAAGTAGGGGATGGATTCATGTGAAATAAAACTCGCCGTCCTTAGGTAAAGAGGCAAGTCTCTTCGATTAAGATGAAGGGGTGAACGCTTATGAAGTACCGTCGATCAAAATTGAAGAGGTGGTGGCGCTGTCTTTAGGGGCCGGGACTTGTTTACGCGGGCGCCCTCGTCTCCTTTTTGTGCCATAGGTTTTCTGGCGGGTGACTATATGGAATTCTTGGTCGGTTCCGCTCTTCACTGTTGGTGTTTTTGTCGCCATTGGTATTGATACTTCTTTTCTCAGTCCAGCTGTCTTTTCCCAGAGTTCGTCTCTAGCCCTTGAGACACTAGCCTTGTATGCCGTGTATTTTTGACACGACCTCTTCTGCCATGAGCTGTGTGCCCTACCGCAATTGGAGCATGACATAGCCTTTTGGGGGCAGTCTCTTGTCCAGTGAGCGCCAGCATACTCTCTACATCTCATTGCCTTGTTACAGGATGCTTGATTGTGGCCCCATTGGCAACAGTTAAAGCACTGCTTGACTTGTGCCCGGGGAGACCAGAGCTGAGCTGTGTAGAGCATTGAATTGTGGACAGAGCCATTTCTTGCCACTTCACGTTGAAGTGCCTCGGTTGATAAGCTCAGGATTACTGAACCTCGAATTTGCTTTGTTTTATTGGCCTATCGGTGTTCCTTTTTGTCGTGGGACCATCTTATCCTGCCGATGTTGATATCGGTAATTCGTGTTTTCGTCTCCGCGATAATTTGTCGAATCAATGCGCCGTTATTGGCACTATTTCCCCCCTCAATTATTCCCAGTTGGACCCCCATAGTTTCAACAAAATAGTCCTGCTACAAGATCAGGAACTCCTTTGGCTGTGGCAAACTCAAGGCATTATCCCTCTGGGAGACTGACTGCACAAACACTGCGGTATCCTTGCTCCTCAGCTATTTTACTGCGTATACGCCCGCGATGTGTTGTTTAGCCCTAGTGAGCAGCACTGACGGCTGGATATTTTCAGATCCGTTCACCTGTGTGAAGGAACCAAGCAGGTCGTAATGGAATTCGATGTATTGAATTGTATGAGGAAGAGAACAAACACTGGCACTAAAGACCGTTGCTTATACTCATTTCTAGCTTCGCCCCTTCCTTCACTATCAAACCACACTTTAGCCGCACTCCATCTCATTCTATTTAAGACGTTGTCCTCTGCCATTCAAGAAGGTATTTCATTCCTTAGCGTACGTCATTCGCTCAAAAAATAGAGATTATATCATTGTAACTTATCTCGCTTAGGAATTCGCATAAGTCACAACACGGTCAAACTGTAACAACTTGTATTCTCACTGCTGCATTCATTGCTGGTGGTGTGACAATCGAAGCGTATGTGAGCCTTCCTCCTGACCCGGATACCGTTGATGGAGCCACCCTGCGAACGGACTTCTCGAAACTCTTCTTCACTGCTTTTTCCAAAACCAGCATCCTTTCCTCCGATGGTGTAACCTTGAGCTTGGTCTCTACAAGCACGGGATGTGCCTTGAGGTCCGCCAAAGCCTTCTATGTCTCTTCGCTGATGACGCCTCTCCCCCTGACATGATCAACCCATCCATCGGTTTGTTCAAATAAAACCCAAATATTTTAAAGTTCCTGTTGGTAAGGCCCATTGAATGCTCCAAGCGCTCAATAGACTCAATATTGGCCGCTCTGAGGTCTATCCTTTGTGGTTTTGTGAGTCGTTCCCTGGTTGCTGAGTCCATGTGAAAATTCTTCACCCCCGTCCATATATCCGCCAGACCGAAGTACAATAAGAAAAAGATCTGATGAGGGGTAAAATGAAGACGAATAATCGATTTCCGCTATTATGAAGACGATTAGACCCCCTCAGAACCTGGTGCCGCTTTCGAAGAAATGTGATTTTTATGTTATATATGTATAATGAAATATTGCAAAAAAGACACACAAGTGCCAAAGATTCGACGCCCTCCATTTCCCCCTTCCTCTTCGCCGCGAACGTCCATGTAACGAAGAGATTTCCCAACAGTACATCGACTTGCGCCGATTAACGTTGTCACGACCCAAGCCGTATGTCCCGCCTCCAAACAAGGAAGCGTAGCCAGTTTAGAAAGTTTTGACAGCACTTATCGGAACCGAGATTTTGGCAGGCATAACCATCCCCAAAGTCAAATACCCCACATAATTAGTTCTTCCTTTTTGTGCGAGACTCTAACTTCTCTCACCGTTGCCAATCAATCCTCCCTTCCCTATCTCGTAAATCCTTACTTATTCCCAGCTACCCAAAAAATATCGCAACGACCTCTTAGATTTTGTGCCCTACGAATTTTATCCTCTGTCGGGTATCCATACTATCTTGAGCTTGTAACTGGCAGCCAAGAAGGACAAGGCTAAGAATCGTACAGTATTAACCGGCATGATCACTTAAAGAATATTCTGTTTGATGATTCGTAGATTTTAGAAGGCCACGGTTTGATTGGAATGGGACCTCTTTCAGTTGGACGGACTGAAGTTGCGTAGGCGTTGAATGAGAGACTGAAAGCATGTACGTGGATTAAGTTTTGAATACGACTCTTCTTGGTTATCTCGACTACGGAGCGATCATAGTGACCGTTTACAGCAGGCACTGCGTGAAGGAAAAGATTTCGACCCTGCTAGCCAGAGAGTGGAAATGTTTATAGAAAAGTACCAGAACCCTAAACGGAAGGTACCTCTATATGACTAATCAATCTCAGCAACGGTTGCTACTCGGGTAGGCAAGCGAGCGTCAATGACGTCAGTGTATTCAAGAAAACAAACAAAATACTTAGGCTGGCAAAGTCGAATTTTTCACCTTCACGCCGTGCCGGCTGTAAACTCTCAATTTGTTCGCTGTATATTTGAGATAGCCAAGAAGAGTCGCATTCGATTAGGGTCGGAGGTCCACTAGCATTCTCAGTCGGAGCCCTCTCAACACATCAAGCGTTCTCTCTGCCATAACTTGACTTCAACCTCATATATAATACTTTTAACTTTATAACCTATCGATTATCTCTCTACGTTGGATCACCCCCGATAAAATTGACGCGGCTCTCACCTTGTCGAGATTCCCAGATATACGCCCTCGATGATATGGATACCCGGCGGATGATGAAAGTCGCAGGGCACAAATTTGGGAGGGGAGATTGCTCGTGACAATCGAGGACGGATATGGTTCCAGTGGGGATTTTATGAGAGACGGAAAGACAAGTAAGCGAGATGTGGAGGGAGGATGGAGTTTTTGAAAGGGGAATATGAGGGGATATTTCAACTTCGAGAGCTTTGTGCGCGCCTAGGCCCCAATCGACAAAAGATAGTGTTGTGGTTCGCTATCAGGGTCATGTCCACGTTGAAATTCCTGTGGCCTGAACAGCTGCTATGATAAGATTCGAGGACGATGTGAGATCACATCTCAATCCGTAGCGAAGGACGGGATAGTGAAGCATACTGAGGAGTCTGAGGTTTTTTTTTTCCTTGGGTAGGTACTCACGGTTGAGAGGAAATGTGGGGCATAAGTCTCAATTAGTGTAATCCTGTAGTGGTGCCGGCGAATGCCTGTTTAGTATGAGTGTACAACGTCAAGGTATTTACTTAGTTCTAGCGACTGAGGATAGCGTGCGCCTTCTGAGGTCTTGCGTCCCGATAGAGAACTTCAGGATACTTGGCTGCACGCTATCTGTAGACCTATTAAACGTTGCAACAACAACAAAAATTAACCATCCGGACTGTTTTTCCAGGTAAAGTCTGAGTAGCCAAGGCACATACCCTACTCGAGACAGGAGAGAGCTGGTTCGAATCCATCATGACCCTCGCACCACGTTTTTCGCCTGGTCATGTATGTGACGACAGCGAAGGCACACTGGATAGCCGTGATTAGCTGGAATGTGTTCTTACGGTAGACTTGAACGGTTGGGGGCTGAAGGTTGTAAGGCGCCTGACTTCCGGTGATGTCTTTATATGATATTCGGGTGTGAGTATGTTGCGGGATCAATTGATGGTGGTAAAGTCCAGAGCAAGTCCAAAAGTTCAAGTCAGTTAATTATTCTGATCTATCGAAGTAACGCCAGAAGCATTTATGTCTTCATATTTAAAAATCTCACTGTCTTTTCCTAAGCCTGCCCCCAGCTATCATTTCTACAGTTCCAACTTCACTAACAGACGAGAATCTCCGCTATGCCAGCCCGTCCATGTGTTCAGACTCGCGGATATTTGTCTTGGCAGTACCAGCCTTGTGGGCATCAACACTTCAGCCTCGCGAATAAGCGACTTTGGATTTGTTTTTTTTTAAATCATTTTAGCGTTTGCAGCCTGGGGGTCTTGCTGGATCCATACCAGCTTTCTCCTGTCTCAAGTGTCCAAGCTACCCCGACTCTACTTGGGAGAACAGCCCGGATAGTGTACCACTGCACCAACCGACCCTATTTAATTATCCTGTGTAGCATATAAACTAGCATCCTCCGCAAATTGCGGAGCGTTCTACGTCCTTCGGGAGGCTCTAAGGCATCTATCAGAAGTTACTGTAATAAAAGCGCGATGACTAAAAAGAAGAAGAGAAGATTGACTGTCCCCCTAGCTAAGTCCGAGAGCCTCAATATATACTTTGGTAGCCTTGCCCACAATCCTCACACGCTATGTTTCCTCGGTCGCAGTTTACAAATGTGCCGCTTCTGTAAGTTTTCCCAGCTCCAGTAAAAATATGGGTCTTGACAGGGTATATTTGCTTTCGCTAGCCTGACATGGAAAGCTTGGCAGTTAATCTATGAAAATTTATGAAAACATCTGAAAAATTTGTATGTGAAATTCCTCATGCAAGATGTATTGCAGCTTCTAATTTTGGCTCAAATAAAGTTATGAATTCATTATTCTAATCATCCAGTTCATAATAAGTTATAGAGGCTAGTACTTTGTCGGGCCATCTTGAGCTCCATAAACGGCCATGATCCTGCTTGGTATCGACTCAACTAGTTTTTCCAACTCATTTTCATCCACGGCCCTATCCCAAGCTTCTGCCACAATCCTTCGAAGCTCATCCTGCGACCTATTATTTTCCGGAGCTAAATCAGGATAGTGATATGCGATGTAGTCCATTATCAACTTCTAGACATGCTCTATGGGGTTCAAGTCAGGGGAGTATGGTGGCCATGTAATCAGAGATATTTCTCTCCCTAAGCTCTTCCATAGTTTGCCTTGCCTTATGAGGTGAGGCGTTGTCCTGCATTAGTTGTATATGTGGATGACTGGAAATCATGCCGTGGATATGAGGTACTATCCTCTGACAATATGTATCGGCAGTTATACTACCCCACTCCTTCTCCCAAATCAAGGAAGGACCTTTTTCGCTCCCAAAAAAAGAGCCCCAAAACATCCATCTAATTTTCTTCCGCACGTTACTTATGACACATGTAGCGTCAAAAATTTCATCTGCATAGATGACAGATTAAGGTTAGGAATCTCAAGTTTCAGACAAAGTAGGCGGTACTGACCTTCCTCGTGATCCAAATACTACTATGTCGTCTATCAGTCACCCAGGACTCATCTGTCCAGAGAAATCTCATCCAATGCTCTTTATTCAAGTGAAGATGTTTTGTAACGAACTCAAGTCTCTTTCTCTTGTTTTCTGCAGAAAGTGGTGGTTTCGAAGCGACAATACGACGGACGTATCCCCTTGTTGACATTGTCCGTTGGATTACCTTCTCACTCACTCCAAAATGACTAAAATGTGCGTAGGCGAGCTCGAAGTGGGTCAGTTGACGGTGTTCTGGAGATAATGTAACAAAGTCTTCAATCTCGTCGACCTGTTCACTGCTCAAGACAAGGGGACGACCACCTCTCTTTTTCGGAGAGAGATGGAGAGCTTTTGCTACATAGCGACCCTGGTGATAGGTCACTTGGAGTCGTCGCGCGATCTTTTGGTAGCTGTAGCCTTTTCGGGCCAGAGTTCTCACGTGCCAATTTTTAGAGACAACGTATGATTTAGCTCTCTTTTGACATGATACTTACTTCAATACGTTCTTCTTTTTTTACTTTTTTTGATCTGGAACGAGCATGACATTGAGGTGAGATTGACGATGGTGGAGGCGTCTGTGGACGATTCATCGTTGCAATGATTTAACTGATCCATTCTTTAGCATCCTGCATGACTTATTTAACTTCAGAGTTTTCTCAACTTACAATCGGTATATTTAAGACAATTTACTCAAGTGATGGCGTACTACTGCGGTCTGTGTTGGTATTGCTGAACAATAATGGAGGGACAGACGTTCGGGAGAAGACTTTGTAATACCGAGGCTAACCAGCATAAAAATGACAATCCTGACAGATAAGGCTCCCATGTTTTAGACTTTGAGTTAGATGTCATAGGCGCCATAGACTCTCACTTTTAACCCCTGAAGCGAGATAAACCCTGCACAGACCCACCTGTAATAATTTACCGTAGCGGCACAGTATATTTGCCGTGGACGTTAAACGCAAATCCTTTCCCCCGGATAACGATTACATCAGCATCTCTTGTTAAATCCTTGCCACGCTCACACCTTTAGAACTGGAAGCCGAAGTCCTGTGAAGAAATATAAGCTGAGTGGATTAATGATGAATAGAACCATCTCTGGAAATAAGTTGTCCCTCATACATCTCTCAGAGAACAAGACAGAAAAAGAGGGACTAATTTAGATCCGTAAGACTCTTCCTGAAAAATCCACATCTACACATGCCAAGTGACCACCTCGACTAGTTCTTACTGAGGGGTATGCGACGCTAAAGATCTTACTAGGTAGCCAGGATAGAACTTGCTAGTGACTGAAATTAATGATGAACGTCGTTGACCTGCTTTTGATCACAATAACGTACAAATTATATTTAACACCTAGCAAGTTCCGTCCATGCCACCCTGTAAAAGTCCACTAAATCAGCACTATTACGGGTGAAGAACCTTGTACGAAGACCACTAAAAAGATAATACCAGTTGTAGTAGTAATTGTCGTAGTAGCAGTAGTATGGAGGTATCTGATGCTAGAACGATGAGGTAAGTAAGAATATAAATAAGGATGTTATGTTATAGAAAGATGCAGCATCAATTACCATTACCTCACATCAGCTCGATCAACTTATCTGGACTCCATCATCTACAAATTATCTGCTCTCTAAATCCTCTTGCTCTCGTTAAACCTTTTTACTCTATCAACGTTATTGATAAGGCACCTCTCATATTTTGGCATCTTTGAATTTATAATTTATTGTCGCGAGATAAAATAGCCACGAGGCAAGATCTTCAATACCCAGTCTCCCTTATTTGTTAGTCAAGTCTTGAAAGTTTCTGCATGAAGCAGGAGTGAAGGGACACGATTAGACAGGTGACTAATTATGACGTAGATTGATATTGAAATTCTGAAATTATCTGACAGAATCGGCGGAAGACAAACCCGAGATATTATTTGAAGACCTATTTACCGTCGGCTGTGATATCACCGCAAAGCTGGAAAATATTGCCATCGATCACTTAATCTATTTTCTTCGGTTTCCACAGATTAGTTATTATCGAAATAGAAGAGTCTTCAGATTTCCTCAGAAGACGTCTGATTACAGCCTATTCCGGGATTTCTCTCAAGGTTCTCCAAGGCTAGGATCTCAGATTATACCTCGAGAATTTTCTCTGACTATTAAAAAATGGCTCCGAGACCAACAAGGGCATCACACGAAACTCTTAAGCATCGTTTGCTGCTTCGATCTAATTCTTCATTCTCAGCTGCGGAGATCCAAGAGATGCTCCGTAACTGTCCCGAATCTTTTCATATCTGGGAATTTTTCCAATCAAAACACGAAATCACGGAGTACGTTGAAGAATGCCTCGATGACTACCAAGAGACAGGCAAGAGGGATTTTGCTCTATGGCAGTATCTACAGGAAGACTTCAAAACCTGGGGTGCTAATTTTTGGGAAAATTGTGATCCCAAAGTACGACTGGCATTAAGAACACATCTAATTAAACACGGAATATACATGGCGCCTCTTGCGTGGAGAAATACACAGATTGCGGTACAGATGGCTGTCTGGCTAACTCTTCCAAAATATCATGTTTGGACCATGGATGAAATCTCTTACTGGCGGGCTCATGGAGGATTGACAAATTCACAGTGGAACCCCGAAGACGCGCACTTTGATCCTGCTTTATTGGCACCTGATGATCAATCAGTAATACTGGTATCTGAGAATTATTGAGTGGGGGAAGAGGAAAGAAGGTCCTAGCAAAAAAGAACGAATGAAAGTAAACGAGTTGATATATTTCTTTCGGAAAATACTACGTTCAAAGTAGCTTTATATTGAGGTTATACCTGTACTAGGGTAAACAATAATAATTAGCGTTCAGCGAGGTGTCCTACGGTTCGGTGTGCTCTCGATAATTGATTGCAAGTGAGAGCTACAGTAGAATCCCTCTTAGCTAATAGTGGGTTCCGGTATAATTACTGAAGAGATTCATAGAAATTTTACCGTTTATATTTGCAATACTTGCCGCTGCGCCCAAAATGACCTGTAAGGGTAAGTGTTGCAAATATAAAAGTCCAAGTTACAATGAATCTTTTCAACATTTATACCGGGACCCACTATTAGCTAAGAGGGGCTCTACTGTACTACGGTGTGCGTGTTGAAATGCGGTACAGAAGGGGTATAGCTTGTGGCAAGTTGATTTTAGTATTGTGCACTGCCTTCTCCCAGAGTTCTTTCCTTATATGTATCATACCTCCAGGGGTATATCCCAGCTAGAGCTTCCTGGCTAGGCCAATATTAAGGCACTCAGATTAATTGAAGTTAGCGTTAAGACGTTGGTAAAATATTCATTCGTTTTATCCCCCTTCTGCGGAAAATTTTGAGCCAATTGATTAAGGGAATGTCTAATTCAATTACACATGTTACTATTCTTATCACAGAATCAGGAGTTACTAGGGTGATCCCAAAAAAATACTTGGATCATCCTAGTAACTCCTGATTCTGTGATAAGAATAGCAACATGTGTAATTGAATTAGACATTCCCTTAATCAATTGGCTCAAAATTTTCCGCAGAAGGGGGATAAAACGAATGAATATTTTACCAACGTCTTAACGCTAACTTCAATTAATCTGAGTGCCTTAATATTGGCCTAGCCAGGAGGCTCTAGCTGGGTCACACCCCTAAAGATACGTCTTATTTATTTATTTATTTATATGGTCTATTGGGCTTTAGATACAACTGCGGCCTATCCCTGAGAGGACGTGGTGACTGATGCGTCACATATAAAAGTGTGCTTAATGGGTAAGCAAGCGAATGCGGACATGTACCTTTGCTAATGGCAAAACAAAATAAAAACGCGTCAGCTAGTGTGGGGTAACGGATGAAATAATTAGATTATGTGGAGCACCAGTACGCGTCACACGAGGCGCGCGAAAAGTCGCCAATTTATTCGCGTTTTGTTTCGTTGAAACGTTATAACTCTATACTACTCATTCGACTCGATATGACAAGCTGGCTCAAACGTAGGTCTTGGAAAAAGTCGAGCACCGGATGGGTACCGCTGGAGCTTGAAGGATCATATATTTTGGATATCTTTCATACGTCTTATGTTCCTGTGGAACGGTGGCCTGACCTACATCAGACGATAAATAGCACAGACACACACAAACGTATTGTATAAATTACGGTGCTTATTTATGCATGATTGTTGCGTCACTATTTTTGTATCCTGCCGACGTCAAAGCTTCAGTTAAATACGCAAGGATTTCCCGGTATATTTTATCACGCCCTTCAACGTGAAATATTTTATTTAGGTTTGAATTCTTCAAAAGAATGCTGTTCATGCTGCTAACTATCGTCATGTAAGCGATTTCTTGATGAATTAGTTAAGCCAGAGATCAAAGACCTACGAAAAGTATTTGAAGAAACGGGCTCTATTTCATTCGGATGAATGAGATGGCTTCATGTCTGAAATTAAGACTTGAAGTCAGCCTATATAATATTGCCCTTATCTCTTCCACTATGAGCCTTGGTCCAAAAAATTT
Source organism: Podosphaera xanthii (assembly GCA_028751805.1). Classification (NCBI taxonomy): domain Eukaryota; kingdom Fungi; phylum Ascomycota; class Leotiomycetes; order Helotiales; family Erysiphaceae; genus Podosphaera; species Podosphaera xanthii. Next base: position 4,538,523 of record JAPWIX010000010.1, on the reverse strand, counting down.
AAATAGGGGAAAATTAAATACGACTTTGATCTTGACCACTAACCCGTCAATTTTGGGCTGCCGATCGAGTCTAAAAGTGATGATGTTTGCAACTTCCAACAACTGGACCAATTCGCCAGCTCCCTTGTTGGCGTCATACGAGAGGCTGGCGGGCATTGATTTCGGCAATCGAGGACTAATCGAAATACTGACAAGAACTAATATTACTTTCGTTGTTCTCTAGAGAGTCGTCATATTTATAAATCGCAGAAAGGAGGTAAATGCGACTGTCATCTGATGACAAGATTTCGTTGTGATAGCGCCTTAGCAGTTAAACTAAATCCCACCAATCGCCAGTTGGGTATCAGTTTGCATCACAACTGCCACATACCACACGTCAGCATTAAGTGATCACCAGCGGCTAAACAATTCATTGAGACCTCAAAGTTTCTGATATTCTAGACAGAGAAAATGTTGCCCAGTATCAAGTATATTACCAGTGGCAGTGTGCCAATTCAGGCTCCTAACGACTTGACGTTGACTCATTTGTTTCTGTGGCCGAATTGCTTTATCAATCGGGAAGTAAGTATCTGTATACGACATACTTATCTGGCAATTTGTATGCTTTTGCGATATAAATTTGCGGTACTTTGTCAGCCCTTGTTTCCAAAGCTAAAGATTTGGTCATGGACGCTACATGTGGTATGAATAACTCTAGTCTCTGTTTACTGGTTAAGATCTAGGACAGACTTAAATAATAATTATCCAGGCACGAGTTTAACTGCAGTGCTAGCAAAGCTTGACGGAATGGGGTTCCGCTAAGCCAGCTATTCCCAGGCATTAGAACTCCAGACTAGGCCTCAAGATCTACTAATCTTGGAGCTATTATCTGCATTTTTGAGCAGTTTCTTCAGCCTCTTAAGAATATGGGATACGTGCCTACGTTCTTTGAATGCAACAAGGATAGAGCTGAAACATCAGCAATCCGCAAAATCTGACCTGGCACTTCAGTTCAACTTTGCATTTGGCGCGCAAAGAGAGCAGTCGATCCAGTATCACGTGCTTAGAGGTACTTAATTCGAAACCATTGCTGTAACGCCAGTTATCTGTTTGTGCTCTTGTCCACTAAGCTATCATATGCTATCAATCCGACAGTCTATTATACCCAGGATTTCTATCTTTACTCAGTCATACAGAATACGTCACTTCTACTAGGCTGAGCACATAGTGTTATGGGGTTAATGAGGATGTGGAGTGATTGGCGACTTGTCTAATGATGGTGCTGTCCTTCGATGGAATAGTCCATGGTGTGAATGTGTCACAGGTACCATAGTGTTTCAGTTATGAGAAAGAGTAGATGCAATGTTCTGACTTGCGAGTATAATGTATGATTTCTTAAGGTGAGGAATGAATGAGAATAGATAGAGGTGTGTAATTGTATATTGATTTGACTTGTCCGTTTTTCTATGAAGGTAAGACGTCGTACTTATATACATAAAGCAATACTTGTCATATCCTTCTCTCAACTATCTTTAGGTACTGCACCAATCTACCACTGTCTAATCAGTCAATTCATGAATACTACTTAATCTATCACGACCAAGGGAATGTCTGCCTCACACGACTCGTGTCACCTGACTAATATTATCTGTTCTAGTCTAGGCGACTCAAATTACGTGACTTGGTCCTCATGCCTTGATGCACTCGTCCACACAGATCATCCTCGCCTATTCATGGACCTCGCACATCTCTAATGTCGCTATTCGCAACACTCCCCCTGTCGGTCACATGATTACGTGACACATAGCGCTAATGATTACGCGTACGCGTTGGTATATGTAAATATCACATCTGTAGTTTAGCTTCCTCCTCGTGCAACTACGATTGCTTTACCCTGAATGTCCGACTATCCATAAGCTGCCTGTGATAGAATGAATGGTAAGTACGATATAAATGGTTATACTGAATGCGTATAGTGGATGGAATATCGCCTTGATGGTGTTACAGGCTGCGCCTTCACGTGTTTCGGAATCAACGAAACATTGTACTAGCTCGAGTCTTGATGAAACTCCCCTACTTCGGTACAGATACAGAGTCATAATTGCTACATGTAATACGCAGACGGTTTTGTAGTTGTATCTCAAGTTCTCAAGTTTGATGATTTATATTTAGTAGGAGGAGGAACAGAGATAGCTATATAGGTAGTTCTACTCCAAGACTTACTTTCGGAAGTCGATTAGAAAATAGACAGCATTTGGCCACCATACTTTTCTTATTAATTGTTTTGGTGCTTCGCCCTTCACAGATGGTCACGATAGAGACTATTATTCTTGCTCCTCTGACAATGGCAGTATCTATATGCATTTTCCTCAAATATCAATATCCGATGCCAACTATCAAACTAAAATGCGAGTTTTATTATTGTATAAGGAAGATGCTATACATGACTCACTAGTTTCAGCAACCCTGTCACTTGGCACGTTATCCATAAGCTTCAAACTCCAGATATCCTTGAGTCATAACTGAGTCAGCATAACTCATAGAGGCGCGAGGGACAGGGTGGATGAGCGTGGGGAGAACTTGTCAAGGGAAAGATAAATGAGATTGACTGACGAGGTCAAATCTGGTGAATGAGATTGTCTACAAGGAAGAAAGGAGAGCATCCCGCCAACTACAAAGTACTTATTTATTTATTTTTAAAGTCTATCCGACATAATCTACGATGCTGTCCCATCCCAGAGGGGACATGGTGACACAAGTACTTATTTACAGATGCGTTCGCATGTTTAGAAGTAACCAAATGCACGTGATCTAATCCTACAATTGCTATATCTTTAACAGAACTGAAAGGCTCGAAAGCACGAAGACTGAGGGCTTAAGGTGACTTAGTAGACAAAGAAGCAAATACAAGGAACAAGGAGTTTGGCTCTTGCCAATTGTACACGTATACAGCGTTTCTCCCTTAGCACCTATAGGCAGAGTGATCAACATAATCAATATCAACTAAGGGTTTCCTATAGCACGTCGCAACAAAGCCCAAAATCAAGTTATCGATAACTCCTTGAGCAAGATGAGTCTGACGCGTCATTAGTCCCAATCTTAAAAATCCTAGTGCCGATACTAATCCCAGGAAAGCCTGACGCTTCCCAAGATGAAGAAATGACTGCACGTAACGTACAGTCACAACAGTGCCCGAAGAGAACCTCTTGAAGATTAAAAACGGCTGTTATTGTTTGCTTGATTATGTATGCTATATGAATAATGTATTATTTATACACACAAGACCATGTTTTCATGAGGTAAAAATGTACTCGTACATTCCTTCCACATTTGGCACTTTGTTACAGTTATGAGATTTGGGAGGTATCATCATGTGCTGACCTTTGCAAAGATGTCACTGTTGTGAACTGGATGAATGTGGTATAAGTTGATATTGTGTAATAAATAAGAAATGGATGATGAAATATATATCTAAATACATTGTGCGAAGAGTCCACTATTTATACACGAATATTCTCGCTTAGTGTTTGACCCACTGTTGTTGTTGTTGTTGTTATTATTTAACGTCTGGGGTGATAATCATGTGCCCCAGAGCACGAACTATCTATCCCATCTGGGATATAGGACGCTAGAGCCGAAGCCCTAGGACTGAACTAAGCCTAAGCTAATCGAAGATTTAATTACAATGCTGTACCGCGTTATGTGAAACCGCAGACAGAAGATAGGTGTGCCCAAGAGCAATATAGTTTACGAGACTTCCCCAAACTCGTGACTGATGATCAGTCAGTCCACTCTGCCTGCTCTACCCTTGCCCCGATCGTACTCCACAGACATAAAACAAAAGAAAGAAAAAGATAGATTCTCCTCAACGAGGGCAAATTTCTTCAAAGAAATGAGTCTGTCCTAACCATCCGGTTAGAATTATAGCCCCTTCAGGTGTACCGAGTAGGTCCGGGATGAGTTGTCTAATAGGCCCTATAGGGCGGCCCCTTCGGCGCCGGAGGATTCGACAAAATAAAAAGTGAGTCGGTGTTTTAGGTGACCCGCAAAGACAATTTAATTTAGCTTCTTCGTGGTTAAAACGATTATGGTAAGCCGCAAAGTCTCCATGTCCCGTTCTAGCTGCGATTAAGTAACCTAGAGCCTTTCGGCCCAAGAGAAGTTCCTTTGGAAAGTGTGGCGCAGTGCTGATTTCTAGCCGGGCGTATGAAGCCGGAATATGGCTGCTCCACCAACTAATTCGGGCTTGTTTCAGCTGTGTGGAGTGCCATTGTGCCAGACAGGTAAGAGAATATTCAGGTAGTCCTAGGAATGGCATAGATGCTCCTCTTTTTGCGTTAGAATCAGCTAGTTCATTGCCTTCAATACCTGCGTGGCCGGGAACCCAGTGTATATGAATCTGCCCCTCTTCAATATGGGGGAGCCTCGTTCTAGTTTTCCAAATCTTTGCTGTTTCAAAGAAGCTTAAGAATGTTGATTGGGATGATTTTGAGGGCTTTGAGGTCAGGATTGTCCCAGCAATATCTGCGTTATCTAAAAATAGCCATAAATTATTTGCAAAGCGAGCTGTAGGGAGCGTGGTAGCTGCACGGAGTCCTTGGAGAGCTGCATGAGCTTCGGCGTCATAAGAATCTCTAAATTTTCCGAGAGGGAAAGCTTCCGAGCGAACTTGGAGTCCATACTGAAAAATAACAAATCCACCTCCTGAATTACCGTCAGGTATTTTCGACCCGTCTGAGTATATCAGGATATCGTTCCTAGGAATTGTGCTCAGAAAATTGAAAAATCTTTGAGCTCTTGTGTTTATTGGACCTGACGGACCACAAATGCGGATGTGAGCTTCTTGTTTTGTTTCCTTGATGACCCAGTGAGGATTAACCAGAGGATCAAAATTCTCTGAGTCCGGAATGCTTCTACATGACCTGGAAAAGCGGGACAGGGCAGGCTGTATGAGTGAGATTTTCTCACGCAGAGCTAGAGGGTGATAACGATCGAGTCGGCGTATACGCAAAGCTGCTCTTTGAGATATATTGTTAAGTGTTATCTCAGCGGGTGAGAGTCCGGTTTCTCTTAAAAGAGATGAGGAGGGAGAGGTCCGGAAGACTGGAAGGATTGACCTTGCCGCGGCTAGGTATACTTTGTCTATGATATTCAGATGTGTGCCGACTTTGTTGCTCACTTCTTTTCCGCTCTTAATTCTGTGCTTGCCGGGCCACCAAGTCTCAGCTCCAAAGTGGACAATAGGTAGGACACACGCAAAAGCAGCTTGTCTAGAGAGTCATGGCGAGACACCTCGTATTGTATTTCCCAGGCATCGGAGGGCATGGGCCACTTAAATGGCTTTTGCAGCCTGTATCTGCACGTGGTATTTGAACGAAAGCTTCTTGTCGAAGTGTATTCCCAACCATTTTAGGTAAGGTCTTTGGTTATTTTCGGAAATAGTAAAGCTATTTGTATGAACCGGCGGACTAACGTTCTTATCTCTATGCTTTCTCGAGAAGTGGAGTAGCTCTGATTTACCTGGATCAAAAGTTACACCTTCTGTATCACCCCAGTTTAACGCCTGATTGGTTGCAGTACTTATTTTTTCCGAATTTTCTTCCAATGTCGGAGATATCATTATAATTACAAAATCATCTGCATACCCATAAGTCTTCTTTAGGCCTTCAAGCTTGAATAGGGGGGAGATGTAAAGCATAAAAAGTATCGGAGAAATTGGGGAGCCTTGTGGAAGTCCACAGTTTATTGGCCTGGGATTTCCAATTTCCCCGTCTAGCCGCAGACAGACTTCGCGTTCAGTTGCAAATGAAGATATCCAGTTACATAGCCGAGTTGGCCAACCTTGTTCCCTAAGCCTTCTGACGAGCCTACCTGGAAGAACGGAATCAAAAGCCCCTTTAATATCAAGTGTGGCGACGGTGGCAGTCAAGCCCTTTGTTAGTGCGCTTTCTATATCATGAGTGAGAGAAGTAGTGAGGTCCACACTGGAACGTAAAGGCAGCGCTCCAAACTGCTGACGAGCGAGCACTTTATATTTAATAGCTATCCATGACATTCGTTTTGCTACCAGCCTTTCTAGTCCTTTGCCCAGTACGGACAGTAGCGCGATAGGTCTGTAAGACCTTGGAGAAGACCTATCTACCTTGTTGGGCTTACCAATTATGGCTACGATTGCAATCCTAAAGCATTTAGGGTGATGTCCCACGTCTATACATGCTTGAAAGAGATCTCGAACTAGATCTGAGATGACTGGCCAAGCCAGGCGCAGGACTGCTGTCGGTATTTGGTCTTTTCCAGGGGTAGTGTTGCCAGCTCCAAGGATAGCATTGGTAATCTCGTTCATAGTCAGCTCGGGGAAGGGGAGAGTGGTTTTTGCTACAGAAGGTGCAGACAGAGGAATATCCTGTACTTCCGACTGATTGCTTAGCAGATATCTTACCAGCAGATCTCTCTTATCTTCAGTTGACTGGGCGGGTGGTGAGTCTGGAGAATTTGGATCTACGAGAGCAGGGGTTCGGAATTCGTCCTTTGATTTGTGCCACTTTGCTATACTAAAGACATCTTTCGAATTGGCTGCCTGGTCGGTGATTTTCTGGAAGAAGAGAGCCTTAGCCCGACGTGTAACTTTGCGAAATTCTTTCCTGTCTTCTTTTGTGACATTGCCAGCTTGAGCCTTTTCCTTGTACTTTTTCCTTGCTTCTCTGCAGCTCTGGTCCCACCACGGTTGTCCTCGATTGTGTGGGAGAGACCGTTTAGCTGAGCCTGAATAACAATTGAGGAGAATTTGCGTGAGTTCCTCAGCCCTTTCGTCTAGAGTTGCCCTAGATTTTTCAGAGAGCAAGTTTAGGGCAATTATATTAGTATGAAGTAGCGAAAGAAATGTTTCGGGATTAATCGTTGCGAATCTGAGTCTAGGGGTAGGGGGCTGGTTCCGTGCTTGACAGGGAATTTTGATGAGCAAAGGAAGGTGGTCTGAACTGACATCAAGGTCATGCTGGACGGTCGCAGAAGCATCACCAGCTTGTAGCGGGCTGGAGGCAAAGCAAAGGTCAAGAACGTTTCCGTGATTATGGGTCGGTACATCGACCTCAGATAAAAGGAACAGGTCATTAGCTTCGAGCCAGCTAATTAGATCCAGTCCCTGTGCTGAGGGTGAGCCATGATATGATGGGTTCCAGTTTGGATGGTGGAGATTGAAGTCTCCTGCCAGAATTGTCTTGGGAAAGAAATAAGTGTCCCTGAGTGAAAGAAGAAGCGATACGCCAGCCCCTGGATTTGTGGACCCAGGGGGAGCATTATAAACGTTGATTATGTGCATGCAGAGTCTATCTGGGCCTTTGACAGTAAGAAATAAAACGTCTTCTTTGCCGTACTGTGCTGGAGAATTTGGGCAAAATTGAGCGAAGGTAAGATTGATGCCCTTCCTTGTGTAGGTTAGTACACGAGGTCGGATGGTCCAGTCATCGACTGGCGTGTAACATTCAAACGATGGATGCTTGCACGTGATTCTCCGGCTAGTATTTCTGGAGATGTAGGGTTCTTGAACCAGCAAGATATCTATTTGTGAGGTAAACGCTGTTTGAAGGGCGATTTGGTGAGCAGATGAAGAGCGACCAACGTTGATGGAGAGTGTTTTAATCATAGAGCTTTTAGTTATCGTTCATTGCAGTAGAGTTATCTAGACAGCTTTCTGAAGCTAAAACGGCATATTTTCCACCTGTAATTGAAGGTGACTCCGCAAAAAGACTTCTAGTTTGAAGGGGGGTTTGAGGAAGAGTTTGGCTTGATGTGTAGCTTTCTGTAGGAGCTATCTTGGGTTGACTATCCAAAATTCCACAGTGGGCAGCTTTCAAACGTAGTCTGGCTGCAGCTGCAGCTTTCCTGATCTCAGCGATTTGCGTTCTAGTAGGTAATGTGTTATCTTTTCTAGGTCTAATTAGACACTCAAGAGAGTCTGCTGGATGGGGACCGTGGCAATTCACACACTTTGGCGGACAAAAGTGGGTTCTACTTGGGTCACATGATTTGTGTCTACTTTCTGAATGTTTTGTGGAAGAGCATATCCTACAGCGAGGGAAGCGAGAGCACGATCGCTCGTTGTGCCAGCCAAAGCACAGTCCGCATTGTGGTGTTCTGGATCTTGGAGGCAAGAGTTTAGCTGGAATACGGACACCAAATAGAGGGAGAATCTTAGATAACGTTGGACCTTTGGGATATAGGATGATCCAGTTTTTCTTAGGAGAGAAATCAGAATTGTCAGAGCCTCGAGACTCTATGACATTTATAGGAGGGACATTTGTGAGATCTGTCAGAGCATCTGCAACGGCAGATGCATCAATTTGTTTCAATTCCACTGTGCTACCGTTAAAGACAGCATAAGATCGGGGTACGCCAGAAAGTCGGTAGGCTACGTGCTGTCCAGGTTTCTCGACCTTGCATTGGCCTTGGGCACAGAGAGAAGCTTCAATTTCACTCATTCGAGCGATCAGTTTTTCTTGTGCTTCGGTGGATACTGGACAGATTGCAAATCCAGTTTTGGTAGATTGTACCTCTCTTACCAGTTTCTCCTTTAAAAAGGCATTGAGATCTAGCATTATGGCATAGGGGGAAGAGCTTAGAGCAGGATGATTTGGGCTGACCCGGACTAAAAGACGATTATCTTCAGGTCTGCTTTTAGGCTGAGCTTTGGATCTAGTTTGAACTTGAGCTCTTAAAGTGTTTGGGGAAGCTTGTGATTGTTTCTTTGAAGCAGGGGTCATAGCTATATTTGCGTACGATTTAGAGTATGTGGAAGGACCATCGATTGAACTCTTTTGATTTACAGACTGTACAGTTGAAGCTTGTACAGTACTTGTGGCAGAATACGGAATCGGGGGTCTTTGGGAGCCTCTGACATGACATTCGAAGTGTCGGCGAGCCACAGAACTGAGATCGGCGATAAAATTCCGAAAAGGCTTTTGGAGATGCTGAGGAAGAGCATTATTTTCACTAAGTGCATCATCAAGGACGCAGGCAATGTTCTGGAACATGAGCGTGGCTTCATTGTTCCTGGTATCGGCGGCGGAGGTAGTTGACAGTAGCATCTCTGTCAGCGACCCCTCTCCACCCATCGGGGCGGAGGCATGTAGGGGTGGTGGGGGGTGGGAAGGCGGGCGGGCGGGAAGGTTAGACATGAGGAGTGAGGCGAGAGTGCTCGAAGGGCTTAAAAAGGTGTGTGTGTTGCGTGCCTCTTAGAAAGTGCGTGATCGTAAATGTGTGTGTTTGACCCACTGTATCAAACACAGCAAACATATTATGAACGGCCTATCACCTGAGCTCACACGTGCGGTATAGTGCACATGATGCGATCCATATCACGGTGATGTATATCGCCGATGTCGATAATACAACATAGAATCAAAGAATATTATCACGCAACGACTTTCTGCTCCAATGTGTCCTTCTAACTATGAGAACATGACAGCAAAGAAACTTTTTGACACGGCTGCCAGCAGTCGCCAGGAGACAGCAACGGCTCCATTCGCCATAGCTCTTGAGCGATTCCTGTCAATAAGGTTTGAAAGCACTGCGGACAGTTACATTGACCAATTCTTAGCCACATACCAAGCAGTCAACAATGCTGCTGATGGTATGCAAATCCAGTCTCCTGATAGGGAGTACCACATTGGCAGTGGCATGGCTTCTGCCATGTTTGTCATGGGCACTCGGCGAGTAGAGTGGCTCAATACTTGGAGGGATACTCGAGCTTACGAGTCTAATAATCAGTATGCCCCCCTTCAAACACTAATGTCGTCTCTCCGATCTATCGCAGTCCCAAAGGGAAGGGGAAGGCTGTAGCCGAGTGCCAGTCTCAAGATTCAGACTCAGACACTGAGGAAATCATAGTAGCCAGCTCTAGAATCAATGAAAGCCGTACCATCTATGACACAGGTGCCTCGCACCACTTTATTGCACGTGAAGATTTATTTTGTGACCTTCAAAAACAATCGAAACCATTCAAGTTTGATCAGGCAGTAGGTAACACTTGTCTGCATAGCCAGGGAACAGCAAGGCTCAAGATTGGAAGGCTTGTTATCAAGCTCCATGAAGCCCTACACTCTCCAAGCTCATCGTGTAATATTGTATCCGCAGGAAGACTTCAGAGAATATCTAATAGATTTGCCAACCACGAGAAATCTCTACTTATCAAGAGACAGTCATCTGGCCTTGATGTTCCAATAGCTCGTCTACTCCGTAAAAATGATGTATTCTACATCTATCCATTGAAATATAACAATTCATACGAAGTCCCAATAGCAGCTCCAGGCGTTGCCAGAATCCCTATCACTACAAGTGCTCAACGCTGGCATCAGCGTCTTGGCCATACAGGTCAAAGTATCCTCAAAAAGACTGCTCAACATGTCAAAGGTTTGGAAGGCATAGATCTAAGTGAACTAACAACATGCGAGACATGTCATTTAAGCAAAGCTCAAAGATTTGTCTCTAGAGAACCAAGACCCACACCTTATGCGCCTCTAGACGAAATTTTTGTGGATACAGTTGGCCAGATTGCCACTGCAATAAACGGTCACCAATATGCCGTGATAATCACTGACGCGAAAACACGAATGCGATGCGCAATCGCCACCCAATCAAAAGATAAGATCGCATTACTCCTGATACAATGGATAGAATTCCATAATTCCCACTTTGGTAGAAGAATTCGCGCAATCTTCAGAGACGGCGGCACAGAATTTCTTCGTATGAAATTTCATTGTGAGCAGCACGGTATACGCACCGACATCTCTGCTCCATCCACCCCAGAGCAGAATGGAGTTTCCGAAGCCGCCAACAAAGTTGTACTCAGACTAGCCAGATCAATGTTGATTGATGCACGCATGCCAGCAGCATACTGGCCATGGGCAGTTGACCACGCATGTTACATAATCAACAGATTGTATTGTCTCCGTACAAAACAAATTCCACTCATCGACTTCTTGCAGGGTCTTAACCAGCCCCACACAGGTCAAGTTGATCTCAGAAATACCCCTAGATTTGGATGCAAAGCGTATAAGCTAATAACTCCGAAACCAGGCAAATTTGAGCCTAAAGCTACTAAGGGATGGTTTATTGGTTTTCAGAAAAACACCAACATAAACTATATCATCTACCATCCTCACCACGCTCCTGCGCAGGGTTGGAAATGGGTTGAAAGTTTCACTCCTCATGCATCCTTCAACGAAGATGTCATGTTCGGCGACGATCAGCCATCTACTATCCAGCAACAAACGCATAGCTACTGGGCTGACTATAACTCCTTATTCAGTGAAACATTCACCAACACTCAACAAAGTAGCAGACCATTGACTCCAAATTTTCAAACTCCACAGTCATTTGAGGGGGAGCAACTACCATCCACGCCAGCAGTCAACCCTGCAGCAGCAGATGAACCTTACACACCCCAGTCTAGTAACCACGACTCAGCAACAACAAATGTCGAAGACGATCAATCACCGCACACTCTCTCTCATAGCCCAATCCGTAATCCACACAACGAGCAAAGTTCACCAGCCGAATCTCACCTCTCCAGTCAATCCTTACAAAGCCCATCTTCCCCACACAACCATTCACAAGAACTCACTTTGCAGCCAGAAGATCAGGGGGAGTCAAGCTCAGAAGAAGATTTGGAAGAAACGCCATATGACTAAGTTATGACTGGCTGGGACCCTATACGTCCTACTGCTGGCCAGAAACGGCCACACTCAGTAGAAAGAGAATATTCGCAAGAAAGAGAAGACTCACCCGCCAAAGAAACCATCATAACTAAGCACGGTAGAGAAGTCAAAAAGCACGATTACAAACGTCTCCATTATGGCAAATCGGCACGCATCTCCCCTGACCCTATGACATGGAACGAAGCTATGACATGTTCCGAAGCTCTGCAGTGGAAGAAAGCTGCAGATGAAGAATTTCGCTCCCTCAAAGACAAAGGAGCCATTAAAATCATCAAACGCTCTCAACTCCCAAAGGGGCGCAAACCCATGAAGTGTAAATGGGTATTCAAGAAGAAGTTCCGGGCTGACGGCAGCATTGAGAGATGGAAGGCTCGATGCACCGCAAAAGGCTTCACCCAGAGACAGGGCATAGACTACCAGGAGACTTTCGCACCAACCCCACACCCTGAAACCGGCAGAATAATGCTCGTGTTGGCTCACCAATTTGGTTGGCATCGAAGACAAGGTGATGTCCCAACTGCATTCCTAAATCCTGACCTTGACATAGAACTTTACATGGAGATGCCACAGGGCTTCGAGAAAGAAGGATGCATTATACTCCTTCGAAAAGGACTCTACGGCCTCAAGCAAGCAGCTGCTCTGTGTTATGATGACGCAAAAGCTACGCTTGCTAAACAGGATCTCCATCCAACCACTTCAGACGTGTGTCTATACACCAACTCACACAAAGATCTTTTTGTGGTGATGCATGTAGATGACTTTCAAGTCATGGGGCCCAACTTAGGCAAGATAGAAAACCTGATGCAAGCCCTACATAAAAAGTATAAGCTAAAGACAGTTAGCACAGATCTATTTCTCGGCATCAACATCAGCTACCCAAAGAAAGAAATCCTTGCATTATCCCAAGGTAAATATGCGCGAACGCTAATCGACAGGCACGGTTTGACAGACTGCAAACCTGCATCATCCCCCATTGAGCGCCTAGTGCTTCCCAACGACCAGAAGAGCGCATCAGAGCATGTGACCAAATACAATTCAATTATCGGTGGCCTGCAGTTCCTTGCGAACAACACACGTCCCGATATTGCTTTTGCAGTAAAACACCTAGCACGGTTCTTAGTCAACCCTTCTCATGAGCATCTCCAGGCAGCATTTCACGTATTGAGATACATCGCGAAAGAGCCAGACCGGGGAATTATCTTCACTAGATCAGTGGGCAATCCCACAATTGAAGCATACACTGACGCAGATTTTGCAGCAGACCCGTCAACTAGCAGATCGACTTCAGGGACACTAATATTGCTATCGTCTGGGCCAGTGAGCTGGCGATCGCATCTCCAACGAGAGGTTGTCCTGTCCACCACAGAAGCTGAATACCTTGCAGCCACGGAGACCTGCCGACAACTTCAATGGACAAAGTCATTGCTACAGGAACTGAACGTCACTGATCGCATCACGGGAGCAAAATGCACAAGGCTTTACGTAGACAACCAATCAGCTATATCGCTCATTAAGAACCATGACAACCACAGAAGATCAAAGCATATTTCTCTAAGAAACTTCTACTGTCGTGAGCAACATCAGAAGGGCTTAGTTGAAGTGGCCTATGTACCTACTTCAAAACAGTTGGCCGACTGTCTAACCAAGGTAAAGTCACCAGTACAGATCCAGAAGCACTATGAGTCGTCACCGACAGGGGGAGTGTTGTATTATCGACATCGGTGATACACATCACCGTGATATGGATCGCATCATGTGCACTATACCGCACGTGTAAGCTCAGGTGATAGGCCGTTCATAATATGTTTGCTGTGTTTGATACAGTGGGTCAAACACTAAGCGAGAATATTCGTGTATAAATAGTGGACTCTTCGCACAATGTATTTAGATATATATTTCATCATCCATTTCTTATTTATTACACAATATCAACTTATACCACATTCATCCAGTTCACAACAGTGACATCTTTGCAAAGGTCGGCACATGATGATACCTCCCAAATCTCATAACTGTTACATTCTATCTCTCCAAGAACCCACCGTTCCAAATCTATTAGGTACTGGGCTGATAATACCGCCAAGTCCTCATTTGCGGGATCGATAGTTTCTGGATCCTGAGGCATCTAAATGGGGCGGATGCCCGTCATTGTGTGGAAAACATGACCGAGTACGTTTTTGCGACCAAGTTTCGCCTGAATTGCCATCTTCCAAGAGGCAAACGAAACTCCAGGGCCGAATTCAATCTTGTTGTGGTCGTTGTGCATGATTACTGGATACCTAGTTAGCAGAGTTCTTTATGGCTAACGGAGGAGCGCCCGGGCTCATAACCTGTTACAGTTATGAGATTTGGGAGGTATCATCATGTGCTGACCTTTGCAAAGATGTCACTGTTGTGAACTGGATGAATGTGGTATAAGTTGATATTGTGTAATAAATAAGAAATGGATGATGAAATATATATCTAAATACATTGTGCGAAGAGTCCACTATTTATACACGAATATTCTCGCTTAGTGTTTGACCCACTGTATCAAACACAGCAAACATATTATGAACGGCCTATCACCTGAGCTTACACGTGCGGTATAGTGCACATGATGCGATCCATATCACGGTGATGTATATCGCCGATGTCGATAATACAACACACTTTCTATTGAGGATGGAAAGACTTCCTTGATATCGCTTATGATATCACCAACTAACGATACCCGATATTTCGCTACAGTGTACCTTGATATACAGTAAAACTTCTCTAATACGATAGTGGGTCCCGGCATAAGTGTTGAAAATATTCATTGAAATTCATCCATTTATATTTGCAATACTTACCCCTGCACCCAAAATGAACTGCTAGGGTAAGTGTTGCAAATATCAAAGTGCAAGTTACAATGAATATTTTCAACACTTATGCCGGGACCCACTATCGTGTTAGAGAAGTTTTACTGTACTGGTACCTCGACCGAACCCAGATCGAGGTCGAATGAGTCGAAGCCACACGAGTCATCGAAGAGTATGCGTTAACGACCACACGCAAGCGCACTCGCCGAGCCGCGACCCGAACCCGAGCCGAACCCGACACCACACAGCCTCGACACGGGCGCCCGCACGAGCAACCGAGAACATGACGCATCGACTCGACCCACCTCTCCAAAGCCACTCGCCCATCAGCACACACGCCCGCCTGGCGATCGTCGCGGATCGAGAGCGCTCTCGACAGACATCAGCGTTTCCTCGCACGATAGACCCGCTAGACACGGGGAGAAGCACTGCCTGATACCGTGAGATCGCTTGCGACCTCGGTTCGTCGCCGGCCTTCTACATCAACATGCGGGCCACGTCTTCCGACCGTCTGCTCCGGGTTATCGCGCGCGGCTGTGTGGTGGGACGCGGTATGGCATCCGGGAATCTCACGAGGGACCTCTGGAATCACCGAGACAGGAGCGACCGTTTTCACAGCGGGGTCCTGGGGACTACGATGGGGGTACGTGGGTGGCATGCACGGTGGCATGCACGGTGGCATGCACGGTGGCACGACGGGTACCGAAAAATAGATCCGCACTCTCTTGCGCATCAAAGCCCATGAACTGCGAAAGGTGTTAAACCGGACGGGACGTGGAGAGTATTATTATATTTATAGATTAAATAGATAGATTACGTTTCTCCCCCAAAATCCAGATCATATCTCATGTGCTGCAACACTCTTCGGCCTACGCGGGTCAAACGAGTGTGCACACGTCATTAAGCCAAGAGCCATACGAATTATCCACCTACATTTATGCCAACTTGACCTACGCAGAGTTTAGCCCATTGCCGAAGTTGGTGCTCTTCCGTCATTCGTTTACCATTTCCTACGCCCTAGACCAGTCCCATTCTCTATATATGCGAGATGCAATTTCAATGAGTTAATGTGCAGTTAGAGTTCGCGTCGATAGCCGACAGAAAGGTCGCGATGGGTCCCGACGATCAGCTCGCGCGATTGGGTTGCTGACTTAGATTGTGCTCCGGGAGCCGGCTCGCTTTGCTGAAGTTTCGGTGGAATCGGGGCTAGTGGAATCAATACAACTGCTGAAGGGGTATACATATTTCTCTGTCTTAAGGTTGCAGTGAGAGGCGTCGGTTTCTTAACCTCCGAGGAAAGTTTGGCCTCGAGAACAGGCACTAGTATTTTCTCAGAAGTCTGAGCTAACTGAGTTGTAAAGCTCTCTGTTTCTAGCAACATGGGACTTGTTGCGATAGAGGGGATTTTCTGAGCTGTAAAGCTCTCTGTTTCTAGTAATGTGGAACTTGTTGCGATAGAGGGAATTATCTGAGCTGTAAAGCTCTCTGTTTCTGGCAATGTGGGACTTGTTGCGATAGAGGGTATTGTCTGAGTTGTAAAGCTCTCTGTTTCTAGCAATGTGGGACTTGTTGCGACTGAGGGGATTGTCCGAGTTATTGTTATCTCCTGGTAGAGCGTTGAAGTCGACACTTCCACCGAGGTATGTAGGTCTACGCTGGTTGTGACCTCTGGGATAAGAGGCGGTTCCATTACGAGCAAAGGGGTTATACCGCCTCTAGGGATGAGAGCAAGGATCAACACGAGTAATGCAAGTACGCCAATAATTACGTTACGCTTATCTTGTTTAACAACTTGAAAGGCAGAAAGGAGCAGCTCTAAAAGCGAGTCTTCATTGATTTCACTTGGGCGGGTTGGGAGAGGATCTGAAGGTGGTAGATGATCATCGACATATCTTTCTTGCAGCAGCTCCTCTTCGTTAGGCATGTGATGCAGAGAAATCTGCTCTTTCTCTAGCTTGATGGCCTCCAACATTTGCTCTTCGTATTCTCTGGCGGCATTTTGACGCATCTCTTCCCGTCGTTCGTATTCATATAGCTCCGCCTCGATCCTAAGCTCTTCTTCACCTTTGATCGGCCGGTCCAACTCGGGTAGTTGCTCATCAAGTGACTCATCGTCCATAAACCTTTCATTTTCATGCTCTGAAGTCTCAACTGAAGGAAAGCGCTGTGACTCTAAGGACAAGTATTCCAGTTCCGCGTGTGCGTTTGCCTCGACACATGGCTCAATCTCCACGTCGACACGTTCCATTTCTTTCCACGCCGCTGCCCATGCTCCGGCACTCATTAATCCATTAGAAGCATAAAATTTGCAGCGGAATTTGATTTCCTTCATTGTATTGTTTTGAAAATACTCGGGGCAAACTTCCCGATTACAGGTGCTACATGAACCACGGCCGTGGTGGCTAATATTTTTGGATCGGATATGGACAAGTTCATCTTTGTGCTCATCACTCGAGTTCTCTTCTTCTGATTCGGATGATCTCATGTAATGTCCGCACTTGAGAATACGCGCACGAGGACGCACTGGAAGCTCCAAAGCTTCAAGTAGGCGCTCCTCGAGCGTTTCGTATGAGTCCTGGGGATGAGCGAGTAAGATTCCTCTTTCGAGGACTATGTCACTGAGCTTATGCTGGAGTAATCTCCATTGCTTCTGTAAATATTTTAAAGATTCGGGAAGGTCAGGGGAAGACATTATGTGTGAGTACGGCCACCTCAATGGCATAACCGAAACGTGCAAGAGAATAAGTGGGTTTTCCTTTCTTGGTTTGAGCCGTGTCGGTGTTGATTTCAGCGGCGAGCTTTGTGAATGTGGCGATCCTAGCTGAGAAACAGTTGGCAAATTTCTTTTGGCAGAGGGAGAGGATGGGAAATATGATGGTGTGGGTGAAGACAATTGAATAGCACGTACTGATGACGTAGTCCGAAATGGGGGTCGTTCAAGGAACTGCGCCGCCGGACAACTAGAAGACTCATACTCTTGCGGTAAGTATGATATGTCGCTGGAAATTCGAGAACTGATATTTGTTTCAATCCTGGGAATCGCTGTTTCTCCGATAGCAGATAGCGAAGAATGCTTTTGCTCTGGTTCACCTGAACTAGCAAGCTCATGATATGGATTAAAACTGCTTCTATTGCTGAGATTGGATTGACTGAAGACATCGTCCTCGATATCACCATCGTGATGGGAGCTTGAGCCGCCAGATCCATTTTCGGAATGTGCCCCTTGGTCTATATCGGAAGCCGCTGTAGCTGAACTTTTACTCGCGTGCCCGAACTCTTCATTATTTGTGTCGGCTGCCTCTAGGTCGTCCAGGCCACTTTCCGGGTGCAAACGGAGAAATGAATCTCCACCATGTCCTAGATCTTCTGGCTCGTAGCTCTGCTTGCAATTTTCCACACGCGCTCGATGCTCTCTCAGACTGATCCTATTTGCGAGGTGATTATCGTATTCTTCCCGCGCGTTACTTGAATCAAACATCTAGAATTCTGTTTAGGGTGGTCGCAGAGATTCAACTTAGAGAGAATCTAGCAATAATTGGGAGTTGAAGGGCGAAGTGATGGATCAAGTTCTATCTGTCACCATGCGACATCCCGATCTCTTGCTCGTTGCCTAGGGTAATAGGTCATGCGATTTTTGAACTTTGACGCGCATCAGCCATCCCCCTTTGTTTATGGGCCGAAGTATTATTGATTCTCCGTTGACATGGCAACAGCATAATACCGGTCATGTCCACCTACCCCCGTTTCTTAAATTGAGCAACAGAAAAGATATATTCATCACGAATGTATTCGAGATTGATCGGAGGAGGAATCAATATCGTCTGATTTTAGGAATAATCGAGGTGTGACGTCTGTCTTTGAAGAATATTTAAATTGTAACTTGTCACAGGAGGGAAGAAACTCAAAGCTTAATCGGTTTCAAGCGCCACTGGCAGCCCTACAAGGTATAAAGATTACATATGATTACGTGATTCAATGGGCATATTCTTTCTTATAGTCTATCTACAACTATGATATAAATACAGGAAAGTTGAACTCGGCTGACAATTCAGCCTTGTACACTTACATTACGCCGAGCCAAAATTCCGATGTTTCCCCGATTCGGATCACAGATTTCACCACACCGCCGGTTGGAGCCATTTTAATCATGTTTCATATTTAATCCCCGTAGTCACGTATTATTACATGTTGTATGAGACATGTACTCATACATGGCTTTTTCTCACAACTTCAGATTTACTCCTGGACTATGTTTTTACATTGAGACTTCTTCCAAGTAGAGTCTGGATAGCTTGGACAAATTCCCGACTTGAGACAGGAGAAAGCTGGTGAGAATCCGGCAAGGCCCTCACACCATTTCTCTCGCGGTGATATTGTATTCGTGGAATGACGAAAGCATTCTCAGATAATTATAGGGGTTTCACGCTTTCCCCCATTGTGGGAGTTCATGAAAATTTTTACATGTCCTATAGCGTTATCTTTGTCGTAATATCTACAAATGAAATCTGAGTATAAGTGTTCTAACATGAAAAGCTGAATCATTCTATGAAGAATTTGTATCTTGCGTAATTATTGGCCTTCAAATGGAGCTTCGCCGACTGACATGATATGAAGCATAATTTCACTCGATGAGTTTACATTATATGTATTCAAATTGCATTGATTTGATTTGATTTCCATTAACCCGGTAAGGCACCCAATGGGTCCATGCAGGTGTCTATAATTTTCTTATTTACACAGGAGGAAACCTTTCGGTGAAAACCCCTAATCTTAACAGTTTGAATCAGTAGTATTTTAAACTCTACTTTAGAAAGTGCGTTCTCTCTGTGCCGTCCAACGTGGAATTCGTCCTATCTCTCACTTAGGCCCTTTCGTCTATCACTGCCTCGACGCCTCTAGTGAGCCGAAACTGTTCTATCCATCCCTCGGTTAGAATCCACTGCGTGATTCTGGCAACATCTTCTAGGCTTTTCATCATTGCCTCAAAAGACCTATCTCTGGCCTTTCTCAGCACCTCCCCTCTTCCCCTTGCCCATTGAGAACACACCATGACCATGTGCTTGGCATTTTGAGACGGATAT
The DNA here is from genome assembly GCA_028751805.1 of Podosphaera xanthii. Lineage (NCBI taxonomy): Eukaryota > Fungi > Ascomycota > Leotiomycetes > Helotiales > Erysiphaceae > Podosphaera > Podosphaera xanthii. Next base: position 4,518,906 of record JAPWIX010000010.1, on the reverse strand, counting down.
CCTGTTGGAATTAGTGGTTCTAATTAGGCAAACAGTCAAAGTGCGATCTATCGTTAGTTATACAGATCAACCGGACCATAATTTTATTTATATTTATTTATTTATTTGTGTCTACAGGGCGCTAGTTACAACTGAAGCCCCATCCCTGGGGGGACATGGTGACTGCTATATGAAGTACAAAAAAGGGTGCTTTGGCAGAGAAGCCATTAGAATACATGTAGATACAGTGAGCGCTATGCAGCGGCTTCCACACATGACTAGCTCATATGGAACGGATTAGGCAGATTTCCGACAGGAAATTAACCTTCTCCAATATGGTGACGAAACGCTTAGCTCCATGAGAGCTACCGAGAAGAAAATCGAGTGAGCCCAGGCTTCGTCGGTGACCAGCCGAAGCCAGTCTCTCACGCACGAGGGGGCAAGAAGCTAAGTGAGTGATTGACTTGTCAGCCCCGCAGGAACAAGTCAGAAGGGCATCATTATGATGAAACCTTTCGTGATAAGCACTAAAATCACCGTGTCCAGTGCGGCATTGGATTAAATATCCGAGATAACGGCGAGGGAGTCGTAGTTCCTCAGGAGGCTTCCTGGGAAAAGGCATGCCCAACTCGCAATAGTTAGAGGGAGCATGAGATTGCCACCATGCTGTGATCATGTCCCATATTTGCCTTTGTATCTTAGCGCGAACTCCAGCAAGGGATGCGGCAGGAGGAGCAGGTTGGCGAGCCGCTTCTCCGGCCAACTTGTCGGCCAGCTCATTACCTGGAATGCCCATGTGACCGGGAGACCACATTACTTGGACCTTGCCAGGGGATGCGATAGGTAGAATTCTCCTTGTAGGCCAGCGAGAAGCGAGATTCCGAAATTCCAAAATTTCCATTTGCGAGGACTTGGAGGGCAAAGAATCGAGAAGACGGTGTGCAGCCTCTTGGTTGTCAAGGATTATATGAATGTTGGTAGCAAGGTGGGTAGAAGGAGCTGCTATAGCAGCCCTCAGCCCTCAGCCCTTCGAGGGCGCCGATGATTTCGGAGTCGTAGACCTAAAAGTCGGGGCCTAGTGGCACTTTCACGTCAGCTACAGTGATATTTCTGTGAAGAACGACGGCACCTGCCCCTGCAGAGCTATCTTTCTGCTTCGAGCCATCCGAGAAGACAAGAATGTCCCATGGTGGCAGCTCTCTAATGCGCTCAGAGAATTCTTGGGTGGAGAAGTCTGCTTGAGACTGATTAGGAGAGGATTTGTAGGAGGGAGGCAAAAGCTGGGGTCGAGAGAGGGGGGGAATGAGCTTTAACTTCTCGGAAAGGCGGGTGTATGCGCGTGGGACAGAGAATCTTTTAACCAATGGATGAAAACAGTCCACCGCGGCTAGTCTAACGGCAGAGCGGAGGCGGATCTCCTCAAGTAGTATATGAGCAGGCTTGAACCACACCTCCCTTAGGAGTGCCGAAGTGGGCGTGGTCTTGTATACCGGTAGAATTGCTAGAACCAGATTAAATAGAGCTCGAGAGATCATGTCTACCAGGTGCTGAGATCGAGTAGAAGTTTGACTTCCTCGGCGGAGGTAAGTGTGACCGCGCCACCAGACCTCAGCGCCGTACAAAAGTACAGGTAACGCTGCGGCTAAGACTGCTGTGCGCAGAAAGCTTGTTGTTACACCACGGTAGGTATTTCCAAGCTGTCAAATATGGGCGCTAATCCGTTGCGTTTTAGCACTCCATTCTTGCGCGTGTTGTTTGAGAGTGAGCTTGCTGTCGAGTAAGACGCCTAACCACCTCAGAGTAGAGTTGGCAAGTCTTAAGATGCCGTTGATGGTTATCGGAGGAGAAGGTTGACGGGATCTATGAAGATGTAGGATTTTGGTCTTGTTTTCTGCCAGAGAGAGTTCATTTTGATCACACCAACGAATGATGCTTCCAACCCTGTTAACGGTCAGACGAGTAGTATCCTCCAGAGTTTTTGCGACCGAAAGGATCGCTACGTGGTCTACGTATCCGAAAGTAGGGAACCCGAGTTTGAATAAAGGCTCGAGAAAGAGGAGAAATAGTATAGGGGAAGCAGGGGATCCTTGGGGCAAGCCATGCGGAATATCCAAGAAGTCACCAACAAAATCATCCACTCTGAGGCGAGCTGTCCTGCAAGAAGCGAAGGAAGCAGCCCAATTCACGTATGGTAGAGGCCAACCCTGTTCGCGGAGACGGACGCGGAGACGGCCAGGCTGAACACTATCGAAAGCGCTTTAGATATTGAGGGTGGCGAGAGTGCATACTTGCTTTGTCTCCCACGTTTTTTCGACGTCATGAACCAAACATTCTACAAGATCCATGGCAGACCTTGCAGGCAGAGCTCCGAATTGCGTCGGGGAGATAATGTGTTAGAAGAATTGAGACTTTGATGAATTGAGCAGAGAGAAGAAGAATTGAGACTTTGATGAATTGAGCAGAGAGAAGAAGAATTGAGACTTTGATGAATTGAGCAGAGAGAAGAAGAATTGAGACTTTGATGAATTGAGCAGAGAGAAGAAGAATTGATTGGTTTTTTCCTGACGGATCTCCTCTGTTCTTAAGTACAAGTTTTCTGTCTCTTGTTGACGCCTCTCCCTTTGACCAAGTAATCTCCCCATGCTGTCTTACAAACTGAATATGTCATCTAATTTTACACAGAGAATAAAAAAAATGATAAGCGCCAATGTTACAACCCATAATCCATAGCCCGCAGACACAAACAATACCATTACAGACTAACAACCCGTAGATGGTAACATGAACATGTGAATATTTATAGAAGATTGTAACGAGATAATAATAGAAAAATATTTCGTACGAACTAGCGTTGGTGTTCGTCTGGTCGCATGTCGAGGCCCTTGCATCATTAGCGCCCAGGGGTACATGCATATTTATGCTGGCTTTGTACAAATATGTATGTTTTAACTTAGGTCGACACGCTTATAGATCGACATAATGCGATCGGACAAGGCCCAGAAGGCAAAGCGTCTTGCAAAGAGGCGTTCCAGCCCCTTCCCGAGAACTGGAAGAAGCGAAATTGGTCGCCAATTGGCGGGATTAGTAAGATCGTCCTTGAGCGGTTTATGGATAACTACCACTTCGGCGCGGCGGAAGATGCTGGGATGGTGACCATATTCCAGGCAAAGGCTGTAAAGGTGAACAATCCACGAGCACCACGTATCCACTCCCCATACCAGGCGGAGAGCTGAGACAGAGAGGTGGTCATGTCCCGGAGTAGTTGACGAAACCTCCAGAAGACAGTGGCGTACTTCATCTTCGTCTAGGGAGAGAGGTGCAGGGATCGCACGCAGAGGGCAGGTAGGGGTGTTCCTGGGTATATCCGGTGGACTAATTGCGCGTGCAAGCTTAGTTCGAAAGAATATGTCTGCCCGCTCAGTTGGGGTGTAATATGTGACACCTTGGAAGTGAATTGGGGGGGACCAAAGCGACTAGATAACTTCCGCCATCCCACAACTTTATGAGCCTCTAGGATCGAAGACACATTATCTAACTTGGAGCGCTTGTGTTCGAGTTTAGCTCGTCTAACAGCCTTCCGAAAATTCTTGTGTGCCTCGCTGATGAAATCTTGATCCCCGCTATGGCGAGCTTCAAGATACTGGCGTCGTTGGTCTGAGCAATCTCGGTTCCAATAATCTTTGCATGGGACGCAAGCAGGCCTCGGCGGGTTGGCCGCGAGCTGTATCGACGAGAGAGCGGCGATGCCCGATGAAGTGACCGCGTCCAAACGCTGAGGAGTTGGGTCCTCAAAGGAGAGGCTAGGAGGTGCCGTAGCGGAGAGGGCTAAACGAAATACCCTAGCGTTCTCATCGATAAATTTGGGCAGCTTCCGCGTTGCGTGCCGCCTTTGAGATGACAAGAGTTGGACGAAGCCGGATATTGTCTCATGGTCGGAATTTGAATGTGCCTCCGTATCTACACGAGCTGAAAGTCCTTCCATGTTCGTAAGTACTAGGTCGAGCGCATGGCCGGCGCGATGGGTGGGAGCACCATAAGGTACTGCCGACCTCAAATAATAGTTGTCAATCCAATCAACAAAGCTGCTGACGCCAGACGAACGGGAAACGTTAGGCTCCCATAATTCGTGGTGAAGGTTAAAATCTCCCACAATTATGGTATTTGGTTTGATCGGCCAGCTTTGGAGTGTACTGAGACTCTCGGGCATCTGAGCTTTAGGTGGGCGGTATACATTTATGACCTCTAAAGGAGAGCACTGAAGACGGAGGACAATGATATCGAGTGAGAAACCACAATCCAGCTGGATAGGACGGAGGTTTGATTTCTCTCGTACATAGGTGATAACGCGCGGGCGCGAATTTTTCCAGTCACGGTTAGGAGGAGTAAAGATAACGTAGGCTGGATAGGACTTGGTTGCGTTCTTTAGGTTAATTATTTGTGTCCAGGGCTCTTAGACAAAGATCACGTCATACTTGCCTCGAAATGCGGCTTGTAAAAGAATGAGGTGAGAAGATCCACCACGCCCAAAGTTTGCTTGGAGTAAACGGAGGCGAGGCGGGGGGGAACTCCTGAAATAGGCTCTATTGCTCATAGGAAGTGCTATTAGAATTATTAATGGTGACTTGCTCATGTAGGTCTACATCCATAGAACTATCCATGGTAGATGCGAGCGGTGTGAAGCTGTTCTGGCTGGCAGAAGGCGTGCGTTTAGAGAGGCCGGAGGGGGCTTCCGTCGAGAGAGTCGCTGCACTGGAGCTGCCGGGAGAGGTGGAGGTTGCAGAGATGGCAGCAGCGGCAGCGGCAGCCTCTGCGCGACGCTCTTTCCGGAGCTTATTACGATTCCGCGAACGGAGTTCCGTTATCATTTTTTCAGAAGGATGAATCAGTTTTCCCTTGAAAGGGCGAGGACGTAAATGGCAGTTGAGGTCGTCTGCTGAATGAGGCCCTAGGCAGTTGACACACCGACAAAGGAGACGGCATTCTCTGTGGTGGCGAAGTACACCGTAGCGAGCGCACAACACTTGAGTGCGGCATCGAGAGGATTGATGAAACCCGAAACAAGCATCACGCTGGACTACCTTCGGGTTAGGGATATAACGTCGGGACGGGGCGCTGTTAACAAATCGAAAAGTTGACACCTCTTTAGGAAAGAAAATGAACGCCGTCTGCAGAGGATCATGACAATCTTCATGTAAAGACCAGTGGGCGCTAGATGGAGCGACGCCTGTCTGTGCCTAGGCAATGCTCTTGACGTCATCGAGCGTGGTGGGAACCAAATTAGAGACCGGATTCCAGATAGTGCGTGGGATACGCTTCACAACCTACCCGATGCAGTCCTCAAGTTGGGCGAGGGAACCGGAAAGAGACGCCTTTACGGAGTCAGCGTTGTCTATCGCAATTTTCAACAATGCATCAGACGAGAAAATGATGTTGAAACCATATGCACAGCGAGTAACGGAGGTAATTCCGTCCTTAAGGTCGGGCATTATTTGAATGAAAGCATCCTTGACTGCAGTGGTGTTTGCTCTTAGAAGTGGAGCTTCCTCTGAGAGGCGGAAGATAGTCTTGGGGCCCTTGGTGGTTGCATATTGTTTTGAACCAGGCGCGCGAGAGGTATGATGTATTGTATTGGGCCGCAATGACGACGACGACGCTGGGGGGGTGTTAGCGGGAGGGCCTGCGGCGGTCGCTGCCCAACTTTGAGTTTGCTTTGATGTAGGGGCGGGGGGTCATGGTGGGATGCTTTGGCTAGGCTTGGGTAAGGAGCCCGACGATTTGGGTTATACCTGGCTGTTGAGTCGCATAGGGTGCCCAGAAGCAACCGCTAAGAGAAACGAGTCCATTTGCTCGCGCACGAAGGACTGGATGAGAGGATCAGCCTCATCAACGGCTGACTAAAACTTGTTGTGGAAGGATTGAACCCAAGTAGCTCGACCCTTCGCAATGCGCTGAACAAGCTCAATCTCTTCAGCAAGGCGCTGAGCAAGAGGTGGATGTTGTGATTTGGCCATCACGGGCGCGATAACCAAATAAGAGTGCACTAAATAGGTATCGAATTAGAGGAATCGAATTGTAGAGGACAGCTGGAAAGGAGTAGGGCGACGTTGTAGTCATTGTCAACCGGACCATAAGTCTAAAGGTACGCTTTGATGTCTAGCTGAAGATCACATGGTTCAATGTAACACAGTATGCCTGTATATAGTACTCTGTAAGCCTAGGTGGGAATAATCAAGAACCCCTCACTTTTGTTCTACAGACTCTCTACGTTCCACCAATCTCTGAATATTGTGATATTTCTACCAAGCTTTACATCCTGACGCTTATATCCCTAGCATATTTCAACATATCCACATTGGCATGTGGGGGAATCTACTCCGGGGACTTTTCTTCTGTACAGATAAGCGTTGAGCCCGATATGCTCGCTTTTTATCTGTATCGCTATACTGCTCTGGGCTCTCTTCAGGCTTTTGTAGATTTCGGATGGTGTTCTCTTAAGGTTCATTCGTAGTCTGCCGGTCTTTTGGTCGATAATTAGATTTGCGGCTTTCCATATTTTGGGATCTGTAGGCGCTCGGTGATCAGAGTGCTGCTCCGTATGCTGGAGTTTCGAGGAGTTTTCCCACTCCCAAAAGGCTGAGATTTTGAGAGACTCCTCCTGTCCACTCGTGCCCTTTTCTTATCCGCAGATTCTGCCCCATTCGGCAAGGTCAGTCTCCTTGTTCCTAGCATGTATATCTTTTCTCCCATAGGCGGGCAGCTTTATTTTCTTCAATGCCGATGACATAGTCTGCTGGGCTATTGATTATTGTGAACTATAAATTTCGTAAATTTTTTGATTTTACTGATATTATTCAGCGGGGTGAAAGGGTCGGATGTTGCAGTGGTACACTGTCCGAGCCGTTCGAAATAGAGTTTGGATGGGCGAGGCACGTGCACCGCTGGGTACTGGAGCATGCTCTATCCACTCCAGCAAGACCCCACCACCATGATTCTCACCTGAATGTATGTGTGAGTGCCCCTTATATCAAATTGAGTCATCGCTCCATAGACTGTACCAGTGTCACTCGTGCCACAGCCTGGCGGTTGTACACATGAGAAAGATCAGAAAAAAAAGATCGATCCTCGTAAGAACAAGTCCTGATGCATTTTTGATGGAGGAATAGTAATATTTCATGTGAATCAGAACTTGATATTATTAGGTTCGACGTCCACGGCAAAACTTTCTTTTGATGACTGTTTAAGGACCCCCCGAGGATTTTAGGACGCAATGTTGATGATGATGATAATGATAATGTTTTTTTTTTAAAATTACTTTGCGTCGTGCTTGCGCGCAGCACTTGCCTTAAGATACCACGTGCCGGTTAGCTCAGCCTGGTAGAAAGCTACCCGATGCGCCGGCGTCCTTAGATACCCGGCATTTTCTCAGAGGCCTAGATCATTCTACCTAGCGCCTTACTGTACCTATCTATACACAAAGAAGCGAGCTCATCCACTGAGTCACTTTAGGTTTATCTATTAGAGAGTAGACACCTACATGATGTACAAGGAGAGAAGTATTTGTGAATAGGACAGTGCAAGATAAGGCGGGAAGAGACTACCAAAGGGCAGATCGGCGATCAAAGTTTCAGGCGTGTCGTTGAGTGCCGTTGCTGAATTTCGCCAAAAAATGAAGTTCTCTTCACCCACTTTCCGAAGGAAATTGCGCCATCTTTCGAGCCTGCAATCCCACGGACACCTGTGGAGGAGTGTCGAGGTCCATCAAGCCGAGCCCTTTGGCGGTCGAGCTGGTAGAAAAAGAATTGTTCCGGGGACTTTTCTTCATCGCAAGTGTATGTTAGTCCGGTGTCTTCGTGATGGAACCGGCGATGATGCTCGGTAAAGTCGCCGTGTCCTGTACGGACAGCGATAAGCAGACCGAGGGTGCGGCGGTTGAGGCAGGCGAGTTCTGGAGAGATTCTAGAATTAGGTTTAATACCACGCTATTTATCTCTCGCAGGAGCATTTTCTTGTCAGTAAGCGGCCATATGTGACTGGTAGCGTGTCTTTGCATCCCTCTTGGCTCTTGCGATTCAGGTTAAGAGAATTTAGGCCTAGATCGCGCAGACTGATTTGGCCAGGGCGTCTGCTAGTTTCATAACCAGGGATACCTACATGGCCTGGTATATGACTTTACTAAAGGTAGTATCACGTAATAAAGTTAGGATTTTCTTTTTTAAATCATATAGTATTCAACCATCTAGCTATGACAAGAGATTTAAGTATATTTTTTTTTAATACAGTTACCCGCTTCCCAACTCCTTGAACTCCCCTTGGCACCAGTCTAGAGGCTCATAACATAGGGTTAGACTGTCCAACATTACTAATAATACCAAACTGACCCTAAAATCGAACTTAATGCCTGTATCTTGTTTTCTTTTTTGAATATGTTTCTTTTGGTATTCTTTTTATTTTATGTTGCTTTATTAATGAATTGTGGCTTCTTGACCTACTGTTTTTATTAGTTGCATACACTTAGACTTCTCTAAGTATCCTAATAATTTTTCTCTGCCAACTTTGGTTTTGAACATAATTTGTAGATTTTTAGGCTCCGGACCTTCAAATTCCTTATCCCTCACTGTAGAAAAATGTGGACACTGCAAGAGCAAATGCTCCGTTGTCTGCTTCTTTCTATTACAGAATTTGCATATGTAACTATCCACTTTTCCTATATTGTAGAGGTGAGCCAAGGTGTTTCTAATCCCTGTTCTTGCCTGGAAAAAGGAGGTCTGGGTCTGCCTACTAAATTTTGAAAGATTAATTGCCTTAGCTTTGAAAATTGGTACATTAATTCTTGCAGAAGTTCTGTAAAACTTTCCAAGGCCAATGGCTTTCCTGCCCTCTTCTTCCCTAAGAACTTGCTTAGTCCAGTCAGTACCAGGCTTGTAAAACATTTTTTTTAATTTTTTCCACTAGAAAGGAATATGAAGTAAATTGATCCTTTTTGATAGCAGGTTGATCCAGGCCTTTTCTTGCCAAATTGTCAGCAAGTTCATTGCCTTCAATTCCTTGATGACCAGGACACCAATAGATTTTGACATCCATTTTACTACTTAGAGATCCGACTTTTAAAGAAAAATAATTATTAGATATTGTAATTCTTGAAATAGCAGCTTGGCTGTCAGAAAATAAATGACAAATTGCGTTACTTTGAAGGTGATAAATATATAATAATGCTTTTAGTATTGCATAGGTCTCTGCATCAGCTATGCCAATCCTGTCTCCAAGATTGTATGATAGTGACTTGAGCTCTCATGTGTAAGGAAAAAATAAAGTTATACCAATGCTGCAGCCCTTATCTTTGACAAGGGAGCCATCCGTGTAAACAATAAAATGGAGGGGGAATTGACTGCAGGAACTCCAGATGTTGATCCTTTGCCCTAGATTTGTTTGAACTGGAAATTTAAGTGAATAAATTCTCTTCCATCCATGGTGGAGACCATTTGGCATTAACCAACTCCAGAGTAACATATTTTGATAATGGCTTCAATAATAATGCAATTCTCTGAAGCTGCCCACTAGGCTTTTCATCAAGAAATGCAAACATGCCAAGATCAACTGCATCAGAAGGAAATTGAAGCTCATCTTGCAACTTGCAAGATAGGGTTTGATAAATGGGGTGATTTGTTTGAAGTTTTAACATTCGAAGTGCATAGAATGATGAGTGCTTGAGGTGTCTTACACTTGTAGGAAGCAGTGTGGCTTCAACTTCTAGAGCTTTGATAGGACTACTTCTATAGGCACCAGTCATAACAAGAAGAGCATGTTTTTGTAGCTTGTTACACAAATTAGAAAGCTTTACTGTACCATATCTATTGAACCATAGCACCGAGCCATAGTCCAACACAGGGATGATACAAGTGAGATATAACTGTCTCAGTGCATTAAAGCCAAGGCCTTTTGTTCTTGATGAAATTTGGAGAAGTCTCTGCAAAGCTCCTCGTGCTAGGTGCAACCTTTTTCCACGTGGATTTTAAAAGTAGGTGTACGTTGGAGCCAGATGCCTAGCCATTTGACTGAAGTGCTAGGATTCAGAGTCAGATTATCTAGCTCTAAGGAATCCAAGTAGGGTATTTTCTTCTTACAGAAATGTATAAGTTCCGACTTGGACTTTTCAAAAACAATTGGTAAAGAATCTGCCTTGGAAAAGAGTGCTTGCAACTTTTCTTTGAGGACCATGTTGTTATTTTTGACAGACTTAGAAGCAACAGAAATACAAATATCATTCACATAGGAAATTTCAAGAAATGAAGCTTGTGGAGATGATGAAAATAGTTCGCTTATTGATAGTAAAAATAATGGAGAAATAGGACTTCCTTGAGGTGCCCCTGTAACAGAAAAAGAATGACTTAGCTGGCCATTGAATAACAGAGATATTCTCCTCCCTGTTAGAAATGATGATACCCAAGAAATAAACATAACTGGAAGTTTTTTCCGATGCAAGGTTTGGAGCAGTTTTTCAGGTTGAAGTCTGTCAAAAGCTCCCATAATATCTAGAAATACACAGAATACAACTTTGTTTTCTGCCATATTTTTGTCCGCAAATTGCTGGAGTAAGAGTACTGCATCGATTGCAGAATTTTATTTTCTCCCTCCCATCTGGCTGGGATAGAGAAGGCGAGGTGAGACATTTGCCAGATATGAAATTCTGAGTGAAAAGATTCTTTCCAAAAGTTTTGACAAACATGAAATGAGTGAAATTGGCCTGTAGGCCTTAGGCATGGAATAATCAGGCTTACCCCTCTTGGGAATAATTATGCCAATGGCTTCCTTCCATTCTGATGGATGTTTGCTGCATTGAAAAAGAAATGAATAAGCCTTAAGAAAGAATTGAGGTAGATAGTGAACAGCTTTATTGATCATTGTCTAATCGATGCTATCACTCCCAGGGGCTATTTTCTTCTCAGGTACTGCCTGGAGAAGTTCATTAAGAGAAATTTCCGGCCAGTACCACTGGGTACGTGCTAATGGACTGATTGTTGGTGTGAATACCGCAATAGCAGTATTAACGGAGTTTGGAAGAGGATCCTCATTTATAATAGGTGCTTTTACTGGAAAAAAAGTGCTAACTAGGGCAGTACACTTATCTGCAAAAGTTGATGGTGTTCTATCAATGCCCATGGAGTCCTTATATTTTAAAGTCGGGATCAGTGAAGGTTGAAACAAACTGGGGTTAGAGTAACTAAAGGCTTTGAATAAACTCTTATCCTTAGCTCCAGCTAGGAACTCCTCCCAGTGAGCCGTTTCAGCAAAGCTAATTTTTCTGAAATAGTTATTCCTAGAAATTCTAGCTTCCTCAATGTCAGTAGCATACCAAGACTTCTTAGCTCTTCCTCTTTTTGAATGATAGTCCTTTCTTAGGTTGGTAAGTTCATCATTCCACCAGGCTTTTGAGTGGCAAGATGACTTAGACTGAGGAATAGCATTCTGTGATGCTTTGATAATTAAATCCTGAAGGAGAGGTGCTACTTGGTCTGACTCCTTGGAAGAAATTGTATAATTGAGCTGGAATAAAAACAAGGGTCCGAGAGATTGTAGGTTTTTAGCATAGGTCTCCCAGTTTGCATTCTTTACATTAAATCTTGGAGGTAGGCAGGGACCAGAACTGATTTGGGTTGAGAAGGATGCTTTAAACAGAATTACCTCATGATCTGAGCCAGTGCTTTCTCCATAATGCCAGTTGTACCACTTAAGCTTCTGGAAGCCAGCAACATAGGCTAGGTCTATGATAGATGTGTTCCTGGTGTTTTATCTGTGAAATGTTCCTCTATACAATAAAGTTAGGATATCGTGCTATGTTAGTTACACGCCAAGAGTACAGTCGTCCCTCTCTAAATCGATAGTGGGTCCCGGTATAAGTGTTGCGAATTTTCTTTGAAATTCAAACATTTACATTTGCAATACTTAACCCTGCACCCAAAATGTCCAATAAGGGTAAGTGTTGCAAATATACAAGTCCAAGTTACAATGAATATTTTCAACACTTATACCGGGTCCAGCTATCGAGTTAGAGAGGGACGACCGTATCTATTTTTTCCCTCGCTTAAATCATTAGCGCGCTAAGGCTACAGACATACACTACAGTAAAACTTCTCTAACACGATAGTGGGTCCCGGCATAAGTGTTGAAAATATTCATTGTAACTTGCACTTTTATATTTGCAACACTTACCCTTACAAGTCATTTTGGGTGCAGGGGCAAGAATTGCAAATATAAATGGATGAATTTCGATGAATATTTTCAACACTTATGCCGGGACCCACTATCGTGTTAGAGAAGTTTTACTGTATGCAAAATGAAGTTTGCTTGTTCAGCCACATTTTTACTCAAAAGCTCGTAGCTTCAGAACCACTCGATAGAATAAGTCAAAAACCTACATAGATGTAATTAAGCGTCCCATGAAGCATATGCTAAATTTTTGAATTATGACTTGATCTATACAGAAAATGGTGGCTGGGAGAAACTAACTAAGCGAGGCGGACTTCAATTTGCAGGCTATTTTAGTGTCTATTGTTACCGCCTTTTACACCACGACGGTCTCAATTCATCGAACTAAACTCAGATAATTATTCGTAAGTGCTCCACATGGTCAATCGCAACGTATTAGTCTAACTTTTGGTTGTAATCGAGTGTACAACAAAGCGATATGTCTAGATTAAACATGACAACTCGAGACCAACTCATCCAGCGCCTCAAACAGGGAAATTCATTCAGTTCTATCACGAGTGAGTTTAAGTGCTCCAAATCTACGGTTTCTAAGCTTCTGAAAACCTTTCCCGAAGAAAGTAGTGCCAGAAAAAGGGGGGGTGTAAGCAAGCTGACCCCTCGAGACAAGCGAAGAATTGTCTTCAATACAGCCAACGGGATTGTTAAGACATCAAAACAAGCGGCAGCAAGTCTACAGGCGTCTATGGGTAATAGTGTCAGCCCGCAAACCGTCAGAAATGTCCTTCGAGAGTCGGGCTTGAAGGCCAAAAAGAAGCCCAAAAAACCAGCCTTGGCGGCTCGGCACAGGAAAGCTCGTTTGGATTTCGCCCTAAGACACAAGGAGTGGACGATAGAAGATTTGAAGAAAGTGGTTTGGTCTGACGAAACAAAGATCAATCGAATTTGCAGCGACTGAGTCAATTATACCTGGCAGAATGATAAACTGCCCAATGATAGTAATACAATCCAGACAGTCAAAATTTCAGGGAGGAACGTGATGATTTGGGCTTGTATAACCTGGTCAGGGCCAGGTGCCATAGTTCAGGTAATGGGAAGGATGGACACACAACAGTACATCAATACTTTAGACCAAAAGTTGATCTGTAGTATGGAGGCAACGTGCCTTTTGGGAGATATGCCTCCTGTCGACCAATTAATCTTTCAACAAGATAACGATCCCAAACACACTGCGCGAGCTACAAAAGCCCTCGTGAGATCGAAGAAGATCACCTGCTTGGATTGGCCCGCCCAATCTCCGAATCTGAATCCAATAGAGCATCTCTGGGGTAAATTGAGAAGATTGGGTAGGTACGACGAATATCCCAAGGGAGTAGGGGAATTATAGAAGCGTGTCAAAAATGAATGGTCAAAAATACCTTTAAGCAGCTGTCAGAATCTAATTGAAACTATGCCGAGACGAATTGAAGCCGTCGTGACTGCAAAGGGCGGTAATACTAGATACTAAAATAGCCTACAAAATGAAGTTCGCCTCGCTTAGTCAGTTTCTCCCAGCCACCATTTTCCGTATAGATTAAGTCGTGATTCAAAAATTTAGAATATGCTTCATGGGACACTTAATTACATCTACGTAGGTTTTTGACTTATTCTATCGAGTGGTTCTGAAGCTACGAGCTTTTGAGTAAAAAGTTGGCTGAACGAGCGAACTTCATTTTGCATAGTGTATGTTACGCAGAATGATTTTATCTGAGGTTTGGAGCACTCATTCTTAGATTTCATTTGCGGATACCACTACGAGTACAACGCCTTACGGCATGTACCCTGTACCATGAATATCTACGATAAGGAAAATCGAGAAAAACCTTTGGTTATCTGATCATGCTTTGGTCATCCTGCGAATATATCATCAACGCGAGAGAAGTGGTATAAGGGTCATACTGGATTCGAACCAGCTTTCTCTTATTTCATGTGGGGCTTGTGCCTGGCTGCCCAGACTCGACTTGCGAGATCGTCCCAGACCATGTACCACTACACTATCGAACCCTATGCGCACATGGCAACCACGAGCTTATGATACGAAACATTTCCATTGGAATCATTCCGATAGTTATTGAATTTTATGAAGACTTTATTGTTCAAAGTCGAGCGAATCTCGTTGTCTCGATGAGTTGAATTGATAACGTAAGCCATGAAATTGGCAAGCTTTGTCATGATTCACTTGAACATTCTAAATAACTACACTCTAATTTGAATTAGACAATTTCCCCATGTGATTACTAAGTAAACTGTTTGAACGTGAGATAATTTAGCTGAAAAGATTCAAAGGTATAGATGCTGCAGCAGAGAAGAGTCCATAGAGGAACAGTAGGAGGCGGGAAAGACGGTCGCGTTCCAAAAGTAAGCGAACTTGGCCTCACCAAACCTGGAACGTTACCCTAAGACACAGAACTACAGCCGATCCTGAAGGTTGTAGAGCGGTCAACCTCTACTCAGACCATATCACTGGCAGAAAAAAGATGAGTCTTAGAGGGAATCCATCAAACTTGCATCATCAGCTTAAAAGGGCCCAAATTAGCATTGCAATGCAGATTAGAAGCGAGCATATCGGACTCAAATCTTATCTATACCAGAGAAAATTTGGCAATCCAAGATGTCTATGTGAACATCCTTCGGAAAACGTCAAACATGCGGTCATGGCCTGCCCTTCAAGAGTCAAAGGTAGGGCTTAGATGTGGAGGAAAGCCAATAATCAGTCATTTGAAGCCATGAAAGGTCCAAAAATTTTTAGACCTACTCAGGGGATCTTGGACCAAGGATAGTTTGAACAACTAAGACGGTTTGGTGAAGTGGAGGGACTGATGCTGGAGAGAGAGGAAAAGAGAAAGAAGCGGGTGCTGTTTCACGAGAAAGTTTCTGTACTAGAAATAACAATGTCAGCGCACTTTCTAAAGATAAAATTTTAAACCACAGAATTTTACCAAGTCGGTTATGGGTTTTCACTGAAAGATTTCCCTTTATGTGTATATGATATTTGATACCCACTTGCATGGACTTATTGGGTGTGTAATCGAGTCAAATGAATTTAACCCAGAAGGTAGGGTCGGATGGTGTAGTGGTACACCGTCCAGGTCGTTCTCCAAAATGAAGTCTGCGTAGCCGAGATATGTACCCGGCTCGAGATGGGAGAAAGCTGGTGCCTTTCCAACAAAACCCTCACATCACATTTCTCGCCTGGTTATGTTTGTAATGATGATAAAGTCACACTGGATAGTCGTGAAGGGCTGACATGTGTTCCTGCGGTAGACGTAAACGGTTGAGGTTAGAAGTGGATGTCAGGCGCCTGTCTTCGAGTCATGTCTTCAAACGATGTTCGGGTGTGGGTGTTCCTTTTGACACATTGAGTCAGCGTTCTGAGTATTGCACCAGGATCACTCGTGTCATAGTCTCCAGGCTGCTTACACAAGAAAAACTTGATGAAAAAGAAAAAAGGAACACGAGAGGTATTGAGCGTTGTTAAATTATGTATGTCCAATATTTATACTCGCTGTAACTACTGGCCTACACGAGGAACTTGGGAAGAGAACAAACAACAACTTATGACGTGGTAAGAGATGTCGTTACTGCGCTGAGAAAAAAATTCCTTAAAAGTACATATTAATTTGATCATTAATACATGCAGCGCCATATCAATAATATTTGATCAACTCCACAGCTCGACACGGAAAGTTATAGTACATGGAATACAAATTGAAATATATTGTCCACCACATTTATCCGTTACGATCACCTCCTCTTCTGCAACTTCTTATCACGAGTATGCGTATTAATATCCAAAAAGTGAATAGCTCAATCATGCTTCTTGTACACCTTCGTGCATTTTTGGTAGAATGATTTGCCAGCAAGACCACCAGTCAAGCTGGCCCCCAGACTCTTCCTATGCTTGGCGAGACCAAGAAGCTCGCATTTTTTTGTCAAGATAATCCGATCACGACGAGCTTTGTGTACTATTCGAGATGTTAGTACACTACTTCACAATGAAAGATACGAAGATGCCAATTTAGGTGAACTAACGTCGAGAGTAAAAACGCTTTTTCAAGATCGGATACATCATCTGGGTTCCCCAAACTCCATCGAATTTAGCCTCCGAGTTCGATGGTTCGTACACTTTGGGGAAACGCGGCTTAAATAAATGAGACTTATTGACCTCCTTGCACGCTACTTTTAGTGTCTTTTCAACCCGTGATTCGCTGTAGAAATTCCGTCCGCACGTGTACCCGGCTAATACCAAATCACCACCCTCTTGATGATGACCATGTGGTTGATGGTGTTGGTTCTTAAAGTCCTCTGATAGCCAGGTAGCCGAGACCGAAGAGAGCAAGAGAGCGACGATGGAAGTTAAAGCGAAAGAGCGCATATTGGCAAGTTGAATATCTGTAGTCGAGAAAGGAGTGTTGCTTGTATTAGAAGAGGAGCTGTGGATGATAGATTAAAGCAGCGAGTACGCCATTCTTTATATGTCGACTTCTCAAAGCATGAGAACAGCAATTTACATGCACGTTTCACGGTCTGATGGTTTATTTCCATAAATTCATGTCTCTGCTTCCGCAAGCATCGAATTCTACTTGCTTTAAAATCATCACGTTTCGGCCTCCTTGATTAAATTGTATGGGATTTCAGCTTAGTCAGAGGTCGGCGACCAGGATATCTGGATTGAGTCATTCTGATTCATGTAATAATTAACCTGTTTGGCATCCTCCACTTGTGTTGTTAGCAGTGTAGAATTGGATGGGGCCTCTCGAATTTGACGGCCTGAAATCTATCTTAATCTCGATGTGTATCCAGTTGCTCAGGATTGGCTAATAGATGGATGTTCATGTACTACTGGTTCATGTATTTGTACTAATACCAGTAATATTAGCAATTGCCAGCGTTCTCCCAAGAACGTACATCGAGAGTAAAATTACAATTAACCTAAGTCATAGGATATACCCTAAAAACAAACTTAGATGAGGTAAATTTAGTACTAGTGGACCCTACCGCAGAACCTGTCAACACCTATACCCCGTCGGTGAACAAATTAGGCTTCATGATACGAATTCCCCCTGAATTTCAGTCTCACTGCCCTTTGGTGCTAAATTTGTCAGGCGGTGAACACGAGTAATTTTACAACATTAACAGTACAACCTGTCCAAACCCGTAGTGGGTCCCAGGTTTAATTATTGTTAGTACCTACTTCTGCAACACTCATCCATACCCCTTATTTTGCGTGTAGGGGTAACTTTTGCAAATATAAACTGTAAATTTGCCATGAATGTTTTCAATAATTATACCGAGACACACTATGGTTTTGGACAGGCCCTACTGTATTCCCTTGAGGTTTCTGTAGCAATCGACTACAGTAGAGTCCCTCATAGCTAATAGTGGGTCCCAGTACAGTTACTGAAGAGATTTATAGATATTTTACCGTTTATTTTTGCAATACTTATCCCTGCACCCAAAATAACCTGTTAGGGTAAGAGCTGCAAATGTAAATGGCCAAGTTACAATGAATATTTTCAACATTTATGCCAGGACCCACTATTAGCTAAGAGGGGTTCTACTGTAGTACAGTCGTCCTCTCTAACTCGATAATGGGTCCCGGTATAAGTGTTGAGAATATTCATTGACATTCAAACATTTACATTTGCAATACTTACCCCTGCACCGAAAATGTCCAATAAGGGTAAGTGTTGCAAATATAATAGTCCAAGTTACAATGAATATTTTCAACTCTTATACCGGGACCCACTATCGAGTTAGAGAGGGACGACTGTATCTATTTTTTCCCTCGCTTAAATCATTAGCGCGCTAAGACTACAGACATATATTCAGGGAAGTCAGAGATGTTAGATCTGCACTCAAGCCCGTTACCCGTAGTTGGGTTTATTTAATCTTTTATCTCCTTCAAGTTTATCAAGACATGTATGTTAGTTATTTCTATTTCTACATAATTCATACTTTTAGATGTTTATTGAAATTATTTCTACAAGGGATTATAATATGAATAGGGTATTGAGAAAGGAGTATACAGACTGAAGAAATACGAAAAGGAGGATAATGGATATCATCTTCATACATCATTTAATTTATTCTTTTTCAAGAAACTCCCGTACGGTGTTATTCTTATCAACACTTTTGGCAGTATTCTTTCATCTTTCAAACGCATTCATCACGAACCTTATCGCGACTTCATTTACTTCATTATTCATTTCCACATTCTTAAATTTCCAAGAGAAAGCAAAACTGCCCAAAAAGCCCATGGATACCGCACTATAACTGTGTTACTGCACAATCGAGCAAAGCATAAAACTTCATGCTTCTATACTACAAAAACTAGACAAAGCAATCATGGTACAATGAAACTCACTGATATCAACCCTCACTGGCACTATCAACGGAGAGAAGGAGAACAGTCTCACCTTGAACGCCACATCTTTCTCGGTCCTTTAATTATAAAGGGGAAAGGTCGACCTAAAGGTAGCATAAAAGAGCTCTCATCAAAGACAAAAGGTCATAGTAAATCCTGACTCGACGTGATCCTTCTTTGCATGAATATGAACCGTTAAAGCTTCATCAAGTATTGCAGTGCCTTCTATTATAGTGGAAAATGAGGAACCCTTCTCTTTCTTTTTTTGGCAATTCCCCAAAACAGCACTTCAGAGTAGATCGAAGTGGGACGTAAGTGAAGGCAGTGCAGAGCTTAGTACAACAGCTATATGATATTCAGGAGGTACAGATGGTATCAGAGATCTGTACGAGGCAGGAACAGCTCGTGAGAGAGAGCATATATGCGGAGCATTAAGTTCGATAATCTAGGAAGCGCATCCATAAAGGGGCTAGATATAGAGATATTCGTTGATATTGATATGGAAGAGAATACTTTGATTCGTATTATATCAATTTACCATTAGAATTTGTGATAACTTGAATTGGATTAATGTAATTACTGACAATATCATAAACGTTTTTCAATTTGACGTTTAATATTTGAGGTCATATTTGTAGGAGTCCACAAGGCTGAAAAATGCCCGGGATATCACATGTTCATCTAAATATAGCAAACCCCTATATTTACCCGCTGATGGTCTATCCTTTCGTGTATCTCAATCATTTCGTGACAAATTTACTGTGTACACTCTTAATGCTTTCTCGTTTATCCGGTACCTTCAAAATTATTAGCTAAACCCGCAAGTTAATACATCACACATCTACCTCATAATCATAATACTTATCAATCAATTTACTGCTACACATATGTCCCCCCTCCCCCAAATGAGTAAATCGTGCTCAGAAGCGACACGTATTTCATGGAATAGGAAGTCCCGCCTTGCTCATCTGAATGTAGAACAATAGAGTTGTTAAGGCCATTGACATGAAAGTGCATGAGCAACTTAGCATCGAGCAGGAAACCAAAACCGATCATCACTTACTAGTAACTGATTAATCAACAATCTCACAAAAAAAATGCGTTCCCAATACTCAAATGAGCTATGTGGCAATTCTGAAACGAGGAAAACTGTCGTAAAACCTCGGGAGTTTCTATTAAGACAGTATACTGTAGTTTAGTAATTCTGTATTAACGTAGTAGGTTATCCCGTAATTGCTCTTATTCTTGTTGTTTTTCTTTCTAAAACTAATACCTGCTTTACATACATAACTCAATCACGTGAATAGTTTCCCAAAAACCCAACGCCATAACTCCGATTAAATTATCAATGTGAGGCCCGTATAACACATAACTCGGGCGATGTAGCACCTTGTCTATATCTGTATTTGAATACAAGATTCTATCTCGATAAATAACTTAGGAATATACCGACAAAAACCATCTTTCAGCAAGAAGCTGCTTTACAAATTGAGAAGGCATTAAATAAGCATCAACCAAGCCTATGAAAGTACGTATGTAAAGGGTATCGACTTTTATATAAAATATGATATATCAATAAACTCCAAATCCCATCATTTCAACAATCTATAAGCCCGTCAGTATTCGCATTGGAGAATCAATTCAACATCCATTCAACTTACCTCGATAGACTCCTCGTCTACATGTCTACGGTCAAAAGTCCCGTCGATGGCCAGACAAGATCAATCGCCTTGGAGTGTGAGCTTGTGCAGAGAGCGGGAAAAAGAGATCTTACCCTCTGAGTAACCTTATCTCATTTTCCAATTATCCTAAACCTATTCACCCGTAGGAATTTCTTCAGCGCCAGTGACCGTATCAGTCGCGGTCATCGCTGGCGCAGGCGAAGTTTTATGTTCCCCCTGTGGCCGAGTCGCTAGTGGCTTTACCCACATGAGAGTCGCTGTACTTTTAGATGTACCAGTCGAGGTTATTTCTTTCAGATTCGAAAGATAACTCTCATATCCTGTGATATCATCATTGTACAGTGGTGGACTATCAAGCGTGTTTAAAGCGGGCTTCGGGGTCTCAGTCACCTCTGACGAAATCGTACTGACCGAAATTGACACGATAACATCTCTTGGCTCAGTTAAAAGAGCTGGTTCAAGAACAGTAGTCAACTCGGCAGCCGTTGGCTCGTGAAGTATCGTCGACTCCATAAAAGTTAGCTCGGAAACGATAATTGGAATAAGGTTGGCAGGTACCTCCTGTATTGGTGCTGATAGAAATGAGTTCAGCTCTATTTCACTTGGCCTTGGGGTAAGACAAGGTCCATCCACTTTCTGGCACATCAAAACCCCAAGCTCCATGATAGGCGCATCTATCAAATCATGCATTGTGGCAGCGATACGACTCCTGTTATCGAAAACAGTTGACATATACTCGCCAAAGACCTTTGCAGAATCCCCCTCACACGGTTCCATCAAGCTCCATTCAGGAAACTTCTGGCGCACCTTCTCATTCGGGCAAATAAGCTTTATATCCTGAAGCTTATCGGCGATCGAAACTATCCGATCGAGGTCGGGAGAAGGACGAGATTTCTCCTTCCGAAATTCGAAATCATCCGGAACCAACGTCAGAGTTGACGGATTTATACCTTAAATCGGTCAGATCATTTTCTCAAAATATCAAAATTACATAAATGACATACCCAAAAGAAGCCCCAGCTTATTTTTCGATTTTTTTGAGGAGAGAGAGATTCCCATCCTCACGCCTAATTCTGCCATCGAATTTGTGATTGCCACAAACTCACGCATCTCGCTTACCGGAGTTGATGAAGCGGAAAGAATGAAGCTGAAAAGGCACAGCATCATTCCAGCAAGAAAAAAATGCATCTTTGGAGAAAGGATGCGTCAATACTTTGCCACCTCAATAGCGTGTAAAATGGTCCGGGAAGAATAAAATAAGGAACCAAGAGTGAGGTTGATATGGAAGAATAAACTTGATAAGTAGTGTGAACGATTGTATCGAGTGATATTTATATAGAAATATAGAAATACGATGACGTGCGATGACGTGCGATGATGTGTTTCCCATCAGACGCGCAGTCTATGTACATATACGTCATATTGAGCCTCTGATGAAAATTCATCACCCTAACCTAGCTTTTCACTATAGTGTGCCCACATATTTACTTTTAATATGAAAGATAGTTGTTCTTGCTCGCACTTGTATACGGGTCTAGTCTGTCACCGGTTTTATCTGCTACGAGCAAACTCTGATTTTTATAACTAAATTGATTTGGCGCCTTGTGGGCTCAAGTAGAATTTTTCGGGCGATAAATATTTTCGTAGAATAGCTCAGTCTATCATTTGGAACCCTCATGCTCAGTCTTTATTTGGAGATGCCACTACGAGAATTTTGCCTTACGACATGTACACTCTTCCGTGAATACCCACCACAGGGAAAAGCGAGGAAAACCCATAATACTCTAAGTATGCTTTCGTCTTGCCACGAATACGATGTCACTGCGAGAAATGTAGTGTGAGGGTCTTGCTCAATTCGAACCAGCTTTCTCCTGTCTCAAGTGGGGCACGTGTCAAAGCTACTCAGACTCTGCTTGGAAGTACAACCTGGACGGTATACCACTGCACCTTCGAAACCTAATCTAGTAACTATGTAGGGTATTTTATGGATGCATTTCAATTCCAAAAGACTCCTTACTCAAATTTACTTGGACGTTCCTGTAGATTTTATCATCCAGAACACTGTAGAAAATTCTCGAGGGTCCAAGCAACAATAAGGGATCATTATTCTCTCATCCCTCTAGTTATGCGGCGTTGTAGTAAATCTCCTGAGTACACCAACACGTAACATAGACTATAGACAAAATACAGCGGATCAGCTGTTGCAGGCCATCTTTCGTCAATGATGTGCGCCGTGGCCTGACTTTAGATTACCTTTCGATTCTAGAACGAGTTTAGCATTCCAAATCTGTCGAAAATTTGATCATTATAGACGCTGTCTCGGCTCACACGCTGCACGTGGTTGTTCCCGCACACTGTCACGGGCTGCGCCCTGGTTATGCTGTGGCTAGTGGCTGTGTTGTGGCTATTGGTTGATGGGGTAACACCAGGGACCGCGGCGCGTCACGGGTTTTATTTATAAAGCGCACCCCCTTACTCTGTAACTCTTGAATTTCCGTAGATAAATATACATAGTTTGTGGCACCGTATTCCGCGACAGCGAGACCGCTTTGTCCCTTCACATATATTTATCTCTTATTCTAACTTTTTGTTCTCCGTGAAGCCTGGCCCGGAAGAGAATGTTAACCTAATCTCGTGATTCCCGTACAGGATCTGCCAGTGAATGTTATACGAGGTTCCTGTGATTTCAGATTCATTTTCAGAAAATTCAAGGGATTCTTTCCTTTCCACAGTGAGCAACCAGACAAGCTATTTACAGCTAAGATGTTATCTGACCAACCGATGGGAAACGTAGAATCAAACGATATCCCAGCAATCTCAGACGGACAGGATTTTCCAAGGCCAAACCAGCAACCCTTCCAGCTCAACATGTGAAACATATCAGAGGAACAAATTCTCCTTTTTAGGAAATTCTTGGAATTAAAGCGTCGAGAGGGGTCTGGGGCACTACATATGCAACCCCAAGCGATAACAATGGTTACCAGGAAAGAGACTCCATGGCCCTGCTGGAATGGTTCGAAAGAATCGTATCCTGTTCATCGTTGAAAACTACAGGTCAAGATCGAGGAGGATCTAGCAATTTTGGGATCAAACAGGGCTATCTGTATGGGTATGGTTGAATCACTGCCGAAGATAAAAAAACCACCAGTGTCCTACTGGTTTATGAAAGGGGGCTCAAAAGGTCAATATGACTGTCGCGAATTCCTCAATTGTTTCGACGAACATTTTGAGAGCAAACAAGCAGGCTTGGAAGTAGGAGACATCCTTGTCAGGATGCGCCAAGGAGAGAATCAATTCTTTGAAGATTTCATTAAGGACTTCGAAAACTAGCTTGCTCGCTGCGACGGAGAAAATTGGTCTTCAAGCCCTAAGCTAATTTTTGTTCATGCTGCCATTAACGAAAAACTGCGTGCGGCTTTAGTGGGTAAGAAACTCACGCTAAGCATGGGATACGAATCCTGGGTTTCAAGAGTCCGTCAAATCGCCGCTCAGGTAGAGGCCATGAATAGTTACCGGCCAAATTCTTCTAAATTGCAGACGGGGACCTTCTTCATCCCGGGAAGAGGTACAATTATTCTTCATTTATCCAACTCGATTGCCAAGCAACCTCTGAGTGATCCTGATGGAGATACGATTATGAGCGGGGTTGACGCATTAACAGCAGCGAACTCTAAAGGAAGGAATAAAGGCCAGAAAAACAGCCAATCAAAACCCCGGACCCCATGGAGATCGCAAGACGAATTTCGGAAGTTGCTTGACAAGGGGTTGTGCACGCGGTGTGGAAAGCCGGGACACGGTTCTTTTAAATGTCAAAAATACCGTCCAGCAATACCTCTGGAAACAGGAGTTAGCTTAGCAGAAGTGGAAACGAATGAGCTCAGTGGAGACTCAGGAAACGAGGAACCCTGAACGTAGTCGCGTCCAGGGGTATTAGCCAGGTTTTAGGAGGTGACAAGACACTCGAGAAGATGCATAGTCTACCTTTTTTAATAGATTGTTTAATTAATAAATCTTTTTACGTACAATCTTTAGTGGACACGGGTTGTCTCTGTTATTCCGTAATTGATGAAAACCTGGTGCGCAGATTTAAAATCCGAACAGAGGAATCAGCCCGCTTTCTTTGCGTTTAGCAAACGGCAATAAAGAAACAAAAATAAGACATATGGGTCGTCTAGAACTGGACATCGACGGCCGACATAAGCAAATTTGGGGGTATGTAGTCCCTAACCTAGCATATTCCATAATACTAGGCAAGCCTTGGCTAAAAGACAACGACGTAGTTTACGTAGCGAAAAGGAGATACCTACGTTTCGGAAGTCGTAAACATGGGTGTATGGTAAGAGCAAGTGGATGGCATGGGGAACTGGCCCCCTAGAAGGTCAAATTGAAAGTCTCCCATGTTAGCATTAACCAAGCAAGATTGACATCTGAGTCAGTATTCGCTGCGCTGCTGAAAAGTGCAAAGATGGACGCCAATGCTTATATTGGGGCTATTACTGTTAACGATATTACAAGGGCGTTAGAGCCAAAGAAATTGCTCTCCAAAGACGAAATCAGGCGTAGTCTTCCTCCGGAGGTCCACAAATTTATAGACACGTTCATGGACGATCTACCATCAGAAGACGCTCTACCACCTCATAGACCTGGGATTGTCACAAAGATATCCCTACAGAAAGACGAACACGGCAGGTCGAAAGAAACTCCTTGGGGCCCATTGTACGGAATGTCCCGAGACGAACTTCTGGTGTTAAGAAAAACCCTAACCGAACTCTTGGATAACAACTGGATTCGTGCCAGTAGCTCTACCGGAGGTGCACCAGTCTTGTTCATAAGAAAGCAAGGGGGAGGGCTAAGATTCTGTGTCGATCACCGAGCTCTCAACGCTGTAACGGAACGTGACAAATACCCTCTTGTTGTGCTGGGAATTTGTGGGCATGGTTTACCTGGCTAGTGAGACTTGGGCTAGGGCACATGGGTGCACGTGGCACGGAATATTGTGTTCTAGGCAGGACATGGATGCTAGAAGAGCCGGTGTACAGATGATGGACACAGGTGTCAAGCAGTCCGCATTATGACCTTGCATAACAATAATGTGTCAATGACAAGCGCATAATGTGAATTGGGCTGGCAGTGTGATGAGTTCGATTTGGACTTAAGCGAGGATATTGAGTTATAAATAGGAAGAGATTTCCCACAATGTAAAACATGGATATCAATCATAATTATTCTATCAATACATTTATATCATATAAACTAGAATAACCGTCAAGTACTCTAACGCATATGTATATTCCCCAATCAGACACCCGGTAAAACACCTCTGCCATTAATAAGAGAGACCTTGAGAATGATGGCTCAGGCAACTTGGCTTTCTAAAGTAGACGTACGCGCAGCGTTCCATAGGCTTCGTATTGCTCAGGGAGACGAGTACAAAACGGCGTTTCGCACGCGTTTTGGGGCGTATGAGTGGCTAGTTACGCCATTTGGTCTGGCAGGGGCACCAGCAGCTTTTCAACGCTGGATCAACAAAGTGTTAGGAGGACTCTTGGGAGATACCTGCGCGGCGTACTTAGATGATGTCGTGATCTTCTCCAATGGTGACTTGGTAGACCATTGGATAAAAGTCAACCAAGTAGTCTCACGACTTGCTGAGGCTGGACTCAAGCTGGATCCAAAGAAATGCGAATTTGCAAAGAAAGAAATTAAGTACCTGGGGTTTATAATATGTGTAACAGAAGGCATAAAGCCTGACCCAGAAAAAGTGCGTGCAATAAATGAGTGGGAAAGACCTATCGATATCAAAGGAATCAGAAGTTTCCTAGGGTTCGCTAACTTTTGTCGAAATTTTATCGAAAATTTTGCTCAGTTGACGGCGCCACTCCACGATTTGACGAGGAAAGGAACTTTATATGAGTGGTCGGCCGAACATCAGAAAGCTTTCGAAGAGTTAAAGCGTCGATTCAGTAATGCACCGGTGTTGGCCATGTGGGATGAAAATAAACTCACAATCCTAGAAACGGATTCATCAGGATGGGCCACTGGGGCATGCTTGTCCCAGTATAGTAAAGAAGGATCTCTAAGGCCCGTAGCATACCATTCCAAAAAGCTAACCCCCACTGAGTGTAATCATGACATACACGACAAAGAACTTCTGAGTATTGTTCGTAGTCTAGAAGAGTGGAGAGGTGAGCTTATAGGGCTCCACGAGCCGTTCATTATTCTAACAGATCATAAAAATTTGGAATTTTTCATGACAGCTCGAAAATTGTCGGAAAGACAAGTAAGGTGGGCTCAATCGTTATCTCAGTTCAATTTTAAAATCAAGTTCAGAGCAGGCAAACAGGCGGCGCGTCCGGATGCGCTATCACGTCGCGCACAAGATCTTCCAAAGAACCCCGACGACATTCGCCTTAAAGAACGAGAGTTCCAGCTTCTAAGAAAAGAATGGTTGAACAAAGAAAAGCCTGAAGAGGCAACACTGCTAGCCCCTGTATTCCTTGTTTCATCTGCCAACCCTGAGGAAGTGTAACGGCTTGTAAGCCTTAATGGTCCTGCAGCCTACGATGGTTATCGCAGTCAGTTGATCGATACAGATTTACTACCACGTGACTATTATTTTGTGACATGGGTAATGCGAATGAGAGGTTTACACCCTTGTTAACCTTCTTACGTGTACCCCTAATGACACACCCTGGAATCACTAAATACGCGTGATAGTTTGGAAATATCTAGAATATTCTAGACATCAACGACGAGGCATACAACTTCCTCTAATATGACCTATGATGAAGATTTACTAAGCAATGGCGAACATTCTAGAAATTATGTATAAAGTATATAAATAGCCCACAGGTTGAACTCGAATAGACAGAGAAAATTATAAACTACCTTTGCTTATATGATTGCCCACGCATCAATACTCGAACTGTGACATGAAGCGCAAAATATTCCCGAGGGAAAACAATTATTTTGGGAAAAAGTCCTCCAGGATCTATGGAATGAAGATAAAGCAAACGATGCTTCAATGTTTGAGGAGTTATACAAAGCCATGTGGCAAAACGAAAGAGCCTTGCCACCTGGCCTGGGAATTAAGTTATCGCTGGGAGAATGTGAATTAGATCCAAGGGGTGCTCTATGCTTCAGGAAAAGTTTGTGGATACCAAACTGGGAGCCGCTTCAGACGGCGCTAATACAAAAGACACATGATTCACACGTCACGGGACACCCAGGACTTAACAATACGTCGGCAATTTTATCTCGATCGATTTTTTGGCCGGGGATGAGCATAATGGTTAGGAAATTCTGTCAGAATTGCGATGTATGCGGCCGTTCTCATGTATGGCGCTCTAGAAGACAGGGATTTCTACTTCCTCTACCAATTCCGAATAGATTTCACAGTGAATTATCAGTCGACTTCATGACTGATCTGCCATCAAAAAAAGAGGCGACTCATGCCATTTAATGGTGATTACAGACCGATTTTTAAAATGTGTTACGCTAGAAACAATGGAGTCCATGAATGCCGAAGATTGTGCAAAGCGGTTTTTAAATTGCCATTATAGATTCAACGGGTTTCCTCACGCAATAACTTCAGACAGAGGGTCCAATTGGGTTGGGGATTTCTGGAGACGCGTATGTCAATTGACAAATATTGAACAGCGGCTATCAACATCATTCCATCCAGAAACGGATGGATCGACAGAGCGTATGAATCAAGAAGTATTAGCCTACCTACGGGCATTTATATTCCTTGCACAGTATGAGTGGCCAAGTCTACTTCCCTCGGCCCAGTTGGCGATCAACAACAGAGATAGCTCAAGCACAGGTTTGAGCCCTTTTTTTATAGAGCATGGTTATCATGTGGAACCAGTGCAACAGTATAATAAATTCTGTAAAGAAGATCGTTCAGCACCAGCAAAACGGGCGGAAATTTTCGTCAACCGGATTCGGGAGGCACAAGAATACGCGGCGGCTGCAATGGCGGCAGCTCAGCAGCGAATGGAAGAGCAGGCAAATAGAGCTAGAAATCCTTCCCCGATCCTCTGCGTTGGGGATAAAGTATGGCTGAACCTCAAGAATATTCACACGCCCCAGCTAAAGAAGAAACTAGCATGGGTCAACGCTAAGTACAGTATTACCAAAATCATTTCGTCACATGTTGTCGAACTGGATGTGCCCTCACAAATCTGGCCAAGATTTCATGTCCAATAGCTCAGAAAAGCTAGCGAAGATCCTCTCCCTTCCCAGCCAAAAGATGACAAACAACCCCCTCCGGTAATCCCTGAGGCTTTGGACGAAAATGTTCAAAAACAAGCTTCAGAACATTTTGTCGAAAAAATTCTGCGAGCAGAGCGAGTACAACAAGGAAAAGGATCAGTCCGCCGGGTGTTAGTGAAGTGGAAAAATTTTATAGAACCAGATTGGGAAGACCGCAGTAACATGGAGGAGACAGAGGCCCTGGACAAATTCGAGTCCCGCTTTGGTTTAGACGATAGAGTAGGAGAAGAGGAAGACGCTAGGCAAGGTCCTGGAATTACAAAAGTCAAGAAAAAATCAAAAATCAAACAAAAAATGAAATAAAGACAATTCTAACGGGAGAAAGAGGGGATAATGTCACGGGCTGCGCCCTGGTTATGCTGTGGCTAGTGGCTGTGTTGTGGCTATTGGTTGGTGGGGTAACACCAGGGACCGCGGCGCGTCACGGGTTTTGTCTATAAAGCGCACCCCCTTACTTTGTAACTCTTGAATTTCCGTAGATGAATATACATAGTTTGTGGCACCGTATTCCGCGACAGCAAGATCGCTTTGTCCCTTTACACACTCCGGCTTGCTGGAGCTGCGGTTGATCGATGCACTCTAAAGCGGAGTGCAGGGTCAACAAATGATGTCGTTAATGTTGCGAACTCCACCTATGAAGTGGCTAGATCTGTCCAGCCAGATCCACGAGGACCAGTCCAGTGACGATCCAACAAGCTGGGCAACATCAGCATACCGGTGTGGTGAGTGCGAATGCCGAACTAGAAAAATCGAAGCGGCAACGATTGATGTTCCGAAGTTAGTTTCAATGAGAGAGGCTGGCTTAGGAATTTTGAACTCAGACGAGCAGATTTTATGACCAATTTTTTGTCGAAGTCGTGGATGACTTCAGAACGCCCTATAATTCAATTTATGGCAAGGTATATCTTTGAAAGATAGCCTCTCTTCCCTGCTTGTGCAGATGATTTTTCTGCAGTACTTTAATTAAAAGACGAGATCCAGATAAAGGGTATTGTTGATATGTTTTTGTGTTGGGGCGCTCGTTAGGTAGACCTTAGCCCAGTTTGTGCACAACGGGTTCACATGACCGCTGGAATATTGTAAAGTTCTTGGAACTGAGCTTACTAGTGCGTTGTCAATAAGAGCTCATTGCTGAGCATCGACACGAAGAGGAGAGATCAAAGAAGCAGTGATAGTTGGTCAGGCAAATCGAAGTCTTCACTTTCACGTAGTTCTGGCTGTAAACGATCAAGATGTTCGCTGCATATTTGAGATAGTCAAGACAAATCGCGATCTGAATGAGATGCAGTCAACAAACAGCTTTAATCGGTCGATAAAATTTCACGACTTGAGTTTCATCTCTGCCTAAATGGTACTTCATCTCATGATACATTTCTGCCACTTTCAGTAATGTGTGCATTTCAATGATTAAAGACTTCTCCAGGTTTCACCTATAACTTCTGTGTGTCTTAAGTTCCTCAAGAAAGCTCACTATGTCATAGATAACTGGACTGTATTTTTTCTACGAGAAATGAAGTCGTTGGAAGCGTTTTTGGTCAAGCAGAAAGGAAACATTCATAGGAAATAAGGATTTCATATCGACAGTACGGAGGAGAATAAAGGAGCACCTAGAGATAGAAAGAGGTTTGATATCTTTGATGCTTGAGGGGAGATTATTAAAGCTTAGTATTCTGCGCGTCAAGCAGTCGTTTCGTTTATGGTCATGATTCATTCATGGAACGGGTAAGAGGGCTAATTGACAACCAGTTACGAGCAAGAGGAGCTCATATCAATGTTCTGTCTTGAATGGGGTAAGACCTCCGCCAACACCGGTACAGACAACATGTCTTATCAATCCTTGTACTGCGGTACTAAAGTGTTTTTTTTGAAACAAAAAAAAAAGTCTTAGTAAAAAATCAATAAAATCTAGATGTAACTATCGGTAACGTCGGTAATCGAGATAGACAAATAGTGTGACA
The DNA here is from genome assembly GCA_028751805.1 of Podosphaera xanthii. Lineage (NCBI taxonomy): Eukaryota > Fungi > Ascomycota > Leotiomycetes > Helotiales > Erysiphaceae > Podosphaera > Podosphaera xanthii. The sequence continues at coordinate 4,488,403 of JAPWIX010000010.1, read as the reverse complement.
TTTTCCATGCCTAAACGTAGGTGCTAGCATATCAAGTTTCCGATGATTTAGACCGACATCAAGAGAATGATGCGTCTCCGGAGCCGATTTCGCGGGCAATTTTTGTCATGAGATTCTTCGTATCTGACTCATATTGTTCTTATCCATAGATAATCGTCTGTATGTATCATACATACTCATAGATTCCTGATTTCTGGCAAATTTCTCAATACGCGCACACTCGGAACATCAGTGTCGAATATTTCAAGGTCAAATCTCTCATTATTTACGGCTCTCCCTCAAAGCTTGGCCTAGCAAATAGTTTGAATGATTCTCTGTGGATCACTATATGGTTGGACAGTTGGCTGGTCATTGAAATATCCGGATCCTAGTTTAATTGGTGTAAATCGTGTCTTTGTGACAGTCTCAAATGACGAAGACCTATCAAAGTCCAGATACCTTAAATTCACAGCCAATTCATAAAACTTCCACTTTGTGCGCCTGGAGGTCTGCAGGTTGTTTGGAAAGATTTTGGACATTTGGTATGGACGTAGGATCATTATCGTCCAAGGACCACCAGTAACAATTTAGTTTAGTATGTACTAGATCGCTGTTTACGCGTGTAGGTGTTATGTGTTTTATTTTTTACTCCGTCTAACAGGTGGCGTGCTGAACATGGCCCTGAGATACCCTGTCGGGTCATAGGGCGCCGAGAAGTAGTCTTCTTTCAGTCGCTATAGTATAGATGATACTATTGAAATGGAAGATTTAAAGTTCAGTTGTTAGACTGGATAGGATCACTTATCAATCGTAGGGTAAACTTGGAACAAGTAAGAGTCTGTTAACGTAGTGTCTGGAGATGTTTATTTCTCCCACTTCGAACAGAGTGCTATCTACTAATAAAACTAACTAACAGTGATTGAGTGATCTTACTAATAAGGATTAGCGTATTGATGCTCATAATACACTTTAGGCTTAAGGTCAATGCGTGTGCGATTAGGGGATTCAACCTTGCACGATCTTCCTTAGCCATCTCAATTAGAAGCACTAATTTCATCAGATACGATTCAAGTAGAACACTTATACTATGAGTGCGATCTCAGATACAACTAAATAGTGTCGCGTATTGGGGGCTTGTACCCCTTCCCTCGACCAAGAATACCTACCCAAGGAAAAATATACAATGATCCCTAAACTGCCCTAGTGCGCTTCATCACCTAATTGCATCGACCGCACGGAAAAGAAGTCTTGTCAGAATTTTCCGAGATCTGGATTAGGATTCTTAGGATTGGGATTGGGATTAGGATTGCGAGAACATTAGACAAATCTCGCTTAAGGATTCACGGATTTGTTTACTTTGGGCTATTTTTTCAATGCATCCATAGGAAACATTTGTTGATATTGTTTACTTGGATTACTCTGCTTGTCGGTCATAGGGCAAGACATGTGTATATATAGCCAACAAGAACTGCAGAGTTCTTGTTCTTTACGTTTAGTTCTTTGTCTAATTATTCATACCATACCTTCAGTCTTCGTGCCTTAGAGCCCACCAGTCCTATTGCTTTCGAGCCCTTTAGTCCTATTGCTTTCGAGCCCTTTAGTCCTATTGCTTTCGAGCCCTTCAGCCTTCCCTTAGCTCATCTACCCAGTCATCATCGCCTCCGTGCCTTCAGCATACTGACAAGTCTCAAAGGGTCCATGCTTTATGTCGTAGTAGGTGTTCATACAACATGACTTTTGTAGAAACATGACCCGGATGATGGACCATCACTTCCTGCTTCGTTGGTTCGGTTCTTGATTCCCTCAAACCTCGTAATCATAAATCACCAGGCCAGCCCAGCATCTTTCTCCCTAGCTCTAGCACACCTTTCTTACCTCCTTAATACTCGCAGCTCTCTTCACACGCGTGCCATCCCGACACATACTTCCCAAACATCGCAATCCTCCCTACAACTTTGTGCACCAGGTCTTCCACCCTCCGCCAGATATCCATAACAACGTGGGCGTTTAGTTAGAGCAAGTGGACGTGGAAAATTTCTATAGATGAGTCGTTATGACTGAGGATAAGTCGTGATCTTTAAAGAGTGGCGAATAAGTGAATTGGTCGGGAAGGAATGTTATGAATCAGCAGAAATCGGCCAGGTAGTAGGATCATCTTGAGTTTAAGTGGTGCTTGATTGTGACCGCGACCTAAGCGCGTATCTCCTCTTGGCTATCTCAGATATGCAAACATACTAGGCATTTACAGCTGGCATCGCGTGAAGGTAAGGAATTCGACTTCGTCATCCTTAGGTGTAATGTCGTGTATGCAGATGGTAATATCGGGTGAGGTACCACGACTTATCTAAGTTTTAAGTTAATATAGTCGGAATAGGGATTTTGGGAGTGAGGGGGAAGGATGAATAGAATGTAGAAGTGGAAATAAGTGTATGACGTGAAGATAAGTTTCTAGATGTTTCAATGGGTCGGATGGTGGTGTGGTACATCGTTCGGGCCGTTCTCCCAAGTAGAGTCTGGGTAGTCAAGATACATGCCCCACTTGTGACAGGAGAAAGCTGGCTTAAATCTTGCAAGACCCTCACACTACATTTCTCGCGGTGACATCGTATTCGTGGCATGACGAAAGCATACTTAGAGAATTATGGGTTTTTCTCGCTTTTCCTCGCTTTTCCCTGTGGTGGGTATTCACGGAGGAGGTTGCATGCTGTAAGGCGAAATTCTCGTTGTGATATCTGCAAATAAAAACTGAGTACGAGTGTTCCAAATGTTAAACTGAGTCATTCTGCGAAATGTATATATCTTCCGTAGTCATTCGCGTCAAAGCCTCAAACTGCATATGTTAGATTGATTCAAAACAGCCCCCATAGCTGTCCTGACAGCTTTAAGGGAGACCTGCTCAAGCTAGCCCGAATCTGGATTAGAACGCATATTCTCAACACAACCCCATAAGCCAATTCGGTTATGCTGAACTACGTTTTAGCCATTTCTTCTCGACCACGCAAATTATCTCTTTGACCCATGCGAAAAGAACTTTATCATGCAGTTTCGTTTGGCATTCAGCAGGCATCTGTCTTGTGGTTATATACGTGGCTTTTAGCTTTCCAGTTTCAGCAAGATCTCTAATAAATTGGGATTTAAAATCTATATGCTTAGATCGTTCGTGGAGACGTGGATCTTTTGCCAGACGATAGCTCCTTAATTATCCCTCTTTATGTGAATTGATATAGGGTCTTTGCCTACGTATTCACCGTATCCCATATCACGTAGAACTTGCCCAAGTTAGAGAGCTTGTTTAGCACACATGGACTGGAACACATATTCAAATTCTGTGCTAGATGAAGCAACTGATGTCTAATTCTTACTCCCCCATGGAACTAGTCCTCCATACAGCCTCATAACAAATCTTGATGTATCTTTTCAGTCCGATCTATCACCAGCCCAATCTGCTTCTGAAAAGACATAAGGCTTATCATCTTGACCATCTACTGGACCAATTCGTAACTGGGAATCAGCGGTATATTTTAGGGTATCGTAAGACACATTTAGCCCCATATAAGTTGTGTTCGGCAGGATCAGACACAAATTGCGCAAGTTTTCCTGTTGAATAGCAGACATCTAGACCAGTATAAACCATTGTGTGCATCATACTACCAATTATCTGCTGGTATTATGAGATACTTACACGAGTGTGACTGGGAGTAAAATTCTGAATAAGATTGTAGTCTTTAAAAGGAACAAACCGACCGTGACAACGGGATTCATTAATCTCGAAGCGATCAAGTATTATTTTTTGATCCAAATAAAGCGTTCTATTTTGTCTATCTTGCGTTAACCTCAATCCTAAAATTTTCTTTATTTCTCCTAATGAGGTAGTCTTAAATTTTTTGTTAGAAATTTTTTAAAATATCGAATTTCATCGTCATCGCTTGCACCAACTGACATATCATCAACATAGAGGAGTATAAGCTGACGAGATGGAACTGTAAAGGCAGGGATTAGAGGAACTTTCCTTGAAGCCAATCTAGAACGGAAATTTACGAGCTAGTTGGTTCCAGTCGCGTGCGGCTTGTTTTAGACCGAATAAACTTTGTCGTGGCTGCCGTACATGATGCTTTTTGATTGGAACTCCAGCCGGTGGACGACAACATAGAAGTTCACGTGGTGTAGCTTCGGTAAAAGCCTGCTTGATGTCAAATTGTTTAGCTTACAAATCTTCTGTGGCAACAATGGCAAGGAAAACCCGCAGCGTGTCGGCACGTACTATCGGAGCAAAAGTTTCTATAGAATCTTGATCATAAATTTGCGAGAGTCTTAGGACGACAAGACGAACCTTGAAGCGTTCAGTCAATCCGTCTTATTGAATTTTTAAGGTGAAATCCCATTTCATTCCCACTATATTTGCCCCATCAGGTGGAATCTCTTCTTCAAACGTTGCATTAGCAAAAATCCCATCTAGCTCTTTGAACACCGCCTTTTTCCATTTTTCGCCATAAACAGGGTTCACTGTAGCTTGAGCATAAGATCTAGGAATGGGTATTTCAGTGCCGGGGAAACAAACAAATGCAGATTCCTGCAAAGCAAACTCTTGCTCGCCAAGGAGTTGGGCGATATAAGCTTTGATTTTTTTTGTAAGTTTCTCGATCAAAACCAGCTGGATCATCACCGTTGTCTCGCTGAAAGCTAATTATTTCGCTTCTCCGGAGATGATGTGGTCGACTAGGCTCTTCATCATCAAAAACTTTTCTGGCATCATTGACGGTTGAAGATCTGATTGTTGCTCTTTCTCAAGGCGTGTCAATTTTCGTGATGGTTTTCCGTCCCGAAAATTGTTCGATTTGTTGAAGGACAGAACATATCACGTCCTAGTGGTAAAAGCCACCCGGGCACTTAGGCCAGATCTCAGCGACATAGCCGCGTAGTCACGCTAAGTAGACACCATACATAGTTTCCCTTCCTGGAGAATTCTGCTTTTCTCTTTAGTGAAACATAACTTGATTCCTTCAGCCTCATGACTTCCCATCCTTACTTTTCTATGTGATCATTACACTGTAGCAAATATTCTTTTAACACGATTCCAATATAGCCCTCTCATATTAATTACCAGTAATATTAGCAATAAGTGGTTCATATGTCATAATTGTAGAGTTCCTAGATTTCTTTATTCCCATTGATTGATATGGGTTGCATTCAAAAGGTTTTTTAGCTTGTGATTTCGAGACTTGTTTTGTTGGATGCTCTAAAGCTAAATTAGGGGCAGATCTTACAAGTTTCAGTGAATTTTCCTTATCAGTATTTTCTAAGCTACCCTTGAAAGAATTTACACGGTTATTCAAAAGGGGCTTGACAGGTGTCTCTGAATCTTTTATCTCCAGTTTTTTTGGGTCATCCGTTATAATTTTTGAATCTTCTTCCGATGACTAATTCGAATTCAGGTCTTAAAGTGCGTCGGAAACTGATTCTACCTGAAAAATATGTATTTACATAAGATTAGTGGAGATTAATTTGTCGGCATTTTTGTCCTTACGAGCATTAATTGTAGAAGTTTGGACGTCTTGCTGATCATTTCCTACAACAGCAGTCGTTGATGAACTCAAAGGAGTCGATACATGTGAAACAGGAGCTGATCTATGAGAAGATTGACCTTGAGGCAGTCGATCTGGTAAGATGACAGGTGTACCTTGGCCGTTAGCTGATGCACAGATCTTGAGATCAAGTGATCCTTCTTTCTTGGATTCATCAATATCTATGAGTAAGACGGATTGTGTAACTACGATCAGGAGCGTAGATCCTAAATTACTTGTCGGTTTTACTATCATAGCCCATGAAAACTCTTCTTCCGCGAACGACCGCCTTATCTGTACGAGCTCCAGTTGGCTGTTCTTTTGGATCAATATGACTGTATGTAACACTGTCCCAGACTCGAGTGTGGGATATGTCGATCGGATCCTCCGATTCTTTCCAAGCTTTAAGGACGCAAAGATTTTTTCCGCTCTTTTTTAGGGGACCAAGATTTATAAGATTTCTCTTGTAATCGGTAGCCTCAGAAACTTTATCCCAAAATTCAATTAGCAGTTTAGCTTCTTCTAATTTGGTTCGCATACAATCCTCAGTGGTGCGTTTAGTTCTCTCAGCTGGGCCATTTGGGTATGAGCTGTAAGCTACCGTAGATTCGGAACAAATTCCGTCTTCAAAAGCCCAAAGGTCAACAATCTTTCTGATTTTCCCGGTATTATTAGACCTTATGGCTATGACCTTGTAGCCTTGTTGACCCTTCTCGAGTTTGACTGTTTTTCTCCAAGAAGTTAATTTCTGTTTAATGTCATCTCATATTTTGAACAGTATAAATCATTTTCTACGAGGTGCTGTTACAGGCTACGCTTGCAACTAAACAAGCAGGGATAAAATCGGGACCAATGATGATTATGCATCACAAATTCATTTGTTGCTCTGGTGATTTTATTTTGTTATAATTTCCTAGTCTGTTAACATGGTTGATGCTTGTATACAATCGCTTAGCGCAAGCTAAGCTAGTGCCAAACTCTATTTACGCATTAGGGGTTTGGGGATATCTTTAGATAATGGAAGATACTGGAATATAACAGAACAGCATAGAACAACACTAGATCAATTGAAGTGAGAGTGTTGTATCTATGGTGGCGGTATGAACTTAGAATAGAACATTCTAGTAGAATGGTAGAAGATGACTAGGAGTTCTGGAGAGATGTATGTAAGGAGGCGATAGACCTCAGCATGATTATAAACAAGTAGTTCCTTTTATATATTCAATCAATAGACAATTGATTGAGATACTTCTCTACTATACTTATCCATCTCATCGTGATCATTACTCTCCAAGGTACCTATCACTCTGATTCCTCTCGTAACCTCGTTATCATAACATATATGTTTACCGAACCTGTATATTAATATTGTAGCATTAGCCAGGTTGTCAGGAACAGCGGCTAATCTACCTACTGCTGTCACGTGAGTAGTAACGGATTCACGTGTTGTCACTTGACGATTCCATTCTTCTAGAAACTTCTGTACATCTTTCTGAATACTAGGGATTTTGGGTTAAGGTTCTATAGGTTTCCATACTATTCTCTCTCTTGTAATGCTCGATTGGGCTTCTAGAGCATTCTCTAATATTCTATGTATTTGTAAGATGGCCTGGTCGCCGGCCAGATGGCCCTTGTAGAGATGGAGTTATACTTGTATAAATAGTGGCCTCGCCTTTGTATCTAGAGGTTCTTCAGACCTGAGTCTTGTTACCTAATCATTGTTTAAATATAATCTTATCTTGATTCATAGTTATTGTCATCGTCATTGTCTTGTCCATCGACTTCACTGTCCACGCCCTCAGTCCATAGCCACCGTCTACAGTCAAAGTCATCAGCCAAAGTCTTTTACGAGGTATGTGATTGGGAACATGCACTTGCCTAGTAATGCTTTTAGTCGTTATGTTAACGTTCTGCAAAGTATGAATTAAAATGATGGAATTGCTTGATGATATCTTTTCTGCTTGGGACATTGTTTGTCCTTATGTACATAGATGGGTACTTGGCTAGTCTCCTTTCTCTCTTGATCTGCACACTATCCTAGTCCACCACTTGTCCGCCTGGACTAGAAAACAGAGCAAACAATCTACCAGGTCCGTGCAGTAGTATGACGTACTCCCTGTGGCTGCGCCTCTTTTGCCTGCGTCATCCTACATTGATCTACCTGAGGTGATCCAAGCTGAGCATAACACTCCCTCTGTCGATGACGACTCCCTCTGTCGGTGACGACACCTGTGCCAGCTAGTCAATGGATAGGGACTGGAGATTTGGCTTTGGTTAGGCTGTCTGCTAGCTGCAGCGCGGATTGAACGTAGACAACTGTGATTTTTCCTTCGCGATGTTGCTCCCGACAGTAGAAGTTCCGAAGGGAAATGTGCTTGGAACGTTTGTGGTTATCATGGTTCTTAATTAATGATATGGCTGATTGGTTGTCGACGTGGAGACGGGTGCACACTGCTCCTTCGATGCGGTTCGTGATACCCAGTTCTTCAAGGAGTGATTTTGTCCATTGGAGTTGTCGACATGTTTCAGTTGCTGCCAAGTACTCTGCTTCTGTGGTGGATAATACAACCTCCTTTTGCAGGTGAGATTTCCACGTGATGGGTCCTGATGCTAATCTTATTAGAGACCCCGATGTTGACCGGCTACTTGACGGATCAGCTGCGAAATCTGCGTCCGAATATGCCTCCAAAATTGGGCTTCCTTCTTTTCTTGTGAAGGTGATACCTTTGCTTGGCTGCTTTGATATGTATCGCAGGACTCGTCGCGCTGCTTGGGAGTGTTCCTCAGATGGATTGGCTAAAAATCGTGCGAGGTGGTTCACAGCAAATGCTATATCAGGTCTGGTATTGTTAGCAAGGTATTGCAATCCTCCGATGCAGGAATTATATTCGGTTAACTCTTTCGCCGAACACTGCTTGTCGTTGGGCTCCATCAAGCGCTCGATTGGTGATGCAGTTGGCTTGCAGTCCGATAGCCCATGTCGATTGAGGAGTGTCCTTGCATACTGACCCTGCGAGAGCTCAAGTGTGTCTTCTGATGGATGTCTGATTTCTATTCCTAGGAATAGGTCAGTGCTCACGGATTTGAGTTTGTATTTCCGGTATAGGGCATGCATGAGTTTTTCTATCTTGTCGAGGTTGGGTCCCATGACCTGAAAGTCATCAACGTGGAGAAGTACAAAAAGGTCTTTTTGACTAGTGGCGTAAAGGCACACGTCTGATGTTGTGGGATGTAGACCTTGGCCGGCTAATGTGGCTTTTGCGTCATCATACCATAGGGCCGCTGCCTGCTTGAGACCATAGAGTCCTTTGCGCAGTTGAATAGTATGCCCCTCTTTTTCAAATCCTTTGGGCAAATCCATGAAGAGATCAATATCTAGGGCAGGGTTCAGGAATGCCGTGGGGACATCACCTTGCCTTCTGTGCCACCTTAGATGATGTGCGATGACTAGCATAATCCTTCCTGTTTCTGGTCTTGGTGTTGGGGCGAAAGTTTCGTGGTAGTCGACACCTTGTCGTTGGGTGAATCCTTTTGCAGTGCACCTCGCCTTGAACTTGTCGACATCGCCGTTGGCCAAGAATTTCTTCTTGAACACCCACTTACACTTCATTGGTTTTCGGTTTGCTGGGAGTTCTGACAGCCTGATGATTTTGATGGCTCCTTTATCCTGAAGTGAGCGGAATTCTTCGTTGGCAGCTTTTCTCCATTGTGATGCTTCTGGTCCCGTCATTGCCTCTTCCCAGGTTTTGGGGTCAGTTGTTGATGGGAGGGCTGTCATTCCATGGTGAAGTTTGTAATAGTCTACTCTCTTGCTCCGTCTACCCCGGGTGGACGTGTAGGCATCAGGGGAGTCAAGTCTCGAGTTTTCTGGAGAGTGGGGTCTTTTGGTGCCTGCTACCTGGCGGACTGGGTCCCAACCCGTCATGACCATATCGTACTCGTCATCTGTACTCTCCTCATTACCCGACATCTCCTCAGTGTTGATAATGTCCCTCTGATTTTCGGGTGGTGAGAAGGGAATGACTTGAAGATCGGAATTAATTTTTGGGGACTCGGTGTCAGACGGGAAGTCGTGATATTGTGACGCTGTAGGTGACGTTGGAGACGATTGATCGAAAGAATCACCGGGTAGAGTTACTGGTGACGACGGGGATGGTGGGTGCTCCCTCTGCTTCGATGAGTCGTCATGTGATTGGAGCTGTGAAAAGTCTGGAGTCGTTGGCGGACTTGATGGCGGACTCGAATGTGATTCATGGAGATCATCGCGATGTTGTGAATGATGTCTGCTGGTGTTGTTGGTGGGCTCTGAAAAGATTGAGCGATGGTTTGCCCAATAACTGGTCGTGTTTTGACGATCAGTGGAGTTGAGCTCATCCCCAAAAACGATGTCTTCATTGAAAGTGGCGTGTGGGGTGAAGCTTTCAAGCCATTTCCATCCTTGTGCGGCAGTCCAGTGCGGATGGTATATGAGAAAGTTTTTGTTTGTGTTTTTCTGGAAGCCGATGAACCATCCAATTTCGGCTCTTGGTTCGAATTTTCCTGGTTTTGGATTGATCAATTTGTACGCTCGGCAACCAAATCGGGGAAGATTTGAAAGGTCAACAGTCTCTGGGTGTGGCTGTCTAAGACCCTGGAGGAAGTCTAGTATCGGCACACGCTTGGTGCGTAAGCAGAAAAGGCGGTTAGTGATGAAGCATGCATGCTCGACAGCCCAGGGCCAATAGCACGCTGGCATGCGGGCGTCTATAAGCATTGATCTAGCTTTCCGGAGAACTACCTTGTTGGAGGATTCCGCAGTACCGTTCTGCTCTGGTGTGTACGGCGCGGAGATATCAGTCCTAATACCATGGTGATCACAGTATTTCCGAATGCCGAAGAATTCTGAGCCGCCGTCCTTGAAGATAGTGCGGACCTTCTTTCCAAATTGATGAGATTGGTTTTCGATCCATTTGACAAGTTGTGGAGCAATCTGGTCCTTGGTCGATGTGGTGATAGCCCATCTCATGCGCGTTTTGGCGTCGGTGATTATGACAGCGTATTGGTGGCCATTGAGAGCTGTGGTTAGTTTTCCGACCGTGTCTACGAACACCTCGTCAAGAGGGTCTAGCGGAACAGGACGTGGCTCTCTTGAGACATACCGCTGTGCTTTGCTGAGGTGACATGTCTCACAGGTGGTTAGCTCACTCATATCAATGCCTTCTAATCCCTTGGAGTGCTGAGCTGTTTTTTCAGTATTTTCTGGCCTATATGACCTAAACGTTGGTGCCACCGCTGGGCATTGGATGTTTTGGGAACTCTTGCGATGCCGGGTGCAACAATTGGAGCTGGTATCTTGTCGGCATGGCTAGGTTGGAGAGGTTGTATGTAGTATACATCATTGCGTCTGGCAAGACTTGCTATAGGAGTGTCCTCTTGGTTCGCTGCTTGACGGACAAGCATGGACTTCTGATGGTTGGCGGTTATACTTCCTAATCTGTGGAGTTTTCCGGCGGATATAATGATGCACGAGGATTTTGGCGAATATAGTGCATTTTGTAGTTTGAAAGTTGTGGCACCAATAGTGATCAACGCAGAGCCTTGCAGTGATAGTGATGAGTTTCCAACTGCTTGGTCAAACTTAAATGGAGATGATCTGCTAGTTAAGGTCACGAAGAAAGATTTGCACGGCACAAAATGGTGCGAGGCACCAGTATCATAGATGGTCACGTATTCTTTGCTAGATGCGGGCATAGCCCTTGCTGCTACGACTACACCATTTTCATTGTCCGAATCGTCCGTTTCATCCTGCCCGTCCACCTCCGACACTCTATTCCCATTGCCATTCATCGACGCATGCTCCCGATTTGCTTTCCACCTGTCACCTTTTGGGCCGACGGCCAGCTCTGGATGGAGCCGGAAGCAGTCCTTGTTTAGGTGATTATGTCTGCACCTGAGACACCTGTCGTTCGGCTTTAATCGGGAATCTTTGGCTGGTGGGAGGTTACGGGCCGCAAATGCGCCATTTGTAGACACGACGCGGTTTGCTCCCATTTCACGGATTGATGACATTAGTGATTCAAGGGAAGCATACTTGCCATCATTCACATGTGCTCTTGTTGCCCTCCAAGTTTCTAACCAAGGCACATGCTTGGTCCCCAACACGAATACTGCTGCCGCCAGTCCTTTTCCGATGCGGAACACTACGTCCTCGGTGGTTTGAATGGTATCTGCAGCATTGTTAACGCTCTGGAAACATGCCTGGAAGGCTTCGATGTATTGGTCAACAGTAGTGGTCAACTTCATCGCTAAGAACCTTTCCAGGGCGATGAGATAAGGGGCGGTCGCCGTTTCTTGTCTTGTGTTAGCAATTGTCTCGTACAGATCCTTAGCAGTCATATGATCGTAGGCCTGTGGACACATCTCTTGGCTGATGCGATCGATAATAATATTCTTCGCTTCTATCTCCCCCAAAGTCCAGGCCTCGAGATCGGAGTTGTACTGGACCATTGCTGGGTCAGACTCGGGAGTGGGTTGTGGAGGCAGTGCAGGTTCAAGTCGGGGTCGGATTCCACGGATATGATGAAATACGTGACCGATGACATTCCGTCGCCCGAGTTTTGCCTGTAAGGCACTTCGCCATTTCGGGAACGAGGTACCGGAGCCAAGGATGGATCTGATATCGATTTGAGTCATCTTTTCTTGGGAGATGAGAACTAGTTAAATTGACGGTTAGCATAAGAACTAGATTTGCGTGGGGATGCGCCGGGCTCATAACCTCTTTTACGAGGTATGTGATTGGGAACATGCACTTGCCTAGTAATGCTTTTAGTCGTTATGTTAACGTTCTGCAAAGTATGAATTAAAATGATGGAATTGCTTGATGATATCTTTTCTGCTTGGGACATTGTTTGTCCTTATGTACATAGATGGGTACTTGGCTAGTCTCCTTTCTCTCTTGATCTGCACACTATCCTAGTCCACCACTTGTCCGCCTGGACTAGAAAACAGAGCAAACAATCTACCAGGTCCGTGCAGTAGTATGACGTACTCCCTGTGGCTGCGCCTCTTTTGCCTGCGTCATCCTACATTGATCTACCTGAGGTGATCCAAGCTGAGCATAACACAAAGTCAACGTCCAAGAATTCAATTATCGTCCATAGTAACGACCTTTACACAGGTATTCTCTAATCATATAGGAAATAGCGGTATTTCGCCACCATAACTTCTTTGTACGCGTTTTGGTGCTAGCCTATCACAGGTGCGTTGTCTATTACTTCAGCTCTGTAACGATACCCTCTAAGACTTCTGTGAAATGGCGCCCAAATTTCAACCGACAAAAGGCTAGGGGATTAGTTTCAAGTCTGGCAAGGGTCCTGCTTTTATTTATTGTTATTTTCAAATTATTACATACCCTACAAATATCCTTCCATCTAGGCTCTCTTATGAGCCTCTTGAGATCGGAAAATTCATAAAGAGATCGAAGCTTTCCGATTCTGAAGTGACCGAAGAGACGATGATATTTTCTCTATCTAGCACGTTCATTCTTATCAAGCCATTCGTCATCGCCGCTGAGATCATGAGTCCTATTATCTTCAGAGATCTCGTGGGAGGGAGAATCATAGTTTAAGTTGCGGACATCATCTGAAACAAGAGCAAATTCGTTTAAGTCTGGAGCAATTTTCAAAACAATATAGACGCCTCCAGACTAAGTTGCATTAACAACATTCTTTTCTTTAAGACTAAATTACATTGATGTGTGATAAAAAGAACCAACAACCCCTTTTTTACAGACACTATACCCCGAGTTAAGGTTAACATCGAAATTAGGAACGCAAAGAACATCTAATAGTAGAATACATTCACCACCTGAAAGTCTAAGTTCAACAGTTTCAATAAAATCTGCATGTAGCTTTCCACCCCCAGACCATGAATGACAGCATCGACTGTCATAAAACTTAGTGCTCTGACTTCCGTTCTGATGACGGTTTATTATAGCGGGTAGCCATTGCAATTTACTCATCTTTGTTGGTGCGGATTTCATCTTCTTCACCGTAAAGCATGTCAAGATTGGCTAGAGCTGGTAGAAAGGGCTATCTGTCGATAGTTTGTCGGGATGTTTTATGTATTCAGGATGGAGTCCTTGCACAAAGAGACCGAACAAGTGTTTCTCGCTGTATGCTTCCGCTAGCTGAGGAGTTGCTTCGAAAATACGCCATAGATATTCCCTAATTCTTGTCTTACCTCTTTCAGGCGTCTTAACGAGTTCAAAAGTAAAGGCGGTGATACTTTAAAAAGTCTCTCGGTTGATAGTAGAACGTGATTTCGTGTAATTTCTTGTAGTGCGTTCCATTTAGCGTCTGTTGACTGAAATTCCTTACCAAAGTCGAGTTCTATATCATCTAGGCAAAGATAAATTTCATACCACGCCGAAGCCTAATCTTGAAGGAATTTTCATCGCTTAATCTTATTCCAAACCATCCTAACATCTTGATACACGTACCCAAGAGCGTATCCGGCCTCTTTTAATTCTGCGACGACGGCAGAGAAACTTGATGAAGGCTTCAAGTCTTCGTCTGCATCCACATTTTTGTTGAATTTAGCTTCACATTCTGTAGCGCAAACGACGATGGCATAACCATTTACCACTGAGCTACAGGTCTTGAATCATTTTTTTGACCTTGAGTACGTCTCCATTGATTCTTGCCCTTTAATGGAATTCTGCCTTGTAAGAATGGGCGCCGCGAGCTCCGATCGTAATGATCCGTGATAAAGTAACAAGATCGAGTCCTGTCAGACTTCTGCGAAGTTTACAAGTTCCAACGGCCTCTAGAATTTCAGTGGGGTTAAGTCGTAGAAGACGTGCGTTAGGTAGGTTTGTTTGTTGTTTGTTTAATCCATTTACATCCTATATAAGTCTAAGACTATCGTAGGATGTGCAACTCAACGGAGTGCATTCTAAAGTACTCGATACTTAAAGGCTTCTCAATTTTTTATTTTCCAGTCTTATGCATGTGAACAATTTAAGTGCACTTGACTCATTTGCGTTAGGTAGATCTCGTTGACCGAAAATACAAACTTCACGCCTGGAAGGTAATCGTAGCAAAGATTTTTCTGTAAGTTGTGTAAACTGGACTCATAATCTTGTGCGCGGTCGTAACCACTCTTGATATATTTACTGGTTGTATCTAGTAGCAAAATTCCTTTGGACTACAAGAGCCTAGTTATCCTGACAGCTCTAAGCGAGACCATTTCAAGCTAGCCCTAATATGGATTAGTACGTATATTCCCAACAAGACATGTGGGTATGCAGTATTTATTCGTGCTATCTGGCATCAAGAGACATTGTAACTACAGGGTTACTCTTTGAGCCAGGCCACTACTTTTTCAATGTCATACCCCCTTTTACCTCAAACCTATGATCATCGATACGTTGACCCATGACGAGTGGCCATTTAGCTCAGTAATTTCCCGTAGAACTCAACCAAGTTTTCTACGGAACCTTCTGCTCAAAAAAAATAGAAAAAGAGCCGTCACGGAAACCGATACACAGGAAAAAGTCTCATAGAACCTGCAACCCCAGCCAGGCGAGACCCAGACACTAGAGTCATACGAGGTGCGTATTCCCTTCTGTATCTCTCTATTATCCTATCGTGCTGATATCCTTCTTATACCGACACAGCTAGCGCTCAGGTAGTGGTGCTCTTCCCTCGGGAGATAGTATACTGGCAGAATAACTTTAAACAGTGAGAATTCATCTTCGGAAAAGGGGCCAGCTTAGTCTGATCCATCACCACAACAACGGGTGCTGGGTAAGCTCCGGAAACTCATCTATGTTATTTGTCCCCCGTAACCAAGTAATGCGTGTTTCTATTGACTCAAAAATCAAAATCCAGGTTCTTAGGGGACACCACGTACAGACGAAAACGCTGTTTTCTTAACCCAAAACAAGATACGTATGTTGCGCAGAATGATTTTATCTGAGGTTTGGAGCACTCATTCTTAGATTTCATTTGCGGATACCACTACGAGTACAACGCCTTACGGCATGTACCCTGTACCATGAATATCTACGATAAGGAAAATCGAGAAAAACCTTTGGTTATCTGATCATGCTTTGGTCATCCTGCGAATATATCATCAACGCGAGAGAAGTGGTATAAGGGTCATACTGGATTCGAACCAGCTTTCTCTTATTTCATGTGGGGCTTGTGCCTGGCTGCCCAGACTCGACTTGCGAGATCGTCCCAGACCATGTACCACTACACTATCGAACCCTATGCGCACATGGCAACCACGAGCTTATGATACGAAACATTTCCATTGGAATCATTCCGATAGTTATTGAATTTTATGAAGACTTTATTGTTCAAAGTCGAGCGAATCTCGTTGTCTCGATGAGTTGAATTGATAACGTAAGCCATGAAATTGGCAAGCTTTGTCATGATTCACTTGAACATTCTAAATAACTACACTCTAATTTGAATTAGACAATTTCCCCATGTGATTACTAAGTAAACTGTTTGAACGTGAGATAATTTAGCTGAAAAGATTCAAAGGTATAGATGCTGCAGCAGAGAAGAGTCCATAGAGGAACAGTAGGAGGCGGGAAAGACGGTCGCGTTCCAAAAGTTAGCAAACTTGGCCTCACCAAACCTGGAACGTTACCCTAAGACACAGAACTACAGCCGATCCTGAAGGTTGTAGAGCGGTCAACCTCTACTCAGACCATATCACTGGCAGAAAAAAGATGAGTCTTAGAGGGAATCCATCAAACTTGCATCATCAGCTTAAAAGGGCCCAAATTAGCATTGCAATGCAGATTAGAAGCGAGCATATCGGACTCAAATCTTATCTATACCAGAGAAAATTTGGCAATCCAAGATTTCTATGTGAACATCCTTCGGAAAACGTCAAACATGCGGTCATGGCCTGCCCTTCAAGAGTCAAAGGTAGGGCTTAGATGTGGAGGAAAGCCAATAATCAGTCATTTGAAGCCATGAAAGGTCCAAAAATTTTTAGACCTACTCAGGGGATCTTGGACCAAGGATAGTTTGAACAACTAAGACGGTTTGGTGAAGTGGAGGGACTGATGCTGGAGAGAGAGGAAAAGAGAAAGAAGCGGGTGCTGTTTCACGAGAAAGTTTCTGTACTAGAAATTACAATGTCAGCGCACTTTCTAAAGATAAAATTTTAAACCACAGAATTTTACCAAGTCGGTTATGGGTTTTCACTGAAAGATTTCCCTTTATGTGTATATGATATTTGATACCCACTTGCATGGACTTATTGGGTGTGTAATCGAGTCAAATGAATTTAAACCAGAAGTTAGGGTCGGATGGTGCAGTGGTACACCGTCCAGGTCGTTCTCCAAAATGAAGTCTGCGTAGCCGAGATATGTACCCGGCTCGAGATGGGAGAAAGCTGGTGCCTTTCCAACAAAACCCTCACATCACATTTCTCGCCTGGTTATGTTTGTAATGATGATAAAGTCACACTGGATAGCCGTGAAGGGCTGACATTTGTTCCTGCGGTAGACGTAAACGGTTGAGGTTAGAAGTGGATGTCAGGCGCCTGTCTTCGAGTCATGTCTTCAAACGATGTTCGGGTGTGGGTGTTCCTTTTGACACATTGAGTCAGCGTTCTGAGTATTGCACCAGGATCACTCGTGTCATAGTCTCCAGGCTGCTTACACAAGAAAAACTTGATGAAAAAGAAAAAAGGAACACGAGAGGTATTGAGCGTTGTTAAATTATGTATGTCCAATATTTATACTCGCTGTAACTACTGGCCTACACGAGGAACTTGGGAAGAGAACAAACAACAACTTATGACGTGGTAAGAGATGTCGTTACTGCGCTGAGAAAAAAATTCCTTAAAAGTACATATTAATTTGATCATTAATACATGCAGCGCCATATCAATAATATTTGATCAACTCCACAGCTCGACACGGAAAGTTATAGTACATGGAATACAAATTGAAATACATTGTCCACCACATTTATCCGTTACGATCACCTCCTCTTCTGCAACTTCTTATCACGAGTATGCGTATTAATATCCAAAAAGTGAATAGCTCAATCATGCTTCTTGTACACCTTCGTGCATTTTTGGTAGAATGATTTGCCAGCAAGACCACCAGTCAAGATGGCCCCCAGACTCTTCCTATGCTTGGCGAGACCAAGAAGCTCGCATTTTTTTGTCAAGATAATCCGATCACGACGAGCTTTGTGTACTATTCGAGATGTTAGTACACTACTTCACAATGAAAGATACGAAGATGCCAATTTAGGTGAACTAACGTCGAGAGTAAAAACGCTTTTTCAAGATCGGATACATCATCTGGGTTCCCCAAACTCCATCGAATTTAGCCTCCGAGTTCGATGGTTCGTACACTTTGGGGAAACGCGGCTTAAATAAATGAGACTTATTGACCTCCTTGCACGCTACTTTTAGTGTCTTTTCAACCCGTGATTCGCTGTAGAAATTCCGTCCGCACGTGTACCCGGCTAATACCAAATCACCACCCTCTTGATGATGACCATGTGGTTGATGGTGTTGGTTCTTAAAGTCCTCTGATAGCCAGGTAGCCGAGACCGAAGAGAGCAAGAGAGCGACGATGGAAGTTAAAGCGAAAGAGCGCATATTGGCAAGTTGAATATCTGTAGTCGAGAAAGGAGTGTTGCTTGTATTAGAAGAGGAGCTGTGGATGATAGATTAAAGCAGCGAGTACGCCATTCTTTATATGTCGACTTCTCAAAGCATGAGAACAGCAATTTACATGCACGTTTCACGGTCTGATGGTTTATTTCCATAAATTCATGTCTCTGCTTCCGCAAGCATCGAATTCTACTTGCTTTAAAATCATCACGTTTCGGCCTCCTTGATTAAATTGTATGGGATTTCAGCTTAGTCAGAGGTCGGCGACCAGGATATCTGGATTGAGTCATTCTGATTCATGTAATAATTAACCTGTTTGGCATCCTCCACTTGTGTTGTTAGCAGTGTAGAATTGGATGGGGCCTCTCGAATTTGACGGCCTGAAATCTATCTTAATCTCGATGTGTATCCAGTTGCTCAGGATTGGCTAATAGATGGATGTTCATGTACTACTGGTTCATGTATTTGTACTAATACCAGTAATATTAGCAATTGCCAGCGTTCTCCCAAGAACGTACATCGAGAGTAAAATTACAATTAACCTAAGTCATAGGATATACCCTAAAAACAAACTTAGATGAGGTAAATTTAGTACTAGTGGACCCTACCGCAGAACCTGTCAACACCTATACCCCGTCGGTGAACAAATTAGGCTTCATGATACGAATTCCCCCTGAATTTCAGTCTCACTGCCCTTTGGTGCTAAATTTGTCAGGCGGTGAACACGAGTAATTTTACAACATTAACAGTACAACCTGTCCAAACCCGTAGTGGGTCCCAGGTTTAATTATTGTTAGTACCTACTTCTGCAACACTCATCCATACACCTTATTTAGCGTGTAGGGGTAACTTTTGCAAATATAAACTGTAAATTTGCCATGAATGTTTTCAATAATTATACCGAGACACACTATGGTTTTGGACAGGCCCTACTGTATTCCCTTGAGGTTTCTGTAGCAATCGACTACAGTAGAGCCCCTCATAGCTAATAGTGGGTCCCAGTACAGTTACTGAAGAGGTTTATAGATATTTTACCGTTTATTTTTGCAATACTTACCCCTGCAACCAAAATAACCTGTGAGGGTAAGTGTTGCAAATGTAAATGGCCAAGTTACAATGAATATTTTCAACTCTTATACCGGGACCCGCTATCGAGTCAGAGGGGGACGACTCTATACGGTTGTGATAACACAATCACGGCACTTTCTATTTCTTGGGCTTCCACACCATTAACAATTTGCATTTACCCTCTGAAGATCTAGCCCGTTAGATATTTTTCCATGTTGAACTGTAAACCACTAAGTTACAACTAGATTTCATCCCTGTTCGATCGTAACGGTTTGTGATCAAATGTTTTATTCTTCCTACACTTATTCTTTACAGACCTCATACAATCAATCATCCATCCA
This sequence comes from Podosphaera xanthii, assembly GCA_028751805.1. NCBI lineage: Eukaryota > Fungi > Ascomycota > Leotiomycetes > Helotiales > Erysiphaceae > Podosphaera > Podosphaera xanthii. The sequence goes on along the minus strand of JAPWIX010000010.1, from coordinate 4,468,815 downwards.
ATGATTTTTATTCAATTAACGTAATAAAACAACAAAGCAATATTCAACTGTGCGCACCCGCTTCGTCTATTCCAAAATAACTCTTTCGAAGGCTTAATCTGCCGCAACGGATCCTTCAAGCATCGCAGCTCTTTCACCATTTCCACCTGGATCCTATGCCCCTTCTAAAGATTTGTGCCAAACGCTCTCAAAACATACTAGAGCTGTAGGTTACACTAGTACCATTAGTAATTTGGAACAGAGAAAAGGTCACCCCATAAAGATTTTTGGCTGCAGAAAGAGTGGTTGTCAGGAATGCCTTTGTTTTATAATATATAGAGAGATAGAGAGATAACTGGATCATAATATTCTATGATTCCGGTCTGGTCTTTTAGCCAAGTGTTTAGGCACCTATCTCATGTGTTTTGTAGGACGGCATCCACAGCCTGGTATCACCTGTCTTGTCTTCCTCTGCTCTCTACATGCCGCCCATCACAGGCGTAAATATTGTAGTGAGGTTGACGTGCTTTGCCGAAAATGATAGACTGACACATATATCTCATCTTCCATTTCGACTCGGGCCAGAGAAAAGTAGACGGCAAATGGGATGTTTGCTATCTTCAGAACGCAGATTGGAATACTAATCATGAATGCCTTGATCGCAACCACGAATTGGCTCATCCAGTTGCATTTCCTGAACATCGCCATCCAAACGATGAACAGATAATATTACTGTTTAATCACTATCACATAGACGTTTTACCGTCTTGGACTTTCGCCATCTTAAAAAAGCAAAATCCTGATCTCAATCTTAGCCATCTTGATGTCTAGAATATCAAAGTTTGATTCTGTCGCGCAATTGGCATGGAAGATCACCTCTTGAAGCCGTGATAGATCTATTGAGAATACGCAAATAGTATGTATTAACTGCTACATGTAGTCGGCTTATCGTGCACAAATGCATCATTTGACGACTTGAGGATTGGCATAACGCCAGAATTTTTTACATACGATCAGTTCCGGAACAAAGGGAAGTAGGACGCTCTTTGGATAGACCATCTTTTATCATATCGACATTATTTTACACTTTCTAACTTGATTATCGACTTCGTGACAGTAATACCGGTGAAATACTTCGGTATTTCCAACCAAGTTCACTTGGTAGAAGAAAGAGGCGAAGTTTGTATCTTATTTGAATATTATAGAGACAGATTTTGTCACAGTAAGAACCTCTTTTTGCAGACATAAGTTCGATCTAGTTTCTGACTGAAATTCCCGAAACAATGCCTATGAACTGTACCTAAAAGACAAAAATTTTACAAGCCCCTGATATACATTATTGATATCGATAACCTGGACTACTCCCTCACTGTTAGCTACAATTTCTGGACGGTGAGAGTAGGCAGAGTTACAATGCTGCCATTTTTCACAATGTTTCTCTTTAACAGCTCGACAAATTTCCATCGGCAACCGGGACCGACTGTAAGATGTCTCTGATAAATACTAATAATCATCATTTTCTAGAGACACAGACAAAGCATGTCATCTGATTCTGGCACAGATGCAAGCATCGAATGCCAAATTTTAATACCAGGCTTCAAACAGGGGAACACTGAGAACATTCGAAATATTCTATTCCGATAATGTGCACTCGAAGATTCCCGAGGAATATTCGGATAGAGTCGATAAGGTCAAAGCAGTGTTCAGGTATAAAAGTGGTGGGATCTACGCAATATCAGAAGGTGCGTCGGTTGAAGAACTCAATAGACACGCTATGAATTATCTTGTGTAAGAGGCCATCAAGTATGCGCTTGGAAAACTGATGGAACCTCATCAGCAGAACGTTGTACATATCTGAACAAACCGATTTTTCAACAGAAATATGACTACGAGCACGAACACCATCCGAAGGCCTCATGTTACTCATCCAGTGATCAAAAGATGGATTGGTTCGCTATCTAAAAAGCTAACGGCAGTCTGAAACTCAATCGAATTGGTACTATCGAAACAGATCATCCAGAATAAGTTTCAGCGTGACAGATTTATTACCAGCACACTTCTAGGAATGCCGGGATAATTCATTATGGAGTCCTGGTTAGAATTTCACATTCTGCCTTCAATGAGATCCGCAATCATACGAAGTTTGCTCAAAATGAGAAACAGCGAACTCGAGACTATGGGAGCTAGATTTGTACTGGAACTTTTAGCGATGTGATTTGTACGTCTTGTTCATTTGTAGTTCAGGAAATTATTTCTGAGAATCGAGGTTTTTAATACTATGGTTCTCTGACTGTAATGAGGCTAATCGACCGGTTTTGTATAGGTCCAAAAATCAATAATTTTTATTGGCTGGCAAAGTCGAACTCTTCTCCTTCATGCGATGTCGGCTGTAAACGCCCAGTATATTTGCATATCTGCAATAGCCAGGAAGGGTCGCAATTTATTCCAAATTGAAGGCCCGCAAGCCACTCTCGGCCGATGGCTGCTCAGCCTATCAACAATTCTCTTCAACAAGACCCGGACCCAACCAACTCCACGTCTCTCACGCCCAAATGTCTTTTCAACTGGGACCCCCGTCCTCCGAAAATCGCTCGGAAAAGACAGTGTCATCGTCTACCTTCAGCTGGCACAGTACGTTCGTGGAATGGCACCACCTCAGTCGATCGGTTTTTTGTTACAGGGGTTTCCGGTCGAAGAGTCACATCTGTATTAACTATTTGGAGGCCAGATGATAATTGGGAGATAACGGGATCAGAGATCCAGGACTAATGGTCGAAAGTTGGAATTGGCTCGGGAGAATCTCGTGGGATGTGGGTGAGAAGGAACATCTACTTGGTTGGAATCTTCCGGGAGACTTGCGCGTCGGGTAGTCATAGATAGTGTAAGTGGGCATAGAATTAGAGTAGGCTCGACGAATAATTACCACAAGAATAGATAATTTATTTTAGCTCGGTTATACTTAATGGAGATCAGCCCCCTAATATATGCCCCTAGGATGCCGCTGCCCGAAGTTACTTTTTCCCTAGATAGAACTCTCTGGAAACTACCCGAACCCTTTTCCTTGACCACCCAGCGCCCCTACTAGTACCTCAGTATACTGACTCCCATTTAAATTTCTGCGATTTGCAATACTCCCTGCTCTCCTCGGAGCCATCGCTGTACGCGCGTTTTTGTTTCATTATGAAAGCCGCCGAGCGCTCAATCCCCTTCAGGTTTCCGCGCTAGAGGTATTGTCTTTCGCTGAAGGCCCAGTCAGCCTACTAGAGTTATCTTGGTAGTTCCCTGCACCAGCTCCACCATCGGGTACAGCCTATTATAAATAGGAGATAAATTGTGATGGGCTATCACCAAAACAATGTAACAAAGTAAGCTGGCCGTAATGCAGTCTATTTTCTATGTAAATTTCTAAATGAGTCTAGAGGGAGAACCATAATATACAAGTAATTCTACACCACACGACTTACTTCCCAAACGTCAGCTCTTTTTCCTGATAAGTTCTATAACGAGTACAACTCGAAGATTGACGTGAGTCATTATCTTTAAAACTAGGGGTAGGTGTACTTAGTCAGAGTAGCTCTTGTAACCATCATCGAACCGATTATAGCAACAGTTAAGATCACATGACATGTGATTAGTAATTCATAACACATGATCAACAATTGAGGCTAAGGCGCAGCCCGTAACATAAATTTTGGCAGGTAAAAGAGTGAGATTAATAGGTCTCATCTGACCACTAAAGACAACGAAAATAACGATCTAGGATACACTCTCGTAGAGCCTGCTCGCATAAGGGTCACTGGCTCTACAAACAATAACGCTCGATCACTCCGAAAGTCTCTCTCCTCTTTCTCCATCTCCAGAAACTCCCTTTTCTATATTTCTCCCATTAACTCCCTGAAACTACGAACTACCGTCCCAGACGCCCGTCTCAGCATGACTAGACTGTGTGATACTTATAACTGTATGAGACAATCTCCGTGCTAGAACGCGTATCTCCCCTGAACCCTTCCCGTATCGTTTCCAATACTTCGTTCCAGACTAACTAGCTCTCGAACATATCACTTGGGTGCCAACACTTTTCTACTCCCGGGCACGATAGCAGCGCCCTTGCGACCTAAAATTACCCAGCCGTCTTTCTGGTCCCCGAACTAATGCGCGTGGCACTGTTCGCTGGTTCTTTGGGGGCGTAAAAGCTGTTGTACACTACCGAACATTTTGGAATGCAGGCAAAATTTCCTCCCTGGTCGACACTGGATATTCTTGCCTATGCATAAATGGCTTCAGAGAATCTCCATCTCTGTGCTTTGATTGGCTTGTACTACAATTTATTTACTTCATTGATTTTCCTTTGGTTCATTTTGCAGCTAATACTTTCACTTTTTTTTTTTTTTCTATTTATTCCTGGTTGAATTTTGATTGAATTATTATTATTTCTCATAGTCTGATTGATTGGTCTACATACTCATATTTATTTTATTCTTTGGTTATCCAGTGGATTGGATGTCGTATTGGAGCATATCTCTCAACATTTTTCTTTCTCTGGTCAAGTCTATAAAAAAATTGAGAAATAGAACTAAAATCAGCTGTATCCGGCACAAGATTCAGAACTGTATCATCACCTTCTTGGGATTCACATATTTATGTTGGAATTAGTGGTTCTAATTAGGCAAACAGTCAAAGCGCGATCGGTCGTTAGTTATACAGATCAACCAGACCATAAGTCTACAGGTGTGTATATAACCCCGGCAGATCTTCTACTGGTAACTCACTCTATAGCCGATATCACGTTGTCGCAAGTCAATTCAGTATGTAAGATCTCTCGATGATCCTCTACGTCTATCTGCGCGTAGTTTATACATATATGCGTGCGTCTAGAGTAAATATTACATAAGCGTGAGATCCACACAGGTACGCTTTGATGTCCAGCTGAAGATCACGTGGCTCAATGTAATACAGTATGCTGTCAAAGATATGAGCACAAAGAAGATATACAGAGACTATCACACCAACCAATACAGTAGGATCTGTATAAGCCGACCTCACACCATTCACAAAGTCCACACGACGATTATTATTTACTAGAAGCTTCTCTTGTCTGCCTCCTCATCTGGTCATCGCCCCTGGGATGGCCAAATCACAACACCCACCCCCTTTGGCTCAACGAGTCGCCGAAGAGCTCGAGCTTGTTCAGCGCGTGGCAAAGGGCCGAGCTACTTGGGTTCAGAACTTTCACACCAAGTTCTGGGCATCTGTTGAAGAGGCTGATCCTCTCATCAAACCCTTCGTGCGCGAGCAAATGGACGCGTTTCTCCTTGCGGTGGCCTCTGGGCACTCTATGCGACACCTCTCAGATAAACAACCCAAATCGGCAGGTTCTTTACCCAAGCCCAGTCAAAGTCTTCCTTTACGACCTCCCGCCCCAACACCAAAGCAACCCTCGAACTGGGCAGCGACTGCCGCTGGCCCTCCTGCCACCCTCCCCTCGGCCCCAGCCCCGATCCCGGCTCGAGCTCGGCCAAATACCACACACTGCCCCTCCCATACGACCACTCCAAAGATGACTACAAACACGAAGGGACCGAGAGCCATCCTTCGCCTCTCAGAGGAAGCTCCCATTCTTAGAGCAGATGTAACATTAGTCAAAGCAGCTCTCCATACAGTTCCCGGCCTCAAGGACGGTATAACCTCTGTTTCTCGCAGCTCAAACGGGTTCAACATCTCTTTTTCGTCCGATGCATCACTAAAACTTGCTATGGACAATGCTGATCCTATTAAAGCGTCTCTTTCAGGATCTTTATTCCAAATAGTGGACCGTATCGGGTACGTTGTTAAGCGCATCCCTCGCACTATCTGGAATCCGGTGTCCAATCTGGTTACCACTACACTCGATGATGTCAAAAGCATTGCCCAGGCACAGACTGGTTTCACTCCATCCGGTGCCCACTGGTCGTTGCATGAAGATCATCATGATCCTTTACATACGGCAGTTATATTCTTCCCGAAAGAAGTGCCTACTTTCCGAATTGTTGACAGCGCCCCTTCCCGACGATATATTCCTAACCCAAAGGTTGTCCAGTGCGATGCTTGTTTTGGGTTTCACCAATCTTCCTGCTGCCGAAATCAAGCTTTATGCACCCTTTGCGGCACCGCTCGTCACCGTGGAGATTGCTGCCATGCTCGACGGTGTATTAACTGCCTAGGGAAACACCCTGCGGACGACCTTAGCTGCCCGCTTCGCCCTCGCCCTTTCAAAGGAAAACTTGTTCATCCCTCAGAAAAAGTGATCAGTGAGCTCCGTACCCGCAACCGAAATATTCTCCGTAAGGAACGCCGCGCAGAGGCTGCTGTCGCTGCCGCTGCCGGCTCTGCTACTAATCCTCCAGCCAGCTCCAGTGCGCCGACGTCCTCCACCGAAACGTCCACCGCACCTTCCCAGAGTATGCCTCTTGCTAGCCATAATAGATTTACCTCCCTCCAACATGTTTCTAATGGATCTATGGAAGTAGACCTTGACGAGACAGTCGCCAACAATGCCTCTAACCTTACCCTTCATGAATAACAGAACGTATTTCAGGAGTTCCACCCCGCCTCGTCTTCGTTTCCTTCAGGCAAATGTTGGACGTGGGGGATCCTCACATCTCATCTTATTACAGGCTGCTTTTCAGGGTAATTATGATGTGATCTTTGTTCAGGAGCCCTGGACGAAAACAATTAACTACAAAAATGTAACTAAGTCCCATCCAGCTTATGTCATCTTCACTCCTCCCAATCGAGACTGGAAGCATGCATGCCCGCGTGTACTTACCTACATCCGAAAGAAATCTAACCTCCGACCTATTCAGCTAGATAGAGGTCCATCTCCTGATATAGTAGCCCTTCTTCTTCAGTGCTCTCCCCCTACTGAGGTCATTAATGTCTACCGACAACCTCACGCACACATGCCTGAGAGTCTCAATGCACTCCTAGACTGGCCGGTTAAGCCTAATACTATAATTGTCGGAGATTTTAATCTTCATCATGAACTGTGGGAACCTGATGTTTCCCGGTCGCCTGGCGTCGGCTGCTTTATAGAATGGATAGACAATCATTCTCCGTGGTCGGCATTAGCCTACGGAGTTTCTACCCATCGCGCTGGTCACGTTCTTGACTTGGTACTTACAAACATGGAAGGACTATCAGCCCGTATAAACCCCGAAGCACATTCAACTTCCGATCATGAGACAATTTCCGGTTTCGTTCAGCTCTCCTCTCTTCAAAGGCGCTATCCTTTAATGAATTTGCCAAAATTAAACAGTGAGAACTCAGAAGTATTCCGTCAAGCCCTCACTGCTACCGCTCCTCCTAGCCTCCCCTCTAGGGACCTAACCCCCCAGCTCCTAGATGCGATTACTTCATCAGGCGTAGCTACTCTCTCAGCAATTCTGCTTACAGCTAACCCGCCGAGGCCTATATGTATGCCGTGTAAAGATTATTGGAACCACGAATGCTCTGACCTACGCCGTCGTTACCTTGAAGCTCGTCACTTTGGTGATCTAAATCATATTAGTGAGGCACACCATAACTTCCGGAAAGCTATTAGGCGAGCCAAACGAGAACACAAGCGCTCTAAGCTAGACAATGTGACTTCTATCCTCGAGGCTCATAAAGTTGTTGGATGGCGAAAGTTATCTAGCCGTTTTGGCCCCCCACCCATCCATTTTCAAGGTGTAACTTACTGCACCCCGTCTGAACGTGCAGACGTCTTCTTTCGCACGAAGCTTGCCCGCACAACTAGCCAACCGGATATTCCCTTCATTGTCCCCACTTGTCCACTGCGAGCGATCCCTGCACCTCTCTCTATAGATGAAGATGAAGTGCGTCACTGTCTACTAGGTGTATCGTCTACTTCACCGGGTCACGATCATCTCTCCGTCACAGCTCTTCGCCTTGTATGGGGAGTAGATTCATGGCGCTCATGGATTGTTCATCTATACAGTCTTTGTCTGGTACACGGTCACCATCCCAATGCTTTTCGCCGCGCTGAAGTTGTTGTTATCCCCAAGCCACACAAGGACGATCTCACTGACCCCGCCAACTGGCGACCTATTTCGCTTCTCCCGGTCCTCGGGAAAGGACTAGAACGCCTTTTTGCTAGACGCTTTGCTTTCTGGGCTTTGGCAAACCGCATCATCTCCCCGACCCAATTCGGAGCTTTGCCCGGCAGATCTGCCATGGATCTCGTAGAATGTCTTGTTCACGATGTCGAAAAGGCATGGGAGGCAAAGCAAGTATGCACTCTCGCCACCCTTGATGTTCAGAGTGCTTTTGATAGTATTCTGCCTGGTCGTCTCTCCTCTCGCCTTCGCGAACAGGGATGGCCTGAACCATATGTTAATTGGGCTGCTTCATTTGCTTCATGTAGGAAAGCGCGCCTCCGAGTGGATAGTTTTGTCGTCAACTTCTTGGAGATTCCATATGGCTTGCCGCAGGGTTCCCCGGCTTCCCCTATACTTTTCCTTCTTTTCCTCGAGCCTCTGTTCAAACTCGGGTTTCCCACATTTGGATACGTTGATGACGTGGCAATCCTTTCGGTTGCGAAGAACCTGGTCGATACTTCTCGTCTAACCACCAACAGGGTTGGGTCCATCACCCAATGGTGTGATAGAAATGGACTCTCTCTAGCTGAAAATAAGATGGAGATACTTCATCTTCACAGATCCCGCCAATCTCCTCCGCCAATAATTATTGACGTTGCTTTAAGAACCGCAAACTCGAATCTAAAGTGGCTAGGCGTCTTTCTCGATACTAAGCCATCTTTCAAAAAACATGTTCAAGAATGGAGCGCCAAAACGCAACGGGTCAGCGCTCATATTCGACAACTTGGAAATACCAATCGAGGTGTACCTACTGCTTGTCTTCGCTCTGCAGCCTTGGCTGCAGCGTTACCGGTTCTTCTGTACGGCGCTGAGGTTCGGTGGCGCGGGCCAACCTATAACCGTCGTGGTCGCTCTACCTCTACCAGTTCTCAACACCTTGTTGACATGGTATCCCGAGCTTTGCTCTCCCTTGCCCGAGCAATCCTCCCGGTATACAAAACCACTCCTACTGCAGCACTCTTAAGAGAGGTTTGGCTCAAACCTGCACACATTCTACTTGAAGAAACGCGCCTCCGCCCTGCTACTAGGCTAGCTGCCGCTGACTTGTTTCATCCGCTGGCCAGAAGATCCAACGATCTCCGCGCTCACACCCGTCTCTCTGAAAAACTACAGTTGGTCTCTTCCTTCCCTCGTCCTCGGCTTGTAGCTCCCTCCTACAAAACCCATCAGGTACTTACTCGATCCGACTTCTCCGCTGAAGAATTTTCAAGGCGTATCAGAAATCTACCGTCATGGGACATCCTTGTTTTCTCAGATGGCTCGAAGCAAAAAGATGGATCTGCTGGAGCAGGGGCCGTCGTTCTCCATAGGGATACTACTATAGCAGAAGTGAGAATTCCTTTGGGCTTTGACTATGAGGTATACGACTCCGAAATAGTTGGTGCTCTTGCAGGGCTTAAGGCTGCCATAGCAGCTCCCTCTACCCACCTTGCTACAAATATTCGTGTAATTTTAGACAATCAAGAGGCAGCACGACGCCTTTTAGATTTGTCACCCTCTAAGACCTCGCAGAAGGAAATTCTGGAATTCCGGCATCTGGCCTCACAGTGGCCAACAAGAAGAATCCTATCAATAGCAGCACCTGGTAAGGTCTACGTGATGTGGTCTCCTGGCCACTCGGGCATTCCTGGCAATGATCGAGCTGATAAATTGGCCGGTGAAGCTTCCCGTCAAACAGCTCCGCCTGGCGCATCTCTTGCTGGTATCCAAGCAAAAACAAAAAGGCAGATATGGGACCTAATTTCTGCTTGGTGGCAAAGTCATGCTCCCTCTACTTATTGTGAACTAGGTATGCCATTTCCCAAGAAGCCCCCGGAGGAGCTTTGACTCCCTCGCCGTAACCTTGGGTATCTTATTCAATGCCGAACTGGACACGGGGACTTTCGCGCATATCACGATAGATTCCATCACAAAGATGCTCTTATGACTTGCTCCTGCGGGGCCAACAAGTCAAGCATCCACTTAGTTTTTTGCCCTCTTGTTCGAGGAAAACTGGTCGCCGCCGGTTATCGTCGAAGCTTGGGTACACTGGATTTCCTCCTCGGCACTGCTCACGGTGCCAAACGTTTTTCATCTATACTGAAGAAGACAGGTTTTCTCTCGGAAATTTGCCCGATCCATGCCGCATGACCCTATTTCATGTGAGAAATACGCTGTACAGCGCTCACAGTAAACTTAACGTTTTTTTTTATTAAAGCCTTCTGGCTCATCAAGGAATGCAGTGTATGTTGTAGATTATAATAGTCACCGTGTCCCCTTAGGGATGGGGTGGTAGCTTTAGCTGTAACCCGGTAGACAGTAAAAATAAATAAATAAATAAATAACACAAAGAAGACATGAACATCGTAATAGTTATGCTGGGAAAGTATATAATGTATGTAAAACCACAAAAAGGATAATCATAATATTGTGTGTGTGCATCCTACCTTATACTATACGTAAGCGAGCTGCTAACTAAACAAGAGAGTGAGTCATGTGATCTTGACACGCCCCCATGCTGAATTATCTCATAATCACAGCAACCGATGATCACCAATTTAGGCTTCGTTAACTCCCGCAACAGCACCCACTCGCCACCTGAGGGGTCTGTAGAAGCCTACATCTCCCTGTGGAAGTTCAGCTCTCCAAAGCATGAAAGCAATGTTGCGGTACAAGAGTATCTATCCAATAGTTACAAACTGTGCCTATATTTAGTTCCAGAAATTCGATTAGAGCTTGTCCTTCATTCCAAATCCCACAATTAGCTTTTCGAATTTGTCTTTTGGTAACGCTTTCGTCAGTAAGTCCGCAATTTGTTCTATTCCAGCTTTGTGTTCAATCCTGATCCTATTTTCCCGAACCATATCATTCCTGACGAAGAAATACCGTATTCGAATATGCTTCGCCTTGCTATGAAACTTTGTCGTTTTAGATAGTTCGATTGCAGGTTGGTTATCGACATAAAGCGGAGGTGGTCTATTAAATTTATGCCCTAAATCCACCGCAATTTTCTCCATCCAAGCTAAATCTTTAGCTCCTTCACTAGCAGCCATAATCTCGGCCTCCATCGAGCTTAGTGCTGTGCTCTTCTGTCTATTAGCACACCATGAGATTGCTCCACCATACCATATAACAGCGTAACCTTGAAATGACTTCATATCTTCCTCTGTACCCCAGGTAGCGTCAGTCCAAGCGGACCATTCTGTTTCCTGGGCTCCCTGGGCTTGGTATGTGATACCAAGTTCATGGGTCTCGTTTAGATATCTTAAGAGGTGCTTGGCCATTTCTAGATGGTGAGAGTTGGGAGCTGACATAAATCTGGCCAATTGCCCAGCTGCATAGGAGATATCCGGTCTTGTGCTATTCGATAGGTATAGAATCGCTCCAACTATCTGCCGATATAATCCAGCTTCATCGCTACATAGAACTCGCCAAGTATCTTCTTCTTTAGTTCTCTTGAGGATTGTTTTTGCTGGCAGAGGCGCTTGCTTGGGATTGCAGTTATTCATTTTCATACGGATTAAAAGCTTTTTGGTATATGCTGATTGATGAATTCGAAGTGATCGGTTAGATCTATTACGTTCAACTTGTAGACCGACAAAAGTATCAACAGGACCAAGTAGCTTGCACTTCCATCTGTTCTTGATGTCTTTCTTTACAGTCTCGACTAATCGCTTCATCCCTATGATCAGCATGTCATCAACGTACAGTAACACATGGACACCCCGGCCGATAAATAGGTTTGGATCAGCCTCGCCCCCTTTCAAGCCAATTTTCGCAAAGTGTGCTTTAACTTCATTAAACCAAGCCAGTGGTGCTTGTTTTAAGCCATAAAGCGACTTGTTCAACTTGAGATAATGCGTATCTGGATTAACCTCTGGGTGCAGCAATTCGAAAAACTGAGGAACCTCCATGTATATTTCTTCTTCGAGTTTCGGATTGAGGAATGCTGTTTCAACATCTAAAGCCTCAATTTCTAGATCTTCCGCAGCAGCCTTCGCCAAGAGTATCCTGAGTGTATTGTATCTTACCTTAGAGGCAAAATTTTCGAAGTAATCTGTGCCATATTCTTGCTCAAATCCTCTCACAACTATTCTTGCTTTGCGACGTGCCAGTGTTCCATCAGACTTGAGTTTCTTTCGTAGCACTGTTTTACTGGAGATCACCTTTCGACCTTTCGGTAGTTGTCCTTTCATTATCGTGAATGTCCCAGTCTTTTCGAGAGATTTCAATTCAGAGAAGATGGCCTCTGTCCAGAGCTTTTTGTCTTCCACCATGGCTTGCTCAATCGTGATGGATTCAAATGGTGGTGTGGGTACCTGTATCGACGAGGAATCATTTTGGTTAATATGAACTATCTGGGACGATGTTGCAGCCACTGCAATATCCCTAGAGAATACTGAGTAAGCTCTATCTCTAATCAGTCTACCATACCGAGATCTTCGTTCAGATTTGCTTGAGGAGGTAGTATCAGAAACTTTTGAACTATATTTTTCTGATACACTTTGTGTATTTCCTTGATCAAGCGACTCATTGACCTGAGTGCTTTTAATTTCAGTTTCGGCCTGAATACTTCCAATTTTATCATTATGTAGATCTGAACTGCTGCGTCGCTCAACTCTTGGTTGGCCGCCTATACTCTCAGAAGGAGCGTTCACAGTGCTAGGGGTATCATCCAGTCTGCTGCGTCGCTCAACTCTTAGTTGGCCGCCTATGCTCTCAGAAGGAGCATTCACAGTACTAGGAGTATCATTCACGTTCTCCGTTGGATACATCGGAGTATATACCTTACCCTTTTGTTTTACCCCTTTTGGCCTACCGCTAATTGCCATTCTCTCCCCCAATGCTTTGGGTGTCAAAACCTCTTCGGCACTTCTATTAGAAAAACTTGCGGCATCAATATTCCTGAAGCTATATTCATTAAACTTGACATCTGCAGAGACTGCTTCTTTCAGGGAGAGGGTGTCGAGCAATTTCCATATTTTCGATGATTGCATACCTATCATTATAAATTTCCCTTCCCGGATACGAGGAACCCAAGTTTGAGGATTTAGATCGGGTGGGTAAAGAATATCTGCTTTGCAGCCGAAGACTCTCAAATTCTTGAGTGACGGCGTCTTATTATAATATGCTTCAAACGGTGTTCTTTCCTGAATTTGTTCAAAAGGTAGTGCTGCAGTCGGCACTCGATTCTTTATCCACACTGCATGCTCGATCGCATAATCCCAGAGCTGGTGAGGAAGACGAGCTTCATAAAGTATTGACCTGGCAATTGTTTCTGTGGATCCCATCCACCTTTCTACGACGCCATTCATCGAATGCTTGTAGGGTGGGCTTGGCTCTAACTGTATTCCGACCTCTTTACAGTAAATTTGAAACCCTGTGCCAAATTCACTTTTACCATTGTCCGCTCTAATATGTATGATCTTTTGGTTGCTCTCGAGTTCTGAAATGGATTTGATCTCTCTGAATGCCAGCAATACTTCTCTCATTTCTTTACTCTTGAGTAATTTAATCCAACAGTACCGGGTAGCATCATCAACTACGAGTAGGAAATATCTGTACCCTCTCACAGATAATGCTTGTATTCCTGAAATATCGCAATGTACACGCCTCAGCTTAACCGTACTTCGATTGTCTGTTCTTTTGTTGAAATGTTCTCTGAGTCTACCAGCAGAGCAGGATTCACAACTTGTCTCCCCGAGAAGTGCTGCTCTTTTGGTGATTGGTGGGGTGATACCTGTGTCGCCATTCTTAAGTACAGCGTCAACGTCTTTGAAATTTATGTGGCCAAGTCTCCTGTGTAGAATGTCCCACTCTGTCTCTATAGCTGGGGATTCAAACTGGCGAGGGTTAGTTTGAACCTGTCTTGACGATTCTGCATTAAATGCCTTTTCTCCGATCTTGAATGACTCCTTGACTTTGAAAACACCGTCTTCAGACACCGCTTCAAGAAGTAGCTTTCCATCGCGCTCAACCCTGCAGCGTTGGTTCACAAACAAGACATCCACCCCTCATATGTTAAATTGGTGAACAGAAAGTAAACAAAGTTTGCCAAACTCAGGTACAAACCATACATTGTCCAGAGCAATGATTTGGCCTTTGACTTTAGCCTAATCGTGCCCTGACCTTCACAAAATATAACCTTTCCATCTGCGACGCACCAGAGTCTATGAGAGTAACAATACTGGCATCCTTAGAAAGAAAGGCGTAGGTGGTGAGAGCAGGATACGATTTTTCTTGTGGTAATAATTGTTTTATTGATCTGGAAACGCAGTTTTCTTTTTGTGTCACTTTTTGGAACTCAATATAGGCGTCAGAATCATATGAATACTCTACTCTAACTGCGTTTGCTCCAGCTACAGTATTCTTCCCATTTCTCTCATTCTGTCTTGTCCTGCAGTCTCGTTTCCAATGGCCTAGCTTTCCACAGGCATGGCATCTGCCCCGTTTCTTTCCTGGGCGAATTTCATCATCATCATTCTTGCCGATGTTTCTGCCTCGTTTCTGCGCTCCGCCTCGACCTCGACCACCCTTTCGACCACGATAATTTCTGTGTTCCCTATTATTTTGCGCAGCATTTGCAATTGCCGGTGGGGTTTGTTGAGAGAACTTTATGTTTGCCTCCAGTGACTTGAGAGTTGTCACTGTTTCGATCAGGCTCTTTTTGTCACGCTCACCGTTCATTTTGGCCATGTTCCAGAGTGGATTATCTGTTGGAATTGACTGTAAGAGCGTTTCTCTCACGTTCGCATCAGTGAACGGCTGCTCGGTATCTTGAAGCTTAACTTTGATATTATTAAGCCGAGTGAGAACTGCCTGGATGTCCTCTTTGGAAGGGTCAAAAGTCATTGTCATAAATTCCCTCCTGAGAGACGATATCACTGTCGGGTCATTGACGGGATTTACAGCCTGAAGAGCTTCCCAAAGGCCCTTAGGGTCGGATTTCTCCAAATACTCAACAAGATTTTTGTAATCAAAGCTAACTGAGTAACCAATGATTTGTGACGCATCCTTGATCTTCTTTGAATAGTCAGGATCTGTCGCTACTGTGCTTCCATTGACAACTCCAAAACAATCTGCTAATAACAAAGCAGATTTCACCGTCAGGCTCCACTGTCCAAACGTCGCCGTCGTAAGAATGACGACGTCTCCATGAATACCCGCCGACCATATCGGAAGGCCAATCTCGTTCACTCTGACGTTAGTTTTCTGCAGGTTAGATCCCATTGTTAGTAGATTTTCCGGTCTCATAACCTGTCAAAGATATGAGCACAAAGAAGATATGAATATCGTAATAGTTATGCTGGGAAAGTATATAATGTATGTAAAACCACAAAAAGGATAATCATAATGATAAGGTATACGTGATTCTGAAGCGAACCGTACAGGCATTAACGCACAGGCATTAATAAGCGCGTATTAACTTATTATTTACCAAGACAAAACAAAGGCTCGTAATCATCAATACGAATGGAAGTCATCTACGGAATCATTATCAGCGATTACGAGTGTAGGGGCATTGACAACATCGTGTTCAACATTCCATAATTAACATCGTATAACATTTGTTCTCACACCAATGATGTGGAAAGAGACCCTTTGTATATAGTGAACTCATAAGTCTAGTTTATTGAATTAAGTTCTTTCACTTTTATTGCTAATTGCTGCCCAGCTCATATTAACGTTTTCCCAACTATTCATATCACATTATAACTTATTGTGAATTGGACTAAGTTTCACCCTTAACACATAATATTGTGTGTGTGCATGTTATGGACTTTGCCCGATTGTGGAGCTGGTCCAGGGGACCACTCCGGTAACTCAAGTGGGCCCACGGGGGGGGCTTAAGCGAAAGGCAGTACCTCTAGCGCCGAAACCCAAAGGGGACTTAGCGCTCGGCGGCTATCATAATTAAACAGAGGATGCGCGTACCGCGACGGTTTCAAGGAGATCAGGGAGCATAGCTCATTGCAATAGTTTAGATTGGAGCCGGGGAACCGGGAGTCTAGTAGGGACGATGAGGGGTTAAGGAAGAGGACTCGGGTAGTTTCTAGAGGGTTCTATCTAGGGAAGGAGTAACTGTAAGCAGCGGCGTCCTAGGAGTATATTAGGGGGGCTGATCTCTTGTGGATAGAATCAAGTTAAAATAAATAAATTATCTTTGTGGTATTGATTCGTCGAGTTACTCTAATCCTTTGCCCCCTTACATATTTATTTTAACTTCGTTTATTTCTGTTTGTGCGCAGACTTTCGTAGTTGGTATATGAGCTACGCGGTACCCGACTCAGACACTGAATCGTCCTCAATCACGTCTTTCAAATCCTTCGCGAGTATATCAGCAATGGCCAGCGGTGCCAGCCAAGTAACAGACACACCTATGTCGGAGGGTGACACTCGCAGCCCATTGGCCGGTCTGACCGACCAGGATTGGAACATAATTACTCGGATGATAGCAGAGAGGAGAGTAGAAGAAGCGCGGCAAGAAGGAGGAAACCTAGGTCACCCCAGGAGTGGGGCCACTTCAATCCGGAGGGATGCGGCATTACCCCGATGGAATGGACAGCCTCAAGACTTCTCTTTTTTCATCGGACGGCTGGAAACGCGAATCAAAACCGACTACGCGCCATTCTTCGACCCATGTTCCATATGTTTGGATATAATCGATACGATACCCGATAATCTGAAGCCTCGAGTTGCTGGGTGGTTCGACAACGCAAAGGCCAGAGGGGAATTCGATTGGAAAGCCCTGCTTGAGTTTTTTCGAGAAACGTTTGCGGATAAGCAGGCGCAACAATCGGCCTCGGAGATGGTGAATCGGATGGAGCAAGGATTGCACCAGTACTTTGTAGACTTTCTTCAGGAATTTGAATATCGAATGGCATTGAGCGGGGGAGAGGCGGCCTATACGCCGTTGGGCAAAACTCAACTGCTAAAAGCCTTGATTAACGGTCGGCTACGAAGGGCGTTAGTGGGAGTAAAGTTACCGCCGCCGGCAGACTATGCAGGATGGGTGGCCGGGGTCAAGGAAGTGGCGTTGGATTTAGAGAGCCTGGCTGATTACCGACCTAAGGGAGCGACGCAGACAACAACACGATTTGTTGCTCCTAAAAGTGGAACCTTGGCCCCGACTCTAGCAACACGACCCCCAACAGACTATGAAGGCGACACAGTAATGGGAGGGACAGACCAGATTCTGGCGGCGCTGAGACAACTGACGCTGGGCGGAAGAAATGAGGAGGGAAACGCAACGAGAGTCCCTGGGAGTGCACGTGCAGCGAATTTACGCGATCGTGGAAGCACTGAGGGAGCGAAAGATTTACCCCGTGCGCCATGGAGAACGAGAGAGGAGTTTAGACGTTTAATGCAGGAGGGCAGATGTGTATGGTGTTCGGGACAGGGGCACATAGCAAAAAATTGTACTATTTATAGAAGATCACAGAGGCCCAAAATCGCAGTTAACGCACTCGAAGAAGCCGGTAATGAGGACATAGGCCTCACGGCGGGAAACGAGGTGCCCTGAGTAAAGACGCTCTCAGGGAAGGCAACGAGGTCAATTCTGTCTTTAAGTCTTTTGTCACTAGTAGTTCCCAACCATTAATTATTGATTGCCTGATAAATTCGTCTTTCTATGTTCAGGCTATGGTTGATACTGGTTGTTTATGCCTTTCAGTAATCAGTGAAGACCTTGTGCGCAAACACAACCTATTCTGTGAAGATGTAACTCCGCGATATTTGCAATTGGCAGACAAGAAAAGCTCGGTAAAGATAAATAGGCTAGCCAGATTAAAAATTGACATCGATGGACACTACGAACAGCTGTGGGGATATGTTATGCCAGCATTGTCATTTCAAATTATATTGGGAAAACCTTGGATGGAGCGGAATAAGGTGGTCTATTCTGCAGGAAGGCAGGTATTGTGGATTGGTGGCCAAGAGGATGGAATATTAGTCCAGGCTAGTGGCTGGTGGGAAAGAGCGATCCCTAGGGAGCTAAGGGATAAGATCGCCAAGGTGAAGCTTGACCGGTCGTCTATGATACCCAAGTGCAAGTTGTCCAAGCTAGGACCCAGAGCGAAAGGAACGCGGGGGAAAGAGGCACAGGTAGTAGGTGCAGTTTCGATGCATGACATAAGTAAGGCGTTGGAACCGAAGGAGCTCATGTCTAGGGAAAAGGTCGAAGAGTATCTTCCAAAGGAACTGAGAACGTTTTCAGATTTATTCCTAGATGATGGAGTAGATAAAAGAAATCCCCTCCCGCCGCATCGACCAGGGGTAGATACGAGGGTCACCATGCAAAAGGACGATAGAGAACGGGATAGAGAGGTCCCTTGGGGTCCGTTGTACAATATGTCCAGGGAAGAGTTACTGGTCTTACGTAAAACGCTGACCGAGCTCCTGGATAAAAATTGGATTAGGGCCAGTAGCTCGCCCGGTGGAGCTCCGGTGCTGTTTACCAAGAAGCCAGGAGGTGGACTCAGGTTCTGTGTGGACTACAGAGCGTTGAATGCAGTAACTGAGCGAGACCGTTACCCCCTGCCATTAATCAGAGAAACGATGCAAATGTTATCCGGAGCGAAATGGCTAACAAAAGTTGATGTGAGATCTGCATTCCATCGGCTGAGGATAAGAGATGGCGACGAGTGGAAGACAGTGTTTCGGACCAGGTTTGGGGCGTATGAGTGGTTAGTCACGCCTTTCGGGTTAGCAGGCGCACCGGCGGCGTTTCAAAGGTGGATAAATAAAGAATTAGGAGACCTGTTGGGAGTTACTTGCTCGGCCTACGTAGACGATGTGGTAATATTTACTAGCGGGGACCTGGCTGATCATTGGAAAAAGGTGGCTGAAGTTTTGCGGCGGTTGCATAAGGCCGGTTTGAAATTGGACCCTCTCAAGTGCGAATTTGCCAAACAAGAAATTAAATATTTGGGGTTCATTATTGACGTCGTAGAAGGTATTAAAGTGGACCCACAAAAAATCAGAGCTGTCTCAGCATGGCAGGCGCCTAACGACGTAAAGGGGGTGCGTAGTTTCTTGGGTTTTGCAAATTTCTACCAAATGTTTATAGAGGACTTTGCCCAAGTTTCAGCGCCTTTGCAAATACTAACGAAGAAAGGAACACCTTTTCAATGGGGTAAAGATCAACAAGAAACTTTTGATAAACTGAAATCGCTATTCATCACGGCAGCAGTCTTAGCTCTGTGGAACGGTAATCATAAAACAATTCTAGAAACAGATGCATCTGGGTGGGCAACTGGTGGCTGCTTATCACAATTCAAACCGGGAGGCCAGCTCAAGCCTATTGCTTACTTTTCCAAGAAGTTGGCCCCGGCTGAATGTAACTACGACATTCATGATAAGGAGTTGCTAGCCATAATAAGATGCCTTAATGAATGGAGAAGTGAATTATTGGGTCTCAGGGAGCCCTTCTTAATTTTGACAGACCATAAAAACCTAAAATATTTCATGTTGTCCCGGAAATTATCAGAGCGACAAGTAAGATGGTCTCAGTTATTATCGCAGTTCAACTTCAAGTTGCAGTTTAGGAAAGGAAAGCTAGGCGGGCGGCCAGATGCCTTGTCACACAGGGACCAAGACATGCCGAAATCATTGGAGGAACCACGGCTTAAAGAAAGAGAATTTGTACTGCTAGATAAAAATTTGTATGAAATTACGGATTGGGATAAGCTGGACGGACATGATCTAGCGCCGTTAGCGGATCCAAAGAGAATTCCAATGGGCAGCGAAGTTTTTGAGGATAACGAATTACAAAGCTTGTGGGACGAAGGGGTAGCGAAAGATAGCAAATCATTTGAAACGTTATATGGTACTCTGTGGGGGGATAAGGACCAATTCCCAACCGAGCTTCAGCTTAAGATCTCGCGATCAGAATGCGAAATCGATCATCGAGGAGCCCTTTGTTTCCGCAAGCGATTGTGGATCCCGAATTGGGAGCCTTTGCAAACGTTGTTAATCCAGAAAACCCACGACTCTTACGTTACAGGTCATCCGGGGCGTAATAGCACCATAGCAATTCTTTCCTGATCGTTCTTCTGGCCAGGAATCAACGCAATGGTGCGACGATTCTGTAAGAACTGTGATGTGTGCGGGAGAACTCGTGTGTGGCGTTCTAAGAAGCAGGGGCTGCTTTTACCTTTACCCGTCCCGGAGCGATTTCACAGCGAACTGTCAATAGATTTTATGACAGACCTTCCTGCAAAGAATAAGGAGGATCCCAAGTATTTAATGGTTATCACAGATAGGTTGCTTAAAAGCGTGACTTTAGAAGCAATGCAGACCATGAATGCAGAGGAATGTGCGGAGCGATTCCTAGCATGCCATTATCGGTTCCACGGTTTCCCGCACGCTATCACATCAGATCGGGGATCTAACTGGCTGGGAGACTTTTGGAAGCGCCTATGTGAGTTAACCAAAATGGAGCAGCGATTGTCGACAGCGTTCCACCCAGAAACTGATGGTGCAACGGAGAGAATGAACCAAGAAGTACTCGCATACTTACGAGCATTCATTTCGTTTTCTCAATTGGAATGGGCATCTATGCTGCCCACTGCGCAATTGGCTATAAATAACAGGGATAACAGCACATCTTCAATTAGTCCTTTCTTCCTAGAACATGGATATCACGCAGAACCTGTGCAATTAAAGGTCTGACCAGGGACGGAAAAATTGTCAGTCAGGGCGAGAAAGGCTGAGAACTTCGTGGCAAGACTTCAAGAAGCTCAAGAATTTGCGGCGACCGCTATGGCAGTGGCACAACAAAATATGGAAGAACAAGCAAACCGAAAACGTAATCCGGCGCCGCAATTTAAAATAGGGGATAAAGTTTGGTTGAGTCTCAAGAACATACAAACGCCACAACCAAAGAAGAAATTAGCGTGGATCAATGCTAAATATACGGTCACCAAGGTTATTGCTCCGCATGTGGTAGAGCTAGATGTGCCGTCCAGGATTTGGCCTAAGTTCCATGTGGACTCGCTGCGCAAGGCAAGCGGAGATCCGCTCCCATCGCAAATACAGGACGATTCGCAACCGCAACCAATATTTATATCTAATGGTAATGAGAGCATACCTGAGCAACGGGTAGAACGTATATTGCGAGCTGAAAAAGTTAGACGAGGTAGAGGCTGGGTCAGAAAATTGTTAGTTAAATGGCAAGGATTCGCCGAGCCTACTTGGGAAGATAGGGCGGAGTTAGAAAACGTCAAGGCTCTGGATGATTTTGAGAAGGAGTTTGGTAAGGGAGATGGCGTTGGGGTAAATGATGGGGCTCGCCAAGGGCGAAAATCAAAGAGCTGTTAAAAAAAAAAATAATAAAAAAAAAAAAAGAGAGAGAGAGAGACACAAAGTTAAGAATTTTTTGTCGGCGGGTGGGGGATAATGTTATGGGCTTTGCCCGATTGTGGAGCTGGTCCAGGGGACCACTCCGGTAACTCAAGTGGGCCCACGGGGGGGGCTTAAGCGAAAGGCAGTACCTCTAGCGCCGAAACCCTAAGGGGACTTAGCGCTCGGCGGCTATCATAATTAAACAGAGGATGCGCGTACCGCGACGGTTTCAAGGAGATCAGGGAGCATAGCTCATTGCAATAGTTTAGATTGGAGCCGGGGAACCGGGAGTCTAGTAGGGACGATGAGGGGTTAAGGAAGAGGACTCGGGTAGTTTCTAGAGGGTTCTATCTAGGGAAGGAGTAACTGTAAGCAGCGGCGTCCTAGGAGTATATTAGGGGGGCTGATCTCTTGTGGATAGAATCAAGTTAAAATAAATAAATTATCTTTGTGGTATTGATTCGTCGAGTTACTCTAATCCTTTGCCCCCTTACAGTGCATCCTACCTTATACTATACGTAAGCGAGCTGCTAACTAAACAAGAGAGTGAGTCATGTGATCTTGACATATGCCTGTATATAATACTCTGTAAACATGAGTAGGAGTAATCAACAACTCCTAACTATTGTTCTACAGACTCCCTGCGCTCCACCTATCTCTAACTACAGTGATATTTCTACCAAGGCTTACATCTTAACGCTTTATCCCTCGTAAATTTCAACAATTTACCGATTTCAAGAGCTCGTAGTGTTCAGTCCAGAACTAGACCGGATGACCAACGATATGGCAGCAAAAATATACCCTTCCTTCCAGAGGTGTAGGAAGTATAATGGCTTAACTCCAGCCATGAAATAGCCTCATAAATTACAATCAGACTTTCGACCATACTATTCCAAGGTTGAACCAGAAACATTTTTTGAGGCTACAGAGGTGCTCTTCACGGGAAAGGCTGAAAGTTAGCTCGATTCTGTTCCTCAATATAATCCTTTCTCAGACCAGGAAGAAGAGCCGAAATAAAGTGATGTGGGAGAATTCAAGCGGGCCTTGATGAAGCAGTTCCCAAAGAGATCTGTGGGAGATATGAGAGATAGAGAGGTGTAGGAAGATATTCAGAACCTTAAGCAGGGGAAGAAGAAACACTCGTCGCCTATCATGAGAGAGCGCAGGATCTGCTTCGACGAAGTAATGTAAGAGATGATGAGAATGATGTCAAGCCAGAGCTCTCTAGAATTCATAGTACGATGCTTTCGATCTTTGTCAGGGCTTTTATTCGTGGCGTCAAAGACGACAACTTGAGATCTGTGATCATGATGAAGTCGGCCATTTTCATAGGAAGCCTGCAAGGGACGCTTCAGAAGACAAGGCGATGGCGAACATAACTCAAAGAGATTAAAAGAGAGCGAGTTGAGAGGATGGAACTTGATCACTTCGAAGCCAGTACCTACAACGATGGGGTCGACCATTCAGCGGGGAATTAGCGGGAATAACTCATCCAGAGCAATATAAACGTGGTTCCACATCAAAAGACGTATGAGAATACGAGCATGTGGCAAAACCCAGCGCTGGGAGTTTCGACCCAAGAAAAAACGGGTCCTAACAGTAGGACAACCCAGAGACAGCCGGCTGGACCGCAGAAATTACCGCTCCAAGGCCAGGTCAGCCACCGATGGGTCCAAGGTACCAAAATAATAGGTAGGATCAGAGGAACAAACTGCCGAAACGCTTATCTCGTAATCCGTTTGTAAATTGGTCGAGAACGTACAGTAAGGACGCAGGCGTCTTATGCATTCGATGTAGTGAGCTTGGAGACAAAGGACCGGACTGTGTTGGAAAACCTTAGGAAAGGTGGGAGCAAACTTACCTGAAGGATCTAGCTGTGCCAAACTTAATCTCGAATTATGCGACTTATCTTGATGGCAGGGCAGGATCCTGAAACAGAGACATTGAAAACAAAAATTGGAGAGGCGCACTGCGGCACCCTGGAGTAGATAGCTCGGAAGCTGTACCGACAAAAGATTCGAGGACAGAGGAAGATCAAAAATATGACGAAATACTTAGCTTTACGTTCGAGCAATTCACAGGATCAAATTTCGAGAAATGGAGCGGCAACCAGCATATTATATGAGCGTAATGCTTAAAATCAATGAAGATGAGAAAGAAACATATCCCAACGATGACACTCAGAAGAAAAAGGTTAGGTTTAGTGAATCAAAAAATGAGGGGCCGGTAACTCTCAATGCCTACCTGAATATAGAGGAAAGAAAAACGAGCCAGGCCATTGGATTGGGACGAGATCTTAAACAAAGAAGAAAACCGGGACAAAAGAATTAGAAAAGAAGATGGTAAGAGGCAGAAAAGGACGGCCCGACAATTGCAAGAGATAGTTGTTCATCAGGGAAAGGGTTCCCTTGACGACAAGAGTCTTGCAAAAGAAATTAATGTTGAAGTGCCCTCCATTGATTTGTTTCTGACATCGCCGGACTTATCAAAAGCGGACAAGAATCTTTCAACGCGAGTGACAGTAGAGTCAATGAAATGAAAAAAACAAATAATACCGATCCATATTAGATAGAAGCGCAGATGCGAGTGCCGCGCGATGAGTACATCTCAGAGATGCCGCTTGGCAAGGCTGTAGGACCAAATTTATCAGCAGACCAAAAGGCTTTCAGAGTCCCGGTGACTGTGCGAACTTTAAAACATGGAAAGCCTGTGAGGATCTCAATGACATTGGGTACAGCAGCTTTTACGCCCCCAAAGAACCAGCGAACAGTGCCACGCGCATTAGTTCGGGGACCAGAAAGACGGCTGGGTAATTTTAGGTCGCAAGGGCGCTGCTATCGTGCCCGGGAGTAGAAAAGTGTTGGCACCCAAGTGGTATGTTCGAGAGCTAGTTAGTCTGGAACGAAGTATTGGAAACAATGCGGGAAGGGTTCAGGGGAGATACGCGTTCTAGCACGGAGATTGTCTCACACAGTTACAAGTATCACACAGTTTAGTCATGCTGAGACGGGCGTCTGGGACGGTAGTTCGTAGTTTCAGGGAGTTAATGGGAGAAATATAGAAAAGGGAGTTTCTGGAGATGGAGAAAGAGGAGAGAGACTTTCGGAGTGATCGAGCGTTATTGTTTCTAGAGCCAGTGACCCTTATGCGAGCAGGCTCTACGAGAGTGTATCCTAGATCGTTATTTTCGTTGTCTTTAGTGGTGAGATGAGACCTATTATTCTCACTCTTTCACCTGCCCAAATTTATTTGACGACACAACCTTCCGTCTGAACATGAGCACAATGACGGACCACCACATCATCTTTCGCGGGGTTGAGTTTTGGTGCTCACATACCCCAGAGTCGATAACCTTCGTACCCCTCTAGCATCTTCCCTCCCTCTAGCTCGCCAGCTCGCTAACTTTCTCTCTTCACCGAGTATCTCATTACTTGAGTTGAAGGCCTTGCTAGAGAAAATTGCCTCCAAAACACCCAAGTTTCCTTTCAACTTTGTGCATCGGGTCTGGGGCCCTCCGTCCGGTACCCACAATAACGAGGGCGCTTAGTTGAAGCCCGCAAGCGGGCTCAATTTCGGTGAGTAAGTCGCTGTGATCAACGGGAGGAAGTGAAAATTAGGTTTGGCGAGATAGTGAACCAGTGTGAGAAATGTTGCCAAACGAAAGATAACAGCCAGGTGTAAGGGTGATATAAAAGTGCGAGCTTGACTTGGTTGCGCCTCTCTTTTTAGCCATCCAAGATATGCGAACATTCCGAGCAGCACAGTCTACATCGCGTGAAGGCGAAAAGTTCGTCTATGCCAGCCCCATATTCGCCGGATAGTAAAAGAATACTTAAACATAGGTTCTTCTCGATTGTGCCCGTGGTGGGTATTTATAGAATTGGTTAGGTGTCCCAAGGCATAGCACCAAGTTCTATTTTCTTTAATCATTCCTATATGTACAGCATTGATACTTGGACACGAATAACTCTGGTATGAGTCATGAAACGATGACTCAATATGATATGAGCCTTCGAGCGGTATGTGTAAATGAAATATGAGTACGGACGCTCTGAATCTCAAACTGAGTGACTCCAGATAAAGTCCGTATCTTCCATAATCATTCATGCCGTAGCCCCAAGCTGCACACATAACACTGATTAAAAAAACCGGTGCAAATGAGAAGTACAAGTTATATTATTTGATATTGATTTCGTTGACCTGAATTGACGCCTTATTAGCCCACGCAGGAATCTATCAACTCCTTGTGTATACAGGAACCCCCTTTCGGTAAAACCCTCTCCTCCTACCAGTCTGATTTCTTTATTTATTATTTAATCAAAGGCCTGTCTCAAGGAAGCACTGTGGTGGTGTTTAGTCGCATATGGACCCCTTTCTCACTCTCTTCAGCCTACTCCATTTCTTTCCGGCTAGTTTTCCCTTGTCTCTATGGTGGCTTCAACGTCTTCCAAGTGGCGGACCTGTTCAAGTTATCCTTCTTTCGGAATCTATAGGGTAGTCTGGCAATATCTCTCGGGCTATTCATCATTGCCTCGGAGGATTTTTGTTTTGCTTTCCTCCATTTTCAGCCCTTGTGACTATCGCGGGCAATTCATGATCAGATGCTTAAAATTTTAGGACCGATATCTACATGGGGTGTCTATTCCAGGGACTTTTCTTCCGTGAAGATAAGAATTGAGCCCGAAATTTTCGCTTCATATCTGTATGGCTATGCTACTCTAGGCCCTCGTTGGATGTCAGTCTAGCCCGCTTGACGTGTCCTTGAATTTTAGTCGCCTCTGATTGGTATCTTTCTCCATAAAGATGTTGGCATTTTCAGATATCCAGGTCTACCGACGCTTGACATTGGGTGTTAGGGTTGAAGTCGTGATTTGGCCAGGAGTCTACCCATTCCAGGTAAGCAACTACTTTCTAATATGAAATGATAGATAATGCTGCAGTGGAGCATAAAGATAATATATTAAGGTTACTAAAGATGGTTGACGACAATGACCTTCTTCAAATGCTTGGCTAGGGAATTTATATACATGAGGCTTAGCGCCACTATAACACTATGACCATGCGCGCACATACGCCGACATACATGTACATGTGGTGTATATTTAGAACACTTTCAGCATTCTTTTACGCCTTCCCCTGGCTTCTCCTCCCCTGGTAACACCTATCCACATCTCTAGGTCTTTATCTCTCGGGGAGCAGGCCCATCTTTGCTGCATCTGGCTGGTGGCCTCATTTGGTCCCACGCCGCTTTAATCAGCCCTCACATTGGTTGGTTGTGACGGATTACTACGTGTTGTACTCTTGTAAACTTAAGGTAGATCTCAATGACTAGAATTGAGGTCTCATACTTGAGCACTGTCAGTATAGTAGATGTATATGCTGCCATGATAGTCTTTAGGCATCTACCCTATTTTTCCTAAGAGGCTTAACCACTCTTTCATGTGTCTTACCTTTTTGATTGTTCTGGATCTTTAGGTGGCTACTGTCATAGGGCTACAGCCATTTAGGAATAATTTGGCCCTAAGCCAAATACAGCCCTTCGCTTAACCTCGCTTATTCCTCAGACCTGTCCTCGTTCAGGCGCGAGTTTTCTAGAAGGTTCTGGAATATCGGCGATAAGATTCTACAGAATGATGTAGAAGTTGATGGAAGCAAAGGAAGTGGATTCCATGGAACCACTTAGAGCCTTAGAGAAGACCTTGAGGCATATATAATTATAAGGTGGTTTGATTGTTTGTTTGTTTCCTATTTTTCGTCTATCGGGGCGCCAAGCCTTGGCTTGGGCCCCTACTACCTACTAAACTAGAGGCATGGACGCCAGTGCTTACTGCCCTGGTGGCTTCGCCATTGCCACTTCCTAACTTGGGGCGCAAGGCAGTTTACTAATTACAATTGATAGCGTGCAGCGTATCGCGTACACCTTTACTTCCTGGTTACAGATAGCTATCACTCCTTTGATAATAATACACCCATTCCCAGGGCAATATCAAGAGATCCATTCAGAAATTCCAGAACGTCCGTGTACCAATCTGTTCGTCCATATAACCAGGCCCCTAAATGAGGTTGAGGTTAAGATATGTTTATTCCTTGCCTATAATTTCTAGGACAGATCCTCGTGTAAAACTCAGAAAGGGAAAACCACTTTACCACACGGAGGGCCCCTTCCCAGGTTCCTAGAAGGAATTTCGTTGCGTCCCTTGAGGATGCTGGAGCACGGGGGGGACTGTGGGTGGGTAGAAGGTATTGTAAGAAGTGCGTTGGAGCTTTAAGCTGTCCGCAGCTACAATGTAGGTAAGCGTCCTTGTGATTGAAACGGCGGTGGTACTCTGCGAAGTCGCCGTGACCCGAGCGGGCAGCGTACAGTCTTGAGAGAAACGGTCTGGCCAGGAAGAGCTTCTTGGGATGGCGAGAGTAAGAGTTGATGCCAAGCTCCTTGTAGGAAACTGGGGCATGTTGGTCCCAATAATCTTTCATGGATGTGGCTGCTTCTGCTTTAATGCAGGTTTTCGCGGCGTCGAAGGACACATATCCGCGGGGTAATGGGGGGGTTGGACAGTCCCTCACATGCAGAGGCATCGGCCAAATCATTTCCCAATATACCAGAGTGGCTTGGGATCCAATAAGCGTACACTTTCTCAGGAGAGATGTGTGGAAGCCATGTGCGAAGGGGCCATTCGTTGGAGAGGCCCTGTATTTGTTGAAAGACGTCTTGCGACGAGCAAATGGGAGACTGGAATAAAAGGCGAGCTACCTCTAAGTTATCTGTGAGTATCCATAGGTTTTTAGAAAACTGTGCCGTTGGTAGAGAGAGCGCAGCTTTGAGCCCTTCTTTCACGGCGGTCACTTCTGCATCGAAACGTAGCAGCGACGAGTTAAAGGAGAGGCTCTCTCGGTATACTATCTGTCCGGCCTGGAAGATAATGATTCCGCCGCCTGTCCTGGGCGATTCTGCTAGCTCAGATCGAGCGCCATCTGTATAGACTGCTAGGTCGCTAAAAGGGATGCTGGAAGGGAGATGAATAGGTGGGCGGGTGACTCTCCTTACACTGCTGTGCCATGACTCTCCTTGGTGCCATGGCGGCTGTATCAGAGAGTCGATCATTTCACTGTTCGGTCCTTGAAGGACCCAGCCCGCAAGGCGAGAGACTCGACGGGTATGTGCTCGGATCCAAGCGGCTCTTAAGCGGAATGGATGCCTAGGGTCCAGGCGATGGATGCGCAGTGCTGCAGATTTTGATTTAAAGTCCATCTCTAATTCAGGAGGGAGGAGGCCTAATTCGCGGTAAAGAATGGGAACTGGCGTAGTCCGGTAAACGGGGAGGATAGCTCTGGCCCCCGTTAAAACAACTTTGCGGAGAATAGATAGGTGTCCTTCAACTCGATTCGAAATTGATCTATTGCTATTTCGTGTGCGGCCAGGCCACCAGGTCTCAGCACCGTAGTAGGCTATAGGGAGGACGCAAGCTAAGACAGCTTGACGAATTATAAGGTGGTTCATGTATTTAGATTCTCTTAGTTAACAGAATATAAACCTCTTTCAGGTGACTTATTTGTGTCCTACAATCTTGTCAATTTTCCCACAGCTACCACATGTTAATGATGGCTTTCATATGGCCATGCTATTCTTATTCTTATTCTTATTCTTATTCTTATTCTTATTCTTATTCTTATTCTTATTCTTATTCTTATTCTTATTCTTATTCTTATTCTTATTCTTATTCTTATTCTTATTCTTATTCTTATTCTTATTCTTATTCTTATTCTTATTCTTATTCTTATTCTTATTCTTATTCTTATTCTTATTCTTATTCTTATTCTTATTCTTATTCTTATTCTTATTCTTATTCTTATTCTTATTCTTATTCTTATTCTTATTCTTATTCTTATTCTTATTCTTATTCTTATTCTTATTCTTATTCTTATTCTTATTCTTATTCTTATTCTTATTCTTATTCTTATTCTTATTCTTATTCTTATTCTTATTCTTATTCTTATTCTTATTCTTATTCTTATTCTTATTCTTATTCTTATTCTTATTCTTATTCTTATTCTTATTCTTATTCTTCCTCTTTTGGCCAAGATAGAAAGTTTCGTTTTCCTGTTGAAAAGCAGCAAACCATGACGGTATTAAATTAGTATAGACAGCTATACCAGAACATCTTGTATCTGGAATATGTAGATCTGGGGCAAAATACGCGAAATTTTATATCTCCGAGGTCTAGGCTTCTGCTATGTTTTTGTATCAATTATAGAAAATATAGAAGTACACTCATATCTCGAAGATCCCGCCATCTAGTGTGATGATTTTGTTTATTCATGTAAAACTTCAGATTATCTTTAGCATGTGCCATCGTAATTAGCCATAGACCTGAGACCTTTGAGAATTTAAAAAGCTAGAGCAGAGGATATGAGATAAAGGGGGGGTATAGAAGTTAATTTTTCATTGCATTCTATTAATTAGACAATTTCACCTGACTTATTTACTTAAATCCATAGCATAAATGTACCAACAAAGTCAATTACCTCCCGAAAAACAGTCAAGGACTTTAACAATGATAACCAGTAAGCTATATGCAATTTGGTGCCTTCAAGGACAATCTCTGGCTTGATTAGGTTTCTGTTATATTCTCTCAAGCCTGTATCCATATAACGCAGGTTGACGAAGTTTGGGAAATTTGGGTGGAAGATGGTAAGCACGACTTGTTTAGTGGTATGACGTCGTAGCTGTGCCATCGTAAAAGTTGGCCATAAGGAGTGAAGCAAAAGAAATTCCGGGCGGCCGATCGAGGTATCAGCTTAGGGGATAAAGTTAGATTATATAGCAGGGGAATCGGTCCTGAGTGCATGTTTTCTCCGTAAAAAATCATAGAGATGATTTTTCACGACCTCGACTTCCATGAATTTACGACAGTATGGAGTCCATCCCCCTTGAAAAACATTGGTCCTAATTAGATCTGGATTGTGTTTTGAGAAGGCTCTCTTTAGGAGACAAATCGTTCATCTGGTGATTGAAAAGGACGCGAAAAAAGAGGTCGTGTCCAGAGTAGAAAGTCATCATCCTTTTTGAAGGCTAATCTGAGCTCTGGAGGAGTGCAACTATCGTTCAGCTAAGAATAAGCATATTTTACCACAACCTCCATTGGTTTAAGAATGTGTATTAAAATGTTGTATCTACTCATAATTAATCTGAATAGTTTCATGGCCCATAGAATTTAATAGTGAAATTAAAATCTAAAAGCAAGAGCATGAAGTATGCAGAGCTATACCTGATTAAATTCCTTAACATGATGAAACTAATTAGTAGAGCATGGGAGCTACTGTCGCGGGATCAATTGATAGTGGTAAACACCAGAGCAAGTCCAAATATAAAATCAGTTAATTATTAAAATCTACCTAAGGAAACTCCGATGTTTACTTTCCTCCTGTTAAGTACTACATCTGGACCCGTATTAACAAGGGGAAAATCGTATCAATCACCATCCTCACATTACCCGCCATCAGTACCAGCCACATAATAATCAGCCACACACGCCACAGCCACACAGAACCAGCCTCACAGAGAACCAGCCTCACACAGAACCAGCCTCGCGAGAAATAGTGACAATCAACAAAGTATTGGCGCAGCCAGTACCAACTCCACAGATTCATCCCGTAACAGCTACTTGCGAATTCCTGCTCGAGAAATATCAGCTATTCAGTGCTAGTGCTTAAACCTGATTTGGAATTCTATGTGTATTCGGAGATTCGGAGATGTCACGATCTTGCTGGCTGATATCTGTTTCATTTGGAGGCCAATCTTTTGTCACAGGCTCAGGGGTACAGGTCTCCTGCACGGGTGCTACTACTACTGATATAATACAGCTAATAGAACTGAATATATCAAACTTACACTGTAGGGATCCTCTACTTAATTTTCATCCTAGGAAGCACTAAATTTCCCCCTTAGTAGATTATACGTGTATTAAGTTAAAGCCTTTCTTAACTGCGTCAACGAGTTATATTTTAAATATCAAAATACAAGAGAATAATGATTGATTTCGTCGAGTTCATTCAATTGTCCAGATCATGACCTTTTTTCGTAAGAATCTTCTAAATTTTACATGTTGCGTGGTCGGATATTGTTTTTGTTGATCATATTTTTCGCTGGCCTAAACCTACTATTATCATTATCTGAATCCTCACAGGGTTATCTCAGACAGTTAAAATTTCTCCTATTCTTGACACTCTGAGCGAGGATATGGTTTCTAAATTCATTTACCCTTCTTATTCCAACTCCAGATATACCTTTACTCTGCAGGTAGTGTACGCCGTTGCTTGAAAAATGGGGATGGTACGCGAAAGACCTTCAACGAAAGGCCTCAATATATCTTTTAGAACCATATTCTTTTCAGTTGAGCTAAGTTTTTCTCCGCTTGAGATATAAACCTCTCCCGCTGGTATAGCTCAAAGCATCTTCCCTGAAATTATCTCCGGGAAAATGCCAACGGTTTCAGATGCCAAATCAGAAGCGAATTTGATGTTTTAAAAAAAAGAAAATCTGTAGAGTTTTTGGGTACTTACTTGGGAAATAAAGATGTACGTCTCCATGGCCGAGCTAATTGCGGTAGTTGACAAGATTTTTATAATTAGAGGCTGAGACTTAGAGTCCAATGGTGCTGTGAGGTTTGGTTCCGTAGAGTACTGGTTTTCAAGTACAAATTTGGCCAATCGTTGATATCGAACCGAGTTTTGTTAATTCTCAAGAGTTTATACATTGCAGGCAAGATTGATGACTCTTTGTGACAGATCAACTATATGAAGCAATGGGCATTTATATAAGTGATGGTAAGTTTATAAATTAACTATAACGAGAGAGTATCTGTTAAGCAGAAGGGCTAACTATATGTAATAAGCGTCTCTCTAAGACTATACTCTATCAAGTTACCATAGCTTGAGTTAGCTAACAATAGCTTTGTTGCCTTCCCTAGATGTTTCATGTCCTAACCAATGCTCCTGCATGATTCATCCCTCAGGTTTCAGCGATGCCTATTGTATGATTCGATATCACGGCAATCCTCCTGAATGTTAGAGCATTAGTAGTGAGCTGTCTACGATAGCCATCGTAGGCTACAGGACTCCTCGGCTCACAAGCCGTCACACTCTTCATTTCTATCTTTAATGTAAAACTCTTGAGCATAGCTCAAAGTCAACCGGACAATAGAGCTTGAAACGCGATATAGGTTTGATGTTATCTAACAATTTTAGGAGAAATTCCAGATCAAGACATAGATTTTTAGACAGATTGTGCTGTAACTGAACAAGTCTGCAATCTCGCGTCAAAATCTCTCACTTTTTCACTGTACGCACTTCCCTACAACACTATTAGTGTATCTGTTTAGTCAATTTTTTCAATCAATGTCACAGTCTAGTCAAGAGCGCGTGCGCAGCTAGATGATTAGAGGTAGTTAATATTCGAATCCATGGAGGAGTAACTACGTTGCTGCTTTACAAATATATATACTACAATCCTCCTCAGCCCAGACAACTCCCCTGGCTTCAGTGTCATCGTAGACTTCTGAGATTCTCATGCCTCCGTGAACCTCCTGTATCAGCAAGTTCCAGGTACCAGTAAGCTTAGGTCTATTGTTTGAGGGAGGCATTGCGTATCTAGAGCCCCTAGTGTTTCAAGCGAAGAGACCCGCTACTTGCGCGCACTGACCTGGTATGATGTACTATCCTTGTAGAGTCTGTGATGCCTATGGACAGCATGGGCTACAGGGATAAACCAGCTTACCAGCTGTTACAATCAAGCAGGTTTATTGCGGTTTTTCGAATGGCCCTGCTCGGACCAATGTGATATGCTCCATCTGCTAAGCCTATTGGTGATAATTTAAGGTTCTAAGCCCTAGCATGAGCAGTTTCTCGCTTCCCTCGAGCGAGTTTTTAATTTTTTTCAAATTTCAGGTTTCTTTCAGGATTATTATCTTTAATATCACAACACTTACCTGCACCTTGAGTTGTATCCTAAACACAGATAGATGTAGTTCCAGCAAAGTATCAGAAAGCCGTATTATATCATTATGGGAGATTGTATCAGTCTTTGGATTTTCGAATTAGATGGTTTAATCTTTTTTCCTCCATCTAACACCCCAGTCACCTTTAGCAAAACTAGCCTCGACAATAGTGGTTGATTTACCAGTGACGACCACAGCTTCACATAGCCTCGCACATGGTCGCGTTTGGACCTCGATCTTGTTTCTCTCTTGGTCATCTGATTCATCCTTCCAGTGGTTTTTGTCTTTTTTTTTGATGGGCCTAGTTTCTCGTTGTAAGTCTACGGTGTGCGAAATTTGGAAACCAAAGGCGACTCCTCTTCTTGCTGCTCTTCTAACCATTTCCCGTTCTTCGGCCCTTCTTTGACCTTGTTTTTGCTTTAGATCCAGCTCGTTATTTTTACCTATCTGCTCCGAGTCGCTTCCTTCTTTAATCGGAGGATCCTGGTCAACTGATTTCATTGACAGCTGCTTCGGCTGTTGACCACAAGCGCTTTCAATTTCATTATCTATCATCTTTGTCGTATTGGTTCCGTTAGGGGAAGGCCCATACTTCACCCGAAGGTCATTTTCATTTCTAGAATCAAATGGGGGACACACTGTCGTTATTTTCATTTCAGAAACATTTTTATACTCTTCATGATTTGGTTTATCTGATGATACCGGAATTGTCTCTCCGAGATGCGAATTTGGCTGATTGGATTGCTGCCAGAATATCATGGCCTCTACCTCACTACAGAAAACAATACTTTTGGGCTGGCCATTATTTCGAACTATTCTTCGGTTCCCCAGAAATTTTCCAAGATAAAGTTCAATTTCCCTTAAGCCGTCACCTTTAGGTGCCCCATATTTCATTACGTAACTCTCCATTCGTCCTTCCAAAAGCGCCACAAATGCATCTTCAATCTGACGGTCTAATGGCCCAGGTTTAAGGCGTCGGCACCTATCCGAGCAGAATTTGACTGGCGTCGATATGTCAGCAGACTTGTGGCTGCGACGCGTTGTATTAACCCGCCCACAGGTATGGCAGTACAGAATCCGAGAGCCAGTAGAATTGAGGTAAAGTGGAGGAGGAAACTTAATATGCTTGCTGGGACGCATCTCAAGGCTCGTCTTAGGGTGAGTCGAATATGGAAAGGTAAGCAAGTAAGTTTGTAAGGTCTGAGCCTAGTTTATTGGTGGAAATCTACTCGTCCGTAATGCAGATAGCAGTGCGTCTATTGATAATTATACATCATCACGCACTGATTAATCAGATATATACCAGAGCCCCATGCATATTAGTGCTGTTCATTTACGGGTCGTTTGGTAAAAATTTGACTGCTAGTCTTTGTGGAAATGCTGAGGTAACTTTTTTTAAATGCATACAAGTTACTTACCCATCTGTTGCCGTTTTATGGTCGGATAATGCAGTACTAAACCATCCAGATCGCCCTCTAACGAGGGCCTGGGCAGATTGAGTTTAGTCTCTGCATAACACAACAGGAAGACACTCCTCTTCTTTAAATCATATTGTATTCAGCCTAATACCTATGACAAAAGATTTAAAGAAATTCTCTGTTTTAACCAGTATTTCAGCATCCTGAACTCCGGTGAACTCATACCCATTTGGCACTAGTCTTGGCTCATAACTTAATAAAGACTATCCAACATTAGTATCAGCCAGTGTTTCCGCTCCCAAGCAAACATTTCGCTACAGAATACGGTTTTAATTATTTATTTTTCCTATGATTTTTTCTAATTGGAATAGTGGGTGGGGATAATAGAAAAATAATTTATGATATAAATCAAAAACAAATAAGAGAAAGCTGGTTCGAGTCCGGCATTACCCTCACATTATGCTTCTTTTTTTTACATTATACGCGACAGTCCGATGGCGGCCCTGCACTCCGGGGTCAGACGCGAGAGAGGCCGGGTCGGGTCAGGTTAACGACCGATACCTCGCCCCATTTTAATGATCGAGAAAAATATAAGATTACTAATGTGTTGAACATGTGGAGCCCTCGGAATACCAAAAGAAAATTTAAATGCGTCCTCACTATGCTTCCAGCTCTATTTCGTCCCAGCCACCGCGCACTCGGGTTTATCTCTCAGAACGTCACTCGATCCCTTACCTATCGGTTTCAATCTGGTTTAGGTTCGCTAGCCTACGCCTGCCATACCTACGCTCGTCTCTTGGCATATCCCACTGCCCGTCACGAACTCCGCGAATGTATGCCATCCTTTTTCACCAAGCAATGCCTACCGAAGGAGCCCCCATTCATCCACTAACCGTGCGCCACTCGGTAAGTGCTCTTCGGCATTTGATAAAGTGTCCTACTGAAGTCTCTCTTCCGCACACGCAGCTGAGTTCAACGGATTCATGGTTCTAGTGAGGGCAATATGCCGCGAAATCCTCATGACCTGTACGAGCAGCCAGGAAGCGGGAGTATAACGCTCTGGGCAGGGCGAGTTCTGGTGGCTTTGTACGCCTCATCTGTAATTCTAGTTCGCAATATCTGTTTGTACGGGCTAGGACACCACACTTCTCGCGTGGTCAGAGATGTGATATCGACGAAGGCGTGTTAGCGTCGTTAGTCATCAAGAAGATGTACAGGCTATCATGGGCTATTAGTTTTACTTATACAAGGGGACAAGGGTAAGTTAACGAAGGCTAGGCAGTAAATTCTGTTTATTCCGATAGTATCAACATATACATATAGTGCACATAACTTATTCTCTAACCTTCGTTAACTTACACTTGCCCTCCTGTATGTAGTATTGCAGACCTAAATATTGTTACTAACTAGCCATAATTTTGTATTTCATTGCCCTTCGAACAACTGGCTCTATCTACATAATTAACACTAATTAGCTACAATACTAAATGCAAATATGACTAACTGCCTCTGATAGCTTATAAGTCTTCATTTCTTAGGCTCCATTGTGGGAGTATAAAAAATTTTATTTAATTGTATATAAATTATATAAATCTAGAAAAATCATAAGCTGATTTGGCCGAGTGGTCTAAGGCGATGGTCTTAAGTGTTCACGTTCATGACACATGCGCAACACCATTATCGAAAGATGCGTGAGTTCGAACCTCACAGTCAGCAATATTTTTAATGAAATTTTGCTTCATCTCACGAATAAGGTCGACACATTCCTGTGTGTACCCCGTTATCTTGTTTCGAATTCGATTTGATTAACTTAATTCGACACCTTAGTGGCCCCCATGGATTTATATCAAACTCTCTTGTTTGCATAGAAAACCTCAGTGAAAACCCACTCAGACTACATGATAACATTCGATTAGTAAGTGCACTTGCGCTGTATTAGCAAGCGTGAAATTCATTCCTCCCCCTCAAATCTCTCTGCCTCACCTGCACTACTGCAGCGATTTCTTTGGCGAGCCAAAATTGCTCCAGCCATCTTTTACTTTGAATCCACTATGATTCCAGCCACGTTCTCAGGGCTATTCATCAAGACATAAATTGACCTTTTTCGCCTTTCTGAGGAGCTCCCACCCTCCTCCCCTGACCTATTAAAGACACGCCATGACCATATTTTTAACGTTTGGGGACCCATCCACACTGGCATGTGGGATGTTCCACTCCAGCGATGTTTCTCATGTAAAGATAAGTACTGAGACCGATATGCTCGCTTCTTATCTGCATTGCTGTGCTGCATGAGGCCCTTTTAAGGTTCCAATGCATGTTTGATGGAGTCTCCAAGGCTCATCTTTTGTCTACCAGTGATTTGGTCTGTGTAAAATTTGGCTGCGTCCCAGACTTACAAGTCAGCTGTAGGTCTTTGTCTGAGGATTCCCTAAGACAATGCTAATGGAGTATCTTAATCTCTTAGGATGTTATATTTTAGAGGCACGCATTGAATAATACTGTTAGTATCCTGCTGGGAGTTTCCTAATAATTTTTCAGGAATCGATTCGGGATCTTATCTGATCCTGGAGCTTTGTAGTTCGGCAGTTTTGTAGTAGCTTCCTTAAATTCTTTCTAGCGAGTAGTTTTGGGAATAGTCTCGAATGCTTCCACATCGACTATCCGTACAATGTCTTGGATGTCTATGGCTATAGGGGCGGGAAATGAGTGCTGTGTCATGACTCTAGCTTTTTTCTTAGTCTTCGGTTTGTAGATTTTTCTCGGAATCTTTGATATCGGGGATCTGGGTAGACTTTGATTTCCTTTGGTTTCATTTCTTTTCCATCTAGCTAGCCTCCACAATTTCTTCTAAGTCCGTTGAAGGCTCTGACACCACTGCTTTCCATTCGATCAATTTTTCTCCCATGATCTGATTTTTCTTGATATTTTTTGCTTGATTATACGCCACAAAACTCTCCTTGGTGCCTTGTTGAGCCAGTCTGTTCCCAGCGTTTGGAACTTCGTTGACCAGCTGTAAGAATTCCTTTGTCCATCACGGTTTAGCGTACTGATGTTGCTCAGCTATAGGGATTATTTCTACAGCCATCTTTTGGACAGCCGCGATGATATCTGCTACACTTTGATCGATATCTTTTAGTGTCGACATAAAATCGTCTGTTGTTGTCAGTTCCTTTAGCTTATCTGTAAGCTCCCGGTGTTAGGGGCTGCGCCCGTGTTGGGGTTAGTCGCGAGGACTATCCCGATTCCGCTGGGACGGAAGAGGTTCACCAAATGCTGGATATACCGGGCCGGGGCGACAGGCAAGGATCAGCAGGGGAACGGGAGATATATAGGTACAGGGCTAAGGGGGAGTAGGGCATTAGATGCATTAGCGTGGCAGGGGGGTAACGTGTTTATTAGTAGGGGGTAGCGCCAGTACACCGGTTCATCCTCATGAAGATAAATATTAATTTTTCTTGACGTTTACTTTATACTTGTGCGGACAAGTACCGTAAGCCCTCAGACCCGGTTAACTATGTTACGTGTAACGGAGTATACTTGATTCAAGGCTTCAAGTCATTAAATCAGTGAATCAAATCTGTGTCCCCCTCCCTACCCTCATCCGCGAGGTACTAATATCTAACTTACAGAAGAGCTCAGCGCCATTATTAATGCAAGTGATATT
Organism: Podosphaera xanthii; assembly: GCA_028751805.1. Lineage (NCBI taxonomy): Eukaryota > Fungi > Ascomycota > Leotiomycetes > Helotiales > Erysiphaceae > Podosphaera > Podosphaera xanthii. The sequence goes on along the minus strand of JAPWIX010000010.1, from coordinate 4,430,303 downwards.
TATATATATATAGACGTCACCATGTCATGTTCAAATTGAAAGTCCTGTGGCCCGAGCGCCTGCTACGACAAGGTACAAGGACATTGTGAGATCACATCTCGCGCGGTCGCGAATGACGGGATAATGAAGCATACTGATAAGTCTACAGTTGTCCCTCTCTAACTCGATAGTGAGTCCCGGTATAAGTGTTGAAAATATTCATTGAATTCAACAATTTACATATGCAATACTTACCCCTGTACGCAAAATGACCTGTAAAGGTAAGTGTTGCAAATATAAAAGTCCAAGTCACAATGAATCTTTTCAACACTTATACCGGGACCCACTATTAGCTATGAGGGGTTCTACTGTACAAGTGTTCAGCGTCAAGAATGTTTTATTTTAGTTCTAGCGACTGAGGATAGCGTATGCTTTCCAAGGTCTTGCGTCCCAATAGTGAACTTTAGGGTGCATGGCTGCATGTTATCCGTAGACCTAATAAATGATACAACAACGGCGAAATATAAGTCACCATGTGTTACGGGCCATGCCCATCTAGGGGTTGGTCACAGGGACTATCCCAGCCTTAACTTGAGCATGGGTGCATATCGGCGTTCGGGTGCGTTTCGGCATCCAGGCGCGGAGGGTATCCACGGACCGACGGAAAAGAGTATTGCCGCCCTCGAAGGTCGGACGGCAATGGAACGGCTCCGACACCGTTCTCAGGAACCCAGGGTGTTGGGGGATTCTTTTTTTTTTTTTTTTTTTAAAATCATATTTTGATTTGATTTCAATTAACCCGTTCAGGTACCCGATGGGCCCATGCAGGTGTCTAACTTTTTATTTACACAGGAAACCTTTCGATGAAAACCCCCTAAACCTACCTGGTAAGATTCTGCTGGGTTTTAAATCATACTCTCAGGAAGTGCGATGTACTGTTCTGTCCAGTACGGATATCCTCACGTCAAACTCCTACCCCTCGCCTTGTTCTTTTCTCTTCTCGCTCCTTCACCTCACTTTCCACTTCCCTAGCCAATCGAAACTGCTCTAACCATCCCTGGTCTAAGATCCACTGCGTTATTCTTCCAATATCTTCCGGGTTGTTCATCATTTATTCGAATGATCGGCTCTTGGACTTTTTCCACACCTCCGCTCTTCCTTTGGCCCATTGGGGGCAGGCCATGATCGCATGTTTGAAGTTTTGCGAACGATATCCGCACGAACAGTTTGGACTGTCAACTCCAGGGACTTTTCTTCGGTACAGATAAGATTTGAGCCCGATGTGCTCGCTTCTTATCTGCATGGCTATGCTGCTCTGGGCCCTCTTCAGGCTTTTTTAAATCATATTGTATTCAGCTTCATAGTTATGACAAAAGATTTAAATACATTTTTGTTTTATTAACCATTTCCCCCTGTATCCCTAACTCCGGGGAACCCACTCTCCTTTGGCACTAGTCTTGGCTCATAACTTAATGTGTTGGGGGATTCGCGACCAGGTCGAGTGGAGGAATCCGATTCGTTCGTGAATAACGGCCTTCTAAGCAATCCCCTTACATCATGTTCCCTCAAGCTGGAAAAGTCGCCTTCGCGCAGTATCGACTGTAAGCGCCCAGTACATTGGTATATTTGCAATAGCCAGGAAGAGTCGCAACTCATTCCAAGTTGGAGGCCCGCAGGCCACTCTCGGCTGATGGCTTCTCAGCCTATCAACAATTCTCTTCGACAAGACCCGGATCCAACCAACTATAAGTCTCTCACGCCCAGATACCTTAACAGTTGGAGCCCCCTTCCTCTGAAAATCATTCGGAGAAAGCAGTGTCATCGTCTACCTGGATAAACGCCGCAATATATACGCCCTCGATGTTATGGATACCCAACGGAGTATTTAAGTCGTGGAGCACAAATTTGGGAAGGCAGATATGATATACGGTTCACTTTTGGGAAGAGCTCTAGAGGAATCTCTACAAGAAAATGATAGATGGGTATTGAGATGCGGGAGAAGAAGGAATGAGTTTTGGAGAGTGAATCATGAGGAATTTTGATTGCGATGCGTCGTGCGTGTGTTAGAGTAATGTCTGAAAAAGTGCTGCCGACACTCTAAATACCGGGGATAATCAGATGTTTCTAAACCATCCTGCACTCTAGACTGCTGGTGCTCCTTCAACTGGTAAAGGACATTCGTGGAACGACACCACCTCAGCCGATCGATTTTTCGTTTCAGGAGTTTCCGGTCGAAGAGTCACATCTGGTTTGGCTGTCAGGGAGGGAAGTTAGTAATTCATAGACCACGGGATCAGTGATCCGGGACAGACAGTCGAAAGATGGAATTGGCTCGGGGGAATCCATGGGGTGTAGATGGAGAAGGGACATTTACTTGGCCGGAATTTTTCGGGCGACTGACGCGTCGGGTATCCCCAGAAAGGCTGAGCTAACCGGTACATGATCCTTAGTAGTGTCATCTGTTGCAGTGGTACATTGTCCGGGCCATTCTCTCAAGTGGTTTTTTTCTCCTATTTACATCCTTTATAAGTATAAGACTATGTAGGATGTGAACTCTCCCAAGTAGTATCTGGGTAGCTCAGACACACGCCCCACTTGACACGGGAAAAATCTGGTTCAAATCCAGTAAGATCTTCACACCACATCTCCCGCGGCGAAACTGTATTCGTGGGATGACGAAAGCACACTAAGATTACCATGACTTTTTCTCGCTACTCCCTGTGATGGGTATTTACAGACGAGGGTTCATGCCGCAAGAAGTTATACTCGTAGTGGTATCTGCTTATGAAACCTGAGTATGAGTGTCCCAAACGTCAAAATGAGCCATTCTGCGAAATATACATATCCTCAGTAGTCCTCCGCGTCATAGCCTCAGGCTGCATACGCAAGATTAATTTTAAAAAAACCTCAAAAATTGTGGTAATGCGGAGCTGTTATGCGGAGGAATTGTAATGTCAATAACAAAATAGTATGCTGCCGCTTGCGATAGCTTTGATGGCTGATTGTACATGTATTATCGTTAAACAACAAAAGCTCGCTGTATTGGAACCAAGAAATCCTAGAGTCAACAGGTTACAGGTGACAGCCAACAGGGAGCTAAATCACGACCTTTTTGTATTAATCATATATGTTTTGTACTATATGCAATATGACTGGTAATTCCAAAAGCAAAAGTTGGTTATTGAGCTGTAAAGCTAGTTTTGCGTTATCGCTCGTCTGGAATGGACGCTTAGTTAGAGTCGTGCTAGCTGAGGAGCCATTCTTGACCAAGACATTAGTTTGCATTCTCCTCAGTATGATCAACAAGTCTTCCAACGCTACTAATAGTAATTTCGCATGAAGACGAAATGTCAGAGGCAAATTTGGGTCAAACAGTTGTTACAGGCGGGTCGGATGGTGCAGTGGTACACTGTCCGGGCCGTTCTCCCAAGTAGAGTCTGGGTAGCTTGGACACATGCCCCACTTGAGACAGGAGAAAGCTGGTTCAAATCCAGCGAGACCCGCACACCACTTCTCTCGCGGTGATAATGTGTTCGTAGAATGACGAAAGCATGTTCAGATAACCATGGGTTTTTCTCGCTTTTCCCTGTGGTGAGTATTCACGGAAGGGGGTACATGTCGTAAGGCATTATTCTCGTAGTGGTATCTGCAAATGAAATCTGAGTATGAGTGTTCCAGACGTCAGAGTCGTTCTGCGTCACATACAAATCTTCCGTAATCATTCGCGTCATAGCCTTAGGCTGCATACGCTAAAATGGTTTAAAATAAAAAAAAAGTTGTTAGGGGCTCTAGATTTCTTTTTCTTGAGCGCTTGTTTTTTTTGTTTTTTTCAAAAAATCATATTTTATTCAGCCTACTAACTATGACAAAAGATTTACATACATTTTCTGTTCCTTGGCGCATACATACATGCCGGATGAATAACACAAGTTCTAGGCCCAAGGTCTCAATACAATGTATTTAGTAACGACAGCAACTCATTACAAGAGCATCTGTAATAAGATTTAAATCATCTCAAGAACTCTACAATCAATCATGTATCAACACATCTATCGACTAATTTTTCCTAAGATTTCGACAGCACGTGGTTGACTTCTTTAAAAGTTCAGCTTGAAACGAGTTCCAAGAAACTAAGATGGCCTGAAGAGAGACTTCCAGGAAGCATTTTACATGTATTTCGCCTTTGGACTGAAATAGCAAGATAATTTTCATGAACTTTAATCTCTGAAAAATCCCCCCATTCGGAATCAAAGACTTAGAGTTGAAGTGGATAGAAACGATATTGCGTCGGGCAATATCACAAAAAAAATCGATCCGAGAACCGATCATTCTTTCAGGATTATTGTCAATATCAGAAAAAGGTGACAGCGGCAGATGCACCGACTGAAAATAGGCATAAGATTCCTACGAAATGCCCTACTCAAAGCCACTGTCGACTAAAGTAGAAGCTAAGCTGATAGGCTTAAATCTGGATACGACGAGAATGAAACCTTACCTGAATCGCCTTTTTTCTTGTTTCTCAATCTCCAAGGAATTATCTCTCTCTACTCGAATCAGTCAATCTCGGAAAGTACACGAAACTTCACAGTTGGACAAAAGGCTCAAGGACACGACAGATATGAATAGCAGCGCCTTCAGACGAGGAAAGAATAAACAAGCTAGCTCTCCATTGGCGAACGTCTCGGACCAATTTTAACTGTCTCATGAAAATTAGAGCGTTCCGAAAAATGGGTTGACATTCTCAGAAGGCCAGGTGTCAGTGTCTATTTTTGCAGCCAACGGAGCTTGCGCGACTCGTAAATTCCTACTTTTTGTATTTACTCTCTCAGTAAATATTTATGCTTAACTTATTGAAACATATTCAATACCAGATTGTGATGCTCAATTGTATGGTAACATGATTCTTGTGTATTACTATTTTACAAGCTCATATTGACATTAATTCGTCGAATATTATTCCCATAAATATCCCAACATCTTGTCCATTTTATTCACCCTCAATTTTAACCTACCCTCATTTTTCTCTAAATTTTATTTACTCCATCTTCGTTATTTCAGTTTTTATTTTTTTCCACTCTCCCAAATGCGTTCCTTAACTTTTATTCCAATATTTACTCTCGCTCTCTCTTCAGTCACAGCTTTTACCGAACAAGGCCGAATCGGGAGGAGGGCTCAAGTTCCAGGTGTAGCCACAGCACCAGCCGCAGCAGGAGTACCGGCAGTGGCAGCCGGAGTACCACCAGTCGCCGCCGGCGTACCACCAGTCGCAGCAGGAGCACCATCATTCGCAGCAGGAGTACCACCAGTCGCAGCCGGCTTACCACCAGTCGCAGCAGGAGTACCACCAGTCGCAGCCGGCGTACCACCAGTCGCAGCAGGAGTACCACCAGTCGCAGCCGGCGTACCACCAGTCGCAGCAGGAGTACCACTAGTCGCAGCCGGCTTACCACCAGTCGCAGCAGGAGTACCACCAGTCGCAGCCGGCGTACCACCAGTCGCAGCAGGAGCACCATCATTCGCAGCAGGAGTACCACCAGTCGCAGCCGGCGTACCACCAGTCGCAGCAGGAGTACCATCAGTTGCAGCAGAAGGAGCAGTAGATGATTTTGGTGGTTTAGATGATTCTGGTGAATTAGGGGCAGCTCCCACACCAGGTGGAGCAGTACCAGCAGCAGCGGGAGCGGGAGTAGGTGGAGCAGTACCAGCAGCAGCGGCAGCGGGATTAGGAGGAGCAGTACCAGCAGCAGCAGCGGGAGCGGGAGTAGGTGGAGCAGTACCAGCAGCAGCGGCAGCGGGATTAGGAGGAGCAGTACCAGCGGCTGCAGCAGGGGGTCTAGCAGGGGGTTTAGCTGCCGGTGTAGGAACTCCGGGAGCAGCCGAAGGAGATGATACAGAAGGCTTTGAAGAAACAGATGCTTCAGCGGGTGACGCAGCAGATGAAGAATCTAGCGCCTTGAGTGGATCAGATGACTTTGTCGAATTAGGATACGTTTGTCTCAACAACTTCTACAGTAAGGATCAAGTCAGTAAAACTCTCAAGAAAGCATGCAAGAAAGTCAACAAAAAATCAGTACTTAATCTGAATTCTTTACGATACCCCAAATTGTTTGAGCCCAAGGATGACAGCCAAAATTTTACTGGCATCCCAGGAAACCTATACTTATTCCCTATACTGGCTCAGAAGATTTATTCCGTTGGTGAGTACTTTTCCGTTTGTATAACCCTATTTATGAATCAAACTAATATTTCAAATAGGTAAAAAAGCAAATCACGATCGGATCCTACTCAATGATCGATGTAAATTGGCAGGTTTGGTCATAGAAAACAAGAAGTTGGAAGTTTCATTTTCTTCGGGCATCGATAAAGAGAGCGATTTTGTGAAGTGCATAAAATCATATTCAAAAAAGAGTGACGCCAAAGTTGGGGCGAAAGACACCGAAAACGGAGACGATCAATCTGGGGGAAAAGAAGCCAAAACTAAAGGGAAAGGCGCAGAAATAGATGCAGATTTAGAAGCAGATCTTGATGCCTAAGAATAAATTCTGTGATTTTGTCGCGCTGCGCAGTTTGTATTCCGAAATCAGTTATTTAGTGCTTGACCTTTAGCGAATTTGTTTCTTTCAGTATATCAAAATCAGGGGCGTTCCAAATTTACATCGTTATCACTTACAATCTATTTCGATTGAGATGGAAAAAATTCCAGAACTAGTCAGTACCTGATGACTCGTGCTGCTGAACCACATGTGTGACAAAAACCTAATCCGAGAAATTACACGTGTAATTGTGCTGTTCTCAATCACAAACTTGAAGTCCATGCGCCATAGAAAAGCCAAGGTTAAGGGCGGCTTAACACGAGGAAGTATATGTTAAGAGGAGAGTTGAAGGCTTGTTGCAAACTTCGTCGGTAATAAATGTGGACGCCCGAGTCAATATGGGCTATACCGTCGACGCTGTTTAAACTGATCGTGGATCTCGCGTTATTCATGTCAAAATTCACAAGTTTTACAACTTGTATTGGCAAGATTTACCCGTGCACGTATGACATTGTGCAGGAGAGTAACTAATGACAGGGGGCTTCAGGTAAGTCAACGCAGGCTAGATGATAAGTTATGTGCCTTATGTCTGTATGCACATACGATCGGAATAAACAGAACTTACTATCTAGCCTACGTTCGCTTAGCCCTATGCCCCTGCAATATTGATTTCAGTTGTAGCCCTTGTTACATGGATCCCACCCTCTCGCGTATTTGATATCACGTGACTTGCCTTTGTTAGACGCTATGGCCATCGTGGACTTTTGACTGTGGAGATTCATATCGAGTTTATGCTGGGTCGATTAAGCCTAATTAGGCAAGATCTACCAGGAATTGAAGTTTCGACTCTGTTTCTATGAAAAAGGTCCCGATCAATTTACAGTCGTCCCTCTTTAACTCGATAGTGGGTCCCAGTATAATTACTGAAGAGATTCATAGAGATTTTACCGTTTATATTTGCAATACTTACCCCTGCACGAAAAATAACTTGTAAGGGTAAGTGTTGCAAGTATAAAAGTCCAAGTAACAATGAATATTTTCAACACTTATACCGGAACCCACTATCGAGTTAGAGAGGGACGACTGTACTCCAATTTCCAAAACCATAGTACAGTAGAACCCCTCTTAGCTAATAGTGGGTCCCGGTATAAATATTTAAAAGATTCATTGTAACTTGGACTTTTATATTTGCAACACTTACCCTTACAAATCATTTTGGGTGCAGGGGTAGGTATTGCAAATATAAACGGTAAAATTTCCATGAATCTCTTCAGTAATTATACCGGGACCCACTAGTAGCTAAGAGGGGTTCTACTGTAGAGCCTATATAAGCCGCTCAGAGGTCCCGGTTTAAATATCAAGATTTTTTTTTTTTTTTTTAAATCATTTCTGCGTATGCAGCCTGAGGCTCTGACGCGAATGATTACGGAAGATATGTATGTGACGCAGAATAACTCTGTTTGACGTCTGGAACACTCATACTCAGATTTCATTTGCAGATACCACTACGAGAATAACGCCTTATAACATGTACCCTCTTCCGTGAATACCCACCACAGGGAAAAGCGAGAAAAACCTATGGCTGACTGAGGATGCTTTCGTCATTCTACGAATACAGTATCACCGCGAGAGAAGTGATGTGAGGGTCTTGCTGGATTCGAACCAGCTTTCTCCTGTCTCAAGTGGGGCATGTGTCCAAGCTACCCAGACTCTACTTGGGAGAACGGCCCGGATAGTGTACCACTGCACCATCCGACCCTATTTGTTTGTTTTTTGTTTGTAGTGGTATTTATTCGTGCTATGTAGAGTCCATGACTATTATAACACTAGGGTTCCTCTCTGACCCAGGCCACACCTTTTACAGTGCTCCTATCCGCTTTTACCTCGAACCTAAGATCATTGATACATTGACCCATGACGGGTAGCCATTTAGCTCAGTAATTACCCGTGGAATTCAACCACCTTTTCTACAGAACCTTCTGCTCAAAAAAAAAATTGAAAAAGAGCAGCCATAGAAACCGGTACGCGGGAAAAAGTCTCAAAAAACCTGCAACTCCAGCCAGGCGAGGCCTAGACACCAGAGCCACACGAGGTGCGTATCCCCATCTGTATCTCCCTAATATTCCATAGTCCAGATATCCTCCTTATACCGACACCACCAGCGTTCAGGTAGCGGTGCTCTTTCCTCGGGAGACAGTATAATGCCAGAATATCTGTAAACAGTGAGAATTCATCTTGGTAAAAAGGGCCAACTTAGTCTGATCAACTATCAAGATTTATTGAATTGATATTATTTACTTTTGCAATACTCACCACTGCACGCCATTTCGCATGCATGGGTTAGTGTTGCTAATATGAACGGTAAAGCTTCGATGAATATGTTTGAAATATTGTCCCGTCCTTCTAGGGAATTTGATGTGTTCCACTGTGGCCGAAATTTTATTCAGCATAGACTAATTGCAGAAAAGTATACACGATTCCACAAGACATCTAGGGCAAATGCCCCGATCACGGAACCGGTGCAATGATCCTGGCCTGACCATGCGAGGGAATGGGTGGACAAGGGTAACGCCTAAATCAACTAGCATAGGAATCGCAGAGTACTGAATACGGAGTTGTAATACAAACACCCCCCCCTTGAAATTTTGTCGCAACAGTTTTTTGATGCTGAATCCGTCGAGCGGTGAACGCAAATTGAATTACTAATAAAACTGAGTTTGATATCCGCGTCGCTACAGCAGCAGACGTAATCAGGTCCAGTAAAAGTATGTGTAAATTCTAACCAACAACCGCATACAACGAAACTGGCGAAGGATTTCTGGCTACATTCAACTCTTTAAACGCTTGTCGTAACTTAGAGGCTGATTGCAAGATGAATCAAGAAATATAAAATATTAAAAACTCACAAAACACATCTACTTCAGGCCATTTACTTGTTCCCCAGCCTCTCAATTTCAAAAGTTCTATCTTGTAATCCTTTATTACTAATTCATCTTCTAAATGGTTCCATGTACGTTGTTATCAAATTGAGCGTATTCGACGTCCAGCTCTAAAACTAACAATGGCAGAATTACTTCGTCGAAATGGAATCTACCCGGATCTTACGTTTCTATTAAAAAAACTGTATGAGGCGGTCCAAAATCACGCTAGGTCTGCTGGATATGCCATCACTACCAGCATCTCAGAATAGAGAAAAGTATAATGTTTCACAACGAAGCGGACGAGACATGCAGGAAACGACGTAGATTGACGCAAAATACCAGCTGTCCTTTCAGATTTAAGGCCAGAGAGAAACCCGAGTCTTATGATAGTCTTAGTGTCAGGCTTCGGCAGGCAGGAGCGTACGTATACTGGTGAAGCGAGGAGTGGTAGCGTGACGGGTGATGGGGACCGCAGCGAGGGAGCGAGCGAATGAAGTTACGTGAGAGGTATAGAGGCGACCTTAGCAGCTAATAACACGCAAGAGGACGTGAGGGGACGTGAGGGGACGTAAGTCTGTAGATTATATATCTACGTAGAGGTCTCGAGGGTAAGACAGAATATGAAACGTGGGGATACACAGCTGCTGAGAGCGAACTACTTATGTGCAAAGAAGAAAAGAATCTCAAGCGAAATGAGATGTAGCAAGCACCCATAGCTAAGCCTCAGGCACTCAGTTCAGGGGATCCTGACACTTAGACTCAAGATAGCACGAATAAACTCAACTCTACACATATTAGGGCGCATGATAGGCAGCTGGTCGAGCCTGTCTCAACACAAGACCATGCCAAAAGTTATACGATATTGCACTACTTGCGTTGAGTTCGGATACATTAAATCAAGATATCAAGGAGTAGGGCATCTGGCCATACTTGTATTAAACGGCCTGGTAATTAGGTATATTCCTCACATTAAACTGAAACAATGCTACGGAGCGAAATTTTTTCGTGTAATTGAATCGAACTTTGACCATGGAACGGTTTTATTTGATACTAAATACCCAAACAGTTCATATGTGCAGTAGATTTACCAAGTTGATAGAGCATCTGATTTAACTTCATCCAAATGGAAATCAGATCGTAAATTGTCTAAAAACCATAAGGTAATAAATAGGCTGTAAAATTTCGAGATGTTGTTTAACAAAGTTGTACAAAAATAACTAAGCAAACATGTACTTGTACGTGCGTTCAGTATTTGTTTACAGTCTGTAAATAGATAGTTTTTTGCGTAAATGTTGTCGGGCTAATCGATAAATCCATATTCCCAGGCAAAATAGGTTTTCACAGGGGGAGGGGGTTTGTTTCACGACTCCTAGATATTAGGTAATATATACCTACACAGAACGAATATGAGGCCCACAACCTGTTAGAATTTCCATAACCGTTGACCCAAGTGACCCCTCGTAATGGATAAGATATTAATATTATTAAACTTATAAATTAAATGTGTCTATACGGCAATCATGAGAGTATCCTTGCAACTTAACCGGACATTGGAATCGAGGAACCCGTATATCAACAGTCACTTTAATCCAGTCGTGGGGGGACTAAGACGGCGTTTCTACCTGTACGTGGTGTCCCCTACGAACCTGGAGTTTATCTTCAGAGCCAACAGAAACACGCATTACTTGGTCACGGAGGAAAAGTCATCCAAACGAGTTTCCGGGGCGTACCCAGCTCCCGTCATGGTGGTGATGGATCAGACTAAGTTGGCCCTTTTTACCAAGATGAATTCTCACTGTTTAAAGAAATTCTGCCAGGATACTATCACCCAAGGGAAGAGTACCACTATCTGAGCGATGGTGGTGTAGGTATAGGGAGGATATCTGAACGATGGGATGTTAGGAAGATACAGATGGGAATACGCACCTCGTGTGACTCTGGCGCTCGGGCCTCGCCTGACTGAAGCTGCAGGTTTTTTGAGACCGTTTCCCGCGTGCCGGTTTCCGTGGCTGCTCTTTTTCAATTTTTTTTGAGCAGAAGGTTCCGTAGAAAAGGTGGTTGAATTCTACGGGTAATTACTGAGCTAAATGGCTACTCGTCATGAGTCAATGTATCAATGATCTTAGGTTCGAGGTAAAAGGGGATAGGAGCACTGTAAAAGGTGTGGCCTGGGTCAGAGAGGAGCCCTAGTGTTATAATAGTCTTGGACTCTACATAGCACGAATAAACACCATTAAAAACAAAAAAGCAAAAAAACAAACAAACGAGCCCCGGGACTTAATCCGGCGCTTAGCCGGATCCGATCTACCATCGCGTAATCTCGCATAACTTCGCTTAAGAAGCAGGGACCCGCGTATGGCACCAGGGAACTCTTGGTATCGTCCAGAAGCCCATGGAAACTTCTATGGTGCGTAGGGAGGATCACGGAATTTCCCCAGATTCTATACTACTGTCGAAGGAATAAGGTGGAACCTTCTCGAATTCCATGTTCTCAGAGAAGCATGATATATGTATATATATATACGGGATGTAACTGTACGTGGATTGGGACCTTATCGAAATATAGATCTTTCTAGCCGACTTCCTTGTGTTTTACAATCTAGCCGACCCTTTTACATGAACGTTTGGAAGGAGGATACTGAATCGCGAAAGTTGAAGCTCCAGTACTAGAAGGCGACTCAATGGCTTGGTGTTCGATGAGAGAGGAGTCTCTGTGGTTACTTGAGTTATCTGAAAAGGGTTAAGGATGAATCGGATGTACTCGATGATCAATACCAACAAAGAATTAATATTTTCTACATGAGGCCCAAATAGAGTCAGTATCTCTCTACTTATATGTACAATATCTACTCGTATAACAATGTTTTCTAAGTTTTCCTCTGGCCCTCGTATTTGCAATGCCTCGTTCGGCTCCCCCCAAACTCCGGAGTATTTCCGCTTAACCCCGTGGAGGGGCGATCGGCTAACTTACGAGTATCTGTGTACTCCTTATCTATAGCCGATACGCTTCAGCCTTCTCGTCATGTAATACTGGGCTGGTCCCTATGACCAGCTAACCTTTTCGGGCATAGCCCTTAACATTATCCTCGCCTTTACGGTGGAGCTTTTTACCAACATTCTTTGCTCCCTTCGGACGTCCTTTTGCTTCGATTTTATGGAGCTCAAGAATGATGAGTCTCTCAGACAGGAGTTTGTTTCTGGTGTTGTTGTGGATGTGTTATTGTCGGTAATAGTGAATAGCAATGAAGCAGTAGTCAGAAGTAGTATGGAATCCATAAGTGTCCTCTATATCTCACTTTTTTTTTGTTGTGACATTTATTAGGTCTACGGATAACGTGCAGCCATGTACCCTTAAGTTCCCTATTGGAACGCAAGACCTCGGAAAGCGTACGCTATCCTCAGTCGCTAGAACTAACATAATACAATCTTGACGCTGAACACTCATACTAAGGAAGCATTCGCTGGCACCACTACAGGGTTACACTTGGTGAGAATTACGCCCCGCTTCTCCCCTCAACTGTGAATACCTGTCCAAGGAGAAAACAAAAAAACCTCAGACTCCCCAGTATGCTTCATTATCCTGTCCTTTGCAACCGCGCGAGATGTGATCTCACAACGTCCTTGTATCTTGTCGTGGCAGGTGATCAAGCCACAGGACTTTCAACTTGGACATGACCCAGATAGCGGACCACAACACTATCTTTTGTCGATTGGGGTCTTGGCGCGCACAAAACTCTCGAAGTTGAAGTTTCCCCTCAAATTTTCCTTCCAAAAATTCTATCCTCCCTCTATATCCTGCTTTCTTGTGCTTCCGTCTCTCATAAATTCCCACTAGAGCCGTATCCTTCCTCGAATGTCACGAGCAATCTCCCTTCCCAAATTTGAGCCCAGCGACTTTCATCCTCCGTCGGGTATCCATATCATCGAGGGCGTATATCTGGGGATCTCAACAAGGTATGCGCCGCGTCAATTTCGTCTGGGGTGGTCCAAAGTAGGAAGATACTCGATAGGTTGTAAAGTTGACAGAGATGCATGTGAGGTTGAAGTCAAGTTATGGCAGAGAGAACGCTTGACGTGATGAAAGGGCTCCGACTGGGAATGCTAGTGTACCTCTGACCCTGATCGTATGCGACTCCTCTTGGCTATCTCAATATATGCAGCGAACACAATGAGCATTTACAGCCGGCACCGCGTGAAGGTGAAGAGTTCGACTTTGCCAACCTCTCTGTCTCGCGTAAAGAGCGCGTGTCTATGTTACATATAGATGGTCATGTGACTAAGTTGATACCTGGTACCGACAGTTGTGATACGCTAAAATGACGCGTTATTGGAGGGAAGACAGAGGAATAATTTTTAAAGAATTCTTGTGTTTGCAGCCTTAAGGCTATAACACGAATGACACTGATATGTTACATAGCACGATGACTAAACTTGATATAAGGAGCACTCATGCCCGAATATCAATTGAAGACATTAATAGATATCAGGCGCTATACACCCCCTCCAATCCTCAACCATTTACATCTGCCGCAGGAACGCATTTCAGCCACCCACGACTATTCAACGCGCCTATTTCATCGTCACATACATGACCAAGCGAGAATTGTGGAAAGGGTCTTGCCGGATATGAACCAGCTTTCTCCTGTCTCAAGCGGGGCATGTGCCTTGGCTACCCAGGCTCTACTTGGGAGAACGGCATAGACGGCGTACCACACCACCATCCGACCCGACAGAGGACGTTATTGAAGAACCTAATTTTGCTAAGAATATGTACAGTACAATCTTGTTATAACAATGTGGGGCAAAACTTAACCAAGGCTCTCGATTGGAGGATTCAATTGAATTGGCCAATAAGAACCCTTGGTCAAGTTTTGCCCCACATTGTTATAGCGAGATTGTACTGTAGAAAGATATGGATGTGACAGAGGGCAGGTGCGATTGAGTTTAGTATCAAGATAAATGATGTATCATGTACAAGTGTGATTTTCATAATTTTGCTACGGAGGTACAGCCGATAAGTATTATTCCATGTCGACCAGGGGGGGCTTGGCCATTACAACGCTTTCCTTAATTAGGCAATTCCGCGAGAGTCCACCTCGCACCCATCCCTACTGTGTCTTGTATGTATTCCGATGACAACAATATCAACGCAATGGATTGTTTACTAAGTATTAGTTATTATAAGAATAGGAATTATTTTGCATTTTGTATTATGAGTTGGGAATCATTGAATCAATGCTTTGATTATTAGAACTCATACAAAACACAGTACTCTCATGATAGGGTATTGTTCGTTGATCCGCTTCTTATAGGGTACAGGGGTTAAAGCGGGGATAAAGTGGAGATAAAGTGGTGATATTCCAGGTTACCTCACGATAGATCCACAGTATCCCTGTTAGCTTCAAATTTTAAAATCTTATGGCCTAAGGCATAAGAGATATGCATCTGTAAATGAAGTCCAACGCCCACCTTCGTGCCTGCACCTTTCTTCACTCGCGCACACCTGAGGTCGTTTCGTTTAAATCATTGTCAGCTATTTACTATTATTTTGCTCAACGGCATACTTTTATTTCATTCATCTATCTAATTTTTACTTCATGTGAGTGCATCTGAACCTTAAGTCAACTACTTTAGAAGATTTTAATTTACTGTACTAGATTGCCGCAAAGATGGATTCACCTCAACAACCTTCTCCATCATCAGCATCTCCTACTTATGCAAAACGCCTAACACAAACTCAACGTATTCAAGTAAGTCTGAAATCTACAAATTGATAAGGTTAAGAGAGTAACATGTGCAGGTTAGAACCTTGGCCAGTGAGGGACACAGTTACGTCAAAATCTCTCAACGCCTTGGGATTACATGGCGACAGGTACAATACACCATGAGCGTTGAAAATACCGAGCCTCAGTACTCCAGTGGTAGGCCACCTATTCTAAGTAGTTCCCAGGTCGATGAAATAGAATTTTTCGTCTGTTTATCATCGGAAAATCGTCGGATGTCATTTTTCCAACTTGCACATTTTATATTTCGGCACTTTGGTGTGAGCGAGAATGTGATCCGACGTGAACTGGCAAAGAGGGGATATGCACGCAGGATTGCACGATTAAAACCTCCTATCTCTTCAGTCAACAAACTGAAGAGATATGAGTTTGCCAGAATACATCTCCACTGGCGGAAGGAAAATTGGATGAGAGTCCTCTGGTCCGACGAGACTTGGGCTATGAATGGTCGGCAAAGTGATCGTTGGGTCACAAGAAAGGTCAGTAGTCCCTTAAAGGCTCCTAAGATTTAGAGTTCCCTTGAGCTAAGTTTAAGTCAAAGATTGGGGAAGAGTACGAAGATACCTGTGTCCTAGCCAAGACGCGGAGGAGAGTTGGGTGGATGTTCTGGGGATCTTTCTTTGGACGACAGAAGGGGCCTTGCCTGATTTGGGAGAAGGAGTGGGGCCATATCACTGCGGCCAGTTACTGCGAGAGGATAGTGCCTCTCATAGAGAGTGCGGTCTTTCGGGAACCAGGACTAGATGTGATGCAGGACAACGCCCCTCCTCACAAGTCGAGGCAAACTATGCGTGAGTTTGAAAGGAGGAATATTTCTCTAATGGAGTGGCCGCCATATTCTCCTGATTTAAATCCGATAGAAACTTTGTGGATTTATATGAAAGCGTACATGGAGCGTCTTTATCCAGCGTTGGATCAAGGGGGGCAGCGGAGTCAAGGGCATCTTCGTCAAATAGTGAACGAGGCGTGGGATCTGGGGTTTAATGGGGATGACTTGGAGAAACTGATAGATTCGATGCCCCGAAGAATCAGAGCCGTTTACGAAGCTGAAGGCGGATATGTAAATTATTAGCTAGATAGAAGTATAATTTATTTATGAAATGTATTAATGAATTAAAAAGTGAATAGAGGGCTATAATGGACCAAAAAAGCAAAACCAACGAATATTTCGTTGTGAAATTTTTGCCATACAAATTTAAAGTTTAGGTGGGGAGATCTACTTATCGTCATGCTAATTCAAGTTAGTAAAAGCCTATATACCCTGTAAAAGTCGAATTTTAGCGCCTATACACGATTAATACCGTAGTATCAGAGTAGGAATGAGTGCGAGGTGCATTCTCGCGTTGTTGCCTAATTAAGGAAAGCGTTGTGGTGGCCAAGCCCCCCCTGGTCGACATGGAATAATACTTATCGGCTGTACCTCCGTAGATGTGCGTGCCAAGCTTCGCTTGATGACTCAGCAATTCCTAATAACTTTTGGACTATTTCTCTATCACGTGGAATTTTATAGCTATTTAGCCGTTCCTAAGAAGAAGTGTGGTGGGGCTTTCCGATATCCGCACTGGCAGAATGTATCCGCTTCGGAATGTCGGAACGTTCGTTGTACAGTAAAACTTCTCTAACACGATAGTGGGTCCCGGCATAAGTGTTGAAAATATTCATTGAAATTCATCCATTTATATTTGCAATACTTATCCCTGCACGCAAAATGACCTATAAGGGTAAGTGTTGCAAATATAAAAGTGCAAGTTACAATGAATATTTTCAACACTTATGCCGGGACCCACTATCGTGTTAGAGAAGTATTACTGTACCTGCAAAGTCGCTATATCCGGTTCGGGAGGCTAGAGCCCGGCCTATGGTCGCGTACGGAAGCTCCACACCTTTTATTGGTCTATTCTGTGTGGTGTAAGAAAAGGAAATGCCACCACTACAACATAATACAAGCGCCTCTACGGATCGGACCTAATCTGATAATATAACCTCTTCACGTACTAATACTGCTACCTCAAGTGTGAATACCGGGCGAATAATACCTTAATGTACCCACCGCCGACGACAGGTCTTAGGTAGGACCCAGATGGACTCATGTGCCTAAGCGCGAAAAGTCTACCTCTTCATACCCGAGACATTTAAACACGAAAGGATTTGTTGCAAAAGGCCCAAGCAAGACTCATGCTCAACACACTTGATTCAACAGTCGGGAGCTAAAGGTGCTTGCAGAAAAAGAAGTGACGCTACTACACCATTATACAAGCGCCTTTAGGAAACGGATCCAACGTGATATTAAATACTTAATCACGCAACAGTGTAGGGCTGTGCTTGCTTTGTTCCACTGTTCCATGGAACAAAGCAAGTACAGCTTTAGTTCTGAAATCATGAACCAATAAGAGTGACCGATTTCTGTTCCAATGTTGTATGGCACATTGAAGTAAGGCTTGTTCCTTGGAAATTGCCCAGCCCCAGTGTGATGATTTTAGATAGCTGTTGGTAGAGTCCTAAGCTGTAGGATGAGAGGTCACATAGATTCTCCGTCGCCCTGGGGGTAGATACCTTGATACTGTGGCTAATGCCAGCGGTAGTGTAGCGAGGGCTCACTGAAAGTGAAAGTATAGCACCCAGCTTGGCAGCTTCGTTAGCAGCTTCATTCCCAGCAATGGAGACATGGCCTGGAACCCAGCGTAGCTTGACTTCCACTAAACAAATTTGTGCGAGTTGGTGACGTAACTGCCAAATGAACTTTAAGCCGAGGAATTTGTCAAACACAGCCTACGAAGATCCTGCTAGAGGCAAAAGATGATGGACGATAACTTTAAGGTTATCCAGGCAAATCCAGAGAATAATGATGGTCATGAAAATAGAGGTGATTAGTTAAGTAGCTCCAATGGCGGCCTGTTGACTTTCGCTTATTTGACACAGTGATCGAGATTTTTGCTGAGGTAATCAAATTATAAACTTACGGGGGTTGGGATTAAGTGAACGCAGGCTAGATGGTAAGTTTAGTACACTATCGGTGAATTTTGATACAATCAGAATACACAGAACTTAATATCTGACCTGCGAATCCTAAGCCCTGAGCCCCTGTAGCATAATAGGGTGGTGTGAAATGAGATCAGTGAACTTGGTATCGATGAGTAATCACGGCCGCACTTGCACTTCAATGTGTTGCACGATGTATGAACCGGCATCGATACAAAGCATAGTATGACACATCAATGATTCATTCAAGGTGAAGTTGCTTTCCGAAGCATCTTTTACGATATAAACTAAGATCGCCCAGCACGAGTGACCACGAAGACTTGTCATTAGCGACACTTTGCGATACTCCTCATCCCGTCAGCCAGTATCCATATGACAACATTAGATCTATTTGTTACACCTTGAGTGTCTCTCAATATTTAATGAGTTTTCTATATTCAGACTATGCTGCTACGATAGATAGAGTAGTTTTAATCTAATAAATTCCAAAAGGCTGTGATTACACTGTAATACTTGGACGCCTTTGTAAGGTAAGCTATACAACTTGTTAACGAACATATAGAACTTGTGCCGACTACAGCTCGATAATTAATAAGCTTTCTACGTTCTAATATCACTTCTACCGGCTCCGCCAAAGATGGGGGATGACGTGAGCAACAAATCTCACGGCCACAGATCATTTTTGCAGACTATCCAAGAAAAAAATCATCACAATGAAGACACCTCTGATGAGTTTCTGTCCCAAGCAACATTTCCAGGGTCTGATTCCAGCACAAATTTTACTGCAACTCCGAAAAAAAGGAAATACAGAGATCGAACATTTCCATATTATAAGCTTTTACCTTACAAAGTTGAAGAGGATGTAGAACGAAACACAGATTTGGAAGAGATCTTGAAGCAGCTTTTCATATCTATTAAATCTGAGGATCTGGCATCTGGGGCGACTCACTGGACCAGAGAGCTTCGCGCATGGTTAAGCTTAAAATTTCAGATTACAATTGAGTTGCGGGCATGGCTTGTGGAACTTTTCTACATGCTAACCCTAGCTCCTGGGATGGATAGGTCAGCGGCCGATAGGTTTGAAAGTATGTTTCGATACCTGATCAAGTAAGTCATTAGATATTATATCAATCTCCTTACTACTCTCTAACTGCCCCCAGAAAAAAAAAATATTTAAAGCCCGGTAAAGATGTCATATTAGATTGGCGGCCATTATGGATCGAAGTCAAGAGACTTGCCATGCCGCTTGATGCGACTCAAAATCTTCCGAGTCAAGGACGAAGTTACAAAAGTATTGCTGCAATGTGTACCTGCGCACCAACTTACTTCGATCCACGAGAACGAAAGACCATGTTGCAAGAAATTCTTCCGTTTTTCAGTACTTCCGATATAACTGGTGCTTTTATTGCCATAGGTAGTTTAAATTTACTCCTGCCAACAGAGGCTGCACCAGATGAGCCTGGTATGATGCATCCTCAGGATTACCTGCCCACTCTATTCCATCTATGGTCTTTGGTCAATAGATCCAAGAGCCTTGACATCATGTTTATTGACCTTCTATCACGACTTGCCCGCGACCATATTCAGTACAGCCACGTCCCATTTTCAGAATATGGAATTTTTACAAAGGATCAATCTGATTATGTTTTCACTGCCGTTTTAAGGTTGACTGAAATACCAGTAGGTCAAGCATCTTCTCCTTATACCGAATTAATTGATCTTGATGGTGGTCTTGGTATGTTACTGGAAAAAGACAAAAAACGGAATCCAGTGGGATACTCCATTGCTAGGTGGATAGTCATGAGTCTGTCTCCAGCATGTATAGATAAATCATCTTCTATACTTTCTAACCTTGATGGCCTTATGCAGTCCGTTGATACGTTCTTCCACCCCTCAAACCTGGGTGAGTGGACAGAAATTTTACCGCAGATAACTTTTCATCTCATTGATTTCTTCGTCATGCGTTGGAACCGTGAGCAGAGTGGAGAGATGGAAACCCCCCCAGATAGGCGCATCAATAGCGAATTGAAAAGACGATTTGTCTTGAGTCTGAGAGAAGTTGTTTTCCTCGGATTATTTTCAAAGAAAGCTAAATCACTCAACTACTTTTTCGGCTCTTTTCATGGCCTCGCATATCTTGAGCCTCATTTGGTGCTCCCAGGAGCATTACAGAGATTTTATCCTTCATTACAAGGACTCGTGGAGGTCCACAGAACTCAATCATCTCTGTGTGGACTCCAGATGGTTGCGAACATTCTATCACAAAAAAAAGGTCTCCGCTGTCACATCACTGCTCTACTTGCTCTCGCATTGCCTGGTATCGATGCGAATGACCCACAAAAGACAATACATACCTTAAATTTTATTACAACGGTGGCCTACAGCGTGCCATTTTATGACCTTTCTCAAGGCGAATCTGAGATTTTGGACTCATCTCTCGCCATTGAATGGGTTCAGGGAGAAATGGAGCGCATGGAAAGAGAAGGTCCTAATATCGAGATTGATTACAGAACCGAACTAAATGATGAAGAGGAGGCTAAAATTCTTCGATCTTCTACTGCTGGTTTTGGAGAATTTGTTTTATCGCTGCTTGAAAGAATTTTTACCTTATTAGAGAACTTGCCAGAGTTATCTCGTGCTCGGTCTGGATCGCCTGAAGAGAATGTGATAAACACATTACCAGCGACGATGACGCCACTTTTTGCTTCCATTTCTCCGGAAATATTTGATAAAGTCCTGGATAGAATTGCCAGTTTTGTTGGAAGCCGTGTAATACATCAGTCAAGGGATGCAATGGCTTTCATTTGTAATTCTCTATGTAAAGCTGATCCGGAGAAAACTCTAAAGGTTTTTGTGCCAATGCTGGTTGTGGGTATTCGGAATGAAATTGATTACAATAATGCTGCATCAGACAGAAGCAGTGGTACTGAGGTTTTGCCACGTGACCGTGCAATAGTCTGGTATATTAGCATACTTAGTATGATTATTGTGCACGTGGGTGATAGCGTCATGAATTATAAGAAAGAATTATTTGATATTGCGCTCTATATGCAAGAGAAGTGTAAAGGAATCCCCACAATCCATATATCAAACTATATCCATCACTTACTCTTGAACCTGACTTTAACATATCCTATCGATGGGGCCATGTACGAGCCGGACGTTTTCAAAAGAGGCTTGAATATATCTGACTGGAACAGAATCACAAAACCAAAAGAGTTGACGATTGAATGGCACTCGCCCTCAGAAAAAGAAATTGAATTTGCTCTAGAACTGTTCGAATCTCAAGTACAAGCCGCTTTTGAATGCCTCTCTAAACTTATCAGTGAAGATTCATCTATAAGTATGAAAGGAAATAACATAGAGAGGTCAGATGAAGTCTCAAGGAACTTGAAACAGCTACGTCTTATTTTGTCGGGAATATCTACGCTTTTTGATCCCAAGAATATTTTTGAACCTGTGCGTCGTGATCGGAATATGAACGAATTTCAGACTCAAACCGAGGAAAATGCGATACTATATTCAGACAACGATTCATTATCTGAAATTCCAGATAAAGAAGAGCTGAGACCTCAATTCTACTATTCCGCCGGTTATCCATTAAAAAAGGGCAGTCACTTCTACATTCGTATCCATGAACTGCGAGAACAAATCGGTCATCTTCTTTGTCGAACTCATGATTTCTTATCAAACGGCCAAGAAGACGCCGTGGCGTGCTTTACAGCTTTATCTCAAACATTTCGAACATGGATAACGGATGTGGGAAACGAGAGATCTGCTCAAATGCTTGAACGAATGATCAAACTTTATAGCTCTGATATCAGGCCTTTCAAAATAAACGGGTTGCACAAAGTATACCCAAGGTGTTTGTTAATAAAGCGAGCCGGGGTTTATCACCTCCAGCGAGTGAAGTACAATGCCTCAGCTAGACATCAATCAAATCTAGACAGTATTCTAATCCAGAAACTGGCTGCATCCTGTGTTTCCTTCTATGCTGAGGTACGGATTAATGCTCAATCAGCTCTCGATTCTGTGCTAAAAAGCGTTATTGGTGGGCGCATCTTAGTGATTCCGGCGCTCCTCTATACATATAAGATGGCATTGAAAGAATCTCAATTTGATTTAATCAAGGGATGCTTATTCACATTATTTTACGTCGGGTTGGCAAAGACAATATCAAAGGACTGGCGATTTGCTCCTGTTTTAGTCGAACTATATGTCAAAACCGCTTCATTTGGAAAACCATCAATCCAAAAAATTAGTACTAATGCGCTCTACGGCAGCCTCTCTCAAATTGGGAAATATTCCGACACGTACACTTATATTGATGATCATGTGGTTAAAAGGTTTGAGCCCAGAGAAGATTCTACTGAGGAGATTAGCCTCAGATATGGAACTATCGTGGAAAGAAGAAAAAATATTGAGAAAGAAAAATCAGCTCTATCACTGAAGTTGATTGAAATCTCGAAGAATTCTCATTGGAAAGTTGCACTGCGATGCGTAATGTTCATACTCAATACTGGCCTTCGATTTCAGACTCTAGCTTCATCGCCTCTTATTGACTTAGTCGTCAACGGCTGTCTCAATGATCATCCTAGTCTTCGCATCACCTACGCCGAGTCTCTCATTCGTATTTTTACTCAAATAAATTTACGTCGAAAATATTGTCATACTTTTGAGAAATTTGTTCGCGAGGAAGAAAATTTAATCGATAGACTTGAAGTTACTGTGAACAAAGACGACCCAAACTGGACAAAGAATTTTTTGGATGGCTTTGAGAAGCCTGAAGTACCAAATTACTTTGTCGACCGCGACTATCATGGCTGGCTCGTTTGGGATAAAAGCTTTTCTGCAAATCGCGCCTCTTCGCTTCTAGTCACTGACTGGGATGAGCTAGAAAAAAGTGTCAGAACACAAATTGGGTCTCTTTTAACTTGCGAGTGGTATTCAAAAATTTTCGGCTATATGAAGCAAGAACCCAGAGATTCAGGAGTGGATAGTTTCAGGATTTCTTTCACTGTTCTCTTGAGTCATTCTTTTAATCTTACAATTGAAGGCTTGACCGTGGCAACTTTTGAAGACCTTAAGGAACTTTTAAAAGAAACTTTTGACGCTGGTACCGATAGGCATCAACATCGCGCCGCAGCCGAAATCATCGGGGCTATGCTTATTTCAGGTCACAAAAATACTCTCCAGAATCGCAATCAATTGTGGTCCTTTGCTGTACCCTTTTTATTGGATATATTTTCTGACGGATTAACCCCCGAGAATATTACTTATTGGATGACTTGTTTGCACATTGTTCTTGGAGGCAAAGATCCACGACGTTCACGTGAAATTTATGATAAGCTTATTTCATTCCGATTAGACATATCATCTAACGCTGCTTTTAAGGAAAGCGCCAAGGTGCAAATGCTCGAGTTTGCGATCCAAGATGCAGGATGGCATTTTCGTTCGGAGAAACCCATACTGAAAAATTTCCTAGCTCATATTGATCATCCATATAAAGCTGTCCGGGAAGCAATTGGGAGAACAATTGCTGCCATATATCGTACTCGGTATTATGAAGGATTTATGGACGTAGATCAGCTACTAGCGGCAAATAAAGCTGCTTCATCACTCGGAATCAGAGGCTACGTACCGTCTGAAGAATTTACCTCGAGTATCAAGGATGTCTTTGATAGACTTGAAAAGTGGCGTCTAGAACGAGAACCAGGTCAGCAAGCTCCCTCGTCTTATACTTCTGGTTGCAAAACTGTTCTTGCCTGGCTCGATGCTACTCTTCAATCATACGAATGTACTCAGCTGCTACCATTTTTTCACGACATCTTCATGGAGCCTCTGCTTCATATGATGGATATCAAAGAGGATTCAGAATTGCAATGTCTTGCTTACCACGTTTACCGTCACCTTCCAAATGTGCCTTTCCGTATTGGCGAAGATGAGAAATTTATTTCCGCAGTAATACAGATTGGTAAAGTATCTAAGTCTTGGCATCAACGCTTGAGAACATTGATAAATATGCAGGTTATATATTTCCGCCGCATATTTTTAATTCAGCCAGAACAACAACAAGCCCTCTTTAACGCTGTCTCGGATATGCTCGAAGATCCACAACACGAAGTTCGACAAGGAGCTTCCAGCACTCTCTCAGGCATGATTCGTTGCTCCCCCGTGGTATTACGTAACAATATACTTCCTCGTTTAAAGACTAAATTTATGCATGCTTTAATAAAGAATCCGATGCCCAAGAAAACTCTTGGTACTAGCACGCCAATCGGCAACAACCAGCAAGTCATTCGTCGACATGCTGCAGTACTTGGATTAGGAGCTATGCTCACCGCCTTTCCATACGCAACTCCACCACCGGAATGGATGCCTGAGATATTAGCTACACTCGCATCACGAGCAGCCAACGATCCAGGTGCTATCGGCAAGACAGTCAAACAAATCCTGGCAGATTTTAAGAAGACACGGCAAGATACTTGGATTACCGATCAAAAGGCTAGTTATCCCTTGCATTTTCTCTTTCTTCAACAAAATTGACTAACCCATAATCAGTATTTTACAAGTGAACAATTAGAAGATTTAGAGGGCGTACTGTGGAAATCATACTTTGCTTAGAGCGGATCTCACATACTAGGCATCACATGTCACGGTAGAGCGACTTAGGAGTTGGGGGGTTTTTAGCAAGGCGTTTTGTAATTAATTACCCAATTGTAAAATTAATATGGACAGTGAATAATTTTTTTCTTGCTTTCCAAGTAACAATCTCATTCATTCAGGATTAATTGGGCTATGTGGACGAGAATTTTGTTATTGGCACGTCTTTTGGGGTCTATGGATAGCGTGTAGTCAAGCATCTTGAGGTTTTCTAATGGTACAGTAAACTCTCGCTATAACAATGTGAGGCAAGATTTAAGAAAGGGCTCTCATTGGCCAATTCAATTAAATCCTCCAATGAGGAGCCTTGTTTATGTCTTGCCCCACACTGTTGTAGCGAGAGTGTACTGTATAAAAGATTTCGGCAAGCGTAAGCTCAACTCAGTCGCTGGAAATGAGTTCAGGCAATTTTGACACTGAACACTCATGCTGAAGACGCATTCGCCGGTACCCCTAAAGTATTATTTTCATAACTCAAGGTATCAACTACACCAATACTATTTAACCTCAGAGATTGGCACAGTTGTGTCCAATTTTTTCGACTCCGTCCTTTGAGATTTCGGTCATCTCCAGTTGCTTTTAGAGTATCCCTAGCGTTTAGGTCTTACTTTTTATCAATTCTCGTGATATATTGAAAGGATTTGGAGTTCTACTTCTCTATTATGAACTACAGTGCATGAAGGTGTTTCACAAGTTTATCTATAGTGCATAATACGGCTCGACGATCCGTTGTAGGGGTAGCTCACGCATTGTTTTCCGTCAACTTTTACGGTTTGACCATGTGACTTGGGCAAGTATATAAGCGAGATAAATTTCAATGACATCATATCTATTTTAAAGCGAATGACGTGAGAGGAGATACCGCGGATTGACGTATGTTAGGATATGACGTAACTT
Source organism: Podosphaera xanthii (assembly GCA_028751805.1). Lineage (NCBI taxonomy): Eukaryota > Fungi > Ascomycota > Leotiomycetes > Helotiales > Erysiphaceae > Podosphaera > Podosphaera xanthii. The sequence goes on along the minus strand of JAPWIX010000010.1, from coordinate 4,404,548 downwards.
GAATGGCAGAAGACGACGTCTAAGTTAGACGATTACTACCGAATCCCCCCCACTTTATAACTTATTCAGTTTTAATAAAAAAGACGTAAAATTTCCGGACCGATTCTTTACTGCTTCATTGAAAATTCAATGTTACTAAATTATTCTATTTCGGAACTAGTTTGAAGGGTAGATGTTTACAATGGAAGAGATATTCAAATCAGCCTAATTGTCATAAGCGGTATGTAGACAGCGTGAAGAGAGAGAGGGAACAAGAGGTGGGAGTCAGGCTAAAGGTTGCCATCCTACACGATACACAAGATAGATGCATCACCACTCAGCTAAAAGGCCAGACCAGAATCATAGAACATTCTTAAAGGTCTAGCACTGGCACTTTGTCACCCACTTGGTGTGTATTCAGTTCTGGCTTAGTAAGCAAGTATGGGTTCAGCTTATGGAGACTAGGCATTTATATATTATTGGGGGGGTAATGTCAGGAAAGCCTCTACTGTACAATATATATCTGGAGATTGCCAGATGATAGTGTTCTATGATTCTGGTCTGGCCTTTTAGCCGAGTGGTGATGCATCTATCTCGTGTATCGTGTAGGATAGCAACCTTTAGCCTGACTCCTACCTCTTGTCCCCTCTGTCTCTCCACGCTGTCTACATACCGCTTATGGCACTAATAAATTGCATCTAAATCATCTACGAATTATCTTCTGGAGTCACAGACTTAATAGCAAAAGTAGTGCTTGGACATCTATTTCTGCTATGTCCAGTTGCCCTACAGCTCCAGCACTTCACTTTATCCTACCCTATCATCTTTACAAGATGAGCAATGTGTCAACACATGACTCCGGTTTCAGTCTGACTAGGAATTCTTCCGATTTGCGCCGCCCTCTGCCAATTAAATGCTTGGTGGTGAGCCCTTCTTTCTGCTTCCTTACTACGCCATTGCTGCTGTTTTAAGAGATCAAGTATAGGGGATTGTATGGTAGTGCTTGGGAATCCAGTAAGAGATCGGTTGTAGGAAATTGGTATGGGTTCTCAGAGGAAGAATACTCTCAAAGAATATAGGCACAATTTCTAGGTACTTCGTAATGTAAAACTTGAATAAATTAAAAAAATATCTCATAGTCTATATGACGGAAATTATATATATATAATGATTTCAACAATACATTTTATCATTCTCACTGTTCAGCCGTCGAGCACATCAGACCTGAGCATACGAGGTTGTTCAGACAACCGCACGCGCCCTGGACGTCTCACTTTGCGCACTCCGATTCGTACTCGCTTAAGTAGCCACCTAAGCCCGACGACCAGTAAATTCGGATGAGAATCTTCATCCGACATTGCGAATTGTTTCTCATCGAATTATCCATTCGCAAGTAAGGCGATTTATGCGAAATCCCAACATCGGTTGATATGCCAATGGGGATAGAAATAATTTGAGGTTGAGGTTAGACGACGTATAGTTTTATCGAGGTATTTTATTAGTGTTCTATCATTCTGTTGTGTTTTTTTTTGTTGTTTAGCGTGCCATAACACCCTTAGTGGGTCAGACACGAGTGAGGCCGGGTGAAATCAGGTTGACTGCTCAGCCTCGTCTCACGCTAATAACCGGAACCATGCTAGAGTACATACTTGTGTTGAACATGTTGACCCCAGCAGCCCAGAGAAACAAACAACCGAAACTTTTTAAAGAAAGATAAAGATAAATAAAATAATAAAAACTTTCTCGCGCCTTTACGCCTTTATTGTGACGGGCTGAGCCCGGTGAATCTGTGGCTGGGCTATTTCGGTGTGGCCCATCCGTGTCACGTGTTATGGCGTAGCGCATTTATGCCGTTCATTTCTCATGGCCTTGTGTTATGCATAGGTGTGCACAATAGATGCGCGCTGCATAACTATTTATAGACGGCGGCTTTACTTCTGCGATTGCTAGAACTCGTGAGAAACTTCTAGAAGAGTATTCCGGGTGGTTCTATCTTCAAGGATATCAATGAATCGGAGGAACGGGAAGAACATTCTAGTAACTGGTGGGAACTTATAAATATTGCTATTACTGCCCTCATTAGACTCCTCCATAGATTTAATATTAACTTATTTTGTGGTATTGCTTTCGTGCAGTGACCGTTTGCATTAATCCTTAACATATATTAAATCTATCTTACACCTTAAGGTGACTCTCCGTGGGGTGTAGCCCGGAGGACGTTGCCCTGAGACAAATCTTTTTTTGGTTGAATTGCATGAAATTTTCGGTTCCGGAGTCTGATCAGAGTTCATCATCTTCGACCTCTTTTTATAGTGCTGAGGATTGTAGCGCTCAGGATATCATAAACCTCGCGGACCATCTACTAGAAATGGCAGATTCTTCAGCAAGTCCGCAATTAGGAGATGTGGATATGACGTCGGAAAACCCACAGAATATAATGGCGAATTTATCGGTAGAAGAACTCCAGGGGTTAGTGAGGCTTTTGATCGGAAGGAATACGCAACCAAAGCAGAATTCTTTAGGGGTTACCAGAAGGGATGTATCACTCGCCAAATGGGATGGCGATCAGAGAGAATTCCCATTCTATGTTCAACTGCTCGAGGCAAGAATTGAGGAGGAATTGGATGGAATAATTTCAGACAAGTCGATATGTCTTGATATGGTGAATTCTCTCCCGGTAGATAAGCGACCGCGGGTTGCAGGGTGGTTCAACGATAGGTCGGAAGAGAAGCAATATAACTGGCGAGAATTAGTACAACACTTTCGGAACGAATTCGAAGATAAACAAGCCAAATTAGCCGCGTCTGAAAAGCTCCTCCGAATGGAGCAGAATGACCATCAGCTCTTCAGTGATTTCATCAAAGATTTCGAATACCAGGTGGCCATAAGTGGGGGCAATCGCACGTGGACTCCCTCTTCTAAAGTTAACATTCTAAATGCAGCGATTAATAATTCTTTACGAAAAGCCCTAGTTCCAGTTAAGCTTCCTTCCGAGGAGGACTACTCCCTATGGGTAGCAGAAGTTAAGGAGGTTGCCGATAAGCTTGAAGCATTGCCAGATTATCGACCGAAGGGATCAATTAAGATTTCTACAAGATTGGGGCCTCCTAAGTCGGGTAGTGTTCTCTCAAAGAGCAGAGAGCCGGAAAAGGATTCAGATGGAGATGTCATCATGAGAGACATTGATTCCATACTTTCAGTACTGTCCAATTTGCTACAGGATCGCCAGGGTGAAGCTGTGGCTAGTTTGAGCCCCCGAAATAATCCCCGCCATAATAAAGGAAGTTGGCCTTCGGTATCTAATCCTTCCCTAAGGCCACCGGCTCCTTGGAGATCGAAGAAGGAGTTTGAAAGATTGATAGAAAAGAGACTATGTGTGCGCTGTTGCCGATCAGGTTACATAGGAAGGGATTGTAGGAAGTATAGTCGGGCGAAGCGTCCTGGATCGGGAGTCAACACGGCGGATATCATTCAGGAGGATAAGGAAGAGGAGAGATCAGATTCGGGAAACGAGGAGCCCTGAGCAAAGTCGCGCTCAGGGGGATAAACAAGGCCTTGGATGGAGTAACGAATGCTCGAAAGAATTTAGAAAAACTTAAATGTCAGCCACTACTTGTAGATTGTTTAATTAATGCATCTTTTTACACCCAAGCAATGGTTGACACTGGCTGCTTATGTTTTTCTGTAATTGATGAAGGTCTTGTGCGCAAATATGGCTTATACTCGGAAAGAATCCCATAACGTCATTTACGGCTCGCCGATGGAAGTAAGGCTATAGGAATTACGGAAATTGCGCATATAAAATTGGACATTGACGGTAGGAAAGAACAGATTTGGGGTTACGTGATGCCGAATTTATCTTTTCCGATTATACTCGGTAAGCCCTGGATGGAGTACAATGACGTCGTATATTCGGCCAAGAGAAGAACCCTCCGGATAGGAAGCAGAAAACATGGGATGTTGGTACGTGCTAGCGGGTGGTATGAGAAAGAGGCCCCAGAAAAGGTCAGAACCCGTATTGCGTCAGTGAGCAGTGATCAAGTGTGTCAAATTTCGCGAGGCGAAATGTTGAAGATGGTAGCTCAGCGGCCTAAGAGAAATGAGTTGATAATTGGAGCCGTCTCAATGCATGATATTACTCAAGCATTAGAACCTAAGAAAAAATTATCATACGAAGAAATAAAGAAAAGATTGCCGAGAGAAGTTAGAAAATACACCAATTTGTTCGTAGACGATAATTTACGGGATGGCAGCGCTCTTCCTCCACATCGGCCGGGGGTGGACACCAAGGTTAAGCTTATTAAAGATGACCGGGGTAGAGAACTGGAGGTACCTTGGGGTCCCTTATACGGAATGTCGCGCGAGGAACTTTTAGTGCTGAGAAAAACATTGACGGAACTACTGGACAAAAATTGGATTAGGGCAAGCAGTTCGCCAGGAGGGGCTCCTGTTCTATTTATCAAGAAGCCTGGAGGTGGGCTCCGATTTTGTGTTGACTATCGGGCTCTCAATGCCATCACAGAACGCGATCGCTATCCGTTGCCCCTAATTAAGGAAACGATGCAAATGTTGTCAAGCGCAAAATGGTTATCTAAAGTCGATGTTCGTTCGGCATTCCACCGGCTTCGCATATCAGAGGGAGATGAATGGAAAACCGCGTTTAGAACGCGATTCGGATCCTATGAATGGTTAGTTACACCATTTGGGTTGGCAGGAGCTCCATCAGCGTTTCAAAGATGGATTAATCAAGAGTTGGGGGATCTTTTGGGAAACTCTTGCTCGGCGTACGTGGATGATGTAGTCATATTCTCCAATGGGGACCTGGTATACCACTGGGATAAGGTTAACCAAGTGTTAGAAAGGCTCAACAAAGCGGGTCTTAAACTTGATCCACAGAAATGCGAATTTGCCAGAAAGGAAATCAAGTATTTGGGTTTCATAATCAATGTGGATGAGGGTATCAAAGTGGACCCAGGGAAAATAAAAGCGATAGCATCGTGGGAACCTCCAACGAATGTCAAAGGAGTTAGGAGTTTCCTTGGATTCGCAAATTTCTACCGGGGATTTATAGAGAATTTTGCCAGCATTAGCGCACCGTTACAAAACTTGACAAAGAAAGGGACAGTCTTTAATTGGAACAATCAGCATCAGGAAGCATTTGATAAACTAAAATCGTTGTTCATAACAGCACCAGTTCTGGCTTTGTGGAACGGGGAACTTGAAACCGTGTTAGAGACAGACGCATCAGGATGGGCAACTGGGGGTTGCCTTTCTCAAATTAAACCAGGAGGAAAACTTCAGCCGATGGCATACTATTCGAAGAAACTTTCGCCAGCTGAATGTAACTATGATATCCACGACAAGGAACTTCTAGCCATTGTTAGATGCCTGAAGGAATGGCGCAGTGAGCTAATTGGTCTTAAAAAGCCGTTTCAAATTCTGACGGATCACAAGAACTTGAAGTACTTTATGGCATCCAAAAGATTGACGGAGCGTCAAGTTAGATGGGCACAACTTCTATCACAATTTAATTTTAAATTAAAATTTAGGGCGGGTAAACATGGAGGACGTCCAGATGCCTTATCCCGCCGAGCTCAAGATATTCCCGTGTCCTTGGAAGATCCCCGTCTCAAACAAAGAGAATTTAAGTTAATAAAGGACGAATGGCTACCGGAAGTGGATCATAGTGGAGATGATGGCCAGGTTCTCATGTCTTCTTCAGTGGTAAATTCAATTCCCAGAGGAGATCAGCTTTTCGAAGAAGAAGAGTTACAGCAGCTCTGGGACCAGGGGATATCAGAAGACTTGGCGCAATTCCAGGAGCTATATCACATTATGTGGAATGATAAAGACCAATTTCCAGCGAATTTACAGCTGAGAGTTAGTCGAGCTGAATGTGAACTCGACCTCCGCGGAGCGCTCTGTTTTCGCAAGCGTTTGTGGATTCCCAACTACGAGCCACTAAGAACAGCATTGATTCATAGAGTGCATGATTCTCATATGACTGGGCATCCTGGGCGTAATGGTACGTTAGCTATCCTATCTCGAGGTTTTTATTGGCCAGGTATGAGCACAATGGTACGGCAATTTTGTAGGAATTGTGATATCTGCGGCAGGTCACATGTTTGGCGTTCGAAAAAACAGGGTCTGCTACTACCATTGCCAATTCCCGACAGATTCCACAGTGAACTCTCGATTGATTTTATGACGGATCTACCAGCAAGGCATAAGTCTGATCCATGCTATTTGATGGTTATTACAGATCGCTTGCTGAAAAGTGTCACGCTAGAAGCTATGAACTCAATGAATGCCGAAGAGTGTGCGGAGCGTTTCCTGCAATGCCATTATCGCTTTCATGGGTTTCCTAAAGCCCTTACATCGGATAGAGGGTCAAATTGGGTGGGAGATTTTTGGAGTCACCTATGCAGATTAGTCAACATCGAACAAAGGCTGTCCACTGCATTTCATCCTGAAACCGATGGCTCAACCGAAAGAATGAATCAGGAAGTGTTATCATATCTACGAGCTTTTATTTCGTACGCACAATTTGAATGGCCAGAAATGTTACCTTCAGCTCAGTTGGCAATTAATAACAGAGATTGTGCCAGTGTAGGGCTAAGTCCTTTCTTCATGGAACATGGATATCATGCAGAGCCAGTCCAACAAGTTTCTCCAACTGACAAGAGGTCATTGTCACCCCCAACTAAGGGGGCCGAAAACTTTGTGGCCAGAATAAGAGAAGCACAAGAATATGCCGCGGCGGCCATGGCGACAGCTCAACAACTTATGGAAGAAAATGCAAATAAGAAGCGAAGTCCGGCTCCAAAGCTACGAGTGGGTGACAAGGTGTGGTTGAATCTTAAAAATATTCATACCCCTCAACCAAAGAAGAAGCTTGCATGGGTAAATGGCAAGTACTCAGTTACTAAAGTGATTTCGCCTCATGTAGTGGAGCTAGATGTCACTTCGGAAATATTCCCTAGATTCCACGAAGACTTGCTACGTAAAGCAAGTGGCGACCCTCTTCCATCGCAGATTCAAGAAGACTCTCAGCCCGATCCTATCGTCATAGATGGGGATGATGAGCCGGAGCAGATTGTAGAACGGATTCTGAGAGCCGAACGTGTCCGACGTGGGCGGGGCTGGGTAAGACGAGTTTTAGTAAAATGGAAGGGATTTGCTGAGCCAAACTGGGAAGATTGTTCCGAGCTCGAAAACGTCGAGGCATTGGACAAGTTTGAAAAAGAATTTGGCGTAGGCGATGGCGTAGGAGTCGACGAAGGGGCTAGACAAGGACCTCGGAAGCTCCGATCTAGGAAGTTAAAGGAGGGGGGTAATGTGACAGGCTGAGCCCGGTGAATCTGTGGCTGGGCTATTTCGGTGTGGCCCATCCGTGTCACGTGTTATGGCGTAGCGCATTTATGCCGTTCATTTCTCATGGCCTTGTGTTATGCATAGGTGTGCACAATAGATGCGCGCTGCATAACTATTTATAGACGGCGGCTTTACTTCTGCGATTGCTAGAACTCGTGAGAAACTTCTAGAAGAGTATTCCGGGTGGTTCTATCTTCAAGGATATCAATGAATCGGAGGAACGGGAAGAACATTCTAGTAACTGGTGGGAACTTATAAATATTGCTATTACTGCCCTCATTAGACTCCTCCATAGATTTAATATTAACTTATTTTGTGGTATTGCTTTCGTGCAGTGACCGTTTGCATTAATCCTTAACATTTATACCCTTTAGCACTCATTCTCATAGTTCTTCAATCTCGGCTACCACGCACCCTAGCTTATTTAATCCTGTTCTGCTAATTTTGCAGGTACCGTCCCCCCTCCGCAAATCCTAGCTTTTCTCAGTTGCTCTGACTCCAGCCATACCGAGGACTGTCTCTTCGTAGATGCCACTACCTCGGACGTATTCCGCGAATTTCTGCCACCCGTGTGCTCCAAGTAAAGTGTGAAGCGATGGGGCTCTTCGTCTTCCGCTTACCTCCCGCCATCTATTCAGCGCCCTTCGACACTGGACTGAATGGACGACTGACTTTTCCCTGCCGCACTCACACAATAGTGGTGCGGTGTCGTGGTTCCATCGGCGGTGGTAAGACGCGAAGTCTCCGTGGCCGGTTCGGGCTGAGATAAGGCGCGCATAAATCGCCCTAGGAAGCGCGAGTTCAGGTGGTTTCTTGCGGCGCATTTGTAGCTCGAGGTCTTCGTATCTTCTCGAGCAGGCAGAGATCCACCAATCCGTGCATAAGTCCTTTGCCAATGCTCGAGCTTTGCGTCCAGCTGAGGCTATGGCGAGTGTTCCTATGTCTTCGGTGTTTGAGATTTGGTCTAGCGCTTCACGTTCTAGTTGATCTGCCATCTCATTTCCCGGTAGGCCTTCGTGGCCCGGTATCCACTTCACGCGTACTGGAGTTATTAGACCTTCCGCCCGCCTTCGGAATCTACGGGCACGCCAGTAGGATGACGTTGTTTTGCCTGTCCGTAGAGCTTGCACTGCTTCAGCGTTGTCCAGTAGGATGTAGATTTTTGAGATGTTGCGGTTGCCAAGATTCGTGATGATCGCTTCGGGAGCTGCCATGGCGCCGTGGACTTCCGCGTCGTAGACTTCTGCCCCTGCCAAGGGGCCAGAACCGCTGAGCTCGATGTTTGTAGTCGTGCCGCCAAAGTATACTGCGAAGCCCCAGGCTGAGCGGGACTCTGCCGCACCAGATCCGTCACTATGGGCACACAGGCAATCTTGGGGAAGTCTCCTGAGCCAATTCATCGCGGTTCTGGCAGCTGTTGCTTTGTCGGTGCTGCAGAGCCGCGGGGGTGACGGAATGGGTCTTCAGGGAGGAGGTGGGCTCTCTGTCTCGGGTAGTAGTCTAAATGCTCTCTAACTCTGGAGCCATGGGTTCTATCTCCTGGGCGCCGGCCCCGGTTGGATGATCGTAGGCCAAGCCGGTGTCTTGCGGCCGAGGTACTTTCTAAAGCTCTGAGTCGCAGCAGGTGGGATTCCTGTTTCTCTCCAGAGGGCTTCTTTCGGCATGGTGCGCCAGGTCGGTAGTGCGGTGCGAATGCCTGTCATAAGTACTCGGTCAATTGCTTCTATTTGCATTCTGCAAGAATTTTGAACTCTGCCTCTAGTTGTTTCCCGAGTGAGACCAGGCCACCAAACCTCGGAGGCGTGGAGTGCAATGGGCATTACAACTGTGCGGATGACTGTGATTAACGGTCCAGGTGGGGGTCCCTGGGTGCATCTGGTGAGCCGACGGAGATGTTGTACTAGACGGGTGCTCTTCCTTGTCCACTCGGCGACATGATGGCGGAATATGAGGCCTCTATCTAGGTAGACACCAAGCCATCTTACAGTTTCGGATTCTTGGATCGCTGTATCTCCGATGATTATTGGTGGTAGGTCTGAGATTCTTGCTCTGGGGCCGAGGAAATACAGGACTTCCGCCTTAGCTGAATCTAAAGTGACGGCGTTGCTCTCTGCCCAGGCCATGATAGCGTTCACTTCGCGTTCGGCGGCTTCCACTGCCAGAGCTGCTGTTGCTCCTACTGCGAGTACAGCTAGATCATCTGCGTAGCCAAACCTCCGGTTGCTTCCCCCTGTGACCTCTGACATGTACAGAAGGAATAAGATCGGCGATAGGGGTGACCCTTGTGGGAGGCCACACTCAAGATTTACTGGGTCGGTTATGCCTCCATCATATCTGACACGAGCTGAGCGCCCCTGCAGAAAGGAGGCTGTCCAGCTAATGGTCTCCGGCGCCCATCCCATCTGCTTCATTCTTCGCAGGAGTCGTCTGTGAAGAGTCGCGTCAAAAGCTCCTTGGACATCCAGTGTTACCAGTACAGCTTTATGTCGTAAGCTCAGTGTATGTTCCACGTCGTGGATAAGGCATGCGACCAAGTCGTTGGCTGACCGGCCGGGCAGTGCTCTAAATAGTTGCTGAGTTACCTTCTGGCTGCTGAGTGCCGTGTGTGCTGTGCGTTTGGCGACAAGGCGCTCGAGTCCTTTACCGAGGCACGAGAGAAGTGCGATAGGTCGCCATCCTTTTGCTGTGCTGAGGTCGCGGCCTGGTTTGGGGATTGGGATGACCTCGGCTAGTTTGAAAGTAGTCGGGAAGTGCTTGTAGCGTAGGGATCCTTCGTAAAGGGCTCGTACTGCCTGTCCTATCGCTGGCCATGCTGCACGTAGCAGCCGGATGGTGATGTTGTCAGCGCCTGGGGCCTTGTCTTGGCACGATGTGGCTACCCATTTGGCTTCCTCTTCTGTCACCTCTATTGTCCAAGGTAGATGATCAGTTCCGGGTTCAGTGTCTGTGGGGTCCGTAATGGCTTCGGTGTCATTTTCGCTCGTGAACCTGGCAAGTAGCATGTCGCGGAGTAGAGTAGCGCGGCGGCGGGGGTCAGATTCGAAACCGTTTATGGTTCTGAGAGCGGCAGTTTTTCCTTGCTGTTGCGGTTTCGCTCATCGAGCCATTCGGTAAATATCACTGTCTGTCTAAGCTTCAGAAAACTTTCGGCGCCAGTACTGGCGTTTGGCAATCTTGACTGCTTGTCAAAATGCTTTTTTGCTGGCATCGTCCCCAATTGTTCTGTATGAGCTCTTAGCCTCCCGGCACTCGTCTATCCACCATGGTGCCGATTGCCCAAGCTGAGGGGGGCCTCGCCTGCCGGTTGCTTTTATTGCGTCGCTGAGGGTTTCCACCAGGTCGTTGGCAAGATTTTCCACGTCGATTGCCGTCCTTAACTCTTGTCTTCCTATGTTTCTACTCTATTCTCCTACTACTTTGGCAAAGTCCTCTAGAGAATCATCACCTACCCGTATGGGGCTGTTGAGTCTGATAGTGTGACAGCTGATAAGCTGAATTAATCTTGTAGCCTATGTGGCGCATAGGTAGGCCCAAACTCTGTAGGGAAAAAGGTATGGCGCATGGGGCATGTGGCAAAGGGCAGGGTACTATACGGCAGGGGGGGTTCTCGCTATTTTGAACTTCCTGGAATACAGAGACTAGCTGAGACTCGGAGGCAAGCTAAGGCGTGGAGACTCCTTGATACACCTGGGTTTTCTATTACGAGGACTTTCTGATACACGAGGATCTCCCAGAGACCCTCAGTCATGTTAGGGTCAAGGCGAGTTATTAGATTGGAGAGAAACTGTATATATATGTGTTGCGGAACGAAATAGTTCACATCCTTATAGATTTGAATATTAATTACCTCTACCCATTTAGCAGCGCAAGCGCTCTTGTCTAGACTGTGACAGATAGTTGCCGATCCGCCAGCGTTTGGCCGTGGGACGTCGCCTGCGAGTGTCATGTGGTCCGAAGTAGAATCGAGCTCTGGTGCGACGTCGGCAATAGCCCCGACGTTAGACCAAATTAGGTCTAGGGTATTACCTTTTGTGTGCGTTGGGACGCCTGGGCTCGAAGCCAAAGCCATGCCGTGCTCAAGCATCTATTCAATAAGGATATGGCTGTCTACGTGCGAGCGTCCTACTGTTGGTTGCCACTCTGGATGCACTGAATTGAAGTCGCCGCCGATTACTGTCGGTCCGGTGGGGTTCCATGATAGAAGAGGTGGGAGGGCTACCCCTGGGGCCCGGTATATAGAGACAAAACTCACACCGTCTATCACCGCTGCTGCGATGTCTGACAATGTGCCGCATGTGAAAAGCTGTCTTGTCTTCCTTCCCTTTTTAGCGTATATTAAAGATCTTGGCCTAGGCGTATCTGCTCCCTCGGTGCTTGGTGAGTATCTGTCGAAACCAGGATGTGACTTCATAAACCAGTTGTTGTTGCGTTTCGAGGCCCAGGGTTCTTGAATGAGTAGAACGTCTGTGCCTGCGTCCCAGGCGGCTTGCAAGATGATGTCATTCGCGGGGCCTCCCTTGCCAAGGTTTGCGCAGAGAAATGTGATTGTTGGTTGAACAGTTGTCCCAGGAAGGTTGTGGTCCCTTACGGGCATTGAGAGGGGGACTGGGTGTTGTTGTCTGCAGTCGCCTCGGCAGCCTTCTGCTTAGCTTCTGCTTCTCGGATTTTTGCGGTTCTATCCTTCTGCTCTCTTTGGCGGATGACAGTAAGCTGATCCTGGGTCCGCTGCACTGTCTTTCCTTTTACACGTACTGGGCGTGCCATACAGCAGGGGTCATCAGCTCTATGCGGGCCATGGCAGTTGATGCAGCGGGGGATTGCTTGCTGGCATGTTTCTGCTTGGTGCCCTAGAGAGCCACATCTGATACATCGCGATGCTCTGGAGCAGGTTTTGGTTGGGAGATACCCCCAGCAGCGATTACATTGGGCTATTCGTAGCCGGCGGTGGAACTCTGTAAGACGCCCACTTTCCTCAAAGAGTCGCTCCCCGAGCTTGGGGGTGCCGGTTGGGAAGTTGATTACCCAGTTGGTTGCCGGTTGATCTGTGCTAGATGCGAGGGGTCGCGCTGAGATTGGTACCATGCCAGTTTTGAGAGTGGCTTCTTTTATGACCATTTCTCTAGTAATTGGTACTGATATTTGCTGAAGACTGATTGTTGTGCCAGACTCAACAGTTGTGGGAATTTGTAAGTTTGCAGGTGGTCCGGGACATATGGGGCGAGAACCGATGTCCATTTGGATGCCGCTTCCAGCTTGAGGTCCTGCAGGATGAGGTTGTTATTCTCAGAATCGCTTTCCTTGCTCCCTAGGCGATACGCCTCGTCGAGGAGAAGGTTTCTGGCTGCCTCGTTTGTGGCAGTGACGGCAAATCCCGAGTTAACAATCGTGACTTGTTGAATTGCTGAGCTGGCGACCCGGAGTTTCGCTGCTAGGCTCATCTTTACGAAGTATGGCGACATTTTTCGCCACGGATGGTCTTCTTTGAGTCGGAGGAAGAGCCTCTCGTCGGGGCGGGTCGACGGGGGTGGGTGTACCCTTGCCGACCCCCGAAGTGGGTTGAGCGAGGGAATAGTCGTTTTTGCAGGTTTAGGGGCTTGCTTTGTCTGCTTATTGTTCTTGCGGACAACCGCTGTCCACGAGCCTTCTGTTGGCTCAGCTCTTATTGTCGGTAGCACGGCTCCTAGTTTGGCGCCACGAGAAGTATCCGCAGCCTGGGGGGGCTTTGTAGTATCTACCGCATTTGCTGCAGGCCTTTTGTGCTGTACAGGGGGTTGGGCAGCTGGCGTAGGGCCTTGCTTGGCTCTGGTCCTGGTAATGAGGTGTGGCTGGTTGTCAGGCTGGGTGTTACTTGCCTTGCCCGATAGGATGTTTGCGATCCTATCCCTAAGGCTGGCAGTTGCGGCTTCGGTGGAGCTTCGTAGCTCTTCGTCCTCTATCGCGTCCAGCAGTCTGAAGAACGTACTCAAGATGAGTTTTGCCTGTTCGACGCGTTTTTGGAATTTCAAAATTTCCGCGTCGATGTAGTCTGTCATGCTCTGTTCGAGAGAGCCTTTCTGTGGTTGTGTAGGAGGGTTTGTCGCGATGGTGCTGGCGGGTCGGATATCGACCAGTTCGACATCTGGCGATGCCGTGTTTTCGTGAGGTTGTGGGGGGGGGGCGCTGGGCAGTCCCGTTTGAGAGCTGCGAGGCCATTGTCTTTAATTGGGGTAGATTGTGTGTGATGTATCCTATCTGTTATATTTGTAGTAGTAGTAGTTTTTCGATAGTTTTCATTCTGTTGTGTTGTAAAAGAGATATGGTCAGATTTATTACTGACTCACATAGAGCAGATTGGGGTGATAGGTGTTTTGAAATATCACTGTATATGTTTTAATGAGTGATGTTTATCTAGGTCACTGATAGTCAAGAGGGTTAATCATCTTTGGGTAGCTCTTTGTAACGTTGTTATTGATCTAGGGGATCAATAGTCATATACATTGACCAGCGTGGTTGACAATATTACTCTCATCTTACCCACACAAATTTATCTGTAGATAATAGGTCACGTTGCTAGAGAAACAGGCATGAAATTTACTAAATAACCACAGTACAGTCCAACCTCATCTATAGCGATGTGGGTCCCGGTATAAGTGTAGAAAATATTCATTGAAATTCAACCATTTTCATTTTCAATACTTACCCTTGCCAGATATTTTGGGAGCAAGGGTAAGTATTGCAAATGTAAATGGTTGAATTGCGATGAATATTTTCAACACTTATACCGGGACCCACATCGCTATAGATGAGGTTGGACTGTAGCCTATTTTTCATTAAAACAGAACTAATAACGTAAGTTGTAAAAGAGGGGACAGTTCCGTAGCACGAAGGGGGTGGTTCGGTAGCAATCGTCCCAAGACAGGATGAGATGATTTACCCTACTACAGTAAAACCCCTCATAGCTAATAGTCGGTCCCGGTATAATTACTGAAGAGATTCATAGATATCTACCATTTATTTTTGCAATACTTACCCCTGCACTCAAAATAACCTGAAAGGGTAAGTATTGCAAATATAAAAGTGCAACTTACAATGAATCTTTTCAATATTTATACCGGGACCCACTATTAGCAATGAAAGGTTCTACTGTACCACGGCGGAAAGTTGCCTGCGGAGACTCAAAATGAATATATGGTGGGTCAGGCAAGCCTAATTGGACAAGATCTATCAGGAATTAGACTTTATACCCTGATTTTATGAAAAGGGCCCACAACAATTTGTATGGAAATTTCTTCAACTCGAGACTTTTGACTGTGGTTCTTTTGTTTAAGTTAAACCAAATAAATATAAGAATATAATGCATGTATTTTATGAAAGAACTAAACTAGCTTCAACACCTGTGTGGGAAATGAGAGAAAAAACACCTAAAGGGGTGCGTGAAATAATCTCGGCTAAATACCTTGTTGCCAGCCAGCCCAAAGAGTAAATAAAGAACCAAACAGTGATATTTCTATGAATATTGATGGAAACTACCATTCATGTTCAGTTGAATTAAATGTCCAGAAATTTTCAAAAAGTTATGTTGAAGATTTTGGGACTCAAAGTAAGTAAGTGGTCGATCAAAAAGTGGCCAACAAGTATGTAGCCGAACTTAGTATAGGTCTGATGAAAAGCAAGACGTTTCGCCTTCAACAATTTGGTATTTAGTCGGGCCCCCGTTGGCCTCCACCACGGCTTTGCACCTAGCTGGCATATTGTCGATGAGACCTGAGATGAATTTAGTTGTCACCGAGCCCAAGCCTCCATAACAATCGCACGATGTGAATCGTGTGACCGCTGCTTTCCACCACCCAGACAGGAATACTTAAGTTATCCCAGACTGCCTCTGTAGAATTCAGATCTGGGGAGAACGCCGGCCAAGGTATTGGCTGAACATACCTTTCTCTAAACTCGTTCATGGACCTGGCCGATGCATGAACCGGAGCATTGTCTTGCATCACTGAAATAAAAGGTCTCACCGAGACCGGACCGTCTATGACAGGAACTATCTCTTTACAATACCCCTCGAAGTCGATAGGTTCAAGGGCGGAGTTAGGGATACAGGGGAAAAGGTTAATAAAAAAAATGTATTTAAATCTTTTGTCATAGCTATAAGGCTGAATATAATATGATTTTTTTTAAAAAAAAGAGAAGTCGATAGGTTCCCGTTCCTTTTCCCAAAAAAAACGAGGACCCTTCTCTCGCCCTACAAAGGGACCCCAGAACATCCATCCGTATTTTCTCCTTGATTTTGTCTTCTGCGCACTCTCTGTCTTACTCTTCGGCCGTCTAAATGACATCGTCAGGTTGAGAAAGACTCCTCAATTCGAAAAGGACCTGCTGACTTTTCTTGTAACACATCTTCTGGCATGGTTACCATTCTGAACCCAGGTCTCGTCAGTCCAGAGAATTATTTCCCAATCATCGATGGTCCATTTAAGATGAGCTTCACCCCATTCTTTCCGCTTCCTTCTGGTCTCTAGAGAAAATGGAGGCTTGCTGTGTGCAAGATGGGGTTTAAGATCTCGAATACGTAGTTCTTTCTATATGACCCGCTCGCTGACATCAAAATACCTAACTGGGTAAGATTCAAGTTCCAGGAAGGTTCGTCTTCTATTGTCAGGAGATGACTTGACAAACTCCACAACTTTATCAACATCATCCGAAAAAAGGGTCGGTTCGCGACATTCGTATTTCGTAGGAGTCACGGCTCCTCCGCGTATCGCATAACATACTTGCCCACGAAAAATTTGCAGTTTTACGGCTGTTTGATAGTAGGTTTTGCCCACGTGATGAAGCCCATGGACCTGAGGAAATTTATTTAACCCAATCTTTATTTAATATTTTGTTCAATTCGCTAGAATTCACCGATCTCTTGAAAATCTTTTATTACGAGGCGTCTGTGGCGGATTCAACTGCTGTGTGAGAATAGTGTTAAAGTTACATCTCAGATCGATTAATCTTGAAAATAATAAGGTGTATATAAAAGGATTTTATTTTTGAAATGAACACCTTAGTTAAGCTCACAATAAATTATGATGACAGTGATGGCGAGAACGGGAGTGAAGACAGTAAAATTTACTGTGGTGAGAAAACATGCTATGAGGGTTAGGTCAAGCAAGTACAGTAAAACTTCTCTAACACGATAGTGGGTCCCGGCATAAGTGTTGAAAAAATTAATTGTAACTTGCACTTTTATATTTGCAACACTTACCCTTACAGGTCATTTTGCGTGCAGGGGTAAGTATTGCAAATATAAATGGATGAATTTCAATGAATATTTTCAACACTTATGCCGGGACCCACTATCGTGTTAGAGAAGTTTTACTGTAGAGTCATCCATCTCTAACTCGATAGTGGGTCCCGGTATAAGTGTTAAAAATATTCATTGAAATTCAACCGTTTATATTTGCAATACTTACCCCTGCGCGCAAATTGGTCTGTAAGGGTAAGTGTTGCAAATATAAAAGTCCAAGTTACTATCAATATTTTCAACACTTATACCGGGACCCACTATTGAGTTAGAGAGGACGTCTGTACCCTATTACAGGGGTAAGAAGTGTTGCCCCACATTCTGTGTAATTTACATGGGCTATCCCTGACATTCCGATTTTAGCGCTACAAAAATGGCTAGACTAAGGCAATAAGGCAACCGAGGCATTCCTTCTTCCTTGAACCTTCTCTCTTATGTTCGATAGTAGCACAGCATCCTCGTACCACACTAAATCGGTTGACACGACATATCGAATAACCTATATCCTCACGATAAACTGCGAAGAAAAATGAGCACCCCAGCATCTCCCACTACTCCAAGATCACGGAGCCAGCTTTCTAGGGATCAGCGAGTCCAGATATACACGTTACGTGGCCTTGGTTTTACTCATCTCGCCATCGGTAATCAACTCGGTATCACCGAAAGAAGGGTACAATATGCCCTTGCAAGGCAATGTCTGACGCCCAAAAAGCGAAATGGCCGACCCCACGCCTTGAACGCTCAGCAGGAAGTTGAGCTTGAAGAGTTTGTCACGTCTTCAAGTGAGGCCCGCCAGATGAGCCACCTGGAGCTTGCTGCTAAGTTTTCCCACTGGAATTGTGGCCAAATCGCAATCAAAAGTGCTCTTGAAAGAAGAGGGTTCAAGCGTTGCATTGCTCAAGCGAAGCCTACTCTAACGCCTGCACATATGAGGAAAAGATTAGAGTGGGCGGAAGAACACTCTTCTTGGACACCTGAACAGTGGTCCCAAATTCTTTGGTCTGATGAGACTTGGGTCACTGGTGAACGTCACACAAGAGTATGGGTTTCGAGGAAGGTGAGTCCAGATCTCAGCCATGTATCAACTGCATTAATCTAATTTTTTAGCCCGAGGAGACATATTATCACACTTGCCTGGTTCGAAAAGGTCCTCGAAAGCGTGGTTGGATGTTCTGGGGCTCCTTTTATGGGAACCAGAAGGGCCCTGCCCTCTTCTGGAGTAGGGATTGGGGGACTATAAAAGCGGAGAGTTACTGCCAGAGGATTGTTCCTTTAATCCACGCGGCAACACAACCAATTGACTCTCACGGCCCTCTTCTCTTTATGCAGGATGGTGCTCCTGCCCATTCTGCTCAACGTACGAAAAGAGAGCTGTCATCAAGGGGGGTACATTTCATAGTCTGGCCGTCATATTCCCCAGACCTAAATCCAATTGAGTCAGTGTGGGATATGATGAAATCCCATATTGAAGAGCACCACCCAGAATTTGATTCTGGTAATCCATCTGAGGAAGTGCTCCGTAATGCAGTCCTAGAGGCATGGGAGTCAATTTCTCAGGAGCAACTGGCTACGTTTGTAGAGAGCATGCCAGAAAGGTGCCAGGCAGTCATCAGAGCAAGAGGAGGTTCGATTCCTTATTAATGATGCTTAATTATTGGTAAAAATGGATTTAATACTTGATAAAAGCTAGCACTTTTGAATATGGACACATGCCCCACTTGAGACAGGAGAAAGCTGGTTCGAATCCAGCAAGACCCTCACACCACTTCTCTCGCGGTGATGCTGTATTCGTAGAATGACGAAAGCATGCTCAGATAGCCACAGGTTTTTCTCGCTTTTCCCTGTGGTGGGTATTCACGGAAGAGTTACATGTCGTAAGGCGTTATTCTCGTAGTGGTATCTGCAAATGAAATCTGAGTATGAGTGTTCCAAACGTCAAACAGAGTTATTCTGCGTCACATACATGTCTTCCGTAATCATTCGCGTCATAGCCTCAGGCTGCATACGCAAAAATGATTTAAAAAAAAAAAATAGCACTTTTGAATAGAATATCATCATTTCAACGAGTTACAGGGATCTCCTACACTTCTTTTATCACGCAAAATTTCCCATACAAATAAGGTTCAGCTATTGTCGGATTGGCATGGTCAAAATATTGCAGCCAATGGCATATTGTATAATCCCTGTCAGATCTTGGCATTCAGGGGTTTCCTTCACTATTTACCCCTGCAATAGAGTATAGCTTTCTCAAATTTGCTGGGGAAAGAGAACGTTACGAAGCGACAATCCTACGAATATAGCCTCTCTTTTTTAATTCCCGTTCTAATACCTTATCACCCTCACTACAGTAAAACTTCTCTGACACGATAGTGGGTCCCGGCATAAGTGTTGAAAATATTCATTGTAACTTGCGCTTTTATATTTGCAATACTTGCCCCTGCATGCAAAATGACCTGTAAGGGTAAGTGTTGCAAATATAAAAGTGCAAGTTACAATGAATATTTTCAACACTTATGCCGGGACCCACTATCGTGTTAGAGAAGTTTTACTGTATAGTACAGGACGACTGAATTTGCAATTTCAAAGTTGTCGTAAATAGAATAGTAACATGACTGCATTACTAATCTTACCAAAAACAGTACAGTGTCTTTATGCACTATTATGAGAATGATTAATTGAGATAATTATTTCTCAACTGTAGTACGAAGCTGCTTCTATGATCCACATAATTCTAGCAGCTTCTCTCGCTTGTCATTATGACCAACAACCTTATTTACAGTGGTACACTTTACCTTATTTGGCAATGTTTAGAAATATATAGAAGAATATAGAATATACCAGTGGAGTGTGGAACACCACTAGGAATTTTTATAATCAGGCAGAGTTATCATTCAAAAGAATTGTATAAACATCAAAACATACTTATCTTGAACTACCTGGGATCTATTAACAATCTCTCTCGTTATCACTGTCAATCTGTGTAATTGCTGCTAGTAACAAAATCATCCAACCTTTAACAGTACGTCCTTCAGACATGTTCATAACCAATACCACAATTAAAGTAGGGCACTTGGCGGCCTTCTGGAGAGGAAGTTGTATAAACTTCCACATCGTCGATTTGTGCACTGCTGAGTAAAAGGATCCGCCCTCTAGACTTTGTGAGGGTGAGCTCAGTTGTGTTCATAGCATATTCATCTTGTCTATGAGTGATTTCGAGCCGTTCCGTAACTTTACTGTACGAAAGGCCCTCTTGGGCTTCAGTTCTCACCTGAAAATTCTTTAAAGTAGTACGAATTCATTTTTTGGTCTCATATCACCTGTAAACGTTTATATCGAGTCAAATGTGGCGCATATTTTTGAGATCTTGGTGATTGCGGATGTGTCTGTGGTGGATTCATTTTCATAATAATCTAATTGCTTTAATACTCTGTTTTCAGGATTAATGAGCTTTTTATAGTTCAACTCACAAGTAAAGTAAAGGTGACAAATTTAGAAGATAGTCGTATCCTGCTGAACTATGTGATAGTGATGATGATGATGATGACGTATGAGCGTTAATGAGTCGGTATCAGCAAGGAGGTAGTGAATTAATGAATGCGTGCGTGGTACATTTAACACAATTGTTAAGTTGATTATTAATCAGTAGTTATGCATAGCTTTCACTAAAATATAGTAATCCTGATAATCTAGGCAGATATAATTCTAAGTCTCTAGCTAGCTGGAGTTGAATTCTATAAGCGTTATAGTGCTTAAATTGATCCTTGTATTATCCCTGGAGCAAGATTATTTCCTGCTATTGCAAGGGGGCGATTATTATCGTAGTGATGTAGTAATGCCGATGATTTTACAACGTACGAAGATGTAGTGACAAGTTAGGTTGAAGATTGAGATTAATTTTGTACATTGTACTATTGCATTATCTCTACATGACTGACAGAAAATAATACGACTTTATGACAATATCTATCCCCACAGTACTGTACAGTGTCTCAACTCCAAAGATTGTTGCTAATTAGCGTTAATTTTTTTAAATCATTCCTGCGTATGCAGCCTGAGGCTATGACACGAGTTCTGTTTTCCATTGCCCTTCTACTGTAGAACCCATCATAGCTAATAGTGGGTCCTGGTATAAATGTTGAAAAGATTCATTGTAACTTGAACTTTTATATTGGCAATACTTACCCTTACAGGTCATTTTGCGCGCAGGGGTAAGTATTGCAAATATAAACGGTAAAATATCTATGAATCTCTTCAGTAATTATACCGGGACACACTATTAGCTATGAGAGGTTCTACAGCACCTGCTAGCCCAATCTACTGGAGGAACGCATACTGTTAACAATCTTTAGGGCTACAACACTCTCTATAAATTGATATGAATTTATTATCAATATACGAGGCTAATCATCTACAGTATCCCAGCTCTCGATGATGTTATTAACTAAAATTAATTATGTATATCGTCGCCCTGCAATCACGCATGAAAACGTACAGAATTAACACCAGCTACCGACAGCTTTTGTAGCTAGGACACGGTATGAGTTGGGTCCCCTATTTCGTTTTAGCCCTTTTTGATGATTTTTCTCGTTTAACAAATCGCCAAAAGGCGCTAAAATGACATGGGTGCATTGCGTGTATGATCAGATCTTGTGTCCCATGACAAATGCCGTCCATCACAACAGATACAGATCAGTGAGCGAAAAAGAGTATGTACATGGCCTGATTGTCTCGCGTATAACTTGACGAAGACATTACACAAACTTGAAATATCACATGTATCAGGAAAAGGTTAAGGATCTGATTTTTAAGGTGTTTAAATTGTTGAAGAATTTGGAAAAATACAGTAATACTTCTCTAACACGATAGTGGGTCCCGGCATAAGTGTTGAAAATATTCATTGTAACTTGCACTTTTATATTTGCAACACCTACCCTTACAAGTCATTTTGCGCGCAGGGGTAAGTATTGCAAATGTAAATGATTGAATTTCAATTAATATTTTCAACACTTATACCGGGACCCACTATCGAGTTAGAGAGGGACGACTGTAGTAATGACGGGTACATCGATTACGATAGTTTGTCCGCGATTGCTCCACTCCAGAAAATAGCCCGAAACTTATTTCAACGCCAAATTTCTAAAGATTCTAAAAAAAATTTGCCATGGCTGAGATTTTCAAACTCTCGAAACGAATTGAAGAAATTGTATTCTATAATTTTTAGGTTACCAGCGAAATAATCAGGGTCATAGGGCTGTATCCATTATTCTGCTGTCGCTCACTGTGAATGTACGTAATCTTTCTTCTACTTCTTGTAGCGTGGAGCTTTCTTTACACGAGGCAAGCGATCATCGCAAGCTAGACCAATGCGAAAGTTCAGAACGCGTCTTTGGTATGTGCAACTAGACGTCCTAGGCATACAAACCTGATGGACGAGTTGAGTGTAAGGTCCAGCGATGTTGACTAATATCTTTTCTCAAATCTGATTCACGCAAGAATTGGCTCCACTCTGAGGAGGCTCTAAACTTCATTGTTCATGTGTCGCTGGCCTCGTCACACCTACATGTATCGCCATGATGGCTCAAAATAACTAAACTTAGGTCATCTTGGAAATTTTCTCGGCTGCAGATATCACTGGTCGTAGGAGAATTCTTAGGTGATCCAAATCACTATTCTTGTGTGCTCTTTTCAAATTAATTCATACCCTTCTAACCTTCGCATACCTCATGTGTTACAGCAACTTTGCCAGGAAAAATGGCTAAAGAACGGGACAATGAACATGAAAAACAAGAGCCCTCAAGACTTAAGCATGTGGAAAAAAATCCCATGACGGATTGGGCTTACGATGTTTTCCTGTGGATATTTTCCATCCTGATCGATCTATTCTTCCGAGAAGTTCATCCTCGCGGATCATGGAAAGTTCCCCGACAATCTCCAGTCATCTTTGTTGCAGCACCTCATGCCAATCAGGTTCGCAGAACTTCTACACAATAGGGGTTTTGTTCTTTACTGATACATCTTCTGATAGTTCGTTGATCCACTCATACTCATGCGGACGCTTCGAACTGAGTGCCACCGACGCGTAGCCTTTCTTATTGCGGCAAAATCGATGAATAGATGGTTAATCGGATGGTTCGCGCGTAAAGTTGGTGCTGTCCCTGTATCACGAGCTCTCGATATGGTCAGACCTGGATTTGGAATGGTATACTTACCTGAACCTGTGACTGACCCACTTCTTGTGCGTGGTATTGGAACGAACTTTATTGCAGAAAAAGTTCAGCCAGGAGGATTGCTAGTACTTCCGAGCGTAGAAGGAGTTGCTGCTAGCGCTGAGATAGCTGAGGTGCTAGGTACTGAGGAGTTAAGACTGAAAAATCCCTTCAAAAGTCAAGCAGCTCTAAGGCAGATGACACAGAAAGAAAATACCAACTCAGCCGCACAGGAAAATTTAGCAAATAGCGTACCGAATAGCTTCAAAGGCTCAAAATATAAAATTGCTCCAAAGGTTGATCAAACCAAAGTTTACGATGCTGTTTTTGACCGTCTACGCGCGGGCGGCGCAGTTGGAATTTTCCCGGAAGGCGGTAGTCATGATCGAACGGAATTACTTCCTTTGAAAGCTGGCGTCGCAATTATGGCTCTTGGTGCATTGGCTGCTGAACCAAATTGTGGCTTGAAAATAGTACCATGTGGCATGAATTATTTTCACGCTCACAAATTTCGGTCTCGTGCAGTCATTGAATTTGGTAGTCCGATCGAAGTACCCAAAGAACTTGTCAACCTCTATCGAAGAGGAGAACGAAGGGAAGCTGTGAGTCAACTACTCGAGACTGTGTACCAATCTCTTGTTGCCGTAACCGTCTCCAGCCCTGATTACGACACACTCATGCTCATTCAAGCGGCCCGAAGGCTGTACAATCCGACTGGTAGGATTCTTCCACTTCCGATGGTTGTGGAATTAAACCGTAGGCTTGTCAAGGGCTATACATATTATAAGGATGATCCCAGAGTCGTATCTTTAAAGAATTCAGTCCTAGAATACAATAAACAGCTACGATATCTAAATATCAGAGATCATCAAGTAGAATACGCGAAACACTCAATTCCGAAGGTAATCTTGCTCTTACTCTATCGTCTAGGCAAGATATCTATCCTCTCTATCGGGGTTCTACCCGGTTTGATTCTTTTCAGCCCAGTTTTTGTGGCATCCAAAATTATCAGTATTAAGAAGTCCAGGGAAGCGCTTGCTGCGTCAACTGTCAAACTGGAAGGTCGAGATGTGATGGCTACTTGGAAGCTCCTCGTCGCCCTGGCTTTTGCACCCATCCTTTACAACTTATATACTATTTTACTCACGTACTGGACTTACTGCAATCGCGTTCAGGGTTATATGCCTGTTTGGGTGCCTTTATGGGCAGTAGTTATACTGGGATATATTCTATTCCCAGCAGTTACCTTTGCTGCGCTGAGATTTGGCGAAATTGGAATGGATGTTGTCAAATCTCTACGACCGCTGGTGCTTTCTCTTCTCCCTGCCTCTAATACTCACATCCACAAGTTACAGGAGAGACGTGAAAAGCTCAGTGCTGAAGTAACAGATGTCATTAATACGCTTGGGCCTGAGGTTTTTCCTGACTTCGATTATTCTCGAATTGTTGTGGACCCCTTCCGTAATGAAAGCATCAGCCCAACATCATCATCCTGCAGTCCAACATTTTATAGAAACCGCGGGGAAAGTTTTACGAGCCGAATGAATGGGTATCTCCCAAGAAGTGAATCATTTAGCAATCTAGGAAATATAGCGCTCTTTGCCACAAGACCGCCTTCAAGAGATAGAAGCAGGAGTAGTAGCGGAGTAGCTCTCAACTGTGAAGGGCTACCGTTAAAGAGTTTAAGTACCTTGGATTCGACAAGTGGATTCGAGGTGGTCAGTGCAAAGATTCGAGATGCTATGAGAGAAAGAGGCCAACTCAGGAGAAGGAATACAGAAGAGGCTAGAGCAGAGGTTCATAGTGACGATAATGACCTAGATGATTAGTAGCTATTTTATTACAAATCATGGTCATGTATATAGCGTTGGCGTTTGGGAAAAATGTCTTTAAGAATGCAAGTATTCAGTTAACGTCAGTAAATTTGAGTTTCCAAAAACTGGTAAAATAAGTGTTTTTAGTCTTTTAATCATCCTTGTGTACGCAACTTTAAGGTTATGGTAAGAAATGATGCAGGCACAGTACGTGTAGTGATGACTCAAATTGGTGAGGGGCGCCCACGCCCGAATTTCATTTGAAGACATAACTCAAAGTCAGGCGCCTTACAGCCCCTTCAACCTTCAACCGTTTACGTCTGGCGCAGGAACGCATTTCAGCCACCCATGGCTATCCAATAGGCTTTCGTCATCGTCACATATCTGAACACGCGCGAAATGTTGAAAAGATCTTGCGGGATTCAAGCCATTTTTCTCTTACTGAAAATGGGGCATGTGTCTCGGCTAATTAGAGTCTGCTTGGGTGAATGATCTGGACGGCGTACCACTGCACCATTCGACTAGTAATTAGATCAATCAAAGCCTCTGAACTCAAAAAAACATCGATCACATCCCCAAATTTCAATCTAAGGGTTTCTTTTTTTTCTTTTTTTGCGTATGTAGCCTGAGGCTATGACGCGCATGATTACGGAAGATATGTATGTGAGGCAGTATGACACAGTTTGACGTTTGTAACACTCATACTCAGATTTCATTTGCAGATACCATTACGAGAATAACGCCTTGCGACGTGTACCCTCTTCCGTGAATACCCACCTCAGAGAGGAGCGAGAAAAACCTGTGGTAATCTGAGCATACTTTCGTCATCCTACGAATACAATATCACCGCGGGAGAAGTGATGTGCGGGTCTTGCTGGATTTGAACCAGCTTTCTCCAGTTTCAAGTGGGGCATGTGTCCAAACTACCCAAACACTACTTGGGAAAACGCTCCGGACAGTGTACCACTGCACCATCCGACCCCTCAGGGATTCTAGTTGCCGATGTGACAGTAAAGCAGCTCTTGGATGGCTTTGACTAGAAATTAATCTGGAACACAATAAACATCATGGTCTTATGAAATTTTCGTCAAAGCCTCCACCACGTAAGTAGAAATAAGGATGAGTTACTGTCGGCTCGTAATTCAGTCAGCTCAGATGATTAAAAGGTAGCCTATTAACACTGATCCTACGAAAGCATACTTAGATAACCATGGGTTTTTCTCGCTTTTCCCTCTAGAGGGTATTCATGGAAGACGCTACATTCCGTAAGGCGTTATTCTCGTAGTGATATCTGCAGATGAAATCTGAGTGATAGAGTTGCAAAATATCAAACTTGGCTAATCTTCGAAAAACGTATTTTATCGGAATCACTCGTGCCAGCCTCAGGCCGCATACGCAAGATTGATATTTAAAAAAGGGGGTGTTTTTACTTGCTGCTAGCAGTTGGCGCCGGGAGCGCTTTGCCAGATTTAGATATTTGCAATATCATTGTGTAGGTCAATATGACCACTCCACCTTGGGATAATAGTAGAAGTCAACAATACATCCTGATTACAGGTGTGAGCAGGTGCGAAACAACACCCTGTGGATTCTTGTTATTTACTAATTTTTGCAGTGGTTTAGGATACGGGATCGCTACACGGCTCGTTGACAAGTTCGTGGCTTCTCGTCCCATCTCCTCCAGAAAACATCTCATTTTGATCCTTTGTGCGCGTTCAATTGAGAAGGCACGTTCAACAGTGTTTCGCGTTCGCGAACATCTAGAGAAATCAATAGAATATTCATCCGCTCGAAAGCGAAAGTCTCACGTCAAAGAATGTAGCGATGAGTCTCATTCGAAAGAGATTCTTCAGCAAGTGCATCTGTATGGTGCCGGAGTTGATTTATGTGATTTGAAGAGTATACGCAGACTTGCCAACCAGCTTGTAAAGGGCGTAGAATCTGATGTTTCTGCTATTGATGATTCCAAGTCACCTAGATCCGACCAATTTGATCTAAAGAGCAGCTCAAATTCCGAGACACAGCCATTTTCAGGCAAAATAAATGAATCGGCTGATGCTCAGGATCAGCCAACACTAACACTTAACGGTCTACGTCTACCCCGGCTAGATTCCGTTATCTTATCCGCTGGAATGGGAGGCTGGGATGGGGTTGATTACATATCAGCAGTGAAACAGTTCTTCTCGAATCCCATTGAAGCCGTAACTTGGCCAAAATTCAAAATCCCTAAAATTGGAGCGCTTGTTAAGCGACGACTACCGAAAGGACCTGACCTAAACCCAGTAGCATTGGGATCCAAGCAGGAAATTGACAGTTATTTGCCGATCGGTGAAGTATTTTGCTCTAATGTATTCGGACACTATCTTCTGGCACACAGGCTAATGCCTCTTCTATCTCGGCCTGCAACAACCACGGCAAAGACTGGAGGTAAAATTATCTGGGTCTCAAGTATAGAGGCTATGGATAAATGCTTCTCCATTTGTGATATCCAGGGAGTTCAAAGTGCGGCTGCATACGAAAGTTCAAAGCGCCTCATCGATCTTCTCGTTCTAGGTAGCGAACTGCCGTCTGTAAAGCATCATTCGTCTTCTTTTTTTACATTTTCACACACCAAGCCAAAAGGTAGTAATCCAGCTTTATCACATACAGAACCACAGATTGAGACGTTTGTGAAGCCCAAAAATTACCTTTCTCACCCCGGGATTTTCGTGTCTGGAATCATGAGCCTACACTCTATTCTTGTTGCTTTGAACATATTTATCTTCTACATTGTTAGGTTTTTTGGTAGCCCATGGCATGTGATAAAGCCGTATAATGCTGCTGTTGCACCTGTTTGGCTTGCTCTGATGGACAATGATGATTTAGAAAAATTAGAAAATGGCGGCCAAGCAAAGATTAAATGGGGATCTGCAACTGACCCATATGGTAAAGAGAGGAGAGTGAAAACTGAAGTTCCTGGATGGGGCATTAATGGACAGGTTGGAAGGTCGCTGGATGCTGATTGTGAGACGCTTGGCGAGAGGGGCGCATTTGTATTGCATAATGAAGATAGGCAAGATTTTGAAGACCTTAGCGCACAATGTTGGAAGAAAATGGAGAAGCTCCGGAGAGAATGGGAGCATGTTATGGGACTCAATGATGTGGAAACGTAACACCCGTCGTACTTCTGATGTTCGGACCCTACAATTTCAATATCCTCATTGACTAATGACTGCTGTAGTCTTTATCTCAAAATTAGCATTTCTGCTGGCTCGCTCTCAAATATGTTATAAATCCAACGCACGGATTTACCCTGATTTACACGAACTATTCTAAATGTCTATTGTACCCACAAATTCCATATCTGCTCTCCTTTTCTGACTGATTTTTTTGTGCAGAGCATCCAACTATGACGCTTGGATTATAGCCCCGAGCCAGACTGCAAAGAGGACAAAGCCAGCTATAAAAACTACAGCCTACATTATGATTGGCATCAACGACATTTCAATATCGTAACTTTCCAGCCTCTAGCCCCTTGCTACCCTGTAAGTTCATGCATCTCATTGAGGCTAGAGTGTTAAGCGATATGAAGGGAAAATTTTAATCGTCGATTGGGACAAGCATTCTGAAAGCTCTAAGGATATTTGCAAAAATTTCAAAGAGCTTCAAGGTTTCCCAAAGATATGGCCATATTTACGACAGAAAACTATGCATGGCTCTCTAACAGCTGATATTCCGATCATTGTATACCCATTTCATTTCAATGATACTCTCCAATCATTACTTTGCATCTATTTATTGATGGACAATTGTTGTTCTATTTAGGAGTATTTTGGTCGCTGATATTCAAATGCTAAGATTCTATTTAACAGCGCACTGAGATTTACAGACTACGAACTATCAGCCTCTGATTCATACAAAGGTTTATTGTAATGTTAATTAGTGGCAGGTACAAGTCTCAATCTATGGTCAAATCGAAATCATGTAGAATCGGGGTCTGGTAATGCTTTAAGTTGAACGTGCTTCTCCTCAGCTACTGCGGCCAAGATGATTCAATTTCCTAGACCGACGAAGTCGTCGAACACTAGACCGCTTGCGCGTCCAGAGACATGTTGAATCTTGACCATAGTCGAGGGATCTACATTCATGTTCATACCTCTTAACTCCAGGAGGCAGATAGCGACCTTAGCACGATGCCCCTGACCAATTGAGATCGGCCTCATCGAGAAGTTCTGGACATGATCCTACAGCTAGAGCCTCCATAACTTCAAAAGTCTACAGAGATGCAAAATGGCTCTGTTCTCGAACTGCACTCGACTCGACTCCATGTATATTGGAACCTAATTCAGCGATATCGTGGATCACCATGGAGCACGATTCACGCCCTCTTCGTACACAACTTAACCCGTGCCTTTTTGGAATCTCAGCGCGTCGCTAGTATTGTAAGTCTATCGTCTAGCTGAGTATACATACATCGATACGGAAAATTACAAGACGAGGAATCTATCAATCCATGACGAATGAAATTTTACATACAGGCTTTTACGCGTCACCACCTGCTCGGATGAGAAGTGGGCATCATGGTCGTTGGGCACAGCTCAATCCTTGACTCGGTTGAAGGGATTAGAGCTGCCATACTTGACTTTCCGATAATCATAATCATACACTGGTTATGTCACATTCCAACAAGCAATTTTCTTCATCGCAGGACAAAGATGACTCACACGTGAGCCATCGCTATGCGATCCGTAATCGTCTAACTTTGAAAGCCTTTTTTTGATGTCTGTACATCGACTTACGATACGAAGCCAAATTCATGTAAAATAATTATACCAAATCTTTACGTAGTACAGGTCACTAAGACTAATCTCTTCTAGATTATTGACACGTTTATTTCATGTCTGACATAGACGAGGAAAGTGGTAAATTGTGAGAGGGCAAATCGTATCATCTGAATCTAAGAGTCAGCTAAAGCTTGAGGCATTCTGATTATCGAATCAAATGATGTTACAGTTTTAGTGTGTTTATTGGGTATAGCGGTTTGAATATGGTGTTTGGAAATTTGACTTGGTGTTTCAGGTAAAACCACAATGTTTACACTAATTGTTTATTTTGTTTCAGGAGAAACATGATTTGTTTTGCACGGGGTTTTGTCATGAAATCATATTGTACGATCATTGAAGTGTTGCGGGGTCAATTGATGTCGGTGACAACAGAGCAAGCCCAGGTAAATCAGTTTATTAACAAAGTCTAAAATAAAGAACCAACAACCATTGCGCCTCCCTCTAATACACATTGGTCGCGATCATCTGCATACCCACCATACTCCTTTCCCGTATCAACCGAGACAAACCCTCCGTACGGCGCAATGGCTTCCACCAGCGCAACGTCTTCTTCAACGCCTGCCAATTCAGGAGAAGGACTCCATCCAAGTCTTCGTAGCATTGCTGCCGCCATGCATAAATCAGAACGCGAACGAATGCAGAGAATGGGCTTAGCTCAGGAATTTCTGCAAAACATCGACGCCTGGGCCAAAACCAAGGCAGGAACAGAAGAAGAGCCATTGTTGGCGCCTTTCATCGAAGAGATTGCACCTATAGTGACCGCGTTCGCGACCTGCAATGCTCAAGTTTCCAAACTACCCTGTAAGATTCCATATCCCAGAATGAACACGGTAACAACAGCTGCCTCTAGGGTGTCAAGACCGGCCGAAAAACCAGACCTCGCCCTCCCAAAAAAGCCTGAGGAGACCAAGTCCCCTTGGGTTACAGTAGCTAGGAAAGCAGCAAAACTCCTGGCTACTACCCCTGCCTCGATAGCGCAAAGGTCTGCTCCACAGCCTGAACCTACACTTCCAACAACAGAGGAAGACAAACGACTCTTTCTCCGATTGGGAAAAGAACACGAATGGCGCAGACTTTCACCAGTCTCCGTTAAGAAAATGATAACCGAAAGAGCTGGGGTAGCACCCTCAGCCATTGTAGCCATGTATCAGGTCCGTTCAGGCCTGGCCTTCGAGTGCGTGTCAGACGCACTCAGAGATTCGATCTTGAGAACAGCACCTTCCTTCCAAGAAGAAAATATAACTTTAGAAGCAGCCTCAGACTGGACCTCTGTGATAGCTCCAAATGTTCCACTTTATCTTAAGGCACTAGATAGCAGAATCTTGGTTACTAACGACATGATCAAATCAGAATGCCTATCTGTCTGCAGTGTAGAACCCGTGCAGGTACGCCCAACTCAAGTAAAACTAGGCTAGTACTCCACCAGCTGGCTTATACACTTCAAACAAAAACCTGTCAATCTAAAGTTTAGACTCTTCCACGAAAGCGGACCAGCGATGCCTTTTGTGCGCAGGCGGCCAATTGAACAATGCCAACGCTGTTGGGGATTTCACTCAACTCGATCATGCACTAAAAGCCAACGATGTGGAAGATGCATGGGCACACATGAGGCAGCTGAGTGTGCAGCAAAAATACCCAAGTGCTCTAACTGTGCAGGACCACATGAATCATGCAGCCATAACTGCATGGCCCGGCCTAGACGTCAAAATGGACAAGTGACGCCTCGAATACCAGCCGAGCTTAGAATTATTCGAGAGCGCGGCCACCGAGACTTCAATGCTATGTTAGCGGAGTCAGCAAAGAAAGGGAAGGCCCCCGCGACCACTAATACCCCGGAACAAATTATGCAAGACTCATGAATAGGAGAACACATACTCGCAATCATAATCAGAAATTAAACACCCTTCTATTTCACCAAGTGAACGTGGGAAAGGGCGGATCAAACATGGACATAGCTCTGCAACAAGCTTGGGACGCAGAGGTACATAAAGTCATGGTCCAAGAACCATGGACAATGCGGAAAGATGGAGAATTCACTACCAAAAGCCATCCTGGCTATAATAGCTTTATTCCCTTTGGATCTACGAAACTCGGAATACGCCCACGCGCTATCACATTTGTACGAAGGGGACTCTCAGCGACTCAAATCTCTCCTTCATCAGGTCAGACTGCCGACTACTGCTTCGTGCAGGCAGCGGGTATGACTTTCGTTAATGTTTACCGGGCCCCAGGTCCCAGCGGAACTCTAGAGCCTTTATTGAGTTGGCAACCTCAAGGTCCCTCATTGGTCGGGGGCAATTTCAATTCGGTCTCACAGCATTGGCAGCCAATGGCTGAGCGCCAGTACGGAAATGGCGCTCAAATCCTGGAGTGGGCTTTAGCTCACAATATGCACCTGGTAAATACCATAGGAGAAAGCACCCACCGGAATGGAAATGTGTTGGACCTCACATGGAGCAACACCACAGCATTTGCATCAGTATCGAGCCGCTACCATTGTACTTCGGACCACTCAACTATCGAAGGATCAGTCGACACCCCCGGAAACTCGGACCTGTCAGGAATATCGAGACAAATCCGCGTAAAGGATTCCGATCTGGACGAATTTGCACGATGCGTAAAGCTTTGGGCAAGGCCCGGACCTCTAACCTGCACAGCTGAGATTGAAAGTCACACGAGGAACTTAATTCAATTACTACAAGACGCAGTTAACGTCGTAGGACGAGCTCCCGCAATTGGCAGGGGAAAAACAGCTCCCTGGTGGGACGAGAACTGCAAATTAAAGCATATTGATTATCGGAGGGCAAAAAACACATCCGGAAACGTAGAAACGACTCGCAGGGCCTTCAGATCTACCGTGAAAGCAGCAAAACGAGAGTATTGGAAAAAGTTAGTCGAAGACACAGTGACAGAATCACAAGTATACAAGCTCATGCGATGGGCAAGACCTAGGTCTATGAAAGAGCCCCCACCTCTTCAGATATCGCACAACGAATGGATTTCAGACCCACTCCAACGGATTATTGCACTCCGGGACTCTATTCTGGGCAGGTTCAATGCCAGTAACGATATAAGTACGTGGGAGGACGGCCTACCGGAACATATCCCATGGAATCGGGAGATTTCACTTGAAGACGTCACAGCAGCGACCGTTGGGATGAAGGAAACGGCCCCAGGTAGCGATAAAATCACAGTCCGACTACTCAAGGCCTGCTGGAGCACTATAGGACAACA
The DNA here is from genome assembly GCA_028751805.1 of Podosphaera xanthii. NCBI lineage: Eukaryota > Fungi > Ascomycota > Leotiomycetes > Helotiales > Erysiphaceae > Podosphaera > Podosphaera xanthii. The sequence goes on along the minus strand of JAPWIX010000010.1, from coordinate 4,371,850 downwards.
TGTTAGGGACCTCTACCAGGCGTGTTTGAACTTAGAGTACTTTCCGAGACCTTTCAAGATAGCAGAAGTTGTTCTGCTACCGAAACCAGGACGGGACCTTTCTAGCCCAAAAGGGTGGCGACCCATCTCGCTACTGTCTAGTCTAAGTAAAGGGTTGGAGCGATTAGTAGCCAAACGAATGGCCTGGCTGGCTATAACATATCAAGCTGTTCCCTCCCAACTGTTTGGTTCCTTACCTGGACGCTCTGCAGTCGATTTAGTGTCATGTGTTATTCATGATGCCGAAGCTGCAATGAGAAGTAACAAAGTTACAGCCGTCATGACCCATGATGTTCAGGGGGCTTTTGACGCGGTGCTACATAACAGGCTGCTCAAACGAATGCGAGAACAAGGCTGGCCGCTAACACTATGTCGCTGGGTTGAGTCCTTTCTGACTCAACGAAGGGTGCGAGTAAGATATAAGGATGGAGTTACTGGGGAAAAAGTGGTTGAATGCGGAGTGCCACAAGGCTCGCCACTCTCTCCTCTACTATTCATGCTTTACGTCTCAACGCTTATCCAGGATGGCGCACCAAACTGTAGATTCGGTTACGCAGACGACATCGCTGTGGTGAGAATCGGGAAAAATCCTCGTGAAGCAGTGGCTGCAGTGCAGGAGAAAGTGGATAAGCTCATCCAACTTTCTTCAACGCACATGATCAACTTCGATCTTTCTAAGTCTGAACTACTCATCATCGGAGGGGCCTAAGAAGAAAATTGACTCAACAGACCTATCGGTAAGGATAGGTGACCAACGGATCACTCCCTCTCCGCAAATTCGGTGGCTAGGAGTATGGCTTGATTCGCAGCTATTATTTAAGCACCATGTACAGCAGTGGTGTAGCATGGCACAACGGCTATCCCAGTTCTTGCGTAGAATTAACGGTGTACAGCGTGGCGCGGCTCCTGGACCACTAACAACAGCGGTCAAAGCATGTGTCGTTAGTACAGCAACATACGGCGCTGAGGCATGGTGGCCGGGGCTAACTCGGGTCACTACTCTTAAGAACAAGAAAGTTAACACGGGTGTTGGTTGGCATCACAAGTTACTAGACCGGACCATCCTAATAGCTATACGCGGTGCTCTTCCAGTCTGGCGTACCACACCAAACATGGTCCTTCACCGGGAATCAGGGATCGTACCGGCCGAAATTTTACTACAGCAGAGACAGCTACGAAGTGCAGCCAGGATCCGTAGACTAGACAGTCGTCACCCACTGATGATCAGGGCAGTAGAGACTCCGAAGGAAGCCATAAAGCGCCTTGGATTGAGGCAGGGACAAAAGGAACGTGTCTTCAAAAACCCGGATAGATATCTGACTCGCTTCCAGAACGGCCACCTTGTTTTACCAGCATCAGAAGGGCCGGGGCTACTATACCAACCAACGCAAATGATAGCCAAGGACACAGAAAGTTTGAATAAGAAAGAAAAGGCAGTTCAAGTCAGTAAGTGGCTAGAGGATCTACCGGAAGGAACGCTGTGCGCATACTCGGACAGATCATCATCAGGTCCAGTGCATTCAGCCTATGGATATGCAATATACAAAAATAGAGTACTTATCGCAAGTGGTGGGAAATACATTCCAGGAACCGAGATCTACGACGCAGAAATAGCTGGGGCCCTAAAAGCCCTAGAGATAGCGCTAGAAATCGGAGGAAACGCAGGAATTAAGGTACTACTCGACAATCAGGAATCCGTGAAAGCCCTTAACAGTGGCAGAACAAGCTCATCCCAAGTAAAGGTTATGAGATTTGGAGAGCTAGTCAAGACCCATCCAACAATAGAAGTTCGGTGGATCCCAGGGCATAGCAGCATTTCAGGGAATGAAAAGGCTGACGAGTTGGCAAAAGCGGCGCTTGCCTCGAACCCCAGGGGACCAAATTTCTTTTCTTCAACTAATGTTTGGGGAAGAAATCAAGGTGTCCTAACATTTTCGGCATTAAATAGATATGTCATGATGCGAATACAGGAACTAACCGAAGAGTGGTGGCACAAAAACCGGCCGTCAAGGTATGACGACCTAGATTTGTACATGCGAAGGAAACGGCATCCTGAGCTAGCTCTCCCTAGATGGGCATACCATCGCCTTATCGCAGCAAGAACAGGGCATGACGACTTCTCCAGCTATCACAGGCGGTTTAATCATCATGACGAACAGATGTTGTGCAATTGCAGACGGGAGAAACGACCATGGCACTTCGCAGAGTGTCGCCTGGCAATCCAGAAATGGAGGACAGACACACAGGAACCACGACCGAGGATTCGGGATATGATTGGGCAAGAAGGATGGAAGATCTTTTTGCGCTTTTTAACTGTCACCAAGTGTTACAGTCTGAATGAATATTGAACAGGGGTGTGAAATCTCCACTGTAATGTTTCCCATAGCCTTTATCTGGCAGGATTAAGGCACGGCGCAGGGCGCCAGAACCTTGGGCAAATTTTCTCCATAGTTATATTTCCTTATTTCATTTATGTTCGCTCATCTTGCTGGGTTTAAGCAAGTCATGTAGGTAGATAAGAGGCTATGTTTGCGCGTAGACCTAGACTGCCCGTGCCATGCCCTCTGGGTGCTAGGCAGGGGCCTGGTCACGTTAAAAATAACAAACAAACAAATTGCGCCTCCCTCTGCTTTACTCATTTATGTAGTCATACATGTAATTCAGGGGTGTATTCCTACTGGGGTGTAATTATCCTAGTTGACCCCTTTCAGCTCTCTTTTTATCTCACTTAATAACATATCAGATCGAGCAGGCGGGATCCTTGTAGTACTGGGGTAGCCAGTATCTTACTAAACACGGGCTAGTCCCGTAACATGAAGTATAGTATTGATGTAGACAGCGTAGCTCTCAATTTACAAAAGCCGAATCTTCTATAATCGTTTTTTCTTCAATAAGTCATTTTATGTCTATTCAATTCACATAACTGAAATAAATGATAACCTGTTGCCCTAAATCCCACACTACTTTCACCGAATTACGCTGCCTGCCTCCCATTGAGGAATACTGTCTGGGAAATATTTTGCACTTGGGGGACGAAGACGGAGTTTCTACCTGGACGTGGTGTCCCCTACGAACCTGGAGTTTTTCTTCAGAGCCAACAGAAACACGCATTACTTGGTCTCGGAGGAAATGTCACCCAAATGAGTTTCCGGGGCGTACCCAGCTCCCGGTATGATGGTGATGGATCAGACTAAGTTGGCCCTGTTTACCAAGATGAATTCTCACTGTTAACGGATATTCTGGCATTATACTGTCTCCCGAGGAAAGAGCACCGCTACCTGAGCGCTGGTGGTGTTGGTATAAGGAGGGTGTCAGGACCTATGGGATATTAGGGAAATACAGATGGGGATACGCACCTCGTGTGGCTCTGGTGTCTAGATCTCGCCTGACTGAGGTTGCAGGTTTTTTTGAGACTTTTTCCCGCGTGCCGGTTTCCATGACTGCTCTTTTTCAATATTTTTTGAGCAGAAGGTTCCGTAGAAAAGGTGTATGACTAGCTACCTGACTAGTAGTCATCAAAGAGTTACATGACTAGATACAAAAGGTATCGGAACACTAGTCAAGATGTCACAGTTGATGTCTCAAGACGGTACGGGATTATATTTTGTCATCGTTATTGGTTTTGATATTAGTGTTCTTGATTCTAGTTGATGTTTCTGCTGGTTTTGGTATTTCTTGGTGTTTAAAGCTACTGATTACGGCAAGATTTTTTATGTCTCAGGTTTATATTTTCTGTCATGAATGCTTGGTGTTTCAGTCTATTTACGATTTCTACTTGGTCAACTACGAGCGATATAATGTATATATATTGGGGACATCAGATAGAGAAAAAGAACAATCAGATCAATTTCTATCCATTCGACTTATCATTGCAACAGAATCATAATTTACATGATATCTTTTCTTTATATTCAAGATTATATAAAAGGTGGTTGAATTCTACGGGTAATTACTGAGCTATATGGCTACCCGTCATGGGTCAATGTATCAATGATCGTAGGTTCGAGGTAAAAGGGGATAGGAGCACTGTAAAAGGTCTGGCCTGGGTCAGAGAGGAGCCCTAGTGTTATAATAGTCTCTGGCTCTACATAGCACGAATAAACACAACTACAAACAATATGTTGCACTTGGCGCGGTAGATTTATACGACGCCATTAACGACATTAACTTACAGGGAAAGCGTTAATCTAGTGTGTGTTTCGTGACGAGATAAGCCATTAGTTAGGCCGTGGTGTCTACATATCAGATGTTGCAACAACCTTGAAATTATACAAAATGAGATGGCAAGGCGATCCAAGGCAAGTCTCTTGAAAAGTAATCGTGCTTTCTAGATCTTTATTGCTGTGCACTGATCCAGTAGATGATGTTCGCTCTGCTATGAGTCGCCAACTTTCATTCTCCATGACCTAATCAAATCTGTGGATTCATGAACCTATCAGTGTTGTATAAGTTGTCTATTATCAACGCTAACTGATATAAATATGTAGAGTTTCACGCTATAGTATCCAGTCCGGTTCAAGCATGAAATTTATACCCAGTCTTATACAAATTTACATGGGACCAGGTACAAAGTGCGTGATTGTATGGGAGAAGAAGCTGATCACCTCACAAAAATGAACAATATCAACTATAGTTCGAATAATACATCTACGATTCATTCAACTTGCCAATCACGAGTCAAATCGCTAAGTGGTCCAATCTCCACGATGAATAAACACGTTAACCTGGATTTTGCTCAAAAATTTGAGCCACAGCAATGCTGCTCGAAGTTCCGATATCATTTATAGAAGACTTAATCTCCTTTATCCCAGCAAAGCGTGTATCTGGATCGATATAAACACGCCATATAGTACTTTAGCCTTCTCAACGACTTAATTTTGCCGGGGACGATCAATTTAGGCAAGATCTTACGCGTTTGCTGCTGAAAACTGACACATGCGTTTGCCTGTTTTTCGAAAACAGACGATGATTCTTTCATCGGTAAGTTGCGTCGTTAGAACGATTCAAGGTTCACAACGCCGTGGGATCCGTTAGGAGTATGACAAAGACTATCTTCATCTTTATCTAGCAGTCGCTCCGGAATGTTCAGTGTTCGAGGAGGGTCCGTGGGCTGTTTCCAGAGTTGCGACAACTTTGGTCCTTTGGAAGTACCAATGAATACTATTTCAGAAGCTGTCCACCGGTTTCAAATATTCCTGTGGCTTAACCATTCGATTCTCGACAAATTGTTGTAGTCGATGAATCAATTTTCTTCTTGGGAGCTGCATCATCTATGCATGCAAGGGCCCTGATCTGACTTCGGTGATGAGAGTTGATGGCCGCACAATACGATACATCGAGTGATTGAAGATGTTGTGTTGTATGAGACGGAAGCTAGATAGAATGGTTATGTCTTTGCGCACGTATCAAGAGAAATTGAGCTGCTTTATGGCTGGCGTGGCCATCTCGTACTAGGAGTCGTTTCTCACCATGGGGGGTCTTGCTTCCGGGACACAAATCCTTTTTTATGACTCATATGTTGTCTGATTACATGTCCATCAATAATCTAAGTTAGTGTTTTTTGAATCAGGTCTTGATTCAGTCCGAAACCAGCTTTTTGATGTATTTTTGCTCCTCAAAATTGTGAGCGGTCGAATGTGGTGCTCTTCCACCCCTCTGAAAATAGTCTCCTTCAGAGAAATCTATTCGAGACTTTGGGGCAAATTTAGACACGTTTGGTTGCTAGAAATTCAGACTAAGATAGTTGTATCTGAACACGCACCAAGATCGTACTCATTCAAGTCTGTGTCTAACATATTCTCCGCCATACATATTGTCTGGGTCGGTGTTAAGGGATACCATGTAGGCTAAAGCGAATAGGGTCGGGTGTTACAGTGGAACGCCGTTGGGGCTGTTCTCCCAAGTGGAGTCTGGGCAGCTTGGACACATGTCCTACTTGAGACAGGAGAAGGCTGGTTGGAGTCCAGCAAGACCCTTAGACCACAATTTTCCGCGATGATACTAAATTGTATGCAGGTAAGAAGTTACTTGTCGTAAGGGTGAATTTTGTAGTGGCATCTGCATATGAAATCTGAGTATGAGTGTTCCAAAAGCTAAGAATGAGTCGTTCAATAGATAATAGGTATCTCCCAAGAAATTCCTGCATGGGCCAATGAGATACCAAATCAGGTCCATAAAAAAAATAGAAAATATATCGTGGCACTGTCAGACGTTCAAAGCGGGAATAGTCGACTTGCAGGCCTCCACTTCACATCCCATTCATTCTCGAGGAGCCAATGGGTCGAGCAACAACTAATTTTGCGTGTGGATTACATTCGAAGAACCTCGACATCTATACTTCTGAGGGGCTCAGTGATTCCGTGTGCGCCGCATATTCAGGCAGCTATGTCTTAAAGATGAACCTGCAGAGGATGCTCCAAACTGTTCAGCTCATGGCTGCACTGGCTAATAAAGTCCGCTCTTTCAGGAGTCAATTTCTGGTTCTGTTCATGAGCTGTATGCCGGCCAATCTATTGTGGTATCACAGAGATGATGTCGAAATATGCTGAAATATACTCAGGAACACCCGCACTCGAACTTTAATAAACATAAGCGTCAGGGTATGCGCCGAAGTGAGTACTTTGATGCCTGGGCTTCTACAAAATTCTAGCCGGTTATTAGAGATATCTTCTGGCCTTCGATTCTTTCCTAAGAGGATACAGATAACAGTGTACGGTAGAGCCTGTCAAAAGCCATGATGGGTCCCGGTATAATTATTGAATAGATTCATTGATATTTAACTGTTTATATTTGCAGTACAGTCGTCCCTCTCTAACTCGATAGTGGGTCCCGGTATAAGTGTTGAAAATATTGATTGTAACTTGAACTTTTATATTTGCAACACTTACCCTTACAGACCATTTTGCGCGCAGGGGTAAGTATTGCAAATATAAACGGTTGAATTTCAATGAATATTTTCAACACTTATACCGGGATCCACTATCGAGTTAAAGAGGGACGACTGTACTTACCCATGCACGCAAAATAGCCAGCAGGGGTAAGTGCTGTAAAATTAAATGCCAACATTACGAGAGATCTTAACAATAATTAAACCCGAGACCCATTACGGGTTTTGACATGTTCTTCTGAATTGCCGATATTAGAAATCTGTGGGTCTCTATTTCCATTTTTGGCAATATAATGGGATGAAAATAAAAATTAAATTACTAGTACGAGAGAAACAGCCAAAAAATCCACTTCTACCTTGTTCCTCTTGTGAGATACAGGGTCTCAGGATTAAGTGAACGCAGGCTAGATGATAAGTTATGTGCACTATATTTGCAATTTTATACTATGGGAATAAGCAGAACTTACTATCTGGCTAGCCTTCACTTAGCCCTATGTACAGTGTCTCAGCCTTGAAGATTGTTAGTGGCTCATCTTAATTTTGTGTGTCTTTACCTTGCAGTTACTTATCTTAACATACAAAATCAACATCAGCCACTAACAATATCTAGGGCTGAGACACTGTACACATAGTACTAACTTTCGCGCATTTTAATCCGCGTTCCTGTTACAGATAAGTCAGTGCGCGGCGAGTATGGCTCACACTCATGAGGCTGTTTCGGGCTAGCAAGGACAGCTGCATGTAAGCGGGATTGAGCGTGGTATAGTTATAGAAGGCGTCCTCCCATACAGGATTCTTCGGCTAATTTCTAGTTTTACAATCCCATCGAACCGACCATCTGGCATCCTTATTTTTTTATTTTTATTTTTTTAAATCATTTTTGCGTATGCAGCCTGAGGCTATGACGCGAATGATTACGGAAGATATGTATGTGACGCAGAATAACTCTGTTTGACATTTGGAACACTCATACTCAGATTTCATTTGCAGATACCACTACGAGAATAACGCCTTACGACATGTACCCTCTTCCGTGAATACCCACCACAGGGAAAAGCGAGAAAAACCTGTGGCTATCTGAGCATGCTTTCGTCATTCTACGAATACAGCATCACCGCGAGAGAAGTGATGTGAGGGTCTTGCTGGATCCGAACCAGCTTTCTCCTGTCTCAAGTGGGGCATGTGTCCAAGCTACCCAGACTCTACTTGGAAGAACGGCCCGGATAGTGTACCACTGCACCATCCGACCCTCTGGCATCCTTAGTACAGCTACACTTTGTTGGTGATAATCACATGGAAAGGTACTCCTTTCGATAGCTCCCTTCCATATAAGTTGGAAATTTTTAGACTGGTATCTAAGTAGCACAAACATTAAGGTATCATCTAGGCTCACTAGCCCCTTATTCGTCAATATGTCAATATCTGTCGATCTTTTTAAGCGTGTTCTATTTCACCCATCATGTATCAAAATGGTAATCAAGATTATCATGATGGTGTTTTGCAAATTCAACTTACTGCCACTAAAGCATATGCTGTATCTCGAAATACTTGAGGTTCGATGTTAAATGGATCGAAGAGTCAGGCAATTGCATACCAGCATGGTCTGTTGAAAGTAAGTGCTTCTAACGGTCTAGATGTAGCGTTATGCACTCAACATGATTTGCATCGACACGCTATTTTCTCAACGGTTACGACAATAACGTGTGAAATACGCTAAGCAGTATACAAACAAATATCAGATTTCTTATGTTTAGATTGTAATAGAATATATAGTTAGCACGCTATGTCTCTGTGGGAGTGATAAACAACTCCACTCTTCAGATTTAGAGACTCTTATATGTGTCACCTTTCCTCCTTCTATTGTGACTATCTCAACCAGGTATGGCGACCCACTGCTATCCGCAAGCCCCATCCTATTCACAATGTGATCCACGATTGAGCCCAAACCAAGAATTTATTTTTAGCTAAGTAGATTCTTGTCGCAGATACTCGAGCTCACGACATGGCTTGCGAAATTCTCAGTGCGAATGGAGATCACAGGTCGCTAAACAACGATTCGATTTCCCACTTGACCCGCCACAGCCGTAAGTTGCATTTGGTTACAAGAAGAAAGCTTGAGTGTTGTAGATCAATTGCACCCAAGTAGAATGATATGAAAACCTTCTTTGATTCGTTTCATCAGATTTGTAAGAAGTAAAGTATCAAGCACTACGAGATAGGGAATATAGATGAAACTGGAGTTGTACTGGAGGCGTGTAACAATTCAAGAATCTTTGTTCACGCTAAAAAAAAGAAGACTTATGTCAATTGACTCGAAAATCGGGAATGGATATCTCTGATCGGCGCTGTATAAGCTGATGGCCAAGTTTCAAGATGTCTAGTAATTTGCAAGGGGACTCATCCCCAAACCAATTCATCTCTCAGTAAGTCGCTTCCAGATTGGGTTTACACCACTTCTGACAATAGTTAGACTTCGAAATGGAACGGGAACGAATGGTTAAAATATTCATACCAATGAATTGCTTATACCATCGAGCCCAACTCCTGATCCCTGAAGGTCATGGCAGCTATACCGATCTAGAGTTTATAAAATTTTGTAAAAACGATAAAATTCGTCGTATATTCGACAACCTCTAGATTTTGCATCGTTTTCGGTAATAAAGTCCCAGTATTGAAGTGAAATTTCCACCCTTTCTGCCCTAGGTGACGCAATACCGATGAGGAAAATCATTTTTGAAAATACAACCACGAAGCTAGGAGAGGGGAATTGGGGCTTCCAACTCCCAAGAACTCCGAGATATACATCGAGCCCAACAAGCGGTACAAACGTCGGAATATATTCCTAAATTGGCTCGAGTACTTCGTGGTAAATGTCGTACCACAAATATACTGGTCAATACCCGCGTTGCATCCTTAGAATCAGAAAATGAAAAAATGAAACATCTGCTGTAGGAGGCAAAGATGAACGCACGAGCGAAGAATAGAGTAAAACGAGACCAAAATCAGGGGTTTGCTGGGCTTGATCATATCATTGTTAAGTTTGGGCAACCTGAAGCTCAAGCATCTCCCTAGTTGTCTGAGCAGGGTAATATTGTAAATAAAGCGTCTTGTGAGAATAATCAATTTTCTGGACACATCCAGCCTGAATCTTAGACTGACAACGTTGGAATTGAGATAATCGTGGTCTGTAAAGTCGATACTAAGATTGACAAGTCGAAGAAATCTGGGGAGACGATGGGTTAAGTGTTGTGCGTGATAGAAAAATTAAATTTTTACAGTACGTCAGTTATTTTTAAAATCTGTCCATCTTGCGAGTTATATCGGTCTAACTTCATGTAAAGATGTGGATCATGAATGTGAGAATTATCATTCATCTTGTACTAGTTTTGAACTTAATGCAGTCAATGGCTGGACAACATTAATTATAATTTTGACATCCATTTTTTTTAATGAGGGTATTCCTCTCTTGATAGGTTGAAACTGATGGATCAAGGCCACCCTTTTGCTCTAGTTGTTTTTTCCTAGGCTGTACTTTCGATGATTTGAAATAGGTATTGCTGGTAAGTTGGGTTCGTTTTTATATTTTGACTTCCGCATGCCGGTGCCGTAGCAGTTTTTTTCGTGGCAGCTACGGCACGCAACGCTCATTCTCTACTTTGTTGCCTCTTTCAAAAAATTTATCTGTGCCGGATCTCATCTAGAAGAGGTTTTGGTGAAGTTGCCTGCCTTTTTTCCGACGCTGTTCACTACTTGAGATCATTAAATAGATTTACTTCGGAGAGCCGGAGACATACTGCAACAGAGCCACCGAAATCTTTTGCACATAAGCACACGATCATTGAATTTTTGCTGTTTGCCTCCGAGTTAGTTTGATTGAGTCCCTTTAAGGAATGCTCCATCTCCATCCAATGTACTCTTTATCTGACGGCTCTTTCAAATGTGCGATTTTTGAGCGAATTTCCAGTTCTAGCATTGGCAAGTTCCCAAATTGAGCTAGATCCGGCGAGAAATCTTCTTTGCTCTACAAGCATCAAACTTGTTTAGACTAAGGCGTCATCTCAGAAAGCAGAGAGAATTCATTGCGTTCCAGGAGGATCTATCTGGGTCTCGAGTACAAGTTTACTCGTTCCGCTTCTTCTCTCACGTCCATCGTCATCTTCCAGACTTACTAATCTCACCCTCCTTTCGTACAAACAGAATTTATAGTCTGATTTTAAACGTCGTACCGGCACACATGATTGGCGCCGACACCCAAAAAAACAGGCGCGAGTGAAACAGTACACAACTACAAACAGTTAAGGGATGATACAAGGAGACAAGAGTCGGCAATGATCTACTATATATCAGTATCTGCGCTTGTCTGGTCGCATTTTGAGGTCCTTGCCTCACCAGCCCACAGGGGTACGTGGACAAGTTTTCAAGTCCTGTGTAAGTTGACAAAAAGCGAGTGAAATTTAGTTGGAAAGCTATAGTTAGCGTGCCACTGGCTTTCTCGGGGCGAATCCCATTAGTCGATTAAAAAAATAGACAGTCGAAGGGTAAAAAGGTCAGGCCCCGAATTTTGCCTGAGCTGAATTATATTTTTCTCTGTGAACCTATTTTAAAACACCTCTTGGTGGTGTTATGCCGAGCTTCGGTGAACGTGCTCGTTCCAGCAGCAGGAGCTTAGACGGAGCGGTACACGGCAGAGTACGCTGGGGTCACGGAAGAGCCGATGCGGCTGCAGTCGGGCTGGAGTGTTTGGATAAGTTAAGCGATGTTCGGCACACAAAGAATATCTGTGTTTGCTGCATTTGATCTGGTCACACACAGACATATTCTTGGTATAAATAGGCTGAAGTCTGCCACATTGTAAATATTTTATCATCATTCTTATCATCTTTTAATTCAATCTTACATTCCTGCCATACGCGCAATTGCCTGCTCTACTCAAGCATCTGAATCCTTTTAGTAACTCTGCGCAATTGTACGTACCCCATCATATACCTAGTAAAACAGGTGGGGGGCGAAGACGGCGTTTCTACCTGTACGTGGTATCCCCTACGAACCTGGAGTTTATCTTCAGAGCCAACAGAAACACGCATTACTTAGTCACGGAGGAAAAGTCATCCAAACGAGTTTCCGGGGCGTACCCAGCTCCCGTCATGGTGGTGATGGATCAGACTAAGTTGGCCCTTTTTACCAAGATGAATTCTCACTGTTTACAGATATTCTGGCATTATACTGTCTCCCGAGGAAAGAGCACCGCTACCTGAGCGCTGGTGGTGTCGGTATAAGGAGGATATCTGGACTATGGGATATTAGGGAGATACAGATGGGGATACGCACCTCGTGTGGCTCTGGTGTCTAGGCCTCGCCTGGCTGGAGTTGCAGGTTTTTTGAGACTTTTTCCCGCGTACCGGTTTCCATGGCTGCTCTTTTTCAATTTTTTTTTGAGCAGAAGGTTCCGTAGAAAAAGTGGTTGAATTCTACGGGTAATTACTGAGCTAAATGGCTACCTGTTATGGGTCAATGTATCAATGATCTTAGGTTCGAGGTTAAAGGGGATAGGAGCACTGTAAAAGGTGTGGCCTGGGTCAGAGAGGTGCCCTAGTGTTATAATAGTCTTGGACTCTACATAGCACGAATAAACAAAACTACTACTACACCTCTTGGTAGACAGAAAATATTTTGTTTATTCGCCACTATACTAGTATATATGTAGTTTTTAGTGGGTCCGATATGATGATCTAGGCCTGGGCTCTGAAAAGTATGAAAATCAGCAAACCTACTGTAATTTAGGGCCTATAATCGGTGGGTGAAGTTCTTAGGGTGACATATTCCCTTACTGAGCTCGTGAAGCTTTTCAATCAAAATAATGCAAGACGTTGAGATCCGCTCAATAAGGAACCCTTTTTAATCTATATGGGAGAAATATTCGGCAGCTATATTTGATTTCGCGTTATTATAATGGATTTTTTGAAGTGTAGCTCAAAGCTTGTCAAGAACTCAGGATTACAGCACGATAAATCAGTGTTGGGAGAGCCAGCATCAAATTCGTATGTACCTCAATGCGACCATGAAAGCGGGACAGGAAATTTTTGGATGGTGGAATTTTTAGAAAGAGTATTTTCCCGCTAACTAGTTGTCCAAAAAATGTCTGAGGAAGTGAACTATTCTTTTCTCTTGCTGATTATGGAAAAATAGCTGTTATTCTTGAGTTGCAGTGATGGTGATACATGCAATATAAAAGCGCCTGCTTGGCACCCTCCGAGAAAAATTGAGCCTTTTCATGACTGGAACTATTTCTACTGAAGATTCGGATCTTATTTCATTGAAAGAGTGAAGCATCTTTCTTTTACTTGTGATATTGAGCGAAGGTTGCCAGTACAGAGTGAGGCTGTGATATTTAGGGCATAAAAGAATAAAATTTGATGAGGTAAAAAGTCGAAGGAGGACATCTTGAAAGTCCTTTGTCGAAGCCCGTAGTCTAGTGTGAAAGTTTGGTGAAGCCGGCTCAGGTTACTTCATAAACGAAAAACCTGTCTCGTTCCAATCAAATCACTACACAGAGTAGCCACAGTTTTTTAATAGAGAAAAATGATGACCTGGGATGTGGATGACGAACTTTCTCAAGGAGGTTAACAAAGTTGACGAGTTATTATATACAGTCATCCCTCTCTAACTCGATAGTGGGTCCCGGTATAAGTGTTGAAAATATTCATTGTAACTTGGACTTTTATATTTGCAACACTTACCCTTACAGGTCATTTTGCGCCCAGGGGTAAGTATTGCAAATGTAAATTGTTGAATTTCAATGAATATTTTCAACACTTATACCGGGACCCACTATCGAGTTAGAGGGGGACGACTGTAGTTTGCTCGTAATTGTGGCTCAGGGGAGAGTGGAGTGAAATATTTCTCCAGGATTTACTCTATTCACACACCTTTTGCTATCTTAATGTGCACAAATTTAATTTATCAATGACCAGCCATAAACACGAGATCAAGCCAAGCATCGGTCATCAATCAGTATAAGAAGCAACTCTCATGACCCAATATTTACATTTAGTAAGATCTAACTAAATCTGAAATATGTGGTCTCACAATTCGTTCGGAGGCCATAATCCCTTTCCAAATGGCTTCAATCAAGAAGACTTCATGTTTCCTGCAACTTCATTTCCAAATTCTTCTGCAGCAAAACAGTCCTTTGCTTCAAGACCGCATCAAGAAGTCTTAATTGATCTATGTGCTTCTAACATTCAAAATACCTCTGGATACATGACCAATGGCTTTCAACCTGAGATAGGACTATATAACCAACAACAATTCGATTTAGATTCGCAATCTGTTAGCCCAATAGCCCAAGTACGTTGATGGTTTAACCTCTGACCTACATGAATAACATCGCTCCCTACTCTGCTAACACAATGACCTATGAAATAGTGCAACCCTCCCCTTGGTCAGACTGCCAACCCGAGTCCCCGTCCTACCGCTCCTCAAATAAGTTCTAGAGCTGCAGAGCTCAAGGCGCAGTTACTCGCAAGACGAGGAAGCGCCGCAAATTCTCCGAGCTCGACTGCTTCCGGAATGCAAGGTCTAAGTTCTAATGTTAACAACGTGACTCAAGAACAATCCAAAAATTCAAGCTCATCTCGTCCATCTCCCCATAATCCTTTGAATGCTGAGAAGCGAGAACAGGAGTTAAAATTAAATGATCTTATCTCGCAGTATTCTGACACAAAGGCAACCACCAGTCCCGTTACAAAACAAGAAACTCTTCCTCGGCCACCTGCAAAGCCATCCAATATTTCAAAACAGTTGCCGAACCAAAAAAAAATGACACAAGTGCAGCATACACCTCCAGTTAAGAGCGACTTAAAGGAAAAAGGTCTCGTGGATAACAATAGAGCTAATGAAACCCCCATCGATAGAGAAGCTCCTAAGCGGAATAGAAAGAAAAAAGAAACCGAATCAGACGCATCGGAAGGCGAGATTTTCGAAGACAAAGGATCCGTAAAACCTGCTCCACCTACAGCCAAGCAAAACTGTAATAAAGGTGGTTCAAGTGTTTCGAAGTCAGATCAAAAATTGTCCAATAGCAGTCTTGTGGAAAAATCCACAACTAAACCTCTAAGTCTTGTTGCTCAAGAAACATCATCTCCCTGCCCATCAAAAAAATCTACTTTTCAAGCGAAAACAGATAAAAAAACTAATGAAAGCGCTGTAGATGCCGAGAGAAGCCAGGAGAAAAAGAAAAATCTTGTGGACCTTCGTGCAGAGGAAAATAATGCTGATGCGGTAACGCATTATTACCCGCATCAAAATAATCACACGAATGATGTTGGAGGATTAGAAGATGATTCTAACTCTCGCAAGATAGAAGGTAGTTGCCAAGCTCAAACACAAGTTGGAGAGCAAGAGCTTCAACCAGCGTCTTTACCGAACCTAACTGACATACTTCCTCATAACACTGACTTGAGGGAATGGCTAGAAATAACAGGGTTTCATAATGCTCCTTACAGGAATAAAATATTAGGTCGTCGAAGAGCAATCGCTGAGCTTGATGCCCAGAGAGAAAAGATTTTAGCTGAGATTGAAGCAGAGGAGCGAGGAGGCTTACCATTAGCCATTATAACTCCATATAAACCTCCATCAATAATACCTCACTCCATGCCTAGCAGCAGATTAAGATTTCAAGTCGATAGCACGACAGCAACTGCCAATTCATCTCCTGTAGTCGATGAAAGCCGCCAAACGGCTTCTAATAAACGCCTACATAGCGCTATCCATGATCAACCTACTGAAAATAGCCCAGCCAAAATCGCCTGCATCGAGGAAAAAAATCTCAGTCCTTCAGTCAAGGATGAAGAAAGAAGCGAAACGCGGAATTCCAAAATAAATGAACACGATTCATCAAAAATTCGCATCTCTGAAGAACGGGAAAGAGACTCTTCCCGATTACGTCTTATCCGCTCCAGCAGTAGCGGAGATCGTAATGCCTCTCCAAATTATCATGCTCAGTCGCGAAAGGCATCAACTCGTGCAAAGCGTCACGAAAACGGGCTATATGACGATGATGATGATGATGTTTCGGAAACAGGCTTGCGACCCTTTGAAGTTCGTGGAAACTACAGGGGACGTTCCTTTAATCCAAACTATCGAGGTCGAGGAAGAGGGAGAGTACGTGGTGAAGCACGAGAACGGAGCTTGGAACCGCGGGGCGATGGATCTCATGGTCCTAAAGCTGGAAGTAGTAGGTCCCACAAGAACTCAAGAGGTTCCGGCAGGGGAGAAAGGGGAGGGGGTCATTAAAAATATTATCAAAATTTTTCCTACTTGCTCTTTTATCTTGAACTTCCCGCCTTATCTTACTATTCCATTATATTAATTAAAAACTTTTGTTAATTTTAGATTTATTTGGTGAGTCGTACATCCTCAAGCATAAATATGTTCAAACGGTGGGCTCAGTAGTTCTAAAATGAGGTGCGATTTGGAAAAAACCTCAGCCTTGTCAAACCTTCATAAATAATATTTTGAATACCCTGCTTACAAATTTTGTGCTCCCGTCTTTTTTCGAGTCTTTGATTGAAGATTTACACAGGAGAGGAAACTTCTCAATCGGTTAGCAAAATTGGTGTTTAAATTATGTTGTTCTCATTCTGTTCACAATAAAAAGATGTATGATTGTTGAAGCGCCAAGTATAGACAATCTTTAATTTTGGCTGCATTAGTAGTTTTCGCCTAGAATACTAGTTTATCAGACTCAACAAAAACATGGATTTCGAATAGACTCAGCACGAGGGTGAAGAACCAACCAACACTTGTGAACTCGTTCTGGGAATATTAAGAAGGTGAAATTTACATCCCATACACACTGTAAACGTTGAGATTGGTTCTAAATTAGATAAGTTTTAATGAAAAGTGAACAGCTCTAAATTTCGCTATGATGAGTCTACAAGCCATTTGCTTGAGTCACAACCTTATATCTATCTCTTACACTTCCATTCAGTGCTTACAACCAATCTTCTGGACCTACGTTCTGTGCTTCCTCAGAAGATAACAAGATTCTATGATGAATCAAAAAGTCAGCACGAGTTTCCTCACAGATCCAATTCCTGATACAATTCCAAACAGTCTCCATCGGATTCATAATAGGCAATTTTGGGGGCCAATCTAAATATGGGATATTTCTTTTTTGGATGCCTTCAACTGTGAGCCTATGTGAATGACTAGCTGTATTGTCCTGACTTGGGACAGATCCTCTCTGAAATTCATCCATCCATCAATTATCGGAAAAATCTATTCTCGGTACCTGTTATAAGGTGAAATGGGGATGTGGAGTGGTTGGCGACTTGTCTAGTGATGGAGCTGTCCTTCGATGGAATAGTCAATGGTGTGAGTGAATGGTAAGTACGATATAAATGATTATACTGAATGCGTATAGTGGATGGAATATCGCCTTGATGGTCACGATGGAGACTATTACTCTTGCTGCTCTGACTATGGCAGTATCTATATACATCTTTCCTCCAATATCAAGTATCCGATGCCTACTATGAAACTACAATGCGAGTTCTATTATTGTATAAAAGAAGATGTTATACATGACTCATTAGTTTCAGCAACTCTGTCACTTGGCACGTTATCCATAAGCTTCAAACTCCAGATATCCTTGAGTCATAACCGAGTCAGCACAACAGTACGCCGTCTCTTTATTGAGCCCTAATTATCCTCCCAGAAAATGGCGGGACTTTTTCCGATCTTCCCAGAAACACATCTCCAGAACATCAAAACAATTTTCCACCTTACTTTTTTAAGGCGACACATAGCATCAAGAATTTGTTTCGTTCCTCCAGTGGACCGGGTTTTTTCGTGTTTCCAGCCGTAACCCAGGTCTCATAATTCCACAGCTTACTTTCCCGCAGCTCATCGGACCAACTTTTATGGGCAAGATCAAATTTAAGTCGTTTCTGTCGACTTGTTTCTGTAGGAATTAGCATATGCAGGGCGATGTCTCTTGAGCAACCCGCCCGCTTTAAACTTAAGCGTGCAGAACTTTTGCCAATACACTCCAATTTCACGTGGGTTGATAGCTTCACATCAAATATTTGTCAATTAATGTCACGAAACGGCGCGTGTTTTGAACCAATCAAACGGGGTCATAAAGATGTATTGTAAATCTGTAGAGGGAGAAAGATATGGAAACGTCCGTGGAAGCTATGATACTTTTTTTTGATTACCCATCACATCGTGCCGTAGTATAGCGCACAACCCATAGGGTTGTGTGCTGGTTTTCTCAGCCTATCTAGGGCTACCCGACGTGCCAATCTTCCGAAAGATTCTAATCAAGTAGATATTCCTCCCCCACCTTCAACTCTATCCACACCCTATGGGATTACCCTGGGCTAAATCTATCTTTCGACCATCTGTTCCATATCACTGATCCCGTAGATTCTCGATAACCAACTGCACTCCCTACCCGCTAATCCAGGTGTGATTTATCGACCGAGAAAAACTGGAGCAAAAATCTGGTCGACTCAAGTGGTGTCACTTAACGAAATTACTTTGCCATCTGATGGAGTGCTGGAAGTCTAGAGCACAGGAAACCCTTATACTACGTGTACATGTATTTCATGGGTGAAACTGTTAAAATTGTTGAAGATCAATGTTGGTAAGGACAAACTACTTAAATACTACGAGAGATCTGAATGTCTGGCTTTAAATAAGACCGAGAGTTCTGGTAGTACTAACATTTCATGAAAGAATGAACAGAAATTATTAAGAAAATCGTTGAGAAAAGAAGTTTTATGCATTGCAATTCCATGAATCTCATGATCCTTGTTATGGGTTTGAGTTATTGTCATTAGTCATTAGTTAGGAGTTCGGAGAGCCGGAGATTAAGATATCCTGTATAATTACCATAGAACCGTAATCAACACTCATTTTTTACTGGTCACCTGACTGGATCTATAATCAAGGATTATCATGTGATTTTTATTGTGTTCATAATTATTGTCTTATACTACGGTACCTGAGCAACCACCTCCTCTGCTACCTACAAGAAACCAACGCGTTTTTCGCTTTTTTGATATTAAACATCCCTTCTGCCTACTTGACTTGCTTTGCTGAATTTTTCAATTGATCATGAAATCTTCAAAAACATTCTGCTCGGCCTGCATGTGCTACCGTCCAGCGAGCGATTTCTCAGTGAACAAACATGGCAATACACTCAAGAAATACTCTAAGCATTCTAAAAAACATGCCCAATCTTTATTGGATCAATGAGAAAGTTTTTTATTTGAAATCAGGACTTGGAGTAAGCCTGTAAATTTTTACCCTCCTACATATTGCTCTCGGAAATGTTCAAACAAGAGCCTCTACAGCAACAAACCAAATTACTGGATATAAAATACGAGTTTGATCACAACCACTTACCCGTTAACTTTTGGAATTCTATTGAGAGCACAGATAATAATAATCGCAACTTCTGCCCACCGGATCAGGCCATTGGCTGACTTGTTGGACTTATTCGAGAAGCTGGTAGCCACAGATTCCGGCAGATAAGGACTACAAGAACCAGTGAAAGCAAACATTATTACTAATCCTGTTCGCAAGATAGTTCAAACGTTCAGAAATCAAAGAAAACAGGCAAACGCGATCGTGACCCAACCACGAGATTCCCCTGTAAAAGTAGGTTATCGGTAAGACCGGATCTCAATAAACGCAGATTGAGAATCAGTTTGTGTCATATTTACCATACCCCTTATGTTAGCATTCAACTATCACCAGCGGTGCTTGAAGATATTGCATGTTGAAGTGTCAGTCTCCTAGCTATATATCACGTGACTTAATTGACACGTTTATGTAATTCATTATGTAGAACTTAGACTATGGTGAGAGAGAGGATAATAATTATCATTACATGTACTTGTTCCTGAGTTACTTTAAGAGATTATGAGACCAAATTGCTCATAGAAAAGTACTGTTATTCGATAATCATCATCTCTTCCTAACTCACGGTATAATCGCTTCTCTAGACCATTTTACGAACCTTCCTATGGCATTGAGCGGCACGGAGAACAAGCAGAATCAAGTGAAAGAACTTGATATAGCTAGTAAAGGAAAAATCGATCTAAATACTCCTTCAAACAACCATATCACCATGTCTCAAGAATCCGGATCCAGTTTAATGCTTGCGTCTAATCTCAGACTTAAGGGTGAAGACAATTATCAAGACTGGAAATATAACATCGAAAATATAGCCCGAGTTCATGGTTTGCGTAGATATTACCATCCTAAAGCACCGGCTCCCCCAAAGTTTGTGGACGAATTTGACGATGGTGTTACGGAAAAAGACATTATAGCGTTTGATAGTTGGGCGAGAGGTGACTCAAAGATGAAGTTGTGCATCTCCAATAATATCTCCACATCGATCGCCAGTCAAATAAATAGGTTAAGCACTGCTAAGGAAATGTGGGATCTGCTAGCAAATCAGTATGAAAGCTCTGGGATCGTATTAAATCAACAGGCAATTGCCAAATATATCAAGACGAATTATTCAGATTTCTCGAACATGGACGAATTTATCATAGCATTTCAAAACGCTATTAATACGCCGAATCGCCTTGAAATCGCTCCGCCGGACTCCTGGCACCCCTTAGTCTTCTTGGAAGCCGTGAAAGATTCGTTTCCTATGTGGACTGAAAGGCAACGAGCTGCTTGTAGAGGGAGAAATGACATCATACTGGCTGAATTAGTCCATGAAATTAAAGATGAAGCTCGTGCAGAGACAAGGTCTAGAAATAGTCAAATGGCATTGTTTGGAAAAGCCCACGGTAGCGATGAAAAATCTGGGTCAGGAAATCAGGATAAAAGTAAAAATAAATTAAAGCCATTTCATTGCAAAATTTGTGGAAATCGTAAGACTCGACACTTGAAGGGAAAATGCTTTGAAGACCCTAAAAATAAAGATTTGCGAAAACAGTGGGAAATAAAAAATAACAAAAAGTGGAAAAAATTTAATGACTTTAAAAAATCGACTGATAACAAGGGAAAAGCCAAAGCTGATGCTGATGATGATGACTCAGAAACTCCTCGATTTGGGGGGCAATCTTGTATTAATCTGTCTGGTCTTGTGGCAAAGAACTCAGATCGCTGGCTCCCAGATACAGGTGCAAGCTCACATATTGCAAATTATCTTGATAAGTTTGATTCTCATGTGGAAGTTAAAGATCTACCTAAGATAGCTACTGCCAGTGGACTAGTCAAGCCACGTGGTCTCGGTACTGTCACTTTACAGTGTAGACTATCAAATGGAAAAAACAACCAATTCGAACTCAAGGACGTGTTGTACCTACCTGAATGTCCTGTAAATCTTTTTAGCGGCGATAAGTTGCTGAAAGCAGGAGGCTATCTTAAGGATGGAGTCATGTACGGCCCCCATGGAGATGAGTTTGCTACATATGATAACTCCTTATATATTAACGAGACAGTTGTAACTGTTGCCATGCCGGCATTGATAAATAAGTCGGAGAGCACTCTGGAGCTCTGGCATCGCAGGCTAGGTCATTTTGGCAGGAGAAATTTCAAGGCCACAGAGAAAATAACCACCGGCATTGAAAATAAGTCTTCTGGGGAATCTTTGAAAGCTTCACAAGTCTGTGAGCCATGTGAATTATCCAAACCTCTATGCCACGTGCGTAAGAGTGTTTTAAATCGGCCTCGGAATCCCTTAGACTCAGTTTCTGTTGATGTAGTAATGATCAAACCGATGGGTGTAACAGCTGGTAAGCTGGTTTATCCCTGTAGCCCATGCTGTCCATAGGCATCATAGACTCTACAAGGATAGTACATCATACCAGGTCAGTGCGCGTAAGTAGCGGGTCTCTTCGCTTGAAACACTAGGGGCTCTAGATACGCAATGCCTCCCTCAAACAATAGACCTAAGCTTACTGGTACCTAGAACTTGCTGATACAGGAGGCTCACGGAGGCATGAGAAACTCAGAAGTCTACGATGACACTGAAGCCAGGGGAGTTGTCTGGGCTGAGGAGGATTGTAGTACATATATTTGTAAAGCAGCAACGTAGTTGCTCCTCCATAGATTCGAATATTAACTACCTCTAATCATCTAGCTGCCCAAGCGCTCTTGACTAGACTGTGACAATGGGAAAGATTTTGATCAATGATTCTTGGGCATCTATACGATATTGTACTATGTTTACCGATGCTGCAACATCTGCGCGATAGGGATACTACCACCAGAGCAAGAATGAGGCATCCGAAGCAATCCAGAATTTTAATGCCCTGATGAAGACTCAATATGATGCTGCAGTAAAGTCATGGAGGCTTGATGGTGGAAAAGAGTATTCTCCTCAAGAAATGGGGAATCTCGCTGCCAAACTAGGGCAGGTAATCGAAACCACTACACCCTATTTCCCCGAACAAGATGGGCGTGCTGAACGGACCATTGGTATTATTATATCAAGAGTGCGGACCGTTTTAATTGACAACAACATCCCAAAGTTTTTATGGCCTGAATTAGTTAGGTCCTAATTACAAATCGCAAATCGTACGGCAACATCTATTCTGGATGGTGAAACACCCATTCAAGCCTTCAATCCTAATATGTTGGGGATTGATGAAAAACCAGACCTCAGCCATATCAGAATACTAGGTTGCAAAGCCTATGTTCAAATACCTATTGAAAAAAGAATTATATCCCAAAAGCTTGATAAAAGAGCTGAAGTGGGCATGCTTGTCGGTTTTGAGGGCCAGCATATTTACCGTGTCTATATTCCTTCTCGACGAAAGGTAATTTGATCATCAGTAGTGAAATTTGACGAAAATGGTTATATTACAAATCCGCCAGTCGAAGACGAACTTTGGGAACGAAATGAGTGTATCTCAAATTTTCCAGTTGATGAAGCCAATGGGGGCACGATAGATACCTCTGTAGAAATTTGGAAGGGATTAGCAACAGTTTGTTAAGACTGATTAGGCACTTATCACGATCTTGCAGATTTTGGAATGTAAGAGGCTATTAATCGTAAGCTGTGGAGTTCTTTTTTACTCCAGCTTAGAAAACAGATCGCTATATAATATCTATCTAAAGAAACAGAAATCTAGTGATTTGTGTTAATACGGTTTAGCGTATTTATCAGCCTCACAACTTTATGGAAAGATTAGTACGTGCAGATCTACGTGAGTGCAAACGACTATCACATCCAAAGTTGGACGTTACTTGTTTCATGATAGCAATCATTTCAGCAACCTCCACTCAACTGGAAATTCCACAAGAACCACAAGAACCACAAGAACTTCTGGAATCTCTGACTCCTTTTGAGAGTCTTAACTTCGATGAATTCGAAGAAAATCAAGACGACGAGTGCTCAAGAGATGATAGTCAATCTCCAGGCGGTGAAGAATACTTAGAGCGATATCAAGAAACTACAGTTATGCGACGTGGGAGGCCCCCTGGAAGCAAGAATAAGGTGTACGAAAAGTAACTCGAAACACAAGAAGTGCAGCGGCCAATTCTTCTGCAAACGAAACAGTTGCATTCCAAAGCTTTGTGATTGCCTCTGAGTCGGTATTTATAGTCGATGAGAGAACTGACCCTAAAAGCCTTATTGAAGCAATGAGCAGGAGTGATTCCAGGAAGTGGAGAGTGGCAATTGATGCCGAATATAGATCCCTCGCGGCTGAGCAAACTTGGACCCTCGTTAGAAGATCCGAACTACCCAACTGTACCAAGGTATTCTCAGGAAAATTGGGTTTAAAAACTAAACGTGGCAAAGATGGTGAAGTAATCAAATATAAAGCCCGATGGGTAGTACGAGGATTCGAGCAGAAATACGGTCGAGATTTTACGCAGACATATGCGGGGGTATGTCGTAATACAACTTGGAAGATTGCAATAGCATTAGCAGCCAGGTTTAACCTTACAATTGGGCAAATGGACGCGGTAACTGCTTTTCTTAACAGTGATGCCGACGATGATATTTACGTCGAAATACCTCCGGGATGGAGAGAACTAGGAATGACTTCAACGCATTCATTTGATTGTAAACTTCGAAAGGCCTTGTATGGCTTGAAGCAAGCTCCCAGACTATGGCAGAGGCATCTGCGAAACTGCCTTTCTGAAACAGGCTTAGAACCACTTGCTTCTGATAATTGCATTTATTTGCACAAAGAATCAGGAATTTTAGTTGTTACCTATATCGATGATTTTCTCATACTTGGAAGAGATATCAATCACATCAATTTACTTAAGAAAAGACTTGCAGATAAATTTCAGCTTGAGGACCTTGGCCCAGCCAGTTATTTTCTGGGTGTTCGAATAACAAGAGATCGCCAAAGAAAACGAATTTACCTGACTCAAGATGCATATGCGTCTCAAATTTTGGAGAGATTCGGCTTTGAAGACTGCCGATCAGCTGACACTCCCATGGCTACTGGGTTTGAAGTTTTTATGGTTCCAAATACTGGCATTTCAACAGAGGCCGAGAAAAAAGAGTTCCAATCAAAAATAGGCTCTTTGTTGTACTTAGCAATACATACTAGGCCAGATATAGCTTTTGCTTGCTCGGTATTCTCCAGATACCTCTCTAACCCGTCACCACAACATTTGAATAGAGTAAATAGAATCCTTCGTTACCTCAAAGGGACAAACAACCTTGGAATTATGTTTGATGGAAATCATACGTATCAGAGACTTCATGGATACTGTGACTCTGACTGGGGTGGCGACAGAGGTACTCGACGATCTACCGGTGGAAGTGTGTTTTTTCTAACCGGAGGGGTGATTTCGGCGTCTACAAAAGGACAACCAAATGTATCTCTTTCCTCAACAGAAGCAGAATACTACGCATATACCCATTGTGTTCAAGAAATGTTGTGGATACAACAAGTGATGGCTCAAATGCAGTACTCTGGAAAGGATATCGTATCTACACGAATCTACTCGGATAGTCAAAGCAGTCTTGCCCTTGGCAATAATCCCGAATTACATCAAAGGACCAAACATATTGATATTAAGCATCATTTTATCCGCGAGCATTTAGATGCCGGAAGAATAGATGCGCGCTATGTTTCTACCCATCAAATGGCAGCGGATGGATTAACGAAATCGCTATCTCCGAAAAGGCACTTGAACTTCATTCAGTTATTGAACCTAAGGATTTTGGAATTAAGATGAATAGTTTTAAGTGGTTATCTAGGCTGCAGACTGAAGGGGTGTGTTGAAGTGTCAGTCTTCTAGCTATATATCACGTGACTTAATTGACACGTTTATGTAATTCATTATGTAGAACTTAGACTATGTTGAGAGGGAGGATAATTATTATCATTATATGTACTTGTTCCTGAGTTACTTTAAGATTGCCTCGCGACCTTCAGACCAGACGCCGGCTGAAATTTATTGCGATCTTCAAGCCTCAAATATTCCGGGTGTAGAAAAATTTGCCCAACATCAGGTATACTACCAATGGAATTGTGCAAATTCGAGATTGTGGCGACGTGATAGCGACCCATTTGTCTCGGCTACAAAATTTCTTGATGGATTTGGAAGTAATTACCAGCATGCAACATACTCATCTGGTAATTTACGCGGCCTTGCAATGTACATTTGCGGCACTATGACTGGTCTTACAATCAGATCTAAAGAATTAGTTATTGATGCAACCTACGGTACAAATAACTCAAGTAAGTAAACCAAGATGTAGATCCAGGTTACTCCTAAATAATAATAATAAAGGGATGAGCCTAACCGCAGTGCTAGCAGAGCTTGATGGGACAAGGGCTCCATTGTGTTACCTGTTTGTTGGTGCTACTAACTCCGATCAAGTGTCAAAATCTGCTCATCCTGGGGCGACAACCTGCATCCTTAAGCATTTTATTCGGCCACTCAAGAACTCAGGATACGATCCTGAATTCTTTGGTTGCGATAAGGACAAGGCTGAAATATCAGCGATCTGTCAAGTCTGACCTAACACTTCAGTTCAACTTTGCTGCTGGCATACGAAGAGAGCTATCCGGAAGAAGTTAGGGGATGCAAAAAAAACAATGACCCAGAACAACTATTTCCCAGACCAAGCAAAAATATTTGTATCGAGTCTAGAAATATGCCGGGGATCTCATCCGACATGCCGATCTGATGGAGAGCATCGATACACACGTTGTCAATGTGCATCGTCTCTTCTCGAATTCCCAGCTCTTGGTAGGCTTGAGACCGGGATTATAGCTGAGCGGAACACTATACTGAATATCTTCAGCCGACATTTCAATATGCACTCAATGATACCTGATCAGAATGGCACATATCGTTCTGATCAGCAGATATATCTTGATTCCATCAATGAGATGTACATTTGGTGTCCCACAAAAAACTATTTCCGTTTGTGGGTATACCTATGTGTCAACTGGTATGCTCCAGAACAATGGAAATTATGGGCCCGCTTGGCAACTCCGGACTGCCTTCCCGTGCTAAAAACTACCATGATTATTGAGCCACATTGGCGACGGATAAAGCATGATTACCTACACTGATTCAATCGGTCACGCATTGATTTGGTCTGCTGGGTCATAGTGTCGCGAGTGGATCCTAAAGCACTGGAGCGGATCGCGGCTCTCATCGATAAAAATCATCGAATTGCCATAGCGGCCGGGAGAAAAAAGTTTAAGCACGAATGGATGTCTCTACGGAGCTCCTGGGTGGGACCAGAAGATTTAGCCGAGAATTACACAGATGCGATAAAATGGGCTTGTGCAAGTTGGGGTTTCCTCTTTAGTCGCTTTCTCATATGCAAGCATATTGTATCGTGTTTCGAGGAATTTTCGGACTCTTTTCGTTTTTTCTTTGAAGCCCGTCGTCAGAGGCATGGTCCATTCTGGGTTCATCAGCAGCTTGTAATTCGAACAGAATACAGGGTGGAAGCACAAGAAACACCTACGAGCAATGATGCCGTTGGATCCGATAGTTATCCTAGCACTGATACCGACAGTGAGATCGAGAGTGATACTGAGCTCCAGGATGAAGAAGATGAGCTTGTCGATACCGCTGATAGTACATCTTCTAATGATTCAGATGATGCTGTATCGTCGACGTCTGCCTACCTTGATATTCTTAAGGAACAGAAGGAAACCGGGAATAAAAAGCCACTCAAGGTATTCAAGGCTAATGACACCTGAAACTTACAGTTCTTAGCTGAAGTAAGACGGGGAAAAGGATAAAGGACCATGCCCAGAACATGGGATCAAAATAAGCATCCCGCAACAATGTACTTTAGATAAAGATTTTAAAATAAAACCCCAATTCAATTCAAACCTAAAGAAATTATTTAGCTCCAATCTCTGTGAATAAATTTTTGAAACATTCTAGTTTTGAATTTGTGATAATGAGGAATCCAACTGTGTAATAAATAAACTTAGTCGAAATTAGTACAAAAAGTTTTTTCAACTTGACAATTCACGTGACCAGTGAAAAATGAGTGTTGATTTTAAGGGACATTGTAATTACCTTGTTGGTCACGTGGTTACGTGGTTGATTGTTAGCGTACACGGACCTGCACTCAAGATTTTCATCTTGAGTGCCCGATTTAGTTTACAACGATATAATTTTTTCCCTTTGAAGTTGATTAATTGAGAAGTCTACCTTCCATCCTTTCCATTAGAACCCCTTACAGTGATAATTACACGATATAAGGACTAGATTTTAATAAAAATC
Source organism: Podosphaera xanthii (assembly GCA_028751805.1). Taxonomy (NCBI): domain Eukaryota; kingdom Fungi; phylum Ascomycota; class Leotiomycetes; order Helotiales; family Erysiphaceae; genus Podosphaera; species Podosphaera xanthii. The sequence goes on along the minus strand of JAPWIX010000010.1, from coordinate 4,344,219 downwards.
TAAAAATCTAAAAATCTAAAATATTATCATTTGTTTAGGGAGCGAATAAATCCAATTTCGATTTAAATGGGGCAGTTCTCCTTTTAATTTCAATTAACATGTATGGAGCCTTATTGACCCACACGGATATTCTCGAAAGATGTGTATTGTCCTTTTAGAACGGCTCAGTTTTGACGGTTGGAACACTCATACTAAGATTGCATTTGCAGATACCACGAGGAAGTTAACCCTGGCGGCACGTAACTTTTTCCGTGAATACCCACGACAGGGAAAAGCTTGAAGACCTCATAGTTACCTGAGTATACTTCAATCATTCTAAGACTTCAGTATCACCGCGAGAGATTGTGTTTTAAGGATCTTGCTAGATCCGAACCCTCTTTCTCTTATCTCGAATAGGGCATGTGTCCCGACTACCCAGACACTGCTTGGGAGAACAATCCAGACGGTACACCACTCCACCATCCGACCCGCGTCTCCCCTTAATTCGTCGCAACTGTCCACACAACAAAGAGATTTCCTAAGAGCAAACCGACTAGCGCCGAGTGCCGTCGTCACGGCCGAAAGTCGTATTCTTGCCTACAATAGGAAGCGTAACCAGTTTTGGCAGTGGTAGCAGTTCTTATCCGAACCGAGACCTCGGCGCACTAAACTTTGCCAGAGTCTTAAATTCTCATGAATCAAAAAGCTCTCCTCCAAAACTCTATCAGTCCTTTCCTGTGTCAGATCTATATCTCTTCTCTCTTAGGTCCCTTCTTGCTCCCGACTTCCTAAATTTGTAACTTCTCGTTCAGACTTGTGCTCTATGGCTTCCGCCCCCCTCGGGTAACTATATCATCGTAGACTTGAAGTTGAAGGGTGAGCAAAGCAAGGCTATAGGTTGAATTATGACAGTCCTTACAATCTATCGAAGGGCACTTCCTAGATCGGTTGTCAACAAAGAGGCGGTGGATTAGTTGGAAAAGCCTCTTCTAGTGGGACAGATAGGAAGAAAAGTTTTGTTAATTGAGGAAGGGTTATAGTTGAAATTGGTGCTATTTGGTAATGAAGATCATTATTATGGATATGCATAAAGGTCCTAACCCTTGCTATTCATGATCATGATTACTCACACATTGACTAGCCACCCATTATCTACAAAGAGTAATAAGTCGTGTTAGGGTCGGATGGTGCAGTGGTACACCGTCCAGGCCGTTCTCCCAAGTAGAGTCTGGGTAGCTTGGACACATGCCCCACTTGAGACAGGAGAAAGCTGGTTCGAATCCAGCAAGACCCTCACACCACTTCTCTCGCGGTGATACTGTATTCGTAGAATGACGAAAGCATGCTCAGATAGCCACAGGTTTTTCTTGCTTTTCCCTGTGGTGGGTATTCACGGAAGAGGGTACATGTCGTAAGGCGTTATTCTCGTAGTGGTATCTGCAAATGAAATCTGAGTATGAGTGTTCCAAACGTCAAAATGAGTCGTTCTATAACAAAGAATACGTATCTTCCGAAAATACCTACGTGGGCCTTCAGGCGCCGAAATAGGATAATAGAAAAAAAAAAAAAAAAGTCGTGTTAATCACTTAGTTGTAATAATTAGTTATACAGCATTCCGTTTCTAAGTGGGAGTAATCAATAATTCTCCACTATAGTTTACAGACTCTTCATCTTCCCAATCGCTTCCCTAGGTGATATTAATTAGAAGCCTAATCGCCTACGCTTTAACAAACTGCTCTTTTATCAACAGTTATTATATGTCGATTGAGTTTCCAACGCGGTTTTCTTAGCTTTCTCGGTTCTGCAGCGATGGAACGAGAATTGATGGCCAGTTGAGTACATAGATAAGGTTGAGTTTTCAATATATCTGAGCTAGATAATATTGGCAGAATATATATTTATATAATTCGGGTATTAGTACAGCATCAGTGGTTTAGTGGTAAAATCCATCGTTGCCATGCGCTAATGTCGATGGGCCCCGTGTTCGATTCACGGCTGATGCAGAAAATTTCACTCGCAAATAGAATGTTAGAATTCTTAGAGTTTAACATACTGACATTATGTGTAAACTTTAGATTCCATTTAATGCAGCTACCACACAGTACTATGTATGTAAATGATAAGGATTAAGTTTTAATAATAGCTGTCTTATTAGCAAAAGCTCTTAACAGTTTTTCTTTCTCAACTTACGTCGTGCCGGCGCTCAACAGTAGATTAAGAGGTCCAAGTACCCGTCTGCTGAGCCTACGTAGACTACATAAAGAGCCATCGCACACCAACAAGCCTGGTTAATTAAAAAATGTATAGCTCGACCGCTGCCCAGCGCCTCACAAAGTGTTATAGTTATGAGCTTACGAAGGGGAATTATCTTTAGAGGTGATATCACAGTTGACTGGACTAAATGTGATACTCTAGATCTGGACGTCAGAATGCTTGATGTAGAGAACTGGATTCTTTCTAGGTTGGCCAGAACTCAGCTAAATACACTGAGTAATTGCCCGTGCACGTGCCCTAGTAACAAATTGTAAGCCATAGAGGCTTCTAGTAGCTTCTAGTAGCTTCCCACTTATAGCTGATCTACATGAGTTAATATCCAATCCATAATATTACCAAAGCATTGCATCTACGGAATTCCCGCTGACCGCAATTTACAACACAAAGTTGTAAGACTTAAGATTTGGATAGTATCACCTTGAATGTTGAAAGAGGTAGCTATTCCTTCTCAAGTCCTTTGGCTCAGCCACCGTAGCCCAGCATCTCTGCCATCTTTCTTGGAAGGCCTTGTTTTCTTTTTCGTGAAGCAGAAACGGAAACGTAAGAAGGGGAAGAACCTAGAACAAAACATTAAGTACAGTTAAAGGGCCGAGAGAGATCCACGACTATTATATGTATGTGTTTCCAAATAAGCAAAATGAGGAAAATGCATCAGTAGTGTCATGGACTCCGTTATTCCGCGGGTATGGGTCGGATAGTGGCGTGGTACACCGTCCGGGCCGTTTTCCCAAGTAGAGTCTGGTGTAACAGCTGGTGAGCTGAATTGTTCCTGTAGCCTATGTGGCGCATAGGCGTGCATAGACCTTACAGGGATAAGGACATGGCGCATGGGGCAATGTGCGTGGGGCAAGGTAAATGGGGCACGGTGCACAAGGCATGATCAGCTATGAGATGGCGACTAGCTGAAACGAGAAGTACCCTTGATATACGTAGGCTTGCTATCACAGGCACCTTCTGATACACGAGGATTTTCAGGAACCTTTATTGATATCAGGGTTGGGGCGAGTCATTAGACTGCAGTGAGGGTTGTATATAGACTTGTTGAGTAGCGATATAGTTTACTTCCTTATAGAATTGAATATTTACTACCTCTACACACTTAGCTGCGCAGGCGCTCCTGTCTAGACTGTGACATCTGGGTAGCCAAGGCACATGCCCCAGTTGAGACAGGAGAAAGCTGGTTCGAATCCGGCAAGACCCTGTCCACAATTCTCGCGTGGTCATGTATGTGATGATGACGAAGGCACGCTGGATAGTCGTGGGTGGCTGAAATGCGTTCCTGCGGCAGACATAAACGGTTGATGGTTGAAAGGGCTGTAAGGTGCCTGACTTCGAGTTATGTCTTCAAATGATATTCGGGCGTGAGTGACCCTCATATCATGTTGAGTCATTGCTTCATGTACCATACCAGTGTCATTCGTGTCATAGCCTGAAGGCTGCATACACAAGAATGAATTAAAAAAAAATTCCGCGGTTATTATCCAAGTGACCAATTCTTGTGTAATCATAAAGAAGCATTATTTCAAACATTGTTCTCCAGAAATTCATTACTAGTAACCCAAGATTGGTGTCCTCGGATAATTTCCCGTCAGTAGAATTAAAAGAGACGGCTGCGGGTTCTGTTGTTGCCTTTTCGGCATTGAATAGAGAGGGATCGACAGATTGTTTGGCGTATCGAAAGGGTGTGCGTTATTCAGCATATTCTGATTTGGTCTCGATTGGTGTTGATTCTTTTCTTCATGATTATTGTAGTCGAGAAATCTTTCTATTCTGGGAGTTCTGACCAAAAGCAGCCCAGCAGTACTCCTTCTGGCAGGCACCTCCGTCAGGAAAAAATCGATTTGACCGTTGAAGAGATGACTGAATCTTGGCTCTGCGAGATTATTACATTCTTAGGTTCGTAGGGACACCGCGGTCAGGCGTTCAGTCCCGTCGTCCTAGTTGCTTGTGACGATTATCTTGTGTATATAAGCCGGCAGATCTTCTACTGGTAACTCACACTACAACGGAAATCACGTCGTAGCAAGTCAATTCAGTATATTAGATCTCTAGATGACCTCTATTTACTAACATTAACGCGTCTTATACATATCGCGATAAGCGAGTGTTAGTAAGCAATATTATATCCACAATTTTTTTTTTATTTAAACGCGTATTAGAATAAAGGGACTCTACCTTTTAAGGAAGTAAAGATACAAAGTAAGATAAAGTTAGAACCAAGTAGACCTTGATACTAAAAGTAAAGTATATTATCTAAAAGTAAGTAAAGTACAAAATAGAATAATATTTACACGAGAGTAAAGTAACAGATAAAATAAGCTAGCCCAACGATATCCAAAATTAGCAGCATTGAGTGTAGATGAAAAGAATGTTGACTTTGTTGGTCACTTCGCAAAAGGAATATGGAGGAACATATGACCACGTGATATCCAATTCCAACACTCCTCCTGAACGACAAGATCAACTATTTTTCATCTTTTTTCATCTGGCAAACAAAGTATTTTCCGACACAGCAGCTTCGTTTTGCATGGTGGCAATGGCTTCGTCAAAATATCGGCCAGCATTTTATCTGTTGAGACGTATTTCACATTGATGGATTTATTTTGTATACACTCTCTGGTGTAGTGGTAGGCGATATCAATATGTTTTGTCTTCGAAGAACTCGTACCGTTCGCTATCGCTATCGCACTCTGATTATCGGATAGCACGTTCATTCCAGAATTACCAACTAAATCTTCGGCGACTTCTAATTCTTTAAAAACCTTGTGGTCCATATAGCCTGCTTTGAAGCCTCGAAAAGAGCAATATATTCTGCTTCTGTGCTAGAGGTTGCCAAAGATTTTTGTTTTTGATTGCCAACAGACAGGGCCACCGCCTAGAACCAAGAGATATCCACTGACTGAATGTCGAGTCGCGGTATCAGAGGCAAAGTCTGAGTCAGAATAGAGTGCTGCCATTTTTTCTTGCGTAAGATCTTCAGAGGTCGGCCCAAAATTATATTTAATGTAATATTTTTCCGAACCTTTGAGATACCTAAGAACTCTACATACGCTATCCCAATGACGTTTCACTGGAGCAGAGTTGAATCGGCCAAGTTGAGAAGTTGCGAAGGCAATGTCTGGCCTGCTACCACTAGATGCGTATCCAAGGCTTCCAACGGCGCTTGCATAGGCAGTTTCGTCGGCTAGAGCCTCTCCATTATTTGCTGGTAAAATTCCATCGTAACCATTGAGAGGAGAGTAGTACGACTTGGCATCGCCCAGTCCAAAGGAGTTAATCTTATCTCTTATATAGTCAGACTGCGATATAGTGAGAGTCCTCGTCGAGCGGTTACGCGTAACTTTCCAACCAATCACAGTGTCAATTGATCCAATGTCTTTGATTGGAAAACTAGACGCTAATTCTTGTTTTAAAATTATGATATTTTGAGAATCTTTTCCGCATATCACTAAGTCATCAACGTATACTCCGATGATAATTTGACTTGCCGAGTTTATGTAGACGCATTGATCACTATGTGACCTTTTAAAGTCGAGAGACAGGAGCCTTGTATTTAGTTTATCGTACCAGGCTCTTCCTGATTGTTTCAAGCCGTATAGAGCCTTATTAACTTGAACAAATTTTGTTCCGGCCAAGCCATCAGGTGATTTCATGAATATGACTTCATCTAAGTCTCCTTCAAGGTAAGCAGTTTTCACATCGATTTGATCAATTTCCCAATCAAGGAAAGTAGCGACAGCAAGCAGGATCCTTAAAGAGTCGGCACGCAGTGTTGGAGAGTAGGTGTCAAAATAATCAACGCCATAGATTTGGCTAAAGCCTTGGGCAACAAGTCTCGCCTTGAATCTTCCATCTGACTTAACAGTAAATACCCAGCGAAATCCGATTGGTTTCCTTCCATGAGGTACATGAGTCACAGGGCTGAACACCTTCTTTTCTTGAAGGGATTGAAGCTCTTCATTAATAGCATTTTTCCAATCTGTGCTATTTATTCCGTTTATTGCCTCTTTATAAGTTTGAGGGATCGGGACATTACCTCCGACGTAAAGTGCGCGAGATTTGGGTTGCCATGCAGAGCGAGGCTCGATCGGAATTCTTATGCGGCTACTCCTCCTAAGCGCTGGAACCTCGGGATTGTTTTCACTGACGTTACGAGATGAATCTTGAGTTTCATCGGATAGTGATAGTTCAGGGTGAGAGGTTTCTGTATTATTGTCTGTCAATGTAGGTAGATTTGGTTCAGGAGATGAATGGGATAGAGAATTTGGAATATCGTTGGAATGTAAACGAGAATCAATTTCTGAGTCTGAATCTGAATCTGAGCTAGAATTCAAGTCTTGATCTTTTGTAAGGTCTAGAGAATTTTGAACTTCGTCCGCTTGAATATCTAAGTCCTCGTGCAAAGCTGATGAATTTATGCCCCAGTCCCAAAACGAATCTTCTAAGAAGTGGACGTTTGCGGAGATGACGATTTTATCTCGTCCATTTTTTGATGGGACATACACACGATATTGCGTTGAAGATTCACAATACCCTATAAAAATACCTTTAGCTGATGTAGGTGAAAGCTTAAATCGTCGCGGATCATGTGTGTCAATCAGAACAAAACAGATACACCCCCAAACTTTGAGATGAGAAATTTTAGGGACAATACCATTCATGACTTCGTAAGGCGTTTTCTTATCAGGGAGCAGTGGTAGTCTATTCCGGAGATAGCAAGCTGTGAGGACAGCAGCATCCCAAAAGCGTAGGGGAAGGCCCGAATGATTAAGCATGCACCTGGACATGGTAATCAAAGTACGATTTAGTCTCTCTGATACCCCATTTTGGTGTTGAGTATATGGGGCACTGACTTGCTGAATTATTCCCCCGAATTTGATAGTTTTAAATTCAGAGCCTCCATCAAATCGCATGGCTTTTATTTTCCGACCGGATTGTAATTCCTTTTTGTCTTTGTACCGATAAAAGTTATCAGCTACCTCTTTGGTACTCTTCAATAAGTAAAGCTCACTTTCACGCGAGGCTTCATCAGTAAATGTCACAAAGTAGCTACTTCCGTATATACCAGAAACACGACATTTACCCCAAGTGTCGGAGTGCACGATCTCGAGGATATCAGAAGACTTTAATAATGGCCCACGATTGATTTTTTCTACTCGTTTGCAAGATAAACACACGTTGCAGTTCTTAAGAAAATTTGTGTCTACAGAAAAATCGAGAATTTCGTTGGGCTTTATGTTAGGGAGATCAAGACTTGTAATATCAATACTCTTGAGGAAATGAGCACCAGCGTGAGCATATCGATTATGCATGAGATTGGTGGCAGATGTTTTGGCACCTTGTGACAATAGAGTGTTGGGGGTATTTTTAAGATGGGACTCAAAGTAGGCAGAAGAGTTTTTATTAGAATTGTTAAAAGTATTAAAGCAAAGAAGTCCTCCCCTAGGACTAGCTGTAGCGATGACAACATTCTTATTGGAGAGAACACTAAGACCTCTGCTAGATGAGTGAAGGCGGAAACCATTTGAGAGAAGTTGAACCCCTGATACAAGGTTCTTTGTGCATGATGGCACGAACCAAACGTTATCTATTTTTATCATTCTGCCTTGACTTCCACCTTTGAAATCGAAGACTTCAAATTGAATAGAGCCTGTACCAGATACAGGGATGGAATGACCGGAAGCGGTTAAAACTGACTTGTCGATGGGAGATATTGAAATAAACATAGACCGGTCATGAAAAATATGGTTGCTGGCGCCGGTGTCAAGCACAACACTGTTGTCTTTAGATGAGCTGGATGAAGTTAAAACATGCTCCTCCATAACCCATGCACTACCTTCGACGGCTTCCTCAATTAGGTCGATATCGCTAGTTGATCCGTTTGTTTCCTTCTTACGGCCATATTTTTCTTGAAGTCTCTTGGCTTTGGCAGCTTTTTCAGGATTCTTCGCCGCCCATTTTGTGCCATCAGGGTTCTCCAACCAAAGAAAGCAGGTTTCACGGGTATGTCTTTTTCGTTTACAAAATGCACAGGTTTTGACGTTTGAATCGCTCGCAAGGGACGCAAAAGGAAAGTTTTCGCTGCTTTTCGTAGAAGATTGTGACTCCCGGATAGAGTTAACTGAATCGGCAAATGATATTGAATTGTCATTTCTCAAAACGGTGACTGCTCCCATGTATAGTCCTCCGCAAGATTTGTTAAAATGGGAGAGCAAACGACTTTTCATGTGTATATCAGAAGGAGCTTGGGCCATATCCTCAGATGCAATTCTGGTCTGACGACGTATCAATTCTTCGGCATAGGTATCTACGTCAACCCCATCATCCATACTGAAACTCCAGAAATCTTGAAGCATGTTACAGACGGAGTCTTGGCACCTTGGCTTGTAATATTGCTCAAGAGAAATCCAAATTTCTCTTGCAGATGATTTTCCATGCACGAGGTAAAAATTTTCCTCGGGAATGAGTTGGACAAGCGCAGCACGAAGATTTCCATCTCTTTCATTCGTAGTCTTGAATTGTCCAGTAGAGCTTCCGGCGGAACCAATTTCGGGTTGTTTTTCTAAGTTTTTATTGATGTTCTGATCAAGTCGACAGCCCCAAGATTTTCAAGGACTTGCTCCACTAGGTACTTCCATCGGATGTAAGTGGATTTACTAAGTTTCGGAGCATTGCGAAGACTCTTAAGAATGTCTGCTGTGGACATGATGCTGAATATAGAGGGTCGAAGTAAGGATAGAAGAAACCTTGAAGTTAAATTTGAGGCTCAGATGGTTAGAGCTTTGGTCTCATAATCTATTAGAATAAAGGGACTCTACCTTTTAAGGAAGTAAAGATACAAAGTAAGATAAAGTTAGAACCAAGTAGACCTTGATACTAAAAGTAAAGTATATTATCTAAAAGTAAGTAAAGTACAAAATAGAATAATATTTACACGAGAGTAAAGTAACAGATAAAATAAGCTAGCCCAACGATATCCAAAATTAGCAGCATTGAGTGTAGATGAAAAGAATGTTGACTTTGTTGGTCACTTCGCAAAAGGAATATGGAGGAACATATGACCACGTGATATCCAATTCCAACAACGCGACAGACCTTTGTTGGCCTTACGCTCCTGGTGGAGTCCGACACGAGAGGGGCCGGGTCGGATCAGGTTGGCTACCAATACCTCGTCTCTCTTTAATGACCAGAATCTACAAGACTACTATACATGTGTTGAACATGGCGAGCTTGCCATCTGGGATAACAAAAGAAAGTTTACATGCCCCTAGACTGTGCTCTGCGCCCTTCTCAGCCTCGGCCACCACGCGCCCGAGTCTACTCAACATCTTCAAAGTGGCTTAGTCTCCATCCTGAGACTGCCGCTTAGCTTTCTGTCTGCTCCTCCTCGCCTATTCCCATCATGCCTATGCTTGGCCTGCTGTAAATCCTGCTACTTGTTACGTACTCTGCGAATATCTGCCGGCCTCCTTCCCTAGCAGCTCGTTCAGTGCTGGCGGTCTTCTGCGCCCGCTGGCAGTCCTCTAATTGGATCGTGCCGTCCGGCATTCGACCAAATGTCCTACTGATGTCTCTCTCCCGCATACGCAGAGGATAGTTGCCGTGTCATGGTTCCAGCGGCGATGGTATGCCGCGAAGTCTCCGTGGCCTGTGCGGGCGGCCAGTAGGCGTGCGTAGAGCGCCCTGGGTAAAGCGAGCTCTGGCGGCTTTTTCCGCCTCATCCGTAGTTCCAGGTCTGCGTATCTGGGTGGACAAGATGTTGACCACCAGTCCGCTGTTAATTGTTCCGAGCGTTCGTGTGCTAAACTCTTGATTGAGGCAAGCGTCATCTGTGTTGGGGCGTTCGCTGGGTCTACGTCTTGCTCGAGGGCCTCTTTGGCTAGTTGGTCCGCTACTACATTGCCACGTATCTCTTTATGGCCTGGGATCCATCGGATTTGTACTGGCGTCGAGATCTGTCGAGTCAGGTTCCTAAATCTTTGCACGCGCCATGCTGATGAGGTAGTGATTCCAGACCGGAGGGCTTGTACAGCGTCGAGGTTATCGAGTAGTACGTATATAGCTGATCTGTTAAGGTGTCTGGTGGCAGCTACGATGGCTTGGAGAGCGGCCATGGCTCCGTTTATTTCAGCGTCATATACTTGTGCTCCGCTAAGCGTGCCGGTGTCGCATAACTCGGAGGATTCTGATGTACCGCTAGGATAGGTGATGAAACTCCAGCCGGATTCCGAACTGGGTGAAAGTGATTGTGATCCATCGCTGTAGGCGCACAAAGTGTCTGGCGCAAGGCTGGCCAGCCACTCCATAGTTTCTACCGCTGCCGATTCTTTGTCCTGATGAGGTGGTCTTGTAGGGCTTAGGCCTAGTTTGTGAAGGGGGGGAAAGGGCCTTCTGATTCGGATAGTAATTTGTTGGTATGTTGAATGCGCGAGTCGTGGATATGATCTGCCGCGGGACGGCCTCTGCTTGACATGCGTAGTCCCAGTCTATGCCGCGCATCTTTGGTACTCTCTAAGGCCCTAAGGCGGAGGGGATGGTTATGATCGAGGCGTCGGATTCTGGCGCTGTTTGCAAAACGTTTCTCTTCCAGGATAATACACGAAGGGGGTATGCCTGTTTACCTTCGCAGGGCCACCGTTGGCATGGTTCTCCATGTGGGTAAGGCCACTCGGATGCCCGTCAGGACGGCATTGTCTATTGCGGTGAGGTGCTTTCCGCAGGAATGTTTTGCTTCGCCAATTGCTGTGGCTCGGGTGCGGCCCGGCCACCAAACCTCTGCGCCGTGGAGAACGGTTGGTAGGATTACCGTTCTTACGATTGTTGTCATCGGGCCTGGTGGGGGTCCCAGGGTGCATGACGCGATGCGTCGGAGGTATTGAGATAGTCTAACACCTTTAGACGCCCATTCTGCGGCATAGCGGCGGAAGTTCAGCCTTTTATCTAGGAAGTTGCCCAGCCAGCGGATCTCCTCGTTGGCTGTGATTGTGCGATCGCCTATTCTGATATCGGGTACCGTTGTTTGTCTGGATCGTGGGCAGTGGAAGTATATGGCTTCCGCCTTTGTCGGGTCAAATGTGACAGCGTTTTCGTTAGCCCATCTTAAGACTCTGTCTACCTCCTCTTGCGCTCTCGCCATTGCCACATCAAGAGTGGGTCCAGTCCCTAGTATTGCCAGATTGTCTGCGTATCCGAATCTCCTGTTGTTGCCCGCCACCAGCTCTGCCATGTAGAAGAGGAAGAGAGTCGGTAAGAGGGGTGATCCCTGCGGTAGGCCGCACTCAAGTTGCCTGGGTTCTGTAATACAAGAGTCAAAACGTACTCGTGCTGATCGGCCTCTGAGAAATGATCTTATCCAATTGATGGCGTGTTCCGGCCATCCCATATTCCGCATTCTCTTAAGAAGTGTTTCGTAGAGCACGTGTAATAGTCGAGGCTGAAGTATCTTAGAAGTAGATAAAAATGAGCATCAAATCAAAGAATATAATAAATCTAAAGACCAAAGGACATCTACCCTATCCCTTATGTACATGTTTCCATCTAATATTAAATCCCCTTACATCCGAACGCCTAATCAACCTTAATATAATTTAAATGACAATTCTCATGCTGTTCAAGAGTTACTCCTTCAGAAGTCCTATCCTTGCAACACTAGCGTAAATGAGAATGGGCGCCAAGCCTCTAAGTCTTCTTCTAAACTTTATAATGCCTCAGGCATTCACTATGAACCCAGCACCTGGCTAATATGCCCCCTCCCTAACCTTATGATACCTCAGGCATCAGCCTTACTACACCTCAGGCTTCAGACCTGTAACAGCACGGCGTCGAAGGCGCCTTGCACATCTAGCGTCACTAGTACTGCTTTCTGTCGCATTTTGAGAGTGTGTTCTATGTCGTGCACGACGCACGCGACCAAGTCGTTGGCGGATCGTTTTGGGAGGGCACCAAAGAGCTGCCTGGGAATAGCTTGTCTTTCCAGTGCTGTATGGGCCATTCTCTTGGCTACTAGTCTTTCGAGACCCTTCCCCAGACACGAGAGTAGAGCTATGGGCCTCCATCCTTTTGCGGTGCTCTGGTCTCGACCTGGCTTAGGGAGTAGGATAACTTCTGCTAGCTTGAATATCTCTGGGAAGTGTCTATGTTTGAGAGATCCTTCGTACAGGACTCTGACATTTTGGCCAATTGATGGCCAGGCGGCTCAAAGTAATCTCGTTGTAATTCCGTCGGCGCCAGGTGCTTTATCCTTGCAGGTGGTTACCGTCCATCTTGCCTCCTCTTCCGTGACCTCAGTGTCCCATGGGAGGTGTCCTAGCGGCGGGTGGCCTTCAGGAGGTCCTTCGTCGTTGATGTCGTTTTCGTTCGTAAAGCAGCCTAGCAGCAAATCTCGAAGGAGGTAAGCCCGGCGTTCTTGGTCAGTCTCGAGGTCATTGGCCGTTCTGAATGGTATATTTTTGATCTGCTGCCCTCCTTTGGCTCCTCGGGCGAGCTTGTATAAATCTGCGTCGGATTCGGCTTCGGCGAATTTTATCCGCCAGTATTGTCTCTGCTTTGGCGATGGCTTTTCTGAGCGCCTTCCTGCTCTCGGGATCCCTGTGGGTCTGGAAGTATATTCTTGCTTCGCGGCATTCTGGTGTCCACCATGGCGTACCGCTTCCCGGTCTCGGGGAGCTTCTCCTTCCTGTTGCCTTTATGGCGTCTCCCATTATTCTTACTAAGGTGTCGGCCAATTCGTCAACTCCCTGGGCTGATAGGGGGCTCTGTTGCGCGAGTTCACTGCTCCATCCGGCCACGGTGTTCTTGAAATCTTTGAGTGCTTCGTCCTGGACACGGATTGGTCTTACAGTTCGAATGACAGCTGATGCACGGGCGTTTATCTTTGGCACGTCTCCGACTAAAATGCGATGGTCTGATGTTGTTTCCATCCAGTTTGCTACATCGGCGAGAGCACCTGTGTTTGACCACACGAGGTCCAGAGTATTGCCTTGATCATGTGTGGGCACCCCTGGCTGTGATGCGAGTGACATAGTGTTCTTGCATCCATTCTGCGATGACTCGTCCCTCCCCGTGTAGTCGGTCTGCGAGGGGTTGCCATTCGGGATGGACGGCGTTGAAATCTCCCGCGGCCACGGTGGGTCCGAGTGGTGTCCAGTTCAGTAGGGGGTTTATGTCCATTCCTGGTGCCCTATATATCGAGGCGAAGGTTATGCCTTCGAACGTTACCGCAACGAAATCTGGTGAAGTTCCGCATAGGAATTTTTGCTGGCAGTTTCTGCCCTTGCGAGTGTAGACTAGAGAGCGTGGTCTTGCGGTTTCTTGGACTGTGGTAGCTGGTGTGAATCTATCGAAGCCCGGGTGCGAATTTGTTAGCCATAGGCCATCCTTTTGGGATGCTCATGGCTCTTGTAATAGGAGTACCTCTGTATCTTGTTCCCAAGCCACCAGTAAAATAATGTCTGTGGCGGGGCCTCCTTTGCGCAGGTTTGCACAGAGAAAGGAGACTGTCGACGAGTGCGTTTACGTAGTATTTCTTGTGGAGGGTCTTACTGACATACAGGTGCCGTGGTTGGGGGGGTCATGGCCGTAGCCGCTTCAGCCAGCTTTTCAGCTTCCTTCTTCTGTACCTCTGCGTTTCGGTCTATCTGTCCGTAACATCTGATTACCTGAAGTTGCTCGCGCATCTTCTGGACTATCTGTCCGTTGAGGCGTGATGGACGTACCATAAAGCGTAGTTCGTTGGCTGCGTGGGGTCCATGACAGTTGACGCATTTCATGACGATCGAGGGGCATTTATCGCTTTTGTGCTCTAGAGAGCCGCACTTCCTGCACCTCTCCCCTCTTGAGCAAGTTCGCGTTGGATGGTGACCCCAGCAGCGGTTACACTGGGAGATCCTTGGTTGGCGGTGAAATTCGGATAGCAGGCCGCTTGCCTCGAAAAGGCGGTCGCCTAGTTTTGGTTTGCTGGTTGGGAAGTGTATGATCCAGTCCGTTGCCATGCGGTCTACGTCTCTCGCGAGAGCTCGAGCTGGGATTGGGGTTGTGCCCGTTCTGAGCGCGGCCTCTTCCATCACCATTTCTTTTGTGATAGTGATTGTTATTAGCTGTGCCCTAATTATGTTTCCTGGTTCTCCCAGATCGGGGAGATCTGCGAGAGATTGTAAGTAGTCAGGAACATTGGGGGCGAGAACTGATGTCCACTTAGATGCGGTCTCCAGCTTGGGGTCCTACTCTGTTGACCCTTCGGCAGCGTTTTCTTCCCTGCGTAAACGGTGGACTTCATCTAGAAGGCGGTTTCTGGCTGCTTCGTTGGCAGCTGTCATCGCGAAGCCTGTGTTTACCACCGTTACATGTTCGATGGCCGAGGTGGCAACTCTGTGACGGCGTCCACACCGCCACAATTCGCCAACGACCTAGACCCCAATTTGTGATTAGTAATTTAGTTCAATCGTAGTAGCCGTAGCGCTACGCACAGACCAACTTGAGATTGACTTGTATTTAGTAGACTCAACTCACAGTTCCTAGAGGATTGTACAACCTCGTCCTAATTGAATCATATCCCATACTTTTGCATCCGCCCCTGTGACTTTTCTGCCCCAGATTAGCGGCCGCTACCTGTGCCGTCCGACCACCCGTGACAGTAGGTTGTACCATCACTTCAGGAGAATTGCTCTGCTCTTCAGCGGGCGCTCTTGGAGCTCTCAATCGAATCAACTTCACGCCATTCGAAGTCTGATTTTTATTTATTTTTTTTTTTTTCTCGTATTGATACCTACATCAATTCTGCCCATCAAGCGGGTAGCTCTAGATGTCCGAAGAACTATCACGAGAATCTGGCCATCAAAATATGGCACGTCTAAACGAAGGGGATACTATCACCGACCAACTCGATAATCTCCCGAAAGATGAACTCTGCGCTAAAAAAAAGATTCTTGAGTTAGCAGATAATGTCAGGTACTTATACCAGCATTGGAAAAATCACCCTGAAGAATTCAAGCACAATCACAAACGACGCAACAGGAGACGCGATACCTTATTGTCAATACCCTCTCATGAGATCAAGTGCGAAGATCCTCAAGATCAAATTCATACTAATCTTGCTCTCGATCTGCAGGAGTTCACGGATTGGTTCGTCAATAACAGGGCGGATATCGCTCTACGATTCACATCCGCTACTGAACTATCTGAATCTGTAAACGAGAACCCAGAGCTCTGGTCTAAATTCATCAGATACCTCTCCAACTCCCTACATTATGCTGATTTACATATAACCTCCCAAGAATCAGAAATACAACGCCTATTAGCTTCTAACGAAGACCTGACTGCAGGCGTCCAGGCCCAATTTCCTCCGCACAAGAAGCAACAATATCGTGATGAAATTACAAAACTTAGGAGTCAAATTTCTGACCTAACACGGGAGCGGGACGATCTCAAAAGAGCTCTAACAGAACATTCAACAAGCAAAGATTTTGATAGTGACGATGAGTTTCTTGAAAAAAAAAATGAAAAACAAGTCCGTTTTGCCCCAAGCAGGATTGTCCACGGTCGCCCAGATCACTTGCCACGATCAGGTTATACTTGGAGCGAGTCTAATGATCACAGTTCCGCTAGACCTCCTAACCACACGGACACGTTCAATGGAAAGAATCGGGAAAAGTACGATGAATGGTTGGACAAGCTCCTAGGCCAGATTAAGACCCACGACAACTGGTTCACGACTGAGGACCGAAAGCTCACGTACTTAATGCGTCACCTTACCGGCACCCCGTATGATCTTCTAAAGGACAAATATGACGAACGAACCCGGTCTAACCCTAAGCACAATCGTACCTTATCGGATGCAATCGCTGATCTTGATCGTGCCTTCCGTTCCCGACACATCCGCCGTAACGCAAAAGCAAAGCTAGAGTCGTTACGGATGGGTAGTAATGAAACTTTCGCTGAGTTCTACGCAGTTTTTCAAGCCCAAATTAATAAGCTTGACTATCACGATGATGATAAAATTGACGAGTTGAAATTTCGTCTTAACAGCCGCTTCGCAAGCAAAATCCTGGGTCGTAATGATACGTACGAACAACTAGTTGAATACTGCTACGCTCTTGATTCGGAATTGAAAATGTACGACGCTCGTCGACCGGCTTCTGCATTCTCTAAGGGAAATAACGACCCATTAAATCCAGCTAAATCAAAACCTCGTCTAGATCATGCCACCATAGAGCTAGGTAAATCTATCAAACCCCTCTCAGAACTCTCCCTGGACGAACTCAAAAATTACCGAAACAATCTCCCGCGATCGGCTGTCATTAGGCAACGACTAATTGACGAAAACCGCTGTCATCGGTGTATGCAACAAGGACACACCGGGCTCGACAAAGTATGTCCATTCAATCGCCTTCCCCCGTCCGTGAAATTCAAGACAAATAACGGTGCCTTCCTCAATCAAACCTCTATCTACGAAGAGGGAAAAGACACTGCCTGAGCGATAGTCGCCGCTCAGGCCAATATATCACTGAATCAAAATCATGTAATCTACCGTTAGTCATAGCCTCTGCAGCAGTTGATAGCAATAAAGTATTAGATGGGTCTCATTTAACAGCCCAATGCCAATTAAACAATGAACCTTCCACTTTCACATGCTTGCTTGACTCCGGCGCATCTGCCTATGGTTTCATAAGTCGTTCAGTAGCGCAAACACTCCATCTTCCTCTACTCCCTCTTGCAAAAGCAAAGTCACTTAACCTTGCTGATGGCACTTCGACTCGGCAGAAAATTTCTCATACTACACTTGTACGCGTGTCGTTGGGAAACCACTCCGAACAAGCGAACTGCTATGTGATAGATACACATCTTGACCTAATACTAGGTATGCCTTGGTGGGCGCGGCATAACCCGAAAGTAGACTGGCCCACCAGACATATTACTTTTGACTCTCAATATTGCCGCAAAAATTGTCTTGATGGGACCATTTCTTTTACCGCTAACCTCAACTCATCAGATAAGTCTTGCGCGCCGTCGGAAGACACGACGCTCCCACAATATGATGAAGTATGTGCAATCGATTCCCAGTCATTTGAGCAACTTCTTGAAACGCCAGGTGTTGTGGCTTACGCTCTTGTCCCGGACCCCTATAAAAAACACGAGCCCGTCAATGCCTGTAAAATCTCTACTGATGACTTTGCCAAATTTATGCAGTCCGGCCCGCTGATGTCCATCGACCAAATCCGAGATCAACTACCCGATGAATTCAAAGACTTCGCAGATGTATTTCTTCGCAAAGATGCCAACAACTTACCGCCGCATCGCCCCGGCAAAGACCATGAGATCCGGTTAAAAGACGGCGCGGATCCCCCGTTCAAACGAGGATATGCGATGTCAAGAGACGAACTTGATGCAGTAAAAAAATATATTGATGATAACCTCTCCAAAGGCTTTATACGACCGAGCTCATCGCCTTACGCCGCTCCCGTCTTATTGGCAAAAAAACCTAATGGAGGTCTCCGCATATGCGTAGACTACCGAGCGCTAAACAATATTACCATTAAAAATAGATACCCGATCCCGCTCATTAACAAAACTTTGGATAGGTTAAGCCAAGCAAAATTTTTCACGACGCTGGATGTCATCTCGGCGTTTAACCGTATACGCATCAAACCCGGAGACGAAGAGAAAACTGCCTTCACCACCCGCTACGGGCAATTTGAGTACCTAGTGATGCCCTTTGGACTCTGTAACGCTCCAGGCTCGTTTCAAAGCCTCATTAATGATTCTATTAGAGAATATCTAGATGAATTTGCATCGGCGTACGTAGACGACATCCTAGTATTTAGTGATACCTATGAAAACCATGTGAGCCACGTATGCAAAATACTCCATCGAATGCGTCAAAACGGATTGCAATTGGACATAAAAAAATGCCATTTCATGGCCAAAGAGGTCAAATACTTGGGGCTATTTATTTCAGTTGACGGTATAAGAATGGATGAGTCCAAAGTGAAAACAATCATTGATTGGAAAACTCCTATCTCGGTCAAAGATGTTCGAGCCTTTCTAGGCTTTGCTAACTTTTATCGAAGGTTTATTAAGGGCTTCTCGCAAATTTCTGCTCCTCTTACGAACCTAACAAAGACTAAATTGCAATCTATAACCAAACGTCCATGCCTAAATTGGACCCAGGAATGCCAAATCGCGTTCGAAAAATTGAAAACTGCATTTACAACAGCCCCGGTGCTCTCACACTTCATACATGGCCTCGATATCTGGGTAGAAACAGACGCATCTAATTATGTCGTCGCAGCCACGCTTTCTCAGTCAATCCGTGGAACGCTAAGACCGATTGCTTTCCTTTCCATGAAAATGTCTCCACAAGAATGTAACTATGATATTTACGACAAGGAATTGCTCGCCATTATACGAGCCTTCGAAGCTTGGCGTCCCGAACTTTATTCCACTGAAAACCCGATCAACGTACTTTCTGACCACAAGAACCTTCAGTACTTCATGTCATCTAAACAGCTTAATCGGCGACAAGCACGATGGGCTGAGTTCCTTTCTCAGTTCAATTTCGTCATCACTTATCGACCTGGAGTAGACGGAACTAAGCCAGATAGTCTTACACGCCGCTCACAAGATCTGCCTACGGAAATGCACGACGAAAGAACAAGGCATCAAACCCAAATCGTACTTCAAAACCATAATCTTGCACCAGGCATAAGAATCGCCTCACTCACTAGTCCACGTGCCCCTCGCAAGTTTGATGATACGAAGTCCGAATCTCTATGGTCTACTGACGTAATTGACCATGTTGACATCAATTTGCGAATCTCACAAGCATATTCTCGTGACCCTGTCATCAGGCAACTAATTGAACTCAAAAATAATAACGCCGTTCGCTTGCCACCTCACCTTTCCAAAATGCGTATTTCGCTAGTAGATCTTGAAATAAGAAACAACCGGCTCTACCACCTCGGACGACTTTACATCCCGCCAAATAATGATCTCCGTACCACGATCATCAAGAACCACCACGATATGCCGGCCGCAGGCCATGGTGGTCGCCGCGCAACTTACGCCCTACTTAGTAGAAAGTTTTTCTGGCCCGAAATTTTAAAAGATGTCGAAAACTACGTCAAAGGCTGCCACTCCTGTAAACGCGCAAAACCATTTCACAATAAATATCAAGGTTTTCTTCGGCCCTTGGATCCACCTTTTCATAAATGGAAACATCTATCAGTTGATTTTGCCGAGGACCTACCGCCTTGCAAACACGACGGAAAAACTTATCGCCATATTATGATTGTAGTCGATCGCTGCTCAAAAGGTCGGCGATTCATACCGCTCACTAGTCTCACCGTCAACGAAATCGTCCACGCCTTTCGCCGGTTTGTGGTAGCATATGACGGTTACCCGGACTCTATAGTGTCCGACAGGGGCCCTCAATGGACCTCACATTTTTGGAAACGGTTTCTTGCAAGGATGGGTACTAAGATCAAACTAACCTCATCGTATCACCCTGAGTCGGACGGACAAACCGAAAACGCGGTTCAATTTTTAAAACAATATTTACGCCTGTTCGTCAATTACGATGAGGATGATTGGGTCGATCTATTGCCTGAAGCCCAGCTTGCAGCGCTCAACCATCCCAATGAATCAACGGGCCTTACCCCATTCTTCATTGATCGAGGTCATCACCCCAACTTTAGTGTCAACCCCCCTGATGAATTAGCGCCACAAGACCCCGTTAAATTGCAGCAACAATCTGCAGATCAAATCGTTAATCGAATACAGGCTGTTCAAACTCATCTGCAGCAATCTTTGCTCTGGGCGCAAGCTAAACAAGCCTATTTCGCTAACAAACACCGGCAACAAACTCCATCTTATAAAGTCGGTGACAAAGTATGGCTAGATGCACGAAATCTGAGGACAAATCGTTCTAACAGATTGGGACATAAAAATTTGGGTCCATTCACGATTTCTAGAGTTGTACATGAAGGATCCGCTTACGAGCTCGAACTACCATCGACATTAAAAATACACAATGTCTTTCACCCTTGGCTCCTACACCTGGATGACTCTACACCTTTGTTGGGGCAACGAAATGCCCCACCACCACCGATAAAAATTGCAAGTGATGGAGAAGAATTTGACGAATTCGAGCTTGATCAAATTGTTAATTCACGCATGTTTGGAAGCCAACTCAAATACCAGGCTACATTTGTCGGAGATAATGACTGGAATATAAGGCCCAAATGGCAACCCTGGCATCACTTTAAAAATTCTCCGCTTGCAATCGCAGACTTCCACCACAAGAACCCAGGAAAACCTGGCCCACACAAAACATTTGTCCGCCCGTTGGAATGGCAACCCCCCGATATTATATAAAAAAAAAAAAAAAAAAAGAAACCACCCGTTTCTTTACTTATGGTCCTTGTACCATAATTTCGTTTTTCTTTTCTCCTCTCTTTATAATTATTCCTTTTGAGGGGGGGTAGTGTGACGGCGTCCACACCGCCACAATTCGCCAACGACCTAGACCCCAATTTGTGATTAGTAATTTAGTTCAATCGTAGTAGCCGTAGCGCTACGCACAGACCAACTTGAGATTGACTTGTATTTAGTAGACTCAACTCACAGTTCCTAGAGGATTGTACAACCTCGTCCTAATTGAATCATATCCCATACTTTTGCATCCGCCCCTGTGACT
Organism: Podosphaera xanthii; assembly: GCA_028751805.1. Classification (NCBI taxonomy): domain Eukaryota; kingdom Fungi; phylum Ascomycota; class Leotiomycetes; order Helotiales; family Erysiphaceae; genus Podosphaera; species Podosphaera xanthii. The sequence continues at coordinate 4,323,275 of JAPWIX010000010.1, read as the reverse complement.
TTTCTGCCCCAGATTAGCGGCCGCTACCTGTGCCGTCCGACCACCCGTGACAACTCTGAATTTGGAGGCTAGGCTTAGTTTCACAAAGTGTGGTGATATTGCTTGCCACGGGTGACCTTCCCTGAGTCAAAGGAAGGGTCTTTCGTCTGGCCGGGGTGTAGGGCATTTCTTTGCCTTGGGAGGGGGTTGAGCGCGGGGTAGTTCTGCTGTAGATTGTGGGGCCATCTGTATCCGCCCTGTGTTGTTGGGCTTGCGTCTGGTAACTTTTTTCCAGGGACCTTTTGACTGGGGGAGTCCAGTCGGGGTCTGTGATGCGGTAGCCTTGGATGTGCCAGCTAATGTTGAGGTAGTAGCTGGCGTGTTGGCTGCTGGCAGGGTGGGTGGTTGCATGTTTGTAGGTTTCCGCTGGGCGCGGATTCCGGGGGTTTGAGGCACGGCAGTCACTGTGCACTGCGTCCTGACTGTCTTGGGTCTTTCTGCGGCTGGAGGTAGTCGGCTGGCCGCTGCCAGGCTGTTCGACTGGCCTGACAGGATGTTTGTGAGCTGATCTCTGAGACCAGCAGCCGCGAATTCAGTGGATTTGCGTATTTCTTCATCTTCGATCGCGTCTAGCAGGTTGCAGAACCTGCTGAGGACTAATTTGGCTTGGGCCACGCGGTGGTGAAACTTCTCAGCTTCCGCGTCAATATGTTTTAACATGCTCTCTGCGAATGAGCTTTGCGGTCGTATGGGTTCGAACGCGTCGGTGGGGGTATGTTGAGGTAGTTGTATGGGTTCGTTTGTTGATCGGGCGTCAACCATCACAACATCCGGAGATGTTGTGCTTTCGTGGAGGGAGGGGGATGCTGCTGGGCAGTCTCGCTGGGGAGCTGCGCGGCCATTTCCGTGATCGTAATGATCCCAAACTCGTGGTTGATTTCAATTTTTAATTTGCATGTAAAGAAGGCCTTACAATTTGCATGTACATGTTTTTTGTGCTCTCTTAGATCCACAATCTGTTGATCTGAACAGGAAAAAAAACCACACGTGACGTTATTATCCGAGGAACGAGGATTTCTTACTTACGGAACTTTTAGCGTGAAACTAGTGAACTCTAAAAATGATTGGCTGTGAACCCCTGGAACAAAAAGGCCGGTGGGTCCGCTTAGTAAGCGACCCCTTTCTTCTTCTTCAACATCAATTCGTGCAACGAAAGCTCCTTCTTCAACATCACACAGCACCAAGCGCTTCGACCCACAACCCACAAACATGAGCAAGTTATGTAAACGGTACGAAGTCGAACGTGATCTTTCTGAATTCAACCAGTTCAAAACTGGAAAATTCATGATTGGCTGAAAATCAAGCTCACGTGTTCCTCGGATATATACTTGGAGCTCCGCTCCGCCGAGATTCCATTTTCAGCTCGACCGACTAATCTGTTTCCACCTGAACCACAGGATCCAATCCCTCTCAAACAAGTCCTAGAAGGGGCAGCCTTTGCCGCCCTTTTCTAAGGCGCTCCAACTTGGTTATCCCATGCTGTCTCGAACGATGTTGTTGTTGTTACATTTAGTAGGTCTACGGATAACATGCAGCCACGCACCCTAGGGTTCTCTATTGGGACGCAAGACCTCTCAAAGCGTACGCTATCCTCAGTCGCTAGAACTGACATAATACAATCTTCACGCTGAACACTCATACTAAGGAAGCATTCACCGGCACCACTACAGGGTCACACTTGGTGAGACTTACGCCCCGCTTCTCCCCTCAACCGTGAATACCTGTCCAAGGAGAAAACAAAAAAACCTCAGACTCCTCAGTAAGCTTCATTATCCTGTCCTTTGCAACCGCGCGAGATGTGATCTCACAACGTCCTTGTATCTTGTCGTAGCAGGTGTTCAATTCACAGGACATTCAACTTGGACATGACCCAGATAGTGGACCACAACACTATCTTTTGTTGATTGGGGCCTTGGCGCGCACAAAACTCTCGAAGTTGAAGTATCCCCTCAAATTCTCCTTCCAAAAACTCTGTCCTCTCTCCACATCCTGCTTACTTGTGCTTCCGTCTCTCATAAATTCCCACTAGAGCCGTATCCTTCCTCGATTGTCATAAGCAATAACTCTCCCCAAATTTGTGCCCAGCGACTTTCATCCTCCGTTGGGTATCCATATCATCGAGGGCGTATATTTAGGGATCATAGCAGGGTGAGCGCCGCGTCAATTTCATCAGGGGTGATCCAAAGTAGGAAGATGATAGATAGGTTGTGAAGTTGACAGAAATGCATGTGAGGCTGTAATCAAGTTATGGCCGAGAGAATGCTTGACGTGATGAGAGGGCTCCGACTGGGAATGCTATTGGACCTCTGACCCTGATCGTATGCGACTCCTCTTGGCTATCTCAAATATGCAGCAAACATAATGAGCGTTTACAGCCGGCATCGCCTGAAGGTGAAGAGTTCGACTTTGCCAGCCGCTAATTTGTGATGTAAAAGATACACACGCGAGAGGCAAGGTTGCAGGTATGGTGACCGTCGATGTGAGGGGAGCTTTTCATCGAGCTCTACGAAACAGACTCACACAGCGACTGAGATCGTAAGGATGGCTACAAACAAAGTGAAGAGGGTATACTCGTTTTTCCGAGGCCAAGCTGCAAAGATCCGACTTGACCAGACAGTATCAGATCCATTTAAAATCCTGCGTGGGCTACCTCAGGGTTCTCCGACTTCCACTATTCTATTTCTTCGTTCCCGGGAGCCAGCCGTGCGTCTCTCGCATGGCTGTTTTGATGATGCGGACGATATCTCCATAGTGGAGTCGGGCAAAAATCTCGGACAAAGTGACCAAAAGCTAAGAATAAGACTGAATCAGACTCTAAGATGGGGACAAAAGAATGGCGCCCTTTTTGAAAAAGTAAAAACCTAACTACAGTACTTCCACAACATACAATGGCACTCGATACCCCCTGTACAGATAGAAGACACTAAAGTGCTGCCGAATGGGTTCACTCGATGGCTAGGTATCTTTTTTGATAGAAAGTTGTCCCTCGAAGAACATATCCGCAGAGCTTGCTAGCGCTGCCGTGTCACCGCTGAATATGTCAAACGCCCAAAGAATACTACAAAAGGTGCTCGACCTGCACTGCTCCATCAGGCTTTACAATGAGCGACTTTTGCCACACTCTTCTCTTGTGCAGAGACACGTTACAGTCCAAAAATATCAAGATGGGGACTAAATCAGATCCAAGGGGCCATAAATCGCACAGCGCAAACAGTTCCACTGGTTTGGATAGAAATTCCTATTGCTGTTCTATTACAAGAGACCGGTCGACGTCCAGCTAGCTTGTGGCTAGAAAGAATTAATGACCGCTCAACCGTCAGAACCACCGCCGCTAATCCTAGTCATCACCTACGAAGACGATGGAACTCTAAAAGCTTCCAGTGGATAAGGAGTCGATATGAAATAGAGCGATTGTTCGAAACCCGTAAAATCACCATGGCTTATTTCTGACAGAAGCAAGGGAAAAAGAGTGATTGGCACCGTCGGCCGAGAGAAAGGATTATATGAATATCAAAAGTGGGAAAATTCCCAAAAGTCAACTTTACTTAATCTCTTTGTATACTTTGACGGTTCTATGAATAGGAAAGGAAGTGATGGTGCGTCTTATTGCATTTATCGTGGAGCCATTTCCGAAATCGAGAGTGTGAAGATTTGTTGGAAATTAATAGGAATCAACCATGGTATCCCTAATTTCCGTTATGACCAGCAAGACCGTGATCAGGGATATACTTCCAGCATATGATGTTAGCTTTGATGACATCTGAAACATCAGGAAAAGTTTACTGTATCAGTGGAACTCTAGCCTTCGACGAGAGTTGTTCCCTTGACACCGTGTTATATTCTAAACTATGTGAAACGTGTTCACATCAATTTACACGTTAGTATTGTTGTATAGTATTTGTATGTATAAGTATCTGTATATCTTATAGTGATTACAAGAAAAACAAAAATCAATTAATAAATTATAACTTAACATATAATTTTTCCATATTCGAAGTTCTTTGATATTTGAATTACACCATACCCAACGATATAACTACTGAATCGCCGGGTCTCTGTTCATATATTATTACAGATTATGAGACCAACGCTCTAACCAACTGAGCATATTCTTCTGTACTTCGTCGGAAATTTTATCATTAGTTCGATTCGTTTTCCCTTCACTCTAATAACTATTCCCATATTAGACATACCTTTATTCTAACCTTCTAATCCTTAAACCCTTCGAGACAATGTCGGCATCTCAAATTCTTAAGTCTATGAAGGCAGCTCCTATCCTTGGCCAAAAGACATACGATAGGTGGAGTGCACATTTCCGAGATGTCCTTTCACTTTTCGACCTAGAAGATTACATCATGGAATCGAAAAGTCAACTTGAAGCTCGTGACAGCAAGAAGGCATCAGAAAATGACCTGCTTATTCAAAAACAAGATAAAAATATCCGCGTCGCAATCTCTCAACTTGTCCCGGATATTGCGTTTCACTTAGTTGGTCCTACATATACGGCTAAGGAATGCTGGGACAACCTCCAACAATTTTATCGGCCAGATTCGTCACATGATGTTGACGATCTCTTAGAAGAATTTTGGAGCCTTGCTGTCGAGAACGACGTGGATGTGGATGAGTTTGTTCAAAAACTGGCGACTATCAGGGGCAAGATCAGCTTGATAGATTCAAAAGCGACACCTACAGATTCCAGTATGAAGAAGCGTATCTTAAGTCACTTTATCAAGTGTTGTGGAGGATTCTATATGTCAACCGTGATCTCGCTGAAGGACCAGGCCATTACTTTCCAATCTGCCGTAAGTTCTATTAGGGCATCCCAAGCTGTTTATCGGGACTTACATCCAGGTCAAATGATTGCCCTACTCGAGAAGGAGCGGTATGAGAGCAATTCAACTCCTACACCCAGTCAGACCGTCAAGACCTGTGCTCACTGTAAACGCCGGGGTCATTTACGAGAGGGCTGTTTCATATGGTTGGATACCCCGGACGGTTCGAAATGGGCGGCAAAGAATCCAGAGAAGGCTGCTGAGGCTCGAAGGATGCAGGAAAGAGTGAGCAAGAAAAAGTATAAGAAGGAAGCAAAGGGCTTTCAGGGAAAGCCAGAAGTTAAAAAGGAAACCGATTGTGACCGATCAGGAGTGTGGATTTTGGAGGAGAATGTTCTGATAAGTGAGGGTCCCGTGAATCTTTGTGACGTTGTACTTGACACTGGCGCAACAAACCATATTTTCCGTGACCAAGCGATGTTTGTTTCAATGACTCCAACAAATAAGTCCATTTTTACCGCTTCAGGTGATTCTATTCCCGTTACGGGTATTGGGAGTGTTGAATTTAAAGTGTTTGATTATGTTGATGAATCTTCTAGTAAGGTTGTAAAGGTGGATGATGTTTGGTATGTACCATCTTGTACTAAAAACCTCATCTCTGGAGTCAAGCTTTTCTCTAAGGGTTTTATGATTCAGTCATCAGATAGAGGGCTTAGTGTTTTGTCGGAAAGTGGTATAGTCATTGCCACTGCCAGTCCTAAAGGAGGATTATTCTGTTTTAATACAACTCGTCTTCCATATCTTCCATCTCCAGAAAAACAGTTTAATGCGTATATCTCAGAAGACGTTCAAAAAACAACGACGGAATTGATACATAACCGCCTTGCTCATGCCGGCCATCACCTTCTTAAAGACATCAGTATTGATGAGCTAGAGCTTCCTATTCTCCGGTCAAAAAATATTGACGATTTCCGCATTGATAGGGCGACTCTACACACATGTAATGTCTGCAATTCATGCAAACAAGTTGAGAAAATCAATCGCGGTCCACTCTCGGCTTCATCAGGCATCCTCGACCTAATTCATTCCGACACTTGGGGTAAGTGTCGGGTCCCTGGAATTTTTGGGAGTCTTTATTTTGTTACGTTCATAGATGACCATTCACGGGAAAGCATGCTCTATTTGATGAAGAGCAAGTCGGATGTACCTCATTACTTTAACAAGTACAAGGAACGAAAGGAACTACAATCCGGTCGACCTATTAAGGCTATGCGTTTTGACGGAGGCTCTGAATATAAGACAATTGAGTTTGGAGGCATTGTTAAGCAAGTTAGTGCTCCATATACTCAACACCAAAATGGAGTATCTGAGAGGATGAATCGGACAATCGTGACTATGGCCAGATGCATGCTTGCACATGCTTGTCTCCCCCTCCGCTTTTGGGATGCAGCTGTCTTAACAGCTTGTTATTTGCGCAATAGGCTTCCAATTCTGCATGAAAGGTTAACGCCGTTTGAGATAATGAACGGTTATTCACCAAAGCTTTCTCACCTCAGGGTCTGGGGTTGTGTTTGCTATGCCCTTATTGACGAAAAAGATCCCCAAAGATATAAGCTGAAACCGACCTCAAATCGTGGCATTTTTATCGGATACTGCGAGTCTAATACACAGTATCTCGTGTATATTCCATCAAAGCCGGGGATCAATAAGGTTATCACCTCTGCGAATGTCCGTTTTCTGGAGGGAATTTTTTGGGATTGGGATGAGCCACAAGATGAGGAGTTCTCAAGAAGCAATTTGTTTTGGCCTGGGGAGGATATGACTAACTCAGATCAAGAATCAGATGAGCACTCTGATTCAGAGCCGCTTCCTGCCCCACAAGAAAATAGGCCAATAACTTCGCCCATGGTGTCTGAGTTTACAGCTTCAGGTAGCGAGGAAATTATTGCAGGCCCTCGCAACGTTGTGCAGTCACCTGATGTACCGTTAGATTCAGATTCAGAGCCAATAATACAAGTTAGTCCCAGGAGAAGCAGCCGAATCCGGAAGCCTATCGAGCCGCGATCTGCGTGGCAACCGAGGCCTCGTGCCCTACAAGTTGGAGATATATTGATTCCTCAATCTTACACGGAGGCTATTAATGGAAAAAATGGAGAAAAATGGAAGGCTGCAATTGAGGAGGAGCTAGATTCCTTGCGAAATAAGAAAGTTTTCACACTTATTACTCATGTACCTCATGGGAGAAAGCCTGTGGGCTCACGCTGGATTTTTTCGCTCAAATCGGATGGGAGATTCAAGGCAAGATTTGTGGCTAAAGGGTTCAGTCAGATTTATGGAGTCGACTATAACGAGACCTATTCCCCTACTCTTCGTGCAGACTCTTTGCGGATTTTACTTGCTGTTGCCACTTTTCGCGACTGGGACGTGCATCAAATTGACGTTAAAACGGCATACTTGGAAGGTGATCTGGATGAGGTTGTCTACATGAGGACACCCGAGGAGATTTTTGGAACTAAATACGTTAGGGTTGATAAGGCCTTGTACGGATTGAAACAGTCTGGACGAGCATGGTATAAGAAACTCGACGAAAAACTCCACCTTCTCGGTTTTAATAAGTCGGAGTGCGATCATTGCATATATATTCATCCCGAACGACAGATTGTGGTCGGAGCATACATCGATGATCTAGTTATCTGTGGCAAAGTGACGCAGCAAGTTCTTGAGATAAAAGACCGGCTCGCTAAAATTTTTCCTATCAAGGATTTGGGATTAGTCGATACTATCATTGGCTGGAAAATTACACGTGATAGATCCACAAGAACTTTGAAAATATCGCAGTCTCATTATTTAGAAGATAAGATTAAATCTTTCGGATTGGAAGGTTCTAAGCCATATACTTCACCTCTTGATGGCTACGACGGTATTTTACCCCCACAGGGAAATGAACCTCTCGCCGATGAATCAGCTTACATGAGCGCTGTTGGTGGCCTGGGTTATGCTTCGAACGGAACTAGACCAGATATTTCCTTCGCCACATCCCAATTAGGAAGTTTCAATTCTTCACCTGTCAATCGACACTGGAAAAGTGTGTGTCGTGTTTTAAGGTACCTCAAAGGAACTAAAAATTATTGTATTTGTTATTCTTTTGGCCCGCCATCAGTTTCACTTTCTCAAGAATCAAAAGCTGTTCTTTATTCCGATTCCGATTTCGCAGCTGATATAACTACCAGACGTTCCGTTAGTGGATATGTGCTAGTGATTGGTGGTGGTCCTGTATGCTGGCAATCGAGGCGACAAAAATCAATTTCAACATCTACAGCAGAAGCAGAGTATGTGGCCCTATTTGAAGCAACGAAGCAGGCTGTCTGGGTCACAGAATTCCTACGAGAACTTCACTCTGCTGATTCACTTATTGGTGATTGTGGTATGACAATTCTTTCGGACAACCAGAGTGCAATTTCTATTGCTAACGGTGCTAACTCGCCTAAGACCAAGCATATTGATGTTGCTTATCACTATGTCAGAAAAAGTGTCCAAGATGGAAAGATAAATCTTAAATATATACCCACCAATAAGATGTTGGCAGATATACTAACCAAGCCATTACCACAATCCAAGGCGAGACCGATCTGTCGCGAGATTTTTAAGCTCGAGTTGGCTGAGTAACAAGATCTTGCTGCTCAGGAGGAGTGTTGGAAATTAATAGGAATCAACCATGGTATCCCTAATTTCCGTTATGACCAGCAAGACCGTGATCAGGGATATACTTCCAGCATATGATGTTAGCTTTGATGACATCTGAAACATCAGGAAAAGTTTACTGTATCAGTGGAACTCTAGCCTTCGACGAGAGTTGTTCCCTTGACACCGTGTTATATTCTAAACTATGTGAAACGTGTTCACATCAATTTACACGTTAGTATTGTTGTATAGTATTTGTATGTATAAGTATCTGTATATCTTATAGTGATTACAAGAAAAACAAAAATCAATTAATAAATTATAACTTAACATATAATTTTTCCATATTCGAAGTTCTTTGATATTTGAATTACACCATACCCAACGATATAACTACTGAATCGCCGGGTCTCTGTTCATATATTATTACAAGATTCTTCTCGACGAGACAGCAGGAGTATTCGATGTGGAAATCATTTGTGCTCTGAAAGAGCTAAGAGCAGCTACCATAAGTATCATGGCTAAACACGGGACGAGTATAACAATATTTTTAGATAACAAAGAGGCGGCCGATTGTCTGCAGACCAGGAGCCTCACCTGTTTTAATCTTAGTTTTTCAACAAATGGTGTCGATATGCTTCTTCGATCGATCGCATTAATGCTCTGTTTATTGGTCGGATCGATCGGGATGACACAACTCTGGTTATTAACAACTGGAGTGGAGACAACTACTAACGTAAGCTAAGGCACGGTCAAACAAGACATGTCGATAGAGTAGCTGTTTGTCGTACACAGAAAACAAGCATCAAGCATTTATACAAATTCTGATCCTGCTCAACAAGTACTCTCATCTTGTTCGGTATACATACTCTGAGTCCCATAAGTTCCAATCCGGTGATCTCGGCTCTCTCGTATCTAACTACAGTGCTTATATCATAACATTACCCCTTCTGGCTCCATCCAGATTGCTAAATTTGAAACTTTACGGAAAAGCTGGCCTAATAGGGAACAATTCATTGTTGCGGGGGGTAGCACTATATATGTGCGCTGAATTCCGGGACACACAGGAAGTAAAAGAAGTAAGCGCGCAGACGTTCTAGCTAAGGCTGCGAGCAATGAAAATGCAGTGCGCATCAAGGCATCGATCTCCAAAGCTAGGCTACTATTAAACAAGAGATGTTAAGCCAATATCACGCATTTCTGGCTTGATAATGCCCTAGAGTGATACAGGGCACTAAATACTTGTATGGCCGGCAAAATCCCTGAAGAATTACGTATTCTATTGCGGAAAAATTTAGGATTACTTCTGACAGCCCATACGTCATATGGTGACTTTGTAGCCTACCAACAACGGCTGAAGTACGAGGGTGCTATTCCGCTCTGCGTGTGCGGAGAAGAAACGACGCCGGAGCACCCCTTCTATTGCCGAGGAATTGAACGCATAAGGATATCTAAATCTCGAAGATTTCGAAACAAGATGGAGTTGTTCATTGGACGTTGGGCATTTTGTCGGGGGCGAAAGCCTTCGAAAACTGGTGCATTAAAGTGTATTCATTGGATAGGTTCAAGTAGAGTGAGAGTGAGTTCAGGATGGTTGCGGAGATGGATCTCAGAGTTCTTTCGGGAAAGTAAACTAAATTTGATATTCATTTTTTTTAAAAAAAAGAGCTATGTAAGACGTAGCACATGTATAACGTCCGAGAAATCAGAGCTCGATCATCAGCTATTCAGAAGAGAATACCGAATAGCTTGTGTAGATTAATTGAGAAAGTCAGTAGACGAGAAAAATGTCTGGTAGCATTAGGCTACACAGGCACGCCCAGCGCCCCTCAAAAGACCCTGAAGCTGGGCTTAATCTACGAGCCTACCTGGCGTTAAATATTGCCATACACACAGAGAGAGAGAGAAGCCGTGCTTAGTCTCATAAAGCGAGCAGGCTGGCGAAGTCGAACTCTTCATCTATACGCGGTGCCGACTGCTAATGCCCAGTATGCTCGGATATCCGGAGTAGCTAAGAAAAGTCGCAGTCCTTTTCTTGAGGATCTCTATTCATCTACGCGGGTCTCGGTTGGCTCCGTCTCATCATCATTCCTGGCATTTTTTCTTCCAAGATCCCCCGCGACTGACCTAGAGAGGTAAAGTGAAGGGCTCTAGTGATCACAATTACTCAAGTGGTGGAAACATCACCCGTAGTCGGCTGTTGACACAAGTGGTTAGGTGCTGGTTTGGCCTTCTAGAGATGGTGGTTTCAATTCCGACATGGCTTATTGTGGATATAACTGCGGCTGCTCGTCAAAAATGAGTACGGGAGGAAGGGCAAAGATCTTCCTCAAGAGGTCTTCCTCTCACGGATTCTCATTAGGGTTTCCCTCGGCTCGCGGCCTTTGGGTCATGGCAATTACGCTCCTATCCATCCGATCCAATGTGACGAGCTGGCTCAAACGAAGGGCTGGGGAAAATCGGGCACCGGATGGGCGCTGTCGGAGCTGGAAGGATCATGTATTCTAGATATCTTTCGTACGTCTTATGTTTCATGGAACAGTGGTCTGGCCCGCATCAGACGGTAAAAAGTACACCCACTCACACCCCCTCCCCTAGAAACTGAATACATTAGGCCTATCTTAGTTTGGTCACGAAATGCTACCCTTTATACATTGGCGTGCGGTAGGTAATCTATCAGCTATGCATTGGTTAAAAGTGGTGTATTGTAGCTTTAGGAGACCACTTTTGATTCATTCTCTGACAGTTGCCACTCATCAGAAAGTGATGATTACGAGCTAAGATATTCTCGGAGCTTGCGTCGTCACGACAGCAGTTTTATCAGTTTCAGTGGAAATAGGTGTTTTTCGTACCAGTTGAAATCCGAACGGACTATCGTGGGGAGTACTGTGATAAAAGAGAAATACTAATGCGAAACGAATTCATTTATTACCAACTAACCTTTCGAACTTCTCATCTCGATGTGTTAGATGCATGTATTCTCTCTTCTCCGTAAAGTCGAACAAGAGTAGAACACACAATTCCAATGTCTCAGAGTTGATTCAGATGTTGTGGTCCGCAGGCTGATTTGGTGGTCATCATTAAAATCATGATCACTCTAGTGACAAGAGTGACAATACTATCTGCCTTGCGACATCAACCCTAACTAGAGGAATTAGGGGAGGCCAAGATGTGACCCAAGTCGGATGGCGCGGTGGTATACCCTCTGGACCGTTCTCCCAAGCAGAATCTAGTTAGCTTCGACACGTACCCCGCTGAAGACAATAGAAGGCTAGTTTAGTTCCGGCAGGGCCCTTCATGCCACATCTCTCGGGGTGATTATGTATTCATGAGATGATGAATGCATACTAACATAACCATGAGGTTCTCTCGCCATCCACCTACAAAGCCTGTTTACGGAAGAAGGTACAAGCCGTAAAGCACTATCCTCGTAGTGGTATCTGCGCATGAAATCTGAGTATGAGTGTTCCAAACGTCAAACTATGTGTAATGTCATTCTGCGGAATATACATGTCTTCCGTAATAACTCGCGTCATAGCCCCAGGTCGTAGACAAAAGATTGACTTGAATACACCCCCCCAATGTGACGTAGAACGAGCGGCTTAACTGTCAGTTGAGAACTCTCAAGTCCATGCAGACTCGCTGATAAACTATACACAGAAACCTAAATTCTGAGAGCATAAGAGGTGTGCCTCGTGGCGTCAGATCCCCTTTGTTATCACATATCCCATACCACGGACCATTCCTTACGGGACTGATCGCAAGCAACTAAATATTGTTATAAGAATATCACGTGGGTATAGCCTTGACATCTTGGCACAAATGTATAAATTATAATCACAACTTGTATGTAAACAACAACAAGTACAGGGAAAACCTTTATCACACACAATCTACCCCAATTAAAGACAATGGCCTCGCAGTTCTCAAACGGGACTGCCCAGCGCCCCACCCACAACCTCACGAAAACACGGCATCGCCAGATGTCGGAATGGTTGATATCCGACCCGCCAGCACCATCGCAACAAACCCTCCTACACAACCACAGAAAGGCTCTCTCGAGCAGAGCATGACAGACTACATCGACGCGGAAATTTTGAAATTCCAAAAACGCGTCGAACAGGCAAAACTCATCTTGAGTACGTTCTGCAGACTGCTGGACGCGATAGAGGACAAAGAGCTACGAAGCTCAACCGAAGCCGCAACTGCCAGCCTTAGGGATAGGATTGCAAACATCCTATCGGGCAAGGCAAGTAACACCCAGCCTGACAACCAGCCATACCTCATTACCAGGACCAGAGCCAAGCAAGGCCCTACGCCAGCTGCCCAACCCCCTGTACAGCACAAAAGGCCTGCAGCAAATGCGGTAGATACTACAAAGCCCCCCCAGGCTGCGGATACTTCTCGTGGCGCCAAACTAGGAGCCGTGCTACCGACAATAAGAGCTGAGCCAACAGAAGGCTCGTGGACAGCGGTTGTCCGCAAGAACAATAAGCAGACAAAGCAAGTCCCTAAACCTGCAAAAACGACTATTCCCTCGCTCAACCCACTTCGGGGGTCGGCAAGGGTACACCTACCCCCGTCGACCCGCCCCGACGAGAGGCTTTTCCTCCGACTCAAAGAAGACCATCCGTGGCAAAAAATGTCGCCATACTTCGTAAAGATGAGCCTAGCAGCGAAACTCCGGGTCGCCAGCTCAGCAATTCAACAAGTCACGATTGTTAACTCGGGATTTGCCGTCACTGCCACAAACGAGGCAGCCAGAAACCTTCTCCTCGACGAGGCGTATTGCCTAGGGAGCAAGGAAAGCGATTCTGAGAATAACAATCTCATCCTGCAGGACCTCAAGCTGGAAGCGGCATCCAAATGTGTTGGTACAACGGGTGTCACTTAGTTTAAGGCCTTAAATGCTAAAACAAGTGATCTATATCCTTCTTTTTCCAAAGCTACAAATCTAGTGTTTATGTACTATAATTTAAGCGAGATTACAACTAGCTTATGATGTCATATACCGACACAGGCAACTCTTTCTTGAGAGAAAATATTAGATCCTTCAATCAGGATAACATGGCTATCGTGTCCAATATATCATACAACTCAGTAGTCATTGGTCAAGCTTATTGATCGTATTTCCCAAGGTCATCTCGCTGAACCCATCCTTCGACTTTGATCCTTAACTTGTTGGTACTTATGAGTGATTGTAATGAATTATTAGCATTCAACTTGGTCATAGAGTCGGCAGGGTTGCTATTTCCTTCGATCCATCGGATCTCTGAGATTTCCCGGCGTTCATATGATTGACGTATCGCCATTATATCAATCATAAGTCTCTTTTCTTTTGTAGTGCCAAGTTTTACCAAACACTCATAAAGGGAAAACGAATCTGTACAAATGATTACTGGTACAGGCGCGATCTCAAGTTGCTCGGTAATCATTTGAAGAGTTGTCGTAAGTGATATTCCCATGTCAATACCAGCCACCATTCCGTATAGCTCTGAAGCCAAAACAACACGAGTGATTCTCTTGCATTTATTTGAGCTCCAATGCACAATATTCCCCGTTATCTCGAAGTCTCCCTCTCCAATCTTCTCATTTGCCAAAACAATTACATATCCAATTTGAGAGCTCAGATCGGAATTGTTAGCGAATGAGCCGTCAACAAAAATAAACATTTTTAAATTACCCAAATCTGGTGGAATGTAGCGAAGTCCACGATTTAGGTTTTTGATTTGCCATGCTAAACGTTTGTTAAGGGCTTTTACTTCTATCTTTCCGGGATCTTGGTACTGTGCTGCAACAGAGCAATCAAAAATAGCTTCTGGTTGACATGTGCTTGCGATATAAGCTGCACGAGCCCGTTGCTCAATATATTTCTGCCTGTATTCTTTTGCTGTGTCATCAATCAGGAATAGTTGCTTGCCTTGGCCTTTTTGTTTGAGGTTGATTTCATATCTTTCACCAACTTCTATTTTGCAACCATTAAATAAAAGTGGTGATTCCACGGCGAGTGATTCAATTAGTTTAGCGATCAGCTTTGCCTTACCGAGCTCGAAGTTTTCTTTTTCTATAAATCGGCTGTCTCCGAGGATAAGAGAATCATCCGTTTGTAATCCTACTATCCCGAATGGACCCTCTTTATTTTTAGTTACTAGGAGACATGGGTCGTAAGTCGATGTTTGCATTTCAAGGTTCTGAAGGTGATGGTTGTGGTAAGTTTTGAACCAGTGTGTTCCTGATTCTGGAATTCCGTAGAGAGGTCGGATAATTTTTAGGATTTTGTTCCGTGGAAAATAATCACCCATTTCCCGTGGTGGTGAAGCATAAATAGGACGTGCCAATTTTGACTTAGATTGCACATATGCTTGGGTTATATCTCTTGAAAATAGTCGAATACCACGAATTGCTAGTGAAGGGGCAATGGCCAATATTGGACGTTGGCTAACTCGTTGTATCGTCGGAGATTGAGTTAGTACGGTCTTCTTTCCTTGATCGTTAAATGCCTGAATGACCAGTCGCGACTTCTCATACGGGGTCGCTGTTCCCTTACCCTTAACCTCATCAACCATTCTTGAACCGAAAATCCGTGTATCACCAATTTCCTTCGCCTTTCGATGCACAAATTCAAACACACCCCTTTCCAGTAAACTATCCATCTCTTTCTTTCGTGATAACTCAAACGGAGTCCCAGATGTTGTGATAATGCCTTTTGCACGTAGTTCTAAAGTTATTTTGCGATCTCTTTTCTCCTTTTCGCTAAAAAACGTATAAAATTTAGGAAACTGCATGTGGTCATCCAAATTAAAGGATGAAGTGTGAAACATATCTAATAGATGCTCATGAGAAGTATTTTCAACATCTACTTTGTGATGATCGAGTCTTGCACTCCGTCGAGGTTGTGGGGGACTGGCATTAAAATCAGGCACGCTTTCTATTATTTGTGGTTGTTCATCTATTGCTGTCGGAATACTGTTAATTAGTTCTTTATTAGATCCACTCGGTTCCCCTCGATGAAAAGGCTTCACGACTGTACTTCGGAAATTTGTTGGACGTCCAATTAGTTCGACTTGGCAAGTTTGACCGTCCATCCCTATTAGTCGGCATGGTTTACTCCACCCACGTCCCTCTCTGAACATAATAACTTCCGAATTTAGTGGAAGATCTGAAAGATGATCGGTAAGAGGACCATTTCGCATGCTCAAGGCGTCGGCTACCTTGCGTGCAGCATGACATTTTCTCACGTCTACCATGGCTTTCTTAACCGCATTTGCACGAGATACTATTGAAGCAGCAGGTGCATCATCTTGGCTTATTCGTGGATAAGTTCCAAAAACAAGAAGAGGTTGGACAAGTCCATTAGGACCAGCTGTATCATTAATAGCCTTTAAAGCCATCTGGAGTTTCATTCTCTTTGGTAGATCGGGGACTTCTTCATTGATGATGTTATAAGCACGCCTGAGAGGTATGTGATATCTTTCAACTCGTCCGATTGATTGATGGGCCCCGACTGGTTTCATCACGGTGTTAATATTCATGACCTTTGCGTTGTCATGGAACTCCTGGGAATTGAAATTTGTTCTGGGGTCATGTGTAATGTATGCCGGAGGGCCTATGTAAGTGTCACACCAAGCTTCCCTAATGGTATCCCATGTATGTCAGGCTGTCATATTTTCCAAAAATTTGGCATTTTGGAAATTAGTGGCTTCATCGACAATATGAATGACCGGTTTACCATCGAGGTGGAATACATCAACGAAAATAGTGTGGTTAAAATCGGTGTCATCTTTCAATGTGAACTTGAACCGTCCGGGGCTTTTACTATGAGTTTGATACATTTCGCAGTACTTAGTTAGCCGAGCTATTTCCTCAAAGTTGATCATATGTCCAGCGCGTACGAGCACTTTTCGTAGTCTCTCTGCTGATGGGTGACCAAATCGACGATGCAAGCGTCTTAGCTCTACTTCAGTAAGGTGGCATGGGGTAGGGTTACCTTTGACGGGATTTTGATTTGTGTAAGTCAGGGCCTTAACCTTATTAAGAAGCATCCAAGGATGGCCATGAGCTCTAACTATAGGAGTGCGCTTGGCTTTCTGAATTACAACATTTTCTAGATTATTAAATTGAGCTTGCTGATTGTCCAAGTCTTTGAGCAATAGTAAGAAAGGTGTGTCTGCCGGGACCACATGAAATGTAATTTTTCCTATTGGTGTCGCTACGTCTGTGGTCCCGAGAGAAGTCGCTTCGCCAATTCCGAATTTTACTTTTATTTCTCCGACCCTTGACGTGTCAAGTGTAACATCTTGAATCTTTTTCAGTGCTAGAAATTGGTCTTTACCGGCTGTAGATAAATTTGCGGCGCCAGTATCAATCATGATACCCATGAAAATTCCGGATGAGTATCAACTAGATGAAAAAACGTCTGTGGCTACCGGATCGGATTTTTGGTTAATATTATACATCGAAGAGAACACATGAAAAATAGTTTGTCGCTCAAGTTCTTCGACGGTTTCGTTACCGTTAACTTCACCAAAGTTCTCTGTTAAATATAAATCGGAGACGTAATTTTCATTGTTAGTTTCATCTTGAATTTCAAGTTGCATATCATTGATGAACTGTTCGTAATCCTTGGAGGTGTCCGGATCTAAACCTTCGTACTCTATAACATACTGATGAAATTTCTCATTGTCCCATTTTTGATTCTTGAATTTATTAAATGAATGTTTTCGCTCCTCTTCAGAGTGATTCGTACTCCAGCATCCGCTTTTCTTGCAGATGAAACATTTCTTTTGCGACAATGTTTTGGTAGGGTATTTTTGCGGGCTACCAGAGCGGGTACTTTTACCTTGGTATTTGCGATCTGAATAGAAGTTTTCAGACTTATCAGCTTCATCAGATGTAGCTGTGTTGGTCGGAGAGCTAGACTTATGCGTTTGTATCGCAAGGCAATTTCGAAGATCTTCAGACGCCCCTTGAAATGTACCAGACCTTTTAAACAAAGCCATACTACATTCGGGTACGTTAAGGCATGCCCTGTAAAATTTATCCCTAATAATTTTGTCGGATTGCAGTTCATGGCGAAGTATAGCTTGATCATGGACTAATTGTTTTCTCATAATGTCAAACACTTCCAACAGTGGTTTCTCGGGATACTTCTTTTGAAAATCTTCAAGTTTGATATTTTCCCATTCGGTAGTTTTCCGTTCTTGTCGTTGCTCTGTCTCAAATTCCGCCTTCATTTTATTAACAACATCTAAAAATCCGAGATTTTTACCAGCAACGTTAGTGAAGTAGTATGTTCGAGCTTCATCTTTAAGCATTGTACTAAACGCCGCTGGGTATTCAGTCTCTTTCACACCTGCGGTAAAACAATTGGCGTAGAAAATGAGTAGTTTTATGTCCAGAACATCTTCAGCACCGCCATACTTATCTTCTTTGAGGTAAATCTTGCTTAGGTTTTGCAAACTACGTCCGAAATCTGAAAATTGAGAAGTATTTAGACTACCCGAAGCTTGTTGTTTGTTCGTCAGTAATCGTTCAAATTGACCTATAACATCTTGTCCTGAAATACTGGATGGCTCAGGCATCGGATCTGGTTTCTGCCGTAAAATGGGGTTCTTCCAAGAGTTAAAATTTTTTGAGGTGTTGGCGATTTTTATTAACTCTGCTTCTGGCCATTCTGTAGGCTTTTCTTCATCAAGTAACATAGTTAAGTCAACAGATATCACTTCTGTCATTGAAACATAAACACCATTATTCCTTAAGAAACTTCGTAATTCACCTCGTTTATTTTGAGGCAATTTCTTAAAGTCGCTGGTTTTCCATCTGGCAAAATCTGCCCGAAAATCCTCCCAAAGAAGCTCATCCCGATGTTCCATTCTTTGATAATGCTTTATTTGTTCGTCAATCCATGATGGAATTTGATCTGTCAGAGGTATTTCAGGAGTGTCTTCGTTGATTATGCGAGAGATACCGGCATTTTCTGAAGTTGTGCTTTGCAATTTGGTATTCTTTGGAGAGTCCATAATTGTTTTTTTTTTTGATGCGTGATAGAACGCAGAATTGACTGTACGTCTGAGCAGAAGGCTGGATATGCGCTGTTCGGCTCTGATGGGCAGTATCAATCAACTCCTTAATATAGCACAGTAAACTTGAAGTTTGGTCAACTCTGGCAACTGAAGGACCACACAGGCATCGTCGAATTTATGAGAATCTGTGTTGTGCCTAGGAGCATAGTAGACATGGCAAGGCTGCATAAGCAGCAGATGAGGTGACACCACCAAGGCTAGGATGAAGTGGTGGGACTAGTTAGGCAAGGTGTGGGTCCCACGAGTCTAGATGTTTGCATTGTTTGCTCTGTTAGCGCACGGATGATTCTGGCAGTATAAGTAGGCCTAGATTCGCCACTTTGTAACATATCATCTTCATCATCTTTATATTACACAATATCAAGTACCTCTACTTCACGCATTTGTTTCCCATAAATCAATCTTAGCTGCCTTCACACAAGTATGTTCCCAATCATATTCCTGGTAAAACAATCTGTCTCTTTGATAACCTTGCTGTTCTGCGGTCGATTCAAGTACGGTCCCTACTAACAAATTTCTTCCGTATGATCAACCACTGATCAGTGTTGGTACAACAGGTGTCACTTAGTTTAAGGCCTTAAATGCTAAAACAAGTGATCTATATCCTTCTTCTTTTTCTAAAGCTACAAATCTAGTGCTTATGTACTATAATTTAAGCGAGATTACAGCTAGCTTATGATGTCACATACCGACAAAATGGACATCGGTTCTCGCTCCAAATGTCCCGGACCACCTGCAAACTTACAAATTCCCACAACTGTCGAGTCTGGCACAACAATCAGTCTTCAGCAAATATCAGTACCAGTTACTAGAGAAATGGTCATAAAAGAAGCCACTCTCAAAACTGGCATGGTACCAATCTCAGCGCGACCCCTCGCATCTAGCACAGATTGACCGGCAACCGACTGGGTAATCAACTTCCCAACCGGCACCCCTAAGCTTGGAGAGCAACTCTTTGAGGAAAGTGGGCGTCTTACAGAGTTCCACCGCCGGCTACGAATAGCCCAATGTAATCGCTGCTGGGGGTATCTCCCAACCAAAACCTGCTCCAGAGCATTGCAATGTATCAGATGTGGCTCTCTAGGGCACCAAGCAGAAACATGCAAGCAAGTAATCCCCCGCTGCATCAATTGCCATGGCCCGCATAGAGCTGATGACCCCTGCTGTATGGCACCCCCAGTACGTGTAAAAGGAAAGACAGTGCAGCGGACCCAGGATCAGCTTACTGTCATCCGCCAAAGAGAGCAGAAGGATAGAACCGCAAAAATCCGAGAAGCAGAAGCTAAGCAGAAGGCTGCCGAGGCGACTGCAGACAACAACACCCAGTCCCCCTCTCAATGCCCGTAAGGGACCACAACCTTCCTGGGACAACTGTTCGGCCAACAATCACGTTTCTCTGTGCAAACCTCGGCAAGGGAGGCCCCGCGAATGACATCATCTTGCAAGCCGCCTGGGACGCAGGCACAGACGTTCTACTCATTCAAGAACCCTGGGCCTCGAAACGCAACGACAACTGGTTTATGAAGTCACATCCTGGTTTCGACAGATACTCACCAAGCACCGAGGGAGCAGATACGCCTAGGCCAAGATCTTTAATATACGCTAAAAAGGGAAGGAAGACAAGACAGCTTTTCACATGCGGCACATTGTCAGACATCGCAGCAGCGGTGATAGACGGTGTGAGTTTTGTCTCTATATACCGGGCCCCAGGGGTAGCCCTCCCACCTCTTCTATCATGGAACCCCACCGGACCGACAGTAATCGGCGGCGACTTCAATTCAGTGCATCCAGAGTGGCAACCAACAGCAGGACACTCGCACGGAGAAGGCCATATCCTTATTGAATGGATGCTTGAGCACGGCATAGCCTTGGCTTCGAGCCCAGGCGTCCCAACGCACACAAGAGGTAATACCCTCGACCTAATTTGGTCTATTGTCGGGGCTATTGCCGACGTCGCACCAGAGCTCGATTCTACTTCAAACCACATGACACTCGCAGGCGACGTCCCACGGCCAAACGCTGGCGGATCGGCAACTATCAGACTCAACAGCCCCATACGGGTAGGTGATGATTCTCTAGAGGACTTTGCCAAAGTAGTAGGAGAATGGAGTAGAAACATAGGAAGACAAGAGTTAAGGACGGCAATCGACGTGGAAAATCTTGCCAACGACCTGGTGGAAACCCTCAGCGACGCAATAAAAGCAACCAGCAGGCGAGGCTCCCCTCAGCTTGGGCAATCGGCACCATGGTGGATAGACGAGTGCCGGGAGGCTAAGAGCTCATACAGAACAATTGGGGACGATGCCAGCAAAAAAGCATTTTGACAAGCAGTCAAGATCGCCAAACGCCAGTACTGGCGCCGAAAGTTCTCTGAAGCTAAGACAGACAGTGATATTTACCGAATGGCTCAATGAGCGAAACCGCAGCAGCAAGGAAAAACTGCCGCTCTCAGAACCATAAACGGTTTCGAATCTGACCCCCGCCGCCGCGCTACTCTACTCCGCGACATGCTACTCGCCAGGTTCACGAGCGAAAATGACACCGAAGCCATTACGGACCCCACAGACACTGAACCCGGAACTGATCATCTACCTTGGACAATAGAGGTGACAGAAGAGGAAGCCAAATGGGTAGCCACATCGTGCCAAGACAAGGCCCCAGGCGCTGACAACATCACCGTCCGGCTGCTACGTGCAGCATGGTCAGCGATAGGACAGGCAGTACGAGCCCTTTACGAAGGATCCCTACGCTACAAGCACTTCCCGACTACTTTCAAACTAGCTGAGGTCATCCCAATCCCCAAACCAGGCCGCGACCTCAGCACAGCAAAAGGATGGCGACCTATCGCACTTCTCTCGTGCCTTGGTAAAGGACTCGAGCGCCTGGTCGCCAAACGCATAGCACACACGGCACTCAGCAGCCAGAAGGTAGCTCAGCAACTAATTGGAGCACTGCCCGGCCGGTCAGCCAACGACTTGGTCGCATGCCTTATCCACGACGTGGAACATACACTGAGCTTACGACATAAAGCTGTACTGGTAACACTGGATGTCCAAGGAGCTTTTGACGCGACTCTTCACAGACGACTCCTGCGAAGAATGAAGCAGATGGGATGGGCGCCGGAGACCATTAGCTGGACAGCCTCCTTTCTGCAGGGGCGCTCAGCTCGTGTCAG
Source organism: Podosphaera xanthii (assembly GCA_028751805.1). Classification (NCBI taxonomy): domain Eukaryota; kingdom Fungi; phylum Ascomycota; class Leotiomycetes; order Helotiales; family Erysiphaceae; genus Podosphaera; species Podosphaera xanthii. The sequence goes on along the minus strand of JAPWIX010000010.1, from coordinate 4,301,526 downwards.
ATATGATGGAGGCGTAATCGACGCAGTAAATCTTGAGTGTGGCCTCCCACAAGGGTCACCCCTATCGCCGATCTTATTCCTTCTGTACATGTCAGAGGTCGCAGGGGGAAGCAACCGGAGGTTTGGCTACGCAGATGATCTAGCTGTACTCGCAGTAGGAGCAACAGCAGCTCTGGCAGTGGAAGCCGCCGAACGCGAAGTGAACGCTATCATGGCCTGGGCAGAGAGCAACGCCGTCACTTTAGATTCAGCTAAGGCGGAAGTCCTGTATTTCCTCGGCCCCAGAGCAATAATCACAGACCTAACACCAATAATCATCGGAGATACAGCGATCCAAGAATCCGAAACTGTAAGATGGCTTGGTGTCTTCCTAGATAGAGGCCTCACATTCCGCCATCATGTCGCCGAGTGGACAAGGAAGAGCACCCGTCTAGTACAACATCTCCGTCGGCTCACCAGATGCACCCAGGGACCCCCACCTGGAGCGTTAATCACAGTCATCCGCACAGTTGTAATGCCCATTGCACTCCACGCCTCCGAGTTTTGGTGGCCTGGTCTCACTCGGGAAACAACTAGAGGCAGAGTTCAAAATTCTTGCAGAATGCAAATAGAAGCAATTGACCGAGTACTTATGACAGGCATTCGCACCGCACTACCGACCTGGCGCACCATGCCGAAAGCAGCCCTCTGGAGAGAAACAGGAATCCCACCCGCTGCGACTCAGAGCTTTAGAAAGTACCGAGGCCGCAAGACACCGGCTTGGCCTACGATCATCCAACCGGGGCCGGCGCCCAGGAGATAGAACCCATGGCTCCAGAGTTTAGAGAGCATTTAGACTACTACCCGAGACAGAGAGCCCACCTCCTCCCTGAAGACCCATTCCGTCACCCCCGCGGCTCTGCAGCACCGACAAAGCAACAGCTGCAAGAACCGCGATGAATTGGCTCAGCAGACTTCCCCAATAATGCCTGTGTGCCTATAGTGACGGATCTAGTGCGGCAGAGTCCCGCTCAGCCTGGGGCTTCGCAGTCTACTTTGGCGGCACGACTACAAACATCGAGCTCAGCGTTTCTGGCCCCTTGGCAGGGGCAGAAGTCTACAACGCGGAAGTCCACGGCGCCATGGCAGCTCTCGAAGCAATCATCACGAACCTTGGCAACCGCAACATCTCAAAAATCTACATCCTACTGGACAACGCTGAAGCAGTGCAAGCTCTACGGACAGGCAAAACAACGTCATCCTACTGGCGTGCCCGTAGATTCCGAAGGCGGGCGGAAGGTCTAATAACTCCAGTACGCGTGAAGTGGATACCGGGCCACGAAGGCATACCGGGAAATGGGATGGCAGATCAACTAGAACGTGAAGCGCTAGACCAAATCTCAAACACCGAAGACATAGAACCCTCGCCATAGCCTCAGCTGGACGCAAAGCTCGAGCATTGGCAAAGGACTTATGCACGGATTGGTGGATCTCTGCCTGCCCGAGAAGATACGAAGACCTCGAGCTACAAATGCGCCGCAAGAAACCACCTGAACTCGCGCTTCCTAGGGCGATTTATGCGCGCCTTATCGCAGCCCGAACCGGCCACGGAGACTTCGCGTCTTACCACCGCCGATGGAACCACGACACCGCACCACTATTGTGTGAGTGCGGCAGGGAAAAGTTAGTCGCCCATTTAGTCCAGTGTCGAAGGGCGCTGAATGGATGGCGGGAGGTAAGCGGAAGACGAAGAGCCCCATCGCTTCACACTTTACTTGGAGCACACGGGTGGCAGAAATTCGCGGAATACGTCCGAGGTAGTGGCATCTAAGAAGAGATAGTCCTCGGTATGGCGGGAGTCAGAGCAACTGAGAACAGCTAGGATTTGCGGAGGGGGGAGGTACCTGCAAAATTAGCAGAACAGGATTAAATAAGCTCGGGTGCGTGGTGGCCGAGATTGAAGAACTACGAGAAGGAGTGCTAAAGGGTATGAAGACGTAAAGGCGCGAGAAAGTTTTTATTTTTTTATTTATTTTTATCTTTCTTTAAAAAGTTTCGGTTGTTTGTTTCTCTGGGCTGCTGGGGTCAACATGTTCAACAAAGGTACTCTATACAGGGGTAAGAAGTGTAGCCCCACATTCTGTGTAATTTACATGGGCTATCCCTGACATTCCGACTTTAGCGCTACAAAAATGGCTAGACTAAGGCAATAAGGCAACCAAGGCATTCCTTCTTCCTTGAACCTTCTCTCTTATGTTCGATAGTTGCACAGCATCCTCGTACCACACTAAATCGGTTGACACGACATATCGAATAACCTATATCCTCACGATAAACTGCGAAGAAAAATGAGCACCCCAGCATCTCCCACTACTCCAAGATCACGGAGCCAGCTTCTAGGGATCAGCGAGTCCAGATATACACGTTACGTGGCCTTGGTTTTACTCATCTCGCCATCGGTAATCAACTCGGTATCACCGAAAGAAGGGTACAATATGCCCTTGCAAGGCAATGTCTGACGCCCAAAAAGCGAAATGGCCGACCCCACGCCTTGAACGCTCAGCAGGAAGTTGAGCTTGAAGAGTTTGTCACGTCTTCAAGTGAGGCCCGCCAGATGAGCCACCTGGAGCTTGCTGCTAAGTTTTCCCACTGGAATTGTGGCCAAATCGCAATCAAAAGTGCTCTTGAGAGAAGAGGGTTCAAGCGTTGCATTGCTCAAGCGAAGCCTATTCTATCGCCTGCACATATGAGGAAAAGATTAGAGTGGGCGGAAGAACACTCTGTAAGAGAAGGTGCTACGGTAGCTGTTCGCTAATGTATGTCCAAAGGGGGTTTATATTCTGTATGAAGGAAGAAGCCTACGTGATCTCTACAACTAAGTACATATACCGTATGCTGCATCTCGCGTCACTAGTATAGTGTTTACATAAGCGGCTTCCCTCACACGTTTTGCTAGCCTCGCCGAAAGGTGCACTTGAGGGCTAGAGGTTTAACCGAACCGGATAAACTCCGGTTACAACTAAACATGGCAACAGCCTGTAACATTATCCCCTTCACACGCCTTTTTGTTTTATTTTTATTATTTTTTTTGTCTTTGATCGTGCCAATATTGATCGTTTTGTGATTTTTCTTCGTCCGATAAATGCTCCAGCATCTTCACCTAAGTTGTCACCATTGCCATATTGAGCTTCGAACTTATCCAATGCTTCCGTTTCTTCTAAATTAATTCTTGGTTCCCAAGTAGGTTCTGCGAATCCTCTCCATTTAACCAATAGTAAGCAGCGATATCCTCTGCCGATCTTTCTATTTTCAGCCCGTAGAATTCTTTCTACAAATTGCTCTGGTTCTACTCCGTCATAATTTTTATGAAGTAAACCATTTTGCTCTTCTGGTAGCACTGGTAGTGGTTGGGCATCGTCTATTATTTGTGATGGTAATGGGTCAGTGGCAGCTCTTTTTAACAGATCGACATGAAATCTTGGCCATATTCCTGAGGGTGTATTTAATTCAACTGAATGGGAGTCCACAACCTTAATAACTTTATATTTCGCATTCATCCAAGCAAGCTTTTTGGATAATTGTGGGGTCTCGGTGTTTCTTAGATTAAGCCAAACGAGGTCGCCTTCTTTGAATTGTTCAGCTTCTTTACGACTTCTATTTGAATATTCTTCCATCCTATGTTGCGCTGATGCCATGGCTGCCTGAGCAAGTTCTTCGGCTTCACGAAGCCTCTTGACAAAGAATTGAGCTCTTTTTACCGGCTCAGTCGGAGTGCCAATTTCTTCTATTTGTTGAATTGGGTCAACGTGATAGCCATGATCTGCGAAAAATGGGCTCATTCCTATTGCTGACGAAGTCCTGTTATTTATTGCCAAGATTGCACATGGCAATAAGTCTTTCCAGTCAAATTGTGTGTATGTAACAAAAGATCTCAAGTATGCCAGAATTTCTTGATTCATCCGTTCTGTTGCACCATCAGTCTGTGGATGGAATGCCGTTGATAACCTTTGTTTCATTCCTGTTAGGCGGCATAATTCTGTCCAGAAATCTCCTACCCAGTTTGATCCTCTATCAGATGTTATGTGAACTGGGAATCCATGATGTCTCACGTGTAGTTTTAGGAAAACTTTAGCGCAGTCTTCGGCTTTCATGCTTGTCATCTCCTCTAATGCAACACTTTTTTTTAACCGATCAACGACGACCATCATGTATCTTGCGTCGTCTACGCTTCGAGCTGGAAGGTCGGTCATAAAGTCTATGCCTATTTCGCTGTTGAAACGGTCTGGGATAGGTAAAGGACGCAGCAATCCTTTCTTTTGCTCTGTCCAAACATGGCTTCGACCGCACACATCACAATTTCGGCAAAACCTTCGCACTGCTTTCGAGATTCCAGGCCAAAAATAATTTCTGTTAAGTATGGCTAACGTGCTATCTCTTCCTGGGTGTCCAGTTACGTGGGAATCATGTGTTTGCTGAATTAATGCTGTCTGTAGGGGCTCGAAGTTTAGGATCCAGATCCTGTCTCGGAACCTGAGGGCACCTCTCGCATCGAAACTACACTCCGCTAAGGAAATTTTCAGTTCACTAATTTTTGGAGGAAGGCTTCGTTCCCCTTTTGCTAAACAATCATAAAGTAAGTGTACACTTTTGTCCTCTTCAAAAGCTCTGTCCCATAGTATTTGAAAGTATTTATCGGAAAACATATTTTGACCTTTTGGAAAACTGGGCTGCGCATCCTTAATTGGGGAATTTGACAAATTACTGATGGCGACAGGTAAAATCCAGTTGTTTTTGATTAATTGCATTTCTCTGTTTCTTAACCGATCGTCATCCAACCCTTGAGGTAAGTCTTGCTCTCGTCGAGAGAGCGCGTCAGGTCTAGCTGCTTGTCTACCAGGACGAAACTGAAACCTGAAATTAAATTGTGATAAAAATTGAGACCATCGAATCTGGCGTTCGTTTAACCTACGTCGTGACATAAAGTGTTTGAGATTTTGGTGGTCAGATAAGATGACAAATGGTCTGCTCAACCCGATTAACATACCTCTCCATTCTTCCATGCAGCGGACAATGGATAATAATTCTTTATCATGTATATCGTAATTGACCTCAGCCGCAGTTAGTTTCTTTGATAAGTAGGCGATTGGTCGAAGAACGCCATTTTCATCTTTTTGTGAGAGACATCCACCAAGCACATAGCCGGAACTGTCCGCTTCCAGTATTGTCTCCTTTTCATCGTCCCACATTGCCAAAATCGGCGCAGTAATGAAAAGGTGCTTAAGGCTTTCAAATGCTCTCTGTTGCGCGTCATTCCAAACAAATATTGTATGCTTTTTAGTAAGGTTAAGCAAAGGTGCCGCAATACCTCCAGAATTTGGAATGAAGTCTCGATAAAAGTTTGCAAAGCCTATAAAGCTTCGCACTGCTTTTATGCTAGTAGGAGCTTGCCAGCTTTCTATAGCCTTCACCTTTTCTGGGTCTACCTTGATTCCCTCTCCTAAAGATATTACAAACCCTAAGTACTTTGTTTGCTTGACAGCGAATCCACTTTTTCGCGGATCCATTTTAAGGCCAGCGTGTCCCAAGCGCTCTAGAACTAAGTTAACTTTTATCCAATGATCCGTGATATCACCACATGTGTAAATTAGCACATCATCTAGGTAAGCAGAGCAGAATTCCCCCAGAAATTCTCTCAACACTTTGTTGATATACCGTTGAAATGCACTTGGGGCACCTGTAATACCAAACGGCGTTACGAGCCATTCGAAAAATCCATAACGAGTTCGGAATACTGTTTTATGCTCGTCACCTTCGCGTACTCTTAATTTATGGAAAGCTGCCCGGACGTCGACTTTCGAGATCCACGTGGCCTTTGTAACTTGTCTTAAAGTCTCTTTGATCAGTGGGAGCGGATATCTGTCTTTCACCGTTATGGAGTTTAGAGCCCTATAATCAACGCAAAAACGCAACCCACCTCCTGGCTTCTTGGCAAATAGCACAGGTGCCCCACCAGCCGAGGCGCTTGCTCGAATCCAATTCCGATCGAGGTGGTCTGTCAGGGTCTTTCTGAGGACAAGTAACTCGGCCCGGGACATATCATACAGGGGTCCGAAGGGAACTTGGCTTTCTCTGCCATTTTCGTCCTTAATTAGTTCAATTTTAGTATCCACGCCTGGTCGATGTGGTGGTAACTCGTTTATCTCATCTTCAGTGAATTAGCCAGCATTGCAACGTATTTCTGGCGGTAAACTAGCTTCAATCTCCTGTGGGGTCTGCTTCTTTCTTACTTCCAAAGCCTTGTTAATATCTGCTATTGATGCTGCAAATATCTTTGTTGCAGCACCTTTAGTAGTGCTTGCGCGAGTCGCTATGGCTGCGAATAACGTTCCTAAAACTTGGTGGGCGCTTCCGGAGTTTACCTTTAGACATCTTATCTCTGCCCTATCGTTGGTAGTTAGTCTGTTTTCCCACCCTTTAGCATTCACTGTCATTCCGCCTGGCGGTCCGAAACGAATAAAGCGCCGACGAGCGTCATAAACGACCGCGTTGGCTCTCATCCAAGGATTCCCTAAAATCATATTATATGCAAGCCCTTCGATAACATAACCCCACACTCTTTCTTGCCTGCCATCTATATCTATATCTACATGGGTTATCTCACTTATCGACTGCTGTCGAGAGTCCTTCTTAGCAAGTTTTAGTTCCCTAGTTTCAATGGGAATTTGCGGTAACTTATGTCGTTTTACAAATGAACGATTGAAGGCCGAGTAGCATAGACAACCCGAATCCAGAAGAGTATCAGTATAAAAACTTTTATTAAGCATTACTTCTAAAAGAAACGGAGAGCCATCTAGTCTTTTAACAATTCTATCTATATTTTTCGTCAAAGATTTCCCACTCCCCTGAGCCCGACTTTGCCCAGGGTTTAGTCTTTTTCCGAGTCATTGTTTTCATCGTTTTCATCATCAAAATTTTCTAACCTACACTTAGGCATATTCTTACTTTTTGAGGAAGTAGTGTTGACAACTGCAGGTCTTTCTGCCTATGTGAAGTTGGAACATTTCTTGAACCAGTGTCCTTTTCTGGCGCATCGCGTACACTTCCCAGCAGCGCGAAGGGCTGCAAACTCTTCCGCTGATCGCCAAGGAGCTGGTGGTTTTTTCTTAGAATTATCATTCCTACTGTTATTTTGAGTGTTGACGGCGTTTATGATGGCAGCAATAGTAGAAGAGCTGACACCGTTAATTCCAGACATCAATGTATCAACATCGGCATCTTGAACTGGCGAGGGTGACGTTCCATGGTTTGTGCTCTGAGGAATATAGGGGGCAGACTCGACGTTCGACGGAGCATTACCTAGTCTGCTAATGTACCACGTTTTCGTTTGCTTCGGACCACGTTTTGGGACATAGTTTTCCCTGGACTCTAACTTTCCGGAAATTGTACGGACTTCTTTGACGAAAAGTGTATAATTATCATCTGGAAGTGCAACTGTCATTAATAAGTCTGTTAATCGATCATTCAAGCCAAGGCTAAGATCTTTTATTTTAACACGAGCCCCCAGTGAATCCCTTTAGCTAGAGCCAACATATACTCAAAATCATTCAAATATGTAGCAAACGTTTGGTGCTGCCCTTGTCTCATCCTTGACAGCTTCTCACCTGCAACCCGAGACGACGTTTTATCCTCAAAATTATCGTTGAAATGAACAATAAATTGTTCGTAGTTCCAGTCGGCATTAGGTCCTCCCGTGGAGGCCCAACATGAAACACGGCTTCTCAAGTTCTTTGGGAGGGTAGTTATCATATCCATGCAGACAGACTTATGCCCACCCAGTAAATCCCAGTCTGATTCGATCTTATTCGTTAGCTGCATAATGTACGTGTCGTATAGCTCTTTTGTGCCATCCCATTCAGGCCAAGGAGACGCTTTCTTTATTCCGGATGGAGGCGGTCTTATGGTTACTGGCGCACCTCTCTGATTGTTGTCGATAAGGGATAGGAGTTGATGTAATTGATCCTGTGTCAAAAAAACATTCTGACCGGTAGTAGCGCCAGCCCCTGTTGTGTCCATTGGCTCAGGCATTGAGTTTGCTCGGATGTCGGAGCAAGTTTGAAATGTCGCTAGAGAATCGTGCGAGTAGCAAGACAAAGTCGATTGAATAGAGTATGTAGGAGAAGGTACTCTGAATGTGTTCATAAAAAAAAACACGCCAAATGATAAGGGTTCAACTAGGAGAGGTACAATAGAGACTTGCACTAGAGGTATAGAATAAAAGATGATACAGAATATATGTAAGAGGAGGTGCTACGGTAGCTGTTCGCTAATGTATGTCCAAAGGGGGTTTATATTCTGTATGAAGGAAGAGGCCTACGTGATCTCTACAACTAAGTACATATACCGTATGCTGCATCTCGCGTCACTAGTATAGTGTTTACATAAGCGGCTTCCCTCACACGTTTTGCTAGCCTCGCCGAAAGGTGCACTTGAGGGCTAGAGGTTTAACCGAACCGGATAAACTCCGGTTACAACTAAACATGGCAACAGCCTGTAACACACTCTTCTTGGACACCTGAACAGTGGTCCCAAATTCTTTGGTCTGATGAGACTAGGGTCACTGGTGAACGTCACACAAGAGTATGGGTTTCGAGGAAGGTGAGTCCAGATCTCAGCCATGTATCAACTGCATTAATCTAATTTTTTAGCCCGAGGAGACATATTATCACACTTGCCTGGTTCGAAAAGGTCCTCGAAAGCGTGGTTGGATGTTCTGGGGCTCCTTTTATGGGAACCAGAAGGGCCCTGCCCTCTTCTGGAGTAGGGATTGGGGGACTATAAAAGCGGAGAGTTACTGCCAGAGGATTGTTCCTTTAATCCACGCGGCAACACAACCAATTGACTCTCACGGCCCTCTTCTCTTTATGCAGGATGGTGCTCCTGCCCATTTTGCTCGACGTACGAAAAGAGAGCTGTCATCAAGGGGGGTAGATTTCATAGTCTGGCCGTCATATTCCCCAGACCTGAATCCAATTGAGTCAGTGTGGGATATGATGAAATCCCATATTGAAGAGCACCACCCAGAATTTGATTCTGGTAATCCATCTGAGGAAGTGCTCCGTAATGCAGTCCTAGAGGCATGGGAGTCAATTTCTCAGGAGCAACTGGCTACGCTTGTAGAGAGCATGCCAGAAAGGTGCCAGGCAGTCATCAGAGCAAGAGGAGGTTCGATTCCTTATTAATGATGCTTAATTATTGGTAAAAATGGATTTAATACTTGATAAAAGCTAGCACTTTTGAATAGAATATCATCATTTCAACGAGTTACAGGGATCTCCTACACTTCTTTTATCACGCAAAATTTCCCATACAAATAAGGTTCAGCTATTGTCGGATTTGGTATGGTCAAAATATTGCAGCCAATGGCATATTGTATAATCCCTGTCAGATCTTGGCATTCAGGGGTTTCCTTCACTATTTACCCCTGCAATAGAGTATGTACTCTAGCATGGTTCCGGTCATTAGCGTGAGACGAGGCTGAGCAGTAGAAAATGTCCTGCGAAGACGTAATAGGTATCTCAAGATGTTGTCCAGTGTTGATGTTTTTTATTTACTCTAACTACGTGACCTGGACGCGACATTATACGCCTAGAAGCGCGTGATAAATAAGCCTCCTCTTCTACTCCCCATCAAGTATAAGCGCTCTCCGGAGCACGAACTAAAACACCGCAAAAAAATAGAGGTTAAGTTACAACATAAAAGCCCTTTCAAAGTACTAGACCAGGATACAAACATGAAGGTGAAATAATAGGAGCACATGCTATACTCCTACTTTACCGGCTCCTTTTGTGCCTAAGACTACGCGTCTGGACCGAGTAAAAAAGATCGTAATATTGTATTTTCACCCGTTATCCTTTCTCATCGTCGTAATACAGACCAAAATAATCCAGTAAATGAAGGGGAAAAGGCTCTATATGCCTCGACATGTTACAGCGCTCCTAGCCTCGAGAAGGAGTGTAATTGCATTTTAGATTGAAAAATTGAAGAAGGGGTAACAGGACGCTAGGTTGACTGTATTTGCGGTACAGTGCGCGCCTGGAGCAAACTCAACGACCGCGGGAAGTCTGTGTCGGCTTCTACCAAGTCGAATATTCTGGTAGACTTTGATGCCGAGCTCTTCACCGGTGACTAGATATCCTTCTCGAAGACGGAAGGGCCTTAACTGATCCCCATGAAAGGTGTTCCGGATAGGTTCACCGTTTACCTGACGCAGAGTATAACTCTTGCCGTAATCACCTGCCAGGCCTGAAATAACAAAAGGACCTCGGTATGCAGGACAAAGCTTTCGTTTGGCCGCGCTGTGGTCGTAAAGCATGACCAAATCCCCAGGGCTGTAGGAAATCCTTTGAGAGACCCCCAGATCATGATGGCTTTTTTGAAGCTGCCGACGTAGAGAATCCTTATGTCTAACCTTATCTCTTTCAACGTCTAAGTTTGCCATGTGAGCTAAGACTGCTGAAGCATGCTCTTCTTTATCCAATGCGGAGAGATTAATACTTTGCAGGAGAAAATGGAGTTGAGAGCGGCGCAGAATTGGTATCTTGATTTCGAGAGAAGAAGGGGGTTGATAGCCGAACATAATTTCATACGGTGAGAACCCTAATGATCTCACTTCTCTGCGGTTCAACTCGTACGCTGACCTTTGGACTCGAAGTGGCCAATCTTCTCGGTGAGGAATCTTTTTCAATATTCTTTCCAAGAGATCGTTAGCCTTTTCAACCATTCCCGTTGATCTCTTTGAGCCTGATGGTGCAGGTATCCAGAGGACGTCGTGGTTAGCTAAGAACTGTTGGATTTTTGACCCAGAGAAATGGGTTCCAATATCGGAATATATCGCCACTGGTGATATCTGAGCTATTTCTAGAACTGATAGAGGAACCTTCACTCGAGAGAGTAATTCGATGTAAAAGTTAGGGTCAAGAGGTGGTTGACCCGAAAAGGCGTGGATATTCGAAAGTTTCTTTCGGCGGATTTTCTTTGGCACCGGCATACCACTGATCGGATCCGAGGGTTTTGGGTGGTCCTGTCTATCATGGGCAGGCCGAGACCTCGAGGTGTGCGTAATGTCGTCTTCTGAGTCCTCCTCCAGAATATCCCTTCCATCTCCCATATCCATCCTCTGTCTTTTTCTTGCCTCAGCCAGGTTGGCTTCTATCAGATTCGCCTCGTGCTGTGATTCTGGTAGGTTAAGATGTCTATCCGATCCTAGGTGTAGATGAGTCCCTACTGAACTCGGGAGGACGTCTAGAGGCACATCCGGGACCTGGACTTCCACCGTATTTGTCTGGAAACTTACATGACGCTCATCATCAAAATCCTGGTCTATGAATTCATCAATATCACAAACTTGAGGGTTCTGATAGTGATGAATATTGAGGTTAGATCCCAGTGGCGGGGTCGGTGGTCTAAATTCATTCAATTCGGAGGCAGGATTAGGAGGCCGCTGCAAGTTTCGTCCTGGCTTAGACTTCCAACCCAATGGGACCGGCCATCTAGGAACTCTTGCTGTCTGAAACTCCTCAGGACTCAAGCCCGCAAAAAAATTGTCGCAGGACCTGTTATACTCTAGGTCGTGTATAGTCTGTGTTGATAAGAAAGCCGCATTGGATTCGAAGGGAAACGCCAGTTGTTTTAAGACATCCTGCTCCCAAGCTTGTAAGGCAGTATTTTTGCATGACCTTGAGTAATGGCCAAGCTGACCACATCTGGTGCACTCAGTGGTGAAGTCCTTGGAGCCATTTACAACTGGGTTTGTCGACGAACTGCGGTTGGGTGTTATTTGCTGAAGTGATCGCAGTTCCGCACGACTCTGAGGTTGACCTCGATTTCCCGGCCTATAATTATTTCCGCGAGGTTGCGGAGGGCCTTGGTAACCATTAGGGTTGGTTGGTGCAGGATTTGGGTGGTAATTCAAGCGATTGGGTAGTTGCTCTTGGTGTCGCACCACATTGGGGAAATTATTGGCATAGGGACGGTGACCTGATGCCTGAGAGAAGCGGTTTTGAACATTGTAGCTGTGTGGAGGTTGGTCTGAAAACCTAGCAACTACAGAATTTGCCAACTGGGGAGCCCGATAGATCTCATCGAAGGCCTCTGCCTTCTGCTGCGTGGTGAACTGGACCAACTGCTTCTGGATTTCGTCGATTGACTGACGACATTCTCTGACGATTTCGTATGATCTCGCCAAGGATTCCGTAGTGGTTGCTCCGTGAGCAATAGCACTCATCCGAAGCTCCTCATCGACCAAGCCAGAGATGAACTTGTTAATTAACATCCTCAGAATCATCCTGTCCGTTTCAGAAGGGTTGAAGGTCGCGTCATCAGTACACCTGTCCGATAAATTGACAAGGCTCAAGAAGGAGAGGGCCCGTCCGTAGTATTCGCTTAGAGGCTCCGATCTTATTTGAGAGAACTCCGAAAGCATTTGGTCCGGCGACTTTAAGGACTCAGTGTATGTTACCAGAGGAAATTTGTTCTTGAGAGCCTGCTCAAGGAGTATAGCGTCATTTGCAGTGGCCTGCTCATAGTTCATCACGATTCGTCTTATGTGAGGCGTACTGTCCATCCACTTGGCCGCTTCATTGTCTGTTTCTCTGTAGATCGCCTCAACCCAAAGATTTGGTTGGACAGGTATTCTCAGGCCGCGGTCTCTAAACTCTGCTTTTAGATCCATCAACCAACGTGATGCATCTTGAGTTCCAGTGCCATGGAATTTTTCAATTCCGAACTTGGGGAGATAGTCCAAGTAGGCGACTGTCGACTCGTCTATATTTTGTGCACTCATTGCTGCTATTGTTGAGGAGTTCGAAGGGGAGGAGCTGAGCAAGGCTTCCGCTGCGCGATCAATCCAATCTGAGGAAGAAGTTGAGCTTTTTGAAGACGATTTGGTACTCTGGAATTCCCGAAACTGAGGAAGATCCGGGGCTGATACGTAACCAAATTGTTGATTTAATGAGCAGCCTGGCGGTGACTGCGAAGAGGGATCCAGAGTGATCACTGTCAAGTTCCTATGTAGAGCCGCTTTTGTTCGGACGGAAAGAGGTGACAGAACTGGTACGCGAGACTATTCTCACTAGAGAGGAGGTCCTGTTTGATATGAACCTGCTTGTACGTTGACAGGTGAAGTTTTCTTGATCCAATTCCCAAAACGCACTTGAGGTCAACGTCAGTCAAATCTTGATTCAACACCGAAATTGTGTTTGAAATTTGACGTTAATTGGCCAGTTAACGTTGAGCAGGTGGAATGGGCTCACAAAAACGAGAGAGCTGATAGTGCAAGTCGAGAAAAGGCCTGACCTTGTACGTGAGGTTGCCGACGAAAGGTTATGATCCTTCTGTTGTGATTGGCAAGGCGTACTTAAGGGAAAACCTAAACAAGATTGTAGCTTGATAGGGGCGCGACTGTAGATTGAAATTCCCTGCGAAGGTCACCAGAAAATGTCCTGCGAAGACGTAATAGATATCTCAAGATGTTGTCCAGTGTTGATGTTTTTTATTTACTCTAACTACGTGACCTGGACACGACATTATACGCCTAGAAGCGCGTGATAAATAAGCCTCCTCTTCTGCAGTCAACCTGATTTCACCCGGCCTCACTCGTGGCTTACCCACTAAGGGTGTTATGGCACGCTAAACAACAACAAAAAAAAAACAAGTACAGGGGGACAAGGGTAAGTTAGCAAACCGAATTATCGACAGGGGTTATTCGACAGGGGTAGCGTTTGCCAAAATGAGTAGGCGGTAAAGCCACGGTGAAATTCATTGTGCATGGTATCCCAGTCCTCTTACATAATCTTTTTGGCAAGTCCCATCTTTGCAACTATGTGCTCTGCGTTCGCTTCTCCCCGCTTAGCCCACAAACTTGCTTTCCGACATCGTCATCATTGTTTCTGATCGCTAAGAATAACTCCAAATTCTTACTCGATCAGCACACTTAACACAAAAAAATCATTTGTAATTTACTCATCTTAGTAAGTCTAATGTTCGTTTGCTTGCTTTATTTATTACCTATAAATATCATAAGAGGATGGATAATACAATCTCCTCAACAGTCCGCAGACGCGCGCCCTTTCTCTCACGAGATCAAAGAATACATGTGAGTATAAGACTTCAGCAACGATATGGATAATCTAATAAATTAATGTGACTTAGATACTCGCACTTCACAGAGCAGGAATCTCGAACAGGGAAATAGCAGATCAGTTAAGAGTAGCCATCACACAAATTCAGGGAGCAGTTCGATTTGGCCGCGTCTCCCCTCAACCTAGAACAGGACGGCCACCTTCCTTGAGCTCTGCTCAGGTTGATGAACTGGAAGTCTATGTTTGTTCTTGTAGAGAAACATGACAGATGTCGTTTCTCGAACTGGCACTCCACTTTCGTCAGTGAGGCGTTAGGGAATTTGCGATCCGGAATGCGTTGCGCCAGAGAGGATACGAAAGACGTCTACCCAGGAGAGGTCCCCTCCTCACCGAAAACCATCGCTGGGTACGTATTTCTTGGGCAGAGCAACACCTAAGCTGGTGTCAAGAATGGTCCCAGGTTCTTTGGAGTGATGAAACTTGGATCAATGTCGATCGAATAATGTCTGGTCATGTTACTAAGAAAGTGAGTATAGAACAATCTACTGTCCAAGGCAGAAAATGTCTAACTACATTAAAAGAGAGGCCAGGAATTTGATGATACTTGTGTCCCAGACCGATACAAGGAGAACAACTCTTGGATGTTCTGGAGGAGTTGAGCGGGGAGTTGAGCGGGGCCAATGCATCTTTTGGGAGAGGGATTGGGGAAATTTGACCTCCGAAAAATACGCTTTACGTATTATCCCGTTGGTAGTAGATTGGACTAGGGCGAAGTCCGAAGAGATTGGTCGCCAATTCTACTTTAGGCTCGACAATGCGGCTGTACACAGAGGACGTCCTGCAAGGGAATACCTCTACGCCAATGGAGTCGGATCTATTCCTTGGCCTGCTAATTCCCCTGATTTAAACTCGATCGAGAATGTATGGAGTATGATGAAATACTATATACAGGAACGGTATCCAGAGTTTGAGCAGAAGAGGCAGCGGAACAGGGAGGAGGTTCGCTCCATTGTGCTAGAGGCATGGTACCATAGCACGACGGTGGAAAAGCTTTCTCGTCTAATGAAAAGCATGTCGAGAAGATGCGAGGAAGTCATTGGCGCAAACGGTGGTCCCATCCCATACTAGAGAAAATTAGCGATACTATAGAAAATTACAATATGAAATCAAAAAATGACTGACGTATGAATGTGATTTTCCGGCTTAATGCGAGGCTAAGTGGACAATGACAGGGCAGCTAACTTCTGTCGGACACGAATTCTCTTGTTATTTTAGAGTTTTTCTGGAATCAGGTTTGAAGCTTTACCTTATGAGGCTTTGCTTAGATAAGATTATCACTGAAAACTACGTAATATGGACAATGATGAGCAAAAAACCCCTATAAATAACCAGTTAGTTAACTTACCCTTGTCCACCTGTATATAGTTCACGGAGTACCAATATTATTCCATTGCCCTACAATCTATCAGTTCATAACAAATATTCGTATACCGCACGCAAGGCACATAACGACATCACGTTTTGATTTTTACCGCCTCACGGCTCTACCACCAGACCACGACAGCCGATTAGTGTTAGAATATTGTAACTCATTTAAAAGATTTTTTCATTTCTGAATCAATCTTGTGGATGCAGCTTTTAGGCTACAACACGGAAGATATGACGGGCACTCACATTCGAATATCATGCGACATCACTCCAAGGCCGGCGCCTTACAGTCCTTCCGCCCTCAACCGTTCACGTTGACCGCAGGAACGCATTTCAACCGTTCACAGCTATCCAGTGTGCCTTCGTCATCGTCACATACATGGCCGGGCGAGACACGTGGAGAGGGTCTTGCTGGATTTGAGCCGGCGTGCTCCTGTCTTACGTGGGGCATGTCTCCAAGCTACCCAGACTATCTTTAGGACAACGGCCCGGACGGTGTGTTAATGCACCATCTGACCGGATTCGGGGATCTCTTTGCGGGCGTGATTATTCATCTCATGGCTGGGTGTGATAATGATGAAGAAGCATGAAGTTATATTATTATTATTATTTGATTTCATTTCATTACCCTGGCTCGGCACCCTTAAAGGCCCACGCAGGTATATCTAACTTTTTATTTACACAGGAGGAAACCTTTCGGTGAAAAACCCCCTAGACCTACCTGGTAAGATTCTACTGACTTTGAAGTTAACCTTCAGGAAATGCGATGTACTGTTCTGTCCAGTACGGATATCCTCACGTCAAACTGCTACCCCTCGCCTCATTCTTTTCTCCTCCCGCTCCTTCACCTGTCTTTCCACTTTCCCAACCAATCGAAACTGCTCTAACCATCCCTGGTCTAAGATCCACTGCGTTATTTTTCCTAAATCTTCCGGGTTGTTCATCATTTCTTCGAATGATCGGCTCTTGGACTTTCTCCATACCTCCGCCCTTCCTTTGGTCCATTGGCGGCAGGCCATGATCGCATGTTTGACGTTTTGCGAATGATATCCGCACGGGTAGTTTGGGCTATCAACTCCAGGGACTTTTCTTCGGTGCAGATAAGATTTGAGCCCGATGTGCTCGCTTCTTATCTGCATGGCAATGCTGCTCTGGGCCCTCTTCAGGCTTTGGTGAATGTGAAATGGGGTTCCCTTGAGGCTTAGTTTTTCCTTTCCTGATTTATCTGTGTAAATTCTGGCTGCATTCCAGACTTCGGGATCGGCTGTCGGTCTTTGCCTTAAGGCCTCATTGCGACTTTGGTGTGGCCAGGAGTTTTCCCACTTTCGGAAAGCCGCGATCTTTCCAAGCTCTTTCTGTCCCTTGATGGACACTTCCCCGCAACAGATCCTAGACCACTCTTCTATATCCTTTTTCTTGGATGATCTCCTGTGGTTGTCCTTTCCTTTACCTTGTTGCCTGATCATCCGACAGGTCTTTTCTATGGTCTTTTGGACCGGTAAATTGTGAGTGAGCCCGGCGTGCTGCACTCTTCTATGCTCTAAGTAGATCTCCATCGGTAAGATGGAAGTCTCGTGTTCCAGCACTCTCGTGCTGGTAGATTTATATGCTCCTGTTATCTTGAGTAAGCATCTTCTCTGTATTGACTTTAGAGGTTTATTATTATTATTATTATTATTATTATTATTATTATTATTATTATTATTATTATTATTATTATTATTATTATTATTATTATTATTATTATTATTATTATTATTATTATTATTATTATTATTATTATTATTATTATTATTATTATTATTATTATTATTATTATTATTATTATTATTATTATTATTATTATTATTATTATTATTATTATTATTATTATTATTATTATTATTATTATTATTATTATTATTATTATTATTATTATTATTATTATTATTATTATTATTATTATTATTATTATTATTATTATTATTATTATTATTATTATTATTATTATTATTATTATTATTATTATTATTATTATGAGGCCATTGGAGCCCTACTGGAGCACCGCGCGTCTTGGTCCAAACTACCCCAGAAAGCTACGTCCTTAGAGGAAAGAATGATGGCATTAGAAGATATTTTGAAGAAAAGCCTTGCCCAATCTGCTCGGCAGCCGAGCCCGGTACAGTCCTCAGTGGTTGGAACAAGGCCCTCCTATGCGACAGTAGCATCTCTTCCGGAGTCCCGGGCCGCCATTAGAATTCGGGTTCCCCAAGCTGAGACTAAAGAGCCTGCCGAACTTTTATCAATAGCCAAGCAGCAGTTCGAGGGAGCGTATGCGGTCCGCCAAATGAGAAGCAATGATACCGAGGTCTTTCTACAGTCAACTGCTCAAAGGGATGCGGCACTAAAGATGGATCAGCCAGAAGAATTTAAGATACTACGTCAGGATTATCACGTAGAGATTATGGGGGTTCCTCTCAGTACCAAAATCAACGGCGGTAAGGATGCAAATAACGAAGAACTAATCAAGTCGATCTGCCTTGCCTCAAGAGCTAGGATACCGAATATAGAAATCAACCGAATCCGGTGGTTGCATAATCATAAAGAACAAGCAAAAGCTACGAAGAGAGGGCATACGCGAGGCTCAGTTATTCTAAGTCTTCCCACGGAATCCCTCCAATGGAAGGTGGTGAGGCACGGAGTTGTATTAAACTCAATCCTTTACGCTGCCCAGATGTGGTCCCCTAGGAGCCAGGCCAAACAATGTTTCAACTGTAGCCAGTGGGGGCATACCCAGGCAGTCTGTGGCAAGCCTGCAAGGTGTGGCGAGTGTGCAGGTACCCACCAATCCAGGGACTGCCCTAAGAAAAGAGTATCCTGTTGCAATTGTGGTAAGGAACATAAGTCATGGCATAAAAGTGCATGCAGTACCTACCAGGTTTACAAAGCAAGTGTGGAAAGAAGCAGACACGAAATGATGCAGAGAACTGCGGAAATCAGAAGTGCCAGGGCGGTAGCTTCCCCCAGCCCACCAGAATCGACGACCGCAGATACTTCTGTTCCTGAATTTACCTTGGTCACTAAAAAATCAAAAGAGGTAAAAAGAGGACCAGGACGCCCCCGTAAAGAACCCGCTGCCTCTACTACATCGCTTATTCCTGTAGCTTCGCCAATTTCCTCTGGTACAGTATCTACACCAGCTTCATCAGGTATAAAAGCTACACCTATAGAAGCGAAACCACAACCACGAGCTACCAGACCCAAAACTGGGAATCCTGGTACTGAGAAACTTATATCGCTGTACACGGGATCACTTATCTTATGAATGGAGTCCGTATTATTCAATTTAATTGTGGTTCTAGTAATTACGGAGTACTGAGACCGTTCATGGATATGCTTGATTCAAATTTGCACCTGCTGGTGGCTTTACAAGAGCCAAGTATTAACAAAATTAACTTGAGCACCTACTGCCCTAGAGGCTATTGGCTATGCATTGAACCGAAATTAGAGACAAAAGTGGCTTTTCTAGTGAGCAAAACAATTGGTGAGGCTAACTGGACATACAAATGGCTCTCGAATCTAGTTGCAGAGATAACCCTCGATCTGGACGGAATCAAAATTAGAATCATCAATGTATACAGCCCGGTGACATCCGGTCCTGAGCTAGTGGGGTGGAAAGAAATCTCAGAGGCAGTTAAGAATGACGAAGTTAGCAGCATTTTAGTGGGTGACTTCAATTGTCATCATCCACTCTGGGGCGGAGTCACAGCTCCTCGGGATACAAGGGCTCAAAAGCTCTTAAATACTGCACTTGCGCAAGGTCTACGACTGGCAACTCCAACTGGCAATCCGACATTCCGCAGGAAGGGTCGCAACTGTAGATCCCAGGAAACAGTCATCGATCTCACCTTTGTATCAGATAATTTAGTCAATCGCATCGAGGTCTGTTCCACGCGAGAAGAATGGAGCATTCGAGAGGATCACATTCCCATTGAAATTTGCCTAGATCTGGCACCTGCTATTGGCAGCACCCCTAAGCGGTACGCTTTTCATAAAGCAGAGCTGGACAAGATTCGGGAGCATTTACATGAATGCGGATGGCAAAGATCAAATGAACCTTTGGCTGCCTTACAGAGATCTATCATCGAGGCACTCAATAAACACTGTCCTAGAGCTCGCCCTAGCGCACATGCTAAACCGGCATGGTCTACGAGAGCTACAGAGTTGTTAGCAGGAGCACGGCAAGCTCTCCGTCAAGCAAGAGCGACAAGGGAGCCGCACGATTATGCCCGTGGAAAAGCTATTCGTAGGGAGTTGAAGAAAGAAACCCAGCATCTACGGCGGTCAAGTTGGAGGAAGTTTGTCGAACAATCTACGAGTTGTGGGGACGACCTTTATAATAAGGGCCTCTGGAGACTATCTAGATGGGGGAAAAAAGATGTCAAAACGCAGCCGGGCCCTCCACATCTGCCAGCTCTGAGGCGGATAGCAGAAGAAACTCCGACAAACAGCAACTCCGAAAAGTCCAAAATTTTGCAGGAGAAGTTCTTTCCTGAAAGTGTGGTAGCTGAATTTAGTGACATTGATAGAATGCAGCAACCTAAACGTACTCTATTAATCCGGTCTGAGGTCACGCCAGCAGAAATTGAAAGCTACATTGAGAAACTAACAACAGGAAAATCTCCGGGTCCAGATGAAATTCCGAACGAATGTCTCCAAGCCTTGCTTCCCGAGTGGAAATCAGAACTAGCTTGTGCGATCTCCTCACTTCTATCCTCAGGAGAAATCCCGGATTCGTTGAAGGAATCCATCACCGTCGTTCTAAGGAAAGATAGGAAGCCAGATTATTCGGTTCCCTCGAGCTACCGACCTATTGCTCTTGAGAATACTCTTGCCAAGCTAATAGAAAGGGTTGTTGCGGAACGTATGTCTGATGCAGCCGAGAAATATCACATGCTACCATGGGTACAAATGGGCGCACGAAAAAATCGGTCAACTATGTCTGCTCTAGAACTACTAACTGCAACTGTACAGACAGCGTGGGATGCAGACCCAGACTGCGTGGTCTCTATGCTTGGGCTTGATATCAGAGGAGCTTTTGACAACATCTCTAAGGAAAGGTTACTGTGGGTCCTACGACGCGAAGGGTTCCCTAACTGGATAATAAGATACATTGATAGCTTCGTTTCCCAGAGGCGAACCAAAATTCAGTTCACAGGTTACACTAGTGACTGGATACATATAGAGGGAGGCATACCACAGGGCTCTCATCTCTCTCCAATTCTGTTCCTGTTCTATATATCAGAGCTTCTTGAGTCGCTCCAGAAACCCGAGAGAGGGTACATGGCATTTGGATTTGTTGACGACACAACCCTAGTTGCGTGGGGTGAAAATTCGAGTGAGAACTGCCGGATTCTGGAGCATGCTCACGATCGGTGTTCAGAATGGGCTAAACGGTACGGAGCGACATTTGCCCCTGAAAAGTACCAACTTATTCACTTCTCGCGGAAGAAAAAGGCATCAAAGTCTATGCAAGAAGGCATTAGGGTTGGCGAGACGATGATAAGTCCTCGGTCAGAGATGAAGATTTTGGGCATAGCTGTAGATAGTCGACTTCGGTGGGGAGCACAGATGGCACAAGCCGCACGAAATGGAGAGTTGGCCTACAATGCTTTTTCAAGGATCACCGCCTCAGTTTGGGGACCATCCTTGCGGAAATCAAGGATATTATATTCAGCAGTTGTACGCCCCACGATGCTGTATGGAGCGCAAATCTGGGGAGCCAAAAGTGATGGCAAACCTATGGCAAAAAGCTTCTGGAAAAAACTGGATAAAATACAAAATAAGTGTCTACGAAAGATTACCTGGGGCTATAAGCGTACTCCTAAGGCTGTTCTTGAGAGAGAAGCTTCAATCCCACCAATTGATCTCCAGGCTCGATCGATGTCCCTTCAGTACGGAGAAGCCACAAGAGGGAAACCAGTTACAGCAAAAATTACGGAGCATGTAGACAGCGTTTGGCAGTTGATACATCGTCAACAAAACATAAGAAAAAGGAGCCATTACCCGAGGAAGAAAACTGCTATTGAGGCCATAAGGCAAGAAGCTGCTGAAGTTGGCCAAAATATTCAAACAAAAAAGCAGTCTAAGGCACGCCAAGATATGACTCAGAAAATGAGGATACGCAAATGGCTTAACCAAGAATGGCAGCAAAGGTGGTCAAAGTACAGGGGAAATCGTTCATCTGAGACATGGAAAACTCCTTGGCATCGAACGACACTTAAATTGTATGACGGCCTGAAAAAGCATGAGGCAACCGCAGTGATGTTGCTACGAACAGGGATAATAGGTCTGAATTCCTGGCTAGCGTCAGTCCGAGTACCAGGTATTTTTCCACAATGCACATGCGGTGAGCGTGCACAAACAGTAAAACATATTCTATGCTACTGTGCAGAACATTCTGCGTTACAGTCAAAAATGTTTCACGAGGCAAAGACCATGTCTTTTAATAGTCTAATGCAGACCCCACAAGGCTGCCGCGCCGCAGCCCGTATGCTCATCTCTAGTAGGCGACTACAACAGTTTATTCTTGCTGACAAGATTACACAAGAAGTAATAGAATTTGAAAAATTCCAAAATTATACTGAGTTTATCTTCCTCATAAGTGGGGATAATGGAAAGCGAGGATGTAGACAGCACTGGGGCTTGATAGACGTTACCGACAGATGGTCGGTACGTGTGTGTGTGGCATGTCTACGGGTTTTACCTAAATGGGTTTTTTCCCTTCACAAAGCGGCCATCCGTCCTCATGGCGCTATGTACATAGAAGCTAGATAGGACAGTAAACTAGAATATATATTATTATTATTATTATTATTATTATTATTATTATTATTATTATTATTATTATTATTATTATTATTATTATTATTATTATTATTATTATTATTATTATTATTATTATTATTATTATTATTATTATTATTATTATTATTATTATTATTATTATTATTATTATTATTATTATTATTATTATTATTATTATTATTATTATTATTATTATTATTATTATTATTATTATTATTATTATTATTATTATTATTATTATTATTATTATTATTATTATTATTATTATTATTATTATTATTATTATTATTATTATTATTATTATTATTATTATTATTATTATTATTATTATTATTATTATTATTATTATTATTATTATTATTATTATTATTATTATTATTATTATTATTATTATTATTATTATTATTATTATTATTATTATTATTATTATTATTATTATTATTATTATTATTATTATTATTATTATTATTATTATTATTATTATTATTATTATTATTATTATTATTATTATTATTATTATTATTATTATTATTATTATTATTATTATTATTATTATTATTATTATTATTATTATTATTATTATTATTATTATTATTATTATTATTATTATTATTATTATTATTATTATTATTATTATTATTATTATTATTATTATTATTATTATTATTATTATTATTATTATTATTATTATTATTATTATTATTATTATTATTATTATTATTATTATTATTATTATTATTATTATTATTATTATTATTTTAATTTGAATTTGATTTCATTGACCTGATTTGGCGCCTTTAGTGGCCCATGCAGGAATCTATCAACTTCTTATGTACATAGGAGGAAACCTCTCGGTGAAAACCCCTAACCTGTCTGGTTGGTTTCTTCAGTTCATACTGGGAGGTCTATGGTAAGTGCGCTCTCTCTGTTCCGCCATGTGCGATATCCACCCTTTCTTTAAGTCTTACCCTTTGACGCATCTTCTCTTTCTTTGAGTAGCTTTTCGACGTCTCTCGCGAGTCGGAATTGTTCTAGCCATCCTTCTTTGATTATCCATTCTGTTATCCGGGATATATCTTCCGGGCTTTGCATCATTACTGTGAAAGACTGATTCTTCGCTTTCCTCATCACTTCTGATCGTCCTTTGGCCCACCTGGGGCAGCACATAATCATGTGTTTTGGATTCTGGGATGGGTATCCGCACTGGCATCTCGGGGATTCGACTCCTGGGACTCTCCTTCTATATAAATACGAGTTGAGCCCAATGTGCTCACTCCTTATTTGTGTAGCAACGCTGCTTTGGGCCCTATTCAGGCGTTATTATTATTATTATTATTATTATTATTATTATTATTATTATTATTATTATTATTATTATTATTATTATTATTATTATTATTATTATTATTATTATTATTATTATTATTATTATTATTATTATTATTATTATTATTATTATTATTATTATTATTATTATTATTATTATTATTATTATTATTATTATTATTATTATTATTATTATTATTATTATTATTATTATTATTATTATTATTATTATTATTATTATTATTATTATTATTATTATTATTATTATTATTATTATTATTATTATTATTATTATTATTATTATTATTATTATTATTATTATTATTATTATTATTATTATTATTATTATTATTATTATTATTATTATTATTATTATTATTATTATTATTATTATTATTATTATTATTATTATTATTATTATTATTATTATTATTATTATTATTATTATTATTATTATTATTATTATTATTATTATTATTATTATTATTATTATTATTATTATTATTATTATTATTATTATTATTATTATTATTATTATTATTATTATTATTATTATTATTATTATACGTCCGCGGGTAACGTGTTACACACGTGACCCTGTCGTACCCTGTCGGGACATAGGACGCCGGAGGGCAAGCCCCGGGTTTCTGAAAAATAAAAGAATTATGTACAAGACAAGGGCGCTTCGTCATTGCTACCACTAGGTGATATGGCTGATGACTCTAAAACTATATAGAGGTTAAAAGGGTAAGAAAGGCCTCAGCCCTGTAACCATCAAATCCGCTGGTTCCTCCATTCAAACTCGACCAACTCAACTCGTGTCTAACCCCTTCATATCTTTGCATTTCTCTCGGGCTATTCCTGCAGCAGCCAGTATTCAACCCTTTTTTTCCCCTTCAAGAACAGATTTCAGTGTAGAATTGCGTTTTAAGTAGCCATTCATGGAACACTTCGCTCCCTTTTGCCGTTCCTAGGAGGAAGGAAAGTACTTCCGAGGCTGGACCTGCTGGAAGTCTAGCCCGTCTTTTCGCAATGCGACAGAAGTAGAAATGGACTGGGTCTTTGCGCCGTCCGCATCGACAGTAAAGTCTTGCGTCGGCGTGGTTGAAATCTTCATGGTATTTCGCGAAGTCCCTATGGCCTGTGCGGGACGCTAGGATGCGGCCTAGGGTCGCCCGAGGTAGTTCCAATTCTTTGGGTCGAGGAGGGCAGGAATTGATTGAGAGCCTCTCGTAGATTCCTGTACAGGGCATCAGTAGACTCCACAGACTTTCCGACGCTTGTATCGCAGAGCGCTTTCCCCTTTTATTTAAACCTGCAAGCGAAAGAGTGACGTCTGTTGATGCTGGAAGAAGCGCGCCTTGATGTGCAGCTCTATCAGCGGCTTCGTTTCCTGGGATTGAAGCGTGTCCTGGGACCCACAGGACTTTAAGCTCTCCCTGGCAGGTGTGTGCAAGGCGATATCTTGCTTGCCACCTTGCGTTTATGTTTAAGAACTTATTAAAAATGGATTGTGATGAACCAGTGAATGGATTCAAAAGCCGTATTGCAACTTCCAAGTTATCCAGGCAGATCCAGAGGTTCGTGGCGAATTTAGTAGTTGGAAATTCTAAGACAACCTTGGCCCCCGCAAGAGCTCCTTTGGCTTCGGCATCAAAAATTTCATCGCCAAACCTCAGTGAAAGGTTTTGGCTTATAATTTGGACCCCACCCTGATACGCCACAAATCCTGCCCCTGTAGAGCCAGACGGTTGTTTAGATCCGTCTGAGTACAGGATGATATCTTGAGTAAGGATGGTATGAAGAAATGCTAAAATTTTCTCTTTAGCCTGTCCTCTCGTTTCTCCAGTGGGACCTCCAATACGAGCAAGTGCTGTTTCTCGGCTCTCATACAGTGTGCAAGGTGGGTATGCGATGGGATTTGTTTGCTCTGAATTAGGGAGGGCCAGTACTCGACGAGCAAAGCGAGAGGATGCTTGTTGCAGGGACAATATCCGATTAGCTCGCAGCAGTAGAGGATGAAGTGGGTCCAGTCGACGCAGACGGATCGATCCCGCTGAAGGGCGTTTATCCAGAGTAATCTCCGGAGTAGCTAAGCCTGATTTGCGGTGTAAGGCTGCAGTCGGGGTGTTCCTGTATACAGGAAGGATAGCTCGCGCGGAAGTCAGAACAACCTTGGAGAGCTGCTGTAAAAGCCCATCAACCCGATTTGAGATACGGCCGCGCGGCCCGTCACGAGATCTTCCGGGCCACCAGGTCTCAGCGCCGTAGTAAGCTACTAGAAGGACGCATGAGATGACAGCTTTTCGTATCAAGTGCGGGGATACTCCACGCACTGTATTTCCCAATGAAAGAAGAGCGTGACTTATCTTCTGAGCTCTTGCAGATAGTTTACGTACGTGCCATTTGAACGTGAGTTTCTTGTCAAATAATACTCCGAGCCATCAGGAGTAAGGTCTGTCCACGTTCTCGGTCACCGTGAAGGTATTGATATTGACTGCAGGGGTGCTTGCCGGATCTTGATCAGCGCGCTTGCGAGAATAGTGGATAAGCTCCGTTTTGTTGAGGTCAAAAGATATTCCCTCATTTCTCCCCCGGCGAAGTGCGTTCTGTAGGTCCTCAGAAAGTAACTGAGCATTTGTTTGAAGAGAGGAAGAAGTCCGCAGAAGAGCTACGTCGTCGGCATACCCAAATCTAGTATACGGACTTCCGAGACGTAAAAGAGGAGAGATGTATAGAGTGAAGAGGATAGGAGAGGCCGGTGATCCTTGAGGAAGACCACATGGAATGCTTGCAGCCGTGCCTGTTGTCCCATCTGTTATGCCGAGCTTCGGTGAACGTGCTCGTTCCGGCAGCAGGAGCTTAGACGGAGCGGTACACGGCAGAGTACGCTGGGGTCACGGAAGGGCCGATGCGGCTGCAGTCGGGCTGGAGTGTTTGGATAAGTTAGGCAATGTTCGGCACACAAAGAATATCTGTGTTTGCTGCATTTGATCTGGTCACACACAGACATATTCTTGGTATAAATAGGCTGAAGTCTGCCACACTGTAAATATATTATCATCATCTTCATACATCATTATCATTTTAAATATATACCATCTCCACCATATTCTATCTTAGTAACTCTTACCAAGTGTACGTCTCCCAATCATATACCTAGTAAAACACCATCTAACCGAACCTTTGCCTGACTTCCAGTGGCGAATGAGGCTACCCAGCCGACTAATTGGGTTGGCCATCCTTGCTCCCCGAGTCTATGCACCAGCCGTCCTGGAAGAACTACGTCAAATGCCCCTTTTACATCGAGGGTAAGGAGGGAGGTGGTGAGTCTTCCGTTCAAGGCAGTTTCGACGTCGTGTGTTAGATACGTTGTAAGGTCAGTGGCTGATCGAAGAGGGAGACCCCCGAATTGCTGTGTAGCTATAACCTTGTGGACGATGGAAATCCACGATAGGCGGCGGGCAATGATGCGCTCTAAACTTTTCCCCAAAACAGAAAGCAGCGATATTGGTCTATAAGAGCGGGGGTTTGACTTGTCCGGTTTGTTAGGCTTGCTTAGTATCACTACCACTGCAGTTTTAAAGCAGGCTGGGTGGTGACCGGTTTCCAAGCAGCTCCGAAAAAGAGTCGAAATTTTGTCCTTAATGAGATGCCATCCGATTTTAAGAATAGATGTGGATATCTCGTCCTTACCAGGAGCTGTATTTCCCGGGCAGAAAATAGCATCTTTGATTTCCTCATCAGTGATTTCGGGAAATGGAAGATCCCTGCGGCCAATAGCTGGAGTATCCATTGGAATGTCACCTGATTCTGGCATCCTTTGAAGGAGATTTCGGGTTAGTACCTGTCTTTTGCTTTCTACTGAGACTGCTAAAGAGGCGTTAGAATGTAGTGGATCTTTCAGGGGTGGGGTACGAAAGGAACCAGCTGATCGATGCCAATTTACCATCCCTTAGATATCTTTCGCGGCGCTGGCTTGATTTAGCTTTTCTTGGAAGAAGGTTAGCTTGGCACGACGAGTTACAGTCCGGAGCGCTTTCTTAGCCGCCAAGATTGCGTCTTTATTGTCCGCGCTTCGGTGAGTTTGACGGTAGTCTTAGTGTCGTAAAACCTCGGGTGGTTTATGTTAAGACAGTATACTGTTGTTCAGTGATTCTGTATTAACGTTAATGGTTATCTTGTAATTGTTGCTATTGTAGTTGTTGTCTACATTTCTAGTGCTAATGCTTGTTTAGATACACTTCTCAATCACGTGAATAAATTCCCATAAATCCAACTTCATAACTCAAATGAAATAATGCATAACTCGAACTATGTTACACATAGTTGGTATCTAGGTATTGCTAGTATAGTAATATACCGACACTGGCAACAACCGGAAGAGATGTTGTAAGTCGACCTATTGCTACTAGATCTCACTCTTCCCTTTCAACCCACTTACTACTCTCTAAATCCACCCAATTAGTGTCGACTAATTTTTGGAGTGCTTGTGAAAAATTCTTTGACTTTGTAAGAGCATCAGCTGGGTTATTTTTGCCGGCTATCCATTTGATTTCTGTTATCTCTCTTTTTTCATATGCTTTGCATAAGCTCATAATGTCTATCATAAGCCGTTTTTCTTGCACTGTATTTAACCTTGTCAAGCAATCAAATATTGTGCGAGAGTCGGTGCAGATAACAAGGGGAATTGGCTTTGCTGGCCGTAGAATTGAATTGATTGACATATTT
Source organism: Podosphaera xanthii (assembly GCA_028751805.1). Classification (NCBI taxonomy): domain Eukaryota; kingdom Fungi; phylum Ascomycota; class Leotiomycetes; order Helotiales; family Erysiphaceae; genus Podosphaera; species Podosphaera xanthii. The sequence continues at coordinate 4,273,078 of JAPWIX010000010.1, read as the reverse complement.
AAAGCAGATCCTTGATCAAATCCGAGAGAAATAGCATACAATTCTGAGGCTGAAACAGATTTTGTAACCCTTTTGCTTTTAATTGATTACCAGTGTAAAGTGTTTGCATTTCCTTTGCCATCAACGAGTGCGATAACGTATCCGAGTTGGGAAGAGAAGTCTGGGTTTGTTGCGAAAGAACTATCCGTAAAAACAACTAATTTTAGGGTTTTAATGTCGAGAGGAATGAATTTTAGACCTCGACAATTATTATTTTTCTGCCACATTAGGCGCTTGTTAAGTTTATCAATATCATTTGGTTGAGGGTCTTTTATCTGAGCAGCAAAAGACAGATCGAATGCGGCTTCTGGCTGGTACATTGTTACGATATATGCCCCACGGGCTCTTTGAGCGACATATGTGTTTTTATCTATGGCTGGTTTAATTTTGTCGCATTGAACTTTTTGCGATAGCAATATGCTATTCTTATTCTTTTTAATTAAGGCTCCATTGAAATTGAGGGCGTGACTTTCTGTAAGTCGCTCTCTTTCTTTACAAAGGAAAGTCATGGTATTTTGTTCTAGTTCTGCGAATGGGAGGTTTGCTAGAAATAGCGTGTCGTCAGTCTGGAGACCAGAGAGTCCGAAAGCAGCGGCTGTGGTTTTATCAATATCAGCGAACTTATTCTCGTGTAGAAGACATGGATCATGTGTTGAGGGAGTCATTCCCAGAGTTTGTGTGTGGTGTCCATGGTACGTTATATGCCAATGGTTACCAGATTCCGCTAGTCCATAAAGGGGCTTTTCAATTTTTAGGAGTTTGTTCTTCTCCAATCCAAGTTCGAGTGGCGGACGGACGTAAATTTTCCGGTATATAGGTGTTGTCGCCTGCACGTATGCCTGTGATATATCTCGGAGGTAAAGATCCAAGTCAGGACGCATTGCTGCAATTGCAAGTATAATACTTTGGCTAGCGCGCTGTATAGTAGGTGATTGAGTTAGTATTTCCTCTTTTCCAGAGTCATTATAACCCTGAATGACTAGGCGTGCTTTCGCAAAAGCCATGGGTGTGCCCTCGTTTTTGATCTTATCGACCCACTTTGAACCAAAGATTCTAATATTTTGCGGGACTTCTTTTGTGTCACAAATTGAAAATACTTGTTTTTCTTGCAAGTCATTTAGCTCCTTTCGTCTTGCTTCAGCAATCTGTGTTCCCCATGGTTGAGCAGGGACAGTTAGCGAAGGACTACCTTCGCTGATGAAAACAACCGATTCGTTGAATCGCGCAGGTAGTCGACGCACACGTTTCGGATTGCGTCGTTTAGTCAATATTGGCTCGGATGTTGGTTCTTCTACTTCATTAGCTGGTTGGTAGTTTTCAACAAGGAACGGTTTAATAGATGTGATTCGAAATTCGGTAGGCCCACCGGGGAGTTTAATTTGACATGTATCTCCTTCGATACTGAGTAGCTTGAATGGCCCTTCCCAGCGTTTGGAGCCATGGTTATCCCTCCACACTAAAACATCAGAATTTATTGGCAGATCTTTGATGTGCTCTACATTTGGTCCATTTCGTTGACGTAATGCCTCTGTAATTTGCCGGTTCAAGCGGATCTTAGAAGCTTCAGCCATCGCACGCTTTATTGCTGTGGCACGTTTTGCGATAGAGGGCTGTGGAGGATCAGAAAAACTCATGCGTGGATAGCAGCCGAATACGAGTAGAGTAGGTATTAGCCCTCCAGGCCCAGCGATATCATTTATTGCCTTGAAAGCCATTTGAAGGATGGATTCTTTGCTTAGCTCTGGGATATCTTTACGGAGGCATTCGTAAGCACGACGAACTGGCATATGGTATCTTTCGACAATACCAATAGAGTGATGAGCCTCTACCGGTGCGCATTTTGTCATGATAGAAATTGAATTGGCATATTGCTTGAATTCTTGAGAGGTGAAATTAGTGCCTGAGTCGTGTACAAGGATATCCGGTGGTCCACTGTAAGTATCTATCCAACAATGACGGAGTGCATTCCAGATTGATTGTGAAGACATGTTTGATAGCCATCTACCAGCTTGAAAGCCTGTGGCTTCATCGACAACGTGTAAAACTGGAGAAGCTTGTGATTGGTTTGGGGAGCTGGTAATGTACATAACATCAACAAAAACAGAATGATTAAAATCTAGGGAATCGTCTTTAAGGGAAAATTTGAAGCGTCGTGGTGATCTGCCGTGTTTCTGACAAACAGTGCAGAATTTTGTAAGTTTTTCAACCAAACTACGGTTGACATTATGGTGGCCGCTTTTCTCGAGTACAGTAAAAAATCCATTTGAAGAGGGGTGGCCGAAGCGGCGGTGTAACTGGCGTATCTCATGACTTGTAAGGAAACAATCAAAAACGAAGGACAAAGAAGAAAATTTGTTAATTGCGAGTTCCCTTTCAAACAAAAATGGGTGGCCCCATCGACGAACGACCGGATATGCCTTTTTCTTTTGGATCAAGACATTTTCAAGATTATTAAAATAGACACCGAGGCGATCCATATCTTGTAACGAGAGTAGAAAGGGAGTATCTGCATTGACAACGAAGAATTCGATATATCCTAGAGGCGTATAAATTCCTATTGTACCGATCGGTTTCGTCATTCCAATACCAAATTTAATACTTGTTGATTTCCCCTTTGACGTATCAATTTTGGGACTGTGGTTCTTGTGTAGACGGCGGTACGCTAAGTATTGCTTATATCCTGCAGTTGATTTGGCAGCAGCACCAGTATCTATCATGATACCATGGTACTCTAGATCGTTATAACGCGTGATAGATGTGGTGAGTATTTCTGTAGTATTGTGGTCTTCGGTTGAATGACGACCCACAATTGCATGCTGTACGGAAAGGTCTGCCATGGCGTGAAAAAGTTCTTTCCCATCTATTTCGCCGAAGTAAGTTTCTTGTATATCGTCTTGATGATCTTCTGCTTCGCCTAGATCAATGGTATTAATCAGGGCCTCAATTTCTGAATCACTTGGCTCTTCTGGCTGATCATTGACACATCCTTCGGCTAAGTATTGGTCGTATTGGCGATTTGCTTTGTCTTGCACACCTTTTTGCCATTTTCTACGGTGCTGTTCTCTTTCCTTGTCTGTATGATTAGAGGACCAGCAGTCATATTTCCTGCAAATAAAGCACTTCTTTAATTGGCCGTTACTGTTTGATGCAGAAGGTTTAAAAGATCGAGAGAAATTAGACGAGTTGTTCTGGCGTGACTTATACCTACGATCTGTATAGAAGGATTCTGAACCTTCTGAAATATATTGGCTTGCTTTAGTGTTGTTTTTAAGAGCAACGGATGCTCGCAAGTCAGTAATTAAGCCTTCAAGGGTCGAAGCAGGCTTAAAGCAAGCTAATTCGCATGCTGGGTTCTTTTTGCAAGCCTGCAATAACTTGGTGTAGAGAAACTCTTCATCCCTGTATCTCGGTGCCAGTCCCAGTTGTAGGTCGCGTAAGAAGGAGAGCATTTTCTCAAAGTTTTCAGACAGGCTTTTCTCAGGTGTATTCAGTACTATAGAATCAAGTGTCGTGACCTGCCATTTTTCCAATGCTGTTCGTTGGTACTCCGGGCCCTCAAAGTTGTCGTAAATATCCAGTTCCGCATTACAAATAATGCACGTGCGTGCGCTTTCACATGATACTAGTCGTACACTAATTTTAATATCTGTATTGTATTTGTGGCACGTATCTAGGGGTTTTACTAGTTTCATATCACATGCATGTTCTGCTCTTACATTCAGTTGTTTTGGAAGATTAACTAAATGTCAGGGCAAATTCAACACCTTGATGTAGCTGCTAATTTTGGGACACGGGCGGTTATCTTGGTTTCTACTATATTCGTCCCATAAGGACTTTACTGTATATATATTTAGAGCTCTCACCCTTCGGAGATTCTCAGTTCATTGCGTTTACTGAATATCTCTGAAGGTAAGATCTCTTACAGTAGTTATCCTAACTAAGTTCATTTGCGTTTACTGAATATCTCTGAAGGCTATATTCGTACCCACTTCGTGTCAACCTACTAAGCTTTATATCTAAGGCTCTATTCACCTGCTTCTTTGTTTGACTGTCGTCCTTCTAAAGTCTCACGTCGCCCCAGCATTTCCCTATACGATCCACGTCTCACAATAGGTTATGAGCCCGGGTTTAGCTCTTCCTGCAAGAATGTCCGTTGATACTGCTTCGATCTCTGTTGGCAACCTCAAGGCCAATCTTCCAGTGCTGTCTTCCCAATCCCATTATCGAACATGGGCACAGTCTTGGCAAGTTGTACTGATGGGCTGCGACTACTGGGGTGTCATCACGGACCTCAATTTCGACAAGGAATCTCGACCGATGAATGCTGATAAGGAAGAAATTAAGAATGTCCGATCAACAGAACAGAAAGAATACGACAAGAAGAACAACGCGGCACTTGCTGCAATCCTCGCTGGAGTATCCACTGATCTCCAAAGGATAGTAGCTGGCTTCGTTGGCCAACCTGAATCGGCTCGGCTCGCGTGGCAAGCTTTGAAAGATAAGTTTGATCACGAAACCACTATATCAACCCTCGAACTTTTCAACTCTCTAGTGGGGCTAAAAATGGAAGAAGGTGATATTATCTCCGATCACATTTCAAACTTTGAAACTACCTACGCTCACATCTTTAATCGATGCTCTGAATCATCCAGGGAAGAAGCTCGACATCTCAAAAATTTTCTCGCCTCTGACTCGGTGAAAACAATGTCTTTTCTTCGCACACTTCCTCGCTCTTTTGAAAATGTTGTGGACAATCTAATGTCTAAGGAACGCCTCACCTTTGCTGATGTCAACAAGCGATTGCTTGATATCCAAGCATCCCGTTCTTCGTCTACTGATTCCAAGGCTTATATCATCAATGATGGGGAATCGCATTTCTAAAGAGACAGAAAAAAAGAAAAAGAGTGCACCTGGTGCAAGGCCCGAAACAAGAAATACAAGGGTCACGTCCATTCAGAATGTCGACAGTTGAAGGCATTTAAAGAGAAAGAACGCAATCTCAAAGGCAAAGAGAAGTCACACACTGCTTCAACAAACGAAATCTCCGACTCAAGCTCAATCCAAGAGCTCGAATTTTCGGCAGAAAAGGCCTTCGTGTCGCGTTCCCTCCTCTCTTCTCATCCATGGATTCTTGACTCTGGCGCCACTGCTCACATGACACCATTCAGGGAAGATTTCTCGTCAATTTCTCCCAAGCATGGCTCTGTGTCATCGGTATCAGGTTCGCTTACTCCCATTCACGGCATCGGAAAAGTAGAACTTGACATTCAACTTAGCACTCGACGAATAACTACTGCTAAGTTTGATAATGTGTTATTTGTTCCAGACCTGGGGGTTAGGTTATTGTCAGAATCAAAATTGGATGAAAATGGGTTTCAAATAGTTTCAAATCACGGAGAACGGCGCGTGTTGAAAAATAATGAAGAATATTTGTATGCCAAAGTTAATTCGGGACAATTTATAGTTCAAACACTAATAGAAAAATCTGCTTTTGCCTCTTACCTCGACGCTCACGAATCTCTCGGTCATCCTGGGAGTTCTGTTATGTCTCTGATGCGTAAAGTTGACCCTTCTATTCCCTCGAAACCTGAATCTTTCACATGCACCTCGTGTCTTCTTTATAAGTCAAAACGCAAAACACCAAAGTCTACGCATAAGCGTGCGTCCAAGAAATTTGACCTCATACACTCTGACTTATCTGGACGATTTTCTGTCAAGTCACTTGGCGGAAAGGAATATTACATCACCTTCATCGACGATTTTTCACGATACGCCTGGATTTATTTTCTTAAACACAAATCTGCTGCTTCAAGGGCTATCCAAGATTTCGTCCACATGATTCAAACACAGTTTGACACAAAAATCAAAGCATTTCAAACTGATAACGGTGGTGAATACATAAATTCAGATGTTGAGAAATTCCTTGCAGAGACTGGTATTATCTTGCGAAATTCTCCCGCATACTCGCATGAGTCTAACGGCATTGCGGAAAGATTTAATCAAACAGTAATTACCAAGGCTCGCACAATGCTCACAGACCACGGTAAATTCCTTTGGGCCGAAGCAATCTCTATGGCAGTCTACCTTTACAATCGACTCCCTCATCGAAGCATTAATGGTCAATCTCCGACTGAGGCCCTGACTGGCCATCCCTTCACCTCGACCAATCACCTCCGCCCTTTCGGCTCAATAGCATTCGTTCACATTTCTGAAGAAGCCAGACCATCTGGTTCAAAATTGATGCCCAGGGCCATGGAAGGTATACTCGTTGGATACACAGACTCCTCTAAAATCTTCCGTATATATATTCCGACAAAACGCTCCGTTGTAATATGAAGGCAAGTCGTCTTCCCTCCTGCCACGCAAGGGGAAGTCTCCCTTGATTTAAATATTCCAGATGCAATCTCCGAGAGCTCTACTCCCTCAATTAAAACAATCTCTCCGGCTCCGATAGATCATCCAGCTACCCCTTCACAAGTTACCAGTATGCCTGGTGGATATTTTGAGTCACCCACACTATCGACACAAACAGCTGATTCCCCTCCGCCTGGTCAACAAATTCAAGAGATTACTCCTGTTGCCCCTTGTCGGAGCACCAGAAAAATACAACAACCAGACAGATATGGAGATTTCAAAGCATATACAGTCATAGTGGAGCCTAATACTCATAAACAGGCTATGGCAGCTGAGGATGCTGAAAAATGGAAAGAAGCTATTATTGAGGAAATGGACGCACTTCGGCGCAACGACACCTGGACAATTGTTCCTAGGCCCGATGATCGCTCCGTTGTAGGATCACGCTGGGTCTTCAAAGTAAAGCAAAATGCAGACGGCTCTATTAATAGATACAAGGCTCGAGTTGTCGCAAAAGGATTCTCTCAAATTCCCGGTACAGACTTTGAGGAGACTTATGCACCAGTTGTCCGCTTCGACTCTCTACGTCTTCTTCTCGCTCTTGCTGCTCACAACAATTGGGATGTCGCACAAATGGACGTTAAATCGGCTTTTTTATATGGAAAACTAGATCGCGACATCTATATGGAGATTCCGGATGGGTATAAGGAATTTAATATGGTTTATAAGTTGCAAAAATGTATCTACGGACTGAAACAATCCCCCCTTGTCTGGCATCTTACTTTAAAAAATGCACTGACCAAGTATGGATTCGTTCCAACTTCTTTTGACCCATGCGTCTTCGTTCACAACAAGACCACCGTCTATGTTGCTGTCTACGTTGATGACATTCTGATCTCTGGTTCTGATTCCAGAATTATAAATGGAACTCGACAATTCCTTCATTCTGAGTTTGAATGTACGGACCTTGGTAAAGCTCACTTTATTCTCGGAATCGAAATAGAAATCACACCGCAAGGCATATCGCTAAGCCAACACGCATATTTTCTCAAAGTTCTCAAACGATTCGGCATGCTAGATTGTCATCCTGTTGGCACTCCACTCGAACCAAACGGCCACCTTCAACGAGTCAATCCTGCGGATCAAATTGACAATATTAGCACATACCAATCTCTTGTAGGCTCACTGATGTACGCGCATATTGGCACACGACCTGACCTCGCATTTACTATTACACACCTCTCCCAATTCTCTTCCTGTTCCAGCTCAACGCACCTTGCTGCTGCTAAACGAGTTCTTCGATATCTCAAAGGCACGATTGAACACAAACTCTTCTTTCCTAACAAACATGACTCCACAATTCATGGTTATGCAGATGCATCTTGGGGCAACAACCTTGATGATCGCAAGTCTTATTCCGGATATGTTTTTAGACTAGGGGAAGCCTCTATATCTTGGTGTTCGCAGAAACAGAAAGCCGTCGCTCTTTCTACAGTTGAGGCTGAATACATGGCTCTCTGTCTCTCCTCGCGCCATCTGATTTGGCTCTGCCGAGCTATCAAAGAACTCAAGCAAACATACAGTGCAATCCTCCACGCGGACTCGAATGGAGCAATAGATCTCTCAGGAAATAACAAAGTCACTCAACGCTCAAAACACATCGACATTCAATACCACTTTATACGGGATCATGTCCACAAAGATTTTGAGCTTGAATACGTTCCTTCTAATGAGAATTTGGCCGATCTATTCACTAAGGCTTTGCCTAAACTAACTCACGAAATTCTTACCCAACAAATTTTGATGCAGTCCTGAGGGGAAGTGTCGTAAATATCCAGTTCCGCATTACAAATAATGCACGTGCGTGCGCTTTCACATGATACTAGTCGTACACTAATTTTAATATCTGTATTGTATTTGTGGCACGTATCTAGGGGTTTTACTAGTTTCATATCACATGCATGTTCTGCTCTTACATTCAGTTGTTTTGGAAGATTAACTAAATGTCAGGGCAAATTCAACACCTTGATGTAGCTGCTAATTTTGGGACACGGGCGGTTATCTTGGTTTCTACTATATTCGTCCCATAAGGACTTTACTGTATATATATTTAGAGCTCTCACCCTTCGGAGATTCTCAGTTCATTGCGTTTACTGAATATCTCTGAAGGTAAGATCTCTTACAGTAGTTATCCTAACTAAGTTCATTTGCGTTTACTGAATATCTCTGAAGGCTATATTCGTACCCACTTCGTGTCAACCTACTAAGCTTTATATCTAAGGCTCTATTCACCTGCTTCTTTGTTCGACTGTCGTCCTTCTAAAGTCTCACGTCGCCCCAGCATTTCCCTATACGATCCACGTCTCACAATAAAAGTTGGACTTGATTTTATTGACAGCGACATCAAAGTTAGCCAGATCATTAATGTTCGGAAATATAGCCTGGTAATAGTATATTTTTGCCTCGCCTTTAAGCATTATTGGGAGCCCTCTGGTCCATTTATCCTCAGTTAGATGTACCCTGTCACAAATATCTTTAAATATTGTTAATTTAAAGTCGAATCTATCTTGGCTGCCGGAGTACTTTTCTTCATCTGTATACGATTTTGCCAAGTCGGCAAGCTCTCTTCTATTTCCTTGAGAGGTAGAGTTTGAGCTTCTATTATGGTGTTGATTAATAGATCTTGGTTGACGCGAGTTTTGATCTCGAGGACGGCTGAATTCTCTATTACTATCATCTTTACTTTTTCTTTCAACTGATTCATGCCTTTTAAGTAGCAAATCTTTTTGATCATTGTAACCTCTATCTGTGTCTTCCTGTTGATCGGGCGTAGATTGAAGTGAATGCTTGGGAGGAAGTAGATTTTGATTTTCCCAATTAGGGTTATAACGTGAATCAAAAAGTAGCTTATCCGTTGCCAGTTGATCTTTAATTTCATTTTCAGACCATTCTAGAGGATTTTCTTGGTGTAGAGTTTCGAACAATTTTTGTGCAATGTGGAATCCTCGTCCTTTATGTATTAAAACACCGCGGCGACGCAATTGATTTCTCAGTCCTGTTATATATTGGCTTGATATTAATTTGAAATCATCTAGTTCCCAGCCTTTAAAATCATCTTGAAAAATTTCCCACAAATCATCGTCTCGTAGTTCCGGGTACTTGTATTTTTCGATGCTTTCTTGAACAAAAGTGTTTAACCTAGTTTGCCGTTCTTTAGGGTCCTCGACAGGATTCTTGTCGTTTGAGTTGTTTGAGTCTACCATTTTTATTTTATTTTACTGTCCAGGGGACAATAAATTTTATCAGTAGGAGGCAAAGTTATAGTAGGGCTCTATTAATGAATTGGTCTTCGCTCAGCTTGACCTGATGAGAAAAAAAAATTCAAATCTGAGATTGTATGAGCCGAAAGTTTTTTTTTTTTTTTTTTGATTGAAATTTAGGGATTGATTGTTTGGTTATGGATTATAAATCAAAGTTTGGCGTGATGGACGTAGAGAAAAGAGTGTGCTTTGTAATCACCGTCAATTCTCCTTGGATGCTGGAAAAATAGAAAGGCCGCTTGATACGACGTAAATATTTCTCGTCCTATCCCTTAGCAAAAAGCTAACAATCGAAGGTAGCGAGGATCGATCTTTCGAATAGCTTTTTCTCTTCCGTGGTATACTTCTGATCTGTACGTCTACTGATCAGTGTCGTAAAACCTCGGGTGGTTTATATTAAGACAGTATACTGTTGTTCAGTGGTTCTGTATTAACGTTAATGGTTATCTTGTAATTGTTGCTATTGTAGTTGTTGTCTACATTTCTAATGCTAATGCTTGTTTAGATACACTTCTCAATCACGTGAATAAATTCCCATAAATCCAACTTCATAACTCAAATGAAATAATGCATAACTCGAACTATGTTACACATAGTTGGTATCTAGGTATTGCTAGTATAGTAATATACCGACACTTAGGCAGCAGCCTTGCACTGTGAAGGGGCAAAGCGGTCTCACTGTCGCGGAATACGGTGCCACAAACTATGTATATTTATCTGCGGAAATTCAAGAGTTATAAAGTAAGGGGGTGCGCTTTATAAACAAAACCCGTGACGCGCCGCGGTCCCTTGTGTTACCCCACCAACCAATAGCCACATCACAGCCACTAGCCACAGCATAACCAAGGCGCAGAGGGGCGACGAAGACGGTGTTCCTACCTGTACGTGGTGTCCCCTACGAACCTGGAGTTTATCTTCAGAGCCAATAGAAACACGCATTACTTGGTCACGGAGGAAAAGTCATCCAAACGAGATTCCGGGGCGTACCCAGCTCCCGTTATGGTGGTGATGGATCAGACTAAGTTGGCCCTTTTTACCAAGATGAATTCTCACTGTTTACGGATATTCTGGCATTATACTGTCTCACGAGGAAAGAGCACCGCTATCTGAGCGCTGGTGATGTCGGTATAAGGAGGATATCTGGACTATGGGATTTTAGGGAAATACAGATGGGGATACGCACCTCGTGTGGCTCTGGTGTCTAGGCCTCTTTTTTTTTTTTTAAAATCATATTGTATTCAGCCATCTAGCTATGACAAGAGATTTAAATATATTTAAAAAAAAAGATCTTCCTAACACCCTTAACTCCCCTTGGCACCAGTCTATAAGCTCATAACTTAGGGTTAGACTTTCCAACATTACTACGAAATCCAAATAAACCCTAAATACAACCTGAATCCCTGAAGTTGTGATTTTTGTTTCCATTTTATTTTTCCTTAAATATGGCTTGTCATTTGATGTCCTTTGGTTTCAAAGTTTATCTGTTACATAGTTGTAGCTTCTTGACCTACAATTTTAATTAGTTGTATGCATTTAGAATTCTCTAAGTATCTTAACAGTTTTTCTCTTCCAAATTTGGTTTTGAAAATAATTTGCAGGTTTCTGGGCTCCAGACCTTCAAATTCCTTATCCCTCTCTAATGAGAATTGTGGACAGTGCAGGAGCAGATGCTCCATTGTCTGCTTCTCCCTATTACAGTAGTTGCAAATGTTACTATCTACTTTTCCTATCCGATAGAGGTGAGCCAGGGTGTTACCAATCCCTGTTCTTGCCTGAAAAAAGGAGGTCTGGGTTTGTCTGCTAAATTTTGTAAGATTAATTGCCTTAGTATTGAAGCTTGGTATAGAAATCCTTGCAGAAGTTCTATAAAACTTTCCAAGACCAATGGCTTTCCTGCCCTCTTCTTCCCTAAGTACTTGCTTAGTCCAGTCAGAGTCCCAGGCTTGTAAAATGTTTTTTCTTATACCTTCTACTAGGAAGGAATAAGAGGTATATTGATGCTTTTTCATAGCAGGTTGATCCAGGCTTTTTCTTGCCAGATTATCAGCAAGTTCATTGCCCTCAATCCCTTGATGACCTGGACACCAATGGATCTTGACATCCATTTTACTACTTAGGGATCTAACCTTAAAGGAAGAAAAATTGTTAGATTTAGAGATTCTTAAAATAGCAGCTTGACTATCAGAAAATATATAACAACATGCATTTTTTTGGGTTTGATTGATAAATAATAAAGCTTTGAATATAGCATAACTCTCTGCATCAGCTATGCCAATCCTGTCCCCAAGATTGTAAGATAGTGACTTGAGCTCTCTTGTGTAAGGAAAATATACTGTTATACCAATGCCACAACCCTTATCCTTGACTAGGGAGCCATCTGTGTAAACAATGAAATGTGAGGGAGGAATTGACTCCAGAAACTCCAGATGTTCTTCCTTTGCCTTTGACTTGTTTGATTTAGAAATTGAGATTGATAGATTGTCTTCCCTCCATGGTGGAGACCACTTGGCATTGACTATCTCTAGTTTTACATGTTTAGTTAGTGGCTTTAGTAATAATGCAATTCTCAGTAGCTGCCCACTAGGCTTCTCATCTAAGAATTCAAACATGCCAAGATCAACAATTTCAGAAGGAAAGTCAAGCTCATCTTGCAGCTTGCTTGATAAGGCTTGATAAATAGGATGATTAACTTGAAGTTTAAGTATTCTAAATGCATAAAAAGATGACTGTTTGAAGTGCCTGACCCTTGTAGGAAGCAGTGCAGCTTCAACCTCCAAAGCTTTGATAGGACTACTTCTATAGGCACCTGTCATAATATGAAGAGCGTGTTTTTGTAGCTTGTCACACATCTTGGATAGCTTCTCTGTACCATATCTGTTATACCACAGCACTGAGCCATAGTCTAACATAGGGATGATACAAGTGAGATATAACTGTCTTAATGCATTAAAGCCAAGGCCCTTTGTTTTTGATGAAATTTGGAGGAGTCTCTGCATGGCCCCTTGAGCTAGATGCATCCTTTTCTCTACATGAATTTGAAATGACAGTCTATGTTGAAGCCAGATACCTAGCCACTTGACTGAAGTGCTAGGCTTTAGGGAAAAATTGTCTAGCTGTAAGGAATCTGTGTAGGGTATCTTCTTCTTGCTGAAGTGTACAAGTTCAGACTTGGACTTTTCAAAAACAATAGATAAAGAATCTGCCTTAGAAAAGAGTGCTTGCAGGTTTTCTTTGAGTGCAATTATATTTTTTTAACAGATTTAGATGCCACAGAAATACAAATATCATCCACATAAGAGATTTCCAGAAATGAAGGCTTGGGGCATGATGAAAACAATTCACTAATTGAAAGTAAAAATAATAAAGGAGAAATAGGACTTCCTTGAGGGGCCCCCGTAACAGAAAAAGAATGACTTAGCTGGCCATTGAATAAGAGAGATATTCTTCTTTCTGTTAAAAATGATGAAACCCAAGAAATAAACATGGCTGGGAGCTTTTTCCTATGCAGGATTTGGAGCAGCTTTCTAGGTTGAAGTCTGTCAAAAGCTCCCATAATGTCTAGAAATACACAGGATACAACTTTGTTTTCTGCAACATTTTTGTCAGCAAATTGCTGGAGTAAGAGCACTGCATCTATTGCAGACCTCTGTTTTCTCCCTCCCATCTGACTAGGATGGAGAAGGCTAGGTGAGACATTTGCTAGATAAGAAATTCTGAGTGAAAAGATTCTTTCTAATAGTTTCGATAGACATGAAATGAGTGAAATCGGCCTGTAAGCCTTAGGCATGGAATAATCAGGCTTACCCCTTTTAGGAATAATTATGCCAATGGCTTCTTTCCATGCTGATGGATGTTTGCCACATTGAAATAGAAATGAATAAGCTTTAAGAAAAAATTGGGGAAGACAGTTGATAGTTTTTTTGATCATGGACCAATCTATTCTATCATTCCCAGGGGCTGTTTTCTTTTCAGGTACTGCCTGAAGAAGTTCATTAAGAGATAGTTCTGGCCACTCCCACTGGGATGTCTAGGCCTCGCCTGGCTGGAGTTGCAGGTTTTTTGAGAATTTTTCCCGCGTACAGGTTTCCATGGCTGCTCTTTTTCAATTTTTTTGAGCAGAAGTTTCCGTAGAAAAGGTGGTTGAATTTTATGGGTAATTACTTAGTCAAATGACTACCCGTTATGGGTCAATGGATCAATGATCTTAGGTTCGAGGTAAAAGGGGGAAGGAGCACTGTAGAAGGTGTGGCCTGGGTCAGAGAGGAGCCCTAGTGTTATAATAGTCTTGGACTCTACATAGCACGAATAAACAAAACTACTACTACTACTACTACTACTACTACTACTACTACTACTACTACTACTACTACTACTACTATTACTACTACTGCTGCTGCTGCTGCTGCTGCTGCTGCTACTGCTGCTGCCGCTGCTGCTGCTGCTGCTGCTGCTGCATCTGCTGCTGCTGCTGCTGCTGCTGCTGCTGCTGCTGCTTCTGCTGCTGCTGCTGCTGCTGCTGCTGCTGCTGCTGCTGCTGCTGCTGCTTCTGTTGCTGCTGCTGCTGCTGCTGCTTCTGTTGCTGCTTCTGTTGCTGCTGCTGCTGCTGCTGCTGCTGCTGCTGCTGCTGCTGCTGCTGCTGCTGCTGCTGCTGCTGCTGCTGCTGCTGCTGCTGCTGCTGCTGCTGCTGCTGCTGCTGCTGCTGCTGCTGCTGCTGCTGCTGCTGCTACTGCTGCTGCTGCTACTGCTACTACTACTACTACTACTACTACTACTACTACTACTACTACTACTACTACTACTCAGCATTCCACCAAGGTTGGCCTGTGCCTTTCCCCAATGCTCGGCGCGCTGATCCACTATCTGCTTGCTTAATCGTATTACAGATTTGTTGTGCATATTTATCTAATGTCTCAGTCGTGGGTATTTGGGTAGGGTCGGCAATCTCCTGTACCCCTGAGCTTAAGAGAGCGAGGAATAGTTTCTCATCCTATGTCTCCGGTTTTAGACGGGCTACAGGCTCCTGGAATCGGGAATCCCAGGGAATCACAGTGACGATTGGGAAATGGTCCGATGTTGTATCTAGTTCCTGAGATATGGCCGTCTCTATGCCTAAGACAGTAAGGGAGCTCGATATAAAAGTAAGGTTAAGTATATTGCTGCGAATATGCGTCGGCGCGTCTAATTCTGAGGTTAAAATTAGTGAATTTTTCTCTTTTTATTTAAGTAAATTCTTTGCTATGGGGCTGGTGGTGCTGGAAGATGGTTGCTAGCTAGGATGTCTTAAATTAAAGTCTCCTGCCACAAGAAGCCTTTTGCGCGCCCTTCTCAACGAGAGTCTTAGTAGAGCCTTAACTCCTTCGCCTTCATCGTTAGATCCTGGTGGAGCATTATAAACATTTACAATGGTTAGCTTCTTACCCGATGGCGCGATTACTTCAAGGAAGAAGAGATCCCTAGCTGCAGGGTGAGCCGGGTCTAAAGCTGTTACGGCGAGGTAATGGAGGGTTCGAATCGCCGTCTTCGAGGAAGGCAGGAAGACTAAAGATGGAAAGAAGTATAGAATTTATGGGATATGACCCTATTAACACGATTGCAGATACGTAAGAAGAAGTTAAAGTATGATACATATTGCAAAGCTGAAGTTCTTCATCTTGCCCAAGGTAGCCCCCTAAGTACCCCAGCAATTCCCAACTAATCTCCTTTACTAGTTGTTACTCATCCGTCATAATCTCATTTGGCGACTATGTAGGAGTGCCAACAATCATCCAAACCCTTGCGCCTAATCACAGCGGGAGGTTAAAGGTATGAAAGGGTAATTGCAGTCATCTATGCATTGTGCCATCAATGCTTCATTTAATCCTGCACACCCCTGTTCATAATATTACCTAATGAGAAAATTACGTTTGCCATAACAAAAGGATTAGTTTGGTGGGCAACTAAACTGACTCCTTTGCGGAGATAGGTTATCACTCTGGGCCTCCTAGTCCAGTCGTCTGTTGGCGAAAAGCACTCGTAGGCTGAAATTTTCTTCGTTATTCTACGCTGTTGATCACTAAATACGTATGGCTCTTGAATAAGTATAACATCAGATTTTTCTTAGTTTGCGAATGCTAAAGCAAGATCATGTGATACAGCGACTTTACCGACGTTAATTTGGACTAAGCGCAAGGGCCTTGTCATCTTGTGTGATTTTCTAGAGGTCATCGGAAATATCTGTTAAAATTGAGTACGGATTCCCCTTATCAATCGAGGGATTTAGTGAAGGAGTAGCCGGGACCAAAACTAGTTGGTTCGTGTTTGGTGAAGCTAGATTTGTCGTAGAGGGTAAAGTGACTTCTAAGCTTGTGGAGTTCGGACAAGGCCCAATATCCACGTCATTCTCAGTCATCTCGTGATCAGTCTGACTGACGGGTTTACTTCGGTTGCATCCCATAGTGACACAGAGGCTTAGCCTTGTCGCTGCCGAAGTGCTACGAATCTGGGAAATCTGCTCCTTGGTAAGCCTCGACCCGTTGCGGCGAGGTCTGAGGGGACATTCTGGAGCATCGGCAGGATGAGGCCCATGACAGTGCAAGCAGCGGGGAGGGCAAGCGTGGGACTGTGTGCTACACGGTTGGTGATCCTTGTCGAGATGTTCTGTCAAACCACATAGGCGACAACGTTGGGGCCTCGTGCAGATTCTTTCATTGTGCCACTGAAAGCAGCGGCCGCATTGAACAATGTTTGTCTTGTTTGAGAGACGGTGCGCTAGCACTTCTACACCAAATAGCTGGAACTTACGCGGAAGAGTTGTGCCCAAGGGAAATCGCGCAATGTAGCGGGCAGAGTGCATATGCGGAGACTCAACACTTCCTCTGGTTTCAAGCACAATAGCCGGTGAGACTCCTATCTCATCTGATAGCTCTTTTTGAACGAGTTCAGCCACAATAGGTTCGATAGTTAGCTGATTATATTTGTTCAAGGTGGTATAGTTGCGTGATATAGATATGATAACGTAAGATACGAGGTTCTGAGCCTTTTCAACTCCGGTTGCGCCTCCAATTTTACCTTGGGAGACAAAACCGAGAGTAGGGATTCGAGTTTGGAAGATGCGGCTTCTGAAGAGAGGCGGAGAGCGAGCCCGGAAGACACATGCTGGACTTCCTTTAGTAGAGCGGCATTCTCCTCCAAGAGTCTGCAAAACAGAGAGTGTAGAGGATATGATGATAGAAGGCGTATGTTCAAGTCTTGATTAAGCTGTAGAAAAAGTCGTTCGTCGACTCGTGTGAGCTTAACTTGGACCTGAGGTTTGTAGGTTTTGGGAGACAGGATCGGGGCGGAATTGCCTTTGGCCTTAGAGGCCGCGTTAGCGTAGGATTTGGGACGAGTCAATTTGGGTACCGGCGGCGCTAGATAAGAGCCAGAGACACTTAATTGGGGGTCAGTGCTTCCATTTTTCTTAGACTGTGAAGGTGGAGGGTGACCTCTGACATGGCACTCAAAGAACTCTTGCGCTACTGATTGCAGACGCACAAGAAAATCCTGATAAGTCTTCATGAGGCATTGAGGAATGTTAGGCGTGGAAACCCCATGGGTTGCTTCATCGATAGCGGCTGCCACACCTCCAAACATTAAAGTTGCCTCCACGGTTCTCGTGTTTGCAGCTATAGTTGTGAGTAACAATGTCTCGGTGAGTGACCTCGTTCCGCCGTCCGGAGAGTAGAGGGTGGCGGGAAGCTTGGAAGTTTGGCATCCTGTCAACATGTAAACCTATAATAATAGTAAGTATGGGTGGGGGGTTATTCATGAAGTTATATTGTTTGTTTGTTTGTTGTTTGTTTGTTTGTTGTTTGTTTGTTTGTTGTTTGTTTGTTTGTTGTTTGTTTGTTTGTTGTTTGTTTGTTTGTTGTTTGTTTGTTTGTTGTTTGTTTGTTTGTTGTTTGTTTGTTTGTTGTTTGTTTGTTTGTTGTTTGTTTGTTTGTTGTTTGTTTGTTTGTTGTTTGTTTGTTTGTTGTTTGTTTGTTTGTTGTTTGTTTGTTTGTTGTTTGTTTGTTTGTTGTTTGTTTGTTTGTTGTTTGTTTGTTTGTTGTTTGTTTGTTTGTTGTTTGTTTGTTTGTTTGTTTGTTGTTTGTTTGTTTGTTTGTTTGTTGTTTGTTTGTTTATTATTTTACGTCTAAACTAGCCGAGCCTTGGCCGACCTAAATCTAATCCCAATTGGGATACAAGACGCCAAGTATTACTGCCTCAGAAACCAGATGCTACATCGTGCTTCACAGAAGAAGATGAAACTTGAAATAATACACGCAGAAAGCAGAGGGATAAAAGGTCCGCCCAGCAACAAAGAAACTTGATAAAGGAGACAAAAACTACCGATAGGAAATTTCCTACGATTTGAGCGTTTGGATGCGCGAATTGCAGAGAACAGAGGTTTTTACGACACCAGCTGGGGCTCTGACAAAGAAACTGGGCTAAATTTAGGGCAAATTTCACTGTAAAATTTGGTGTATTCGAGCCATGTGATCAGCTTACGCGTGCCGATTTTAGAGGCGATTAAGAACTGAAAAATGCTAGGGATGTTGCGAGGAGGTCGAGGAACAGATTTGCTGGGTAGTCGGCAGTAAATAAAATGACTTGGGGATTTAGGGTATCCGCAGCTACACTCGTTTGTCGCATCCGCATGGCCGAACCGGAGGTGATAAGAGGAGAAATCGCCATGTCCTGAACGGGCGGCATAAATATGAGCCACCAAGGGCCTTGGGAGAGAGAGCTCTTTCGGGCAGCGTTCGAAGTTGTTGATTTGAAGGTCACGGTATGATTGAGGGGCATACGAATTCCAGAATTCCTTGAGCGCTGACTCGGTCTTCGTTATAGCCCATAGTTTGGCTGCATCGTAGGAATAAGTTGAAGGCGAAGAGCTAGAGGGCAAACCTGACCTGGCAAGGTTGTCCGCATGATCATTGCCGGGTATACCCGAGTGGCCTGGGATCCAAGCGACCTGCACTTGGCCAGGACGAGTGTGAGGTAGGCGGGGTCTGTTGCCCCAGGATTTTGCCTTATCTGCAAATTGGAGGAACTCAGTTTGAGAAGAACAAACCGGGGAGCTGAAAAGCCGCCTCGCGACGTCTTGATTATCCAGGAGGATCCAAAAGTCATTGGCAAAGCGCGCTGAAGGGAGCTGTAGAGCAGCTGACATAGCCACAGCAGCAGCTTTGACTTCGGTATCGAAAGACGTGAAAGAGCGATTGATAGATTTTCTCTCTACATAAACGATACGACCGGCTTGGTGAATTACTACTCCGAGACCAGCACTTGTATTTGGGCCTAACCGGCTGCCATCTGTATACGCCACCAGGTCGTTAAACGGGATCGATGTCGGGAGCTGGGTTGAATTTTGTGTGACGCGCCTTGCGCTAGCGTACCAGCCTTCAATTGAAGCCCACGGAGGTAGGACTAAGGGATCAATATACTCTGTTGTGGGAAGACTAAGAATCCACCCTGATAAGCGTGAGACACGGCGGTTGTAAGTATCAACCCACTGGGCACGGCGTCTAAGTGGGTGGCGAGGATCCAGTTTGTGTATACGTAGAGCAGCCGCGCGAGCCCTTCTGTCAAGTTCGATAAGCGGAGGGAAGAGACCTGCCTCGCGGAAAAGCGCGGCTGAGGGAGTTGTACGATAGACAGGGAGTATAGCCCTTGCACTGGTTAAGACGACTTTGCGTATCAAAGAAAGATGGGTCTCAACCTGGTTTGACACAATTAGACCCTTGGGTGTAGTTCTATTGCGGCCAGGCCACCAGACTTCGGACCCAAAATACGCAATGGAGAGTACGCAGGCTATTGTGGCCTGACGGCGTAGCCGAGGTGGCGCGCCCCTCGATTTATTACCAAGAAATTTTAAAGCGTTGGCGACCTTTAATGCTTTCCCGGTTAGAAGCTGAACATGCCATTTGAAGGTGAGATTTTTGTCCAAGTAAATCCCAAGCCATTTAGTGTAGGGGCGAGTTGTGTTTTCTGATACGGAGAAAATTCCGTTTGATACGGATGGAGTCTGCCCTGGGTCTTTATCATCCCGGCGTCTAGAGAAGTGCTGCAGCTCCGATTTTGCAGGGTCAAATGTGATGCCTTCGGCTTGACCCCAATCGAGTGCTTCCTTGAGTGACATTGAAAGTTGTTCGCAGTTCGCACTGAGCGAACACTGAGTTTCCAATAGAGCAACGTCATCAACGTACCCGAATCTGCTAGAAGCCCTGCCCATTTTCATAAGGGGCGCCACATAGAGCATGAATAAAATTGGAGATACGGGAGAGCCATGAGGTAGGCCACAGGAGATATCCTGTAGTGGGCCCATCTCACCATCAAGCCTGATTTGGGCTGAACGGCCGGTGGTGAATGACTTGATCCAATTGATTAAGTTATGAGGCCATCCTTGCTCACGTAACCGGCGGATGAGTCTACCTGGCAGAACTGCGTCGAACGCACCTTTAATATCGAGAGTGAGCATACTTGCTGTGCGTCCTTCATTCAAGGCCCGCTCGACATCATGGGTAAGACATGCGACTAAATCGATTGTTGACCTACAGGGCACGGCGCCGAACTGCTGGCTGGCGAGAACCTTCTCGCGGATCGCAATCCAAGAGATGCGCTTTGCTAAAGATCGTTCCAGTCCTTTTCCGAGCACAGATAGGAGAGCAATTAGTTGGTAAGACCTTGGAGAGGATAAGTCGACTTTGTTAGGTTTTTGTAAGACAATTAGTATAGCTCTGCGAAAGCACATTGGATGATGGCCAGTGGATAGGCAGCCAGTAAAGAGATTAAGAACGTGGGATTCAATTAGAGGCCAGGCTAGCCTTAATATTGCAGTTGGGACCTCGTCTGCACCTGGGGATGTGTTGCCAGCGTTAAGAACCGACCTTCTAATTTCCTCAAGGGTGAGGGGAGGGAAAGGGAGTGCGGTCTGAGCAACTGTAGGGCAATCCATTTCTATGTCGCCAACCTCCGCCGAGTTTACGAGTAAATTATCTACCAGTACTTTAATCTTTTCAGTTAATGTGACCGCAGGGAGGGATTCCGGAGATCTGGGGTCCTTGAGAGGGCTCGAGCGAAATGTTCCTGTGGATTTATGCCACTTTGTCGTAGAAAATATCTCTTTTGGCGAGTTGGCCTTCTCGGTCTTTGAGCGAAAAAAACTTTCTTTGGCCCTTTTAATGGTTTTCTGATATGCCTTACGTACTTCTTTTACTGAGTCTTCAGAGAGGTTTGCTCTCAAGCTTTGCTTAAACTGGCGACGGGCATCTTTGCAAGTTTTATCCCACCAGGGGTTCCCTTTCCCGTGACCCAGTGAGCGCTGGGCTGATGCTGCATATGCATCGCGTACTGCTTCTATTATCTGTTCGGCATAACTATCAAGTGCTTGGGGTGGAGGAGAAGGAGAGAGCGCGGAAATTCTACTAATAGCTACAGTGAGTAACCGGGTGAATAATGTTTCATCGAGAGTGTCCAAGCGCAGCCTTCGCATTGTGTCTTGGGACCGCTCCCAAGGAACTATAGTCGCGAGAGGCAGATGATCTGAAGTTGAATTGATATGAGGGGGGATCCTGCAGGTTGCGTCTACCAGAAGAGGGCCTACGCCAAAGGCGAGATCGAGGACGTTGCCGCGATTGTGTGTCGGCTTATCTGGGGGTGAAAGGAGAGAAAAGTTGCACGAATTTATCCAGTCTACGAAGGGCTGTGCACCTGGAGATGGGCTGCGAGGCCACGACGGCTGCCACCATGTATGATGCACATTAAAGTCCCCTTGTAGCAGACAATTGTTGCGGAATGTTGCCGTGGCAAGGGTGCGCAGGGACTGTAAAATGTTTGTACCCAGTGACCCGGGTGGGGCGTTGTAAATGTTCCAGATATCAATTGATTGACCGTCAGTTTTTGACAAGCGTAGAACCATAAGGTCGTGCGATGACAACGGGTAGACTTGTTGCGAATGTAGGCCTACACCTTTGCGGACGTATGACATGACACGAGGGCGAGCAATGGCCCAGTCGTCACTTGGGGAGAATGCTTCATAGGAAGGGTGTTTTTTGGTGACACGACGGGAGCGGTCGCGAAAGATATATGGCTCTTGTATAAGCACAATATCCACGGAATTCATGTGTGCTTCGTTTAAAGCGATTTCATGTGCCTGAGCGCCACGGCCTACATTTAGCGAGAGAATTATGAGTTGCTTGGATGATTTGTTTTTCCCATGTGGGTTGGGCATTAAAGTGGGATTTCGCCGTTGCTCGGAGTCACTTCGTTGTTGAGAACAGTGAAGGGATTGTTGGACTGAGATGAGCTGGTAGCTGGGGTGGACTTTGAATTCTTTGCCGGGGGTGTTACGCGAATAGGGTGAGCCTTGTCTGTTGCCTCCCCCTGGGTGTAACGGCTGGCTAGCCGGCAAGGTTCCTGTAGACCACGGTTGCCAATGCGGTCCCTGCTACGCGAAGATATTGACATGGCTAGCACTCCGAAATGTAGATCAACGTCCATTGGAACAAATGTTGGGTGCAGGGGGGCAGTCAATGGGTCTAGCCCAAAGTCAAGATAATTACAATTTGAGGATATTGTAATGAGGATCGCCGTGAACTACGTCCACGGCGCCAAGTTGTTTGCTCTGTTTGCATGAGTGGAATCACATGGGCAGGGCAGGAGGAACCTGTAAAAAGGCCTTCATGTGTACATAGATATCTCTTTCTTTCCTCATAGTGAATCTAAACTTCTGATTTTGATCCTCTGAGCCAACTTAGAGACACTAACCGTGACATATATTCACTATCTTCATTCACATACGGCACTTGGGGTATTGCACGAACGTTTTCATCTAATCTTTGTACGAACTATTGATCATCCTATTGTCCCATTGTCTTCCATATTTGTTCAGGTCTCGCTTGGTTTTCTGTTAATACGCACTATCTCTCTCATCTGTTTAATTTTATAAATCTTTTTTTTTTCTTATAATTTTTTTTTTCCTATACTCATATTTACGTTTTGCGATTTTGGTTGCTACAGCTGTCGATTGTTCCTTTTTCTTAGTTGACTGTTTAATTCACCAACGTGCCGAGGGCTTAATTTGTGTCTAATTTATTTATCTAAATGTCGACGTTTCATGATCCTATGAGTGATGCCGAAGGGGACGATGAGCGGCTTACCTCCTTGCAGAATCAGATTGATGAATTAAGGGCCGCGATGGTGAGGCGTCCACATCTAATAGAGCAAGGTGTAGTGATTGAGAAGGATCCAGCCCCAGCTGAGCAATTAAGATTCCAGCCCACTGAACTTCCTCCCTACGATGGCAACCGAAGCCATTACCCTGCCTGGCGTCAATCAGTGCTAGATATATTCAAGATGGATTGGAATGCTTTCCGTTACACTGACACTAGGGCATTCTTACTAATCTACACTTCACTCAAGGGCGAGGCAAAGACGAAAGCAGGAGCATTCTACGAAGCTGGAGGCATAGGTGGTACTCGTCGCCCGGAAGACTTTATCAACTTCCTTGATCGTGGCAATTTAGACGGCACGCGATCCGATAAAGCATGTGATGAACTGTACGCTATGAAAATGGGAGAGTCCCAGAGATGGTCCTCTTTCTTCACATCATGGGCTAGTAAGTTAACGGAAGCTGAGGGTGATATTTGGAGTGATCGTTCTAAAATTACGATGCTTCGCAACGCGCTAAACGAAAACATTAGAAGAGCTTTATCAGGCAACCACCTCCTGCCCAGAGATGATTACGCGGAATGGGTAAGGATCGTTAGCCAGATATCTCAGCAAGTCGAAGAGGTAAACACTCGCGGACGGCGAGGGCTCCCCAGAGAAAATGTAAACGCTTACTTACCAGGACGCCCATTAGAACTTCCTATAAGAGATAGGGCACGTAATGTCGGTCGACAAAATATTGGGCGATTTGACGCACAGGGTGATGTCTTTATGGGAGGAGTCAACGCAACCCGCCCAGGTCAAGCTAAACGTGAGCAAAATGCACCAGAGGCTGGGGCTGAGATTGAGGAATTGCCGAATAACATCATCAGGCGTTCTAGGTGGAAATCTCCAGACACGATACGAAGGTTACGTAACGAACGTAGATGCTTTCGATGTGAAAGAAGAGGGTGCAACACACGTACATGTCCCCTTTTACCCGCCATTAACCCTAGGGGCAACTTGAGGGCTAACGCAGTCGAACCAATTGACGAGCGGTTGTATGACGAGTTAGATGTGGACCAACGACCGGACGGGTCGGAAAACTAGTAACTCTTGGGGAACGTCGCCCTCAAGAGTGTAAGGTAGACTTTAGATCTGAATATAAAATGTTGTCACCTCTATTTCTCGTGAACGCCTTAATTAATGATGTGACTATGGTGCAAGCCTTAATAGATAATGGATGTCTGTGTACCGGCATCATCAGCGAGAATTTAACCAACAGACTAAATCTACCGCGCATCCCCATTTTCCCCCGTCCCTTAGAAACAGCAGAAAATACTACTAAACATAAGCCCATAGTTTGCCACATAACCCTCGTTTCATTGGACCTGGATGGATACGTAACGCGGCGGTTAACACTCTACGTCGTGCCTGGAAGCACACACCATCTAATTCTAGGAAAAAAATGGCTGGAAGATCAAGACGCAGTCATACATTCAAGAGATCAACGAATCCATCTCCGTAAGCTAGGCGCATATGTTCAGAGTGTCAAACGTTGGGGACAAGAATTCAGAGCCCGAAAACCAAAGGCGATGACCGTCGACGAAATGGCAAATATTATGCAAACGGTCCCAGCGGCAAGGCATCATTGGAAGATATTAATAAGGCATTGCGTCCGAAGCCTCGGTTATCATTAGACCAAGCCCATCGTCAGCTACCCAGTCAGATAAAGGACTTTGCCCACTTATTCGCCGATGAAAATGGAGCAGACGAATTACCACCGCTTAGAGGCCATTTAGATCATGCAATTAACCTACGCTCTGAAGACGGCAAGCCGGCGCAACCACCATGGGGCCCGCTCTATAGTATGTCGAGAAGAACTCCTGGTTCTCCGAAAGACATTAACGGAACTCTCTGCAAAAGGATGGATACGGCCTAGTAGCTCACCGGCTGCAGCCCCAGTGTTATTCGCAAAGAAACCTAATGGGGGGCTTCGTTTCTGCGTGGACTACCGGGGTCTAAATGCAATTACGGTACCCGACAGGTATCCACTTCCTCTCTTCAAGGAAACGCTAAGACAGCTATCAAAGGCGAAGTGGTTCACAAAGTTGGATGTGAAATCAGCATTTCACCGAATACGCATTCGACAAGGAGATGAATGGGCAACTGCTTTTCGATGCCGTCTAGGACTGTTTGAGTGGTTGGTTACCCCGTTTGGACTTGTCAACGCACCAGCCACCTTCCAACGTTACATTAACGAGCATTTACGCGAACACTTGGACAAGGATGCAACAGCCTACATGGACGATGTGCTAGCATACACGGATGGCTCCCAAAGCGACCATTGGAATACAGTCCGAAAAATACTTTCCCGGCTGGATAAAGCAGGTCTTTACTTGGACATAGATAAATGTGAATTCCTTGCGCCAGAGGTTAAATACTTGGGGTTTATTGTCCGTGCTGGAAAAGGAATCACAGTTGACCCCATAAAGGTGAAGGCAATTCTAGACTGGAAGGCGCCTTCGTCAGTCAAAGGCGTTAGGTCATTTTTAGGCTTCGCCAATTTTTACCGCTGCTTTGTTGATGGGTTTTCAGATATAGCGGCACCATTAATAGAATTGACAAAGAAGGCGACTGAGTGGAAATGGGGACCGAGAGAAAACGAAGCCTTTGAGTTATTAAAACGTATATTCGCTTCTGAGCCGGTCCTAGCCCAGTGGGACCCAGATAGAGAAACTGTTCTAGAAGCTGATTGCTCGGGGTATGCCCTGGGTGGATGTCTCTCTCAAATAGACGACCAAAATAGACTACGGCCAGTGGCCTACCATTCGAAGAGGTTGAACAGTGCAGAGGTTAATTACCCCATCCACGATAAAGAAATGCATGCAATAATCTCATGCCTGCAGGAATGGCAAGCCGAGTTGACATCGGTATCCAAGCCGTTCGTGATTTTAACAGATCACAAGAACCTTAAATTCTTCACTACGAAGCGTCTCCTAAACGAAAGGCAGGTTCGCTATAATGATGTTTTGCAACGTTTCAACTTTGAGTTAAAATGGAGACCAGGGAAGACGTGTGAACGACCCGATGCTCTTTCACGGCGGGACCAAGACAAACCAACGAAATTTGACGACGAACGGACGGCAGGACGTATAATGCAACTACTTCCAAAGGTTTCTGCACACTCGAGTAACCCTAACGACAAAAACTCGACGGCGCAACACGGCGGCGCGGCTCAGACGAGAATTTTTGACGACGATGAGCTACAACAGCACTGGACGAATGCGGTTAACGCAGACGAAAAATGGAGGATTGCACGTGACGCTGTTAAATCCGGAGAACGAGGATTTCCGCCTGATATTGCAAGAGAAATGACAGCCAACATTGCTGAATGTACGGTGGCCGCAGACGACGTGCTTCGAGGACGTGAAAATAGGATCTGGGTACCGAACTACGAACCATTACGAACGGCTATTATGCAAAAGACTCATGATAGTAATCTTACAGGCCATCCAGGCAAAGACACGATGGTAAGCATATTGCTTCAACGATGGTTTTGGCCAAAAATGAGAGAATCCGTGCGTCAGTTTATCCGCAACTGTGATGTCTGTGGTCGATCAACCGTATGGCGGGAGGCTAAAGCAGGATTCCTCAAACCGCTTCCCATACCTGAAAGGCTTGGCAGCGACCTAACAATAGACTTTGTCATGAACCTTCCCAAATCAAATGGTTGCACTAATGTGATGGTAATAACAGATAGACTGAGCAAGGACATTTTTATGTTTGCTACGCCAACCATGGACGCTAAGACATGTGCTGATGTCTTCATTGACCAATACTTCAGGTACTATGGTTTTCCAAGGTTTCTTACGAGCGACCGAGGCAGCGATTGGCTTAGCCATTTCTGGAAATTTTTCTGCAAGGCTGTTGGTATATCACAACGCTTAACGACGGCTTATCACCCGCAGTCTAACGCAAGCGAAAGAGCAAACCAAGAAATGTACAAATACCTACGCGCCTTTACATGTTACGCACAAGATAATTGGGCAAACCTACTGCCTATGGCCCAAATCGCCTTAAACTCGCGGCCAAACTCAGCTATTGGTGGAATAAGCCCTTTCTTCCTGAGACATGGATACGATATAAATCCAATCTCAGAACCGTCGACTAACGATTTTTCACGACACCCGGGGAAGCTCTCGGCAGATAAGTATATGAATAGGCTCAGAAACGCACAAGATTACGCACAGGCGGCCATGGCAACAGCACAACAGCGTTACGAAGAAAACGCTAACCGATCACGACGACAGCCAGACAAATTCAAGGTTGGTGACAAAGTTTGGCTTAACCTGCAGAATGTCAGCACACCCCAGCTTTCTAAGAAGTTATCATGGCTACACGCAAAATATACGGTAACATCTGTACCTGACGCACTAACGGTAGAACTCAACGTTCCAGGCAACATACATAAACGCTTCCACGTCGAGCTAGTAAAACGGGCCGGAACAGACCCTTTCCCGAGCCAAAAGCGAGACGACAATCAAAATCCACCGGTCATAGATGACCTTGAAGAACCTGAGTTTGAAGTTGAGTCAATACTTAGGGCAAGAAAAATTCGGCGAGGGCGTGGGGTCATGAGACAAGCCCTAGTCAAATTTACTGGCTGGGCGGAACCGTCTTGGGAACCAGTCGCATACATCAAGGATACTATAGCTCTTGATGAATTCGAGAAAAGGTATGGACCCATTGATTCAAACGACGGACCTTCGGAAGACAGTGCAGGTGCATTTGTCGGTCCAGCCGAAAAACATATAAAGACGAAGAGACGATCTAGGCGATTACCCAGGAAAAATGTTCCTTCTATTTGACCCATCATCCCAAATAAGACGGGAAGTTGTAACGGCTGGCTAGCCGGCAAGGTTCCTGTAGACCACGGTTGCCAATGCGGTCCCTGCTACGCGAAGATATTGACATGGCTAGCACTCCGAAATGTAGATCAACGTCCATTGGAACAAATGTTGGGTGCAGGGGGGCAGTCAATGGGTCTAGCCCAACGTCAAGATAATTACAATTTGAGGATATTGTAATGAGGATCGCCGTGAACTACGTCCACGGCGCCAAGTTGTTTGCTCTGTTTGCATGAGTGGAATCACATGGGCAGGGCAGGAGGAACCTGTAAAAAGGCCTTCATGTGTACATAGATATCTCTTTCTTTCCTCATAGTGAATATAAACTTCTGATTTTGATCCTCTGAGCCAACTTAGAGACACTAACCGTGACACTGGGTGTTGGTTGTGTAGCTGTGTGTGGTGGAATTCTTTTTGACAGGCATGTTACACCCGGCCACAATTTGGCATTGCAAGCGAGCCTCTGCAAAGATCTTACGGGAAGCTGTGACTTGTGTCTTGGACTTTGCTGGACCTGAGGGTATAGGGCGGAGCTCGCAGTTGGGATCATCTGCAGGATGAGGGCCATGGCAATGAATGCATCGCGGAGGGCATATATGTTCCGATGAGCCTGCACACTGGTTGCCGTGATCCTTCTCAGAATGCGAGCAGGACCCGCAAAGTCGGCATCTAAGGGCAGACGCGCAGGTCCGGGTGTTGTGCCAAAGCCAACACCGAGAACACTGCACAGTTGTGAACCGCCTAGGAAGGGCTCTCGTGAGCGTCCTACAACCAAACAGAAAAAGAACAGGCTGGAGACGTCTGTGTTCCTCTGGGAAGCGTACAATCCAAGACGTAGAAGGAGAGTTCGGGTTTAACTCATTATCGCGTGATGGTTGAATGGCCACTGGGGCAACACCTGCCGCCTCACTCAGCGCTTGGTGCATTGCATCTGTAGTTACTGGATTATGACAATACTTCATATCATCGTTAATTGTGCCATATGTACGGGGAACGTGCTTAATCCTATAGGATGTCCAAGGCGAGGCATTGTCGATAGTTGCGTTACCAAAGATTCCAGTGGCAGAGACCTTTTCCCTGAGCTTAGCCGTATCCCCGTCCTTTGGACATAGGGCAAAACCAGTTTTTGTTGCCTGAACGTTGGAGAGTAGCTGACCGTCGATTCCTAGTTCGGTTCTAATATGAGATTGAAGCGCGTACGCGGAAAGCTCCCTAAGGTTATCTCCTTCTGGTAACCGTATGAAGAGGCGATCGTCTGGCCGTTGTTGCTGGGATTTAGGGTTGAGTTTGAGCGTGGCCGGGGCCTTAGATAGGAGATTGGAGCGGCCATTACGACCGTTGGGAGCACGTTGTGCTATGTTTGCGTAAGATGCAGTAGTTGGCGCCCGCTTGTCGCGGCTGGGCTCTGACTCTGTCGAAGATTCTGTATCAATTACGGGTGGAGGAACGCCTCTCAGGTATGCTTCAAAATGACGTGAAGCAACTTTGGCAAGGTCTTGACAGAAGCTCTTTAGTGCCAGAGCTTGGTTTGAAGGCAGTGATGAGGGAATGCAGTGATTATCTAGAAAGTCTACAACGTCGCCAAACAGACTCCGGGCTTCCTTAGCGCGGGTTTCTGCTGCGTTGATACCTTTGGCTAGAGCATTATAGATAGGGGGGTTAGGGGAGGGATCCGTGAAAGGGTTGCCTTGAGGTACATCGTCATATTGAAGAAGTCCGACCGGCTCGTGTGCTGGGCTGTGGCAAGGACTGTCCCAGTCCATGTGCAAATGATAGGGACTGACCGACACAGGCAACTGAGCCTGGTCGGTCGCCATTGTTGGCCGTGTTGTGTGCGAGACACGTTTAAGGGACTGTACAGGCTTGGATGAAATAGGAGGTTTGTGTAGCGGCCTGCGGTGGCTGAGAACCGCAGATGACTTGTTAAGATGAAGGGAGGTTCTTAGTGGAGCCAGAATGAAATAGAGTATGCTGTGTGTATCACAGTATGCTTGTGGTAATTGATCAATAATAATGGACTGAAACGTATTTGAGTCACGAGGTGTCTTGTGGCTCCGACTGTGAAGTTATATTGGTATTACTAACCAGTTTAAATAGTTACGATTTATCATGTGACAATAGTCATGTGCTACACGGTATCCATTACACTGGCTTGTAAAAGAAAGACACTCGGGCTGTGATAAAGATTGATTCCCCTCTAGATGTCTTAGCGTGACTTCATGTGAGTATATTTATTACTCATCACACTTTTTCTTCATGAACGCCGAAAAACTTCTCCGGTGCAGACTTAAAAATCTTTTATGGATTTGCAACATTCATCACAACATCTTAAGGGTTGCATGTACTAATAGTTTTCTGTACCGGTAAGCACGCAAGTAAAAATCGGGCATCCGTGAGGTCACCCAACGCACATTATTATCAGATTTGAGAATAATGAAGGCATTGAAAAAATGATGTCCAATTATTATTTCATTATAAACCTCTTCTTATTTAATCCTACATGTATTTAAACTGAATGGCCCTTTACTCTTCATACTCCTAATTTTCATGTCACTAACTCTTGCATCTTTTACCAAGATCCCTAGCTCTATCCCAACTTTTGTTACACGAAATCCAACATGCAGTACTCCGTTAACCCAAGAAAAATGTGCCTCTGAGATTCAAAATTTATCAGAATAGCTCGTATCTATGACGCGTATTTAGAGCGTGGATTAGTAATGTTTATCCGACGAAAAAAGTTTGTAAAATTTGTTATATCTTTCCAACGCCCGTGACGATGTCCTAGATTTATTTCAGCGATAAACTCCTTGCTATCGGATTTTTCGGACATCCTGGCAAAGTCATATGGCGGCGATGAAGAGGGATAGTAGGCCGACTGGGCACGTCCTTGTGTCGAGACCGGTTTCTCAGAAGTCGATAGACGGCAGCTAGAAAAAGACAGTCTAGGTAAGGTAGAGTCTTTACGTAAACTACTGGTGCGCTCTATGGTAGTACGTCGAAATGAGACGCGTGTATTTTCGTCATGACCGTCATACAAGCTTGTCGTCGGTGAATACCCAGCTTTCCGCGCCGCAGCACGTTGAACAAAAGCAGCTCCTGCAGATACCACTCTTTGATTATTTCCTTGGGTCTCGGACTGAGAAAAACTTTTACTTGTCGGCCGACCTATCAAGGAAGCTCGACGGACATTTTTTCCTGGGCTGATTTCTTTTGAACTTTGAATGTTTTCGGGAGTGCATTGCTGACTACTTCTAGTATTGGGTGTCAAAGATAGAGATCTCTCTCGCCTTGATGCAAGGGACGCCGAGGTTGAATATGCAACCGCAATAGCATCATCATATTTGAAGTAAGGAGACCATCCCTGACGCAAGGCAACCCATATTCCTGTAACTTGGATTAGCGTTCGCAACTTCTTGTCTATTTGATAAGCTTTGCGCTCTACATTAGACAGATCACTTGAGTCTTCAAGATCATTTCTTCTTTCTCGGTAAATGGGGACAGGAGGGTATTTTCCTAAAGATTTTGGTGAATTGGGGTGGAAATCAATGATTTTGAGATTTTTTTGTGTAATGGTCGCTATGACAGAGTGCCTTCGAGAGTTGGGACCTATGAAGCTGAAGGCGAATTTTTGATCGGCATTAATATCGGAGTAATCGGATAGTCCGCTATTTTTTCTTTGGGGGAAGTTCTTCATCCACCAGTGGGCAGTTATTGTGCATCCTCCCTCGTCAGTAGTACGGATTTCATAGACTCCGCACGGAAGAGGTGTAGCAATACACAC
This sequence comes from Podosphaera xanthii, assembly GCA_028751805.1. Lineage (NCBI taxonomy): Eukaryota > Fungi > Ascomycota > Leotiomycetes > Helotiales > Erysiphaceae > Podosphaera > Podosphaera xanthii. Next base: position 4,241,525 of record JAPWIX010000010.1, on the reverse strand, counting down.
GGACCCATCACTCAAATTTATCTCGGCTGCTCCAAGAGAGGCCCCTCTGTCTTTAGGGATTTGACACACTACAGCCATTAACTCCCTATTCAATAGACTATCATTACTTGTCTCAACATTTCCAGTTATACTTTCAGAAGCAGTCTCATAATCTTCACTCTTCACGATGATCACATCGTTGATTCCTAGCTCTCCACACCCTCGGAATATTCGTGGAAGTCTATTTACTAATCTTGGAACAATGACCGTTGAAGGAAGGACATCGACAGATGGCTTAGGCCGCGTCTGGGCCGAGACGAGCTGCAATTGAAGTAATAGTTTGGGTCTAATTTGTAGCAATTTTTGGGTCTGCGTAAGGGTCGGAGCAGGATGGGCAATGTGAAAAGTTGAGGTTATTTTATGGTCACTGTTTTGTTGTTTTGCTTCTTTGATAGAGTTGATACTACTGCTATCAGAATTTTCCACAAAACCTTCCTTCTTTCTACCCAAGGTTTCAGGTCTTATGTCAAAGCTTGGTTCTTGAAAATGGACCGTAGGCTCGACAAATCTGAGATTCTGCTGTGTGGAAGATCTTTGAGGGTGTGGTCTGCCGGGTCCGAAACTCTCATTCACCGTATTTCTTCTTATTATTGAATTTTTGGTCGAGGAGCTTCTTGTTAAGAAGGTATCATTCTGGGGGTTTGGAAAGTCAGGAAACTCATGATTATGAATCCCGGCGCCATAACTAAGTATCATCCTGAATACTATTCTTCGTCCATATGAGACTCGCTCTGGGCTTAAAGATTCACATTTGAGATCTCGTTTTTGGGAGAGGCAGTTGCCAAAGTTGAGTATTCAATTTCCTGGGAAGCTCGGAAATATTAGAGCCATGAAAACATTTGAAATTGATAGAGATTACTTGGTCAATAATATTTGGACGTCTCGTTGAGGCGAAGACCGCCGGTCGTTAGAAGCCTCTGCGAACTTGTGGAGAGCTCTAGCTGTTAACAAGTCATGTGTACTTGTTTTGATGAAATGCTGGATTGAAATCAATTCTTAACGATAGTTGTAAACCGAAATTTTCTCTGCAATGAGGGACGGGGTATCGATATGAAGAAGTTTATAACATATGTCTGTCGATCGTGGGCTATATCTAGCTATGGATGATTACCACTCAAATTGTCAGATAAATTCGGAATCTGTGGAATGTAATTAAAAGTTAACCAAAGTAAAAATAGGAAACTCGGAAATAAAATTACACCTCACTTTTTGCTAAAAACATCACAGCCCTCTCCAACACCTAATTTACCCCAGTTGACGTCGAACAGTCATAGTGGGCTCTACAGTCAGTTTCAAATTATACGAGGTTAGAATTGTTTTTAGTAAAATAGAAAATGTTTTTTAACAGATTTCTAGAAAAGAGCTACTTTTGGTATCCCTGATATTGAATATTTTCCCCTCCCAGAGTTTCATTTATCCCTAGTCCCATATAAATTTATGTGGGACTTGAGTTAAATCACAATCCCAAGAGGGGGCTATAATTCTGCTATTATTAGTATACTCCTTCTGGGATTGACCCCCTTCCCACATCAGAGATTTTTTTTTGGCCATACAGCCGTCCCTCTTTAACTCGATAGTGGGTCCCGACATAAGTGTTGAAAATATTCATTTATATTCAACCATTTACATTTGCAATACTTATCCCTGCACGCAAAATGACCCGTAAAGGTAAGTGTTGCAAATATAAAAGTCCAAGTTACAATGAATATTTTCAACACTTATACCGGGACCCACTATCGAGTTAGAGAGGGACGACTGTATTTCCATTATTAGCAGTGTACTATATATGGAATCAACTAGTGTTAAAATACAAGTTTGACTGCCGTCAGTTAAAACACGACCAAAAAATAGTTCTCTGATGTCGTCTCCTACTAATTTGTAGGTGACTGGGGATAGTATCGATCTCAGAAGAAAATTATTCGATATCAGATGCGCCCAATGTGATGATAGATTCAATAGGCGTGCGTGATCGCAAGTGTGCTGAACATGCCCTATGGCTGGTGACTCTTAACCTTTTAAGTATGCCGGCTCATGTAGTACTAAAACTGTTTTATTTTTTCAGCTCACCTAATTGGCATTCTGTGGGTCCCTGCAGGCATTTTTGGAAGATACGGAGGTACAGCCCATAAGTATTATTCCATGTCGACCAGGGGGGGCTTGGCCACCACAACGCTTTCCTTAATTAGGCAACATCGCGAGAGTGCACCTCGCACCCATTCCTACTGTGTTTTGTATGAGTTCTAATGATCAAAGCATTGATTCAATGATTCCCAACTCATAATACAAAATTCAAAATAATTCCTATTCTTATATTAACTAATACTTAGTAAACAATCCATTGCGTTGATGTTGTTGTCATCGGAATACATACAAAACACAGTAGGGATGGGTGCGAGGTGCATTCTCGCGATGTTGCCTAATTAAGGAAAGCGTTGTGGTGGCCAAGCCCCCCCTGGTCGACATGGAATAATACTTATGGGCTGTACCTCCGTACATGTTTTTCACTCGAATGACTCATTTATCTTACGTCTGGAATACTTATCGTCAGATTCCGTTTGCAGATACCACTATGATGTTAACCCTTACGGCATGTAACTTCTTCCGTGAATACCCACCACAGGAAAAAAAGCGCGAAACCCCCATGGATATCTGAGTATGCATACATTATGCAAAGGATACAGTACCACCACGAGAGATTGTGATTTGAGGGTCTTGGGAGATTCGAAACAGCTTTCTCCGGTCTCGAGTAGGGCATGTGTCCAATCTATCTTGACTCTACTTGGAAGAACGACTGGCATAGTGTACCATTGCGTCAACCAATTCAACTAATACAGTTGCTGTGGTAAGAAGATCTCCATACTGTTGCGAAATAATTTTTTGAAAACGGAACTACGGGTTGAAGCTAATGTTGGATAATCTTCATAAAGTTGTGAGCCAAGACTAGTGCCACGGGGGTATGGGTTCACCGGAGATACATGGAAAATTGGTTAAAACACCAAATATATTTCATAGCTGTAAGGCTGAATACAATACAATTTAAAAAAAATATGTCCACAAATCGGCATAAGTCGTCAACTACCGGTATTGACATTTCTGCTATGCTTCACTTCATGTGCCTTTTTTTCGACAATAGATATGAGGATACTGCACCGGGGAAAATTTCAAAATGTCACGTTCAACACGTTTGCATTGAATGTGATGCGAGTTTGCTGTCTCTCATGTTAGTGCGTCATAAATTGCTGATCGGAACTTTCGTGAACTGGTAGCAGCTTACGTAATTTTTTTTTTTTCCATTTAGCGTCGTGCCGGCGCACGGCTACGAGTCTTAAAGTGACACGTGCCGGTTAGCTCAGCCTATAATAGCTACCCGACGCGCCAGTGCCCCGAAGGACCCGGCCTCTACTCATAGATCCAGGCCTCTCTGCCTAGGACCTTTCTACCTAAAACAGATATATAGAGAGCACCCTTCCACTGGGTCTCTGAATGGTTTACTTATAGACTGATACGTGTCTAGAATATTTTAGGGGATACCCTGTAACAGGATTAAGTTGAATGACGACGTGAAGGTTACACCTTATAACATAAGAAAAAGAAAATATAGCAAAAACAAAAGAAAATTATGAAAATAGTAGGCTGATAGAACACTGATAGAAGAGTTCTTTATGTCAGCGGGACATACTAGCGGCGGAGCTGTATTTCATCAAAAAAGGAGGTAGCCTAAAGCCAGTTGAAAGATTTTTCTCCCTCCACTGTGCCTAGTACCCATCGGATTCCGGGGCTCGGGTGTCGAGGTCCGCCCTTTAAGCGAGCGCGGTTTCGGCCTAGTCGGCAGAAAAAGAAGTGATCAGGTGATTTCTTCTGCCCGCAGGTGCAGGTCAGGAGCGCGTTTTGATGTTGGAAACGGCGATGGTATTCTGCGAAGTCTCCATGACCGGAGCGGGCCGCAAGAAGAAAACCAACCGTGCGTCGATCGAAGCTCGCTAGTTCTGGGGAGAATTTTGCATTCGCTTTGATTCTGAGCTCTCTGTATCTATCTGGGGCATTCCTGGACCAGTAGGTGGCTACAGAGGCTTCATATCGTGCTTTGATTTCTCGTTTTGCTCGTGCAATTGATGGGGCGAGGGGGGAGCAGGGGCTTCGCAGGCTAGCTTAGCGAGGGAGTCGGCAGTTTCGTTACCGAGGATACCGACATGTGCTGGGCACCAGCATATGTCTACTGTGCCAGGTTATGTGAAGGAGCAGCGATTTCTCGTTGTCCAGGAATCTGAAAGCTCCTGGAAAAGCTTTATAAGTTTCGAGCTGCTTGGTGTAGGAGCGTTAGATTTGAGCCGGAGAGCAGCCTCTTGGTTGTCAAGGCAAACCGTGACGTTTGTAGCAAACCGTGCCATGGGGCTGTGGAGAGCAGCGGCAAGTCCATCAGTGGCCCCACGTATTTCTGCATCATACACTTCAGCGGAAGTTCCAAGAGGGAGAGAGCCTTGGTGAATCTGTTGTGTAAGACCCCGGTAGATTGCATACCCGGCACCAGACCGGTTTTCTATTAGCGCGCCGTCGGAGAAGACAAATAAATCAAGAGGAGAACAGGAAGCCTGCCATCGTTTAAACTCCTGTTTTCCGATTGTTCTACCTACCGCGCCAATAGATTTTAGGGTTGCTTCTCTACTTGGCATCCAGGGGGGGATTATTGTATCGGTCGAGAGCTCAGGTGACACTCTTTGGCGAACCCAGTTCATGTGGGTAGTATTCCAACGTTTACGTAATGGATGTTGGGGATCTACTGAGGCTACGCGCACCGCAAGTCGATCATGCAGCCGTTCGAGCCAGGCGAGGGCTGGACCCCATCCAACTTCACGCAGAAGTGCTGGAACTGGGGTTGTGCGGTATACTGGGAGAGCTGCCCGTGCGGCATCATTCATTCTAAGCTGTATCTTGGCGATTGTGCTCTTCGAAGTCCCTTTGGAGAACCAAGTTTCAGCTCCATAGAGGAGGGTAGGAAGAGCGGCTCCTTGTAGAGCTTGTCTGAGGAGTAAGGGACTAATCCCACGGGTCGTTGATTGGAGTCTCTTGAGGTGGCTAGTTATGGCTACGGATCTCTCGCAGGCCTTCTTGATGTGATGCCGGAAACGGAGCGAACGATCAAAGAAGACCCCTAACCATCGGGTGAATTCGTTTGGTCTTATTTCGTTTCCTTCGGCGAATAAGCTAGGCTCTGTGGGCGACCTACGCTTTCTATGAAAGTACTGTAGTTCAGTCTTCCGGATTTCAAACACAATTCCATTATTACGACCCCACGTGAAAGTCTCATCTAGTTTAGTCTGAAGCCTTCTGGCGCAGTTAGCGAGACAGGGTGCTGAGGCGAAAATGTTGATGTCATCGGCGTAGCCGAGACGTCCGGGCGAAAGGCGGAGGGCCTCTTCGATTGCTAGGAGAAATAAAATAGGTGAGACTGGAGAGCCCTGCGGGAGACCGCATAGTATCTGAAAAGATGGGGATGTAGTGCCTTCTAAGGAGATTGTGGCCTGGCGTTGCTCCATAAATGAGATCACCCATTTTACTACATTTGAAGGCCAACCTTGGCTACGGAGACGGTGGCTAAGGCGTCCCTTTTGTATGCCATCGAAGGCACCCTTAACGTCAACTGTTACCATTCCCGCGACTTTTCTTTCTGCCCAGGCAGACTGGATATCACAGGTGAGTGCAATGGTTAGGTCAGTAGCGGACCTGCGGGGGACTGCGCTGCACTGATCGCGGGCAATAATTCGGTACTTTAGTGCCAGGTAAGATAGCCGTCGCGCTATTAGCCTCTCTAACCCTTTTCCGAGGCACGAGAGCAGGGCGATTGGTCTGTATGAGTTTGGGAGGGCTGGATTTCGATCTCCGGGCTTCGGAATTATGACTACGTTGGCTTTTTTGAAGGGGAGCGGATGATGCCCGAGCTGGTCACATTGACGGAAAAGCGCAGCGACCCGGGCTCCAATTATTGGCCAGGCCTGTCTTAGAGCAGTAACTGTGTCACAATTGTGTCCAGCACAATTGCTTGTAGGGTGAAGATTATCGCTGGAAACGTGGTTCGTGGTTTGTGTCCATAGAGTTGATCAATGGCGTAGTCTGTGGGGACGCGGGGATGCAGGGGTGATGGGGTAATGGGATGATCACGGGTAGTGCGGGTCCTTGTGGGAGCTAGCGGGCACGAAGACGAGTGAACGAGGCATTGAACCAAATGGTAATTGATTGACCGAAGACAAAGCGTGAGCGTCTAGTGAGTGGCCTAGAGCACTATTATATACGTCTCAAGGAAATCTCAAACAATTGAAAGGAAAGTGCATCGTAAAGGAAATTCACTCAAGGGGACACATCAACCCTTATGATCCCAAACGCCACGGTATTCCACTCAAGAAGACACACCTCCATCCGATAATTACAATCCGAAACGCCATGATATCCAAATACGACAAGTCAAAGGTACATCATCCAGGATTAATTTGTGGTTGGACGGACTCTGACAAACTGTGATTTCGTCAGGCCCAGGTGCGGAGGAAGTGACCTGACAGCAGGAGCGGTATATTTCATCGTCTGTCAAGGGGGGCCAAGGTAGATTCTGTTTTGGAACAGATGGTACATCGTCGGGTATGTCTTCAAAATCGGAGTGCCTACTTAGGAGGGTGCTGTGAAAAATTTGAGCTTTTGCTTCAGGTGTGACCACAGGACCGTCCGGTCCTTCTAGTGGGGGAGTATTCCAATGTGCCACTTTTTTGTGCCAGCCCGTGATTTTGTATGCATCAGGGAGGTTAGATACGCTTTCTACCTTACCGGACCAGTAGTCACGCTTGGCCTTTTTAACGGCTTTATTAAAAGGTCGACGTACCGCCGTTGAACATATGCCAAGACGTCTGGAGCGATAGAGATCTCGATGTGCCTTACCGCAATCTTGGGTCCACCATCTTGCGTCTTTTGATTGTCCACCAGTCCTTGGACAGGCGGCTTGTAGAGCGCCTGTAAGCATGTCAACCAGAAGTGTGGCTTCTACATTCGGGTTAAGCGAGGGAGGGTTCGTGAGTTGATCTTTCAGGGAGTTGGAGAATGCGGTCCAGTCACAAGCTTTATATTTGAGACGTCCTAGGGGGGGGGCTCAGGGCCTTTGTCCGGGATTCGCGTGTATAATGTCCTACGGTCAGCACCGACATCGAGATCATGCCGAACAGTACAGGAAGAATTCGGGTTGAGCTTGGTGAAAAATAGGTCTTAAGTCGCGCCCGCGTCGTGTGTTGGCACTCCGTAGGGGTCGAGAAGTAGGAGTCCCTTGTCGATTGTAAATGTAAGTAGTGCGTCACCATCAGAAGAGTCATTCCTAGCTGTTTGATCCCATGACGAATGATGTATATTGAAGTCACCACAAAGTATATCTGGGCTCTCTGGGAGTGTAAGTAAGTGGCGTAGACCCTCTCCCGGTTCAGAGGAGCCTGCCGGAGCGTTATAGATATTACAACAGTCTATCAAACGCCTGCCACGTCTTTGAACACAAATCCGAAGTAGGTCACGGGAGTGGGTGCTGGGTTGGAAGGGTGAGAGGCCTCGGCCTTTACGAGTGTATGTCATAACGCGAGGTCGTACAATCCAATTTGAAAAGGGTGCGAAGGTTTGAAAGTTTGGATGAGTTTTCGTTGTTTTTCGGGAGATGTCAGAGAAGATCCAAGGTTCTTGGATCATCACAATATCGGCTTCGGATTGCGCGGTGAGTTCAAGAGCGGCATCGTGGGCTGAGCCCGATTTACCAACATTGACTTGGAAGATGCAGAGGCAGGAGGCTGTCTGCTTTTGGTGTCCACGGCCTTGGACCATTAAAGTTGTTCTTCCGGGTTAGGAGGGGAGGGTATTGAGCTGACCTGTGTTGAAATAGGAGTCACACAGGGCTGTATATCAATATTCGAGATTTGCGTGGAGATTTGTTCATTTGATGTCTGAGCTGTAGCTGAAGAGTGTACGGCTAGCAAAGCCTTATGCCCTTGACGGCGGATATGCTGTAGTCTTCACTTATCAGGGCGTACAAAGACTCCATTCTCCCGCCGAGGTCGAGCGGGGCAGTTCTTCTCATCTGACGAATGAGGGCCAAGGCAGTTCAGGCATTTATGAGGAGTACTACAGGGACCAGTGTGTGATTCGGCGGCACAGAACCTGCAGCGGGGACTACGAGTACATGCATTTATGTTGTGGAATCCATAGCACTTAGAGCAGGAGGGGAGTAGTGGCCGATCATTGGCCGGCCTGAGTCTGACAGCTTGGGCAAAAAGACGCACATTGTTGGGGAGACTCTTGATGGCTGAGGCTTTGAGAACTAAGCGTATTGTACCATCACTGCGGGGGGATTCATTGGAACGGCGAGTCCAAGACATGGCGTAAATCGAGTCGGAGGTTATTTTCTCAGCTTCGAGCTCTTGTCGAATTTCATCGGGGGAAAGAGCCTCGCGGTTTCCCTGGGCGTTATACCCGTATTTTGGTACCGGGCCAAGCAGGTAGGTCAATCGCTTCTCTTGACGCTCCACTATTGCTTCACCAGTAATTGGTTTTAAGGCCTTGGCTGCCTCTAGCAGGTCATGTGCTTGGGAGGGACAGGGGGCCACTAAGGCTAACCCTGTTGGCACAATCCGGATGTCTTTGATAAGCTCCGGGCGACTTAGGAGTCGGCGTAGCTTGGTTCTAAAGGGAAAGGGGTCTTCGCTGCGCAATGGGTGGTTTGCAGGCAGTCTGACGATGACTCTTGCGTCCGATTTTGGCGAAGTGGGAGGGGGTTTGTTTGCATTTCTGTTCAAACTTGGGGCATGAATACCTCTGTGAGCGGCAGCTGCATATGAGTGGGCCGCAGCAGGCGCACGAGTGTCTCTCCTGTCTTTCTGCGTACCTAGAGAGCGGTGGTGTAAGGGTCGAAAGATAATTGCTATTCGCAGAATATCTAGAGCTAGATACAAAAGAAGATCTTGAAGTGAAGAAGCAAAGAAAACCGAGAGCAAACATCATATATCTATTCCTAATGTTCAACATTTCCTCCCTTTCTTCGCATGATCTAAATCAAAATCGCATGATCTACAATCTCTGCATTCGCCTCTAACATCTTATGATGCTTTGGTGTCCTTTGTGCAGACAACCAGTGTCTCGTCACGTCTCACTCTCCATTGCAAACGAAACTGTAAAATCAACATATGTTACCGTAAATGTTTGGGGAAATTTGCGTGTCGGAGAAGTTTCAGCTTGGAGCTGCTTAGTAAAGAGTATTCTTTTTGCCTTAGGCACCAGCCTTAAAATTACCAGGCATTGGCCTGTGACATAAATAGGCCTTAGCCTAATGAAAGTCAGGCCTCAGGCCTGTGACAGGTGGAATGCGTTAGGGAGGGATTGTTGGTCTTGGGCTCTTGGGTCCGGTATGCTAGCGGCGGCAGTATTCTGGTTCGGAGAGCTCTTCAGAGTGTGAGGCTCGTCGAAGACTGGTAAGCCAGCGATAACGCGCGCAGCGCTTCGAGTGGTAATCGCTCGCAGGTCTGCGGCAATAGCTGGGGGGAGGTTTTTTAGGTGGCTGGCCCCTGAATTCTGCCAAGCGGTCAGCGCTGCAGCGAACTCGTTGATAGTCCTTGAAGGAAGTTGCGAGGTAACCCGCCGTTTGTTCGCGGCTGGCTGGCTTTTAGATGTTCGAGCGTTGGAGGTGGGGCCTCTGATTACAGGGCCTGCATGTATAGAGCTTGCAAGGCTTTGGGAAGCCTGCCCCGGGTTTGGTATTGCCTTGCTCTGTGAATCTTGTGGGTCATGCGACGGTTTAGGAGGACTTAGGTCGTCCGCCATAGTTTCGTCGTCAGGGTTTGATGAGAGTTCAGAGTCAGAAACAATATCCATACTCTCTTTTTTAAGGGGTTTGTTCGTACTTTCCATCCTGGGCGGGGGCTTAGAGGTCAGGGCTTCTCTGGAGGCTTTTGTTTTGGCGTTAGAGTCGCGGTTTTTCACGATTTTAGATCCTGCTGAGGTAGTCGGCTTTAAGGGCTGAGATTTCACTCGGGGCTTTTTCTGCCTTGTTGGAGGCATGATAAGATGATGCGATGTTATTGCTTCAGATCGAAGGCCTTGATCTGTATACTGTATTGCAATAGTCATGCAGTGTGAGCTTACGTAATTGAAGAAGCTATTATAATGAATGGCCTCACTATACACGTGACACACAGTCACATGATATTTGTATTTATAGCTTCGTTATAAACATAATAAACTTCATGGTCATAACATCACTCGCATCCTCAACAAAGAAATTGACAGAAAAAAGCTACTGAAAAGCAATACAATATTCACCTCATAACAAACCTTCCCCTTCCACCCCGTCACGCTTCTGCCCTCGCAGGCGGGACGGAGTTGTTGACAGATTTGCTACTGTCAACTACCTCTGCTGCAGACACCAGAAATAATGAGGCCGTCCTCATGTTTCAACAAATCGCAAGCGTCCTTGATGATGCAATCGGAGAGAGTAGTACACTGCCCCAACACCCTCACAGGCCTTTTCGAGATTTCGCGGCCGACCTAAATTTAGTAGCACAACAACAATTCGAGTGTCACGTCAGAGGCTCTCCCCGCCCTCTTAAGCTGTACAATTCGGCACAAATTCCTATCCAGCCAGTAGAACACCGAGCTGCAACTACCAGGGCTCCACAGAACAATTCATATGCCAGTGTTGCGTCTGCTGCGGCTCCGAGGCAACGAGGTCGTTCACAGGTAGCGCGGAAGCCAACAGCACCCCTGAAACACACACCTAATAAACCAATCAATGGTAACTCAACCAAAGCAAGAATATCTGAAGAAAACCGGCCTCTAGTTCGAGTTGCAACTGGCCACCCTATGCTTAGCATATCTCCGCTCGCCATAATGCAGAAAATCAACACTTTCCTCAACAAAAAACTAGTAAGGGAGATACAGAGCACCAAGACCGGTTTTGCCATCTGCACAGCATCCCCAACCGCCAAAGAAACCTTATCAAACCGTATGAGTGATATCCAAACTTTCTTGTCACCCGAAGGGCAATGCAAAATCGAAAAGTCAGTCTTGCATTCTGTTGTAATAATGTCTTTTTGTATATCTAAAAGTATCACGATAAAATCATACAGAATATAACGGAAGCACAATGACTATATACAGAGTAATTCCAAGTACCACACTTTCTTACAACTAAGTAATCCAAGCATACCCTGATACATCTGTTACAACTTACTAACTCCGGGAGTCGCATCTATTCTGAAACACAATGTCATTGTTGTTCTTAGTCATGTAATCCGATACCATGATATGAAACACCCGGGTTCATATCGTTGGTCTCGTCGGGAACTTCTAAGACAATGCAAGTAATTTATCATGCATTTCTAACACATTCTGCCTACAGACTCTCGGGGGCTCCCCGCTCCTACTCTGGATACAACGATTCTTCTAATTCAGTAGAAATAGTAGAAATTACCGCGTCAGTCATAGCCGAGGCACTGACAGATTTGACAAAAGTTGCTCCAATAAGTGTCCTTGAATCAAGAGGTTCTTTCAACTCTGATTACTATCACCAGAAAAGCTGGATAGTTCTGTATCCTAGTGGCTCGAATCTTTCTAAAGTACTACCTCTTTTTGGCGTGCGGGTGTATCGGATCACATATATAAAGCAATGGGCATTTGTATAAAGGATGGTAAATCTATATTACTACTATGAGGAAGGAATTTCCTTTAGACATCTACATGATTATATATACACAATTTACAGACCCATACTATCCTGATGAAGTCCTCATGTTTTACTCCTACCACTGTCATTAATAGTTACATGTGAGATGCCGTCGGGTAGACAGTAGCTGTTAGTTGCCGTTATTTCGGGATCATGCATCGCGGAATATTGCATCGCGGAACCGTGCACCTCGGAGTGTTGCATAATAGGGATAAATGTATGAAGGGTTAATAATGTCGCCTATGTTACCAAACATAGGCTACAGGATCTTACGGCTTACTAGCCGTCACAACCTCCCCACATATTTTAAGCGTTATCAATTCGCCACTTTCTTTGAGCGTCGCTTTTCTCTTCGTTTTTGCTTAGTTTTAGGCTCTGCAGGTCCGACAAATGCTCCCGTATTTTCTTCGTCTGGTCCATCATTCACTGCAGCAGGTCCATGCAGTTTTTCGAAGTTTCCTAGGGCCAATGTTTCCTTGAAATATTCAATCGGTTCCCAAGTTGGTTCAACCCATCCAGCCCATTTTACTAGTACCTGTCGAAACGTGCCACGCCCGCGACGAATTGTTCTTGCTCGTAGTATAGATTCGACTTCGTATTCCGGTTCATCTAGATTATCAATAATTGGTGGATTCTGTGTATCGTCTCGCACTTGGCTCGGTAGAGGATCATTTCCAGCCCTTTTTACTAACTCCACATGAAAACGCTTATGAATGTTGCCAGGCACGTTTAACTCCACAGTTAAAGCGTCTGGGACAGCTGTCACTTCATATTTAGCATGTTGCCACGCCAGCTTTTTGGAGAGCTGTGGTGTCTTGATATTTTTTAAGTTAAGCCACACTTTGTCTCCTACATGGTATCTTTCTGGCTGCCGGCGAGATCTATTTGCAAATTCTTCATTTCTTTGTTGTGCAGATGCCATTGATGCTTGTGCGAAGTCTTGCGCATCTTTTAATCTTTGTACGTAGTTCATAGCAGATAATCGCCCTGGATGACGAGATTCACCGTTCGACGTTGGGGTCGGTTCACTGAGTGGATCAATTTCGTAGCCGTTTCGGAGGAAAAATGGGCTCAGACCGCCGATGGCCGAGTTAGGACGACCATTTAGAGCTAACTGCGCCAGAGGTAGAAGTTGAATCCAGTCATTTTGAGCATAACATGTAAATACACGCAAATACTTGTAAATTTCTTGATTAGCGCGTTCGCTCGCGTTTGACTGTGGATGATATGCAGTCGTTAATCGTTGCGTTATACCCGTAAATTGACAAAATGATTTCCAGAAATGACTCAGCCAGTCGCTGCCTCGATCACTTGTAAGATACCGTGGGAATCCGAAATACCGATAGTACCGATCTATGAAAACCCTAGCACAATTTTCCGCTTTCATTGAGTTAGTGCCGAAAATGAAAATATCCTTTGAGAGCCGGTCCGTAATAACCATTATATTTGTACATCCTTCTGATGAAGGCAAATCGGTTACAAAATCAATTGTTAACTCAGTGCCAATACGTTCTGGGATAGGAAGTGACTTGAGAAAACCAGCTTTCGCTTCCCGCCAAACTGTTGATCGCCCACAAACATCACAGTTTCTTATAAACTGTCTCACCGAGTTTCTAAGCTTTGGCCAAAACCATCTTCGTAGAATCATACTTACCATGGTATCTTTTCCGGGGTGCCCTGTGAGATAACTGTCGTGTATGCGTTGCATTATTGCTGTTCGTAGTGGCTCGTAGTCTGGTACCCAGATTCTGTTTTCTCGGCCTCTAAGGACGCTATCTGCTGCCACCGTACACTCAGCTATGTTAGCACTTAGTTTATCAGCTAGATCCGGGGGGAACCCTCTCTCTCCTGCGTGTACAGCATCTCTTGCGCGTTGCCAATCCTTATCACTTTCTACTCCTCTTTTCCAAAGTAGCTGAAGCTCATCATCTTCGAATAATCTTGTCAAAGCAGCTGCGTCTGTGCTTTCGTATGTCTGCTCTTCGTTATTCGTCAATGCCGTTGGATAGGACTGAATTTGTGGAATAAGCTGTACAACCCGTCCCGATACTCGTTCGTCGCTTAAATTACCCAATTTGTCCTGGTCCCGTCTTGATAAAGCGTCCGGGCGCTGACAAGCACTACCTGGTCTCCATTTGAGAACAAAGTTAAATTGTTGCAACAAGTCGCTGTATCTCATTTGTCGCTCGTTGAGTAGACGTTTTGTCGTAAAATAGTTGAGGTTTTTATGATCGGTGTATATCGTGAATGGACTAGCAACTGATTGTAACTCTGCCTGCCATTCTTTCAAACAAGATACAATAGCTAACATTTCTTTATCATGGATAGGATAATTCACCTCCGCCCCGTTTAAACGTCTCGAATAATATGCTACTGGTCGAACTGTTCCTCCTTCATCCCTTTGTGAGAGACATCCCCCCAAGGCATAACCTGAGCAATCAGCCTCCATAATTGTTTCCCGATCTGGATCCCATTGTGCTAGTACCGGTTCCGATGCAAAAATTTTCTTCAATCTCTCGAATGCCTCATTCTCCATCTCTCCCCATCGCCAAACGGAATTTTTCTTTGTGAGATTGGTTAATGGTGCAGCTATTTCTGAGAAGCTATCAACAAAGCATCTATAGAAATTTGCGAAGCCTAGAAACGATCGAACTCCTTTCACAGATGTTGGCGGCTGCCACTCTAGAATTGCTTTGACCTTTGCTTGGTCTACAGTCACACTCTCCCCTGCCCTTATTATAAAACCTAGGTATTTGACTTCCTTGCGAAGGAATTCACATTTATCAATATCCAGGTATAATCCAGCATTATCCAGCTTGCCCAATATACGTTGTACCGTCCTCCAATGATCTTCCACATCACCATTTGTGTAGATAAGAACATCATCCATATACGCAGTGGCATTAATATCTAAGTTTTCTCGTAATTGCTCGTTGATATATCTCTGAAAACTTGCTGGTGCGTTAACGAGACCGAATGGGGTCACCAACCACTCAAATAATCCCAGTCGACAACGAAACGCTGTCATCCACTCGTCACCTTCTCTTATCCTCAAGCGGTGAAAAGCTGACTTAACATCTAGCTTTGTGAACCACTTTGACTTAGACAACTGTCGCAATGTTTCTTTAAAGAGAGGAAGTGGATATCGGTCTGGAGTTGTAATAGAATTCAGCCCACGATAATCCACACATAGGCGTAAGCCACCGTTTGGTTTCTTAGCAAACAGAACTGGAGCCGCAGCTGGTGATTTACTTGGGCGAATCCAACCCTTTTTTAATAAGTCAGTTAATGTTTTTCTCAAGACGAGGAGCTCTTCTCTAGACATGCTATATAACGGTCCCCAGGGTGGATTCAAGGACTTGTTATTCTCTTGCTTTAAATTAATTGCATGATCTAGAGATCCACGTAAAGGGGGCAAATCATCAGCACCGTCATTGTCTGAAAATAAGTGTGCAAAATGTTTTACTTGCTCCGGTAATCGACTCTGGGCGTCTTCCAAAGATAACTTCGACTTGGCCCTGAGTGCCTTGTTTATATCTTCTAGAGATGCTTTACAAACAGGAACCGATTTTACCATTGATGTGATAACCTCAACAGAAGCCAGTCTCGGCCTCGCAACATTTCGTAGCTTCTGACGCCATCTTTTAACAGAAAATATTTGTCCACCATCTTTTTGAAGATCCAGTCGTTGTTCTCTTGCGTGAATAACAGCGTCCTGATCCTCAAGCCATTTTTTTCCAAGAATTATTTTATGAGTACTTTTGGGTACTACATAAAGCCATAGTTTTGGGGTTACGTATCCATCTAGATCAAGAGAGAGGTATGTTATATTATTTACAACGGGTTTGTTGTTTGTCATCTCTTCTGCTGTTTCGAGAGATCTGGGAGAAATAGCAATGCGCGGCAGCATTAGTTCAGATGTAAGTTCGTCATCAATTATTCCTGAGCACAAGCAACCATTATCTACTAAGGCTTGCACCATAGTAACGTTATTGATTAAAGCATTTACTAGGAAAGGTTCAGTATTCATTCTATTCATCTGGCTAACATCTGCTTCCAGCTCCTGAGCGCGACTTTGCGCAGGAGCGTCTAGTTTTCCGATTCCTCTTCATTACCATTTTCATTCCGATCATCCATAGAATTTCCAATATTTTCAATGTATACAGATGGGTCAATGCCCGTCAGTTCTGACACGTTGACAGACACATCTTTTTTGTTTTGGTCTCTGAGCTGGACCTAGTGGACAGATGCCAGTGTTACATCCTTTTCTTTCGCATCTATAACAACGTCTCTCTCGACGCAAACGTTCTATCTGTTCTGGAGATTTCCATTTTGAAACAAACTTTCCCCCGCTGGAGCCACTTGAGGGCTTGACATTGTAAACACCTCCCATAAACGTATCACCAGTAGAATCTAAATCACCTGGTATACCCCGCTCTTTTCCGGATCTCACTAACTCTGGATGATATGGTTTAGAGCTTCTACTTTGGTTATTCAATGTGGTATCTCTATTGTCATAGGTATTATCCGTGAAATAATTGGACCGTCGATTATTAACTTTTCCTAGAGCATCGTGGCGCTGGGCAATATGTCCTACTATACTGATCCATTCATGGTAGTCATTATCTGGGATCAGATGATTGCTGGCTAAGGCAGTCTGGAGCGTTTCGTTTAATGCATTTTCCAATAATGTAATCTTCGTTTCGTCTGGCCATAGATCACCGTTTGCCTCCGTCAATTTGTTCGTCCAAAGAGGAAAGAAGGAATTCCATCGTTGCTTTAAGCCCATCTTCATCTCTGTTAGCTCTGAACGAGCTCGGGTGATCCGGGTTGGGTCCCAGTTCCCTCTGTCTAAAAAGGCAATAAAATCTTCAGGCCTTTCCATACCTCCTACTCCACCAGATTCAAAATATGCACTGGCTTGCCTTTGTGCCTTCCCATCTAATGCTTTATAAATCATCAAAAACACTTGTGAGTCGGTGTACTGAAATGTATTCCAGTCGAATCTTAAAATTGAAAGTATTGCTCGCCGCCATGCTGGATAAGTAGCTTTATCACCTGAAAAGATAGGAAACTCAGTTGGTTTACACGCCGCATGATTTCTTGGAGGGTCCTTCTTGATTACCACTTCTGGCATTCTGTTTCCCACGTATGTCGGAATCGCGGGACCTTCATCTAGTCTTTGACGCAACTCTCTTATCTCTTGCATTAGAGTTGTCATGTCCGTATTCGTTGATGCTGACATTTCTCTTTCGTCGTAAAAATAAAACTTGATCTTAATGTTTTGATTCAAGTTAATCGTCGTCCGTTTTTTGTACTTAAAGTGTCGTCGTCGTATTAAATGTATAAGATATAATGTAAAATTTTATCGTCGTCGTACTCAGAAGATAGTAGTAATATATGTAACGGATCACATATATAAAGCAATGGGCATTTGTATAAAGGATGGTAAATCTATATTACTACTATGAGGAAGGAATTTCCTTTAGACATCTACATGATTATATATACACAATTTACAGACCCATACTATCCTGATGAAGTCCTCATGTTTTACTCCTACCACTGTCATTAATAGTTACATGTGAGATGCCGTCGGGTAGACAGTAGCTGTTAGTTGCCGTTATTTCGGGATCATGCATCGCGGAATATTGCATCGCGGAACCGTGCACCTCGGAGTGTTGCATAATAGGGATAAATGTATGAAGGGTTAATAATGTCGCCTATGTTACCAAACATAGGCTACAGGATCTTACGGCTTACTAGCCGTCACAGCGGGTTCCAGCAAAGCTCCTCCCGCAAAGAATAAGAACTCCGCAATGTGGAAAATGCTCTGGGTGGCACATCCAATGGGCCTGTGCTCGATTTCCCCGTTGCAGAATCTGCGGCTCAACTCAGCACGTCGAAAGTGGACACACTACCTGTGATCCGAAAGTAACCCACGCGTGCCCTCCGAAATGTGCGAACTGTCACGGGCCACACCCAGCTGACTCTTTAGAATGTCTTATTCGCCCCAGAAAGGACAACTCTTTCCCATCAAAACAGCAAATATTTGCAATTAGGCAGACTGCAGCTGCTGCAACACTTCGCCTCAGAGCCGCTCACTGCGGCAAAATTGGCAGCCAAGCAACTGCTACAGTTTCTGTCGACGTCCAAAGTACACCAAATGCTTCGCAATCACAAACTCCTATCCCATATTTCCCCACGACTCTACCAGCAGGGTTGGGCAGGTTCAGAATTCTTGCACAAGACGGCTGTCAAGATAAGGACAACAGAATGAATGAATAACACGCCAAATTCAATAAACATACTCTCAGTAAACGTTGGCCGCTGCTCTTCTGCGCATCAAATCGCTCTCCAAACTGCCTTCACTAACTGTATAGATATCCTGCTGATTCAAGAGCCATACATTTCCAAAAAAACTGATAGGAGAATTACGTGCAAACACCCTTTGTTCGAGTGCTTCACCCCAATCGATGACGGGTCAATTCGACCTAGGGTATTGACCTATACGAGAACAAGTAATAATTTAATTTACTCACAGGAACGCCCCCACTCTACCATGGACTTAGGTATGGGAGACATTCTCTTTCTTTCTGTTGTATTTCGTGGATACCCCCGACTGCTAGTAATAAATATTTACAACGCTCCTCCTGGAGCCATAGATCCATGCGCCGGAGTAGCGCGATTAACTGCACTGGCCGACGCCCATTTACCCCCTAAAACAATCGTAGCTGGCGACTTCAATCTCCACCACCCGATGTGGCACCCATCTTACCCGGGCCCGCCCTCCACTCAAGCTGAAAGCCTCATCCGCTGGCTTGAATCAAAGGATCTCTCATTAATTTCTGAAATTGACAAGCCTACCCATGCCCGTGGAAATGTTCTCGATCTTTGCTTTGGAACATGCCAATTGGTAGCAGCTGGAACCACCGCAGTAGCCCAACAAGAGTTAGACGTGACATCAGACCATACTCCACTACTCGTATCTGTTGCCTGCGGTCCACGTGGTAATTCACCCACGACTGCACTTCGCTTCGCCACCATCGACAAGGATAATTTTCTAGCTTTACTTCGCATGCAACTAGAAGGTATGCTTAAATTGTCGGACAAATCAGCAGCGAGCCTAGATTCAAGAGCTGATGATATAATCCAAATACTATCGAGATCATTTTCAGGCTCTGCAAAGCGCGCGTTACCACATAACAAGGGACAGCCCTGGTGGAACCAAAGATGCAAAGAAACAAGATTAGAATATCGCGAAAAGATACGAGCGGGAACAGCTTCTCAATCAGATAGAAAGGCATCCCGGAAGGTTACGAATAATGCTAAGGTAGCCTTCTTCCAGAAAAGAGTCGACGAAGCTACGAACGCGAAGGACGTATTCGACATCACAAAGTGGCATAAGTCAAAAGGGGTTTTCCGCTCTCCCCCTCTTAAAGACCCTCTCGCGCCAGACTCTCCTCCTGAACATCAAGTGGAGGGCAAAATGATGATAATTGCCCGGAACCTCTTGACCAATCGTTCCGATGTCGAAGATATAACCTTCAACGCACCTACCGTTGCACACCAAGCTCTCCCCTTCCCAAAAATTACAGCGTCAGAAGTCAGTAACGCTATTCTTGGAGCTGGCAACACCACTCCTGGGAAAGACCAGATTCCAACTGTGATTCTGCGTCTCGCTTGGCCGCACATTTCGGCCCTGGTGCACGACTTGTTCCAAGCATGTTTAGATAATGGCCATCATCCTAAGTGTTTCCGTACAGCAATTATAGCAATAATTGCCAAGCCAAAGAAAGTAGATATGTCTTCCCCTAGATCATATAGACCGATCGCCCTGCTATCTGTTCTAGGCAAAGGACTTGAAAGACTTATAGCAAAGCGCATGTCATGGATAGCCATCAATCACAAAGTGCTTGCTAGCCAACAATTTGGAGCTCTACCTCAGCGCTCTAGCGTAGACCTAACCACATGTCTCACTCACGACGTTGAAACGGCATTGGCTAAAGGCTTGACTTCGACGATGGCCACACTCGACATCAAAGGTGCATTCGACGCTGTACTTCCAGGTAGGCTTATAAAAAGATTTAGAGAACAAGGCTGGCCAGCCCAGCTCTGCAACTGGATTACTTCATTCGTGAGAAACCGCGAAGTCTGTATAAGACTAGACGGACAAATTGGTAAACCCATCGTGACTGACTGCGGACTCCCCCAGGGCTCGCCAGTCTCCCCTATTCTTTTTATGCTATATATTGCTCCTCTATTTAAGCTTGATGGACTCAAGAAAGCCTTTTGATACGCCGATGATGTCGCAGTGCTGGAAGTATCGCCTTCCTTACAGGAAAATGCTACTTAACTAGAAAACGCAATAAATTAAGCGCTTGCATGGGGCTCTTCGGAAGGGGTGACCTTCGACCCCTCAAAATCTGAACTTCTCTATTTCACTCGGAAACACAAAGATAAGGACTCGCGCCCACTGGTAGAAACAAACAATTTCACCATCATAGAGTCAGTACAAAAGCCCTATCTTAAACGGCTAGGGATAAATTTTGATAAAAAGCTCACGTTCAAACGACACGTCCAAATTCAAGCGTCCAAGGCCCTTAGTGTCGCTCACGCTCTTCGCTGTCTGGGAAATACAATTAGAGGGGCACCACCACATCTCTCGAGGCAAGCAGCCTTCGCCTGTATCTTACCAATAGCACACTTCGGTGCTGAGACCTGATGGCTAGGCAAGTCTCGAACAAATTTAGGAAAAGTTGTCAGTAACAGGGTTGGATCTCATCTTAATATGATAGAAAAAGTACGTAGAGCCGCCGCGAGGGCTATCCTCCCAGTGTACCGCACAACTCCTTCCGCTGTTCTCTTTCGAGAGGCTGGCCTTAATCCCGCTGAGCTAGCCCTCAACAACATATTAAGAAGAGCTGCTATACGCACTCGTCGACTCGACCCCCGTCACCCTCTTCGTCTATGTGTACAAAATTCTATGTCATCTCCTGCTCTATCCCGTTTTGCGTGCTCACATAGAGGTATCCCAGCGTCAGAACACATAAATCCAATTGTCAATCCCCATGGGAAGTCATAGAGTCCAAGCAGGACTCTCTTATCCGTATATGTGGCCCTTCTGGACCAAGACACACGAGAGCAGACAAATTTTTCATTTTTTTGCAAACACTCCCCAGGAGTGATATCTTAGTATTCTCAGACGGTTCTAAACTACCAGATGGTAAAACAGGCAGCGGCTTTGTCATTTACCAATTTGGAATTAAAGTTTGCTCTAAGGCCTTCCCGCTCGGTCATCAAAGAGATTGTTTTGATGCAGAAGCATTCGGTGCTGTTCAAGGGATCCGCGCAGCTATTGCGCTCCCCTCAGCCCGCTTTTCAAATAACATATGGATATTTATCGACAACGTAGAAGTAGCAACTAAACTTCTTACAAAAACCCCAGCAGTCTCTGCCCAACCAATTTTTCTCGAAGCTTTAGAAGTGGCCAAAACTTGGAAAGCTCGAACACGGCTTCCCCATACCCTGGAGGGCAATATTATCGTCCGATTGGTCCCTGGACATTCCGGTATTGAAGGAAACGAGCAAGCCGATATGGAGGCTAAGAGAGGCGCATCGATGCCATGCCCTGAGAAGCTCGAGTTTTCTTTTTCATTATTAGAAAAGTGGCAGGAGGCCCAAAAAAGAAGAGAGAGAGAAGACTGGTGGCAAAAATATTCTCCCCCCTCATACCAGAAACTTGAGATAAACGACGCACCTTTCTTCCCAAAAGAGCTCACTATGAATCGCAGACATTTAGGCCGAGTCATAGCTGCCAGAACCGGCCACGGGGACTATGCTACCTACCACACCCGTTTCAAACATTCGGAGGCTACTAACGATTGCTCATGTGGTTATTCTAAATCGCCTACACACTTTCTCTTCTGTCGGATTCTTCGTCGTTGTAGGGGTCGCCCTGAAGGGCCCATCAACCAACTTATTCCAAGTCTACTTGGCACGCCGAAAGGAGCGATAGCTTTTAACAAAAGGCTCGACCAGTCTCGGTTCTTCGAGGAAATCTGTCCTCGTTGAGGAGCAACTTTGTTTTTCCTTTTATTTTTCCTTTTATTTTTCCTTTTATTTATTTATTTATTTATTTATTTATTTATTTATTTATTTATTTATTTATTTATTTATTTATTTATTTATTTATTTATTTATTTATTTATTTATTTATTTATTTATTTATTTATTTATTTATTTATTTATTTATTTATTTATTTATTTATTTATTTATTTATTTATTTATTTATTTATTTATTTATTTATTTATTTATTTATTTATTTATTTATTTATTTATTTATTTATTTATTTATTTATTTATTTATTTATTTATTTATTTATTTATTTATTTATTTATTTATTTATTTATTTATTTATTTATTTATTTATTTATTTATTTATTTATTTATTTATTTATTTATTTATTTATTTATTTATTTATTTATTTATTTATTTATTTATTTATTTATTTATTTATTTATTTATTTATTTATTTATTTATTTATTTATTTATTTATTTATTTATTTATTTATTTATTAATAATGTCTACCGGGCGCTAGTTACAACTAAAGCCCCATCCCTGGGGGGACATGGTGACTGCTACAAAATTACATTACTTAACAATTGGGTGCCGAGGGGCCTTGGAAATTTCAATGAGAAGTAGTGAGCGCTATACAGCGGATGCCTCAGTTGTGTAGATCATGCAGCACGGATAGGGCAGATTTCAGATAGAAATCTAGTCTTCTCCAATATAGAGGCGAAACTTTTAGCACCATGTGAGGTGCCGAGAAGGAAATCGAGAGACCCCAGACTTCGTCAGAAACCGGTAGAGACCAATCTCTCTTGGACGAAGGGATAAAAAACCAAGTGAGTGATTGACTTGTTACCCCCGCAGGAACAAGTTGTAAGGGCATTTTCATGATGGAAACTTTCATGATAGGCGCGAAAGTCACCATGTCCAGTTCGACATTGAATTAAATACCCGAGATAACGGCGAGATAGTCGAAGCTCCTTGGGCGGCTTCTTGGGAAATGGCATTCCCAATTCGCAATAGGTGGAGGGTGCATGAGTCTGCCACCATTCAACAGTCAAGTCCCATATGTGTTTTTGTATCTTTGCGCGAACTCCGGCAAGAGATGCAGCAGAGGGGGCCGATTGGCGGGCAGCCTCACCGTCCAGCTTATCAGCCAGCTCATTGCCTGGGATTCCCATATGACTAGGAGACCACATAAGGTTAACTTTGCCTGGATCCGCCAATGAAAGAATTCTCCTCGTTGGCCAGCGAGACGCGAGGTCTCGAAACTCCAAAATTTCCCTTTGTGAGGACTTCGACGGTGAGACATCCAGAAGTCGTTGTGCTGCTTCTTGATTGTCTAAGATTACGTGGATGTTAGTTGCAAGGTGCGTTGAAGGAGCCGCTACAGCGGCCTTAAGCCCTGCTAGGGCGCCAATAATTTCGGAATCATAGACCTCGAAATCGGGCCCGAGGGGCACTCTCACTTCAGCTAGGGTGATGTCCCTGTGGAAAACGGCGGCACCTGCCCCCGCAGACCCATCTTTTTGCTTTGAGCCGTCTGAGAAGACAAGAATGTCCCATGGTGGCAGTGCTCTGATACGCTCGAGGAATTCTTCGGCAGATAAGTCTACTCGAGAGCGGTTAAAAGGGGCTTTGTAGGAAGGTACTAAGAGTTGGGGGCGAGGGAAGTGCGGAACGAGCTTTAGCTTTTCGGTGAGGCGAGTGTGTGCCCGGGAGTCAATTGCTCTTTTAACCGTGGGGTGAAAGATGTCCGCGGTAGCTAGTCTAAGAGCAGAGCAGAGGCGCATTTCCTCAAGTAATATAGGAGCGGGCTTGAGCCACACTTCTCTCAGAAGAGCTGCAGCAGGGGTGGTCTTGTATACCGGTAGAATTTCTCGAGCCAGGGTGACTAGAGCTCGAGAGATCATGTCTACCAGATGTTGAGATCGGGTAGAAGTTGGACGTCCTTGGCGGGGATAAGTGTGACCGCGCCACCAGACCTCTGCACCGTACAAAAGTACAGGTAGCGCCGCAGCCAGGGCTGCAATGCGAAGAAAGGCGGTGGGTATACCACGATTAGTGTTGCCAAGCTGACGTATGTGCGTGCTGATTCGTTGCGTCTTAGCACTCCATACTTGTACATTCGCTTTGAAGGAAAGCTTGGTGTCGAGGAGAACGCCTAGCCATTTAAATGTTGGGTTTGCATCCCTTACGATGCCGTTGATGGTTATAGAAGGAGAGAGCTGACGGGTCTTATGAAGATGCAGAATCTCCATCTTATTTTCGGCCAACGAGAGTCCATACCTGTTACACCACTGGGTGACTGCTTCAACCCTAGCAACAGTGAGGCGCGAGGATTCGTCTAGATTCTTAGCGACCGACAAGATCGCCACATCATCTACGTACCCTTAAGTGGGGAAGCCGAGTTTGAATAAAGGCTCAAGGAAGAGGAGGAAAAGTATGGGTGAAGCAGGGGATCCCTGAGGCAAACCGTGCGGAATGTCCAAAAATTCGCCCAAAAAGTCGTCCACTCGGAGGCGAGCTTTCCTATCTGAAGCAAAAGATGCAGCCCAGTTAACGTACGGTAATGGCCATCCCTGTTCGCGCAGCCGTACAGATAGGCGGCCAGGATGAATGCTATCGAAAGCGCTTTTGACGTCAAGAGTAGCTAAAGTGCACACCTGTTTCATATCCCATGCCTTCTCGACATCGTGGACAAGACACTCAACGAGGTCTATGGCCGATCTTCCAGGAAGAGCTCCAAGTTGCGTTGGAGAGATAACGCAGCTCGACAACGCCCAGAATGCGAAACGACGCGCAAAGAAGCGTTCCAGCCCTTTCCCAAGGACAGGGAGGAGAGAGATCGGTCGCCAATTGGCGGGGTTAGTCAAATCATCCTTGTAAGGTTTCGGTATAACCACAACCTCAGCGCGGCGAAAAACGCTTGGATGATGTCCGAATGTCAAGCAGAGACTGTACAAGTTTACAATCCACGTGCGCCATGTTTTGACTTCCCAGACGTTGCGAAGAGCAACAACCGAGAGATGATCGCGACCTGGGGTTATGGACAATGTATCAAGAAGACAGTGTCGCACTTCATCTTCGTCCAGGGAAGGCGGCGCAGGAATCTCTCGCAATGCACAAGAAGGGGTGTACAAAGAGACATCCGGCTGCCTGATTAAACGGGCAAGCTTCGTGCGGAAAAAGATGTTAGCACGCTCAGTCGGGGTACTGTGCGTAACTCCTTGAAATTGAATTGGAGGGGGGCCGAAGCGACTGGAGAACTTTCGCCATCCAACCACTTTATGGGCCTCCAAAATCGAAGACACACTATCTAGCTTAGAGCGCTGGTACTCTCGTTTGGTTCGCTTAGCGGTTTTGCGGAAATTACGGTGTGCCTCACTGATAAGGCCTGGATCACCACTGTTACGGGCAATAACATACCGACGACGTTGGTCAGCGCATTCTTGGTTCCAATAATCCTTACATGGCGCACATGCGGGCCTCGGTGAGTTAGCTGAAAGTAGAATAGCTGATAAGGCGGCGATGCCAGAGGAGGCCGCCGCATCTAAGAGCTGGGGGGTAGGGTCCTCGGAGGGAAGAATGGGAGGAGTAGTGGCTAAGAGTGCTTGTCAGAATACTTCTGTATTTTCGGAGGTAAGTTTAGGCACCCTCGTTGACGGGTAGCGCCTTTGAGCTGAAGAGAGATGGACTAGGCCAGATATTGTCTCGTGATTGGAAGTCGAATGAGACACGGGGTCTACATGGGCCAAGAGACCGGGTATTTAGTATCATTTATGTTGTAGATGATAGGTCCAGATAATGTCACGTGCTAATCGAGTAAAGGAGAAAATCAAAATCACATGACCATTTTCTCAGATAGGAGCAAGCACAGACTGGCGTGTTTGGGTTATAGGGAATCGCGAACGCATATTTTGGAGTCGTAACTATCAATCTAATTATTCAGTTCTCATTGCAGAGCTTCCTTCCCTTCTAATGTCAAACATGTTATAGAGGGTACTAATTCTAACAATTTATAATTATTTCCTGATCCAAGTTTGATCCAAGTACACAAAATAATTTCGCTCCGTAGTAACGTTTCGATTTTATGCGAGGAATATCACCAGATACCAGGATAACAAAGAGGATTATGGTCAGTTAGTCTACGCCCTTGATTCTTGTTCATCGTATCCGAGCTGAACACAAGCTGGGCAATATCGTTAAACTGTTTGCGTGGTCTCGTGTTGAGACAGGACAAGGCCTGGTTGCGCGGCCAGCTGCATATCATGCGCCCTAATATGTGTAGTTGTGTTTATTCTTGCTAACTTGAGTCCAAAACTATTATAACATTTGGGCTCCTCTCTGGCCTTAAACCTGAAGAGTCAGTTGGTCATTTGCGTTAATCTGCGTCGTTTCCTGCATGTCTCATCCACTTCGCTGTGAAAAATTCCACTTTTCTTACAGGCTGGGAGTTTCATTCTTCGCCCTTTTCTCTTATCTGTTTTGCTGGTGGTGATGGCATATCCAGCAGGCCTAGTGTGAATTTGGACCATCTCATATAATTGTTTAAACGAAACGTAGGATCCGGCTGAAGGAGCGGAAAAAGCTGTGATCTAGGTGGATTCTATTTCGACGAAGTAATTCTGCCAATGTCAGTTTTAGAACTAGAGGTAGGTTACGCTCAGATCGGTAATGACGTACATGGAAACAGAAAGAAGACGAATTAGTAATGAAGGATTGCTAGATAGAACCTTCGAAATTAAGAGACTGAGAAATAAGTCAATGGCCTGAAGTACGCGTGTTTAATGAGTTATTTGACTATTATATTTCTTATATTTTTTAAACCATACTGTATTCAGCCTGTAAGTTATTACATATATTTTAATGGTTGAAAGTAGAAAGAAATGCTTGGCCGGATTCATTGATTGCGTTTGTTTGTTACAGTTTGCACATAATGTCACAAGACGTGATTACATCTGCTACTACAACGACCAGGATATCAAACTCGACATAATTAGTAATATAATTTGCGTTCACCGCTCGACGGATTCAGCATCAAAAAACCGTTACAACCTAATTTCAAGGGGGAGGTTTGTACGACGACTCTACTAGTGTCGCAACTGTATCAATTTTTTTGATTACTTTTAACGTCGTGTCGGCGCACAGCACACAATTCTAAGGATCATGTACCGGTTAGCTCGGCATATTTATGGCAACCCGACGCGTCAGTCCCCCGAAAGATTCCAACCAAGAAGATGTTTCTTCCCCACCCACACCTCACGAGATTTTCCCGAGCCGATTCCATCTTCCGAGCATTTGTCCCGGGTCACTGGTACCGTAGTTTCTCAATTACTAACTGCCATTCCCAACAGTTAATCCAAATGTGACTCTTCGACCGGAAAGCCCTGAAACATAATACCGATCGACTGAAGTGGCGCCGTTCCACGAATGTACTTTGCCAGCTGATGGAGCGCCAGCAGTCTAGAGCATAGCGCGGTTTAGAAATATGTGATTTATGTCGGTATTTAGAGTGTCGGCGGTACTTTTTCAGGCGTTGCTCTGGCACACGCACAACGCATCGCAGTCAACATTCCTCATGATTCCCTTTGCAAAACCCGTTTCTTCTTCTTCTGCATCTCAATACTCGTCCATTCTTTCCTTGTAGATATTTCTCCAGATCTCTTCCCAAAACTAGATCGTATGTCACATCCTCCGTCCTATGTGTGTGCTCCTCGACTTAAGTTCTCCGTCGGGTGTCCATGACATCGCAGGCGTATATGTGGGTATCAATCCAGGTAGATGATGGTAATGTTTTTTTAGGTGATTTCCGGAGGAAGTGAGCTCCAGTTGATGAGATGTCTGGGCGTGAGAGGCTTAGGGTTGGTTTAGTCCGCGTCTTGTCGAAGAGGATTGTTGACAGGCTGAGTAGCCATCGACCGAGAGAGCCTTGCAGTATTCCAACTTGGAATGAGTTGCAAATCTTTTTGACTATTCCAGATATGCGAACATACTGTGCGTTTACAGTTGGCCCCGCGTGGAGGTGAAAGGATCGATTTTGCCAGCAAGTCGAAACAGGTTTTTCTTTTTTTTTAAATTACTTAAGCGTCGTGCCCGCGCACAGCAGTGTGAAACTATGCAACACCTGCCGGTTAGCCCAGCCTTAAAAAGCTACCCGACGATTCAGTGTCTAGATGACCCTAAAAGTGGGTCGGACGGTGGTGTGGTACACCGTCCGGGCCGTTCTCCCAACTAGAGTCTGGGTAGCCAAGGCACATGCCCCACTTGAGACAGGAGAAAGCTGGTTCGAATCCGGCAGGACCCTGTCCACATTTCTCGCGTGGTCATGTATGTGATGATGACGAAGGCACACTGGATAATCGTGGGTGGCTGAAATGCGTCCCTGCGGCAAACATAAACGGTTGAGGATTGAAAGGGCTGTAAGGCGCCTGACTTCGAGTTATGTCTTCAAATGATATTCGGGCGTGAGTGCTCCTCATATCAAGTCGACTCATCGCTCCATGTACCGTACCAGTGTCATTCGTGTCAAAGCCTAAAGGCTGCATATATATACAGTGTCTCAGCCCTAAAGATTGTTAGTGGCTGATATTAGTTTTGTATGTTAAGATAAGTATCTGCAAGGTATGGACACACAAAACGAACATCAGCCACTGACAATCTTTAGGGCTGAGACACTGTACACATGAATGAATTTAAAAAAAAATACCCAAGGTAATAGAGGGGCCTAACCTTCTTGCCTAGCATCCCGAGTATCAAATACACATTTAAGAGAGTCGCAATAGTTTCGTAGATCTAACACATGCTAAAATGTGTAATTAGTCACATGATGTAAAGCTGCACGACGAGTCGCCCCGAAGGTGGATACGCGTGCAAGTGGATGAAGAACATATATACATGTTCAAAACAAAATCTGTTACAGATCGACGAGAGAACATTTAAAGAATGTACACACGTGTATACTTCCAACCGACAATTAGCTTCATTTTATTAAATTCGAACCTACAGAAATTTACAATGAATATCTTGTTTTATATCACTTGCGCACGACTCTTTGATCAAAGACGATGGCTTCTAACTCTTCTGTATTACTTTTCCAAGGACCATCATGTCCGGAGTTAGGGTCGGATGGTGCAGCGGTACACTGTCAGGGCCGTTCTCTCAAGTGGAGTCTGGGCAGCTTAGACACATGCCTTACTTGAGATAGGAGTAGGCTGGTTCGAGTCCAGCAAGACCTTCAGACCACAATCTTTCGCGGTGTTACTAAGTCTTAGGACGATGAAAGCATACTCAGATAAATATGTAGTTCTCAAGTTTTCCCCTATTATGGGTATTCACGGAAGAGGGTTCATTCAGTAACGCGTTATCCCAGTAGTGTTTCCTGCAAATGAAATCTAAGTAGAAGTGTTCCAAACGTCAAACTGAGTGTTGTGTCATTCTGCGAAATATATATATCTTCCGTAATCAATTGCGTCATAGACCCAGTCTGCACATGCAATATTAATTTAAAGATAAAATAGCTGCACTGGGACGATGAGCTCACGAGCAGGTCCTTAAGCCAATACAAAAGCAGTATATCGACTGGTTATTCAACCAATACATTCATCGATTGAACTAGTCTAAAACCTTGGAGTCCCTTAGCAATAACTTCGCGCATCTCGACGAGTCGACCGATGCTACAGCCTTTCGATTACGAGACGGGAATTGACCTTATCTAGAGAAGGTTCAAAGTAATTGTATTAGGTAGTCAAGTCCGTTATACCGATATCATTGATACACCGATATTTTTCGTGGCATCGATTACATCGCCTATATAGGGGCTTAACTGTCATGTAACTACATGTATTTCAGGGGAAGAAAGCTAATGTGCTTACCAAGCCTAAGACTGGAGTACTTCATAGGCTTCTCTGTAGGGTCTACATGACTCCCCTACGAACGAAATATGGCTTCGTTGATACAGGGGGCATCGAAAGACGCGCAAGAGAGGAAATGAGCCAATTTGGTTGGATGTAGACTATCACTGCTGTATCCATAAATTAAGTCTGAATTTATTTTGTAGTCAGGCCAGGGTGTGTGATCTTTTGATTTTTATTCACAGTGAAGCTAGGGATAGTTCATGTCGAGGGGAAGGATTTTCTTGAACATCATGGTGGAGATGTCTGTGTGATCCGAGGTTCCATGTCATCGTTGTCAAGGACAGTTACAACTATATAATCAATCCGCCTGAAGAGATTCTAACTAATTATTTGCGGATATGGTTCGAAAATTTCAAAAGGCTCCAATCAGTCACTCAGATCGGACTTTTTGTAATGTGCAATCCGTGTTCGCGAGATACATTTCACTACTATGTCATTGAAGAATACCCCTAAGTTCAGATACTACTTTCTTAGAATTGATCACGCTTTCTGGCTACAGCAGGTGTTACTACTGAACATGTTCTTCTCATTGATCAATTGAATAATGTGAGTTAATGGCTGTCACAGAATTAACATTGTGGAAAGAAAACTACACAGATTTCTGATAACCGAACTGGATTTACATCATCATGAAAGTGACACCCGGCAGAGGTAAGCTTCACAAATTTGAACTCAAGCTCTAAGAAATTCGCCAATGTAACATCTTATGATATAGCTTTAATCACAGTTAATTGAAACCCCCATCATGAAATCGCTCAGGACTCGTTCACGGCAGAATCCGAATCGTAATCTGGTTGTCATCTTTGCCTTCTGGAAAGTCGGTTTGTTAATAATCGCTGCTTGCAGCCCTGGTCCAGGTTATGATACGTCCGCCAGCCTTAATATATCTAGCAACCAAAAAGAGCTTCCTCTGGTTGTCAGGCACGTAGCTGAAAAGTTAACTCGATGGGATGCAATTTATTTCACTGAGATTGCTCATCGGGGCTATCTCTTTGAGCAAGAATGGGCCTTTGGGTGGGGGCTAACTCAGTTAGTTGCTCTTTGCACCGTAGGTCAGAACATACACACTTCCCGGGATCGTTGAAAAACTCACCAAACCAGGTCTTAAAAGCCTTGGTCTCTCTGATATCAGAGGAATAGAAAATATAGTTGCCATTGGAATAGCTCACACATCACATCTTCTATCTGTACTCACATTATTCTATCTCACTTCAAATCTCTTTCCTGAAGAAGGCCCTGAATTCTCCTTCGGTACCGCCGTATTACATGTCATTTCACCGGCCGGGATTTTTCTCTCAGCGCCGTATGCTGAAAGCTCTTGTGCTTTCTTTAGTTTTCTCGGCTGCTTCGTCTTTTCAGAGTCCTTTAAAGCGAAGAGTACTGCAAAGAGAGATATTCAAATCGTACTGACAGGATTGATATTCGGAGTTGCGAGCTTATTTCGTTCCAATGCATGTTTTAACGGCCTTCTCCTACTCGAGGAAGCACTTAGGATACTCCTGAATTTTCGTAATGGCTTCCAACCAGCAATTGTTCGTCACTTCTTGGCTACGATCTTCGGTGGTTTACTAATTGCTGTTGGCCTCCTCGGGCCCCAGTTTTATGCCTACTATGAATATTGCATCAAAAGACCCGTCATCAAAAGACCGTGGTGTTTCAGAAGCTTCCCGAGCATATACCAATTCGTTCAAGGTCACTATTGGTAAACTGCGATACCCACTTCACATGTTTACGCGTTGATTGATTTCTAGGGATGTAGGAATGTTTCGATACTGGAAAGTCTCTAACATACCGCTATTCTTCCTTTCTGCACCAATGCTTGCTCTAATTGTTGCTTCTGGATTCTGGGCACTACGTCTTGCGCTGTATCAAAAAAAGGGAGTCGCTAAGGCCGGAAGAGAAATAAGATCCACCGAAAAAAGATATCAGATTATTCGTAATCTGGCGGTTTCTCAAATGCTTCTCGCCATTCTTACTTTTACAACAGCTCACGTTCAAATAATCACTAGGATATCTTCGTCATATCCTGTTTGGCTGTGGTATACGGCTAAACAGGCTCGGAATAAGGAGTTCAAGTATTCTGGATATATAGTGAGATATATGGTTATTTATGGAATTGTACAAGCAGGATTATACAGTTCATTCTTACCTCCAGCATAGAGCGTATTTTGAGTCAGGCTGGTGAAGAAAATGATCTTACAGACTCAAAAAGATCTATGATAAACTGTAAGGTACGTCCGAAACGCAGTAACTTGAGCTAAACCACTCAAGACCAAATCAAGAGTCGTGCCTGATATGCCAGTCACGCCAACTATGATGGTCATCACAAATTATGGAAAAATACTTGTCCATTCATGATAAAATCAGGGGGAATTGGATATGTTGGAAGATATCAGTAACTAACTGGCTCGCCAATATCTGGGGTTTGGGAAGTAGTTAAATCATGTGTACTGATCTACAAAGCCTATTTTCATTGTGCACATTCTATCTTCATCCTCACAGTGCGATGTAAGGCCCTTTTTCTATTAATATCGACTTTAGAGTACAAACGACCAAGATTGGAGTAGCAACCGTGTCATGAAACTCACTCTTGCAAACCATAATTGAAAACAGACTTGAAGACCCATCAAGTCGTGGATTGAGTCGCAAATATGGATGTAAAGATCCCGCTTGAGATTATAAATAGATTAAGAGGGAAATTCGTCTTGGAAAAGGGTTGTAATACATGAATTCTATTCCTTCAAAAGTTTGTAGTCATTATACTAGGACTATCTAGCCTCCTCTTGACGTTTGGAAATATTACGATTCAGAAACGGTAATTTTATATCCCCCTTTGATCGTTGTGCACAACGAAAGAAGATGGTGAAATATGTCAGATAAAGGCCTAGCTGACCCTGAACTTGGTAATCAGAAGCCAGTCGATATCAGGATGAATAGGGGAGTCCCCGTCTTCTTCCTCATTCGAACGAAAAGAAAGATCATCACACGTGAGGCCATTAATGTAACACTCACCGATAATTTGATATACAGGTATTGTATCGCCCTGTTTTTCTGGTTCATTTCGCCGGCGAATCAGAAAAGGTATGTCACCACCCCTAAAGGAACACAAGATATCACCAACCTTAGAACTTCCGGTACCGAGAGCCACAAGGCCATTTTGCGTCAGCAGAATACTTCTTCCTTTGGAGAAGAACAAGATCTGATCTACTGTTTCCTTTATAAGACCGTCCCGGGTCGATGAAGGGATAGATTCCTCGTGGCCCAAATCCTCATCCTTGACAGCAAAAGACAGGGGGCAACTGTAAATAGTTTCAATCTCAGGTATGAAGACAGGAGTCGGTGAATTATATCTCAGCATCGTGACTTGTATTAAATCATCTGTGGGATGATTTTTCGGAAAGCCCCAAATACGCGTGTGTTTGGGAAACCACTGCTCTTTGTAGGATTCACTTATCTGCGAGCTGAAGTACCAGTGATCAGCAGTAAGGACACGAATAAGTACGCCCTCGATAGTTAGAGTATCTAATGAGAGACAATTTTGCAGTCCAAACTCATAAGCAAACCTTGACAGTACAGAGAAAAAGGTCCGATTATTCACACAACTTTTGAGCTGATGGAGCAATTCTTCAAGATCGATTGTCTCTTTAACAACATCAATCAGAACACCTTCTAGCTCCAGTTCACAGCACTCATTCATGCGTAAATTTTGAAGGCCTGGATCATGGTCATGACTCGTCGAATGCTGTATGTAATTATCAAACCGAATCAACGTTGCATCTCGTTTGCAGCTCCAGTCTGGACACCAAGACGGTAATCCTTTATCGCGTCCTAGCTCACCAACACTACACAGTATATTGAGGCTGTTTTCATCTCGGATCATAGCCAGAGTGAACGAGATAAAAGTATCTCGCACAGACATTTCATAATGCGGCTTGAATAGATCGCGATTCCTCAATGTGGCCAAGCCGAGCATTGAGAATATCTTATCTCGTGGGTTACTGGCGACAAAATTACGTGTCATTTGTAGAAGCATAGAAAGGTTTGGTGAAATTGATGCAGGATTCTCTGAGGAGATACTTTTCTTTATTTTAGCCTTGCCGTAGCACATAAATAACGCATTGAAGTTTAACACCTCCTCAACCAGTGAATAGACAGGAAATGCCACCAGGGCAAAGTGGAAAGATTCCCAATTGAGGCGCAGCTCACCAACAATGATCTCGGCATCTTTAGAAAGAAGAATCTCTTGGAAAGTCCAGCAGCGGTTGAACCAAGAACGATGAGTGAGTGTGCCTACTGCTGCGAGTGAAAAGTGATGCTCCGGTTTGGAGATGAAGTGCTGCTCAAAATCGGAGAAGCGAATGTGACCAAAATTGTCACGAGACCGACGATTGAATGATGCCCATTTGTGAATAGCCCTAAAAGCTAGTTTGGTGGTTTTATCTGACTCTCCGATCCAAATAAGGACTTTAGCTGCTCTGGAGTATATTCCGCCCATCAGAAGAACTTGTTGAGCACGTTCTTCTATGTTGTCCTGGTTGATACAAATCGCGTCGATCCAGAGCACGCGATCTCTAGATAACAGTCGCAAGTAACGTAGTGCTATTTCAAGGCTAGTGGTAATTTTTAGCTCTACGCCGTTGCATATGATTTTGACGTTGCGCTCTGGATCACCCCAAACGTAGGAAACGGCTTCATAGCTACAGCACGAGGCACAAGAGTCATATTGCTGAAGGGACACTGTCAGCGGACAATTCGCTGTACCAGAGTGCAACTTTAACAGACGGACTTGACTTTTTTCAAGAGTTGGGTAAATATATGGTTGATGTTCATTAGTCGATTGTTGCTTAGAATCGATAAAGCGATAATTATAGTCCATTTCTAATAAAAGTTAATTGACCTGGAAGGCAATACTTTGGTCCAGCTAGTATAAGAACCAAAATCACTCAATTTTTCTTGAGCTAACCAATCTTCAAAGACTCTGCCATTCTAAGCTGACATATTGAGGATAATAAAAGGTGTACTTCTTATAGAATCACCACAACCGTTTGCGCCAATAGCGCCCATTTATCGCTGCGGCACTCCAATGGTCGTCTGCATCGAGTGATGAAAAATTTTGGTGGGTAGATTGGCTCCAAAATAGTCAGCTGGCTCTTACTCGATATTGAACCTGTTAACAACGTCGATTCGTGCGCTTGGTTTGTTACGGTAGGTGAAATTGTCATCAGGAGCAACATCAGTTGTGTTACTGTTGTGATCCTTCTTTCCTCATTTTCCAACGCGACAAGCACGTCGTACCAACCAACATTGATATTTAACAAGCTGAGCGTATCCACGCTTTTAAGGTCGGAACTCAAAAATAAATCAAGCTCTAAGCTCATAAATAATCGAAGAAGAAAAAAGAAGTAATTTGATTTAAACAGGCTGTGAATATATTTGATCAGATGCTAACTTGGGTTTAAAAGAACATTACATTACACTTCTACGTGATATAACACCATAAATATTTCGGGACAAGTGTGTACGATTGTTCGACTTTCAATTGTCTCAGGTCAAGGCCCTCAGTTTCGCAGTGTATAAACGTTTCTACCCAATCGACTGGATTCTTTAAGCTTCGATTAAATGAATTGATTCAGGTCATGCACACAAATAGTTCCAATAATGGCGTTAAGTGCTACAGCTATACTGAAAGCCAAAAGAATTCTGATCAACACTAGAATGGTAATATCAGCAAAAGCCTTTTGGTGAATTAGGATCGCAACAACCGTTATCAGACGTTTTATTCTCATTACTTCTATCTAAGAGCACGACTTGCAGATATGATAAAAGTTTGTGAAGCTATGATCAATTTCCTCACGCCTTTGTTAGGTTGTCATCCTGATTATTTGAAATGGCTAGGTGAGCAGACCCTAATTGCTCAGATGATCAAAACGTGTTCTCGTTCTTTTTTTGGTTGGTAGTCACAAATCAAGTAGCATGCCTCAGGGCGTTAACTTTGACTGGTATCTGCGAATGAAATCTGAAGATGATTGTTCAAAACATCAAACCGAGACACGCAACCAAAATACGGATAAATATTTATTAATTCAACAATCTAACGGCTGAAAACTTTTAACAGTCCAAAAATATCCACATAAAAACTGCTATTCTGAGCTTCCGCGAGTCTCATTTGGCTCACATGACGATGTTTTCGACCTATCTACCACACTCCAACCTTTCGGTCTTTGACACAGCGCTTAGATCAGCGTGACAACAGCTCATTCGAAGGCGTACGACTATATATTCAAAGCTAATCTGACCGTCATCTCCTACCGCCTACAGACTCTGTTGACTCAATGACTCAATCTCCATATTTCAGACCACTTAATCATTCATGTATTATTGATCGAGACTTTTGCTTCAGATTCACGAAACGTCAAAAATACAGAATATTGATTCAATGACTTCATTTTCTCGAGTATTAAGCATCACCAGCATACTGAATGGCAAAATCGTTACATTCTAATGGACAAAATTGGCTAATAGCCCTTGAACCGAAACTGGCACCACTCCCAAACTCTCTTGTGAAGAGCAAGTCAAGATGATATCGGATTCACAATCAATCATCAGGACACACACTCTCATTATCACAACCTAGCGCCATGCACGTCAGCTTACAGTGATTAAGATTAACCAAATGATCCAAAAGTTGAGACCAATTTCGTAGTGTGAGCAGGTCTTCCCACATCATACGGAATAGCAAACCTGGGTCAGTCAAAATTCACAATTTAATCACGATCTAAAAGAGCCTCGTGTCAGGAGACGCACTAAATTTTTCGGGATCACTTGCTTAGAGTCAAGAAAAAGACTGCAATAGCCACAGAATGTCGCATCAAATTAACGTCCAAGCTATAACAATCAATAATTGATTTCTTATCCTTTTTGTTTGCTTGTTACCACCCTGATTTAAGATATCGATACCGAAGCGATAAGGAGGGGGGGTTACCTGAGCGGTCCCGTTACTAAATCAAATTGTCGACCGATCTCTTGTCAGCTGTCAACCAAATGATGACCAATACTCAATAATTAAAAATTTTGATTTGAGTACGTGACCGCTCGAGTAAAACCCTCAATCGCTGTTGTCCCTATTTGTCTATTTATTTTTAAAACGGTTTATTATAGCTCCCTTGGAGCCCATGTAGGAATATCTGAAAGCTAAGTATTTTCCGTCGAATGACTCGAATCTTGACGGCGTTTCGAACACTCACATATGGAGTTCATTTGTAGATACCACCACGAAATAAAAACTTCTGGCATGTCACTTCTACCATGAATATGCATCACAGTGAGTTGTGTGAAATCCCTATAGTTAACCGAGCATGTTTTCATGATTCTTCTAAGGGTACGGAATCACCACAAGAGAATTCGGGGGATCGTCTAGCTGGACTCCAACCAGCTTTCTCCTGTGTCAGCTGGGGCAAGTGTCCACGCTATCCAGACTCTACTCCGGAAGAAAGCCTAGACGGTGTATAGCTTCACATTCGACCCGGTATGTACCCAAATCACTGATTATGTTAACATCCTAGCGTTCAAAACTTTAACCTAGTGATAGTCCTAACTACTTTTATCTTAGCCAATCAAGCCCCTCATTAGTCAAGACTAGTGCCAAAGGAGGGCGGAGTTAGGGATACAGGGAAAAAGGTTAATGGAAAAAAATGTATTTAAATCTTTTGTCATAGCTATGAGGCTGTATACAATATGATTTAAAAGAAAAGAAAAGAAAAGCCCTCCGTTACTAATGCAGCACATGATTCTTACTAATATCTTGATAAAATTTGTAAATTTTTAGGCAGGTCACAAGAGTGAATCAGCAGGCCGTTCCAATGTTACACGTTTAATCATCAGCAAAAAGCCAAGCTCTTCAAGGTGCCTCATAGCGGTCCGAGCTTTCTATGTATACAGGGGGACAAGGGTAACTTAACTAATTAGTCATTTACAGGGGTTTTTTTGCCCATCATTCTCCATGTTACGTAGTTTTCAATGATAATCTTATCTAAGCGAAGCCTCATAAGGTAAAGCTTCAAACTTAATTCCAGAAAAACTCTAAAATAACATAAGAGAATTCGTATCCGACAGAAGTTAGCTGCCCTGTCATTCTCCACTTAGCTTCGCATTAAGCCGAAAAATCACATTCATACGTCAGTCATGTTTTGATTTCATATTGTAATTTTCTATGGTATCGCTAATTTTTCTAGTATGGGATGGGACCACCCTTTGCGCCAATAACTTTCTCGCATCTTCTCGACATGCTTTTCATTAGACGAGAAAGCTTTTCCACCGTCGTGCTATGGTACCAAGCCTCTAGCACAATGGAGCGAACCTCCTCCCTGTTCCGCTGCCTCTTCTGCTCAAACTCTGGATACCGTTCCTGTATATAGTATTTCATCATACTCCATACATTCTCGATCGGGTTTGAATTAGGGGAATTAGCAGGCCAAGGAATAGATTCGACTTCATTGGCGTAGAGGTATTCCCTTGCAGGACGTCCTCTGTGTACAGCCGCATTGTCGTGCATAAAGTAGACTTGGCGACCAATCTCTTCGGACTTCGCCCTAGTCCAATCTACTACCAACGGGAGAATACGTGAAGCGTATTTTTCGGAGGTCAAATTTCCCCAATCCCTCTCCCAAAAGATGCATAGGCCCCGCTCAACTCCCGCAAAACTCCCCCAGAACATCCAAGAGTTGTTCTTCTTGTATCGGTCTAGGACACAAGTATCATCAAATTCCTGGCCTCTCTTTTAATGTAGTTAGAAATTCGCATATCTTGGACAATAGATTGATCTATACTCGCTTTCTTGGTAACATGACCAGACATTATTCGATCGACATTGATCCAAGTTTCATCACTCCAAAGAACCTTAGACCATTCTTGACGCCAGCTTAGGTGCTGCTCTGTCCAAGAAATGCGTACCGAGCGATGGTTTTTGGTGAGGAGGGGACCTCTCCTGGGTAGACGTCTTTCGTATCCTCTCTGGCGCAACGCATTCCGGATCGCAAATTCCCTAACGCCTCACTGACGAAAGTGGAGTGCCAGTTCGAGAAACGACATCTGTCATGTTTCTCTACAAGAACAAACAAAGACTTCCAGTTCATCAACCTGAGCAGAGCTCAAGGAAGGTGGCCGTCCTGTTCTAGGTTGAGGGGAGACGCGGCCAAATCGAACTGCTCCCTGAATTTGTGTGATGGCTACTCTTAACTGATCTGCTATTTCCCTGTTCGAGATTCCTGCTCTGTGAAGTGCGAGTATCTAAGTCACATTAATTTATTAGATTATCCATATCGTTGCAGAAGTCTTATACTCACATGTATTCTTTGATCTCGTGAGAGAAAGGGCGCGCGTCTGCGGACTGTTGAGGAGATTGTATTATCCATCCTCTCATGATATTTGTAAGTAATAAATAAAGCAAGCAAACGAACATTAGACTTACTAAGATGAGTAAATTACAAATGATTTTTTTGTGTTAAGTGTGCTGATCGAGTAAGAGTTTGGAGTTATTCTTAGCGATCAGAAACAATGATGACGATGTCGGAAAGCAAGTTTGTGGGCTAAGCGGGGAGAAGCGAACGCAGAGCACATAGTTGCAAAGATGGGACTTGCCAAAAAGATTATGTAAGAGGACTGGGATACCATGCAAAATGAATTTCAGCGTGGCTTTACCGCCTACTTATTTTGGCAAACGCTACCCCTGTCGGATAATCCCTGTCGATAATTCGGTTCGCTAACTTACCCTTGTTACCCTGTACATTGAGAGCCAAATATCTAAATCTAACGGCCTGCAAGTTGCGCCATTAATTGATGTTCGTTATGATGCAACTTTAGTGATGGTTAGATTATCTTTCGTTACGATACGCTCAAAATCTTTTTTATTTGAATCAATAGGTAATAGGATTCATTAGTCGTTTCTCCTAGTGAACAGTCATCGAGTAGTTATGTAAGTACACGATCGAGTTGGTAAGTTTTTCTTTATCTTCCCAGTTAACTGGATAACAGCCAACAGAGTCCCTTAATATTGCAGCGAAAGGGAAAGGAAACACCTTTATTCCTGCAACACCACAAGGAGAGATACACAACGGTACCATATAAGCCTACGACTTAATCGGAAACGATATGTCTATTCAACTATATGTTTGGAATGCCGCCGACATCTATACCAACGAGAGAACTGGCAGATAAAAGATGAAATTCTTGAGAAGGCTCTCCCAGTTATATCGACACCTAAAAAGGTCTCAAAGCAGCATTGACATACAGATAAGAAGCGAACACGTCAGGTTCAGAACGTACTCTCATGATAGGGTATTGTTCGTTGATCCGCTTCTTATAGGGTACAGGGGTTAAAGCGGGGATAAAGTGGAGATAAAGTGGTGATATTCCAGGTTACCTCACGATAGATCCACAGTATCCCTGTTAGCTTCAAATTTTAAAATCTTATGGCCTAAGGCATAAGAGATATGCATCTGTATATGAAGTCCAACGCCCACCTTCATGCCTGCACCTTTCTTCACTCGCGCACACCTGAGGTCGTTTCGTTTAAATCATTGTCAGCTATTTACTATTATTTTGCTCAACGGCATACTTTTATTTCATTCATCTATCTAATTTTTACTTCATGTGAGTGCATCTGAACCTTAAGTCAACTACTTTAGAAGATTTTAATTTACTGTACTAGATTGCCGCAAAGATGGATTCACCTCAACAACCTTCTCCATCATCAGCATCTCCTACTTATGCAAAACGCCTAACACAAACTCAACGTATTCAAGTAAGTCTGAAATCTACAAATTGATAAGGTTAAGAGAGTAACATGTGCAGGTTAGAACCTTGGCCAGTGAGGGACACAGTTACGTCAAAATCTCTCAACGCCTTGGGATTACATGGCGACAGGTACAATACACCATGAGCGTTGAAAATACCGAGCCTCAGTACTCCAGTGGTAGGCCACCTATTCTAAGTAGTTCCCAGGTCGATGAAATAGAATTTTTCGTCTGTTTATCATCGGAAAATCGTCGGATGTCATTTTTCCAACTTGCACATTTTATATTTCGGCACTTTGGTGTGAGCGAGAATGTGATCCGACGTGAACTGGCAAAGAGGGGATATGCACGCAGGATTGCACGATTAAAACCTCCTATCTCTTCAGTCAACAAACTGAAGAGATATGAGTTTGCCAGAATACATCTCCACTGGCGGAAGGAACATTGGATGAGAGTCCTCTGGTCCGACGAGACTTGGGCTATGAATGGTCGGCAAAGTGATCGTTGGGTCACAAGAAAGGTCAGTAGTCCCTTAAAGGCTCCTAAGATTTAGAGTTCCCTTGAGCTAAGTTTAAGTCAAAGATTGGGGAAGAGTACGAAGATACCTGTGTCCTAGCCAAGACGCGGAGGAGAGTTGGGTGGATGTTCTGGGGATCTTTCTTTGGACGACAGAAGGGGCCTTGCCTGATTTGGGAGAAGGAGTGGGGCCATATCACTGCGGCCAGTTACTGCGAGAGGATAGTGCCTCTCATAGAGAGTGCGGTCTTTCGGGAACCAGGACTAGATGTGATGCAGGACAACGCCCCTCCTCACAAGTCGAGGCAAACTATGCGTGAGTTTGAAAGGAGGAATATTTCTCTAATGGAGTGGCCGCCATATTCTCCTGATTTAAATCCGATAGAAACTTTGTGGAGTTATATGAAAGCGTACATGGAGCGTCTTTATCCAGCGTTGGATCAAGGGGGTCAGCGGAGTCAAGGGCATCTTCGTCAAATAGTGAACGAGGCGTGGGATCTGGGGTTTAATGGGGATGACTTGGAGAAACTGATAGATTCGATGCCCCGAAGAATCAGAGCCGTTTACGAAGCTGAAGGCGGATATGTAAATTATTAGCTAGATAGAAGTATAATTTATTTATGAAATGTATTAATGAATTAAAAAGTGAATAGAGGGCTATAATGGACCAAAAAAGCAAAACCAACGAATATTTCGTTGTGAAATTTTTGCCATACAAATTTAAAGTTTAGGTGGGGAGATCTACTTATCGTCATGCTAATTCAAGTTAGTAAAAGCCTATATACCCTGTAAAAGTCGAATTTTAGCGCCTATACACGATTAATACCGTAGTATCAGAGTATCTGTACCGACGAAAATTCCCTAGAGTTGACGACCTAAGCGGCTAGCGTGGATATCTGTCAGCAAACGCAAAGCACGTGGTGATGGCTTCCCCACGGAGGGTCTAGGAAGTGGAGATGTGTGGAGGAGAGCCAAAAACCAGCCATTTGAGACCAAAATTAACAACCCAGAAGATCTCGGTAGAATAACACGGTGGATCTCATATCAAGGATGGTTAGAATAGTCCCGTTTGACCGGGGAAGGGAGAGGCGGGTACTGAAGAGGGAAGGAATCCGTGCTGTGCAGAGTAGTGTTAGCGCAGTTTCTGAAGAAAAATATGACATGATGAATTTCACAAGGTAGCTTTAGGCGGTTTTCTGTTGTGTGTATTGATGAGCGAGAGTAGCGTTGTAGCGCTGCATCGGAAGTACTGTGTATAGTGTACATCAGATTGGAGACTAAAACTTTCTACGGCGCGTACTCGGTACTGGGGCTTGTGCACGGACAATATTGTGTATGTAGCTTGCCCCTACTTCATATTAGACAAAATATCATCCTCTACAGCAAGGAATCTGACGTTCTTATACAGTGTAAAGGACTGAGTATAATCAACCATGATAACACCTCATGGGTCAATTCCTCTTGGTAAGCTCATAACCGTAAAAATTTTACCACAAGATTTCCTCTAGTGTAAATATAGAGTTTGATAGACACCTGTGTGGGCGATTAAAGGCGCCAAATCAGGGCAATTAAATTAAATTCAAATACAGCAGTATTAAAGATATGTAATTTTTCTTATTCCACACTCAAAAACACCGAGTATCAAGGGGACGAAGATGGTTTTTCTACCCGTACGTGGTGTGCCCTACGAACCTGGAGTTTATCTTCAGAGCCAAAAAAATCATGCATTACTTGGTCACGAAGGAAAGGTCACCGAGATGAGTTTCCCAGGCGTACCCAGCTCCCGTTATGGTAGTGATGGATTAGACCAAGTTGGCCCTGTTTACCAAGATGAATTCTCACTGTTTATAGATATTCTGGCATTATACTATCTCCCGAGGAAAGAGCACCGCTACCTGGGCGCTGTTGGTGTCGATATAAGGAGGATATCTGGACTATGGGATATTAGGGGGATACAGATGGGGATACGCACCTCGTGTGACTCTGGTGTCTAGGTCTCGCCTGGCTGGAGTTGCAGGTTTCTTGAGACTATTTCCTGCGTACCGGTTTCCATGGCTGCTCGTTCTCTATTTTTTTGAGCAGAAGCTTCCGTAGAAAAGGTGGTTGAATTTTATGGGTAATTACTTAGTCAAATGACTACCCGTTATGGGTCAGTGGATCAATGATCTTAGGTTCGAGGTAAAAGGGGGAAGGAGCACTGTGGAAGGTGTGGCATGGGTCAGAGAGAAGCCATAGTACTATAATAGTCTTTGACTCTACAGAGTGTAGAGTTTTCAGAAGTAAGATATATATTTGTATTAAAATTAATTACTTAGGGGTTTATCAAGTGGTGTATATACATCTTTGCCCAGGTCCATTCTATAATCCAATCTTCTAACTCCAGATGAATATGGTAGAAACTATCATAAGATCCTGAAGGAAGTTAATGTTAATAATCAAAGAGATCATTGTAGGATTTCCAATGGATGATGAGAGGA
This sequence comes from Podosphaera xanthii, assembly GCA_028751805.1. Taxonomy (NCBI): domain Eukaryota; kingdom Fungi; phylum Ascomycota; class Leotiomycetes; order Helotiales; family Erysiphaceae; genus Podosphaera; species Podosphaera xanthii. The sequence goes on along the minus strand of JAPWIX010000010.1, from coordinate 4,197,982 downwards.
TGATAAGGGGGTGAACGTGTATACCTGCATTACGGATAGAACTATCCGTAACCATACCCAGTGATTATCTGATTGGTACAGATTAGTAATGAATCGGATATCCGGATGCCGAGTCGCATAGTGCGTTGATTTGGTGTAGAATTACGGTCCGAACCGGATCAATATTAACCGATTCTAACACAGAGCACCAATAAACACAACTACACACCGAACACCCCCTTGGCACTTGTCCATTAGCTCATGACTTGTGCCTGGAAGAAAGGACATAGTGACCAATTCTCTTCAATCTAAGGTCATATGTAGTGATATATACGTCAAACATGTTAGTTCAAGGGTTCTCGAATTTTAATAAGAGTAGATAGACGCGGATCAATGGTGGAAGTTGTCACGGGAATGTCTCTGTAATTTCGACGTATACGAGTGATTATTTGAGCGTCGAATTTTGTCTATATTTCTATTCATGTATCCTGTAAGCTTAGAGATCTGCTTAAGAAAATTAAGGATGACCAAGAAAATAAAGAGGGAAGGAGTCTACATAACTTCATGATAGGTCTACAACGCGGCACCTGTTGATAGATTGACCCAATAGGCGATTCCCAGTTCGCGAAAGAACATATGGTCGGTTATCTTACTTATCATTATCCGAGCGATAAATCCAGACGGCCCGGCGCCGGGGTCTTGCAGCTGCCGGCTAGACGGGGCTGCAATATTATTACATCCGTGCGAGGTGGGATGGAGGTGCAGGATAGCGCAGTGGTAACCCATCTGGACTACTCTCCCAAGTAGAGTCTTGGTAGCTTGGACACATGCCCGACTTGAGACTGGAGAAAGCTGGTTCTAATCCAGCAAGACCCTCTCACCACTTCTCTCGCGGTGATGTTGTATTCGTGGGGTGACGATAGCATGTTCATATAACTTCAGATTTTTCTCGCTTCACCACCTGTGGTGGGTATTAATGGTAGAGGGTACGTGCCGTAAGGCGTTATCCTCGCAGTAGTATCTGCAAACGAAATCTTTGTATGAGTGTTCCAAACACCGAGCTGAGATACTCTGCGAAATATACATATCTTCCGTAATCAGTCGCGTCATAGTCCTATGTTGCATACGCGAGATTGACTCTTAAAAAAAAGTTGACCTTTATGCCATGTAATCTCTTCCCTGAATACTCACCATGTGTGAAAGAGAGATTACCCCGTGGTCATTTGATTGTGCGTTCGTCATTACAGATATATAGTACTTCACTAGATATGTTTTCGAAGTCAACCTGGATTCGGATCATCTTCCTCCTTTCTTGAATGGAGAACGTGCCCCGGCTACCCGTCTTCAATAAAGAGGAACGCCTTTGGTGGTGTACCACTACACCATCCAACCTACACGGCCAGATCGCAGTAGTATCTCTAAATCAATTCTCAGTATGAATGTTTTAAACGTCAAAAATGAATCATCTAAAAAAGCGTATCATTCGAAAATGCCTCCATGGGCCCATAGGGCGCCAAATCAAATTGACTGAAGAAAAAAAAGTGAGATGGAGGGTGCATGCGCAAGCGCTTTGATCGTCCGCGAGGGCCCGTAACTTACAAATTCGACGTTTAGCTGATTGCAGCCGTATTTTCAGACACACCGAATGACCACCCCCCTTCGACATTGGTGTTTATCTAACATATACGCTGTAAAGTTGGTGGCATAAGCCGAATTGAAAGGCTAGGATCACAATTAAATACCGCAGTTCTCGTAATTTGATCGACGGAATTTATACTGTGTTACTGCGGCTTCTAAATTAAGCAACAATATACGCGACAAGCGTCACGCGCTTAATTTATGACTGGCACCAAAACCCAGACTTATATTTCTTTTCCCTCCGTAACCAGCATCATTTTCTAACTCGGTCTGGTCAAACTTTGAAGAATTTGGGAATATACCTTGCTAGCGCATACCATGCAGATGATAAATTTTCAAAGTCCAAGACTGAGCATAGAATTCTTATTCTGGTCTAACAATACGTATCCAGCGCCCCGTACTCACCACATGGTACACCATGGCTTCCTCATGGTTTCCACTAAGACAAGGCGAAGAGGGTGGCTGGAAACTTGATGTGGTATCTCTGCTGGCGGTGATTGGCGAGTCGGCGATGGACTCGCATATTCAAGTACTCACGTCGTCTTGGTATTGCATCCTTCCCCGAATCTTGCCTGCACCTCAAGCTCTTTTAAAACCAAGTCGATCTACAAGATTGCCACAAATAAATGCCGCTGTTGTTGGTGTGCACAACGGAACTCTTGTCTCAACGCTAAATTACTTTCCTGAAATTCTACATCCCATCGAAGATCTCCCGGCATTCACTTTCAAGGTCCTAAAGATTTCGCACAGAGATGAGAAAGTAAAAAACATGCGAGAATCGGGCCCTTTAACCCAAGATTCACTTCCGCGAGCGAGCTCAGATCCGATAATGTTGGAGAACGGATTATCGCCTTCTCAAAGACAACCAACCTTAAGTATTCCTAAACGGATTATGACAAAATCCGATGAACGTCCGCGAATATCGGCTCGTAAATGCTCACCTTTAAGCATGGTCACGATTTTATCCTTTCTCTGGACGTGCGGCTTGATTATATGGGCTGGAAAAATTCATGATGGTGTGGCCATACTTGCCCTTATTGCTATCTCCATGGTCTCTTCAGTTGTAGGGATTGCATCTTGGTGGCAACCAGTTCTTATGAGCCGACCCTCCAAAGCTAAGGTTCCGCCAGGTGACGTAGTGATCCGGACACGCGAGGGAGCATTTCTTCTGGTACAATGCAATGAAGACGTCGCGCGAGAGCTTTACACTGGGACCGAAGAGTGTCAATATTATGTTAACACTCGGGTATATCGGGTTCTGGTTGGCTTTGGAACATTCTTGCTTATGATCTCCGTAGTATTGTTGGGAAATTGTGGTTTCGTCATGCAAGCTGCAATCGGATTATCCTATATGTTTCTGAACGGTGTATTTTGGGCCGCGTCCTTAATTGATCGCACAAAATTTTGGAATCTTTCGATCTACCAAGTTGAAGATGTAACGCCCGATGATTGCAAGGATGCTCACTTGTGGCAAACTAACGATAGTAAGGACTTGGAACTCAAACCTAGCTTTACTCGTACAATGTGGTACGCCATACGAGAGACCAAAAAGATAGGATGGGTAGAAAGAGGAGGAGCTGCGCCCAAAACATGTGAATGGGATGAATGGCTTCATCTTGCCGAAAAAAATGCACTTGCCGGCAATAGAAACTGGCCTGCCGTTAGGATGCGCGATAAAGTCGTCGGAAGTGGTATAGATGTCCAGAATGTTGCTTCGCAACAAGAAGTAATTCAGGAGCAGGCACCAGCATTTGAAGTACCTCCTGAGGACAAACGATAATTTGTATCAATTGGCAACAAAATTTTCTTCATTATCAAATTCAAACGCATTTTTAATCGCTGTATTTACTAAATTTCGATGTAATGTTACACGTTGTCAAAATCCAGATTACTATAACACCAGGCTCAACTCAAGCTGTTTCATGAAGTTCCACTGATCAAAAATCTTTTGAGGATAACTGCACCGAAAAACGATACCTGTACATGTTGAGAGCCCAAGATTAATCGTATTTATAATATGTACGGCCAGCTATGTTGTCTGGGGAGGATTTTAAGTTGTTATTCAATGGCAATAAATTCCAATTCACATCTAATGTCTCTGTCTGGCGTCTGAAATAGAACACAAATTTTCAATTACATTCTCCTTGTTGGTCCTCTTCACGGTTATTCGACATAACATGTGGGCTCGAAACTTAGTCATGACGAAATATTGACTGTTTTTGGGTCCGATTTCATGGAAGCTGGTGAATCGCGAGAATAAAAAACCTAACGGATCGAAGCATGTATCGTGACGCAGACTTCGTAATGATTTCAACCATTCGTGATAATATTTTTGCACGCAACAAGTGCAGGTTTGCTCTTTCTTGGTCATGCTAGAGAAAGATAATTGTTAACTCTATTCCAAGGCCCATAAATTCCGAGACCGCCATTTTGATCACTTAAAATTGAATCGAGACCGAATGTAAGTTTCCTAATAAATCTAAATCGGTAAAACTTCGAATCTAAGTTTCAAGTCAAATTGACCGCATTAAGACCTATAGGCAGGAGTTTTCCTTCAAAAGCCTTATTCTTTTTTTCATCTCGGAGCTTCAGTCTGCAATTGTCAATATATAACACACTGGTTCGCGTTATTTTAAATTCGATTGCGAGAAACACCATGTTTCTATCTTAACTTAATTTCTTGACCGTGTCCTGGCAGCTAGCTTTGCTTTTTTATTGGGGGTATCTCTAGAAGAGACATTTCATTCGACACAGGACAATGAAAGATTACCCAGCGCACTGCTCTGCGTCATTACACTCCAAAGCTCTTATCTGATTCATATATCAGCATCAGTTTCTGATAAAGGTGATCTTTGATAGGAATTCTATCAGTTTGTTTTCTGAACGAGAGAGTACATTCACTTTCAAAGTTTGTAGTCAATTGATTGCCTTTAGTACTGACAACAAATCAAATCTGATTTTGACACAGACAAGCTGTATTAAGCTGGTACCCACAAACGGAATGGAGTCATTCATTCTTTCAATAAATTTTAGGATAATCCAATGGGATTTTTCTACACATATGTCCTATAAACATATTTGTCAGCGTATACTCATAATGGATGTGTTATGCTTAAGGTAATATATTCAAGATTTCCCGTCAATTAGCCCTTGCCAGCCAAAAATCACCCCTGCCATATCTCGCAAGAATCGACTGAAAACCATTGTAGTAGTGAAACCCTCTATCTTGCAAGGTGGCTAATCCGCCGGTTCCAACTACAATCTCAAAAATCGAGCCGACCCCAGGTATCCTGTTTCTAGCAATACGCAAACCTCGTCCATGGGTGCGGCTGTGAAGCTAGTCGCAATTCAAGGTTATTCACAAGTAGGCGAGTGACTTCAATATCTTCCAGAGTTCCTTCGATTATGTCTTAGCTTTTGTCTTGTCATGTATCAAGGTAAATGGGTTTGATGGAGATAGTGACGTTACTTGGGTATAATAGCGGAGTTAGGGTATTTACAATTCCTACCGGCAGTTAGCTTCAATTCTCTTGACGATTGACTATTTACAACTATCAAAATGTTTCGTCTTTATTGTTTTCTGTCGAGCGATATCGCTATTCTTCATGTGACTAATGACGTCAAAATCTAGTGATGTCACGAGTCAGACTCTGTATACATACATATAAATCAGAGCAACTACAGTAGAACCCCTCTTAGCTAATAGTGGGTCCCCTTATAAATGTTGAAAATATTTATTGTAACTTGGACTTTTATATTTGCAATACTTACCCTTACAGGTCATTTTGGGCGCAGGGGTAAGTATTGCAAATATAAACAGTAAAATTTCAATGAATCTCTTCAGTAATTATACCGGGACCCACTATTAGCTAAGAGGGGTTCTACTGTACTATGCTTCATGGGTAGATTTGGCAAAAAGGGTCCAAAACAGGGGTGTTTGGTGGGTCCGTTAGTCCTAGCTAAGAAAGGCGTGCCCCGCTTTAATGAAATGGCAAGGATAATTTATATGGTGATTTTACCATACGGTTGATTTGCACATTTAAGCAAACTCCTAGAACTAAGCCTCTTTTGAACACTGTGATTATCTAATACAAAATCTACAAATCTGGCGGAAAGAATCTAGAGACTAATACTAAGTTGGGCCTCCGTCGGCATCGATTACGGCCTGACATCTGTCATGTATGCCTTCGATGAGATCTGTGAGTTCTTGTGTACACACAGAATCCTACGCCTCCTTCACGATCGCACGAATTTGATCTGACGACAGCCGCTTACCCCCATTCAAATCCGGATACTTGTATTCGATCTTATCTTTCATGATTTTCCAGACGTGTTCTATAGGGTTGAGGTCGCGCGAATAAGGGGGCCAATCAATAGGAGTGATTGACCTCTCCTCGAACTCTTCCATCGTCCTCGCGGCAACGTAGGGAGGAGCGTTGTCCTGCATGACAGAAAGCCCGGGTCTAAAACTAGTCATACCTTCTAAAAGAGGTACTATCCTCTCAGAATAGCTTGAGGAAGTGATATTCCCCCAATCCTTCTCCCAAAACTGAAAGGGATCTTTTTCAGAACCCACAAAGGGCGCCCAAAACATCCAACCAATCTTCTTCTTGATTGTCTCAACAATACAATTAATGTCATGTTCCTCCCCTGGCTTGATAAAGTTTTTAGTTTTGGTGAGTTATCCAAGCTGGATAGTAAGATACTAACCTTTCTGGTAACCCAGCGTCTCGAATGATGGCCATCTGTTGCCCAAAATTCATCTGACCAAAGGCTGGACATCCACTGCTCAAGGGTCCAATCGATGCGGGCTTCTGCCCATTCTCTTCGTTTCCTTCTAAACTCAGGAGATATTGTAGGCTTATTTAACGCTGTGTAGCGCTTAAAACAATTTTTCTTAAGTTCACTCTTTATCATTCTCTCACTCAAGCCCAAGTGCTTGAACGGTCCATTTGCAAGTTTAAAGTAGGTCATTTGTCGGTTTTCAGGAGATTCTTTGATAAATTCCTCAATCTTATCGACATCTTCGGATCAAAGCTATGGACTTTGACCACGAGCTTTCTTGGGCGTCACTGATCCGCGGCGAAAAGAGTAACCAACTTGCTTTCGCGAAATGTTGAGTGGGGCTGCAATTTTTGATTGATTTATGCCAGCGTCGTGAAGCACTTAAATCTATGCTATTTAATTTTTCTGTATCATTCTCTTGCCTAAATATTCACCTTTATGCACTGATCTCTGCTTAAACGTTTGGATGAGGGCGTGGAAGGGGGTATTTGAGGTTGATCCATCTATTTTAAAGACAACTCAGCCAACTGAATAGTCAGCTTGCATGTTCACATACCGCTAATTTTACTGACAAAAAATCTGTGTATGATAGGCGAAATAAGTATGGAGCTTTCAAGTCAAAATTAATGAAAATTTGATAATGATGGATGTCGCAAAGTCGATATTGAGATGAGCTCAGTAGAGGTTATCGTTTGGTAATCATAGACACTCTGAATTATCAGGCAGCAGTATCAGCCCCCTGTCTAATACACTCACTAGTAGTGGTTAACCTCTGGGGCGAGGTCTAGCCCCACTGTGCCCTTTTTACCCTAGCAGCATACAGGGTGTCAAGGGTAAGTGAAGTCTTCGCTTAATCGACATGGGTTGGCGGGTAGGGGTGATGTCAGCCTTAAACAGCAAGCGTTGAAGGCACGGTGAAGCCCCTAAAACAGGGCATCCCAGTACTATTACATAATTTTCTGTGCCGACTTTCATTTCCTCCAAAGTATCCTTTTGACTCGTGTCTGACATCTGGAACTGTTCATATTCGCTGACCTTAATTTTCTCTAGACATCTGGATCAATATTTTCCTTCCTTACACAAATTTTACCAAATCTTTAGCGCGATATAGAAAATACAATAAGCTTCATTCGTTCAAAACAAATTTGTAATTTCCAATCAAACAGATAAATGTACCTCATTGCCAACAAAAACCTTAGCAGAATGAACACACAAATTACTCCACCTGTCAGCTGACGCGCGCCCTATCTTACTCGAGATCAAAGATTACAGGTGATTACAGAAATTCAGCTGTAAGAAAACTTTCCCCATAAATTAACTACATTTAGATACTCACACTCCACAGAGCCGGACTCTCTAACAGAGAAATAGCAGATCAACTTGAAGTCACCGTCCTTCAAGTTCGGAATACGGTCAGATCTGGTCGTGCCTCTCCCTAACCTTGGACAGGACGTCCACAGCTCTTAGGCTCAGCCCAAGTTGATGAGCTGGAGGCATTTGTTTGTTCTTCGCAGGAAACTAGGTAAATGTCGTTTCTTGAACTGGCTCTCCACTTTCGTTGTTGGAGTGCCGGTGAATACGCAATTCGGAATGCGCTCAGAAAACGAGGTTACGAGCGGCGAATTCCACGTAGCCCTCCCCCGCTTTCTGAGAATCATCGTGTGGTCCGAATACGGTGGAGCGAACAGCATCTGAATTGGCGTCAAGAGTTGTCACGAGTTCTCTGGAGTGACGAGACATGGACAAACGATAGCCGAACAATGTCTGGATACGTTACCAGAAAGGTTAGTCTAATCTTATTCATTTTCAAAAATATCTCGGAATCTAATATCGACAAAAGAAGGGCCAAGACTTTGATGATACTTGTGTCATCGATTGTTACAAGAAGAAAAACTCTAGGATTTTCTGGGGAAGCTTCGCGGGAATCGAACGAGATCCTCGTGTCTTTTGGGAGTGGAAGTGGAGAAGTATGACCTCTGAAGGATGTAGTGAACAAATCCTCCCAAGGATAGGTAATTGGATGAGAGAAAAGAGAGAAAAGACGGGCCATGATTACATCTTTTTGCACGATAACGCCTCTGTTCATAAGGGACGTCCGGCTAGGGAGTTTCTCGATGCCAATGGAGCTGAATGTATGCCCTAGCCTGCTAACTCTCCTGACTTAAATGCGATCGAGAATGTATGGAGTATGGTGAAATACTACATACAAGAACGATACCCGGAGTTTGAGCGGACGAGACAGCGGAACAGGGGGTAGATTCGACCAATTGTGTTAGAGGCATGGTACCAAAGTACAACAGAGGAAAAGCTCACACAACTGATTGGGAGTATGGCTAGAAGATGCGAGGAAGTATTGAATGCAAACGGGGGTCCTATTTCACATTAGGCTTAAAAATCTGTATCAACAGCAAACCTGAATTGCAAGTACAATAAAACTTCTCTAACACGATAGTGGGTCCCGGCATAAGTGTTGAAAATATTCATTGTAACTTGCACTTTTATATTTGCAACACTTACCCTTACAAGTCATTTTGCGTGCAGGGGTAAGTACTGCAAATATAAATGGTTGAATTTCAATGAATATTTTCAACACTTATGCCGGGACCCACTATCGTGTTAGAGAAGTTTTACTGTATTAATATGACGTATGAACTCGATTTTCTAGGCTCAGTGCGAAACAAAGTGGGGAGAGACAGGCGAGTTCACTTTTGTCGACCTCAATCTCTCTCACCTCATTTTTGAACAGAGTTTGAAGCTTTACCATATTCGGCCTCGCTTAATCGTAATCATCACGGTAGATTACTATGTTTGGGTAAATATCGACAAAAAAACCCCCGTAAACGACAGGCGACTGTACTTAACATTGACCCCCTACACAGTAGAACCCCTCTTAGCTAATAGTGGGTCCCGGTATAATTACTGAAGAGATTCATAGAAATTTTACCGTTTATATTTGCAATACTTACCCCTGCATGCAAAATGACCTGTAAGGGTAGGTATTGCAAATATAAAAGTCCAAGTTACAATGAATCTTTTCAACATTTATACCGTGACCCACTATTAGCTAAGAGGGGTTCTACTCTGATACTACGGTATTAATCGTGTATAGGCGCTAAAATTCGACTTTTACAGGGTATATAGGCTTTTACTAACTTGAATTAGCATGACGATAAGTAGATCTCCCCACCTAAACTTTAAATTTGTATGGCAAAAATTTCACAACGAAATATTCGTTGGTTTTGCTTTTTTGGTCCATTATAGCCCTCTATTCACTTTTTAATTCATTAATACATTTCATAAATAAATTATACTTCTATCTAGCTAATAATTTACATATCCGCCTTCAGCTTCGTAAACGGCTCTGATTCTTCGGGGCATCGAATCTATCAGTTTCTCCAAGTCATCCCCATTAAACCCCAGATCCCACGCCTCGTTCACTATTTGACGAAGATGCCCTTGACTCCGCTGCCCCCTTGATCCAACGCTGGATAAAGACGCTCCATGTACGCTTTCATATAACTCCACAAAGTTTCTATCGGATTTAAATCAGGAGAATATGGCGGCCACTCCATTAGAGAAATATTCCTCCTTTCAAACTCACGCATAGTTTGCCTCGACTTGTGAGGAGGGGCGTTGTCCTGCATCACATCTAGTCCTGGTTCCCGAAAGACCGCACTCTCTATGAGAGGCACTATCCTCTCGCAGTAACTGGCCGCAGTGATATGGCCCCACTCCTTCTCCCAAATCAGGCAAGGCCCCTTCTGTCGTCCAAAGAAAGATCCCCAGAACATCCACCCAACTCTCCTCCGCGTCTTGGCTAGGACACAGGTATCTTCGTACTCTTCCCCAATCTTTGACTTAAACTTAGCTCAAGGGAACTCTAAATCTTAGGAGCCTTTAAGGGACTACTGACCTTTCTTGTGACCCAACGATCACTTTGCCGACCATTCATAGCCCAAGTCTCGTCGGACCAGAGGACTCTCATCCAATGTTCCTTCCGCCAGTGGAGATGTATTCTGGCAAACTCATATCTCTTCAGTTTGTTGACTGAAGAGATAGGAGGTTTTAATCGTGCAATCCTGCGTGCATATCCCCTCTTTGCCAGTTCACGTCGGATCACATTCTCGCTCACACCAAAGTGCCGAAATATAAAATGTGCAAGTTGGAAAAATGACATCCGACGATTTTCCGATGATAAACAGACGAAAAATTCTATTTCATCGACCTGGGAACTACTTAGAATAGGTGGCCTACCACTGGAGTACTGAGGCTCGGTATTTTCAACGCTCATGGTGTATTGTACCTGTCGCCATGTAATCCCAAGGCGTTGAGAGATTTTGACGTAACTGTGTCCCTCACTGGCCAAGGTTCTAACCTGCACATGTTACTCTCTTAACCTTATCAATTTGTAGATTTCAGACTTACTTGAATACGTTGAGTTTGTGTTAGGCGTTTTGCATAAGTAGGAGATGCTGATGATGGAGAAGGTTGTTGAGGTGAATCCATCTTTGCGGCAATCTAGTACAGTAAATTAAAATCTTCTAAAGTAGTTGACTTAAGGTTCAGATGCACTCACATGAAGTAAAAATTAGATAGATGAATGAAATAAAAGTATGCCGTTGAGCAAAATAATAGTAAATAGCTGACAATGATTTAAACGAAACGACCTCAGGTGTGCGCGAGTGAAGAAAGGTGCAGGCATGAAGGTGGGCGTTGGACTTCATATACAGATGCATATCTCTTATGCCTTAGGCCATAAGATTTTAAAATTTGAAGCTAACAGGGATACTGTGGATCTATCGTGAGGTAACCTGGAATATCACCACTTTATCTCCACTTTATCCCCGCTTTAACCCCTGTACCCTATAAGAAGCGGATCAACGAACAATACCCTATCATGAGAGTAAATGGTTGAATCTCAATAAATATTTTCAACACTTATACCGGGACCCACTATCGAGTTAGGGAGGGACGACTGTACTCTTAATCCCTGAGCCGGAGTACATCTGCGCCTACAGTAAAGCCTGTCCAAACCTATAGTGGGTCCTGGGCTTAATTGTTGAAAAGATCCAACAGAATTACACCATTAACATATACAATACTTACACCTGCACGTAAAAAATGAAGTATAAGGGTAAGTGTTGTAAATATTGACGGTAAAATTCTGATGGATCTTTTCAACAATTAAGCCCGAAACCCACTATAGGTTTTGACAGGTTCAACTGTAGTTACTAAACTTTTTTCCATATCACTAATCCTTCGGGCGTGCTGTGGCATCTTGTGCAGAGAGCTGGAATTTGTGATAGCTACAGGAGTTTATTAGTTTACATCGAGTTCAAAGGAAACATGTATAACATTTGAAACATGAAAGATTACAAACCATATTTATTATTCCGAAAAGTTTATTCATGACGAAGCTCAAATGAACTATCAGACTTACTTTTGAAAACGAGCCTATAAATTTGAGTTTTACTAAGTTTGCTTGACTGGAAAAAAGCATGCAGATACACGCATCAGTCGGTGAACAACATTTTTAATTTTAGGAGATTGACCGCTCAGGCGAAAATTAAGTTAGCTTGTAAGGAACGATAGAGATAAGATGCCTAATAAGTTTCCTTGCTGCTAATGATTTATCTTTAGCATAGACCAAAAGAATGATTAGACGCGACGGACACTAAGAGACGAAGCTCACTACCATATTTTTCTGCACTAAAGTCTTCTTGTTTGAAGGCCTAAAACTGATTGAAACCAAGTTTTGATTTTTTCCTGTTGCTCAAAATTATCAGACCTAATAATCGACACAGTAAAATATTTTCCTCCACTAATAAAATCCCTAAAAATCCATATTCACATGAAGATATAATTTTTCTAATTTAGGCTCTGTAATTTCCTAACAAAGAATCAATTGATAAGTGTTAAAGCTGATTTTTTATCTAGACCTCAATTCGAAGCTCAATGTGTGGTATGAAAGAGACTCTATTGCTCAGAGTATTCAAGTTCGGTTACTTAATACCATGGTATTTCCAATTGTAATTATCTCAGGGTCGGCTTTTTTTGGGCTCCCAGTTCTCTAGTCGAGGCCCGTACTCATCGATAATCCAGTGACAGAAGTGATCCCAACGCTGGGTCCACTCTGCCGTTATCCGTCTCCGTTCTTCAGAAGTCATACAACTATGTTCAAGACTCCACATTGCAAGTTGTTTCCAGCCTTGAAGAGTCATCGATTCAGAGCCAACCATAACTTGATAAAAGTCATGTGATAGAGAGGACCTGGGGATAGGTTACAACTAATGAATAAATCAAGCGCAAGAACTCACCTATAGAAAGTAGCATTATCGCTATTGATGGTACAAGGTACATTATTCGCAAGTAAAATTGGAAGATGGTGTCCATAAATGGTGGGGGTCAGACCTAAAATTTCGTTTGATATTGGGCATGCCTCGATGGCGATCTTTCTTTCTTTTAACATCTCCATTAATAAAGGATGCCTAGCGACTGCGTATCCGTGTCCAATGCGTTTAGCCTTGAGAAGAATAGCATCGTAAAGGTTACTATCAACATTACCTCCATTCTGTAACGTTTCCCCGCAGTGAAATAAAAACGGGATTTCTAAGCCCTGAATTCTACATCTCTTACGAAATTCTATAAATTCTGGGACAAAAAGACGAAGCTCGTTCCCCATTTCTTCATGGCCAACAAGATCAAAGCCTATTACTATTAGATTGACTCTCAAAGTTAAGACGAGATCTTACCGCAAATAAGATTTTTGTATTTACGCTTTAGCTCGATACATTCACTTAACGCCAAAGCAACTTTTTCGCGTTGGAATGATCTGGGGGTACAGTAAATAACCTTCAATCCTCCAAAGTATTTTCCTTCTTCCTTGAGCTTGTCTACAGTAATTTGTAATTCATCTTCAATTATTTTTAGGATGCCTTCATTTCCAATGGAGCCAGTTCCATCATCTGTCTTGAGGGAATTGGTGCTCATAAAATTCGGGCGTATCTCAGCGTATTGAATATTATCGTCCACAAAGTCACGAATGCAAGCCTCGGTATAGAGTCGAAAAGCAGACTCGTAAGCAAAAAGACCTTTCATCATCTGGGTCCGTTGATTAAAACTAGCCCAAACCCTAAAATTTCATATTTAGTGACACAACGATGGAAAAATAGAGGTCCATACCCAAAGCCAGTTTGCTTTGCATGATGAGCTTCATCTTCGGTGAACTGCATCTTGTTTTCCAGCCAAAGCTCTGCGGCTATAGTCCTCTCTAAGCCTTGTGGTCGTTCGTTCCACGTGTCGTGTGGATCAAATTCGCAATGAAATTTTTTGTATGGCATCCATCTGTTCGGAACATAATTTTCATCCCACACATTTCCTAATGACACATATTGCTGATTACCATCTGGGCCCACAATATGCGTAGCTTCATGGAGGGTCATTACCATAAAAGATATTCGAGCGCGATCCATATTTTCACTGGTTGTTAGAGATAAAGTGCTTCTAATATACATAGCATCAATATTTCTTGCTTGGCGAAGTAGAAACCGTGCTGGAAGACAAGAATTAAAATGAATATGCAAATGAGCTCCTTTAGGCATCCTCTTCGCGACCTTCAACAACTCAGTTTTGTTGATAAGATCTACATTTCCCAGGAAATGGTCCCCACGGGTCTTTGCACTCAATTGATCAAATGAATCATTTTTTCTCCCAAATATTTTTTCTTTATCGTATTGGGCAATTTTTTTGACCAGCCTAGTAGCCCGGATTTCGATATCTGATGAATTTGCTATATTGTAGGCATCAAATGCCCTTTCTTTTTCTGCCTTTCTTAATTTTTCGAGAGCGATACTATAGCTTTTCGGGTCTTCTAGTTCTTGATCGATAGATACCGTTTTTTCTCGGCGGAAAGATTGAATGCCGTTGACGTTGTTGCCGTTGATCCCAATATCTCGAGGCACATCATCGAAATTTTGAGGGGCGTAGGTCATAAGGCTAGCTTTGCATTCCGAGGGATATCCGCTACCTTGGTTGGCAGCTTCGGTCCAAAAAACGCACATTATCGTTTTCTAAAGGAGAACCCTGTCACGCCAGCAATTGTGATGAACTCTGGAAATAGCGTAACTTGATGACAAACATTTCCCAGACCAAATTAAAGAGTAACTAGGAAGGAGTTGGCCCAGGTCTATCTTCACAATCGAACAGATATTTGCCTCGCCAATAGAATTCTAAATGTGATAACTTTGGATTAACAGACTGGATTTTAGCATGGAGCCTAGCCAAGTTGATATTTTAGCATAATTCTGGTTCATCTCATTGCCGATAATGTGTTCGCCTTTTATCATCTGAAACAAGACAGCATTTCGGAGTTGGTAAAATTTGCCCATCTATAAATGCTCTGTTGTATTACCGACAGGATTCTTCGATCAAAACTTGATTGGGTACTTTTGGGATCCCTTAACTACCCGAGGAAGGAATGTCATGAGCCAAACAAATTGTTCCTTCCGTTTTACTCATGATTGACTTTGGTTTCGTAAAATGATTGAGCGTACGAGAACATGAGGATGTACTTGTTTGCCTTGCCCCATTATAAGGATATACTTTGTCCCTAGTCCAATACAAATTTACATTGGATGAGGTATAAACTTTATGCTTGTGCCAGGGTATGACGCCTCGGCTTCTCCACAGGGTATGCACACAACATATAAACAGACACTAGTTATCTTCGTTAACTTACTAGCACATGTATTGTACTTTTTAGGGCGATGATTACAGTATCTGAGTGTGAATTTTTATAATAATTCATCTGTCGGGCGATTGGAAGCCCGCTTACAGCTATTACTCCTGCAGGACGTTTGGCGTTCGGATTTTTTTGTGTATGTCGAGGAGAGGGTTTTAAGTTACTATGAATTTTAGAGACGTTACATGTATGTCCAGGAAATTGCACGGAGACCGTCGTGAATCTTGGTTGAACGAACTACATCTTGCCTCCCGACCAAGAGATTCTATAAAGGAAGTAAGCAAGTAAGCAAGCAAAGATAGCTCGAAACTACTCACGGCCTCAAATCTGCACAGACTGAATCAAGAATTTACAGCCAGGGGAAGAGAAATTCATGATTATCTAACGAAAATAGAGGGGATCATAGCCGTGAGCCTGAATATTTAGTGTGAGCGACAAGGATGAATTTGACTGCCTGGACTTCTCATTGAGAAATCTGTTCCATGAAGAGGCACGACAAGACGCACGGTATGAGCCAGTGATACGACGCCTTATGCAGGCCTTTTCAACTTAGTTAATCTCCCCATGATCGTAGTTCGTCTTTCATTGATTTCTCAGCCTCTAATTTATTCCACCTACTTCTGTCATCATCTACACTTTTGAGACGATAAAGATACATGAAAAAAGAATTGAGAATATTGGGCACCAAAATACAGATGTTTGACCATAAAATATGAGATGAGAATAATACTGTGGGACTCAACCAGTACACGAGGAAGGTCGAACAACGAAGAAAAAAGAGAAAGGAGGTCTTGAAAGAAGAATCGATCATATTTTCATGTGCGTGTTAAGATATCAGAGATCTGTTTCCATAACAAAATTAAGTTCACGAAGATCCGAAAAGAAATCCGCCGTCGAGGAAATACCGGCACGTACGTATAAGTTAATTTTGTTAGAACAAGTGTAGTTAACAATCGTACTTATGATACATATTTAGCTTTGACAAAGACACTTCGCATGACGTCTTGCGCCATATTCATGAGCGGAGAGACAATGTCAACGCCTTATCTCATCCTGTGGTACCTCTTTGTATATGTAACTGGAACCCGAGGCCTCCCATATCAGGATGGAGTCGGTATTCAGTAGGAGAGGTAAAATTTGTATTTATGGCTCAAAGAGTAAGTGAGTTTTTCGTCTGGTAGTGAAATCCCAGTTAAAATTTGTTACAGTTTTAGTGTGTTTATTGGGTATTGCGGTTTGAATATGGTGTTTAGAAATTTGACTTGGTGTTTCGGGTAAAACATGATTTGTTTTATTCGCGTTTTTTTTAGGAGATCATATTGTACGATCATTGAAGTATAGTATTGATATAGACAGCGTAGCTCTCAATTTACAAAAGCAGAATCTTCTATAATCGTTTTTTCTTCAATTAGTCATTTTATGTCTATTCAATTCACACAACTGAAATAAAATTAATATTTTATTTTCACGCTGAAAGTGGCAGAGAAAACGATTCGATCGTGTCTTTGGCCCCACATTAGAGCTGCTAGTTGGTGCCACGTTTGAGGTCTATTTGATAGGCAAAACGCCTTCACTACCATCAAAACCCGCCAATCTATCGAACTCTCGATTTTGAATATGAGTATGGTCACCCTTAATATCGAAAAGAGATGATTGATACAAAAATCTCGACACCTTTCCTCGGAAAGCCAAAATTCATAGCTTTCTTGGTTACTTAAATGTTAGTTTAATGTAGCTCTATCTCATCTAGTCAAATCTATACTCTTGCGGCCATCAAGTTGACAAGTCATGAAACCTGTAAACCCTACTGTACCTTTGGTACGACGTGATTGATTGATTAGATTTCTCTTACGTCTATAGAGTCACGTGCGTAGCATGAGCTCGGTCTGTTCCCTGACGGGATAAAGGACGCTGCTAAGCTGGCAAAGTTAGACTCTTCACCTTCACGCGGTGCCAGCTGTAAACGCTCTGTATGATCGCATATCTGGAATAGTGTTGGAAAGGATTACGAATACGTCGTGTATAAATAATTATTCTCGTTATAATCTGAGAGAGGGAATAGCGATTTATTTAACATGCTTCCAATCAAGAAGTAGACAAAGGAAAAAAGTAATTACCCCCATGATGCCTTCAGTTATTCAAACTGGGACATGACAAATCCGACAAAACTGCGCAAACAAGAAATATAGTAACGAACCCTGTTTGGGAAAAAACCATGATCTTGTACAAACAAGTTCTATGAAGTTGGTCTTGACGGGAACTTACAGGAAAATGCAGGGAAATAATTATGTATTTCCAACAAATAGCAAAGAATATTTGCAACTCATTCGAAGTTGGAGGCCCGTAACGTACTCTCGATCGACGGCTCCTCAGCTTGTTAAAAATTTTCTTCGACAAGACCTGGACCTAACCAAAACCAAGTCTCTCACGCCCAAATTTCTTAACGACTAGAGCCCCATTTCTTGGAAATAAACTCGAAAAAAACAGCGTAATCACTTCCCTTTGATGAACACCCATATATACGTTCCCAATTTTATGCAAACCCGACGGAGAATTTAAGTCGAGGAGCACCAAAATGGGACGGAGGATGTGACATACGATTTAATTTTGAGAGGAGATCTGGAGAAATATCTACAAGGAAAGAATGGACGGATATTGACATGCGGGAGAAGAAATAAAAGGTTTTGGAAAGAGGATCATGAGGAATGTTGACTGCGATGCTTTGTGCGTGTGCCAGAGCAACGTCTGAAAAAGTACCGCCGAAACTCTAAATGCCGACAAAAATCAGACGTTCCTAAACCGCCCTGTGCTCTAGACTGCGGGCACTCCTTCAGCTAGCAAAGTACATTCGTGGAAGGGCACAACCTCAGTCGATCGGTATTTTGTTTCAGGGTTTTCCGGTCGAAGAGTCACGTCTGGATTAATTTTTGGGGATGGCAGTTAGTAATTGAGAAACTACGGTACCAGTGATCCGGGACAGATGGCGCTTGAATGAGGGTAAACAAAACAGCAATTACCATGGGACCGCCATTTGTTATTTATGTCAAACGTTCTCCATTGAGATGCCAAGTTTTAGGATTATTAGTCGTCCGTTGTATTCAGAATATCAAGTCTGCTCAAGGAGTAATAACCCACAAATCAGCCCGTGGAAAAGTTGGAATCACCGACCAAACTATGATTTTTAGGAATACTGCAAGAATATCTGTCATTATTCTTTATGCCAGAAAAAATATAAACCTTGAAATGCTCATAGTGAAGAATCAAGACGGAAAAGAGAGCCTGTAGGTATTTGAAAGAAGGCTACGAGCACGTCAATGAGTAAAAATTTATCATGAGCTGCAGGAGATGGAAGTACTTCAGACATGATCATGTCTAAAATCTTGCCTCGTGTTGTATCAACACTCATGAAAAGCTAGGCACCGGGCATATTCTACATCTCAAAAACGACAGGCTCTAGAGTTCTTTGGCCAGCCTTGTCAACCCTTATCATGTCGTCTATGTGACACCTCGAGGGACGAAAGACAAGTAGCGAGTGGTCAAAAGCTGAAGTGGACTCAAAATCATAAGATTCTAAACTAAAGAGAGAAGTCACCAGACGATTGTATGTCTGTATATGTATACATGATGTGACAGCTGATAAGCTGAATTAATCCTGTAGCCTATGTGGCGCATAGGCAGGCCCAAACTCTGTAGGGATAAAGGTATGGCGCATGGGGCATGTGGCAAAGGGCAGGGTACTGTACGGCAGGGGGGGTTCTCGCTATTGTGAAACTTCCTGGAATACAGAGACTAGCTGAGACTCGGAGGCAAGCTGAGGCGTGGAGACTCCTTGATACACCTGGGTTTTCTATTACGAGGACTTTCTGATACACGAGGATTTCCCAGAGACCCTCAGTCATGTTAGGGCCAAGGAGAGTTATTAGATTGGAGAGAAACTGTATATATATGTGTTGAGGAACGAAATAGTTCACATCCTTATAGATTTGAATATTAATTACCTCTACCCATTTAGCAGCGCAAGCGCTCTTGTCTAGACTGTGACACATGAAAAGCCATTTACTTGTCCAACGAATAAAACAACAAACATCTAGCCCCAATCCTTTAAGCCTTGAGGGTCAAGAATAAGCTGTAACCTTGATGATGATTCTCTTGACTCGTTTGTCGTATGTTCGACTCGCTGTTGTAAGGATCTAGCAATAATTTGAATTGGCCAGGTAAGAGTGTCGTCGGTAAATCGGCTAACAATAAAAATGTATACACGTGACTACTGCATATTTCAGGGCGTCACAGTCTACAGCAATTGGGAAAGCTATGGCTTTAGTTATTCCTCTTAAATTGAATCTGATGCCTAGAAAGAAATGTGAAACCTACGGAGTAACTTGTGGCGCTCCGAAAAAAATGAGATGCTCGAACTCTCGCACATACTTTCAACGTGGAGCTGTCAGTACTGAAATTGCCTGAGCTTACTTGCTTCATCCATAGACGATATAATGATCATAATCAGCCACAAAAGCTGCATTGATGAATCGTCCGTGTTGGAATACCTGTAAAGGTCTAGCTAGAGTAGATATGTCCTTCACTCGGTATGCCCACGATCAAATTGAATCATAATTCCTGGTATCGTGCTATTAAAATTTTCGTCATCGCTCCTGGAGGCACACACTGAAACTAATCATAAAAGAGATCTTGGTGATCCTGTAGGACTCACGGTGGGTGAAATCATCAATGGTATACTCTTCTTTAAGCTTTCAACACATGTAGTAAAGCCAAAAATAGGGTTAGTTGGCTAGGATGGCATCAGTTCATCAGGTTATGGAACAAGCGTTCATGTGCAATCTTGATGATTAGGGTAGAGTTTGATCATTCCAATATCTTTATACCTCTCTCTTCCTCTGTCCTCCTATAAATCCGTTACTCACTCTGAAACCTTGCTACCGCAACCAATCGCCTGCATCTCACAACTGAGAGCTGGAAACGAGCTAGATTTAGAGGTATGTTAGTGTTGCATACTGGTATATTGTAAGACTGACAGACCTCTACTTCTTCAATACAGAGACCGGATCATTGATTCATAACAAACGAAATGCATAAGTTCGATCTACTTGTATTGGAGTTGAAGATACGGTCACCTGCACAGAAAAGCTTCCTGTTCTCAAGACAAGCCATTCCTGTAAGGATGCGTATGTGGTAGGAGTTATAAATGGAAAATTAGAAAAGTATGAGAGCAGAGATAAATATTAAAGTGTCGGATAGTGCAGTGGTACACGTTGTGCTGACTCGGTTAATTTATTTTTATTTATTTATTTATTTTTACAAGTCTACCGGGCTTCAGCTACGCCTAGGGCCCCGTCCCTGGGGGGATATGGTGACAAATATGTACTAAACTAATTAACAATAAATGGGGAGCCAAAAGGCCTTGGAAACTGAATTCGTGAAAGTGTAGTGAGCGCTGTACAGCGGGACTCTCACATAGACAGAAGTCAGACGGGACGGATCGGGCAAATTTCCGATAGGAATTTTGTCTTCTCCAAAACAGAGGAAAAACGCTTGGCACCACGGGAGGTGCCGAGAAGCAAATCTAGTGTCCCTAGGCTTTTTCGGTGACCAGTTGAGGCTAGTCTCTCTCGAACTAGGGGGCAGGAAACTAGGTGGGTAATTGACTTGTCACCCCCGCAGGAACAAGTCAAGTATGCATCTTTGTGACGGAATCGGTCGTGATAAGCGCGAAAGTCTACATGTCCGGTTCGGCATTGAATAAGGTACCCAAGATTACGGCGGGGGAGTCGTAGCTCCTCGGGGGGCTTCTTGGGAAGTGGCATCCCTAATTCACAGTAGGTGGAAGGAGCATGACTTTGCCACCATGCGGAAGTCAGGTCCCATATATACTGTTTCATCTTTGTCCGGGCTCCAGCGAGAGATGCAGCAGGAGGAGCCGGTTGGCGGGCAGCCTCACCAGCTAACTTATCGGCTAATTCATTACCAGGGATCCCCATATGGCCAGGTGACCACATCACGTGGACTTTACCAGGGGCTGCAATTGGCATAATTCTCCTTGAGGGCCACTGGGAGGCGAGTTTTCGGAATTCGAATATTTCTTGCTGTGAGGATTTGGAGGGTGTTGCATCGAGAAGGCGTCGCGTTGCCGCTTGATTGTCTAGAATTACATGGATATTAGTTGCCAGGTGGGTAGAGGGACCTGCTATGGCAGCATTAAGCCCTGCGAGAGCACCGACAATCTCAGAGTCGTAGACCTCAAAGTCGGGGCCTAGCGGGACTCTCACTGTTGCTACGGTTATTCCCTTGTGGAGAACGACGGCACCTGCCCCAGCAGATCCATCTTTTTGTTTGGAACCGTCGGAGAAGACGAGGATGTCCCATGGTGGAAGGTTTCTGATACGCCGAGAAGCTTCTTCAGAGGAGAGTTCAGCCTGGGTTAGAGTTTGGGGGGCTCTATACGAGGGCGTTACAAGCCGAGGACGGGGAAAGCACGGAACGAGCTGAGCCTTTCCAGTTAAGCGGGTATGCGCCCGGGAGTCATTGGATCTTTTGACCAGGGGGTGAAAGTGGTCAGCGGCGGCTATTTTAACAGCAGAGTTGAGGCGCGTCTCTTCGAGTAGAATGTGTGCTGGTTTGAGCCACACCTCCCTTGGGAGTGCTGCAGTAGGAGTGGTTTTGTATACTGGTAGGATTGTTCTAGCCAAATTAACCAGAGCTCGAGTGACCATGGATACAAGGTGTTGGGATCGGGTAGAAGTCAAGCGGCCATGCCGGATATAGGTGTTTCCACGCCACCAAACCTCCGCACCGTACAAAAGGACCGGTAGCGCCGCAGCTAGGGCTGCAGTACGCAGAAAAGTTGTTGGTACACCACGGTTGGTATTTCCAAGCTGTCGAATGTGGGCGCTAATCTGTTGCGATTTGGCACTCCATTCCTGCACATGTTGTTTGAAAGAGAGCTTGGTGTCGAGGAAGACGCCTAGCCACCTCAGAGTAGAGTTGGTAGTTCTTAAGACGCCATTAATGGTTACCGGAGGAGAAGGTTGGCGGGATCTATGAATATGTAGTATTTCGGTCTTATTTTCTGCCAGAGAGAGTCCGTTCTGATCACACCATCGGGTGATGCTTTCAACACTGTTGGCGGTTAGACGAGAAGTATCGACCAGAGTTTTTGCGACCGAAAGGATCGCTACGTCGTCTACATATCCATAAGTAGGAAACCCTAATTTGTACAAAGGCTCGAGATAGAGGAGGAAAAGTATCGGGGAAGCGGGGGAACCTTGGGGCAAACCATGCGGAATATCCAAGAAGTTACCAACAAAATCGTCTATTCTGAGGCGAGCTTTCCTGCAACAATAAAGGAAGCAGCCCAATTTACGTATGGTAAAGGCCATCCCTGTTCGCGAAGACGAATGCGAAGACGGCCAGGCTGGATGCTATCGAAAGCACTCTGGATATCGAGGGTAGCGAGAGTGCACACTTGCTTTGTTTCCCACGCTTTTTCAACATCGTGAACCAGACATTCTACGAGGTCCATAGCAGATCTTCCAGGCAGAGCTCCGAAATGTGTTGGGGAGATAATGCGGTTTGACAATGCCCAAAAGGCAAAGCGTCTGGCAAGGAGGCGTTCCAGCCCCTTCCCGAGGACTGGGAGAAGCGAAATCGGTCGCCAATTCGCGGGGTTAGTGAGATCGTCCTTGTGTGGTTTAGGAATAACCACCACTTCGGCGCGGCGGAAGATGCTGGGATGGTGACCATATGTGAGGCAGAGGCTGTAAAGTTTAACAATCCACGAGCGCCATGTATCCACTCCCCATACCAAGCGAAGAGCTGAGACAGAAAGGTGGTCGTGTCCCGGAGTGGTTGACAAAACCTCCAGAAGACAGTGGCGCACTTCATCTTCGTCTATAGAGAGAGGTGCGGGGATCGCACGCAGTGGGCAGGTGGGAGTATCCTTGGGTAAATCTGGTTGACCAATTGCGCGGGTAAGCTTAGTTCGAAAGAATATGTCTGCCCGCTCGGTCGGGGTGCTATATGTGACATCTTGGAAGTGGATTGGGGGGGGGGCCAAAGCGACTAGATAACTTCCGCCATCCAACAACTTTATGGGCCTCCAGGATCGAAGACACATTATCCAACTTGGAGCGCTTGTGTTCTCGTTTAACTCGTCTTACGGATTTTCGGAAACTATTGTGTGCCTCGCTAATGAGATTAGGATCACCGCTATGGCGAGCTTCGAGGTACCGGCGTCGTTGGTCTGAGCATTCGTCATTCCAATAATCTTTGCATGGAACGCATGCAGGCCTCGGAGGGTTAGCTGCCAGCAAAATTGTTGAGAGAGCGGCGATACCCGATGAAGTCACCGCGTCCAGTCGCTGGGGAGTTGGTTCAAAGGAAAGACTAGGAGGAGCGGTGGCGGAGAGGGCTAACCTAAATACTTCAGCGTTCTCATGGTTGAGTTTGGGCAGCTTCCGCGTAGCGTGCCGCCTTTGAGATGACAAGAGTTGGACGAACCCGGATATCGTCTCATGGTCGGAAGTTGAATGTGCCTCCGGATCTACACGAGCAGAAAGTCCTTCCATGTTCGTAAGTACTAGGTCGAGTACATGGCCGGCACGATGAGTGGGAGCACCGTAAGGTACTGCCGACCTCAGAGAATAGCTATCAATCCAATCAACAAAGCTGCTGACGCCAGACGAACGGGAAACGTTAGGCTCCCACAATTCGTGGTGAAGGTTAAAATCTCCCACAATTATGGTATTCGGTTTGATCGGCCAACTTAGGAGTGCGCTGAGACTCTCAGGCATCGGAGCTTGAGGTGGACGGTATACATTTATGATCTCTAAAGAAGGAGAGCACTGAAGACGGAGGATAATGATATCGGGTGAGAAACCACAATCCAGCTGGATAGGACGGAGGTTTGATTTCTTTCGTACATAGGTGATAACGCGCGGGCGCGAATTTTTCCAGTCACGGTTAGGAGGAGTAAAGATGACGTAGGCTGGATGGGACTTGGTTACGTTCTTTAGGTTGATTATTTGTGTCCAGGGCTCTTGGACAAAGATCACGTCATACTTACCTTGAAATGCGGCTTGTAAAAGGATGAGGTGAGAAGATCCACCACGCCCAACGTTTGCTTGGAGGAAACGGAGGCGAGGCGGGGGGGAACTCCTGAAATAGGCTCTATTGCTCATAGGAAGTGCTATTAGAAGTATTTATGGTGGTTTGCTCATGTAGGTCTACATCCATAGAACTATCCGGGGCAGATGCAAGCGGTGTGAAGCTATTCTGGCTGGCAGAAGGCGTGCGTTTAGAAGGGACAGAGGGGGTTTCCGTCGAGAGAGTCGCTGCACTAGAGCTGCTAGGAGAGGTGGAGGTGGCAGGGGTGGTAGCAGCGGCAGCAGCTGCCTCTGCGCGACGCTCTTTCCTGAGATTATTACGATTCCGTGAACGGAGTTCCGTTATCGCTTTTTCCGAAGGATGAATCAGTTTTCCCTTGAAAGGGCGAGGACGTAAAGGGCAGTTAGGGTCGTCTGCTGAATGAGGCCCCAGGCAGTTGATACACCGACAAAGATGACGGCATTCTCCGTGGTGGCGAAGTGCACCGCAGCGAGCGCACAATGCTTGAGTACGGCAGCGAGAGGATTGGTGAACCCCGAAACAAGCATCACACTGGACTACCTTCGGGTTAGGGATATAGCGTCGGGAAGGGTCGCTGTCAACAATTCGAAAAGTTGGCACCTCTTTAGGAAAGAAAATAACTGCCGTATGCAGTGGATCATGGCGATCTTCATGTAAAGACCAGTGGGCGCTAGATGGAGCGACGCCAGTCTGTGCCTGGGCAATGCTCTTGACGTCATCGAGCGTGGTGGGAACCAAATTAGAGACCGGATTCCAGACAGTGCGTGGGATACGCTTCACAACATACCCGATGCGGTCCTCAAGTTGAGCAAGGGAACCGGAAAGAGACGCCTTTATGGAGTCGGCGTTGTCCATCGCAATTTTTAGCGATGCATCAGACGAGAAAATGACGTTGAAACCATTTGCGCAGCGAGTAACGGAGGCAATTCCGTCCTTAAGGTCGGGCACAATGTGAATGAAAGCAGCCTTGACTGCTGTGGTGTCTGCTCTGAGAAGTGGAGCTTCCTCTAAGAGGCGGAACATAGCCTTGGGGCGCTTGGTGGTTGCAGATTGTTTTGGAACAGGCGCGCGAGAGGGGTGATGTGTTGTGTTGGGTCGCGACGACGACGACGCCGGGGGGATGTTGGCGGGAGGGCCTGCGGCGGTCGCTGCCCAACTTTGAGTTTTCTTCGATGTAGGGGCGGGGGGTCGTGGTGGGATGCTTTGGCTGGGCTTGGGTAAGGAGCCCGACGATTTGGGTTGTATCTGGCTGTTGGGTCGCATAGGGTGCCCAGAAGCAACCGCTAAGAGAAACGCGTCCATTTGCTCGCGCACGAAGGACTGAATGAGAGGATCAGCCTCTTCAACGGCTGACCAAAACTTGGTGTGAAAGGATTGAGCCCAAGTAGCTCGACCCTTTGCCACGCGCTGGACGAGCTGAAGCTCGTCAGCGACTCGCTGGGCCAAGGGAGGTGGTTGTTGTAATTTGGCCATCACGAACGCGATGGCCGAACTAAAATGCACTTCTGTAGGAATCGACTTGTAGGAATCGATTTAGAGGGAATAGCTGGATAGGAATAGGAAGACGTGAGTGGTACGTAAATGTAGTATCGGTATGTGCTGACTCGGTTAAGACTCAAGGATATCTGGAAATTGAAGCTCATGGATAACGTGCCAAGTGACAGAGTTGCTGAGAACAATGAGTCACGAACAACATCTTCTTTTACACATTAATAGAACTCGCATTGTAGTTTCAAAATAGGCATCAGAATTTAATATTGGAGGAAAGATGTATATAGATACTGCCATAGTCAGAGCAGTAAGAGTAATAGTCTCCATCGTGACCATTAAAGCGATATTCCATCCACTATACGCATTCAGTATACAGTACAATCTCGCTATAACAATATGGAGCCAAACTTAACCAAGGCTCCCAATTGGAGGATTCAATTGAATTGGCCAATCGAGAGCCTTGGTTAAGTTTTGCCCAACATTTTTATAGCGAGATTGAACTGTAACCATTTATATCGTACTTACCATCCACTCACACCATTGACTATTCCATCGAAGGACAGCACCATCACTAGACACGTCACCAATCACCTCCATATCCCCATTTAACCTATAACAGTACACTGTCCGGGCCGTTCTCCCAAGTAGAGTCTGGGTAGCTTGGACACATGCCCCACTTGAGACAGGAGAAAGCTGGTTCGAATCCAGCAAGACCCGCACAACATTTCTCTCGCGGTGATATTGTATCCGTAGGATGACGAAAACATGCTCAGATAACCACAGGTTTTTCTCGCTTTTCCCTGTGGTGGATATTCTCGGAAGAGAGTGCATGTCGTAAGACGTTGTTCTCGTAGTGGTATCTGCAAATGAAATCTAAGTATGAGTGTTCCAAACGTCAAACTATGTCATACTGCGTCACATACATATCTTCCGTAATCATTCGCGTCATAGCCCCAGGCTACATACGCAAAAATGATTTAAAAAAAAGACACCCCGAAAATGTTAGTAGTCTAGTACGCATCGGTCTCGAACTACTGGTTAGCCGACAGAGCTGATCTTTAGGTAAAACAGAAACACTTACCCTCCTAGTCATCAACACCACCTGTTTCAAACCTGTAAGCCTAAACAGGATGTTGTTTGGAAGTAGTGGTAGCAGCAAGTGGTAAGACTTGAGAGAAATAATTTCACAGAGAAGACAGATTGGCACAAGAAGGAGTCTGTTAATCGTAAGTGAGGAGTTGTTTATTACTCCCACTTAGACACAGCTACTTATAATATCTATCTAAAGAAAAAGGAAATCTAGTGATTTGTATTAATACGGTTTAGCGTATTTTACCAACCTCGCAACTTATAGGAAGATTAGTATGTGTAGATCTCGTTGAGTGCACACAGCTATCTTATCCAAAGTTGGATGTACCAATTTCAACACAGGAGACTAATCAGCCACAAACCATTATTCTACAGGTTTGTAACTAAGGCAATATCTGACACATAAGCTGTAGGTCATTGAAGATGATGGATAGGAAGTTTGGTATTAACAGCGTGGCTTCATATTATCAGGAGACATCATGTTCATATACAGACTTGAGCCCGACTGGAGATTTTTCCCTTTAGTTTAGAATGATATGATTTTGAGTCCACTTTAGCTTTTGACCATTCACCAATTGTCTTTCGTCCATCGAGGTGTCAAGATCAGGACCTGGAGCCAATTCTTCACGGAGACGGAGGAACCCGTTTTTAGATCGATAGCTGTTAGACTCAGAGAGTTAATTGAGAAAAATGTAAGATGTAAAATGGTGTTCACTGTCCTCTCTCCATGTTTCTACCTAGATTATTTATTTTCAGGAAAAAGACCAGTTGTTGCTTACTTCCAAACATACCCCCATGAAACAAATTATTCGTATCAAAGAACGGAATATCTTCAGTCAGAAGTTTGAGACTGCTTATCACCATATTCCAAGCGAAACGTCTATGTCCATATCAAAAACAAGTAACTCCAAAACATGTATCAACCAAACACCTAGTAATTCTCAACACAAGGATTGATCGGTTCCAAACAACCCATTGTTTGACAATAGTTCAATAATATAAACGACAAGTAGCATAACCAAGTGGATTGTTAATTAGGATCAAATTCAGGCTCAGTGCCGTTAAACCGATGATTACCTACAATTAGGTGTCTGAAAGTTACTGCAAGTCCAGCATACAAGTTAAGAAGTCGTAGGCATGAATTATATCTGATTTTGCTTGGCCGACGTGAACCACCACCAGTTATCGCACGTGTAAATTATTGCTGAAGCACTGATAAGAATACTTAGACACTTGACAGCGTACAGCCATCGCCAGCTATTAATATTTCCCGTGGTGACATATTAGAGAATAAGGCTGCAACTGGATTGAAATTTGGGATTTCCATCGTGAAGTGTTCTTCAGGATGCCTCCTATTTTTTAAGATGAGATCTTTTCAAAGTTGCAAATATTGAGTAATTCTTTAAATTAGTTACGCTCTAATCTCTGAAAAGACGAATAAACTTAAGCATTATTGTGAACATTGTTATGTGAGCTGCAAATAGATTTGAACAAAGAATAATTATAACATTTCCTTAACGTCAAGCTAATCTTCAAACTTGACACTTTTCTTCCCTTCAACGTCAATGTATCCACCTTTGTAACTACCACGCTTTTTCTTATTTTTTTCCTTAGTAAAGCCTTTCCCTTTAGTCACAATTAGATCTTCGTGAGCCTTCTGTGCATAATCATATGGGACATAAGCGTTGCTGGCGAGCCTTTCGTCGACTTTAATGTCTTTCGGGATCCTAGAAAAAGGCTGATTGGTCTTTTTCCCCTTTATAACCGGATCAGGAGGTAGTGGAGCCGCAGGGATAACCATTGTCTGCTTCTGTGGCTTTTTAGAAACGCTGAGGTCTTTTTTTGATTTTTGGGGGGGTGTAGGATCATTGTTGGAGTCAGAACTAGAATCAGACTCGGATTCTGATGAGTCAGACGATTCAGATGACTCAGAAGAGTCAGTTTCTGATTCTGATTCGGGTAATGGAGTTTTCCTGGCAAGTGAGTTGGAGGAAGAGCTTGAGTCGCTGTCTGAAGACGATGAGCCACTCCCAGATGAATCAGACTCCTTATCAGTTTCATCATCGGAGCTAGATTCGGAGGAGGAAGAAGACTCATCAGAGGGGCTGGATTCGGATTTAGCTTTTAGAGACGAGCGGGAATTATTGGAGTCAGGAACTCTTTTAACCTTCTTAGACTTCGGCGCAGAGCTCGAATCTGATTCAGACGATGATTCCGTAGCAACTGGCGCTTTACGCTTCGACCCAGCAGTTCTTGGCAGAGCAGAATTAGATTTTTTGGCAGTTACTTTGGCTCCTGTGTCCGTGTCACTTTCTGAGCTGCTATCTGAGCTACTTTCAGATGATGTCGAGGCCGACGAGGATGGCAAATCTTTCTTTTCAACTGGTGGAGCATCTTGCATTTCAATGTCACTATTGTTGGAGTTGTCGCTAGATTTTTGAGCCTGCTTTTTATCCTTTGTCTTTTTCGATGACTTCTCACTCATTTTTATGCTTTCCGACATGATTATTTCTTTGTTTTCTTGAACTCCATGACTCTTCATGTTCTGCCAGTCATAGAACAAAGTGGCAAGCGAAGGTATATCTTTGGACACCTCTTCTTTTCCGACACGGCTCCCTAGTTCGATCTTGAAGGTTCTGAGAGTACTCGATAGACCGTGATCAATTAGGAAATCCTCCACAAGGCTGACGAACTGAGGATGTATTGATGTATTTTTTGTTTCTCCAGCGGCGCGTCGCTTAAGGAGTTCATCAGCAATTAGTTTAGCCTTCTTGTTCTTGGCTGTATCCTCAGTTACTGGAACTAGATTGACATTAGGTTTGGTTTTACTCGGAAAGAGCCAGTCCGGACCTTTAGGAGTAGAAGCAGGCCTTCGTTTGCCTAACTTCACGTTGTTGGGATTACCAGACATTTTGAGCTGACCAAAGTTTGCAGGTGGAAAATTTTCGTTGGTAAACAGAAAGCCTAATTCATGATATATTGCCGGGCGGTGAGATTGTTGGAAAAGTCCATGCAGACTTTAATTTACTTGTACATGTACCTCCAGGGCCACTAGCTACCAAAACAAATTTGGAAATACGATTTACAAGGCTCTTTGATTGTGAACTGAAGATAGATTGATCTTGCCATATAAGAAATACTAAAGACCTGCATCAGGCTGACTAGTGCAGTGTATCAAATGTACACAAACAGTAGCTGAACTGGTTAGACAAAATTTCACAAGAGGTAGTGTTCTAATCCGCCTGGAATCAAATCGGTCCGTCTCATGTATTAGCACATTATTTTCTCAATCCAGTACAGTAGAACCTGTTTAAGCCGAAAGTGGGTCCAGGTATAATTATTGAAAAGTTTCATCAACATTTTACAGTTGATATTTACAATACTTACCCATGCTTGCAAAATGACATGTAGGGTTAAGTGTTGCAAAAGTAAGATCAAAGAATCCAAAAAATCTTAACAATAATTAAGCCGGGACTCATTATCGTCTTAGAAAGGTTCTACTGTAATAGGCTGATAGTATTTCCCGAACTGAATACACATACAGTCGTCCCTCTCTAACTCGATAGTGGGTCCTGGTATAAGTGTTGGAAATATTCATTGTAACTTGGACTTTTATATTTGCAACACTTACACTTACAGGTCATTTTGAGTGCAGGGGTAAGTATTGCAAATTTATATGGTTGAATTTCAATGAATATTTTCAACACTTATACCGGGACCCACTATCAAGTTAGAGAGGGAAGACTGTAGAACTAGTAATTGAATCAACATGTGTCGTTGGTCGAATATCCTTCTACCAACATCTTTAAATAAATAGGGTGATAACGATAGGCTCTTGCAAAAAAAATCCGGGTACGTCAGATTATATGTCGTTGCCCAATCTATTATATCTCCTTGGTAGCTTACAAAAATGCTCTCAATGTGGTATAGATAATTACCGCTGTCGTGCTGCGATCGTGAATCTATGTCGTGATCGAGTCTCAGGCGTGATGATTGATGTTTGAGAATTCTCTACTAGCGAGGCTAAATGTGCACGGGCACGCCCCAATGTACGAGAGTTTTTGTTCGGTAGGGATTCGGCTAACACAAGTTTCTTTCCCGATACCTTGGTTTGAATTTCACTTGACATCAGAACTGAAACCTGCACGATAACATGATCAAGCTTGGTGATAAAAATGAAAAAAGAATTACCGAGGATCTTACTCACAAATTCGATGAATCGAATGCCGAAATTTTTACTGTTGCGCGTCGCCGTCACATATCCAAGAACCAGTTTTGCGGAGAATTGGACAAAAAGGAGTGTTTTGATTAAAAACATGAAGTTACGTTTGATGTTGTTGTAACGTTTATTAGATCTAATGAAAACGTACAGCCATGTAACCTAAAGTTCCCTATTGGGACGCAAGACCTCGGAAAATGTAAGCTATCCTCAGTCGCTAGGACTAAGGTAGTACACTCCTGACACTGAACACTCACACCAAGGTGTAATTCGCCGACACCAAAATAGGGTTACACTTGGTGAGACTTACGCCCCGCTTCTCTCCTCATCTATGAATACCTACCCAAGGAAAAAACACAGTAAAAACCTCAAACTCCTCAATATGCTCCATTATCCTGTCTTTCGCGACCGCGTGAGATGTGAATTCAAAACGTTCTTTGCACTTGTCGTAGCAGGTTTTTAGGCCACAGGACTTCCGACGTGGACATGACCTAGATAGTGGAATTGTAATAATTGGTTATGAACAAGCCTGAAGGACGTACCGTTAAAGATTAGAAGGTTCTGTTAATGGCGATGATTACACAGACTTACACTGACGACGAGGGAGGGTGTTTATGGTTCCCAAATAGACCAAGATGTGTATTTTAACAATTGCTTACTTTTTTACAGAGGGAAAACTCTGCCTACTTATATACATTCTTAATGGTGTTCCACATTCCACTGGTACATTCTATATTCTTCTATACCTTTCTATACATTGCCAAATAAGCTAAAGTGTAGCACCACAAAGAGGGTTGTTGGCCATAAGGGCACACAAGAGAAGCTGCTAGAATTATGAGGATCCTTATAGAATCTGATAACATGATGGTCATGGAAGCAGCTTAGTAATACAGTTGAAAATAATTATCTCGGTTAATTATTTTCATAATAGTGCATTAAGACACTATACTGTTTTGGGTAAGATTAGTTATGCAGTGTGTATCTGGCGATAGTTTGTACATTATACCACGTGATTGTACGCGTCGCGTCAATCCCATAGATAGCCCTTTTCCTTGGAGAACAATCAATCAAGTCTTACCTTTACGTTACACGTCTTAGTACTCTCCAGAAGCAGCGGTACTCGAGGCACTACGTGAAGCTAAGTAGCTACAAAATAATTATTTTGTAAGGGACAAATCCCCAAACCTTTCGATCATTTCAATCCACTCCAAGCTTTTTAAGCTCTCAAATACTACGGCCTAAGAGAACCATTTTCAAAAATGGATGACAAGAAGCACGCGGGTCAGCCAAAAAATGATCCTAATGAGAATCTATCCGAACAAAGTTCAATTGATGACAATCGAGACGTGTTCGACATTGAGAACACCTCGGGTATAAATTCTGTCAAAGGCGCTCTAAAATTTATGCAAAACGGACTCAAAGCATATTCTAGAAATTTGGAAGATATTAAAGACACGATTCAAGCTCAGGCCCAAATTCACAACGACTCGATTCGCGAGCTGAGAGAATTAATCGGATCACTTCAAATTAACCCAGCAAGCCCACCAATTCAGCAAGCCATAGCAGAACATAAAGACGTTAAGCCTAAGCCAAACGATTCTACGTCAGAAATAAAGACTGAACCCGTCGACCCATCTATTGCGGCTATTACGGCAACTATGGCAAGGCTGGAAATGAAGCGGGACCACATAGAAACTGTTAGATCAAATGGATACGGGACAGTAAAAAAATTAGCCCCAGACAGATTGCCAGGCCCTCGGCGTCCCAACAATCTCCTGAATTGTCAAGACTTGCGTATTGAGGATCTCAGCAGTGTCGATTCACCGCGCTACGAAGCATATATTAAAGGTATTTGGCCAGAGGCACTCTCACTCGGGGAGGTCAATGAAGATTCTCGACCTTTAAAAAACTCTACCTACAAGTTCGCTTGTACAGACGAACTCAAGGACGCAAGTATCGATAATTGGCAGCGATTGTATAAGATACAAAGAACTCTATTCAATGAAATGACACCCTACAGATTCTGGCCTTCGCGAATCGTGGGTAACCTTAGCGGAGATTTTGATACAGTTGCCCGATTTATCAGATATAAAAATCCAACTTGGTTATTGACCATTGAGGCTATTTTGACAATCATGCGGGACTACGACGGTATCCAGCCGCCTATTTCTGAGATAGCTTCAATGATTAAATCTGCCGATGAGACAGATCTTCAATTCCTACGACGTGTTAGGACTATCTTCAATCGGATGTCGCCTACAATGGCCGAAAACCCCGTTAGCCACGATGTCTTGAAACATACTCTGCGCCAACATGTACCTACTTTGTGGGCCAGGGTAGAAGACAGGGGTATGGCGGACCTTTCTGCCGAAGCACTTGAAATGGCAATCCAATTAGCGGCCCAAAGTACACTTACGGATAAATCAAAGCTGGCCAAACCGATTATGGACTCGTTCTCATTTGGTAGGGAAGAAATTCTAGCGACAGAAGAAGATTTTCTGGATGAGACAGCTTTTCCAATTGAAGATGATCACTGCTACAAATGTGGAATACAGGGTCACTGGTCACGAACTTGTCCGCAAAGAAGTTCTCAAAACTATACATTGGGTAAAATCCCAACGAGGGGCGGTCGTGGTCGAGGAATTTTTCCAATGGCGAGAGGTAGAATCCAACCCCCTCAAAGACACGTCGGTCGCTCACCAATCTTCCGTCAACATAAAGGCTCAGCCTTACCTAGGACAAGTGGTCGAGTCTCTGGCAGGGTATTTGCTACAGAAGAGGAACAGCTTTTAACTGGCAACACTGGCGAATTAACCCAGGTCAAGGAGTTCCTTGATAACCCAGATGATAACTACTTCTGCGATTTTGCACAGCAGGATTTCAACGAAAAACATCGAGATGCGTTAGACCTCGATGATAATCAAGAACAATGACGCCAGGAAGCTGACGTGGAAATCTTCTTAACAGAAGAAGTTGACGTTAGCTCAATTAAAGTACCACCAGAGCGGGAGGGCTCCGATCAAACTCACCCTCTTTTCAAAGCGAAAGTTAATGGTCTAGACTCAACTATCTTTCTAGATTATGGTTCCAGCTCGTCCTAGATTTGTAAGTCTAGAGTCGTCGAATCTGCCACCTTCCTTTCCTCGAAACCTACTGTAATTAAAGGACTAGGCCATACACCAGCGGCTTCCATAACTCAGGATTCAATAGTGCATGTCATGCTTCCAAACGACATCAACCTCGGTTCGATTTGCTGCGGTGTTGTGCCAGATGGACTTTTTCCGGGCCAGTTAGTGTTTGGCCGCACCTTATTTCACGCTTTTGGCATCTATACACAAGAAAATGGAGATGTCAAACTCCTTAGAGCAAAAAATGAGCCAATTCTGCAACGCATCGATAATGGAACAGTCTTCGCGATCGAGGATGCAATGCCGAAGGCAAACGATAGGTCTTTAGAAATTGTATCTCTAATAAAAAATTTTCAACAAAAGTACTCGCCAGTTTTCAGGTTTAACCCCGAGAACCCTCAACAAACGGTACACGAAACAACAGTCCAGCATTACATTGACACTGGACTCTCAGACCCAGTTAAAATTCCTGCCCGAAGGTATAGTCCAGCTCAATGTAAGGCTATCAATGATTTTTTAAAAATGGCAATCAAAAGGAAACTGATTAGAAAATCAAAATCTCCGTGGGCAGCTCCAGCAGTTCTAGCTCCAAAAAAACGGGGCGCATGGAGATTCTGTATAGATTATCGACAGCTCAATAGTATCACTAAAAAGCATGCATTTCCACTGCCTAATATTCAAGATGAATTGCAAAAAGCTGCTGGTAAGAATTACTACTGCTCTTTCGACTTAATCGACGGTTTCTGGCACCTCGCAATGGCCCCATCTAGCGTTGAAAAGACAGCTTTCACGGTACCAAATGGGATATATGAATGGCTGGTGATGCCTTTCGGCCTAACTAATGCCCCTTCTACATTTCAGTCTTTCATAAATGAAGTTTTGGAACCACTACGAGATGTAGTCGCTGGGATGCTAGACGATGTTTGTACGTAGGGCAACTCAATTGAAGAATGTGCTGCAAATGCTGAGAAAGTCTTGAAACGCTTTGCTGATTTTAATCTCATATTAAATGTCCGTAAGTGTAGGTGGTTTGAAAGTCGAGTGACATTTTTAGGCTTCATAATCGATAAAGAGGGTATCCACGCCGACCCGAGCAAAGTTATGGCTGTCCTAGAACGGCCGCCACCTACTACAACCACCGAAATTCGCTCTTTTTTAAATGCAGCCGGTTATTTTCGTCACTTTGTCGCGGGATTCGCTGCTACAGCATCCCCTCTATATTCTCTGACGGGAGGTGAAAAGAACGGATATATCACCTTAAATGCAGTCCAACTATCGAGCTGGAACGCTATCAAGACCGCGATTACTTCTCTTCCAGTTCTTAAACCTTTTAATTTTAATTCAATTTCCATCATCGACTGTGATGCAAGCAAAGAGGCGACGGGGGGTGTTCTGTTACAGCCTCACCCGTATCAAGGAAATACAAGAAACGACGACAAGACGCTTCTTAAATCACCTCAAACTGCTCTTTATCCCGTTGCTTATATGAGCCACAAATTTACGGCTACTCAACAGAGATACAGTGCTCAGGAGCGGGAACTTTTGGCTGTTGTTTTGTGCCTTCAACAGTGGCGATATTGGGTTGAGGGGTCCGAAATAATTGTCAGAACTGACCACGAATCTCTAACCGGTTATCGGACAAAGACAGTCGTAACACCGCGAATATTAAGATTTTTGGATGTGATTGAGCACTATAATCCCCGAATTATTTATCGAAAGGGGATCACAAATGTCTTACCAGACTTTCTCTCAAGATCTCCCTTCCCACCTAAAATAAGTACAGCTCAGGTCTTTCCTATAAATTTTGATGAGGATCCAGACGATAGTACAGAAATTGAAAGCAAAATGGGTGATATCAACGAAACCCTCGGCGCGGTTAACGCTGCATCTATTACGGATGAAAATGAACTTGCCATTGATAATCTCTCCACAATTGATCTTCACGCAATTTTTGAAGCTCTCCGCTCCAGATCACCACTGCCACGACGCCTTCTTAGGTTTTCCGACGACTTTATAACGCGCAATAATAAGCTCTGCTATATCGAAAATAATGCCCTTAAAGAAGTCCCGGATCACGAAATCCTTTTAGACAGAGCGATTTCTACACACAAAAATATAGGCCATGCAACAGCTGGAATACTTATCGCGGAACTTCGCCAATACTACTGGCACCCGGATATTGTATTAATTGGTCAAGAGGCAATCCGAACGTGTGAGCGATGTCAGTTATTGCTCGCACCAAACACATCTTCTCTTCTCCTCCAGCCCATACCTCCAGCATTACCTCTTCAACGGTGGGGAATTGACTTTACTGGGCCAATCCTAGGTTACCAAATGCTTAACGCAATTGATTATGCTACAGGTTATGCCATATCGCAGTTGTGCTCCAACACTTCACATAACGTCATAATTGACTTTATTAATAATTTAGTTCATATATTTGGAGCCCCGGCGGAAATGGTAAGCGATAACGGATCCTCATTTGTGGCCGCAGAGACAAGAGCATTTTTAAAGCGATTTAATATTAAATACTATCAAACTACTCCATACCACCCTCGAACCAACGGTAGATGTGAACGATTTAATGGAACGATCAAAAAAATTTGGACTAGTGTATGGGCAGAGTCTGTGCAACTCACGGCTGTTGGAGCTCTACAAAAAGCTCTACATATTTACAATACAAGACCATCCGAAAACGGTTATTCACCCCACTTTCTTTTGTTCGGTGTCGTACCTAAACTTGCAAATCCAGCACCCACATCTTTTTACGTCAGGGAGCAAACCGAAGAAGAAAACCAAGCCTTAGTTTCAGATTTAGCCAGTCGAAGGAAAGAACAAATTAACATGATACGCCAATCCATTAACAGTGTCAAAGCAACACAATCACATATCCGTAGTCTTCTAGCGGAAAAAAAGGCTTTTACTCGTTCATTTGCAAAAGGGGATTGGGTCTTACGCCAGAGACAGAGGAAGCATAAATTCGAACCATTTTATGACGGTCCTTTCTCAATAATCGGATGCCATCGAGGTAACACCTATACACTTATGACCCCAGGTGGAATTATCATGGCAAATAAATATAACGGATCGCGTCTTTTCCCAGCTTACCAAAGGGAAAACCAGCCCATCAGGAGTCTCTGGTATGCCAGCAATAGACTGCTGAAACAGGACCGAGATCGTATCGCTAGAGAGGCTGGCTTATAAGTAGCTTTTTACATCATTCATATCATTTGTATTTTCCCATTATGCTCTCGCTTTCATTTTATAGAGAAAGGGAGTAGTGTGTATCTGGCGATAGTTTGTACATTATACCACGTGATTGTACGCGTCGCGTCAATCCCATAGATAGCCCTTTTCCTTGGAGAACAATCAATCAAGTCTTACCTTTACGTTACACGTCTTAGTACTCTCCAAAAGCAGCGGTACTCGAGGCACTACGTGAAGCTAAGTAGCTACAGCAGTCATGTTACTTCTCTATTTACGACAAGTGGACCACAACACTCTCTTTTGTCGGTTGGGGCCTTGGCGCGCACAACACTATCGAAGTTGAAATATCTTCTCAAATTCCCCTTCTAAAGACTCTATCCTCCTTCTGCATCCTGCTTACGTGCCCTTTCGTCTCTCATATAATCCCAACTGGAGCCGGATCCTTCCTCGATTGTCACGGGTAATCTCGTTTTCCAAAGACGTGCCCTGCGAACTTCATCCTCGGTCAGGTGTTCATATTGTCGAGGGCATATATTTGGGGATCTAAACAAGGTAAGAATCGCATTTATTTTTTCGGGTGTAGTCCAGAGTAGGAAGATAATCGATGGCTTGTTAAAGTGACATATGTATTTTAGCTTAAAATCAAGTCATGGCAGAGATAACGCTTGACGTGGTGAGAGGGCTCCGACTGAGTTTGCTTGTGGACCTCAGACTCCGACCGAATGCGACTCCTCATGGCTATCCCATATGTGTAGCAAACATGATGAGAGTTTAAAGCTGGCACCACGTGGAGGTGAAGTGTGCGACCTTTGCTGCCGAAGTTGCGTTGAGAAATTTTGGAAGCTATGTAAAGTTACAACGTCCCTTAATCAACACTCACTTTTTACTGATCACGTGAATTGTCGAGTTGAAAAAAATTTTTGTACTAAAATTTCGACTAAGTTTATTTATTACACAGTTGGATTTCTCATTATCACAAATTCAAAACTAGAATGTTTCAAAAATTTATTCACAGAGATTGGAGCTAAATAATTTCTTTAGGTTTGAATTGAATTGGGGTTTTATTTTAAAATCTTTATCTAAAGTACATTGTTGCGGGATGCTTATTTTGATCCCATGTTCTGGACATGGTCCTTTATCCTTTTCCCCGTCTTACTTCAGCTAAAAACTGTAAGTTTTAGGTGTCATTAGCCTTGAATACCTTGAGTAGCTTTTTATTCCCGGTTTCCTTCTGTTCCTTAAGAATATCAAGGTAGGCAGACGTCGACGATACAGCATCATCTGAATCATTAGAAGATATACTATCACCGGTATCGACAAGCTCATCTTCTTCATCCTGGAGCTCAATATCACTCTCGATCTCACTGTCGGTATCGGTGCTAGGATAACTATCGGATCCAACGGCATCATTGCTTGTAGGTGTTTCTTGTGCTTCCACCCTGTATTCTGTTCGAATTACAAGCTGCTGATGAACCCAGAATGGACCATGCCTCTGACGACGGACTTCAGAGAAAAAACGAAAAGAGTCCGAAAATTCCTCGAAACACGACACAATATGCTTGTATATGAGAAAGCGACTAAAGAGAAAGCCCCTACATGCACAGGCCCATTTTATTGCATCTATGTGATGCTCGGCTAAATCTTCGGGTCCCACTCAGGAGCTCCGTAGAGACATCCATTCGTGCTTAAACTTTTTTCTCCAGGCCGCTGTGGCAATTCGATGATTTTTATCGATGAGAGCCGCGATCCGCTCCAGTGCTTTAGGATCCACTCGCGACACTATGACCCAGCAGACCAAATCAATGCGTGACCGATTGATTCAGTGTGGGTAATCATGCTTTATCCGTCGCCAATGTGGCTCAATAATCATGGTAGTTTTTAGCACGGGAAGGCAGTCCGGAGTTGCCAAGCGGGCCCATAATTTCCATTGTTCTGGAGCATACCAGTTGACACATAGGTATGCCCACAAACGGAAATAGTTTTTTGTGGGACACCAAATGTACATCTCATTGATGGAATCAAGATATATCTGCTGATCAGAACGATATGTGACATTCTGATCAGGTATCATTGAGTGCATATTGAAATGTCGGCTGAAGATATTCAGTATAGTGTTCCGCTCAGCTATAATCCCGGTCTCAAGCCTACCAAGAGCTGGGAATTTGAGAAGGGACGATGCACATTGACAACGTGTGTATCGATGCTCTCCATCAGATCGGCATGTCGGATGAGATCCCCGGCATATTTCTAGACTCGATACAAATATTTTTGCTTGGTCTGGGAAATAGTTGTTCTGGGTCATCGTTTTTTTTGCATCCCCTAACTTCTTCCGGATAGCTCTCTTCGTATGCCAGCAGCAAAGTTGAACTGAAGTGTTAAGTCAGACTTGACAGATCGCTGATATTTCAGCCTTGTCCTTATCGCAACCAAAAAATGCAGGATCGTATCCTGAGTTCTTGAGTGGCCGAAGAAAATGCTTAAGGATGCAGGTTGTCGCCCCAGGATGAGCAGATTTTGACACTTGATCGGAGTTAGTAGCACCAACAAACAGGTAACACAATGGAGCCCTTGTCCCATCAAGCTCTGCTAGCACTGCGGTTAGGCTCATCCCTTTATTATTATTATTTAGGAGTAACCTGGATCTACATCTTGGTTTACTTACTTGAGTTATTTGTACCGTAGGTTGCATCAATAACTTATTCTTTAGATCTGGTTGTAAGACCAGTCATAGTGCCGCGAATGTACATTGCAAGGCCGCGTAGATTACCAGATGAGTATGTGGCATGCTGGTAATTACTTCCAAATCCATTAAGAAATTTTGTAGCCGAGGCAAATGGGTCGTTATCACGTCGCCACAATCTCGAATTTGCACAATTCCATTGGTAGTATACCTGATGTTGGGCAAATTTTTCTACACCCGGAATATTTGAGGCTTGAAGATCGCGGTAAAATTCAGCCAGCGTCTGGTCTGAAGGTCGCGAGGCAATAAATTCAAGCACCACTGGTGATAGTTGAATGCTAACATAAGGGGTATGGTAACTATGACACAAACTGATTCTCAATCTGCGATTATTGAAATCTGGTCTTACCGATAACCCACTTTTACAGGGAAATCTCGTGGTCGGGTCACGATCGCGTTTGCCTTTTTTCTTTGATTTATGAATGTTTGAACTATCTTGCGAACAGCATTAGTAATAATATTTGCTTTCACCGGTTCTTGCAGTCCTTATCTGCCGGAATCTGTGGCTACCAGCTTCTCGAATAAGTCCAACAAGTCAGCCAATGGCCTGATTCAGTGGGCAGAAGTTGCGATTATTATTATCAGTGCTCTCAATAGAATCCTCAAAGTTTACGGGTGAGTGGTTGTGATCAAACTCGTATATTATATCCAGTAATTTGGTTTGTTGCTGTAGAGGCTCTTGTTTGAACATTTCCGAGAGCGATATGTAGGAGGGTAAAAACTAACAGGCTTACTCCAAGTCCTGATTTCAAATAAAAAACTTTCTCATTGATCCAATAAAGATTGAGCATGTTTTTTAGAATGCTTAGAGCATGTCTTGAGTGTATTGCCATGTTTGTTCACCGAGAAATCGCTCGCTGGACGGTAGCACATGCAGGTAGAGCTGAATATTTTTGAAGATTCCATGATAAATTGAAAAACTAAGCAAAGCAAGTCAAGTAGGTAGAAAGGATGTTTGATATAAAAAAAACGAAAAACACGCGGGTTTCGTGTAGGTAGAAGATGTGCTGGTTGATCAGGTACCGTAGTACAGTACAATCTCGCTATAACAATGTGGGGCAAAACATAAACAAGGCTCCCGATTGGAGGATTCAATTGAATTGGCCAATAAGAACCCTTGTTTAAGTTTTGCCCCACATTGTTATAGCCAGATTGTACAGTACAAGACAATAATTATGACCACAATAATGATGATGATGATTCTATTTTACGTCTGCCTGATAGCCGTGTTTTGTAAGCCACGTGCCTATCCATCCCGACCGGGATATAGGACGTTAAGGCCGAGGCCTTAGGGTTTCCGACTTCTCTAAAAGTCTAAATTACAATGCTGCGCTGCGTTGTATGAAACTGCGCGCAGGAGAAAGCTGTACACAAGGTATAATTACTTTCGAGATCTCCCCAAGCTCCAAGCCGATGATCAATCGGTCCTACTCGCCCGCTCTTCTATCCTTCCTAGAGCCCCCGATCATAAAATAACAATAGGAAAGAAAACAGGAAAAGAAAATGTGGTTGCCTCAACGGAGGCATATTTCTTCGAAAAATCGAGACTTATTCAACCACTCGCACAGGGTCAAGGCCCCTTCTGACGTGCCGAGTAAATGTGGAACGAGCGTGCTGATAGGTCCTGTAGGACGGCCGGCTCGCCGCCCGAGGATTCGACAGAAGATAAAGTGGATAGGCGACTTAGCTGATCCGCATAGACAGTGTAGTGTGGCGTCTTCATGTTTAAATCGGGTATGACAGGCTGCAAAGTCTCCATGACCCGTTCTGGCTGCAATTACCAGACCTAAATCTACACGGCGAAGGAGGAGTTCCCTAGCGAAACTGGGGGCTTTTGCTATCTCGAGTTGTGTGTGTGCGGGCGGCCGCACTGATTGCCACCACTTTTCTCTGGCGAGTTTGGTCTGTTCGGTGTGCCATCTTTTGAGTGAGGAGAAGGAGTATTCAGGGGAGTTTATAGAGGGCATTGCCGCTCCTTTCTTCGCCTCAAGATCCGCAAGTTCGTTACCTTCGATACCGGCGTGGCTCGGCACCCAACTAATGTGTATCTGTCCCTCTGCGATATGAGGGAAACGTGGTCTGGATTTCCAGGTCTCAGCTGCTTCAAGGACTTGTAAGAAAACCTGTTGAGAGGAAGTGGTAGGGGTTCTTCTTAGGAGTTTACTTGCAAACTCTTCGTTGTCTGTAAAAACCCACAAGTTTTTTGAGAAGCAGGCTGTAGGTAGGGCAGTAGCCGCACGAATCCTCTGGAGAACTGCATAGACTTCAGCGTCAAGAGATTCTTTGTGTTTTCCGAGGGGGAAAGCTCCTGCGCACACTTGGACGCCAATTTGAAATGCCACAAAGCCGCTACCTGTATTCCCGTCTGGGAGCTTTGATCCATCTGAGTAATGTTGTATATCACTCCTCGGGATGGTACTGAGAAAATCACGGAACATGTCTGCCTTTCGATCCCTTGGTTCTTTTGGTCCCCGAATGCGAGCTAGGGCAGCTTTTCTAGATTCGACAGTCTTCCACGGAGGGTAGACAAGGGGATTGTGGTTCTCTGAGGACGGTATGTTACGACATGAGCGGGCGTATCGTGACAGTGGAGGACCTGTAAGTGCTTCCACCTCGCTTCTGAGTAATGGATGTCGGGGGTCTAGTCCGCGGGTGCGTACAGCTGTCACAGTCTAGTCAAGAGCGCTTGCGCAGCTAGATGAGAGGTAGTTAATATTCGAGTTTATGGAGGAGTAACTACGTTGCTGCTTTACAAATATATATACTACAATCCTCCTCAGCCCAGACAACTCCCCTAGCTTCAGTGTCATCGTAGACTTCTGAGATTCTCATGAATCCGTGAACCTCCTGTATCAGCAAGTTCTAGATACCAGTAAGCTTAGGTCTGTTGTTTGAGGAAGGCATTGCGTATCTAGAGCCCCTAGTGTTTCAAGCGAAGAGACCCGCTACTTAAGCGCACTAACCTGGTATAATGTACTATCCTTGTAGAGTCTATGATGCCTATGGACAGCATGGGCTACAGGGATAAACCAGCTTACCAGCTGTTACTACAGCGGCTCTTCTGGATATGCTATCGAGGGTGATTTCCGCGGTATTAAGCCCTACCTCCCTAAGAAGAGCAGCAGTAGGAGTTGTGCGATAAACGGGAAGAATAGCCCGTGCTGTGGCTGTGTGTACCTTTTCTAACATCTTGAGGTGGGTATCCACCCTGTTAGAGACCACTTTCCTCCGATTGATTCTGCTTTTGCCAGGCCACCATGTCTCTGAGCCGAAGTAGGCAATGGGGAGAGCACATGCGGTTGCAGCTCGTCTGGACAAAATGGGAGATGCTCCCCTGACCGTGTTTCCTAGGCAGCGCAGAGCGCGGGCGACTCTGAGAGCTTTGGAGGATTGGATTTGCACATGATATTTGAAGCTAAGTCGTTTATCGAAATGAACTCAAAGCCATATTAGATAGGGCTTGCGAGGATCTTCAGAGATGGTAAAACTGCTCGTTTCCACGGGTGGTCGAGGGTTCCTATCCCTGTGCTTGCGGGAAAAGTGGAGTAGTCAAGACTTCGCTGGGTCAAATGTGATGCCTTCGTTCGCACCCCATGCTAGTGCCTGATTAATAGCCAGCCCCATCTTGTTTGCATTGTCTTGTAGTGTCGCTGAGGTTTGTAGTACTACAACATTGTCTGCGTATCCAAAAGCTTTCTTAAGAGCGGGGAGTCTGAAAAGAGGAGCGATGAATAGCATGAAAAGAATAGGCGATATTGGGGAGCCCTGGGGGAGCCCACAGTTGATCTCGATGGGGTCGCCGATTTCGCCGTCCAGTCTTATGCAAACCTCTCGATTTGTTGCAAATGAAGAGATCCAGTTACAGAGGTGTGCTGACCAACCTTGCTCTCTCAGTCGTTTGATAAGCCTTCCTGGGAGTACCGTATCAAATGCTCCTTTGATGTCAAGCGTAGCTAATGTGGCGGTTAGGCCTTTGGCTAGCGCAGTTTCCACATCATGGGTGAGACATGTTGTTAGATCTACGCTCGAGCGTTTGGGTAGTGCCCCAAACTGTTGAGTAGCGAGCACCTTATACGTAATAGCTATCCATGACATGCGCTTTGCGATGAGTCGTTCTAAGCCTTTACCAAGTACTGAGAGTAGTGCAATTGGTCTGTATGATCTGGGGGATGACATATCTGCTTTGTTTGGCTTCCCAATCATAGCTACGATCGCAGTGCGAAAACATTTTGGGTGATGGCCTGAGTCTATGCACGACTGGTAAAGGTCCTGTACCAGCCCTGAAATGTGTGGCCATGCGAGACGGTGAACAGCAGTAGGGATCTCATCTTTGCCGGGTGTCGTATTACCAGCTCCTAATATGGAATTGGAGACCTCATCGATGGTCAATTGGGGAAATGGCAGTGAGGTCCTTGCTGTGGTTGGGGTCAGCAGCGGTATGTCTTCAACGTCGGACTGATTCCTTAGAAGATTCTTCGCCAGTACGTTCCTTTTATCTTCAGTAGATTCGGCTAAAGGGGCTTCCGGAGAGAGCAAATCTTTTAAGGGAGGCGTGCGAAAGGTTCCCTTCAACTTGCGCCACTTTGCTATACTAAATACATCTTTTCCATTAGCGGCTTCATCAATTCTCTTTTGGAAGAAGGAAATATTTGCCCGCTTGGTGACCTTGCGAAATTCCTTCCTGTCAGCCTGGTCAGCAAATCCGTCTC
Organism: Podosphaera xanthii; assembly: GCA_028751805.1. Classification (NCBI taxonomy): domain Eukaryota; kingdom Fungi; phylum Ascomycota; class Leotiomycetes; order Helotiales; family Erysiphaceae; genus Podosphaera; species Podosphaera xanthii. The sequence goes on along the minus strand of JAPWIX010000010.1, from coordinate 4,153,119 downwards.
GGACTTTGTCACGGTACTTTTTCCTCACTTCCCGGCAGCTTTGGTTCCACCAAGGCTGTCCTCTTGTGTGTGGTAGCGCCCGCTTTGCAGATCCTGCAAATGAGCTGTGCAAAATTTTAGTGATCTGATCTGCTCTCTCATCAATTTCAGCGACAGATTTTTCAGTTAGCGGCAGAATCCCTTCTAGTTGGGCACGTAAAAGCGATAAGAAGATGTCATTGTTAATAGTGGCAAAGCGGAGACTCCTTGTAGGTGCTGCTCCATTCACTCCACAGTATACGTTAGCAAGTAGGGGAAGATGATCCAAAGTCACATCAAGGTCCTCCTGAACCGTTGCGATGGTACCCCTAGCCACCAGCTGGCTTGAGCCGAAACATAGATCTAAAACATTTCCACGATTGTGTGTAGGCCTGTCTATCTCTGAAATCAACAAAAGATATCTTGATTCGAGCCAGTGAATGAAAGCTCCAGATTGCGGTGAAGGCGAGCCGCGGTAGGATGGGTGCCACATCGGGCTATGAAGGTTTAGATCTCCTGCTAGAATAGTTTGGGTGGGGAAAGAGAAGCCTGCTAAGGAGATGAGGCGAGATACTCCCGCCCCTGGGTTGATGGAACCCTGGGGTGCATTGTATGCATTGATGATCAGCAAGCGGGGATTATTCGGAGCTTTGACGGAGAGGAGCAAGACGTCGCCTACACCTTGCCCTGTGGGGCAACAAGGTCGCTCTTAATAGTGAGTAATGTTACTGTTCTTTTTTGCGTAGGTAATCACTCTTGGACGTACTGTCCAGTCGTCGACTGGAGAGTAACATTCGAATGAAGGGTGTCTGCACGTGATTCTCCGTGCGGTATCTGAAGAAATATAGGGTTCTTGAATTAGTAAGAAATCTATGCGGGAGTCGAAAGCGTTTTGGAGGGCTATGTGTTGGGCGTTTGGTGAGCGGCCAACGTTAACTGAGAGTATTTTGACTGATGTTTTACTACTCATTCATTGTGTCGGAGCTGCACTGATGGCTATCCTGAGCTAGAACTTAGAATCTGCCAGAAGCTATCTCTGGAGGTCCAAAGGATCTTGTGGCAGTTGCCTGCGAAGCAAAAGGCGAAGCAACGTCGGAATCGCTGGTTTTCGCTGCCTGCGAATTCACTATTCCACAGTGGGCAGCTTTGAGGCGTAGCCTTGCTGCGGCTGCAGCTTGATGGATCGCGCTAGCCTGTTGTATGTTGGGGAATGTATTATCTTTTTTTCGGCGAAGAAGGCATTCCAGTGAGTCAGCTGGGTGAGGCCCATGGCAGTTGACGCACTTTGGGGGGCAAGTATGGTTGATTTCAGGATTACAGGAGACATGGCCGCTTTCAAGATGTGTAGTCGAAGAACAGATTCTGCAGCGAGGCACTCGCGCGCACGAGCGCTCGTTGTGCTAGCCGTAACAACGTCCACACTGAGGAATCTTACTTCTTTGTGCCAAGAGTTTCGCAGTCGCGCGCACGCCGAAAAGTGGGAGTGATTTAGCCAAGCTTGAGCCCTGAGGATAAAGAACTATCCAACTCTTGCATGGTCTAAACTCTGAAACTGATGTAGCTCGGGATTCGAGGACTTTTAGCGGGGTAATGTGCGTAAGGTTGATCAAGGCCTGCGATACAGTGTCTGCATCAATCTCTATTGCTTCAACAGCGCCTTCCTGATTGTATCCGACGTAATTACGAGGGATTCCAGAGATCCTGTAGGCAGCGTGATTTTCTGGTTTCTCAACAGTGCACTGCCCGCGAGATGACAGAAACTCTTGTATGTCAGGGATCTTTGTGGCCAGTAGCTCTTGAGCTTCAACAGAGGCTGGGCAAATTGCAAATCCTGTCTTCGTGGGTTGAACCTCGCGAACGAGTTTTTGCTCCAAGAAGTTGTTTAATTGTTCCATTACCGCGTAAGGAGAGATATTTAACGCTGGGTGGCCAGAAGCGACGCGAACTAAGAGTCTGTTATCTTCGTGGTGCTTTGCACTTTTACCTTTGATCGAAGTTTGAGCAGGTTTTTTAGGCGGGCTGATATTTTTTGGGCGGCTGGCTTTCGGAGCTGGTGCTAGATGCCACGGTCCAGTGCGCTCGAACCTCGTCCCCTGCCGCTGTAGATTACTGGGACCACCCAAGCCTTCGTACCCTGTTTTTTACTGCACCGATTAGTATTAACAGCTCGCCGCAGATCGTAATATCCAGGACTCTCTGGTTAGCTGTTTTAATAACAATCTACTGATAACTTACCTTCAGCACTTTCTAGACTTAGTATTTCCTTCGATTTGATTCTTTCCTGATCTATTGGATTCTATTCTTCATTTATCGGAGTTAGGAGATGATTAGTCAGCATAGTGTACGTCGTTAGGTTGCTCCTAGGGTCTAGGCATTCATCAAGCTGGATTTGTATATATAGAGGTTCTCTTCCTTAGTTAGTGGGCCAGATTTGTGTCTTCGAAATTATCAAGTATTTGTTCCCATCAAGCTCCAACAAGTCCTCTCAATTTCTCTTCATCTTTTCTTGTGAAGTTACTCAAGCCTCGTCACGTCAAGCCAAGTTCTAACACTAGAGATGGCGCTGCCACAACATCGGCAAAGAGCTTTTTCGCAGTGGGTTTGGGTTTAGCGGTTGGAGCTTGCAAAACTGTGGTATCAGGAGCCTGTTGAGGTATCCGTGTTGACTGAGTCGCTGAGTATGGCTTCGGAGGGCGAGGAGAGCCTCTGACGTGGCACTCGAAGTGACGTCGTGCTACAGAGTTGAGATCCGCAACGAAGTCACGGAATTTTTTCGTAAGATGTTGTGGTAGAGTGGTGTCTTCACTAATTGCCTCATCAAGGACGACTGCAATATTTTGAAACATGAGGGTGGCCTCACGGTTCCTGGCGTCTGCGGCGGAGGTGGTTGTCAGTAGAATCTCTATCAACGACCCCTCTCCACCCATCTGGGTAGAGGCGTGTAGGGGTAGTGGAGGAAGTGAAGGGGGAGGAAGGGGAAGATTCGTCATGATAGCGCGGCGAGATTGACTGATGAGTGTGTGTTGCTTGTATCGCTTTTTGGTTCAATTCGTATCAAATGACGCTCCTTGGTGACAAAAAAGTTGAATCAAGAAAGAGATGTTAGGAATCTCATTGTAGGGCAGGCAAGAACTTGTGTTTGTAAGGTTTTTGATGACCACAATAAAAATCACTTGGTAACCCTTTATTATAAGTCCAGTCAGGTGACCAGTAAAAAAAAATGGAATCTCGGCGGAGCGGAGCTCCAAGTATATATCCGAGGAACACGTGAGCTTGATTTTCAGCCAATCATGAATTTTCCAGTTTTGAACTGGTCGAATTCAGAAAGATCACGTTCGACTTCGCACCGTTTACATAACTTGCTCATGTTCGTGGGTCGTGGGTCGAAGCGCTTGGTGCTGTGTGATGTTGAAGAAGGAGCTTTCGTTGCACGAATTGATGTTGAAGAAGAAGAAAGGGGTCGCTTACTAAGCGGACCCACCGGCCTTTTTGTTCCAGGGGTTCACAGCCAATCATTTTTAGAGTTCACTAGTTTCACGCTAAAAGTTCTGTAAGTAAGAAATCCTCGTTCCTCGGATAATAAGTGTTGATTACGGTTCTATATAATTACCTACTCGTCACATGATCAAGTCATGTGAGGCTTATCAAACACTACCATCCCACAAAGTTCGTCCTCCCAGTATTACAACTGAGATTTAAGCAGTGATTAGTTGGAATTTTCTTATGTGGAGGATGTAAGCATCTCGTATGCATCTTCTTCAGTGAAAAAAAATATCACCAATCTCCAGCAACGTCTGAAGTTACTGTTTGCTAAGGCAGAATCCCTATCAATAGTCTTTGAAAAACCTAAAATAGAGCTCATTCATTTATCCAAAAAAAGAAAAATACATACATAAAAATTAAAAATTGAGAATCTGATCATAGAACCAAAGACCTCGGTAAAGCTGCTAGGTATCTGGCTTAAACACAACCTTTCCTATGAAAATCACGCGGAAAAAAGGCTGCTGCTCTGCATCTAGCACAAGGGACTAACCAGAGACTTATCTCTCTTTTTCCTAAACACAAGGGACTTAGGTTTACTACTCTGAGACAACTCTATTTTTCCTGTGTCATCCTGGTCTTGGACTACGGCTCAGTGCTATGGTACTACAAATATCGCATAGCAAAGTTAGCTCAGATGTGTGATAAGATACTAAAGCAAGTCTTGACTACAATTACGGATGCCTACAGAAGCAGCCCAAGCAGGGCTTTGGAACTTGAGGTAGTGGTCCTACCAACTGAGGTACGACACTTCAACCAAGCAGCTTCCTACGCATTAAGTCTCCTGAAACTCCAAGCTCGCCATTCTCTCTATGTCTCTCTTTTTAGTCAGCACCAAGAAGAACCTGGATCTCAGCAGGCAACCTCAGATTTAGGCATGTTTGTTTTATTAGATAATAATCCAAGTAGTCTACTTTAAACAATAACACTCCTGCTGAAAAACTCCTCAAAAAGTTCTTAGCTAGAGTCTCTGGATGCCAAGTGGTCCCCTCCTTAGGTGAGTGGCTCCTTAGAGATCACTACCAGCAAGCTTAACAAATCATTAGCCAAGGCCTGTCATAGGGACTTACTACAAACCATCTCACCCTCTGCATTCATCATCTATACTGAAAGCTCCTTAGTCAAGGACAAGGGCATCGGTATAGGCTTTACGTCATACCTACCATAAACACGGGAACTGAAATGTTTTTCATTCAATTTAGGAACCAGCATTGGTTTTGCTGATGCAAAACCCTATACGACATATATGGCTTTGAAGCAAGTATCTATAATTGATCGACACTCAACGTGTTTTTTATTCACAGATAGCCAAGCTGCACTTTCGAGAGTTTCAAAAGCATCAAATTTTTCTCATATAAACTTAGACCCGAGAGTACCAATATCAATTTAAAACTTCATTCGTGTCCTGGTTATCAAGAAATCGAAGGCAATGAAATTGCTGACCGTCTTGCAAGGAAAGACCTAGACCAATCCTTGACCAATGAAGACAAATACACCTCTTATTCTCACCTAAATGAAAAAATAAGACAGTCTGTTCTAGAAGCCTGGCATACTGAATGGTCTAAGCGAGTTCTTAGAGAAGAAGAAGAAGAAGAAGGAAGGCTATTGGATTTGCAACGTTTCATAGAACTGCTGCAATGAAGTCTATACCAAATTTCGAGACTAAGGCTATCAATCTAAACAATTTCAGCAGATGGAGCCAGTCATTATATTTCCAGGCAAGGACTGGCCAAGCAACAACTTAGCTTTTCTCTACAAAATAAGTAAAGTGGAAAGCGAAGTGTGCAACCTCTGTCATACGGAGAAGTAGACTATGCAACACTTGATACTCCATTGTACTCACTTTGAAGCTGAGAGAATCTAAGAATTTGAAGGCTTGGAACTAAAGAATCTGCAAATTTTCTTCAATACCATAGTGGGTAGCCAGTGTCTTCTAAGGTTTCTGGAAAAAATTAAATGCATTGTAAAACATGAAACACCTCCAGTTGAGAATTTTATTTGCACATAATTTTAAGCACCTGCAGCTTGGAAAACTAATTTTTTTAGAAAAATCTCATCTTTTCTTTTCAAATTCAACGACTTCGGACAAACTTTTTCCTAGAAAATACAAATTTGACGAAATTGTCGAAAGGGTGTACTGCACGAAGAATACAGTGACTGTACAGTCTGGTGAAAAGGGGTAAAAATGCCTAATCTCTTCATTGCTATCTAAGGTTGCCCTAATATAATCTACGCGCCAAGCATCACGTTTCACCAACCCTCGAGTGCTAATCACATGAGCCATGCCAAGTGTCACATGACAATACGTGAACCAACACTGGCAACTCTTTCATGACACCGTATCACTCCCTTTTACTGACTGTAAAAGCAATAATCTAATACTGCTGAAGCTGTCTTGTACGGTCGTCCGATTATTGCTGAACCCAACCCTTTGATCGTATAGTCAGCTCATTGTTGTTAATAAATTTCTTAAGGGCTTTGTTGGATGCAGATTTCATCATTGCATCTGCTGGATTATCATTGCCATTTATCCAGCGTATTTCCGTGATCTCACGGTTCTCGTACGATTCGCGCAAGCTTGCAATATCAATCATCAGCCTCTTCTCGCTTGTAGTGCCTAGCTTGACAATACACTCATACGGGAGGTTGAGTCAGTGCAAACTTTCAATGGAATCGGTGGTAATCTAATTCGCTAAGCAATCGCGGAGATTTTTTGCGTCCTCACAAAGCTGAGGTCGGAGCCATTCGCTAGTCCATAGATCTCCGAAGCCAACACACTTCGTGTAACTCACTTACATTTAGTCGATGACCAATGGAGGATATTCCCACGTATGGTGAACGATTCCTCGTCATTCCGCTCTTCATTCACCAGCGCAATTACGTATCCGATCTGCGTACTTAAATCCTTATTATTCGCAAATGAGCCATCTGTGAAGACCATCACCTTAGCCTTGCTCAGATCTAATGGTTCGAATAGTAATCCTCTTAGTCTGTTGGCTATTTGCCATTCAATCCGCTTATTCAGCCTGATAACGTCGTCTAACGATGGTTGTTGTGTTGCTTGAGCCGCTGTCGGAAAATCGAATGCTGCTTCTGGTTGACAAATGGATACTAGGTAAGCTCCGCGAGCACGTTGCCCGACAAATTCGTGCATGTAGCCTGTGCTTTTCTCGTCCACTTTTTCAAGTTTGTCAGCTTGTCCCTTTTGTATCATCTTTACGGATTCGGCTTCGACAATTATTAGGCATCCATTGAACTCCCCTGTGTCACCGTTCTTCAGAATCTGGCGCGGTTTTGCTTTGAAACCTGCTTGTTGAAGTTCGCTCTCTTCTCTGACGAAAAATATTTTATCACCAAGGTTGAGCGTATCATCTGTCTGTTTGCCTGTAATTCCGACATGAGCGCTATCATGTTTGGTGATCAACAGGCACGGATCGTACACGGAGGCCTACATGTCAAGCTTGTTCCGATGTTGGCTTTGAAATGTAGCAAACTAATGAAGCCCCGCCTCTGATATTCCATAGAGGGGTTTGACCACATGCAATATTGTCCCCTTTTGAAATTTGTCCTCCAATTCGGTCGGAAGATGTGCCAATACCAGTCGTTTAATATTAGACTTAGACTGGATGTAGGCCTGAGTTATATCTTGTAGGGCCAACTCCGTCCCTTGTTTACGCAAAGTGGGAGCGATGGAGACTATCAGGCGCTGACTACAACGTTGAATTGTCGGGGATCGTGTCAATATCTCTCGTTTCCCTTCGTCGGCATAGCCCTGGATTATCAACCTGGACTTTTCATATGGGGCAATAGTGTTCCTTCCTTTTACCTCACGTACCATACGTGAGTTGAAGATTCGGGTATTACCGTGTATTATCTCATCGAAGCATATTGGATTAAGAACATTTGTAGCCATAAGAGATTCAATTTCTGTCAGTATTTTCTGAGATCTGGATTAGGATTCTTAGGATTAGGATTGGGATTGCGACTGCGAGAGCATTAGACAAATCTCGCTTAAGGATTCACGGATTTGTTTACTTTGGGCTATTTTTCAATACATCCATAGGAAACCTTTGTTGATATTGTTTACTTAGATTACTCTGCTTGTTGGTAATAGGGCAGGACATGTGTATATGTAGCTAACAAGAACCGTAGAGTTCTTGTTCTTTACGTTTAGTTCTTTATCCAATTATTCATACCATACCCTCAGTCTTCGTGCCTTAGAGCCCACCAGTCCTATTGCTTTCGAGCCCTTAAGCCCTCCTATTGCTTTCGAGCCCTTAAGCCCTCCCTTTGCTCATGTACGCAGTCATCATCGCCTCCGTGCCTTCAGCATACTGACAATTTCCGTCGCATTAGAAGCTTCGAACGGTTTACTCGGTGTGTTGATTATGCCTTCTTGGCGTAGTCTCACAGCAAGCTCGTAATCGCTGCGTTCTTTACGTGTAATGAACGACTGTGTTGCTTGCTCAGCTATTCGTGACTTTCGTGGCCCTTCCCTTCGGCGAGGTGGTTCCGGGACAGGGTATTCAAATGGACTAGGGCTTTGGTTGGTGGCTTTTTCTTTCGTTGCATTATTGTTGAGGCCTTTTGTAATCCCATCATTGTGCCAGTGATATGGTTGCACCGTTGTAGATCGAAATTGAACGGGGCCGTTGTCCATTTCAACTGTTACGACTTTGTTCGTGACTGCTAACACTTGATATTGTCCCTTCCATCTTTTTTTCTCTCTCCACACACACACTTCGCTGCCAATAGATAAGATCAATGGTGTGAGAGTCTTAAAGCAGGGTTTTATTCAAACTATACTCAGAGCTGTATACAAGAAAATCTTGAAGTGAAGAGGAAAGTAATCTAAAAAGTTTCTCTCTTATTAATCTACATTTCGAGAATCTTGTTTCTCTTGATGACCAAATCGAATGAAATAAAATCTCCCTGTTCAAACTTATGACTTCTTCCCTCATCTCCTTCTATTTCCATTGCCATCATTACATTATATTAAATCATAATGGAGCTTAGATTAGTTGTTCAAGGAGTACCTAATTGCAAGCATAATTGAATCTTCTTCCAGGGTGTTGTATGACTCGGTTGAGGTTGTCAATTTGTTTTGTTTATATTCCTGGATAAGATGATGTTGCTAGGTTCCGCTCTCGGCCCATTATTAATAAAATTAACAATAAGTATTATGCATAATTAGCTCGGCTAATTAATTTTTATGTGGTTAGGCATTAGCCTAACTAGGGTCAGGCTTCAGCCCTGTGACAAATGGTAGTGTTTCAATTGATGATGGACCTTTACGTGTGTTAAGCGTATCTCTCACCTTGCGCTCAGCCACTATTCTTTGTAGTTCTTTTGTCACTTTGGCTAGTGTCTTGGCTCCCTGCGCTACAGACGCGGAAGGGGGAGAATCAGCTGTCAATCGTGGATATGCCTCAGGGACAAGCAATGTGGGTACAAGTCCATCCGGACCAGCGGTGTCATTTGCCGCTTTGATTGCCATTTGGAGGGTACTCTCTGGGGCTATATCATGCATTTCCAGTTTGATTATCTCATAAGCGCGACGTAGTGGGGTGTGATAGCGTTCAACAGCCCCAGTAGACCAATGTGCCTCGATAGGTATTTGTTTGCATGTGACACCCATTGATCTTGCTTCCACCTTGAGCTCCGTAGCTGGGAAATTAGTACCAGCATAGTGCCTGATAATATCAGGTGGTCCAAGATACGTATCGATCCAGCATGATTTGAGGGTCCCCCCATGTTTTTTCGCAGAAATACTACGTAAAAATCATCCAGCATGAAATGATGTGGCTGCATCGATGACGTGAAGGACTGGACGTGCGTTGATGTAAATGACGTCAACTATTACTTCACAGTTGAGTTCGCAATTGTCTTTCAGCGTGAATTTGAATCGTTTTGGGGCGGTACTTTTCATCTGGCAATGATGGCGAAACTTCTCAATCATTCGAATCACTTCGTATTCAACCTCGTGGCCTGCCTTTGTTAATATTTCGAATAGTTTTCCCACTGATGCATGGCCGAATTTGCTGTAGATTCGTCTGAGCTCTGTTTCGGTCAGAAATGCGGTTGCCGCCTCGTTCTTGTTAAGGAAGAATCATGGATGCCCCCATTTGCGGAGAACTGGTATCCGGCGTCCGTTACTATATGCCATTTCATTCGTAAGGTTGTTGAAGTGAACTCTGAGCCTATCCATATCTTTTAATGATAGCAAAAACGGCGTGGGTGTGTCCATCACGTGGAAATCGACATGACCTATTGGTGTGAGATTACCTCTGTTACTCCAATTGAGCTGATTATATCACCGTTTCCAAACTCCATCTTTGACTCACCTGCCCTTAGCGTATCAATTGTAACAGATGGGTCTTCTCTTTGCAATGCTTCAACCTGGTACCTACCCACGGTCGACGTATTTGCTGCTCCAGAGTCGGGCGAAATCCCTTGAAAAATCTCACGATTGTATCTGCTGAGGACAAATTGTTGTGAGGGGTCAAATTCCGTTTCATAATTGTCGTCAAATCTATCGATAGTCATTGTTTGACGGTGGATAAACGCCTTATTAGATAGAAATACAGCTGTGAAATTAATCTCACTAGCCTCGTCATCAGTGCCGTTTATATCATCATGTATCTCGCTATTCTCCGGTTCTCCTTCATACTACAACAAGAATGCGTTGTATTGTCGTTCGCTGATTCGATTGCCGCGCATTTGGTGGTCATTAAAATATCGTTCGCGCAATGGTTTCCGTTCTTGTTCCGGGTGGTTGCTTGAGCAGCATCCCTGCTTACGACATACATAGCATCGCTTTGTTCTTGACTTTGTACTCTTCGCTTGCCGGAGTCCTGGCTGATAGCCGTTATCATTGCGGCGGCGATTGAATTTACGATTGAGAAGGTAACTATTCGACTCGGCAAGGAACTTATTGTTGACTGTTCTGCCTCGAGTGATGATCGTAGCTGTGATGATAAGTGCTCAGAAGTCATTGATGGCACGGACAAGCCCATTTCGAGCTCTTGTACTCCTCTGTAGGCTCGTACTGTATTAGCTATTAATTGTTCCTTTCCTTAATAACTTGGACCTAAGGCTCTTTGACATAGCTGAAGCTTGTCAAGCAAGTTCTGTAGTACAACCGCCGGATCTTTATCTTCATTCTCTATTTTCATTCTTGTGAATGAGCATGAGATCCAATCTGTGTAGCATTTTTGTCTCTTTATCTCTGTGTCGAAAGGGAATTTTATCTTGTTATATATTTCTGCGAAAGTAGTTTTGAATCGAAATTAGTCGAGTAATAATCTTTGGCTCGCTTAGCCAGCGCCATCGAAAATTCGGTATGGAATTGCGAGGGCTTAACTTGAGCAGCAGAAAATGTATCCAGGAAGTATCTGACCTTATCATCTAAGATACCATATGGTTCGCCCGTGTAACTGTAAGTCTTATCCCATATTCGTGCGAATGTTTTTACCTTGGTAGCATCAAGTGGTTCATTTGCGACGTGTTTAGGAGGAATCATCCGATATTCTTTGCTTTCAATTAAAAGGGAGTCGTGGAAGTCTCTCTCGCCGTTTTGACTTGAGAGGGTTTTATTTGAGCCGGTTACTGAGGGTTGTGGGAATGTTACTGAGTCAGGAGGTAGAGCCTTTTTATCTTTATCGATGTCCTCATGTCCGGTTATTTGAGCCAGCTGGACCCTCTCTTTAAGTCGTGACGATTGTAAAAACCCTTGCCGTTCGCGATATGCCTTTGTCATCTCGTAGAGATTTGCGTCTTGAAGCTCGCTTTCGTCCCATAGTGGCAAGGATTCAAAATTCAGGAGACTGGACAATTGGGTGTCATATCTAGCCCCATTTTTTCCTGTATAGATACCTCCATACCTTAGTGTCCGGCGGAGTTCCCTACGCACACGTTGGTCAAGCGCTTTAAACTGTGTCGTTGTCCACTGTTCAAAATCTTCCTTAAACGCATAAATGAGGTCCATGTCTGAGTAGGTATTTGGGCTTGTCTTGTAGTCCATTATCTTCATGACAGCGTATGAATTTAGCTGCAGAGCAATTGCCTTTTCCAGGTCGTTGATTGTTGTTTTTGCGACCACTTGATCAATAACTGTGATTACTGCTGCTGAAATACCTACGATAGCAAGCTACCTCACTATTGTTTCTTTATCGGGTACTTCGATATGTGCCAATTTTTTTACCTTTTTTTATTTTTAATGTTGATACTTGGCGCACTGTGCTGCGTTGTATTTGTTATCGTTTGTTCAATAGCGTTGGGCGCACACTGTGGCAGTTGTGTGATCTGACACTCCGCTAAGTCGTAAAAGTCTCAGCGGCACGTTTGATCGAAAACAGGGCATTGCGACCTGCAAGATGTTTTAGATCTCTCGTCAATAGCACTCACTACACACATGGCGTTGCGCACTGCAAGATGCGGAGAAATAAGCCTCTTCCTTCTAGCTGTTCAGTGTTCCCTTCGGAAAACTGATCAGTGTCGAAAGGTTGTATTGCACGAAGAATACAGTGACTATACAGTCTGGTGAAAAAGTCTATTCTCTCTGTTACTAACTAAGGACTTTTTTTTAAAATCATTTTCGCACATGAAGCCTGAGGCTATGACGCGAATGATTACGGCAGACATGTATGTGATGCAGTATGACTCTGTTCGACGTTTGGAACACTCATACTCAGATTTCATTTGCAGATACCACTACGAGAATAACGCCTTACAACATGTACTCTCTTCCGTGAATACCCACCACAGGTGGTAAGCGAGAAAAGTCTGTGATTACCTGAGAAGGCTTTCGTTGTTTAACGATATAATATCCTCACGAGAGAGGTAATGTCGGGAAGTTGCTGGACTTGGAAACGCTCACTCATGTATGAAGAGGGGCATATATCAAAGCAGCCTGGGCTTAATTTCAGAGCACAACCCGAATAGTATACCACTGTACCATCCGACTCGCAATCTAAAACAACTCTTAAATAATCTATCCCCCAAGAATTATGTTTCACCAACCCTCGAGTGCTAATCACATGACAATACGTGAACCAACAGAAATGATAATTTTTCTGGGGAACGCAAGAGGAAGGAAACTATTGTTGGATAGTCTAAAGTAAGGGACCGATGATGTAGTGTTACACTGTCCGGGTCGTTCTCCCAAGTAGAGTATGGGTAGCTTGGACACATGCCCCACTTAAGACAGGAGAAAGCTTATTCAAATCCAGCAAGACCCCACACTACTTCTCTCGCGGTGATATTGTATTCTTGGGATGACGAAAGCATATTCAGATAACCACAGGTTTTTCTCGGTTTTCCCTGTTTCGGGTATTTACGGAAGAGGGTACATGTCGCAAGGCATTATTCTCGTAGTGGTATCTGCAAATAAAATCCGAGTATGAGTGTTCCAAACGTCAAACTGATTCATTCTGTGAAACATACATGTTTCCCAAAATCATTCGCGTCATAGCTTCAGGCTGCATACGCTTAAATGATTTAAAAAAAAAGTCTCAAGTTGTGAGCTCAAGACTAGTGCCAAGAGGCTGCGGGGGAGTTCTGGAGAGGAGGCTCTAAGACAATCAGAAGGAAAAAAAAACAAAAAAGATTATTCAAATTTTCTTTCATAGCTTAGGAGCTGGATATATTATAATTTGGAAATATAATAGTTCTAGTGCGATTGAAACTCGATCGATTTTTACTCAACCGGAGCCTCACCAAACGGATTCTCTAAATCCACACTCCATGAACCACCATTGTCTTGCTCGTCTACTCTGATAACCCAACACTCGATCTGTGCCATGAGAAATTCTGTTATCCTCAAGTCTCCAGGATAAAATTACTTCTTCCATAGAGGTAATCACAATCACAACCCGTGGTTTGAAACCAGGAATCGGTAAGCAATTAAGCTGAATAAGGAATATTTGCGCTCACCACTGAGAATAGCCTTGAATGATAAGTTTAGAGTTATGGAAAAGTCCTCTGCAAAGTGAAGAGAAAGACTTTTTCATTGTCAATGACGAATGATTCGAAATTTGTCTTACAAGACAGTGTAGATGATTTAAACAACGTAACCCTGTATGTAAATTTCAATCATACACACTACCTTTATACTGCTATAATACGTGAAACAGGAAGAAAGTTTTTAATCAGAAGTTTTCAGCCTGCTATCAGGGATTTGTGTTCAGGACTGATGATCACGGTAATTATATCATGAGATTGATTCTGAGAAGCCCAGTTCCTTCCGCCCTTAAATAGGGAGTAGTAGTATGTACCGGTACTCATTTATGACACAGGAATTTAGTGTGAAACTAGAGCTCACAAATAATAACCGACCACAAATTGTAGATGATGTGAAAAAATTGACTTTCATATCTCGCTGGCGTCATTCTTCGGCTGATAAGTCAACGCTTGACGTGGTCGAGTTCGTTACACATATTTTGTAGATGTAGCTAGGTGTATGATTCGTGACGGAAAGACGCTCAAGGGGTAAAAAATTTTAGACATCATGCATACGAGATTTCTTTCAGTTCCTACCTTTCATAATAAATGCGTGACCTTAAAGCTCTTTAGAAGACTGAAATTGGAGGACGATCTTACAGTTAGTTGTCGCACATCTCGCCAAGCCTTGACAATTTACACCAGTTCACTGATGCCTCATGGCAAATTAAATCACAAGATTATATCATCAGAACAAGTAGCAAGCTGTCGTCGGCACCAATCTAAGCGATATTTTTACACAATCTTCTTGGTATAACATTACAAAAGGTCATAGATGTTCGATCATCCTCTTACAAACTTGCTGAGAAGACGTGGCTCCGCTGAATGGATAATTCTTCTCAGAATGGACCAGGCGGGGTCAAAACCAGCAACAGAAACTATATGAGTCGCGCCGAGCAGTTCGAATATGAAAAGAAGAGAATAATTGAAAGTTGTTTTTCAAAAAGGGAGGATGGTGGATCAGGTATATCCCAGCTCTGCCTGATTGTGATTGGGACACAGTTAGTAATGAATGCGCTGTATAGTTTCTGAATCATACATCACCCATTTGAGAATGGAAGAAGACGCAAACTATCCTTCAACTCCACCTCCACCAACAACAAACCCCGAGTCAAAAAAACCCCGAATTATTATTATTGCCGTCCGGAAAACCGGTCGAGTTCGTGTGCACAAAGCCAGAGAGAACGCTAATGGCACCTTCTCAATTGGAAAAACCTGGCTATTAGATGATTTAATGGCCGTACAGTCGTATACTGGCGCTGCCCCAGCTACTCCCGACGAGGAAATGTATAAGCAGTGGGCCGGAAGCTCTGGGTTTACTGTTACTTTGAACAAACCCTATTACTGGAAAGCAAATTCACAAAAAGAGAAGCTCTTTTTTATCGCCAGTCTCATAAAGATCTATTATAAATACACTGGAGGGAACTTACCAGAACTAATTGGCTTCGATCAACGGGAATGGGAACAATTGCCAGAAGCTGCGACACGCCCTCCGCCGAATCCGCCTCAGCTCGAGACCCCTGGCTCTACACCGAGTCAGCTGCAAAACCGAGCTCCAGTGCGGGAGCTAGTACCCCAATCTGCTGGAACTACGGGGCCTCCGTCACCTTCATTTTCGAATCGATCTCCGGCGACAAATAAACCCCAGCCACGCCTACCACGTCGCTCCCTAAATGGGAGCATAGAGAGTAGTGCACAGTCACCAATTTACTCACAAGCAAACCCACAATTTAAAAGATTAGCAACTGATTTGGGACTGCAAACCAATCAGCAAGCATTTGGTCAGGGAAATGCAGCACAGAGCTTATCCGCTAGATCACGTGACTATCAAAATAATGCGTCCGAAAGATTTCAGAGCTCTGGTACAGAACCAGAAAAGCAACGATCTATTAATCCGGATGTAAGCTATCCGAGTGAGAGTTCCAGGAAAAACAGCTCGAACGACCTCCGACAAACGACCGGCCCTTCATCCATGCCAACAGAAGCAGGAAGACCTATATTGAGTCCAACTAATTCACGGGAACGCTTATCTAGTCCAAAAGATAATTTAATTCCAGCCCCTCTCTCCAGTCCATTAAAATGGCGTGAAGAAAAGCATCCCTCACGAAATTATGATAGAACCGTCATCAACGAGTCAAACACTGTTGACACTTCCCCCAGTTCCCAAGCATTAGAAAGTGAGACCGCTCTTAAATCAGATGAATTTTCCAGTCCGACTCCTCCTATATCAATGTCGTTGCCATCATCAAGTAGTCCGAAAGTAGCAGAATCTACCGGTGATTTGAGTGGGACTTCCAGCCCTCTAAGCTCGTTGAAGCCTCGAGCTGCCGGTGCTGTAGATCGGATTAAAGATTCGCTTAAAGATTTCAAGAAAAGGTCTTTTGATGAATCAACTGGAGTAAAAACGGGTATCAGCCCTCAATCTAATCTTCTTCGCTTTGCTGGCTCTAGTAGTCTTCCGCCCGTCTCATTAACAGCAGCAGACACAGTACTATTGGAAGAAAATGAGCAAATTGAATCAGATAGCGTTAAAAAGTCTGATCAGCCAGATGTAAGCACCTCTTTGCCATCGAATAATGAATCGGATATTTCCAAATCTTTTGAAATAAAAAAAACCAAATCTCCAGTTGAAAGAGCAGTTAAAGAGATATCATCTTTAGGAGTCGACCCGCTCATACTAAGCGGGCGTGGTGGTGATTTAGTTGGTGCATGGGATCAGTTTGGTTGGATTGGGGAAGGAATACGAACCAAAAACATTGATCAAATGAAAGATGAAGTTGAACGTGAATTATGCAAAATTCAGGCAGATGGATGGCTTAGTCGATTAGAAGAAGAAGATGAAAGAATTGAAGCTATAAAAACAGGGTTTGACAACGTCATCGAGGAGTGTGACGAGCTCGATGGGCTATTAACGTTATATCTTGTGGAGCTAGGAGTGAGTCATAATTCACCTTATCTACCATACCCGCTAATCCTTACAGACCCTCAACGAAGATGTTGCCTACATCGAAGCGCAATCTCAAGGACTGCAAGTACAGACTGCGAACCAGAAACTCCTTAAAACTGAACTTGAATCACTTTTGCAAACTATCTCTTTATCCCCAGATCAGCTTGAAAGTCTTCGAGAATCATCCTTGGAATCGCCTCGCGGCCTCAGTGACATAGAAAAATCTTTGGTAATAATTTTCAAAGCTATGCTGACTATCGATCCTTCTCTGGGTGTCTCTGGATTCAGAAATAGCGAAGAAACTAGCCTCGTCTCTGGAAAACTTGGTGGTTATGGAAATAGTGAGATTGGGAGCATGCGAGTATTACAGGAGAAAAAGGATGTCTACAGAAATGAAATATCTATCTTTCTGCGTCGACTTAAACCATTCTTACAGGATAAATTTGCTTCTGCATTTGAACTGACGCATCAAGCAATTGAACGAGAGAAAATGAACAACCTAGTTAGCGCAACAAGACGGACAAAGCTTGACCCTGGAAAGCACGATCTTGCTCGAATTAAGCTATGGAAATACAGTCCCTTGATGCTTTTTACGCGTGAATTAGATCGAGCTGAGTGGGAAAATATAATGAAAATGTACAAAAATATATCTATGCCGCTTTATCAAGGAGAGTTTCAAGAAGCAGTATCAGCTTCTAAACGTGCCGCTAGAAAAACTATCAGTGATGAATCTGAAGTTTTGTTTACGTCACAAATTGAAAAGCAATCTGAGAGAATTACCACCACAGCTCGAAAACTCACAGTAAAGAAAAGCCAAACCATAGCAAAAAGTCTTCGATCGCCCATCAGTGAAAACAGCAATAAAGCTCCCACTGACAAAGTTCTTGGCCAAGAGCCTTTTGAAGTCGTTGAAGAGGCCATTTCGAAAATGGTTTCCATAATGAGTTTGGAGCAAAATTTTTTTGTAGAATTCTTCCATGTATCCTCTCTTGAACAACTTGATTTCTCTGAGATAGTTTCGGCAACCAGCCCAGATGAGAGGCGTGGAGCTGACCTGAAAAAGCCCCGTGTAATGGACCCGAATCGTGATCTGGCGATGCTTGTTGTTCAGTCTATGGAGGAAATATTCTCATTTTTCCTAAAAGATATCCAAACTTTTATAGATTGGAGTCTTGAAATTGACCCACTGTATTACCTTTAGTCTGCTCATTTTGGGATCTCTTGCTAACAAGCTACAGGCAGAGCGTGGGCATCATAGCAGCACTCGAGCGGAAAATGCCCGAGTTTGAAGAGACAAGCCAGGAATTCCTTAACCGAACGCTTCAGAGGTTACACACTCAACTTATTGGAGCTTTTATAAAATTTTTAGATGAACAGATCCGCAGTATCGAAGAGACCAAAGTTAAAATCAAGAAACGCAAAGGGGTAATTGGTTTCATTAAAATATTCCCCTCGTTTTCTAATGCTTTGGAAAAAAAAATTGTTGGTGCCCAAGATCTTGAGATCCGCTCTACTATCGATAATGCTTACTCTCGAATAAATAAAGCAATGTTTGAAGCGCTTAAAGTGATCGCTAGAGATAATCCGGGTGTCCAAATAGCCGGTTCGGATCCGGCAGATAAAGAAGCACTCAACTATGAGATCCTTCTTATGCAGAATATGCATCATTACCTTGAGGAGGTTGATTCTCGCTCAAATCCAGTTCTTGAAGATTGGAGGCAGAATGCTGCCAATGAAATGGATGAACACATGAGCCTCTATCTCGGAGTTGTCATGCAAAGACCTCTCGGAAAGCTACTTGACTTTTTAGAAAGCACAGAAAGTCTGATGCTTTCCCGACAGCCTGGCGAGCCGATCTCAAAGATATCTAGTATGCCCAGTCACTCTAAATCAACCTTCAAAAAGGTTCTCGCGGCATACGATTCGAAGGAAATACGTCGGGGTATTGAAGCCTTGAAAAGACGAGTTGAAAAGCACTTTGGGGATGAACATGATACTGGAGTCACGGGTGGGAGTAGTCTCGTCATCAAGGTGATGCAGGGATGCGAAAAGTATTATGAAGAAGTCGAGGACAGGATCTTGACCATCAGTCGAGATATCTATGATGGGGAACTAGTAGCCGAGTGGACCCGGGCCGATGTAGCTGCTGCTTTTAGGAAATAAGACGAAAGCCTGACGGCTTCTATCCTAATTCATTGGCTAGATAATTATCTCGTTTCTTGTCTTGTCGTGTATTGTGCGTGAGCTGACTATGACAAACGTCTGCAGGGCGACATGACTCGCTGCACTGCACTGTACTATGCTGGACGCTTTATCCTATGCGCACTATGCATTCCGTATTCCGTATTTCGCATTTCGCATTTCGTGCTCGGAAAACCGGAAAGCGGAAGCGGAAAGTCGCTTAATAGCGATAAGCGGCCTGGTAATCCGATTCCGAAGACCAAGTGGTTTTCGCCAGCCGCGCCGGGCCGCACCCCATTAGCCGCAGCGTCACTTGTGTCCCTTGTGCATCGCGCATCTGTACACTGGTCGGACGCACAGACGCATATGTAATCCTGAGAAGGGTAAGGATCTGAGACAGACTATGTGTAAATGTGCGTTCAGGTGAAGAATCAGGCGAAGTCGACAGGCGTCGAAATGTCGGGGAGGGAAGGGGAAGAAGAGGCGCAGGGAGGCGCATCATCACGCGTCTTAGTTGCACAATTATGCGCGTCAATGCGTAATGGAGCAACAGAAGCGAGGTCGGTAGTTGTCTCAGCTGGTCAGTTCATTGTAAAGTTTGTACAAACAAGGAAATGACCCGGGTATATACTAATAGTCTATAATACGATCCAGCTGCGCTACCCCAACGCCGTCGCCACTTCTCTCAAAAAAAGGCATGCTAAAAAAATTTTCCCACTCATGTCTCGTACACACTTCTCATAGTCCTCGCGCTAATTAAATATCCTATCGACGACGTCAACATCCATTTTCATCACTTGGTCTGCATCGCTTGGCGCGGCCGACATATCGGGCATCTCCACGTCTGCGTCTGCGCCTGATCGCGGCAACGGCGGCAGTCCGGATGCCGAAGCTAGGGTTGGAGCCGTGCCCTTCCCCGCAATCAGACCTGATCCCTCAAGGCAGGGTTTGCCAAGTGCCGATCTTTGCCCCACATGCCGGTCACGCCGTTGGGGTCCGCCTGAACTGTCAAGCATGACAGCGGCGACCCTTACATCCCTCTTTCCCAGTGCACCTTGATCGCTCTGACCCATAGACCCTACACCCTCACCCTTTCCCCCACGCTCGGTCGTTATCATGTCTCTGCCTGAGTGGCCCTCACATCTAGATCTCTGCGCGGCGCTCAACTGATCTTCCTTGAGATCCCCATCAGCTTTTGTTATCTCGCGAGGCCAGCGTCCACTGCCACGCCCTGATCCCTCACTCACTCGCTGCCCACTCTTTCCCTGGGGTTTGGAGCAGGGTGTCGAACGGGAGGAACCTTCGAAGCGTCGTGGGGTCAACCGTGATCCTGGTGAGGGGAATGAACTTTGTCGAGCTGAAGGATTTCGAGCAGCGGCTCGTGTCCGAGAGCCCGAAGGTGGCGGGAAAACTTCGAAACGCGTCGGTGGGATCAATGCCGCAGCTTCATAGTAAGATAGCTTACTCGTAGTCTTCTCGATTTTCGGTCGGGAATCAGTACATATTTCCGCCGTAAACTGGCTCAAGTATGGCGTCTCTATAACTCCAGAAAATGAATTAGGGCCGATCTGGGGTTCACTAAAAGATCGGAAGTCACGTTTATTACCGGGAGAAGGCGTTATGTTACTGGTCTGTGGCTGCTCTTCCTCTGGCTGAGTTATTGTTTCCAGTGTTGGCGTGTAGTCAATATTGGAAGTGTTCCATCGTCCAATCACATACGGCGTCCAAAAGAGAGCGTCGGGGTTAAGTTTTACGTAATTTTTCGATTCATGATTTTGAATAACTTGTTGGAAGTAGTCGGGTCTGATCTTAATCGCATAGGTGCCGGTTATTGGGTCTCGAACCAATGCTCCGAGAGCATCAAGAGCTGATATCACATCATCAGGTGATAAGCCCATGTCACTTGAAATTTTTCGGATACTGGGTATTTTTTCTCCAGGTCTGAAGTCCTTAAGATATTTACATAACACTAATCGCCAGTAGTTTCGATACGAAACAAGACCCATATCGGAAAGTGGCTTCTCGGGAGAGCCTGTCTTTTTTTCAACCCGAGTCAATAAATAAGAAAAGTCAATTAGCAGGTGACCGTAGCCCTTCCGTTGATGAATTGGTAATACTAGAATGCAAGACACATTATTTAAGCTGCTAGACCGCTTTTCCTTAGAAAAGTAACCAACAAAATGACACCCATATTTATCGTACTCTGTCATCACATAGAAGAGAAAAGGTTCCACGTCGTAATAGAGAGTCTTTGATCCAAGAAAAAGTTTAGCTAAAAGGCATAAATTCTGGCAATATAAAGGGTTTTTTCGTCCATCGACTTCAAACACGGCAACCTGACCATCTCGGTATATCTCATCACCTGGTGGGTTTTTCCAAGGGCATTTTGTTGTATGACGCCAAGCAACAATATCAGATTCCATGTATTTAAGACAATATTCACAGATGAATAAAGCTTTGTTGCGGCTATATTCTTCAGGATAGGGTGCAGCATACCAAATATCGATTTGAAAATCTCCAAATTCAATATATTCTATCTGACTGGCAGGCCCAGAGACCTTACGGGGCTTCTTAATACCAGATGCAGCAGCTGCTTGAGCTGCTGCCGCAGCTCGAGCTTTCCAATCCTCTTCTGCTTTCTGACGAGCTTCATCAAACTGACGTCGATGTTCAGGTTTCGGTAAAGTAAGACTGGTGTCAGCTTCTTTTTCAGTGAGAATGCCGCCGTAGGGTTTTGACTTTAGCTCATCGGCTTCTCTATCATGTGATAAATAGAAGGGATGGGGATAGCTTAACGGTGCAAAAGTGGAGAGTCTGGCTACAGGAATTCTACCGACGGATAACTGAGATTTTTCTTTTGGTTTAGGAGGATTGGATAACCTATTTCGTATCTCTAATGGGTCAACTTTTATTAAAATTTTAAGTGAATTTGTTGATTTTTCTGAGATAGTCGCATATGCTCGAGGCTGGGAGGATAATTTTGGTCGAATTGATCTTAGTATGAAAGCTTCTGCATTAGTTTCTAGCCTCTGACTATGGTCATTACTTGTATGATGCCCAGAGTGTGACTCGGCTGTATCAAGCTCGATTTGCCTGCCTGCGAGGCCATCTCTGTCGGGAGCTAAATTCTTGACACAGCTTAAGCCTCGTTCTTGATGTCGAGCTCGTCTTCTCGGCATTTTTAAATCCTCGCTGATAGTATCAGTACAAGGAGAATTCTTCCGTTTCCTGAGGAAACGTGAATTATTTGTAGTTTTGTCTAGAGCAATTAATCATTTGAAAAATGAAAAAGGAATCGGCTTTATCAAACCCCGTTGTGATTTCAATAAGTTGAACGCAATGTTATTCCTGGATACCACCTTTCGTGGAGATTTATTTGAACTTTCCGGGAAAGACGCATTACGTACTAGGTCATTAGACACACACTCAGAGCAGTACCATGAGGTCCCTTCTACGAAAATGTTATTATCGAAACCTAATTTTCATCAAGGTTGTACTTGCCGTCTCCAGACTTGAGTGCATCCGCATCTCGAGCACACTGCCGATGAGCTACTGTGTTGTTAGCTTGGTCCTTAATGCATCAATATTACAAACCATTATCACCACAAACACCGCAGGATAGGTAGAGCTCAAATTCCTCACTGGGGTCATTTTCTTCATCTTGGTGACAATATCTAAACATCGTTTAATAGGTCTCTGGCTGACACTGCTGCGAATCTTACATGCAGCAGTTGGGATTTACTATTTCATCATCGTCCTCGGGCTCGGATGCCCACTGTTCTTCTGGGTCAGAATCCGAGGATTCTTTTGACTCGTCGTCCTCATTTTCTCCGATGCTAGCGATGCTTTCCATATCCTCGTCCGACCCAGAAGCGGTGTTTCTCCTATCGAGCTGTGCATAGCGAGAGTGTTTTTTCATGCGACCAAGTTTTTTCCTATTCTCAACCTTCCTGTGACTGTAGCTACTTCTTTCGTCCTCCTTTTTCAGCAAATCGGGGGCAAATTCTTCAGCCTTTTCAACCAAGTCCATCATCATTTCTACATCCTCTCGGTCAAATTCTTGGCGATTTACAAGCATATTGCGATTTTTCTGTTCCACACTACCAAAATTGGGTCGAGGTTGTACTATTCCAGTGATTTCATCATCCTCCTCATAATCTGCATCATCGTCCGAAGTTGCTGTGGCATGGTGAGAGTGATCTCCCTTGAATGGCACAACTGGCATTATTTTTCACGTAGAGCAGGGCATCCAGCTTCGAATTTTAATCAATTAGAACTTTAAAATCTAATTGTCGCGAGATTGGACACAGTAAAGTGGCTGCGTGTCCACCAGAGAGGTGGATCAGTGATTTAAGCACAGAGTGCCAGTTTTGGCGTTATTATGTAGAATACATCGCAACAATGAATGTTCGCGTGGGTTATTGACTGAATAATATTCACAGTTCTTTGATGAAGGAGATATAGTTGTGCCTGTATGTCATCGCATCGCGTCGTTAAGTTGTCAGACGCATTTTGCCGGCATTTCACGGATCATTACTAAGCGTCTGAGCCCAATCCTAAGTTCGACGACGTTACGAATCCAACTGAAGACAGACCTAGTTTTACACAGCCAGCCTGGTAGGAATTTTCAAGTCCTGAACGCGCCTTGCAAATAGCTTACTTCTAGTCGCAGACGACAACACGACTTTAGCAAGATGGGTGTTCCATTCGAGGCTCTCATTCCATATGCCATTATCATCGGTGTACGTCCTCACGAATGATTCCGCACTCTCGTATTGTGCGGGACCGTCAGTCGATCATAGGCTTATTCATGTAGATGTTTGGTATCACCGGTGCAGGATTGTCAAAGATAAGGCATATGCAAAATGGGGGAAAGAGAGGGAGACATTCGATCGATCAGTGGGATAGGGTGAGTGCAGCTTCCTGGCTTGGTCTATAAATTGAATCACAAATTAATTTACATACAGCAAAGTAATATTCTTCTCCCATGGTTCAGCTCCTACAAGACTAATTGGCGTAGTGATGGATCGAGATCGGAGGCTGACTGGATGGTTGAGAGGACAAACCGACCAGCCGTCAGCCCCGGCTGGTTTTGAGTTAAACAATCCATGGAGAGTAAGTACTTCGGCATAAACTGAGTTACATATTGATAATCTTCACAGCTGGAGAGACGGATAACATAGATCAAACACTGGCATCGTCGGCGAGTCTCCAGGCGTGATCGGCACAAAATTTCACCGACGAGAATACTGTAGCAGAGATGGACCTAGTATGCGCAATCTTTCAACCAGCTATTTTGCGCACAGCGTCTAACTTGATCTGAAATTGGCACAGTTATCGAAATTTTTACCCTTTTGTCTCATCTTGTACCATTGCAATAAGTGAACCTCGCAAATATTGTGTCCTATACCAGAATCGAAAAGTGAAAGTTGGCGTTCCACAATTTGAGCCTCTGTCAATTCCATTCTGATGCACATCGTTATGCCCACCGAGCCCTTCGGAAGTATGACACGCAAAGCCCATCCATTCTCCCCTGTTACTTATTTCCAGATGAGAGAATACATGTATAAGCTCTGAGGTCTCCACATCTGAGGATTTGCGAGACCAGAATCCGATCTATCTACCTCCCTTTGTTGACCAACCACCCCAAGTCACGGAGACTTACTCTGAGGCGCATACTCCTTGCTGGCCACGAACAGATCCCTGTCTCGGCTTCTGACACGCACACCGTGACAGCGGGTATCCAGCTCCGCGTCTCTGTACCACGACCAATTCGGCCACGGCTCGCTTGGCTCGCGGTCTTTCGTGCGTCTCATCTTGAATGATCTAATCTACCTCGTGCATATGTGAGTCGAGGCTAATGTCGAACTTTCTACTTTATCTCGACAGCTGCGTTGAATTGGCAGGCGTGAGGGCCTATTTATCCCTGTATAGGATTTTGAAGATACCTCCACGCGCAAATGCACGGCACTTCATTCTTGTTCCCCATCGGAATGTTGGTTTCTGGAATATTCATCCCAAACTGGCTACCTACACACTCCTCAATCTATTTTGAACTCCCTATCCATGTGGGATATGTGTATCTGCTCGAATAGTCTTGTTGCAGTTCGCTACTGATCTTTTCAAGGAGAATATGGAACTATTTTATCTTCAAAGCCTCAATCAATGAGTACATGTTCAAGTAGTCGTTTCTCCCCGGTTAAACTTCAGCAAGGCGTCGGCCCGTGCCGATCCATTAAATTACAAGGGGAATATCCCTGTCCTTGAGCGCTCAAAAGTTGAAAGACTTTGTCGAAATATAAGGAGGTTACATCTAAAGTACATGACATTGAATTTTTAAATAATTACAACTAACCCTGACCATATCCATAAATCATATTCAACCCATACAGCTTAGTCGCTTAGAGTTTTTTAAGAGAACCAGAAAACCACCCACGGCTAAGTCGCATCATGGATGAGTCAGACTTTTAAGGGCCGATATGGTAAAATGATCGGACTCCTATAGATTACAAAGCATTTTCCTGCTGTTACCAGAGCTAGCTAACGCCCCCTGTCGCCTTTTTTGCCGCCTTAGCCGCAGTTTTTCCTTCATTTCAAGATTTTAGCCCACAAATCATCCACCCACCTATGAAAGACTGTCCTGGGTTCGAGAACAGGATTTCCCGGGCAGAAAATTAGGGCGAATCGCCGAGATGTACTGTGCATCCATCACCGACCTTCGGGAATTCCAGATATTTTGTGATGACAGCGGATATCATCTTGAGAAACCAAGCGGTAAAATCAGTGTTTACCGAAGACTCTATAATTAGTAGGCTCCTTCTAGTGAACCAGCACCTTCAATTGAAGCTGCTATATTTGAGTGACGTGGGAAAAAATTATTAGAATCGCTGGGGAAGGGTGTTTGTATTGGATATGCATTAAACGCTTCTCGACGATCAGGAGATAAAGACATATTCATATATCCAACACCGGTGTTCATTCTGGCGTACATTGGGGGTGTCAACTCTGGAATTGGAGGAATTATAGTTGGGGATTGTTGTCCTCGATTATTCAACCCCAAACTCTCATACGCTGATTGATTTGATTCAACTCGTGACAAACTTGATCCCAAACTTGTTGAGTAATTACCCTGGTGACTGGGAAAATAAGGTCCAGTCGGTGATCGTTGCACATGAAGGTCATAGGGTGAAGAGGGTTCGCCAGTGTCAATTGGGTGGGCGAAGTAATGATCTCGAGCGCTAACCACGCTAGGGAAAACCGGAGATGGCTCGCAGGAGTAGCTAAATGAGCCTGCCTGAGCTGGGGTATTGTACGAAAGAAAGTTTGCCTGGGGAGATTCGGCGTATGGTCGTGGAAGAAACGCTAAGGATTGGTTTTGATGCACATAGGTCGGTATCTGTACAGCACCATTTGCCGTACGTGGTTGGCCTTTGGAAGAATCATCGTATGTCAGGGAACATCCATAAGATGGAGGAGATTGAGAAGAATAGCTCCGATCTATCTGACGTGTATCGAAAGTTCCATCACCAGAATCTCCTGGGCACTCTAATGAAGGTACAGTCGTCTGTGAATCTCGACTGTTCTCTCTCGCTCTGGCCTGGCTTGACGTCATCTTACGCGGAACAAAATTTTGCGATTCATAATCATCATGGGGAATTCCACGTTTTCTCATAACAGTGCGATGCTCCTTCCGTACGCGAACTTTAACACCTTGATCACCAAACGAGCGGGTCAAAAATGTCGTTTCAGGGTTTCCGGGAAAGTTTTTTGACGAGTATGTTACAAAAGGGCTGGAAAAAATTTGCTTGATGCATACAGCATGGCCGTCATCAGCCTGCTCGTATAAGATAAACCTGAAGCGAAAGTGCCCTTCTACCTTTACTGATAAGTCTCCCCAGACGTAAAAGGCTCCATCCTGGTTGTCGGTATCTTTTAATCGATGGAGAGATGATGACGTAGTGCCTGCTAGACAGGCACCCTGGGTCTCTCCGGGCGACTTTTCATCGTGAACTCCTACTAAGCTACATACCATAAATGTGTAGGGGCCTTCAAAATGTTAGTCATTTGTTTTCAAATGTGATCACGGGAACACAAACTTAGGAGATAAGTCTGCCTGGGATCGCCTCGTGTACTAACTTTGAGTTGAACGATCGGCGGAGGATCAACAGGTTTACGCTCTATTTAGTATTAGGACAGACTCTTCAGAGGATTCATGGACTTGCCCTTATCTTTGCCAAGAGAAACTCTGGCGCACGTTGGCTCTTGTCGGATTACAAGTTCACAGTCTTCACTATATGACCCAGTTACATTCAGATTACTCAGGATTAGTAAGGGATGCCTCGTCATACCTTCTAAGTGCAGAAACTTGCGTGGCCATAGCTCCCACGTACTGTTGACGAGACTGAAATGAAACCATTATATTATTGCAAAATTGTTCTGTGATCAACTGATGAATTGATTTCAAATTTTTAAGCTTCCGTTTCGAAATTGAGCCGGAATCCTCGATTTGATATTGCTACGCTTTAGTAGGGTAGGATTAGTCTTTTGACCCGACACGTCTCCCGGCTACAGCCCAGGAATCTTCGGCGTCAGGATAAGAACTCGTACGAGTTCCAAGAGTAGCTTGTTGGGTGAAGTGATGAATCGCGGACTTGTTGACCAAAGACGGTGTATTACGGCCTATCTCGAATCTTTCTTCCTCAATCAAGATCCAGAGAATGTACAAATTGATTTTAAAGTCGTTGTGGTAAATTCTGAAAGTTTGAACCAATTGAAGATGTATTAGTTGAGGGTCCCGAGCAGGAGGGAGAAGAGATTTTATCGTTCTTGGAGTGGAGAGAGAAAACCCCGTCTGCGGAGTAACATGGATGATATCAGTGACTAGTCAGGAGAGAGAGATATGACGACGGTTATGAATGTCGATGTATTTCTGTATCTAGTGAAGTTTATGTGATGAATATAGAAGAATATCGAACTGTTTTTAAGAGCCAGGGTAATTATGTAGTAGAGTGTATAACCAGAATCTAACTTGTCTGATAGGGATTCATATCAGAAAGATTTTCCAGTATCATTTCTACAATTAGACATGAAGAGAGTGAGGGTGAGAGATGAAAATGTGGGTCTAATCGGACGCTACTTTAGTCAAGTGGATATCTAAGGACCGGGGGTAAACAAGGTAGCAAGGAATGAGACAGGGTAGATAAACAGACAGGGTGTAAGTTAAATCAGCGAGCTTCAAGCAGGGCAGTTAGAGGCGCAGATAATTACGTGTCGTCGGATAGAGCAGGGCGCTCGCTTCTTGCCTCCCACTTTCAGCGGTGGGATTTTATAGTTGCTTATGCTTATAATACCCGAAAAGGCTCACTTGTTGAACTATCTCATCGGCTGGTAGTGAGCCGAAAGGGGGACCAAGGCACTAGAGCGAAAATCCAGGTGGAATTGAAGGGAGCCGAAATTATATTTTCCGAAACGATGAGAAATTGAGGGGGGACGAGAGTCATCGCAATAGGAGGGTATCAAAGTCGGAGGAAGAAGTTCGTAGTGTCATTGCTGAGAATTCTTGTACATGATACTCTTTCTGACGTATGTTTCTCTGTTATTGCTTCTCAGGAGATGTGACTTAGGTCCATAGATACGCACGTATCCTGCAAACAAAACCCCATCAAAAAATCTTGGGCAAAATTTTGCATGGCACTTGGATAGGTTTTCATTGAAATAGACGGAAAATCATAGCATTTGAGAGGCCTACATGGTGTTGAAGCGACATTGCTTGAAAACGAAAAATGCCTACAGAACTATTATCCAGGCACAACAAGAAAGATTAATGATATCAGTGGTTTAACTTGAATAGACGTTGCGGTTGTTCTCGTCCCTCACATTGATAGATATGACGGTATTATCCTTGTCATTGCTCATTATGATGGGAATGTTGTTGTTGTCGTTGTGGTTGCTTCGCTCACCAACCAATCAAAATCGTACAAATAGATGCAAAGAGAGCCCCACAAATTTTTTAAACTCTGAACATGTACCACGATTGCGGATATCGACTGATACATGAGCTGTGAGTCTCCTCCAGCATAATAACAGTATCAAAAATGTAGGTCAGGGAACTGAAAAAATATTCAAATTCATCTCAGAAAAAAGCTACCTTTTGCGGACTTTTCTATCAATTAAAGTTTAAATAAAATTTCAAGAGAAAATATACGCTGCTAGATGTACGGTTACACGGATGAAAGGTAGAAACCTAACCTATGATATATCTGTAGAGAATATATAAATTCTCATCTGAAGAAGCCGACAGCAAAAAAATAATCATTTTTCTCTTACATTTCAATATGCATCTGCATCTGTATTGGTCATCTATCATTTCATACTGTTGACATGGATTCATTTTTTTGCCTTTCAGAATTAGTGCAAACACTAATACAGTCGTCCCTCTCTAACTCGATAGTGGGTCCCGGTATAAGTGTTGAAAATATTCATAGAAATTTAACCATTTACATTTGCAATACTTACCCCTGCACGCAAAACAACCTGTAAGGGTAAGTGTTGCAAATATAAAAGTCCAAGTTACAATGAATATTTTCAACACTTATACCGGGACCCACTATCAAGTTAGAGAGGGACGACTGTATTTCGATTCTCAACATGCATCTGTGATGACTCCTCCAGAAACCTTCCTCATCTCGTGATCTGATTTGATGCCGATCTATAAGTACAATTCTAAGTGATGGGTCCCCTAAGTTATAGATATTGATAGCCGAAGTTCAGGGATAAATGACATGTGCGTACATATAGCTCTTCATGCGTCAAGAGAGCTACCGGCAGGCCCTTTAGCTATTCCTACTAGTGCATGTAGTCCTTTCTCGATAAATAAAATAAATTTTCACCTCAAATAAAGTCAGTCTATTTTGGATCTTTGGGACCAGGTACATGTATCAGGTTCTGTATACCTACGCTCATCGAGATCCTCTTACATTGAATCTTGTAGGCTAAATTAGTTCCTTATCTTAAATCATAGATTTATTGATTGTTTTACAAGATAGAGGTTCATGTCGTCAGTACAGCTCCCGAACTCCATGTACATATAAATATCATTAAAAGAACTTCAGCCCGGTAATCGGGTGTGCCGGATGCCGATGTAGTCATTATTACTACAAGCATATAGATGGTATGTTGACTTTCATATCGGGTCAACTTTTGTAAGCCTTCGCTCGTGATCCATTGCTGTAGCTCACAAGACTTTCACCGATTCGCAAGATAACCTACTCCTAGCACAATGTATAAGGCGATCGATGCTCGACTTCATAAGTTGTGTTGTTATGAACAGATCAACGAAACTACATATAGCAGATAAAGATCAAGTAGTAAACCCTTTTAACTCACGTCAATCCCTGTGATCAGGGCATCTTTGTTACACATAGTTATTAAAGCTTTCCTGAAACTAAAGAGTCAGCGTAGTTTCAAATCTAGAGTTCAATATGTAATGCATAAGTATTTTATGGACTACTTTATTCATATTTGATCCCGTCTCAAACTAGACCGATGAGGTAAAGTAAAGTATCAAATTGCCTTGAATTCTCCTGAATTAGCTCAGTCAACAGTTAATTCAACGCATATTAGTCGCAGTGCCTGTGTGTATTTGAGTGTGACTTAGGTCGATGCTGCAGACGGAACTTAAGCCGGACCAGTATTCGAGAATGGGCGGTGCCATCATCTCAGACTCTAGTTTTACGGCAAATCTTCAACTTTGCCGAAGTTCGAAATGGTTCCTCAGGTCACTAAACGAGCAGGTATGAATAATAATGTCAATCTGCAGGAATTTACCATATTCTGCAGCTGGGATTCCCGACCCCGTATGGGTCTAGATTGTGAGGCTGGAGCATCATTCGCCGACCACGATGAGTTACAGAGCACATTGCTAAACCCTATGTAGACCTCTTCGTTTGATCCCTTAAGTTCACTTCAGCCGGTGGTTGAGTCCACCGAATGTCATGCTGTGAGCGTCGCTCAGATCTTTTCTCTAGAAAGTGCTGATAGATTTGGCCGAGATCTGACCATGGTGAACAACTAAATACAAGAGGTACAGGGATATTAGATCTTTTGACCCTTTCTCCCACCTCATGAACCACAGATACAAATTTCTCCGCAAACTCACAGGAGGCCTTTAATATTTTCAAATATTAACTAGGAGCCTCCCACAGTGATCTTCCCTTCCCCCATGTTGAGCTTTATTTTGACATCATGAATGAGCTTGGGTGGGTCATACATGGATGATACGCACGGTTGATATTTCGAAGCTGTATCGAACTTTCGAAGCTGATGGGAATCAAGGAAGCTCCCAGCACTAATGTGCACGGACCATAAAGTCAACTACCGGTACAGAGTACACCTGAGCTTCGGGATCTTAATACTTGTAATTTAAATCGAGATACCTCTTAGCATAGGGACATTATGAAGTAGGTGAGCTGCTGCTGCTCGTAAGAAAGTTGGGCTTGTAGAAGGCTAAAGTCCTTTTCTCATTCCTTCTCATTCCTTCTCAATCCGTTCTATATCGTATGTCGATGTAGTCTCTACGATTTGAGTGGCTTGATTAGTCCGTGTCGATGGTATGAGTGAACATTCAATTTCTTGGTACCGGTGTAAGAGGATAATGGAGCCGGACCGCTGTCATCGGTTAGCTTCTGTTGCTAGTATTACTAGCAATATTAGTAGCTGAGGGTGAACCTTGATTTTATCTGAAAGGGTAAAAAATTCAGGAGTCTGTTCTTAGCCTCTTCTATTTACCAGAATTTTCCTCTCGACGGGAAAATGTATCGACGAGAACGAGTCGGGTATGGGCTGCACAAATTCCATACGACACAAGGTGTTACTCGGAAAAATAACTAGGATCGGTATAGAGTGCTTGACATAAACAAGATATTTCTTAACTATTGGCAACATGACTATCATAACTTTTGTTGAGATTAAAACCATATGATTTTGGTGAATAATCTTCCATCGGTGTGCGATCATTTCATTCCTTTTCAAACAAATTTAGATCAACGGAGAATTAATTGGGAAGGATACAAGTGCTTGGTATGTGTCAAAACGTTGATCTCATTTTATAATCTTAATGTCAGCTGATACTCTCAAGCTTCGAGAGTTGTGTCATCTTAACGAAGGTCAGAAAGTGCTTCAGAAAACTAGAATACACTTTGGAATAGCTACGTATTGACCTCTAGCGTTGGCTTTACCAGCTCAGAAGATCACAATTGCAAACCTGATACTTGAATAGCTCACTGACATGTTCCGCACAGATGATTATCCAACATCTCAGGCTGGCTTCTCGTTAGTCTCATCCCAGGCCTTCGGTCATATTACAAGAAATGGAATTTGGTGACTATTGATCAGGAAAGTGGGAAGTGGGAAGAGTGAAATGTTTAGGCTCACATAAGTTTGTCAACTTGTAAGTCTCTGCGTTGACAAGAGACGCTGCAAATCTGAGAGTCTCGGGATTTAGACGATTCAAGGCATTCAAACCTACCAACCTTATCTTGCCCCTCCAGGATTTTCCACGGGAGTGGATTCTTATCAGCATGTCGACCTGTCAATCAATGTTAAAGTTGAAGTACATATATGATGCAAGGTATCCAGGTTGCACAAAGACTCTAATACGCTCTGATGGATGAAGTTGACTTGACCAAGGTCGTCACTCCCAGCATAGTCCAGCCTAATACCCGAAACATCGATAGCTCAGAGTTACTGATACCTTAGTTCTAAATTTTGAGACAGATTACTCTAAGTTAGTGTTCCTCGAGATCGGCCGAAAGTCGCGGAAAAATATCACCTTCATGCTCGCCTGAATGAAAATATTATCGAAAGTGCATAGTTTCGCCCCCTCGGTTGGATATGGTGAAACTTCAACTAATCAGACCGACCAGAATTGAACTTTGAGCGAGACATATCGATCTCTGGTGAAAATAATCTTGCCCTGGCTTAGATTCCGATGCCCGCTTCTCTCCTGTTTAGGCTATACAGTCGTCCCTCTCTAACTGGATAGTGGGTTCCGGTATAAGTGTTGAAAATATTCATTGTAACTTGGACTTTTATATTTGTAACACTTACCCTTACAGGTCATTTTGGGTGCAGGGGTAAGTATTGCAAATATAAATGGTCGAATATCAATGAATATTTTCAACACTTATACCAGGACCCACTATCGAGTTAGAGAGGGACGACTGTACATCAATTAACCTAGCAGATCCACTAGTTGCACATATACCATATGTACATATAGCTGTAGTACTCTAGTTAAAGGATATATTCTGTGCCTGATCCTGTGAAAATTTATGTGGAGCTAGGGACACATAAAATTTATGCATCGCAGTATGTATGGCGGAGTAGCAGTTCACGGGGGGCTGATTGGCGAAATTCTTCTCAGTTGTCGTGTTCCCGCAAACCCAATTTATCAAGGTATACGAGTACAGAATTGATACTCGCACATTCCTTGAACACACTGTCCCTACACTGCGTCACGCTTTTCTCCACTTCCAAGCGTTTTCTCTTACAGAGGTACGAAATTTAGAAACACTGTCATACTTCAATCAAGATACTAATTCCAAACAGAATAAGACTCACCTGCTGCACGAATTCATCCTCAGCGACTGCGCGCCAGATCCTTTCGCAGTATATGATAGACAAAAAGTCTCTACGCTCTAACCTGATCACCTTTAATTGTGTTCATCAGTAAATTTGTGCTAGTTCGATAGACACTGAATTATGACCGAAAATTTTTCTATAAGCCGTCAGTGAAGATCGATAGCGTGATTTCGAAAGAGAATCTTACACATACATAATACGAGCGTTTGAATCGCATTTAGAAATACCCAGAATATATGCCGATATACCTTGTTCAGCCCCTGTTTTTTCATCGTTTTTCTTACCGACAAGGCCCGAGAGAATGGACGTCGTGGGTTCAGCCTCACTAAAAGCGTATATCTTTATACCATCAAGTACAATGAATCCGTTATTGGACATCAACTCAAAATGTCTAATTAATCAGAATATATTAAGTCTTTTATATTATGTTCCTAACACGGCACGGCTACCGGTTCATAAAAGCTACACATATTTTTTGATAACCGTTCATCAAATTTGCAAAGGATCTCCCTGAGATTTTATGACGAAATTATTTTGAAATTATACTCAAATCCAGTGCCTTGCAATAGATAAGTCCCTTCTTAGTATAGCAGAAGCTCGACTTACAGAATACTTCTAGATGTCCGAGTACTCGGTATTATCGAAGCAAAACACAAGTCATCCGAAAGCCAAATCAATTGACACCTGTCATTAACAGATAATATTGAAACGATTAATACTCATGTTAAGAATAATTAGTTGTTTAGTTGATCGTGCTTTGGAGTTGTTTGTTTCGGGCACAGATGTTTATTTTGGAGTACAGTGACAAGAAGTTGCAAAATTCTGACTAGAGATGTTTTAGTCACAGATATGAGTAATATACTTTATGGGGAACCGACAAGAAACAGGCAGTAAATGTTCTTTTCTCGTAATACGTAGTGTAGTGAGGAGTAAAAAAGAGAAGAGGCGATTTAACACACTTCGCACTCAGATTTTACATCTTTCAATTGACTCTCTGAGTCCAATAATGCAGCATTGTCCTAATAAATCTTTGAACTACTCGAACTTATTTTTCTTATATCAAGAAAATATCGTTACGTTCCCATACAAGAAGTCTCATACCTCTACGCATCATCTTTTCAATGTCCAGAGACGCTAACAAACTCCCTAGCCCGAAGGTAAAAGGTCATCAATATGAGTTCATCCAAAATCGTGCTTACTGAAAGTTCCGACCGAAGACCATAGCTGTTTGTTATAGAGACTGTAGTAGTAGTAGTAGTAGGCGGTGGTGGTGTACGGAGGTTCATTAATCCAGATCGTGGAACACATATCCCGAAGCTAACTCGCACTGTGGCACCCTCGCCGGCTGAAGTTAGTTTGAGATCGGGACATACTACTATTGCAACTTTTTCCTTAGATTAAAGAGATATTTTCAAACTCCTTTACAACGGATACCAAGAAAGCTCGTCCTTGGTAAGATAGGCGATGGAAACACTTGTAGCGACCAGAAACCGTCTTGAATCTTCAGTAAGTAAAGATAAAATATATGTTGATGAAAACAAGTCACCCAAGAACACGATCAACCAGAAAACTAATTACTTTTCACACCAGGATTGATCGGTTCCTATGTATCAATTGTTTAACAATACATGTTCCAGAGCAGGCAGGAATGTCTTTGATATACGAGAACCAAATGTATCTCCAACATAAGAATTCAAATCTTCCAAAGTATTATGCTTCCCCCTAATGCAATTAATAGAGGTATACAAAACTTTCGGACATATACTTCAAGTTACAAGGTTGAAGATATTAGCTTATTATGTGTAGGCAAAGTAAATATCTTTAAATCTTTGCCGAACTAGGGGCCAACTTATACTTGTGCCTCATGTGACAATCATTTCGGTCTAGGTTTCATAGTCAGCTGACATAAATATCAAAATTAGATCGAAAGTTCGGACATTTTCCTGTATCACTGCTACGGATATCAATGTTGTGACCATACATGTGATATTACACCAATTTTAACATTTGTGCGGGCTAATAGTAGAAAATGTGCTCCATATACTGCACCCGTTTCATTATTTGACATTATATTTTAATGAGCAAGTTTAAGATGCTATCGATAAAGTCAATGTAGACATTAGTATTTTCCATAAATGTGATTTGGATAAGGGCCTGCATAATCACTTGCAACTTTTCAACACATTAAAGCCTAAACACAAGATCACGATTGTTTATAACTTGAACGAAATAAAACAAGCTGGACCTTATGAGGATATATCACATATCTCAATTTTTCGTGCAAAAAATCCATCGCAGGATTAACCGCTAAGGGGGTACCGGTGTAGGAAGTCAGCTAAAAAAGTTACAAGTGTTCTTCTGGCGATATAGTCGATCATTTGGTTATGAGAAACCAGTCTCCCCGAAGTATTGCAAGATGGTGGAGCGATATGTAATTGTATAGCCTGTCGATTACGTTACTTAAACCTTTTAAATAACTTGAGGATCAGTACGATTGGAGTATCAATTTCCCGACAGCATGTCCATCGAACGAGGACTAGCACGTGCCTGAGGGACATGGATCTAATAGCTTGGATCAACACCCGCCGAAACTATGGCCGTCCGCACCATCACCACATCAGCCTTGAGTTGGAATTTTGGGTTAGAAATGCCCAAGACCGGCAAGAAAACACTTTGATACCTGATCTATTGATATTTCCAATCGATCACGGTAGTACGGCAGCGACGTATCTTTCCCATGACACTTGAGCATTAAGACTGATATACATGTATATCCAATCGGAATGACGTACTACGCAAGCCATAATACGACAGAGATGCCTCTTGCTAAAACTGCAGAAAGGAACAGGGGACTCCGACGCATCTGAATTTCTTTACAGCGGCAAGATAAAGCGTCACAGCCGTATTACGAATGCAGTCGGTTTCTATCATTTCTCCATACTTCGATACCTTTGAAGCACTCAATTCTTATTCTTTCTACTCTACTATAGATCTCGCCCTCTTGTGCCAAGCCGAACTTTTTTCAGCCGACAGCAAGCAAACAAAACTTTTACAAATATTCAAAGGGGCCTCTATATATAATTCAAATAAACGTGAAATGGAGTCCTATTATAAAAATAACTCCTCCAGCTGCACAGGAAAATTGTATAATTGCTTGTCTTGGCGTTTTACGGCAGATGAATTTGCGTTAAATATTCCGCAAACGCCAAAAAGTCAGATTGTCAGATCTCTCTTGATCTTTCCTGAATCGACCTTTCACTCCGCCCAAGATCATCATTTTGATAGATCCTAATTCATTTTTTTGAAGATTTGAAGTCGACTAGTGGCGGCCTTGCCGTCTGTGAAAAGCCTGATAAATTTTCTTTAAGATCATCAAACCCAAAAAGCCCCCGATCTGTGCCTGAAATATTTGTATTTATTGCTCCGTTTTCTACCTTTAGGCATCAGATTTCAGTACGCTAGCGGTCAACATCAGCCGCGGGATGCTCAAAGATCATTTTCTGTTTTATTGACACAACAGACATTTGGCCCACAGTGGCTTGTAAAGCCATCATCCGGAAACACCGATTTGACAGCACTCTGCATAACCGGAGGATAGTCAGGTCAGGAGTTCCTAGGCTCGGTATGATTGAGTGGGTATATTTCGAGGTTGGTATTCTCCGTTTATGCTCTGACATAAACTAGCGGTGAAATACAGTGTAAATTTGATCCGTGGTAGTCCGAAAGATACGAACTACAGGAGTAACCCACTGATCATTTCTCCGACAGGCTATACTAACCTCAGCAGCTCGATCTGGTTGTTCTTTACTCTGGACTCAGTAATGCTGTGATATACAGCGATCTTATCCCCAGAAATATTTTCTTGCCCCTCGTACATCTGATTATACGCACAAAAATTATCCCCAGTAATTGAATCCAGGGCGAAGATGTTTTATTGAGAATGTGAAAAACAATGAGTCGAGCAAAAATTGGACTATTTCTTCTCTTCATAGAAGCTGTCGTGCGGTTTGCCAAATTGCCCGAAATTAAGATAAATTGCCTGAATCGATGCTGTAAGCTTGAAGCCGAAAATACTGTTTTCGGTTTCTACGTCTTCTTGGGTCAAGAATTTTGATTGCTAACTTTAGTAGGATACACCGGTCACAATTACCCTATTTTCTAACTAACCTGCATCTGATCTGGAAAAAAGAACTTAAACACTTAAACGATGTCAATCTGCTCTTTTGGAAGCCTGAAATTTACAATATGAAACAGTAACTAAGCTAGGAAATTTTGAAATAAGAGTAAAATATGGCCGCTCGGCACTTTTTGACAGACATTTTTTCGTGCCCCCAGAAAAGAACAAGGAGGCAGGCCTCACCAGATTTCTGGTTTATCAGTCTTTCATTTAGTCCATAATTACCACTTTTTCTTTAAGGCTTTACTTCTCTATCTTTAGCTTGAACTGGAATGAGAAATTTATGGCTTGTCAAGTGATCTTACAAAAGCTCTAGGATCCATTGAGTAAATATTTGCTGCCGGATTTTAGCAAAAGAGGTTGCTAGCTTTAACTCCAATATTGTCTCGAAAATCTCAATCTATGTAGACCTTAACAGGCCAGTCATGGAATGTCCCAGCTTTTTGACGAGCTTTTGTAAGAGCGACACCCAAATATTTTCCAAGTACCTCCACATTTCTGCTCGACATCTAACTAATTTTTATTCTAGTACTACACCAGTCCAGACATCCCTGTCGAGACATTTGAATCCTTTGTGGAAAAAAATGAAACAACCGCGAGTGAAGCAAAAGTGCGAAGCGAGGTATGTAAGCATAGGAGTACATGCTTAAAATCGTCGTGATAGTAAAAGAAACTTGATTCAAAATCTGGCTGGAGATTGAACCTCACTTTTACTGACTAGTCTAGCTAAGACTATCATTCAGACCGTCAATTTCAAGATAAGAGTAGTACCAGTCTTCGGTTCCGTGGTAGCAAATGAGGACGTTCGTCAGCCCTCTCTGATCTGTTGGGACAGAAAGATTTGCGAACTCTACGAATTGGGACCGAGTCTAATCATATATGTATTCCAAGCCATCGATTGTCATTTTTGACGTATCGAATCTCGCATTGAAGACTAGTGCCTGTTGCTGACATACACGGCCACAACTTTGATACTCACCCTAGCAATCAAGAGATAAGATCTCTCCCCTTTACCCAGATTCAAAACTAGAAAGCCCTTTTCTCTCGATCCAACCGCTGCGGCACTGGCTACTTGAGATCTTTTTCATTATTATCAGAAGCTACATGTATTTTCTCCAGCTATATTGCTGCAACGTAGTCTTTTCTACAATAAATCCTCAATTCCTGCGACTTATGACCCAGCTGCCTCGAAAAAATCACCAAAATAGATTCAAAATCGGCAAGACGATTAAGAAAACTTATGTTGAACACTCAAATTGACTGACGCTACCCTTTTTTAATTTCCATGAACAATTAATCTTTCTCAAAAGCACGCGAGAAAATATTCGATTCAGGCTATGAAATTTGCAATTTATTACAAGATTTCAATTTAATAAAAGCAGTACTAAGCTACCTGCGTAACAACTCCTTTATATTACTCAAGAGTACATTCGTCTAATCCACTCGAATTTAGGTCTACTATAAATATTCTATAATGCGGACTATCATATTAAAAGGGTTCTGGTGTGAGGATGTTTTGAACTAACTTGAATAAAACGCTTTACTTTGATCCCAAAGATCCCATTGGATTTCAGATGCAACTTTGCGAATCATCTCGAAAGTATAGGGTTAAATTTGGATGTAACACCTCCAATTGTTTCCCTTTTTCCTCAGTAACAACAGTCAAATTTTATCATTAAGTCCTTACGCCTTAGAATTATTGATGAATCTCCTATTGAGTTAAATTATAAAGTTCTACAAAAGCAACAAGTTCAATCCACAAGCCGTCGTCTCCAAAAAAACTCCTAGTATCTGCAAAATTTTAATGATACTTGTTCGTGTATCTAAATTAACGCCCAGTGTATTTTTCTTGGCTTACTAGATACTTTCCTGTATGGTTATGTTGCAGATTTTTCGGATTATTCTGAGTATAATTCTGCTCAAAATCTAAGTTCTAATTAGCCCACCAGAGACTTGAAAGTGATCGAGCCTGTTACAAGAGAACCCCGTGAGACTAGTCATGGCTGCGCCAGAACATTAGTGCACTTACTACTAATATACATAGCTACTAATTGCGAGGCTGAGGATAGTAATACCCGCGAGGCTGGTATTACACATTGCCAAGACTAATTACCGCGAGGCTGACATGACGATACCCGCGAGGCTGGATGTTCACCTAGTGGAGATTCATATCACATTCATGGGGTTGTTATTCGAAGGAATGCAGAGTTACGACCAGGCTTAGGGCAAGACAACGAACATGTATTTATGATAAGGTATACGGGATTCTGAAGCGAACCGCACAGGCATTAACGCACAGGCATTAATAAGTGCGTATTAACTTATCATTTACCAAGACAAAACAAAGGCTCGTAATCATCAATACGAATGGAAGTCATCTACGGAATCATTATCAGCGATTACGAGTGTAAGGGCATTGACAACATCGTGTTCAACATTCCATGATTAACATCGTATAACATTTGTTCTCACACCAATGATGTGGAAAGAGACCCTTTGTATATAGTGAACTCATAAGTCTAGTTTATTGAATTAAGTTCTTTAACTCTTATTGCTAATTGCTACCCAGCTCATATTAACGTTTTCCCAACTATTCATATCACATTATAACTTATTGTGAATTGGACTAAGTTACATTCATAACTCGTTATCAGCACCATTCGAGACAGTAGTTGCATATTGACACTTAAGAGCTTCCCTTATTGACAGAGGTAACTGTTACTCTCATGATAGGGTATTGTTCGTTGATCCGCTTCTTATAGGGTACAGGGGTTAAAGCGGGGATAAAGTGGAGATAAAGTGGTGATATTCCAGGTTACCTCACGATAGATCCACAGTATCCCTGTTAGCTTCAAATTTTAAAATCTTATGGCCTAAGGCATAAGAGATATCCATCTGTATATGAAGTCCAACGCCCACCTTCATCCCTGCACCTTTCTTCACTCGCGCACACCTGAGGTCGTTTCGTTTAAATCATTGTCAGCTATTTACTATTATTTTGCTCAACGGCATACTTTTATTTCATTCATCTATCTAATTTTTACTTCATGTGAGTGCATCTGAACCTTAAGTCAACTACTTTAGAAGATTTTAATTTACTGTACTAGATTGCCGCAAAGATGGATTCACCTCAACAACCTTCTCCATCATCAGCATCTCCTACTTATGCAAAACGCCTAACACAAACTCAACGTATTCAAGTAAGTCTGAAATCTACAAATTGATAAGGTTAAGAGAGTAACATGTGCAGGTTAGAACCTTGGCCAGTGAGGGACACAGTTACGTCAAAATCTCTCAACGCCTTGGGATTACATGGCGACAGGTACAATACACCATGAGCGTTGAAAATACCGAGCCTCAGTACTCCAGTGGTAGGCCACCTATTCTAAGTAGTTCCCAGGTCGATGAAATAGAATTTTTCGTCTGTTTATCATCGGAAAATCGTCGGATGTCATTTTTCCAACTTGCACATTTTATATTTCGGCACTTTGGTGTGAGCGAGAATGTGATCCGACGTGAACTGGCAAAGAGGGGATATGCACGCAGGATTGCACGATTAAAACCTCCTATCTCTTCAGTCAACAAACTGAAGAGATATGAGTTTGCCAGAATACATCTCCACTGGCGGAAGGAACATTGGATGAGAGTCCTCTGGTCCGACGAGACTTGGGCTATGAATGGTCGGCAAAGTGATCGTTGGGTCACAAGAAAGGTCAGTAGTCCCTTAAAGGCTCCTAAGATTTAGAGTTCCCTTGAGCTAAGTTTAAGTCAAAGATTGGGGAAGAGTACGAAGATACCTGTGTCCTAGCCAAGACGCGGAGGAGAGTTGGGTGGATGTTCTGGGGATCTTTCTTTGGACGACAGAAGGAGCCTTGCCTGATTTGGGAGAAGGAGTGGGGCCATATCACTGCGGCCAGTTACTGCGAGAGGATAGTGCCTCTCATAGAGAGTGCGGTCTTTCGGGAACCAGGACTAGATGTGATGCAGGACAACGCCCCTCCTCACAAGTCGAGGCAAACTATGCGTGAGTTTGAAAGGAGGAATATTTCTCTAATGGAGTGGCCGCCATATTCTCCTGATTTAAATCCGATAGAAACTTTGTGGAGTTATATGAAAGCGTACATGGAGCGTCTTTATCCAGCGTTGGATCAAGGGGGCAGCGGAGTCAAGGGCATCTTCGTCAAATAGTGAACGAGGCGTGGGATCTGGGGTTTAATGGGGATGACTTGGAGAAACTGATAGATTCGATGCCCCGAAGAATCAGAGCCGTTTACGAAGCTGAAGGCGGATATATAAATTATTAGCTAGATAGAAGTATAATTTATTTATGAAATGTATTAATGAATTAAAAAGTGAATAGAGGGCTATAATGGACCAAAAAGCAAAACCAACGAATATTTCGTTGTGAAATTTTGCCATACAAATTTAAAGTTTAGGTGGGGAGATCTACTTATCGTCATGCTAATTCAAGTTAGTAAAAGCCTATATACCCTGTAAAAGTCGAATTTTAGCGCCTATACACGATTAATACCGTAGTATCAGAGTATATCTACTTTTTTACTCTTCAGCATGGATACCAAGAATGATACGAATATTCTGGGAATGCCACGTGAAATCACTTTACTCTTTAGCGGCTTCGACAAACTCAACGATCTGAATTGGACCACATGGAAAGGGCACATGAAGGATAATCTTGACATGTGTGGTTTGTGGGAGATTGTATGCGGCAAAGAAAAACAGCCACATGAAGCGAAAGATGCTAAGGCATGGACTAGTCGAGAAAAAATTGCCAGAATCACTATTAAGAACTCACTTGGGCCTAAAGACTATCATCAAGTTCGATTCGCCAAAACAGCCGATCATTTATGGAGAATTTTAGAGGGACTTCATGAATCAACTGGAGCTCAAGGAATAGTTGATATGATATGGAAATTCTGGAGCATGCGGTGTGTGGAAGGAGCCTCTGCTCGTGAGCATATTGGAGAAATTCGTGCTCTACATATGGAGCTAGCCGAGAATGGTATCACGATTGATAATTATCTCCTCGCAATTGCTATGAGTAAGTCGTTACCGCCATCATACGACAACTATGTGTCCACAATATTTGCCAGCATTCATAGCCTCAACGATGCCGACCCCGATTATATCGCCAACAAAATATTCGAGGAAGAGATCCGACGCTCAAATAAATCCGAAGATGCAAACATTGCCGTACCTAAACGATGTTTGAATTGCGGGAAAAATGGTCACCTCAAAGAAGATTGTTACAGTAGAGGGGGAGGAAAAGAGGGACAAGGGCCCCGCCAAATCGCTAGAAGAAAAAGGCAAGAAACGGAAAGAAAGAAAAATGAATGGAGTACAGGAAATCCAGGACAAGACGCTCAAATAACTGACGAAAATGACATATTTTATGCTAGTCACATGGCTCAAGCAGAAAATCAGATTGTCGAGTCAGCTCATTTTTTATCTTCTTCATGGTCTAGAAATTTATGGATTGCAGACTCTGGGGCGAGCTCTCATATTGCAAATCAACGAGAAATGTTCATAGAATATACCCCGATCAACGGAACTCTTAATGTTGCAGGTGGCATGACTGCACGTATAGAAGGAACCGGAACAGTTATTATGCGAGGAACTGATATGAATTCATCAAAAAACTTTAAACTGACAAATGTGTTATACGTCCCATCAACACAGCATTGCTTATTATCAGGGCCACGGCTTGATCAAGCCGGAGGAGAGGCAACATTTAAGGACGGAATGTGCCAATTTCGAAATTGCAAAGGAAATCTAATTGTTACTGGGACTCTAGATGGTAATCTGTATAGAGTCAATGCAAAAGCTATTTTAAACCAGATACATACAGCTCATGCAGTTGCTATCCCGGTATTATCATGGGAAGAGGCACATCGTCGTATGGGACATCTCTCCCTGTCGTCTTTAAAAATATTGTTCAATAAAGGGCTTGTGGAAGGAGTTGAGATTGATAAAGATCAGAAAATACCATCTGTACTCGACTGTGAGA
Source organism: Podosphaera xanthii (assembly GCA_028751805.1). Taxonomy (NCBI): domain Eukaryota; kingdom Fungi; phylum Ascomycota; class Leotiomycetes; order Helotiales; family Erysiphaceae; genus Podosphaera; species Podosphaera xanthii. Next base: position 4,109,592 of record JAPWIX010000010.1, on the reverse strand, counting down.
GTTGTATTGCCGCAAAATCACACCGTGCACCTTTTCCACTTCAGGCCAAAAGACAGTCCACAAAATTTGGAGACTTGACCCACACTGATGTCTGGGGATCCCCAAACTTAAAACACACGCCAGGTGGAAATCAATATTTTATCCTATTCATAGATGACTACACCAGATATATCAGTGTGAAACTCATGAAGAATAAATCCTCGGTCAAACAACAAATCATGAACTATTGTAATCTGGTACATACTCAGCATGGCCGTTGGCCAAAAGCCATTCGTTCAGATAATGCCGCAGAGTATGAGGGCACTCGAAACTGGCTCGACGAAAGAGGAATCGAGCTGAAAACTTCAGCACCATACTCACCACAACAAAACGGAGTTTCGGAACGAATGAATCGGACACTTCTGGACTTGGCTCGTGCTATGAGAATAGAAAAACGTTTACCCGAAACTCTTTGGGGGGAGGCTGTCTTACATGCAGCATGGATACGTAATCGTAGTCCAACCGCCACTTTAAATGGAGGAACTCCGCTAGAGATGCTTACTGGGAAGCGCCCAGACCTTTCAAAAGTAAGAGAATTTGGTGAGACGGTGCACGTGTTAGATGAGACCCCTCGGTCTAAAATTGAATCTAAGACACGGCAAGTTATATTCACTGGGTTTGAAGACGGTCCAAATGCGATAAGATATTATGATGATGTCACAAAAAATATTCGCATATCACGAAACTTTTTTTTTAAACCGGACCATACGATTAGACCTAAAGAATCAAAAAGATTTTTAAATATAGATATGATTGACAATACTATTCATCAGAACCACCAAGAGAACAAGTCAATGAAAATTACTAATGACAAAGAAATTGTTCCAAAAAAAGTTCAAGATGAGACTCAAGATGAAATTTTCGCGCAGAATGAGACAGACTGCCTTGATAAACCCTCTACTACAGAAGACTTAGGTGAAATGGAGAGTATTAATAAGAGAAGTCTTCGAGCCATGACAAAGTCTGGAAGTTCTACTAAGAAAGATTACCGTACTTTGGCAGGATTTAATCCGAGGAAGCATATCCGCCAGTCAGATGCGAACTTCGCAGCACAAGATGTTTTTTATCCGCCTTCATTAGGTGATTATTATGCCAACTCTCCTCAATTCTACCAATTTGCCTACTCGCTAATGCACAAAAATGGAGATGAAGACCTGCCTAACACAATTGAGGAAGCCCGGAATAGTTACGATAGCGAAAACTGGGAGAAAGCCATTCAGACTGAGCTAGATATACTCCGAGATAAAAATACCTGGGAACTTATAGAACCACCTAAAGATCGAAATATTGTCGGGAATAGATGGGTCTTCACCAAGAAATTCGATGAAAATGGTAATCTCTCCAAGTACAAAGCACGGCTCGTTGCCCAAGGCTTCTCTCAGGGTTTTATTTATGACTACTCTGATACTTTTAGTCCAGTAGTCAGATTTGACTCCTTCCGTCTCTTAGTTTCAATTGCTGCGTATCACAATCATGCCATTGGTCAGATGGATATTAAAGTAGCCTATTTGAATGGTACTCTCGAGGAAGAAATCTATATGAGACAACCAAAGGGATACGACGACGGGACCGGGCGAGTTTGTCGACTCAAACACACTTTATATGGGCTTAAACAGTCCGGAAGAGAATGGAACAAAACTTTAAGAGGTTTTTTAGTTGAAAAGTTGGGCTATAAACAACTTGTTAAGGAACATGGTATATTTTTCAGAAAAGACACTGAAGGATATGATATAATAGCTGTCTGGGTTGACGATTTTTTTATTGTTTCTACGAACTCTGGAAGATTACAGAAAGTCAAGCAAGAAATATCGAAAAAATGGGAAACCACTGACCAAGGATATCCTAAACTATTACTAGGAATAAATTTGGAAAGAAACTCCGCTACAGGTTCGATAAAAATATCGCAAAAACAATACATCATGAAGATTCTTCGGCGATTTAACATGGAGAACAGTACACCTTCACCTACACCATTACCATCTTCATTGACATTCATGCCCAACGATAACGATTCATTTGAAGATCCTACAAAGTATCGGGCAGCAATTGGATCGTTAATGTTTGCCGCAATTGCAACAAGACCGGATATTGCTTATGCTACTAATTTAATGGCTCAATTTAGCAAATGTCCAGGACAGAAACACTGGAATGGAGTCAAACATATATTTCGGTACCTCAAAGGCTCGATAGATACAGGAATACTATACGATAGAAATCGACATTCAGAACCAAAATTTACAATAATTACCTATTCGGATGCAGATAATGGAAAGGGATATGACCGTAAATCTATATCCGGATCAGTTATTTTTCTGTCAGGGGGAGCTATAAAATGGACTGCGGAAAAGCAACGGCTTATTACAGTATCTACGACAGAGTCCGAATACGTAGCCGCAAATCTTGCAGGGAGGAATACCCTATTCATTCGTGACATTATGGAAGAGATGGGATTTATTCATGACGAACCAATTCCTGTTTTTATGGATTCAGATGGAGCGATCTCTCTCACGAAGAATCCCGAGAGCATGCGAACTACAATACACATCGATAAAATCTATCATTGGATACGTCAGCATGTTGAAGAGGGTACTTTCAGTCCCGAGTCAATTCCGAGTAAAGAGAACCCTGCCGACCTTTTCACTAAATTACTTCCAAAATCTTTGTTTGATTACCATACGTCAAATATTGGTGTATTGAATGCTGTACGGTTCGAGGGGGAGTGATAAGGTATACGGGATTCTGAAGCGAACCGCACAGGCATTAACGCACAGGCATTAACGCACAGGCATTAACGCACAGGCATTAACGCACAGGCATTAATAAGTGCGTATTAACTTATCATTTACCAAGACAAAACAAAGGCTCGTAATCATCAATACGAATGGAAGTCATCTACGGAATCATTATCAGCGATTACGAGTGTAAGGGCATTGACAACATCGTGTTCAACATTCCATGATTAACATCGTATAACATTTGTTCTCACACCAATGATGTGGAAAGAGACCCTTTGTATATAGTGAACTCATAAGTCTAGTTTATTGAATTAAGTTCTTTAACTCTTATTGCTAATTGCTACCCAGCTCATATTAACGTTTTCCCAACTATTCATATCACATTATAACTTATTGTGAATTGGACTAAGTTACATTCATAACAATTTATATATATGAGAACATAAATGCTTCTTAAAGTTCCTTCGGTGGATTAGAATAATTAACTGATTTTTACCTTTGGACTTGCTCTGGTGTTTACCACCATCAATTGATCCCGCAACAAAGCCCGAGACTTCTTCAGTCTGTCACTAGATAAGACCTTTTAAATATCCTTCGTTTCTCTATGTAACGATCTAGGAGGCTAATAAATGGAAATCTGATCAACTTACTTATTTTTGGAGCAAAAATACCGGACCCGAAAATAATGAAGCATCATTGTCTGAATCTGTTGGAGTCAAGATCGCACGGCTCGATCATGTTAATTTGGAACGGTTGTCGAAGTTCCGGTGCCTATGCAATAAATGAGTGTCTTTAATCACCGGAGCTCGTATGTTGTGTAATCACGTGTGCAGAATGCAAATATGCTATACCACATGATTACATGAGTTTGTACTGGTCACGTGAATATTGAATAGAAATGTTTGTGTAGCGAGAATAGTGAAGTTTAAATAGTAGGCGTCTCGCCATCTTAGATTGATATTGATTACCTTCTTTACATATCAATTATTATACATTATCGTCTCATACTCTCTCCTGCATTACCATAGTGACACCGTTGCAAAAGTCAGCACATGATGATACTTCCCTAACTCATAACTGTAACATCGTATCTTAGGAGGGGGGGTGTTCTAACTTGGCAGCTTTCTGTGTGCATCCTCGAGCCATTAACATTTCCACATCTATTCTCTGCGTAGTATCTAATCCTGTTGAATATTCCCCATCAGAAATTTCAACCGTTACGTCCAGACGCTCTACCGTGCATATTTCGACGCTTCATATCGCAAGAAGTCTCATCAAACCTACTTGGCCTAGCACGATTCCCATCGAGAACAGCGATTCGCTTTCATCGAGTCAAGAGCTACTGATTCCAATCAACGATTTCAAACATCATGAATATCATTAATACCAAAAAGATCATGCACAGCTGCGTCGTGATCCGTCGAGGAAAAAATTTGCAGTCCCTCGGGCACTAAACCCATGCACCTGATTTCCACCACTAGTTGATGACACAGATGGGGAGAAGACGAAACGATGATGTTCTACCATGTTGTGCCATGTCCTGATGAGTTTGATGGTGATCGTCTAAGATTCTCTGACGCTCTCATCCGACGTGTTCGGAAAGGCACATGAGATCCCGAGACCGATCCGCATCAATGCGTATGAGACTCGTCGGTCGGATAAGCTGACGGAGTCTAGCGGATGGACCTGGCTCACCATTTGCCCTCGATTCGTCTTTGTCAGCTCGGCGTGTCTGCGGCTCGTTCACGGGTAAGACACTAGCGCATTTTTTTTTTAAATCATATCTGCGTATGCAGCCTGAGGCTATGACGCACATGATTACGAAAGACATGTATATTTCGCAGAACGACTCAGTTTGACGTTTGGAACACTCATAGTCAGAATTCATTTGCAGATACCACCACGAGAATAATGCCTTACGACATGTACCCTCTTCCGCAAATACCCGAAACAGGGAAAACCGAGAAAAACCTGTGGTTATCTGAGCATGCTCTCGTCATCCTACGAATACAATATCACCGCGAGAGATGTAGTGTGGGGTCTTGCTGGATTTGAATAAGCTTTCTCCTGTCTTAAGTGGGGCATGTGTCCAAGCTACCCAGACTCTACTTGGGAGAACGGCCCGGACAGTGTACCACTGCACCATCCGACCCGACACTTGCGCATGTCGGGGCGTGAAAATGCAAAGGGATGGCAGTCGTGCTATATGTACAGTCGAACTACATCCGAACTACATCTGAACAAGATTGGATAAAACACTCAGGCCAAGGATTATTTCGAGCGATTCTATCCCTGACAAAGTCTGAAATGATTTCCATCTGTACATGTTTGGATACACTCTGTATCTCCCGTTCACCTGTTGGTATTGGAAACGGTCCGCTCACAAGTATGTTTGACTTCGACCCTCCACGCCTCTCGTCTTTGTGAGATTCTGATGAGTGATAAAGTCTTTTGAGATTTACATGTCGTGCAATGGCGCGCGATGGAACCAACCAAATGGGGTTCGCAAAATTTCTCATCATCCTTTACAGAGGGAAGAGAGAAAAGAAAGCTCCGGTTAAGATTATTATGATACAGTTAGTTCTAATGCACGTGATAACACCCTCAAAGCACATGTGGAGAGATCTGCATGAGTATAAATCTCCCCCCCTCGCCCCATCAATTGCACGAGCAAAACGAGAAATCAAAGCACGATATGAAGCCTCTGTAGCCACCTACTGGTCCAGGAATGCCCCAGATAGATACAGAGAGCTCAGAATCAAAGCGAATGCAAAAATCTCCCCAGAACTAGCAACTTCGATCGACGCACGGTTGGTTTTCTTCTAGCGGCCCGCTCCGGTCATGGAGACTTAGCAGAATACCATCGCCGTTTCCAACATCAAAACGCGCTCCTGACCTGCACCTGCGGGCAGGAGAAATCACCTGATCACTTCTTTTTCTGCCGACTAGGCCGAAACCGCGCTCGCTTAAAGGGCGGACCTCGACACCCGAGCCCCGGAATCCGATGGGTACTAGGCACAGTGGAGGGAGGAAAATCTTTCAACAACTGGCTTCAGGCTACCTCCTTTTTTGATGAAATACAGCTCCGCCGCTAGTATGTCCCGCTGACATAAAGAACTCTTCTATCAGTGTTCTATAAGCCTACTATTTTCATAATTTTCTTTTGTTTTTGCTATATTTTCTTTTTCTTATGTTATAAGGTGTAACCTTCACGTCGTCATTCAACTTAATCCTGTTACAGGGTATCCCCTAAAATATTCTAGACACGTATCAGTCTATAAGTAAACCATTCAGAGACCCAGTGGAAGGGTGCTCTCTATATATTTGTTTTAGGTAGAAAGGTCCTAGGCAGAGAGGCCTGGATCTATGAGTAGAGGCCGGGTCCTTCGGGGCACTGGCGCGTCGGGTAGCTATTATAGGCTGAGCTAACCGGCACGTGTCACTTTAAGACTCGTAGCCGTGCGCCGGCGCGACGCTAAATGGAAAAAAAAAGGAGTATAAATCGTGGATCTATAACATTCATTATTTATTTATTTATTTATTTATTTATTTATTTATTTATTTATTTATTTATTTATTTATTTATTTATTTATTTATTTATTTATTTATTTATTTATTTATTTATTTATTTATTTATTTATTTATTTATTTATTTATTTATTTATTTATTTATTTATTTATTTATTTATTTATTTATTTATTTATTTATTTATTTATTTATTTATTTATTTGTTGTTTATTTATTTATTTATTTATTTGTTTATTTATTTATTTGTTTATTTATTTGTTTATTTATTTATTTATTTATGTTTGTTATTTATTTGTTTGTTGTTGTTATTTATTTATTTATTTATTTATTTATTTGTTGTTATTTGTTTGTTGTTTATTTGTTTATTTATTTGTTGTTTTATTTATTTATTTATTTGTTTGTTGTTGTTTATTTATTTATTTGTTTATTTGTTTATTTGTTTATTTATTTATTTGTTTATTTATTTGTTGTTTTGTTTATTTGTTTATTTATTTGTTATTTATTTATTTGTTTATTTATTTATTTGTTTGTTTTATTTGTTTATTTATTTGTTTGTTTATTTGTTTATTTGTTTGTTTATTTGTTTGTTGTTTATTTGTTGTTTATTTATTTATTTATTTGTTTATTTGTTGTTTGTTTATTTGTTTATTTGTTTATTTGTTGTTGTTTATTTGTTTGTTTGTTTATTTATTTATTTATTTGTTTGTTTATTTGTTTGTTTATTTGTTGTTTATTTATTTTGTTTGTTGTTTATTTATTTATTTGTTGTTTATTTATTTGTTGTTTATTTGTTTGTTTATTTGTTTATTTGTTTATTTATTTATTTATTTATTTGTTTATTTTGTTTGTTTATTTATTTATTTGTTTATTTATTTATTTATTTATTTGTTTATTTATTTATTTATTTATTTATTTATTTATTTATTTATTTATTTATTTATTTATTTATTTATTTATTTATTTATTTATTTATTTATTTATTTATTTATTTATTTATTTATTTATTTATTTATTTATTTATTTATTTATTTATTTATTTATTTATTTATTTATTTATTTATTTATTTATTTATTTATTTATTTATTTATTTATTTATTTATTTATTTATTTATTTATTTATTTACAATTAACGCCAAGCAGGCTCACAGGAAGATCCCGGCCTCGTGCCTCCCAAGGGGCACTTGGCGTGCCTGCGTGGCTAGGACCACCAGACAAATCAGATTGTACACTAACACCAACGCTATCTACCCACAACCACTAGAGAAGCTCCAGGGCTGTCGCAACAAATGCTTTCTAAAAGTACCGTTCTAAAAGAGTAGTTAACTACTTGGCTTACCGGGTATTTCCATACTTCAAAGTATGACTAATCCACACAGCCCCTTTGAAGAGACCTAACTAGACGTAATGTGGACAAAAACTAAAGGAGCCAAATTTAACCATATTTACGCACAGGGCTTACTGTCTACCATTCATTGATGGAAGGCTCTTGCTCCATCAACTGTGCCTAAGAACCATTTTACTCTTCCAGGTGAGTTGCACCCGCGAGGAATTCTAGCCGGGCATGCGCCGCCACGGGTGAGGTGACATAAGAACGGGTATTCTGGGGATTTTTCTGATCCACAGGGGCAAAGTAGTTCTGCCTCTATGTGATGAAACCGTCGATGGTACGCTGCAAAGTCTCCATGCCCAGATCGGGCCGCAAGAAGCCTGCCCAGGCTGCTCCCTGAAAGTAAGAAAAGTTCTGGCGGAGGGCGGGTGTGAATCTCGATTCCAAGGTCTATGTATCGCCTGGGCGCGCATGAGCTCCAATAAGTCTCACTATGTAAGTGTAACCGAGTAGTTCGGTAAATCTAGGCTTGAACGGCCACAGAATCAAGTGTTTATATTAATCTTTGGGGGTCGGTAAGGAGGGTGATAGGGCTGGCACAATCGATCTCTTTACAGTTTCGTAGTGCTGGCTACCAAGGCATCGTATGTTCGCAGATCTGAGATAACCGTGGAGAGTCACAGTGCAGTCTTTCAAGATCCCCATTCATTAACGCGGGTCTAATTCGGCTTTGTCTCGATTTTATCATCCTGTTGTGCTGACTCGGTTATGATTCAAGGATATCTGGAGTTTGAAGTTTATGGATAACGTGCCAAGTGACAGAGTTGCTGAGACTAATGAGTCATGTATAACATCTTCTTTTATACAATAATAGAACTCGCATTGTAGTTTCACAGTAGGCATCAGATACTTGATATTGGAGGAAAGATATATATAGATACTGCCATAGTCAGAGCAGTAAGAGTAATAGTCTCCATCGTGACCATTAAGGCGATATTACATCCACTATACGCATTCAGTATAACCATTTATATCGTACTTACCATCCATTCACACCATTGACTATTCTATCGAAGGACAGCACCATCATCCGACAAGTCGCCAATCACCTCCATATCCCCATTAACCTATAACACATCCCCAGCACTCTCACAGCGAGCAAGTCTGACGGCTATTCCAGAGAGGTAGGGCAAAGGGCTCTACTGATCATAGCCGTTTCAGTGCTTGCATTACCACTTATAATAGATTATTGGCACAAGTAGTTAGGTTTTTTTGGGCTCTCGAGGAGCCATAATTCAAACTACTAAATAACTGATTTTGGATTTGATTACGGCTGCTCGCCGAAAATTTTTACGGGAGGAGTAGCAGAAGATTTTTTCAAAGGGTTTCCCATTAGAATTTCCCCCTGTTAGTGGCTTTTGTAACAGCTGGTAAGCTGGTTGATACCTGTAGCCTTTGTTGTGCATAGGCGTGCAGAGACTTTAGATAGGTAGTGAATTGTGCATGGCCCGGGTCCTGCAGGGGGTTTCACTTGTACTGAAATTTGCTAATACAAGCTGACCAACTTCTATTCGGAGACTTGCTATTACGTGGCGGCTTCACGATACAGGGAAGTTGTGTGGCACAAGAGGACCTTCTGTTTCATGAGGATATTACGATCTATGAATAGTGTCAGGGTGAGGCGAGTAGTTCAGCACGAGGGAAATGTATATATCTACATGTACTTGTAAATTGCGAGTTAGTTACCTGAATCATAGAATTAATTATAAACTACTCTCATGATAGGGTATTGTTCGTTGATCCGCTTCTTATAGGGTACAGGGGTTAAAGCGGGGATAAAGTGGAGATAAAGTGGTGATATTCCAGGTTACCTCACGATAGATCCACAGTATCCCTGTTAGCTTCAAATTTTAAAATCTTATGGCCTAAGGCATAAGAGATATGCATCTGTATATGAAGTCCAACGCCCACCTTCATGCCTGCACCTTTCTTCACTCGCGCACACCTGAGGTCGTTTCGTTTAAATCATTGTCAGCTATTTACTATTATTTTGCTCAACGGCATACTTTTATTTCATTCATCTATCTAATTTTTACTTCATGTGAGTGCATCTGAACCTTAAGTCAACTACTTTAGAAGATTTTAATTTACTGTACTAGATTGCCGCAAAGATGGATTCACCTCAACAACCTTCTCCATCATCAGCATCTCCTACTTATGCAAAACGCCTAACACAAACTCAACGTATTCAAGTAAGTCTGAAATCTACAAATTGATAAGGTTAAGAGAGTAACATGTGCAGGTTAGAACCTTGGCCAGTGAGGGACACAGTTACGTCAAAATCTCTCAACGCCTTGGGATTACATGGCGACAGGTACAATACACCATGAGCGTTGAAAATACCGAGCCTCAGTACTCCAGTGGTAGGCCACCTATTCTAAGTAGTTCCCAGGTCGATGAAATAGAATTTTTCGTCTGTTTATCATCGGAAAATCGTCGGATGTCATTTTTCCAACTTGCACATTTTATATTTCGGCACTTTGGTGTGAGCGAGAATGTGATCCGACGTGAACTGGCAAAGAGGGGATATGCACGCAGGATTGCACGATTAAAACCTCCTATCTCTTCAGTCAACAAACTGAAGAGATATGAGTTTGCCAGAATACATCTCCACTGGCGGAAGGAACATTGGATGAGAGTCCTCTGGTCCGACGAGACTTGGGCTATGAATGGTCGGCAAAGTGATCGTTGGGTCACAAGAAAGGTCAGTAGTCCCTTAAAGGCTCCTAAGATTTAGAGTTCCCTTGAGCTAAGTTTAAGTCAAAGATTGGGGAAGAGTACGAAGATACCTGTGTCCTAGCCAAGACGCGGAGGAGAGTTGGGTGGATGTTCTGGGGATCTTTCTTTGGACGACAGAAGGAGCCTTGCCTGATTTGGGAGAAGGAGTGGGGCCATATCACTGCGGCCAGTTACTGCGAGAGGATAGTGCCTCTCATAGAGAGTGCGGTCTTTCGGGAACCAGGACTAGATGTGATGCAGGACAACGGCCCCTTCCTCACAAGTCGAGGCAAACTATGCGTGAGTTTGAAAGGAGGAATATTTCTCTAATGGAGTGGCCGCCATACTCTCCTGATTTAAATCCGATAGAAACTTTGTGGAGTTATATGAAAGCGTACATGGAGCGTCTTTATCCAGCGTTGGATCAAGGGGGGCAGCGGAGTCAAGGGCATCTTCGTCAAATAGTGAACGAGGCGTGGGATCTGGGGTTTAATGGGGATGACTTGGAGAAACTGATAGATTCGATGCTCCGAAGAATCAGAGCCGTTTACGAAGCTGAAGGCGGATATGTAAATTATTAGCTAGATAGAAGTATAATTTATTTATGAAATGTATTAATGAATTAAAAAGTGAATAGAGGGCTATAATGGACCAAAAAAGCAAAACCAACGAATATTTCGTTGTGAAATTTTTGCCATACAAATTTAAAGTTTAGGTGGGGAGATCTACTTATCGTCATGCTAATTCAAGTTAGTAAAAGCCTATATACCCTGTAAAAGTCGAATTTTAGCGCCTATACACGATTAATACCGTAGTATGAGAGTAATGGGACCAATTTCCGAAAATGAGGAGGCTTGATTGGTCGAGAGTGGGTCTGGCAACGTCACTTTGTCTGACCAAGACCATTGGCCTAAATGTGGATCCGATGTTAAAATGGTAGCACGCTGATTAATCGCCAATAGCGCGAATGCGACCGTACGCTATATGAAAATTTTCCACAATTCCTGAGATACAACATCCATTTTCAATTATCCATTTTTAAACATATTGCCTTGAATATAAAAATTAGATTGTCACTATAGAAAATTGATTGATAATCTGTATGTCTTCAAATTGCGCAATCAAAGTTGTTACTAACGTGTTTTGAAAGATAATCTCGGGGCATATTTTCTGGAATAGCATCTATTCCGTCGAATATTATCAAAGAGATTTAAGAATTTGTTCGTTGTGGGAAAGAATTCAACGAGCCTTAGGTATGTTGGCAAATTTTCTTCGAGACCTGTTACTAACATACTTTCAGAAAATACATAAGACGTTCTCTAAGAATGGATTCCATTGATTCATATTGCTCCGTGTGTAGGAGGATGCGACCTGTCGCGGATTTTTCAATAAATCATTTTGGGCGTTATTACAGAAAATGTAATCAGCATCTGGTACGTCTACAATCCGTGTTATGTGATCTTTTATTAACGTGTGTTGGGAGAAGACCCATGCTCGGCAAACACGCAATGCAGAAGTTGCCGGTCTTACGGGCGAAACACGACCTGCTCGGCGTCCGCGACGAACTAAGGCTCAAATGGAAGCTGCCCGGGCTGCTGCCAACCCTACTCCTGTCATCGGATTACCTCAAGCACCCGTTGCCGATGTATCTCTCCCGCCCACAACTCTGCCTCCACCTCTTCAACCCATCCAAGCATTACCCCAATCACCTGTTGCCGACATAGCGCTCCCGACGACATTTATACCTCCACCTCCTCCGTTAATTGTCGACCCTTTCCTACAACAATCTGCCAACGAACCTCCTGCGCAGATTGCTCTACTTCCTGCTCTGTCCCCGTCGCCAGAACTTGCACCTCCTGCACCAGCGGTGCGGGCGCCTAAGGCCTTCAGGTCCGTCTTTCGAGCGGTACCTTCACATGATGTCGGTCGGATGGAAGTTGTCTGTAGGCATTGCCAAGCTCTCCACTTTGCTCAAGAAAAAGTCGTAAGTGGCGAGTTTGAGCTTTGCTGTAAGAAAGGAAAAGTGTCTCTACCGCTTCTGCAGCATCCCCCACAGATGTTGTATGACCTTTTCACTGGCCAGGACCCACGTGCGGCTAGCTTTCGGAGCAGGATCCGCAGTTACAACTCTGCCTTGGCGTTCACGTCCGTTAATACCGGGAGAGAAGATCGAGTGGACTTACGCCGTGGGCTCACAACATTCACAGCTCACGGTGAGTTGTACCATCTACAGGGGCCATTGGAACCCGGCCCACACGAAACGCCAGCCTTTGCGCAGTTGTTCTTCCACGATCCTGAGTATGCGGCAGACATACGACGAGAACGGGACCCCCAACTCGACTCGACGATCCTCCGTGACCTCCACACGATGATGATGGAAGTCAATCCGTTAATTCGGATTTACCAGACAGCACGCGAGCGCCTGCGGGTTCAAGAAGGCAACTTTCGGATGGTCCTAGGTCCACAAATGAACTTAGTGGTCCAAGCTGGAGCTGATCGTCGTCGGGAAAATTTGCCAGTTACGGGCGAAGTGGCTGCCATCATTCCGGATGGATATGATCGTGCGAGTTATCGGGATGTGATCCTTGCTGTGCGTGAGCCAGGTCAACATGGTCGCAAATTGCATCGAGTGCCAGTTACAAATAGTGCATATATGCCTTTGCATTATGTTCTTTTGTTTCCGTACGGTGAGTCGGGGTGGCACTGGGATTTACGGCTACTCAACGACCACCAGAACCGGCAAAACTTACGCCTGGAGCAGCAACCATTTTACCGATTCCGGCTTCATGAACGGGTCGGTGAAGTCTCTCTTCTGTTTCTGGCCGGGCGGCTCTTCCAGCAATACGTTGTCGATACGTATGTCGCCTGTGAGACAACTCGCCTGGATTGGATACGGCACAATCAGCCGAAGATTCGGGCAGCTGTCTACAACGGGCTCTCCGATGCTTTGATCCGCGAAGATCAAGCAGAAGTGAACGGATGTGATGTTGGTCGGCGTTGTGTGCTCCCATCTTCCTTTGTCGGTGGGGATCGATTCATGCAGCAACTCTTCCAGGATTCGATGGCGATTGTGCGCTTTTTCGGACGGCCAACCCTATTTATCACCTTCACGGCCAACCCGAACTGGCCAGAAGTCAGGGCAGAGCTGAAAGACGGCCAGCAACCCACGGATCGCCCGGATATAATTGCTCGCGTGTTTCGCTTGAAGGTCAAGCAGCTTCTGGCTGACATTCGTCAAGGGGTTTTCGGTACGCACCAAGGGCACGTATATACGATCGAGTACCAGAAGCGCGGCTTGCCTCACCTGCATCTTTTGTTGTTCCTGAAAGATGCAAGGAGCTACCTAACCGCTGCCAAGGTTAACGAGATCGTGTGTGCTGAAATTCCGGATGATGCTGCGGATCCGTCGGGTAGGTTGCGTGAGTTAGTACTAACTCATATGCTTCACGGACCATGTGGAGATGAATTTCCAACTTGCCCGTGCATGACCCGGAAAACTCCAAGCAGCCCTCTAAGGTGTCAGAAGCGGTTTCCGAAGACCTACAACGAGGAAACGACCATTGCTGAAGACGGTTATCCCCTTTACATGCGACGAGACACAGGTACGTTTTCTTTTTTATTCTACATCATCTTGAATTCAGGCTGATAGTTCATTGAGGCACCTTCACCGTGCAGAAAAATGGCCGGGCCGTGACCATGGACAATCGCTGGGTGGTACCTTATAACCCGTATTTGCTCAACAAATATCAGTCGCACATTAATGTCGAGGTTTGTGGGTCAGTGCAGGCTGTAAAGTACATCCACAAGTACGTTTACAAAGGCGCTGATCGCACGACCTTAGCGATCGCAAATACGAGTGACGAAATCACCCGGTACGTCCAAGCACGGTACGTTAGTCCTCCCGAGGCTGTCTGGCGACTGTTTGAGTTCCGGACCCACCAAGAATTCCCACCTGTCCAACACCTGCAGGTGCATCTCCAGGGACAACAAACAGTCTACTTTCCAGACAACTTGACGGCGTCCCAACTTGCCGAGCGAATGGAGTCTTCCCGGAGCACGCTGATGGGTTATTTCAAGTTCAACGTGGATCATCCGACAGCAGGAGACTGGCTTTATTCCGAGATGCCGGCTCACTGCGTGTGGTATAACAACTTGAAGGAGTGGACCTTTCGGAAGCGCGGCGACAATCGGATCGGACGGATGTACCACTGCAGTCCAGTTGCGGGTGAGAAATTTTACCTGCGACTGTTACTCACCGTTGTCCGCAAAGTCAGGTCGTTCGCCGAATTGTACGAATTCGAAGGTGTCACCTACGAGTCCTACCAAGCAGCCTGCATTGCTCGCGGCTTGGCCCAGAATGACCAGGAGTGGTTCGGGTGTTTCGATGAAGCAGTCATCTTTGCCACCGGTAATGGACTTCGGACGCTCTTCTTGACTGGCCTCCGACAAAGGGAAATTGCAGATCCGTTGGCTGTTTGGGATAGATACAAACACCACATCTGTGATGACATAGCGCATAAGCTTCGGGAGGTGACCGGTTATCCGCTGGACTTGGTCAAACCTGAGTATGATTACGGTCTTTTTCTGCTTGCGGCTGGGCTGGCGGATCAACAGCAGTCTCTGGCAGACCATGGTTTGCCGATGAACGTTTGGGATTGGAGCCGGAGCCATATGGAGTGGTCTGCAAGAGTTCAGAGAGAAGATCTTTGTGCTCGCGCGGAAGGAATGCGTGCCCAGCTAAATGACGACCAAAAAGCTGCCTTTCTGGAGATCACTACAGCCATCGTCACGGATCCACAAACGGCGCATTTTTATTTGCAGGGTCAAGGAGGGACTGGGAAAACCTTTCTCTACCAAACACTCTGCTATTATTACCGTGGTCAGGGGAAGACTGTTCTCTGCGTGGCGTCGACGGGAATCGCAGCTCTCCTACTTCCCGAGGGGCGCACGTCACACTCTCAGTTCAAAATCCCGATCAATTTGGACGAGGGGTCAGTAAGTGGCATTGAAAAACAAAGCATGCTGGCCTCGCAACTCCGGAACGTCGGATTAATCATCTGGGATGAAGTGACGATGCAGAACAAGTACTGCTTCGAGGTAGTGCACCGGCTGTTGGTGGATCTTAGGGATACGTCGGGTGATGTGTTGTTCGGGGGGGTTCCGGTCATTCTCGGCGGAGATTTCGCACAAATCCTTCCTGTGGTTTCAAACGGCACTCGCGCTGATATCGTTGCGGCGTGTTTGCAGAAGTCGTTTGCTTGGGGACGGTTGAAGCGGCTCTCATTGAGGATCAATATGAGAGTCCGGGAGGGTGTTCATGGCGCAGAATTTGTGGATTGGGTTGGGAACATCCCGTACTCCGAATCTCAACGTTACGAAGTTGAGATTCCAAGGTACGTTCATCAGCCAACTGATGTTTCCAACCTTATCGATCGTATCTATCCGCAAGAGCTGATGGTGCGAGCTGGGACGGATCCGACTGTGTTTAGTGGCCGTTGTTTACTGTCAACTCTAAACACCACAGTAACGGAATTGAACGGGACGATTCTGGGACGACTACCAGGGCAAATACGGGTGTACCAGTCAACTGACACTCACGTCACGGACGCCGACGTTGCCGAAACGGGTCTCGACGAGTTTCCTGCGGAGGTTTTGCGGAACATCGACCTCCCTTCGCTACCGCCGTCTCAGTTGTCTCTAAAGATTGGCGCACCCATCATGGTCCTACGGAACCTTGCACCAGCTGAAGGGCTGTGCAATGGAACCCGCATGGTGGTGACCAATCTCAAGAGGCACTGCATCGAGGCACGAATTCTTGGTGGCGATAGGGACGGTCAAAAACGTGTTCTTCCCCGTATCGAGTTGACCTCCGATGACCACAGTTTGGGAATAAAACTAAAGCGGAAGCAATTCCCGGTCCGGTTGTGCTTTGCGATGACCATCAACAAATCACAAGGTCAATCGTTCCACACCGTAGGGCTGGATTTGCGGACGCCAGTTTTCACCCATGGTCAGCTCTACGTCGGTGTTTCGCGAACTTCCCGCGTCGAAGGCTTGAGCGTTCTCCTACCTGCCGAGAACAGAGGTCGAACCCAGAACGTCGTCTACACAGATGTCTTGACGGATATCCGGTAGCATAAGATATGTTCAATCCGTTCTCAGTGAGTTTTCCAATTCTAAAAAGTTATATTTGGAGAACTATTACTAACGTGGTCTAATAGGTCTTCCTAGATCCGTCCCATCCGTTGAGCGCCATCCCGCCGTCCCCCGCCCGGGCTGATTTCGGTTATAGGATAAATTACAGCCGACAACAGGTATGTCCGTAGACTGTACTTTGCGAATTTAACTAACGTTGTATAAGCCGCAAACCCAGATCCCGATCCCCGAAGAGAACCCGCCTTGAAGACTACTCCTCAATATGTATGGTTTACATTCCTTTTAGGCTCAATATGTAATCTACATGTGGTATGTCGATAAATCATGATTTGATAACTGGTACTAACAAGTTTTAGAGGTAGTCTTCCGGTCCTGCACCGCAGCATACACCCAATGGAGCAGTTGTCCTCTCGCCGCGTCAGTCCGTAGGTGTCATGTGATCGTCGCATTAGCAGTTGGAGTGGTTGGATTTCCGTAGTTATCAGAGGTTAAGTCCGAGCTTAAATAGATGCAGCCTCTTAAATTTCAGTTGGCGTTACGGACTTTAATTTAATTTACATTGAACTCGCGATCACCCGTATTCTGCAATTTGATTCCGTAATTCTATGACATCGAGAAAATATCTCAAGTGAAGTCAATACGAAAACCCGATTGTAGAATGAAATATGTGTAAGACTTCTACAGAGTGATGACGTACTAATCAAACGCCACCTGGTAGGTTAGGAACCGCACTGTACTAATTATTTAACATACAGTAGAACCCCTCTTAGCTCATAGTGGGTCCCGGTATAAGTGTTGAAAAGATTCATTGTAACTTGGGCTTTTACATTGGCAACCCTTACCCTTAAAGATAATTTTGCGTACAGGGGTAATTATTGCAAATATAAACTGTAAAATTTCTATGAATCTCTTCAGTAATTATGCCGGACCCACTTTTAGCTATGAGGGCTTCTACTGTTTACAGGTATCCAAAGCTAAGATTCGATAATTAATTTTCATGATGCAATGTTGCTCCATTAAGCCTGCCATTCTGAACATGTAGTTTGTGGTTTTTGTACCTACGAGGGCCACACTTTGAATGCCCAATACAACACGAGTTAATGACCCAATATTTGGATATCTTTAAGATACAGATCAAATCTTTATTGTAAAATTAGATGGTTAGGTCATAGTTGCGCTATTCTGCCAGCGCAATCATTAGGGTTATATTGTGGTTCATAGTCTTTAAATGACTGCTAATTGGTTGCCACTTAGCAAGTAATATCCTACACATGATACTACTGAAAATGTACCATGTTTTATTTTTTTAAAAAAAAAAAGTTATTCATCTAAACAGCTACGTCACTTTCTTAACATCTTTATTTTTTTTTTGAACTACTTGAAAGTCTTATGTAATGATAGCGTATCGCTTATTTTAAGACGCTAGCAGGTTTCCACCCGCACAAACTATAAATATTTCTCATCATCCTCGTCGCATCTTTAATCCGTTTTAAGCTTTTTACAAACAATTTCATTTCACACGATCTCACCACAGGTCTTTAACCATCAACAGGTAAGTTTGTACTCTGATTAAGAGACTTAACTAACAAGTTTATTGACAGTACACCACACATATCTACCCAAATTTAATCCATGTCCACGTCCTAAACTTATCTAACCTCTGTCTACGCAAAAACATATGCTTCGCCAGCCACGTGTATGAAATAAAAATTGAGACTTATCATCGACATGTAGAGATAAGAAACTCCAAGCTATACAGACGACGCACATACGCTGTAAAAAACATAGCTCCTAAAGAAAGAAAAGTTCTGTCTAAAGACTAAAGTTCATATCAAGCACATTTTTATCCTACTTGCCGCAGTAGTGCGTGCAGTCGCACATATTGTTTGAGACGAATATTATTAGATATATTATCGGGCGCAAATAAACCATAAATGGAAAGAAGGTTGTATACGAAAAAAGAACAGCATTGTTAGGATTACCACAAAATAAAACGTTCTTCGTCCACTATCATTTACCATCCATCTATTAATTGCCACAAATACTTAAAAGATGGCTATGACACGATACTACCATTAGAGGCACCTGATTTACAGGCGCAGCTACTGTTGCATAACCGGATTGAGCCCCGGAGACTTTTTCCGATTTGCATATGTCTGGAACTTAACTTCGTCAGTGCAAGATCCAAGTAGTGCCGATGCAGCCTAAGCACTTCACCCTACCGGTCATTATTCTCCATCAACACCGAGGATCTTAATTATGCTCTTACATCTTTTAATCCCCAGATTACCTTTATTTCATCTCGACAGACACTATTGATCTACATTCTACACAGAAGTCCTTATCCATCCTTTCCAACGCTCGCTTATAATACCTTTACAAAAGGACACATGGCCCTCAACACCATACTACATGAATTGTAGTCATGCTCTCCACTTGACATTCACGTTTAGGGAATAGACTAACCATTTACTGACGAATAAATTACCTTGACTCAGACAGAAGATATTTATCTGCCGTTATTCTGAAAACATTCCAACTTCTACTAATGTTTCGCCCAAACAAGTATACGCCCCTTTTCAAGTAACAGATAGAAGTCAGAAACTCCACGCTTCTCATCTGGCTCTAATAAAGGCAAAATTATTTTTTCCAATTGATGTGAATCAAATAAACCGTACTCTGAAATAACTATCTTCTGCTTCGCGTAAACTGATTTGTACTAACCATTAACTATGTGAAATGCTTCATAACATTGGTTGATAGGAACTAACGGCTCCCAGATAGTAAAACATATACTGAAGCCATGCCCTTCGACTGACATACTCGATGACGAGATTTACTAACCGATATTCCATCTATTCGTGTTAGGTTGGATCCCAAAGATTCATCTTTGACATCATGAGCGTAAACCAAATTTTACTTAAGTCTGGCTTGAAAGATTGACATGCCATTCCCAAGTTCCAGATGGAAGCCACATACTCCACGATATTCACCTGACCTTACTGTAGGCAAAATCATTACATTCATTGCATGTGAACAAGGCCGACTAACGCTGTTTAACACAACGAACATTACCCTTCCACTTCATTAGAGCTACTCCATCTTTGTGACATTAAACAACCAACATGTCCCCCTTCATGTGAAGCAAAGTTATCTTATCAATTTATACCTAATTACCTGCCTCCGCTTCATGTGACAAAGACCTGTAATCTCCACCGACTAACTCCCACCAACTATATTATAACTCAACAAAATCAGCCACATTCAGCCGCCCACTTCCGAAGCGACGCGAGGAACCCTGCCCCGGAGCGAAGCGCAGGGCCGCAGGGCCAGGACCTAGTATACAAAGAATTGCGAATTGCTGGTCACTTATTCATAGGAGATCAAAAACACGTTGACCTCAAGCATCGTTCAAAGGTTCAACGAAAATTTGAATGAGACTTATTGCTGGCTCATTGTTAACCAGCCGCAATCCATTAGCGACGCATATTTAGGGGATTTCAGCATTGCAACTTACATTGCGGAGAGAATTGATTGCATAGTTTTTTTGAGATTCTTTCGATATCCTAATCAAGCTCAAGCACAATTGATAGCAAATGATCCTGACAACGCAAATGTAATGTCTCGGATATTCTGACTCTCAAGATATGATCAATCAAATTTCTCATAAAGAAGGAGCCTGTCTTGATAAAATGCATCTAAGTCCTTTCGGCAATTTTTCTACAGGGCCGCATGAAACTGGTAGATATTGTTTACAGCAACGAAGCAGGACACTAGAGCGACACTAGAACAGCAGCGAAAGTTTTGCGGCGCTTTGGTCCCTCCAGCCTTGAAATGAATAAGCTGATAAATCGCCCGTTAAAGAAGTATCATTCAATCCTTGTTTTATTGATTTGACTTCTGTCTATTGTTTAGATCGTAGCGACCGCATGACCGAGACTTGGCTTACATAGGCATAGAATTGAGTCGGTGGATAGGATACAGAGTATAGTGGAAAGCAGCTGGCAAGGTACATGAGCACGCCGGCAGTGAAGATTAGCTAATGATGAACGTTATACAGGGGTATCAAATATATGTACGGAGGTATAGCCCATAAGTATTATTCCATGTCGACCAGGGGGGGCTTGGCCACCACAACGCTTTCCTTAATTAGGCAACATCGCGAGAATGCACCTCGCATCCCTTCCTACTGTGTTTTCTCGCGATGTTGCCTAATTAAGGAAAGCGTTGTGGTGGCCGAGCCCCCCCGGTCGACATGGAATAATACTTATGGGCTGTACCTCCGTAAGGCCGGGCAAGCTCAGAAGTATGGTGTCGGAACTTTGTTCCCCGCCCTCATGATAATGTCAAAACAACACATTTTCAAAAAAACAACCTCTACAAGCCTTCAATTACAAAGAGCTGGCGTGAATAGCTAGATAACAATTAGATGAACAAATATGTGCGGGGATTAAGCAATCAACGCAGACTTATTATTGTTACAAGTGGGACCTATTTTTGTTAGGGAAAAAATATTGGACTCTCAGCGCCACAAAAACGCCACATAGAGCAGCCAATGAGATCGCACCAAATATGGTTATGTAACCCAAAATTCTCACAGAATGACAACGGCAAAATGTGCCATGAACATGGTTAACATGCCCTTCGCGCTACTACCTATCCTCCCCAACTGTGTAGGGCTTATGATGCGTGGTTCTGAGTTTCCACTCTGTCGAACCAAAATCAATCCCTTCTCGATACAACTTTACCTTTCTCCAGCATCTGTGGTAGTTTGCCGAGATCGTGCTGTTGGACACCCTCGCCAAGATGAGAGGCAGCTGTATGCGAAGGTAATCGATATTGTACTCGCACATCATCCGCGCATTCTGCTTACACCCAAACCAGTAGTGCTCTATGTGGTTCAGTCCACAGTGGTACTTAGGATAGTATAGAACCCTGTGATACCGCCCATTTGAGGAACTTAGGACAGCTTCCTCAATTGCGTTCTTTTGCTGTGAGAAGTCATCCTGCACAGACAAGAGACGGTTGGCGCAACAACCTACCCCAAAGTCATTAGATATTATGATACAATGCTTACATCAACTTGATGTAGGTTTATAATTTGGATAACTTAATACTGGTGGAGCATCGTGGAGGGAGAGCCTCACAGTCACATCGTCATGCATCGTGGGAGATGATAAAATCAAGTCACGTTGACGATTGAATAATGCTTTGATATTGAAAGACTTTGCGGCCTCAGACTGCAATTCTTTTGCATGTTTTCTAACTCTCTTCCCAGCTGAACGAGATCCGTTGCCATAACTTCCCCTCAAATGCTTGTCAGCATCTGCAGCCCACGACAGTGTTCTCTTCCCTTGGGTGTTCGTCCCGGTTTCAATCTCAACATCATCTGTACCGGCTTGTTAGACTTCTTTCAAGGCTTACCGCTTGCGACTCATGATTTACTAGACATACCTTCATGGTCCATGTCCGAGTCTCCACTCAAGTCCTCAACTTCAGTGTCCGTATTGCATTCTTCGGCGTCAGAGTCCCAGAACCAGACTCCATTATTCTCTTCTCCTAGGGTTTCTCCACCAGAGTCTTCTCTAGTACTGCTGATGATTGAACTTTCTGGGTCTAGAAGGCGAGGAGGTGAGCTCTCAGAAGTGGTTGTCTGCGTTCTGACGTGTCAGTTCGTGTCTTATCCTTGACGAATATGCTTCATCTGCGCTTTGCGTGCCCTTGATACCATGATGAATTCTGCATGGTTAGCAAGTGTAGGTAGTTACAAATAATGGAAACCCTGCAACGGATGGTAACTGATATCACGGCTTGAAAAACTTATCGTGAGTAGCTATGTACTTAAACAGGTAGGTATCATATGATGATTGAACAAGAAAGATCGCGACAAAATCGAAACATCACGTCCTAGGACGCGTCAATCAGTCAGTGGTACTACAGGCAATTAACTATGAAATTCGGAATCGTAGATTCTTCCAAATTAAGACTAGCGTTTTCTAATCGGGACTAGTGCGACCGCTAGCATCCACTAGCGCACAGATTAAGCGAGGATTGAATGAACCCCGAGGACGGGGAACAAAGTTTCGACACCATACTGTGATGTAAAGGTCAAAATTAGCCGAGTTTAGACGAAGTTTATCAAATATTCCCTGAAATCTGTGGTTAAGAATTACAAATGTTTCCCGAATTTGACTTCTATTCACACCAAACTGCAACATTAACTTTAAGTATAAGATTTTATGACAACCTTAAAGACATTAACGACTTTAAAACCGAAGAAGTACCAGTTGACTTACTCTTTAAGAGCCGGGATGAAAAATAACCTTCAATCGTTACTAAGCATTCCTGGTCATCAATGTACACCCAAAGCCTCTGTACGAATTCTTGGACTTCCGCGGGATCCCAAATTGTACTAGGATTCTCACGTAAACAACTTCCGGCTAAATGCAGAGCCACAAGTAAAGGTGATGAGTTGGCTGATGCAGGTGCCATGGGAAGCAACTTTGAAGAAGGTAAAGCTACAGTTTTTCCCGATGGAGGGACTTTCTCTCACGTATAAGTCGTCGATTTGGGTCGAAGCCGCGTCAACTGATAAAATATCGGAAGGAGCAGTGAAATCCCTCAGAAGCAAGTAGAGAAAGTGCTTCAAGATTGTTACTGGTGCAATGAACCCTACCAGCAGCAGGGTGAGGGATCATGAATCATCTAGACTCTCCATGCAAATTTTTTTGAACCACAGGATAGTCAAGCATGCCGGACCATCGGGTAAATTACCCGTAGAGCAGACTCTTTTTGGCATGGAAGAACTCCAAGCTGCCTGCTTATATTAGGGAAAATATACATGTTAGGATTAAGAATTAAGAATTTGCCGAATGAGATAGAACATACTAGAAAGGAAACAGAAAATGGTTCCAGGAGGCCCTGCAAATATCGGGTCATCGGGTACCTGCGGACCCTAAACTTCGGGAAATTGTCATTTTATCTACCGTTCAAGAGAGCGACTTTTAACGAATGCTCAACAAAGGAAATAGGTATGAAAATCATCCTGAAGAGATCATAGAGAGCTATATCTCTACAGACAGGTAGCGAACATATCTTTCTAATTTCTCAACTTTAGTCGGCGAATTACGTAAGGGAAGTTTGAGCACCATGAAAGTCTATATTTCCATTTATATGCTTACGATTTGATCTAAATGGTCGCAATTAAATTGTTAGAATGATCTTTTTATCGGTTTGGCGTTATCCCAGTGCAAAACTAAGCATCTTGAAGTAACTGTCGTTTTTTACGAGAAAAAGTCACGTGATACCGATAATTAAGTTGGATACGCGCGTACGCGTCTGTATATAAATCACACACTTCACCGAACCTCACGTGCACCTCATAACTCTTTCGATAAAGTATACTCATAAATCTGCGCATATTCTCTAGATAGAGAGTATGGCGCCTCCGGCGCGCGAAAAAAAACGCGGTGCGTCCGAGACTGTGGATGTCACGAAGCGCATTTACAAACATGTCAATAATTCCGGGCGAGGGCAGCTACCAGCTGCTTCACTAACTCGCTCCACTTCGAAACTCGACGCAGTAATATCTAGTATTGCTGCAACTCAGGGTCTGCAGGCTGTGCTGCCCCCCCTCGTGCCTTCCCGATGCCGACATGGACAATGACAACTTCCCAAGCCTCAGTGGGCACTCAGAAACTCCCTTCCCGCCGTCTCAGTTCGATCCCGGCGATAATCTTTTCCGAAGTGCCATGGCAGTGGAACAACATCTCACAAAAGCGTCATCTCGAAACAGACGACAAGGTCCTGGAGGAAAGCCAACAGACCACTAACCTCATGTCGATGACCAGAGGACTACTAAACCTTGTCGGGCCCTGCTTGGAAGAAATAGAGGACGTCTGCCCTGGAGCAGGAGCAGACTTTCTTGCCCTGATTTTCGACGCAGTGTCCCGGGCAATGCGTGTGGAAAAGATCTACAAAAACCCAGCAACCTCAGCGGGGGCTAAGGACAATGAGCCCAGTCGTAACAGTAATACTTGGGCTGCTAAAGCCGCTGCTGGGAACGTGCACGGCACAAACGTCGACCTTCGTCGGCCACCGAGAAGACCCTCCCCGCCGCAGCACTAGAGCAAAGAAGACAAGCGCATAATGATCCGTCTTGACAGCCGACACAAAGCTCGCAAAGCGGAGCCATTCTTACTCCGACAGCAAGTCCAACAGCTTGTCCCTGACCCATCGCTTGTGGTAGACGCATGGCAAGTGCCCTCAGGAATCGCAATACTAGCACCCACTCCGACTAAAGCGGGCTGTATTCTCGAGCACAAAGACGCCATTGCGGTACGATTTGGCAACGCCACGGTAGAAAGACAGGAAACTTGGACTACATTTGTTGTGGGGTCCGCCCCAAAGAAAGTTGTCACTTTGGAGGGGGCGGCCGACCCAGTCGAGGGCCTTCTCCAGTCAGAACCAGCCATATCGACCATATTAGATGTAATGCCCATCCGTCACCTAGCATTGACCAAACGTTCCATTGAATCTGCAAACCCAGACGCCTTTATACGAATACACGTCCCAGAAGCTAAGGCGCACAAGTTCTCATCACGAATGCAGCTTTTTGGACAAGCCACAGGCGTACAACGCGTTCGACTCCGCAGCCAGTTAACTACCTGCAGCAAATGCTTCGGCTTCCATGCCACCAGGATCTGCGCCCGCCAGTATAAATGCGGGTCCTGCAGTAAGGTCGCTCATGAGGGCCCGTGCGCCCATCCACTCCAATGTCTGAATTGTCGGGGCCCCCACAGCTCCACCGACGTTTCCTGCCCTGCCCGACCACATCAAGATAATGGTGTTTTCATCCGCCCCAATGGGGCCCAACAACATCATATCCGCGCAGCGGGTCGAAAATAGCTTGCTAAGTCTCTTAAATGTCACCAAGAATCTGCAGCTCCAGTCCCTCAGGGCGCGGCCGAATACCGATCCTCCTCCAACTGAGCATGGTAAGGACGCAAAAATTCGCAAAAAAACAAAGGATACGCATCATGCAAGCAAACGTTGGTAGAGGTGCCAATGCACATAGTGTGGCACTACAACTCGCGCAGGATAACGACATCGACATTCTTCTAGTTCTAGAGCCCTGGATCTTCAGAGACCTATCCGCGAGGCGCTCAATATCGCACCTAAATTTTATGACATCTTCACCCCTCTCGGAATGGCACCAACGTACCAGAGCCCTAACATACGTCCGCAAAGCACAGGGGCTCTAACCATACCAGACCGCTGTAGAAATTTCTCCCGACTGTGTTCAAATCGCCATTTCACGCGGGCGCGGTCGGAAAATGGCTGTTTGGAATATTTACAATGCCCCGGCCAACTGCGTAGGTGCCGGCGGGGCTCTACAATTTCTCTTAGACACCCCAGAATCTCCTGACTTTGTGGGCGGTGATTTAAATCTAAGACATCCTGCCTGGGACTCATACGTCTCCAATAATTCCACAGAGGCAGCCGCCTTGCTCGACTGGGCAAGGGAGAAAGACTTATGCCTCCTCAACCCGACAGATGTCTCTACCCACAGTGGGGGAGGCACCCTAGATCTCGCGTTCTCTACTCTCGGAGGAGCAAAATGTGAGATCGCACCTGAACTCCACACTACATCAGATCACGAAACCTTAGTCTCAACAATACCTTTGCATGGGGACTTGAACAAGTGCACATTAGGGCGCATAAGATATGGGTCAATTAACGAGACTCTATTCAAGGTTCTCCTAGGCGAGTGTCAGGACCTCTCAACCATCCGGACTGCATCAGACATCGAAATGGAAGCCGAGGATATCACTCAAACTATACACACGGCCCTACAGGTGGCCTGTCCCCGTACGAAGGGCACCTTTCGAGGGTCGTCCTGGTGGAACGAAGAGTGTAGAACAGCGGCACGTAGGTACCGCAGGGCGAGACAGCTGTGGTGAGCTTAATATGAGAAGCATGAACTTCGGAATGCTGTCAGACGAGCCAAAAGATCATACTGGGAATCGAAAATTGAGAACTCAGAGTCCCTAAAAGATGTCTACAAGATAGTTAACTGGCACAACACTGCCCCCCTTTTCCAAACTCCGCCACTCAAAGGAGCCGACGGTATCGCCGACGTCCAATGCCCTAAACAGAAGGCTTCCCTCCTACACAGAGTGCTTCTCACTCGACAAACAGAAGCTTCGGACATTCCGCCAGACTCACCCACTGTCAGAGTCCGTCCAACCACAAATTAATCCTGGATGATGTACCTTTGACTTGTTGTATTTGGATATCATGGCGTTTCGGATTGTAATTATCGGATGGAGGTGTGTCTTCTTGAGTGGAATACCGTGGCGTTTGGGATCATAAGGGTTGATGTGTCCCCTTGAGTGAATTTCCTTTACGATGCACTTTCCTTTCAATTGTTTGAGATTTCCTTGAGACGTATATAATAGTGCTCTAGGTCACTTACTAGACGCTCACGCTTTGTCTTCGGTCAATCAATTACCATTTGGTTCAATGCCTCGTTCACTCATCTTCGTGCCCGCTAGCTTCTACTAGCACCCGCACTACCCGTGATCATCCCATCACCCCATCACCCCTGCATCCCCGCGTCCCCACAGACTACGCCATTGATCAACTCTATAGACACAAACCACGAACCACGTTTCCAGCGATAATCTTCACCCTACAAGCAATTGTGCTGGACACAATTGTGACACCCACGGTTGCCATGAGGTCTATACCATGGGAACAATTCACCGAGGATGAAATCTTCAGGGTTACCTATCAGGTTACATCCTCGTCGCCAGGTATTGATGAAATTACGACTTCTATCTTCAGACTAGCATGGCCGATAATTGGTCGACGCATTTCGAACCTGCTCAGCAAGTGTGCCGAGCTTGGTTCTCACCCATGTATCTTCAAGGATGCAGAGGTAATCATTCTGCTCAAGTCAGGGAAGCGGAACCGCACAGCCCCAAAATCCTATCGCCCGATATCTCTGCTCAGCTGCCTGGGCAAGAGCCTTGAACACTTAATTGCAAGACGCCTCTCTTACTGGGCTCTTAAGTGTGACGTCATCGCTAGAGATCAATGCAGTGCAGTTAGCAGACGGACTGCCACGGACCCAACAACAGCGCTATTATGCAATATTAAAGATGCTCTCGCGGTGAGAAATGTCGCGGGCATGGTGACAGTAGATGTAAAGGATGCCTTCGACGGAGTACTGCGGAATCGGTTACTCAACCGACTCAGATCTCAAGGTTGGCCGGTTAAAATTACACGATAGGTCAATTCCTTCCTCCTCGACCGGACAGCAAAAATTCGACTTGATCAAACAACCTCAGAAAAATTTCCGATTATTTGCGGCCTTCCCCAAGGATTCCCAACATCACCAATTCTTTTTCTGTTATATGTCAAACCAGTCTTACGCATCTCTAGGAGTCGCTATGGTTATGCGGACGATATTGCAACGGCAGAAACAGCCCGTAATCTGGAGGAATGTGGTAGGAAATTACAAACGAGCCTAGACCAGACGCTGCAGTGGGGCCTTGAAAATGGTGTACAGTTTGAAAGCGCGAAGACTTCAGTCCAATATTTTCATCAAAAAAGGAAGTACACGGAACTCTCGCTACAGATAGAAGGTACTGTCATTACACCGAATGATTACACACGTTGGCTAGGAGTATTTTTCGACCGGAAACTCTCATTCAAAGAACATGTGCGCAGAGCCTGCCAGCGGTGTCGTGTTGTTAGGGACCACGTCAAGCGTCTTAATAATACAGTAAAAGGAACACGCCCAGCCCTACTCCGCCAGGCGATGCAAGGAGTCGCCTTTGCGTCACTTTTATATGGAGCCGAAACCTGGTACGGGCCAAAGAACTCTTCTTGGATAACAAATCAAGTTCAGGGGGTTATCAATCGAGCAGCTCGAGCAGTCTTGCCTGTCTATAAAACCACCCCTGCCCCGGCGCTCCTGCGCGAAACGGGTTTGGGCCCAGCCACCTCATGGCTCGAACGTATCCACGACAGCCTAGCTGTGCGAGTTGCCGCAGCTGACCCCAAATACCCCTTACGAATCCATTGGAATTCTCCCTGCTTTTGATGGATCAGACGCCGGCAGCCTCTAGAACTGTCACTCGACCCACCTGCACCTCCTTGGCGCAGAATTGATAGGACCACAGCAAAGGCAGAAATTGGTGCCGTAGGCCAAAGAGAGGGGATAACTGAACATCAGAAATGGGTTGCCTTAGGAGAAGTAGGCATATTGGATCTGATGGTGTTTTCCGACGGATCTCTAGACGGGGTGGAGAATGAGGGGGCAGGCTACTGTATATACCGTGGTCCAACTACTGAAATTGCAAGCGGAAAAGTCCCATTGGGTTGAACGGCCGAAGTGTACGACGCAGAAATAATTGGAGCTTTTGAAGGTTTAAAAGCGGCCATCAAGCATGTAATGGCAAAATACGCCATCAATGTGTTGTGAATATGGTATGATGGAGGATGTGGCTACTGAACTTAAGATGATGATATTGCCCTTCTTTCACGCAATTGAATACATGATTAGAACGATTAGATTGATTGTATATACTGAATATGCGTACATCTCTGATGAATCGGTAATGAATCGTCTAACCTATTACTGACAGGTGAAAGATGGTACTGTATACATTATGGTGAATATCTCTAGATCATTCTACCCTCTTCTACCTCATTCCATCTTATTCCGTTACCATTCCAACATTACAACTAGATGTTTCTATGATATTCCTTTATGGAATATGGTGATCGACAATAATGATTGTTGTCTCGGTCACTTCATTATTCCGTTCCGTCAAATCCCTGCTAGTTTATGTGTAATATCCGAGCAAGCATAACACAATGTTTGTTTGTTTGTTTGTAGTTTTGTTTATTCGTGCTATGTAGAGTCCAAGACTATTATAACACTAGGGCTCCTCTCTGACCCAGGCTACACCTTTTACAGTGCTCCTATCCCTTTTTACCTCGAACCTAAGATCATTGATACATTGACCCATGACGGGTAGCCATTTAGCTCAGTAATTACCCGTAGAATTCAACCACCTTTTCTACGGAACCTTCTGCTCAAAAAAAATTGAAAAAGAGCAACCATGGAAACCGGTACGCGGGAAAAAGTCTCAAAAAACTTGCAACTCCAGCCAGGCGAGGCCTAGACACCAGAGTCACACGAGGTGCGTATCCCCATCTGTATCTCCCTAATATCCCATAGTCCAGATATCCTCCTTATACCGACACCACCAGCGCTCAGGTAGTAGTGCTCTTTCCTCGGGAGACAGTATAATGTCAGAATATCTGTCAACAGTGAGAATTCATCTTAGTAAAAAGGTCCAACTTAGTCTGATCCATCACCACCATAACGGGAGCTGGGTACGCCCCGGAAACTCGTTTGGATGACTTTTCCTCCGTGACCAAGTATTGCGTGTTTCTGTTGGCTCTGAAGATAAACTCCAGGCTCGTAGGGGACACCACGTACAGGTAGAAACGCCGTCTCCGTCCCCCTAACACAATGTTACAGTACTACTTGACAACGAAGAAGCCGCCCTGCGCCTACATACTGGGCACTGGACATCGTCCAGTTCCAGACAGATCGCGGAATTTCAGACACTACGAGACGGCTGGCTGCAAAGGGAGAGAGTATCAGGAAACCCGACAGGGACGGTTAGAGTAAGAAGGATCACGGGGCATGCAGGTATTCCCGGGAACGAATGGGCCGATGCTTTGGCGAAGACAGCTTGCAGTGAACCCACCAGGCGCCTCAAAGCCTTAGCTTCAAGGGCAACAAGACTCCTCAACGAACGTTATGAGGCTAGTATATTGAGTTACTGGCATAGCAATGCCCCCGAGAGATACAAATTTTTGGGAATACAGATGAGTGGGAGTATGCCCGAAGAAATAAAACTATCTAGAAAAATTTTAGGCCTGCTCCTAGCGGCACACGGTGACTCCGCGACCTACCACAGAAGATTCAAGCACGAAGATGCAGTCCTCTTTTGCAATTGCGGCGAAGAAGGATCCCCGGAGCACCCTTTTGTATGTGAAAGACAAAGGGGCATACTATTTTACCAGGTGTATGATTTGGGAACATGCTTATGTGAAGGCAGCTAACGATAGTTTATGGGAATAGATGTGTGAGGTAGTGATACTTGAGAAATGTGTATCTGAAGGAGATGAGAATGATACTTTACACGAGGGTGACCTGCTGCCTATTTATACCCAAATAATGTCCGTGCGTCAATAGTGCAAACAGAGCGAGCATACACACCCGTGAGCTCCGGATCTCGCCTAACACGTCCCGGCACTCTAGCCCGACTGTGGCAGCATCATCCCTTCCATGGTCTGCTGATCTGTTCCTCGATGCCCACAGATGCTAAGCACAACACATACGAAAATCTCGCCCCAAGACTTTGCGAGGTCTAGAGGGCAATATTAAGTGGACTCTCGGTTCAACAGCTGGAGCGCGAGCATTTGCTAGATGCTGCAAAGAGGCACAACCGTACGGATATGATAGGGGTACTTCCTCTGTTCCAGCATAATGTATTATCACTTTCATTTTTCTTGGAGTAGTATGGTTTTGGCAAGGTTCAGAGTATTTGGGGCTTCTTAGCGGGCTTTTGATTTTAAAAAAAAAAGACACAGAGTGACATAGGATACTACAGGAAGAAACAGCTCTGACTGCAGCAAACTCAGTGTAATGCTTAGCTGCTGTTGTAGAATAATACAGTTGTCGATAAGACGATAGAAACGCCTGGCGGCCTTAGGCTGCGCAGGTGGGCCAAGCGCTCTCCAAAGGGCTTAGAGGCCGGGCCTATCCCGTGTGCCTACTTGGCGTTGAATGTAAATCAATCAATCAATCAATCAATCAATCAATCAATCAATCAATCAATCAATCAATCAATCAATCAATCAATCAATCAATCAATCAATCAATCAATCATTTAATGAATCAATTAATTAATTAATTAATTAATTAATTAATTAATTAATTAATTAATTAATTAATTAATTAATTAATTAATTAATTAATTAATTAATTAATTAATTAATTAATTAATTAATTAATTAATTAATTAATTAATTAATTAATTAATTAATTAATTAATTAATTAATTAATTAATTAATTAATTAATTAATTAATTAATTAATTAATTAATTAATTAATTAATTAATTAATTAATTAATTAATTAATTAATTAATTAATTAATTAATTAATTAATTAATTAATTAATTAATTAATTAATTAATTAATTAATTAATTAATTAATTAATCAAATAATTAATTAATTAATCAATTAATTAAATCAATTAATTAATTAATCAATCAATCAATAAATTAATTAATCAATCAATCAATCAATCAATCAATCAATCAATCAATCAATCAATCAATCAATCAATCAATCAATCAATCAATCAATCAATCAATCAATCAATCAATCAATCAATCAATCAATCAATCAATCAATCAATCAATCAATCAATCTGTATATAAATCGCAACAATAGAGTGCTCAAACGCAACAGATCAGTGCGCACATTCGCCAGCTTGGCAACACTCACCGTGGTGTACTCACTGCCCTACTTCGCACTGTAGCCCTGGCTGCGGCGCTCCCGGTGCTCTTGTATGGTGCTGAGGTTTGGCGGCGCGGACACAGCTACAACCGTCGCGGTCGAACGGTTTCTACCCGGTCTCAACACCCTGTAGATATGGTCTCACGAGCTCTGACCACCCCGGCCCGAGCAATTCTGCCAATTTACAGAACTACTTCTACCGCAGCTCTCCTAAGAGAGGTGTGGCTCAAGCCTGCACACATATTACTTGAGGAGACGCGCCTCCGATCTGCAACTAGAATAGCCGCCGCAGACATATTCCACCCTTTAGTTAAAAGATCCAAGGACTCTCTTTTTCATACCCGCCTCACCAATAAAATAAAGCTCATTCTTCCCTTTCCTCGCCCTCGTTTTTTCCGCCCTCCTATAAATCCACTCTGAATAGCTCTCGAGCAGACTTATCTGCCCAAGAATTTACCGATCGTATCAGAAAGCTACCTTCTTGGGACATCCTCGTCTTCTCGGATGGCTCAAAACAAAAAGATGGATCCGGTGGGGCAGGTGCCGTTGTTCGCCACAAGGACATCACTTTAGCAGAAGTAAAAGTTTCCCTGGGCCCTGGCTTTGAAGTCTATGACTCGGAGATCATCAGTGCCCTTGCAGGGCTTAGGGCTGCCGTAGCAGCTCCCACTAGTCACCTTGCTACTAACATCTATGTTATCCTCGGTAATCAAGAGGCAGCATAACGCCTTCTCAATTTCTCACTCTCGAAGTCTTCGCAGCTGGAAATATTGGAATTTCGGAAACTTGCATCTCAGTGGCCTTCAAGAAGAATTCTCTTAATCGCGGCTCCTGGTAGTGTTCACGTAATGTAGTCTCCTGGTCATATGGGAATCCCTGGTAACGAGCTGGCTGATAAGTTAGCCGGAGAGGCTGCACGCCAATCGGCTCCTAATGCTGCCTCGTTGGCCGGAGCTCGCGCAAAGGCACAAAGATATATATGGAATACGACCGCCGAATGGTGGCAAACTCATGCTCCTCCCACTTACTGTGAGTTAGGGATGCCATTCCCTAAGAAACCCCCCGAGGAACTCCGACTCCCTCGTCGTTATCTTGGGTATTTGATTCGGTGCCGGACTGGACACGGTGACTTTCGTACTCATCATGAAAGGTTTCACCATGAAGATGCCCTCATGACTTGTTCCTGCGGGCGTGATAAGTCATTCACTCACTTAGTGTTTTGCCCCCTCGTTCAAGAAAGACTGGCCGCTTCCGGATTCCGTCGCAATCTGGGCTCACTCGACTTCCTTCTCGTCACCTCCCATGGTGCCAAGCGATTCGCGTCTACATTGGATAATGCTAGATTCCTTTCAGAAATCTGCCCTACCCGGAGCACATAATCTAGTCATGTGAGAAATCCGCTGTACAGCGCTCACAATATCTGAAGGAACGTTTATAGGCCTGTAGGCATACTTTTTTACTGCAATATAATTCAATCCATAGCAGTCACCATGTCCTCACAGGGATGGGGCTGCAGTTGTATCTAAAGCCCGGTAGACCGTAAAAATAAATTAATCTGTATATAAATCTCTTGGTTCTCCTTGTAATCTTTCTTTCCTCGTAGATAATCTCATTCACCAGATTAAACCTCGTCAATCTTCTTCCCTCTATTTCCTGGGAAAGTGACACGTGCTGGTAATCACCGAGGAACGCTAGTCGTGATCTATCGTCACTTTTTTCGACCAGTTTGATTCGAGCTTGAGTCATTATGTGATCATTTTAGTACGCAAATGCGTTTTAACTATGAATCAAAATTCGATTTCAGGACCAATAGAGTCAGGAAGAACGTTTATCGGGTAGCTCAGTGCCAAAGCCCTGTTTGCATCTGCTCAAAGAGACAGGTAAAATCTACCTAGCACGTCTGTGCAAGTAGAAATTCTGTTAAACAGCTAGATTACTTAAAGCGAATGAGGATTAGTTGTCCCTCCTTTAAAGATTCATCTTAGCTTTAAAGTCAGACTTTTGAAATGTTGTTCTACTCTTAATATCGACCAATTCAAAAAAATGATGCATGCAAACCGCTCATGTTTCTATCCAACACACCGTCTTGGAGTTGTTTTTCCTCGATAGTAAACAAGAAAATGAAAACATGTCGAGGGATGTCACGAAGATGAAGGTCTAACTAGAGATAACAAAAATATTGCCAACAATAATTTTTGGAATACTAGCTGCAGCGGAATAATCTTGCACAAATGTAGTAGTTTATTATATAAAGAGAAGAAGAGATTCGCCCGATCGTTGGCTGAAACTTTGCCAAAAGCGCCTAAGCGACATCCCAAGGTTTTTCGGAGTCACCCTCGCATCCAAGTTGTGTAAAAATTTATTCCTGACCTTTACACGGCGTGTTCTCCATATAACTTCACATTTACCACATTTTAACCTTGATACCGTGATAATCTGTATTGCCTTCTCATTGGTTAATGCAGAAACCTCTAGTCTTCCACATTAGCACTGTCCATCTAGTTCACTGTCCGCTATTATAGCACTACAGATTCCCTCATGATGTCTTTAAAATTCAATACCGAACAGCTTAGGCAAGTCTGGGGATAGAAGCTAGCTGTTATCTGGTAGGTTTTCCCCTCATCGTAAATCCTTTTGAAACCTATGACATTTCTAAGGACCCCACGCTGTTCATCTCAAGGAATTAGATCTACGAAGGGATCAACCAGCAGAATTATTCATTGAGCTCCTTATGATTTAAGCATTCATATCGAGAAAAAAGCTTAAGCAGCAACTGAAGCTGAGAAAGAGCCAGCTGGAGCAAAAGCTCAGCGTCATGACGTCTTGGAAACAAACGCCAACCAACAAAAAGGAATTAGACAACTGAACATGGCCGACAAGAATGAATTTCCACGTTAATTAAGTGAGGCACAACACCGACTCCGGGGAATGAAGTAAGCAATCTCACATCAACCGACACAAAATTCGAAGACTTCACGTCACAGCAAATCCAAAGATGCTGAAAATTCGGCAGGGAGGCAAAGATATAATGAAAAAGTACTAGGGGCATATTAATCGAAAACCTGCCTTTAGAACTTGTTTCCCGCAAGACAAGCACGTTGTTAACGATGAGCGCAACAAAAAACTGTATATCTTTGGGCTACTTAGTGGTGCAGTACTCGAAAAAATCGGACCTGATTCGAGGAGGCGGTGTTATAGTTATCAGCTGGTGGAGGAGTGGATGTTAGATATTGAGTCTATTGCAGTATACACCGAAGGTGGTGTATACAGATGATGGCAGTATACACAGAGGATGGTGTAGACTGATGATGAGAAGAGATATATAATGGATACTAAATACGTATTATAATTTTGGATATTCTATCTAGAGATATAACAAGAGGGAAGGGTATTTTATATACAAGAGATGTGTATTAGCACAGTGGACCCTTGTTTCCACAATTAGATTGTGGAATCTTCTAGTATCAACTTGTATCTTTAGAATCAAAGCTTCTACCAAGTTCTCCAGTGTTCCACCATTACCAAATTCGACAGTATCCTTCACTCATCTGATGATCCACATAATCTCAGCCGAGCCAGCACAAAAGGCGGTCAAAAATCCCGACGATTCCGAATCATAGACTTTGAAAACAGCTAAGCAGATTTTTACCTCTCCAGATGTCCAGTCTGAATTGACCAACCTTAAACTTAATGTTAGCATCAAGGTTAATCTACGACGTCAAAGCAAACCCTAATTTCCACATATAGTTACCTTCTTTCAAAACTTGTCCCAACGCTGGTGATAGATTGTAAAGCAGAAGCTTAAGGCGCTCAAGACAGTCTTCTTTGAAAAAGCTCAAAAATTAATAATGCTTCACTATCCTTTGAGTGTTCGCGATTTCAATCGATGGGTCGCAAAATCGACTCGATTCTATGAAAATTACAGGGGTATAGGCGCATAATTTGGCTATCTGAGAAAACACAGGCGAAAAAAATTATTTTACAACAGTGCATTACAAGAACCATGATGGCATAGGTTGATGTCCCGGAATTCCAGTCATCTTGCCCCCATCTCGATCTCCATCTAGGCTTTCCCTTGTACTTTACAACTGAGACAGTTATTGCGCTCGGCCACGGCGGAGAGCACGATGATGCGATGAAGCAAATTTCATGAATAGTTGTCTATTGTCTGCCTCCGGCTTAATTGCAGATGTCCGAAGCGGCACGTAAATAGCGGTGCGGGAGACAAGAGCTAAAAGTGAGTGACAGGCTAACGAGTGCCATCCAACATGATAAACGAGATAGATGCATCACCACTCGGTCAAAATGCCAAATTTGATTCACAGGACACTATGTATAGATCACTCCACTCATATATTACATAGAAGGCAATCCTGACTGAGCTTAAGATTAGTGCCAAGGGGTTGCAGGGGAGTAGTGGAGAGGAAGCTCTAATACAACCAAAGCCCAAAAAAAGTATTTAAGCCTCCTGTCATAGCCCAGAGGCTCAAAACATTATGATTTTTTTTTTAAAAAAGGCAATCCATACAATCTAGTTAAGTAATGTTTCACACGTGTTGGACGGATTTGTCTAGAAATAGGACGAGGGTTCAAGGCCATAATCAGGGGATTTTTCTGCTAAAACTCTCTCTCATTTACATTTCAGATCTCTTGAAGCTGAGAAACCAACAATTGATGAGAGTAATTTAGCTTAATCCAACAACCTGAGAAGCTACACCTCATACTTTGCGGTGATTTTTTTAAAATCATATTGTATGCAGCCATCTAGCTATGAAAATTGATTTAAAAACATTTAGAGGTTTCAACAGCCATTCCCAACTCCTACAACTTCCCATGGCACTAGTCTTTAAGCTCATAACGTAGTGTTACTTCGTGATGCATTCCTCGGAATTTGAGTTCCTCTCGAACAAAGACTTTTTCTATCAAGCTAAGTCCTAGGCTACGTACGATAGTGTTCCATGATGTTGCCCGGAAGGCCAAGTAGCATTTAGATGGATTCCTGGACATACTAAAATCCCGGGGAACGAAGAGGCAGACGCGGAAGCAAGTGTTGTCCTACAAAATCTTCCCCTCTCGACATACAGTTCCAGAGTCTATCACTCTAGCTTACCAGCGTCGTCTCATGCAACAGCGATGACAAGATCTAGTTGATGATTGGTGGTCAAAAGCCTGCCCAGCTCGGTATCGCGATCTGGACCTACTAATGTGCCGTCGAAAGTCGCCAGAGTTAACCTCATCTCGAGGTCTACTCCACCATCTCTGGCCCACAAGAACAGGAAATGGAAGATTTCCAGCCTATCATCGTCGTTGTCATCACGACGACGCCAACCTGAAGTGTATTTGCGAGCAGGAGACCTCTCCCACTCGCTTTGTTCGCTGTAGGAGGCACGCAAGCCAGATGCGCAAGCTTAGACATGGCGCAACTGTAGATTCTTACATCAACCAACTTCTCGGACTCAACTGTCTTGAAAAGTTCACAGAATTTGCCAAGGTCACAGGCTGTTTTAACAGCCTACCCGTACACTCGTCTGCTGGATGTGAAGATAGTATTCCCCTCGATTTTCAGGAATGAAAGGACGACAAGGCGGGGGCTAGTGTGGGGAATGCTGGCTCAGCTCAAAAAAACTAAAACAAAATTATACATACACTTGTTATCAATTAGAAGTTAGGTACCAGAGAAGTTTTATGCCTTAAGCGTATTCTCAGCTGGTCCCACCAGTCCTGGACCCAAGTGGACATAGAGCACATTAACCTAGGACCCTAATAGTAAATAAATAACTAAGTCCTAGGCTACGCCTCTAGGGTTACGGACCGGCATACACGGCTCAAATCATGTCTACGACACGCCGAACTTGGTCTCACGGCGTGAGCCGCTGCAGAAATAGTAGCTAGTTAAGTACATAAAACACCGACCTAGCGCCAAAATCAAACCCTCAACTTATACCCTGCCCAAAAAAAAAGAAATAAGGAACAAAGAATCAGTTTACAACCGAGAGTCGACACTTCTAGTCTCGTTTCCCTTCCAGTCATGCTTTTTGCGATGACTCATTGCTATGATTCCCGCTGAGAGCAGTGGATGAGTTAACAGGCTGGCTTTCGAAGCTGTTAGTTTCCTGCGCAACTAATCTAAAGCTTTTGAGGCACTTGGGCCCAAGAAGCTTGTGAATACAGTCGTCATAAGGTGTTGACCTCGTGAGTCGACGCGTGATATTCGCGTGGAGATGACAGTGAACAAAGTGAGTCATAGTAGTCTCCTCCCCACGAGCACACTCCATCGGAGCATCTAAAATGTTGAATCGGCGGTGGTATGCCGCGAAGTTGCCGTGGCCCGTACGTGCTGCGATTAATTCACGAAGCAATCGCCTTGGAAGAGCTAGCTCGGGTGGCTTGCATCTACGCGTCTTAACTCACAATTGCGATATCGACGTGGACATGTCTCATCTCACCGGACGTCGAGCAAAGTCTGTTGTCGCAAATTCGTGAGACGACGAAGGTAGGCCAGGGTGATTCTTCCTGGTGTAATTTCCTGACTAGGTAAACATTTGAGCGCAGCCCGAGCCACAGCGACTGCTTCCTCGTTTCCCTAGATTCCTGAATGTTCAGGTGTCTGAAGTTGTGATTATAAGATCAAATAGGGGAATCAGAAATTGTGAGAGATGTAGAAAGTGTCTAGTATTGTTCAATCTATCTCAACTATCAGTGATATTTATATATAAGTGGAGAGACCAGACGGCGAGGTACACGCAGGTCAATGGTTACAAGCTGTTAACTACTTTATTCTAAAGAACAAATCTATATAACGTCCATCTTGGTGAGGTAAATACTCTACAACGCTCGTGCAACTACGCGACCTTTCCGACTAGACTAGTGTCGACCAACGCGTCGACACAACTCTATCAGGCACCAGCCTGTCACTTATATATATGAAGAAAAATGTAGTATCAATCAGTGATGTGTAAAGTCAAGTCTCTTGCTCTCTTTTCTAAATGTTACTCGTCCCTTCTTCGTTGCTCTACATACATGTACTATACTTGATGATATGCTCCACCTCTTTACTTTTCCAGAAATAGCAGTCGTAACATAACACTTGCCTACGTCAAGTGCGAAATATGATTCACTCGCAGTGGCGACTGATACAATGGTGGTATTGAATCTGGCAGTAGCACATGGTGTTTTTGTTTGTAGAGATGGGACTTGGTCTACAATGTAAGAGTGGTGCGTAACAATCGACAAAGATATGATCGAGCCTGGATGGTAATTCTCACACTAGGCACCAATTCTATCCGTATCTCCGCTTGTCGCATTAGTACCTGGAATAGCCGCACATCTTCGATGCATGTCGAAGAGACTAATGTCTCCAGCGCTTTTATTGCTGATTAGCTGTTCATCAAGAGATAAACATAATGGCTCCTTAGTTTCGTCGTTTCTTGCTCCTCTCCAACAAAACAGAGAGCAGCCTCTAATGCTTTTCTAGCGGCTACTATTTCTGCGTCTAGCACTTCTCACCCGTGTAATACGCTGCTTCTCTCGAGAAAAATTCACCCTCTTCTCTTTAGTACAAATCCCCAAGATGAGCGCCTATATGCTTGTGAGGATCCATCCGGACAAGCGTATATTTCCAAGTTAGAGATACCATCCTTCCCACGTCTGCAGAGATTTCATCTAATCCTTCCCGAGCCAAGACATTGGTAGTAGGTTGTTGGCGGTGGCTTTTCAGCAGCTTCGGCCTCTGGAAGCTGTCGGTAAATACGCGGAACACGTGACATCTGTAGTGCCGGTCGCCTCGACGGTATGCATCTTTTCTTGTATTTTTGAGTACTCATGTTGGGGCATACTGCGGCGCGAATTCTCAGAGGTAGGTGATTTTCCAGTAAATGAAGCCCTTCTACTGGTTTTAATTAATTCCCTTCGAGAGGAATTCGGGCGGGCGGAATTCCTCCTTCTCGAAGAATAACCACCGTCGAAACTGTCCTCTACGTCGGGAGAGCAGCTCGCAGTTCCATAAGGTTTACCTTATCGATCATGTTGCAGAGGTTAGTAGTGGATGAAGTGACAATTCCCCTCGAGTTCGGACGTTTAATTCCTGGCCACCAGACATCTGCTCCGTATGTCGCGACCGCTATGTTGCATTCCTCAACGGCCCTTACCAAAGTTCCAGGAGCTGCTCCTCGGAAGTTCGATTTGACACGTCGCATATGGTGAGCGACTTTTATAGCCTTCGTACAACAAGTGGCAACCCGATGCTTGAAGTTGCGTCGAGGATCCAGGTTAACCCCGAGCCAGCGGATTTGATCGGCCGGTTGAATAGTCGCCCCATTGATGTTGATATTGGCGGCAGTTTCACGGCGACGTTCAGGGAATTTTGCGACCACATACTTGTTTGTGTCAAAGGCGATAGCGTTCTCCTGGGACCATTCGAGAAGATTATCAACCTCCGGTGGGGCTGCTATGGCAGATTCAGCTATGGTAGGGCTAAATCCAAGGATTTCCACGTCGTTCGCATGGCTAAAACTCAAGAGAGAGTTTCCGCTTCGCATTGGTTCAGCCATGTAGAGGATAAAAATTAGTGGTGAGATAAACATTCTTTGAGACACACCGCAAACCAACTCTCTTTCTGAGGTTACACCTCCTGAGTAGCGTACTTGAACTCTTGGGTGAGAAAGGAAAGACCTTGTCTAGCTGATTATGTTGTTCGGCAATTCCTGGTCCTGCATTCTTCTTATAAGTCGGTTGTAAAGTACTGCATCGAAAGCGCCTTGTACATCCAGAGTCACGGACGTTTCTGCCGATCCCCGAGTTCGGGCTTCCTTGATATCTGTCATGAGCTGGTACTAGCATCCCTACAATAATCAATCTGCACTCAGTGGGGATGAACTGGCGGGGACGCGCCGGCGCCAGCATCCTTACAACAATAGATCTGTGTTTAGGGGTTGACTTGGTGCAGCGACCTGTCGATCGTAATATTCGAATAGCAACTAACACGCGAACGTAGTTAGCTATCCTTCTCCG
This sequence comes from Podosphaera xanthii, assembly GCA_028751805.1. NCBI lineage: Eukaryota > Fungi > Ascomycota > Leotiomycetes > Helotiales > Erysiphaceae > Podosphaera > Podosphaera xanthii. The sequence continues at coordinate 4,068,401 of JAPWIX010000010.1, read as the reverse complement.
GGCGTTTGATGATGATCTTCTGGAACATTTTCGATGGCCTTCTGTTACTTTCGGTTGTTATCCTGGTACGGAGTTGTTCGGATCGGGGCGTTGGGGTCGGGCTCGTAGTCATGATGAATTCGGAGTTAGCTCATGTATTATATATAGAACTAGTTCTCTCTAGTTAGATTCCGCAAGTTGAAGTTCTGGTGCTAATTTAGATACTTGTCTACTATCAAGCCAGCTGTCCATGGCGATTAACCTCTCTCTAGTTCGACTGTCTCCAGGTTATTTTCCACGTACCAAGTAACCCACGCGTTCACGCTAGTAGTATCATGCACCACGCAAGAGACAAGATCTGTAGCTGATCTCTTTGGTATCGAACCAAATTGTTGTTTGCCGATTACGTCGTTTGTAACGGCAAGATTTGCCATCCGTTTTGAAAGCAATCTTTCCAGCCCTTTTCCCAGGCAAGATAGAAGAGCTATTGATCTCCAACTCTTAACCGCAGTTGGATCTCGGTTTAGCTTCTGCATCCAAAACAATTCAGCTAGCTTGAAGCAGCTTGGGTGGGTGCCGAGTTGGATGCAGGCACGAAAAATTTTGGTCACAGATGGGCCAATGGGACTCCAACAGGTTGCCAGAAGCTCTACAGAGACTCCACCTTCTCCGGGTAAGTGCCTCCGCAGACGTTTGTGCATGTGCGGACTTCTTCATCTGTGACATCTAAGTTCCAGGGGATCTGGTTGTCGCTTTGGATGGAGCCTGTGGGGAAGTCTGTTTGAGTGCTGGATCGTGGCTTGGACTAGACTGAATCTTGTTTAGTTCACGGCAAGGCGCAAGAATCGATGGACAAGATACAATGAATTGACAATAAAATTGTGATGAACTTAGATACAAAAACATAGACTTAAGGAACTAAATGTGCCAGAAAATTCTACTATTAATTGTTACAGGCTGCGTCTTCGCGTGTTTAGGAATAAATGAAACATTGTACTACCAGGTTAGGTCTTGGATGAAACTCTCTGGCTCTCATACACGGAATAGAGTCATGAACTCTCTATGTAATACGCAGATGCTTTTGTAGTTGTGCGTCCTGCCTCTGGTATGATAGGAGGAACACAGATAGATAGTTATATGAGTGGTTCCTCTCCTGGATTTACTTTCGAAGGTCGATAAGAAAATAGACAGTATCTGGCCATCATACTTTTATTTATCGTTTTGGTGCTTGGCCTTCACATTTATACACCACTAATGCCCTTCTGTTCGCCTCAATTCCTTTCTGCGCCAACTTCAGCCGAATCCCCCACATCGCCTAGGACTACGAAGCATCTACCAAATACGAAGTTGGTGTACGAGAGAGATTACGATATGACAGAACCCCAGCTCTTAGATTAGCACTGAAGATGATGGTCGTGGTTTGTGTCCGGGGATCTGCGATAAGCCGTGGCCCGTGAGTTGCGACAAGCGTGGCGGGGTATGAATCCTCGTATGCTAGGGTTAACAATAAGTCACCCGGGGGCCCTTGTCTATATTAGTGTAGGGTATGCTAGCTATTAATCGGACGATCTCTGACAAGGTCGTCTAATGCTTGATGCCGTACAAGAAGCGCATTTCGAAGAATTTTTGCTCGTTCAGCTTAGTTAGTGACTAGTATCTCTCTATATAAGAGTGGAGAGGGGACATCGACCTGTTATAGAGAGGTCGTTTGCATGAGCTTAAGAATATCGGCCGGTATAGTCATGCCTTCAATTTTTTGAGTCATATGTTCCATTTGGGCAGCAGCGATTGTGCCTGTGAGCCTTTTCGCGATAACGCTGCGTTCTCTCGGATCTGTAGCCGCACGATACTCTGCATGCACTGTCTTACACTCAGAAGTAACCAAGCTACTGCTTTACCTTTTCCCTTTTTGGGTCGAGTACCTGATGCCTTGATCGCGTTCGAGAGGTGGAAACAAAGATCCTGCGCGTAGCTCTCAACTTTATCAATTGAGTCCATTGCGCAATTACATGGGCGTACCTTGGAAAATTTATTTCAGGAACCCTGATTTTTGCTAGCTCTGGGTCTATGATTGCTGTTATCACTGGTACATATCCTCGAAGGAGGAGGTGGTCGCTAGTCACGTACTCGCTGCGGCCTACCCAAGAACGAGCGCCACTAATGTTGGTCCACACAAGGTCTAGCGTGTTTCCAGCTCGATGTGTCGGCTATCCAATGATGAGGCAGGAGCAGTGATGTCCTTTTCCACATTTCTCTATCTCTTCTCCTTGTATGAGGACTCGTAGTATTAGGTTGCTAGGCCTTGTACACCGAGTTGAAATCCCCAGCTGCTATGTAGTTTCGTGATGAAGTCCAGCCAGCAAGGGGTTGGATTGCCGTTGAGACATTTGCTGCCTTATATACATTGAAAAAGGTAATATCGTTAACTACAACTCAGAAGTAGTCTCCGGTCGGCGTTGCACTTGTAAATATTTGAGTCACAGATACTACCCTGTTGCTCTTTCGTGTATACGTCACCACCCTTAGCCTTACATCTGCACTACCATGTAGCGTGTGTCAGACGTATTCTGGGTGTTAGCGCGTGGATGAGTCGATGGCCTTGAGCAGACGGACAAATGATTAAGGACATGGACGTGAGCAATGGATAGTGTTAGCGCGTGAAAGAGTCGATGATCTTAAACAGGTGAACAAGAGGTTATGAACGAGAACGTGGACGGTGGATGGCTTAACTAGGTAGGTAACTAAGAATAACACCAGAACTTCAACTTGAAGAGCAAACAAAGGGGAACTATGACTCCTATAAATACACGAACAACTCCGACTTAACCCCAGCCCCAAGTCTAGCCCAAGCGCCCCGATCCTGAACAACTCCATGCCTGAAGAACACAGCCAGTAACATAAGGCCATCGAGAGTTACTGGAAGATCATCATTAACCCCCTTATTAGCGAGTGAAGCTCAACTAGGTTCGCGAGTAATAATGTTGTTCCTCGAACATTACGATCGGCAAATAATCTAGACACGGCGCGCCCCGGCCGGGTCATCTTAGCTTAGCGCGGATACTGGCCTATGACTATTGGCTCATGACACTGGGTGTGACTTGGTAATCTTTATGGGCTTGTGCCACAAAGGCTCCTGATTTAGCAAAATATCAACGCCTAGCTCATAAGCTCAGGAAAGCGCGATATCATGCGTGGCTCCTCCTGTTCTTACATTGATTGGTATGAAATTTTGAGTAGGTGGGGGGCGAGAGGGGACTCCTGGAGTGCCCTTCATAATTGTGTTTCGGGGTGGTTCTCCCTAGAGTCTTCTGCGTCAGGCAGTGTTGTGACTTCTGCGAGAGCTTCAAACTTATTAGAAGTCGAGATCGCAGGTGGGCTAGATGTCGTCTGTTTTGCAGCTGAAGCGGCAGCCTCGGCCTATTTAACTGCGGCTTTTGCTCGAGTTACAGCAGCAAGTTCACGTTGGCTGGCTTGGCGAATTGTTACCAATTGTTTTTTTGTAACTGGGCCTGAACGAGTTGGGCGAGCTAGACAACTACGGCTGTCAGATCGGTGCAGCTCCTCTATAGTTTCGGCACTTGGTGCGGGCCTTACACTCAGAAATGGAGTGTACTTTAGACGAACATTTCCAGCAAGCAGGTGTGCAAGAGCACCCCCGGGTGGCGTGTAACTCCGAACAGCGTTTAAATTGCTGCACAGCAAGTTGCGGTTGATGTCGCACTGCGACACCATATTCGTCAAACAGACGAAAGCCGGATCGGGGCGCGGAGGCTTTTTCGAAGTGGGCCAACCACGATTGGAAGGGAGCTCTAAGTCGACCTTTTCCATGCGGTTTAACCTTAAGGGGGGTGGTTTCGGTGATCCTTGTGATCTCATCCCGGATCAGCTCTTCCATAAATATGACCTTATCTATGACGGGTTTTAAGGCCACGGGGGCCGTGGAGAATCGTAGGATCATCAGGTCGGACGCCTCTTCTATCTTTGCCCCTAGAGTGGTTAAAGCATCGGTCGAGTCCAATAGAGCCTGGCGAGTTTCTTTGTCTTTCGCTTTTAGTGAGAGTCCTGTGGCAACACGGTGGACATGCTCGATTGTTGCAGGTGCGATGTCGAGGTGTTTAGATGTGGCTTCTCGAACACGAGTCAGAGATAACTGTCTCCTCTCGTGCATTTGATCAAGACGCAGGAAAAGTCTGTCATCCTGGGGCGGTCTTGCTGCAGACTTATTTTCTGTGTTTGCAGCTGCCGGAGTAGCAGCAGCTGGAGCTGATTTCGCTTTATATCGTGCGACCGGTCTACGTTGGCCTACCCGGACGATAGTGGCCTAAGTATTTTTGGCTGGCGATGGTGCGGTCGGAGTTGCCATGAGCTGGGGGGCTACTACTGGGATAGTGGTAGCAGATGATGGCGCGACCCATGGTCGTGTGTGAAGTACCAGCGGAGTAGTGCTCGGTCCTGTTGACACAAATTGGGCGATGGCTGCTCGCAGGTAGACATTAATTTAGTCCGCTAAATCTTTGTGCCCGCCATTTGAGAGGTGTGAGAGAGCTGCCTCGACTCCGTAAATTACTTTAGAGCAAATTATAATTTTGGCAGTATTTTGCATTGGTAAACGCTCCTGTGCCTCGACGATTGCTCATGGCTCGAGGCGGACTGAACTTTGTGAGGGTTTTGTTGACTTGAGGATCTTTGTTCCTGGAAACTCTGGCTCTTTTGCAGACCTTGTTTCTACGGGTCGCTGGGGGTTGGGGACCGCGTTTCGTCTGGTGGGTGCAGCAGCACACTTCGGCGTGCAATTCGGTGCCGCGGTGTTAACTTTGGTTGGATTTGTGACCTCTGGGGCCTGTTCCTCGTCTTCCTGGCCGGATGAAGCTCATAGAAAATGCGATGCATTTTGCTTCTACACACAAAATTTCAACATCAATCACATCTACTTCGGGAAGGTGCATATGCTTCCCTTGGAGGGAGGCCTCAATCGCAACCACATTTTATAATCCATGCGCGAGGTCTTTCGATTTTAGATTATTGTGTGCGTGATTTTCCACAGCGTCTACCACTTGGTACGGTTTCTTGAGGCGATCTTTGGCATTGCCACTAGACGAGTTGGCTGGCTTTTTTGGTACCGGGCCATCCTCAGTGACCACGGTGGTGAGATTACGAGAATTCAATTGGAGTCGCTGTGATTTCGAAGGGGAGTGAGGTGAATATGGGCAAAAGGGTACGGAATTCTCATTGTTTGTTCCTTTGGAGTTGTGTTTAATCGTGCTATCTTGAGTCCATGACAATCGTAACACTGGAGCTTCTCTTGTGACAGTGGTATTTAAATCTACCGATTCCACATATAATTTCCACAGTCTTGTTAAGTTTTACCCGGTTTCTCGCATTTCCGTGCCGCAACGGTAGTTCATGTATCTGATGTATAGCGATAGCGTTAATTCTCTTATTTCAAAGTTTGACTACTGTCTGGAAACAGATATTCTGAGTGTCACAGGGTAAGTATCGAAGGCTAAGAGGTGACGATTGTGTGTAACAAATCGAAAGGTTGTACAGCTTATTTTTCTAGCAATGAAAACATTGCCGTTGGGTTACAAGCGCTAAACCGACAATGCATCACGTACTACACATATATGTAGTATTTGTGACGCTACATGTACGTATATTAATTTTAGCTACATTTTACTTTTACGTATCATTTCTATCATAGACCAGCGTAGATGCCCAAATCTAAATTGTTTGATGAACGGAATAATCCAACTTCACCGCTGAATATGTAGGGGATCTTTAACAGCGCCTGGATGTACTCCCTTGATGATACTGTATTCGTAGAATGACGAAAGCATGCTCAGATAGCCACAGGTTTTTCTCGCTTTTCCCTGTGGTGGGTATTCACGGAAGAGGGTACATGTCGTAAGGCGTTATTCTCGTAGTGGTATCTGCAAATGAAATCTGAGTATGAGTGTTCCAAACGTCAAACAGAGTTATTCTGCGTCACATACATATCTTCCGTAATCATTCGCGTCATAGCCTCAGACTGCATACGCAAAAATGATTTAAAAAAAAGATGTGCACCGTCTTGGCATAATTATAAGTCCAAAGAACGGATTAATGAATTTCCGGTATTCCTGACTTCTCATCTCTATTTCTATTTACGATAGATGACGTTTTGGATTTGCGATCTTTCACAATCCGAATAGCTACTTTTTCCACCAATCATTCAACTATTAAAACACTCAGCCTCGGAAAATAACAGACAAATATAAATGTACATGAACTTCTCTTAGAAGCCTCTAAATGGGATTCTCATCAAATCTCACCCCAAAGGAAGAGCCCGTTGTTTCACGTTGGCTCAATCTTTAATTTAGAAAAGACCGGAAACGTCAAATAATATTATTGAGCGTACTATCTTCTAAAGACTACTGAGTCTATTACAGCTGGCTCACGTTGTTGGTCATGATGAGGAAAGCGATGATTTGGCTTTCGCTTTGGGTCTTTTACTTCAATAACTAAGATCGAGAGCTAAAGTCAGGGATTGATGATGTTCGTCAGTCATGTACGAAGCAGTTTGCTCGAAACTAAATACGTCTGGCCAAGTATCCTGATCGCTTTTCCCTCATTATCGATTGAAAATCTAGAAGATTTTATCAAGTTAACCATAAAATCTCTCTTGCCAATGCCACCGATAGCAGTACATGTACTATTATCTGCTGGTTTCAAAGACCTAAGACTCGGAAACTGTGGCGCTTCCATTTTTAATTCATTCGTTCAAAACCTAAATTCGTCATCCCATGTCCTTTCACGCGTGAACACAGTCAATTCTTGGAGTACATGCACAGCATGAATCACAAATTTTAGGAAGTTTGTGTTATTCTGTGAGATTCAATCGGCATTTTCTACAAAAGCATATATCTAAGTGATTGCAAAAATGTATATATCTGAGAAATCTTGCGATTCCTTCACGTCTTCGATTAATGTAACTCTAGTCTTTACCCGCAGCCTGGGCTACATTGATAACTTCTTTCTGCGTACGATTCTAAGTTTTTCCAGTGATCAACATGCTGTCAATAAATCTATCAACTCTTGCGATCATTTTCATGATTGTTTTGATGATATACAAGTTGTTTATGTCCCGTATATCAACCAATAGAATTTCTCTTTCAAATATACCTACATCTCATTGGAGCTCTTCGTTCTCCTCAGCATGGATATTATGGATAAGATACAAAGATCGCGAGCACCAGACTCTTCACGAAGCCCATCTCAAACTCGGCCCTATTATTCGAGTGGCCCCAAATGAGATCAGCATAAGTGACATCAACATCATACAGACAGTATATGGTGGAGGATATAGTAAAAACGAATGGTACACGTCTTTTGGAAATTACGGGTATGTGTTACCTTCTATAAAATCCGATAACACGACGACCACTTAGCATTTCGAAGTGTTCCTTGTATGTTTTCCACCCTGCCTCCGCGATCTCACTCGGTAAAGAGACGGATGATCTCTCATGTTTTCTCCAAGTCAGCCATTTTTTCATCATTGGCCGTGGAAAAACAATCACAAATCATCCTTTTCGATCGCCTGCTACCTCTATTCAACGAAGTTGCGCTTTCGAAAGATAAATCGACCAATAATATAGAAATTCATGAAATTTGGAATGCAGCTGCGATGGATTTTGTCACCGCATACCTTTTTGGTATCAAGAATGCTACTAATTTTCTCAACTGCGTGGAATTTCGACAACACTGGTTCCGGCTTTACAGTATTAGAAAGACTAATGATTTTTTCTCGCAAGAACTTCCCCGTCTCACTAATATGCTAAAACAATTGCACATTAATACATCTCCTGCTAGAGTCAAAGAATCCATCAAAGAAATCGAAGAGTGGGCCTTAGATCACTGCGATGCCACGCATGATCACTTAAAACGAATTGCTGGAACAAAATTGCTCAAGTCTGCCGATCGGCCCGTAGTCTTCGAGGCTCTTCTTCAAGGTATTGAAAAGGAAAATGTGGGAAACAAAATGAACACATCCCAGAGCAAGAATATACTTCATAATCCCAGGCTTATCATTGCAAGTGAGATGCTTGATCACCTGTTAACTGGTTACGAGACGTCGGGCATCGTACTTACCAACATATCATGGCATCTTTCATGGCGACCGTCTCTTCAGAAAGCTCTCAGGGCTGAGCTTAAAACCCTGAGTCCCAACGTACGCCTCTCTCCAGCGATACGTAATGGCCAATTAATCCCTTCACCAAAGGCTTTGGACGCTCTTCCATTGCTTCATGCAGTCCTGATGGAAACTTTGCGTTACCATTCTGCTTTTCCCGGGGGACAACCCCGCATGACACCACCTCAATCCTGTACTCTTGGGCCGTATCATATTCCCGGTAACGTGCGAGTAGGAGCTCAAAGTTATATCTTACATCATAATGCATCCGTGTATCCAGAGCCTAATGTCTGGAACCATGAACGCTGGCTAGATACCAAAAATAGTTATACAGAGGAACAAAAACGAGAGCGAGATCGCTGGTTTTGGGCTTTTGGTGGTGGGAATCGCATGTGTCTTGGGAAGAATTTTGCAATTCATGGTAAGTTAAACCAGTTGATTTTAATTTTATGCGCCCTGAAATTCCTCTCTTGTAATACTCGTCCTCTAACTTTCTGAAAAAGAAATTAAACTCATCGTTGCGGCCGTATATACTAGTTTTCACACCTATCTTGTTGATAATATGGCTAAGGGGCAAGTTGATGGCTCGAACTATAAGTTTTCAGGGAAACAGCTCATCTTAAGAATTGAAAAAGTAAGTTTATGAGTTACCTTACTATTTTTACTCTGCTCATAAAAGATTCAAAAAGGCTCAAGACGGTTAATCAATTCCCTATCCAGACGTCATAATCACAAAGAATTACAGTTTCAAGAGTTAAAATGCGATTTGTGGAGCAAGCTGATTTATCGGAAATTGAGGATAATACTCTACTATTTTAAAAATTAATAAACCTAGACTAGATTTCCAGAAATGTGACACTACACTTTGCCAGGATTAGTCTAGTCTAAAATCAGATATTTCAGCTTAGTGATAGCATCACGGGCAGCAAAAACTGCGCTTGAACCAAAGGAATTTGATCTATAGACTTGAAAAACTTTGGGTAGCTGAAAAGGGAATTTAATTACCTGACAACCAATTATTTTGAGTTTTTCGTTTCTGAGTTTTTTGATCATTTTTGTGTATGCGGCTTTGAAGCCATGTCACGAGTAACACTGGTACGGCATATGGAGCGATGATCCAACTTAATGTGAGAGGCACTTACACCCAAATATCTTTTGAAGACATCACCCTAAGTCAGGCTCCATATAGTCCCTGCATCTCTCAACCATTTACGTCAGTCGCAGAAACGCATTTTGACCAACTACGTCTATCCAGTGTACCTTTGTCAAGGCTACACACCCGAACGGGCGAGGAATGTGATGCGAGGAATTTGCTGGATTCGAACCAGCTTTCTCCTGTCTCTAGTGGGGCACATGCCCCGGCTACCCAGAGTCTACGCAAGAGAACGGCCCAGACGATGTACCACTCCTCGATCCGACCCCAGAGAGCGACGCAGCACAAGATGACATTAATTTGCTTCGTTGAAAGAAAATCCAGGGTAATGACGTACAAAATAAATATCAGCCACTAGAAGTTACACCATTACTACAGTAGAACCCCTCTTAGCTAATAGTGGGTCGCGGTATAAATGTTGAAAAGATTCATTGTAACTTGGACTTTTATATTTGCAACACTTACCCTTATAGGTCATTTTGCGTGAAGGGGTAAGTATTGCAAATATAAACGGTAAAATTTCCATGAATCTCTTCAGTAATTATACCGGGACCCACTATTAGCTAAGAGGGGTTCTACTGTATACGTGCACAAAGCACTAATGTGTGGTTCACGGATGTCGGTGCGGGCGGAAGCGATCCGAATTATTTCGCGAGCCGATGCACAATACATCCGTCGGCCGTTGCACTCAACAGCCCGTTCACGGGATCGAGAACTCATCCGCAATCCTTGGTTTTGCTCTTAGTCTCGTGTGATTGTCGACTATCTTTAGCTTGGCGTGATATGACTTGTCTTCCCTGGCTTGTAGAGAACCAGTTTTCATCGTCATGGACAAACTACGACGCTGTACATATTACGGTAGAGCCCCTCTTAGCTAATAGTGGGTCCCGGTATAATTACTGAAGAGATTCATGGAAATTTTACCGTTTATATTTGCAATACTTACCCCTTCACGCAAAATGACCTATAAGGGTAAGTGTTGCAAATATAAAAGTCCAAGTTACAATGAATCTTTTCAACATTTATACCGCGACCCACTATTAGCTAAGAGAGGCTCTACTGTATGTGTAGTATTGATACGTGTTTGAATTGTTCGAGAAACAACACTCAGGTGTGTAGCTCAATTCTGATGTCCCACTACCATTGAAAGAATTCATAACGAGTTACAAGTGTATTAAGATTCACTGATAAATTAAACTTATTTCTTCTATTCAATTAATACTCTTAGTTGAATATAATCATCCAAAATTGTATAGTGGGGCTTGACTGTATGGAAATAACAGGTTCTATTAACTGTTGGAACTTTATAGTTGTTGCATCTAGCCGGCAGACGTTTTTATAGGGATTAGATTGGATTGTTGAAGCCACACAGCGAGCAGGCATGAGGACATGATTAGAATGTATAGAGCGAAGACAAATATATGATTCGTAAAATCAATGGACCCGTTTAGGTCACACCTTTTTCTAAACTAATTCCCTTGATGCACCCAAACCCGACGAAGACCAGTAAATCATGATTGGCTCCTCTCCACGCCTATGTCAGCGTCTTAATCATTGTCCCGAGATAAGAACTTTCACTAAATTAGGTACAAGCGTGTCCTCGACACATGTTATTACCCGCCCTTTCCTACAAGAGTCAAACACTTTTTATCGAGTCTTGATAATGAATAGTTAAAAATGTGTGGAAGAGTGGTGAATGTAAGATAAATCGTTTTCCCAGTGCCAGACGCCCCTGACAATATTATTATTTCGTACGTTTAAGCTCTGTAGATCCAAGGACCCACGTACACCCAGAGAGACCAACGCACATACTTTGAAGAAGTCTATATGATAGAAATAAGGTAGTCTCATGCACAAAGAAGGAGATGAGCGGTAATTTGGTGACTTGACGGCTGAAAGTTCACATAATGATAGCTGGGACGTCAACATTGGCTTTAATGCTTTTATGAGGCAGAATACTCCCTCCATTGACATAAATTTCATCACCGATGGTAACATCATCGCCGAGAACACTCACGTTTTCCAGACGGGCCCATTTACCTACTACTGAGTTCCAGCCGACAATGGTACTCTTCACCCAGGCGTGATCTTTTACTTTAGATCCAGAAAGAAGAACGCATCTTTGCAGTCGGACCCCGTCACCGACTATGACGTTTGCTCCAATGGTTACATTAGGGCCAATGCGACATTTCTTTCCAATCCTAGCAGATGGATCAACGAGAACATTTCCACCATGCACATAACTAGTAGTTAAGGGAGCAAGCATTTTTGAGTTCTTCTTTGCCAGGGATGATAAATACAAGCAAGTCCCAGAGAGGAAATCTTTGGGTTGTCCAACATCCATCCAAAATCCTTCCAAATCGAATGAGTGTAGTTGGCCGTCAGCACATATTGCAGGAAATGTTTCCTGCTCAATAGATGTAGGACGTAGCTCTATTCGCTTCAGAACTGATGGATTTAAGATGTAAATACCAGCGTTGATGCGGTTCCCGACAAATTCGATAGGCTTCTCAACAAACCGATCGATAAGAGAAGGGTGATTTTGCTTGTGAACGACAACTCCATACTTGGATGGTTCTTCGACTTTGGTGACCACAATGGTGCCTTCTTGACCATGTTGATTATGAAATCCGGCGAGGCTCGCGAATGGATATTCACAGATCACATCAGAATTTAAAACAAAAAAAGGAGTATCGTCCTTCCCAAGAGTTTTCTCTGCTAATTTAAGAGGGCCGGCAGTACCTAGTGGTTCAGATTCTACAGAGAAGGTGATTTTGATGTTGAATCTTGTAGCATACTGGTAGTACCGAGAAATCAGCCTTGATGAGGTAGTTCGTAGAGTTAGCGTCACTCACTTCTGACAGGGCATTTTCCATTATCTCGGGACGGTAATTCACAGCGAGTACGATATCTGTGACACCGGCAGCTGCCAGAGCCTCAATTTGGTGAAGAATCATAGGTTTATTTCCAAATTCAACAAGAGGTTTAGGAAGCGTGAGCGTCTGATTTCTATTAGTGGTTATTGACAATATAAATGGCGTAGGTGTAGGCCCATGTAAGACCACGATCAAGCGTCACATCTTACTTACGAGTGGGCGCAAACGTGTACCAAAACCACCGACGAGAATGAGGGCTTAGAAGAAAGTTAGCGTAAAGTTTCTGTCCGTATGAAGACAGAGTCAACCCACCCTTCATCTTGATACTTCTTCGGAATAGGTGTAAATTTTAGAGTACTGATTACAATTGAAACAGGTCGTTAAAGAAAGATGATTAGAAATCGGCTTGGTACCGCTAGAAGTTTGATTGGATGTTAAATATCTTGGGAACTGAAGAAAGTAGTGGTAATAATTGGCTCTGTGAATAAGCAAATCGAAGAGAGAACCTGGACAGACGTCTTGATTTTGAATTATATTTATAAAGCAGCGAAAGTGATACACTCGGTCTTAATCGTTCAATAGTAAAGGCGATGATGAAGAAATTAGATGATTATTGACGACTAGACAATAGCTTCGTATGTCTCACGTTACAAATAATCATAAATCTAAAAGCCCTAGTGGGAAAATTTTATGACGGCACAGCCGCGCCACTGATATGTACGGGTCGTACATGAACGCTAAATTGAAAGCTCCCAATAAAATGAACGTGCACTCACTGACAAGTGTGGAGCAAGATAAAAATTGGGAAACTCAAAGAGCCCGTTTGATTACTTCGTTTCAGGACTCTGCTTCTACAGATGCGGGCACTCAGCAGCGACAAACTCTTCATCAAAAAATAAGATAACCGCCTTCGGTGAGAATCAAATATCTGAACAAGCCAAAAAAACGCAGGACATGACACGAAACTAAACGCTACAAAAATAGATCGCAAAAGAAAAAATTGATAAGATTTCCCTGGAATCGAAGAAATAGGGGGCAAGGTTCACTTCGATAATCACATGACCGCAAATTTGGCACAGTATTGAGCAGAGCTAGAATATCACATGACTTATTTCTTCTGTTCAATTGGCAATTAGATATAATTTTGATATGCAAGGAGCATGAAGTTTTTATTATTATTATTATTTTTATTTCACGTCTGAATGCTAGCCTTATATCTTACGAAAAAGCGACTAACCATCCCAAGCAGGACATAGGACGCTAAGGCCAAAGCCCCAGAGGATCTGACTTTTTTCCCAAGCCTGAATAACATGGCTGTGCCGCGTTGTATGAAACTGCGCACAGGAGAAAAAGTTTTACACAAGGTTACATAATTTCGGAGACCTCCCCGAGCTCCTAACTGATTATCAATCAGTTCGCTTCACCCGCTCTTCCTAGAGCCCCCGATCTTGTAAAGTAACAAAGAGAGAATAAAAAGGTATGCCTCATCGGAGGCATATTTCCTCGAAAAATCGAGACTGATCCAGCCATTTTGTTAGAGATATTGCTCCTTCTGGCGTGCCCAGTAGACGTGGAATTAACAAGTTGATAGGCCCTGCAGGGCAGCCATCACGACGGCGGAGAATTCGGCAGAACAAGAAGTGCGTAGGTGTCTTTGCCGATCCGCAGAGACAGTTTAGCGTGGCATCTTGGTGATTGAAGCGGTTGTGGTAGGCAGCAAAGTCCCCATGGCCTGTTCTGGCTGCAACAACCCGACCTAAGTCCTTACGACTTAGGAAAAGCTCTTTAGGAAAACTAGGGGCCTTTCCAATCTCGAGTTGGGTGTATTTGGATGGAGATGAAGTGTGCCACCAGTTGTCTCTGGCTAGTTTAGTCTGTTCCTTGTGCCATTTTTCCAGTGCAGCAAAGGAGTACACAGGTGGCCCCGAAAAAGGCATTGCCGCCCCCTTCCTCGCTTCGCAATCCGCAGCTTCATTTCCCACAATACCAGCATGGCTTGGGACCCAACGGATGTGTACCTGTCCTTCCGAGGTATGGGGCAGCCTTAATCGAGATTTCCAAATTTTTGCCGCGTCAAGGGTTTCTAAGAAGACCGGTTGAGAGGAAGTGGTAGTGGTAGTGGTCCTCCTTAATACTTTTCCTGCAACTTCTTCATTATCAAGAAACACCCATAGGTTGTTGGAGAAGCGGGCTGTCGGTACGGCGGAGGCAGCACGAATCCCCTGAAGAACTGCGTGAGCTTCTGCATCGAATGCTTCTATAAACTTTCCAAGGGGGAAGGCTCCTGTACACACTTGGATATCGAATTGATAAACTACGAAGCCACCACCAGCGCTCCCATTCAGGAGTTTGGAGCCGTCTAAGTATATTTGTATGTCGCTCCTCGGGATTGTACTAAGAAATTCCTGAAACGAGTTCGCTCTCAGCTCTCTTGGGCCTGCGGAACCCCGGATACGGGCCTTGGTGGTTTGACGAGATTCAACTCTCTCCCAGGGAGGGTAGAGAAGAGGATTGTGGCTTTCTGAGGCCGGAATACTATGGCATGAGCGAGCAAACCTTGACAGGGCAGGGCATGTGAGTGACTTTATCGCACGCTTGTACAATGGATGTTGGGGATCTAGTCCGCGGGTGCGTATAGCGGCTCTCCTGGATATGCTGTCCAGAGCTATCTCCGCGGGATTGATTCCAGCTTCCCTGAAAAGAGAGGCGGTAGGAGTGGTACGATAGACAGGGAGGATAGCCCGTGCGGTGACAGTGTGAACCTTTTCTATCAGCGAGAGATGAGAACTGACCCTATTAGAGATGGCTTTTCCTCTATTAATTCTCGATTTGCCTGGCCACCAAGTCTCGGCGCCAAAGTAAGCAATAGGGAGGGCACATGCAAAAGCGGCTTGTCTAGATAGAGAAGGAGAAGCTCCTCTTATCGTGTTTCCTAGACAGCGTAGAGCGTGGGCAACCTTAAGAGCCTTAGTAGATTGTATTCTCGCGTGGTGCTTGAAGGTCAGCTTCTTGTCAAAGTGAACTCCTAGCCATGTTAAATATGGCTTCAGAGGGTCTTCAGAGACGGTGAAACTGTTCGTTTCCACTAGTGGTCGCGAATCTTTATCCCTATGCTTGCGTGAGAAGTGGAGAAGTCCCGATTTAGAGGGATCGAACGTGATGCCTCCATCGGATCCCCATGCCAGTGCCTGGTTAATGGCAGTCCCCACCATGCTCGAATTCTCTTCAAGTGTTGGCGAGATCCCTATGACTGCAACATCATCTGCGTAACCGAAAGCGTTCTTGAGGGCAGTAAGTGTGAAGAGGGGGGCAATGAAGAGCATGAACAGAATGGGTGATATTGGGGACCCCTGGGGGAGACCACAATTGAGTGCGATGGGGTCGCCGATGTCCCCATCTAGTCTTATGCAGACCTTACGTTCAGTGATGAATGAGGCGATCCAATTACAAAGATGTGCTGGCCAGCCTTGTTCTCTCAGACGTTTGACAAGTCTACCCGGGAGCACTGCGTCAAATGCACCCTTGATGTCGAGTGTGGCTAGTGTAGCAGTCAAGCCTTTGGAGAGCGCAGTTTCTACGTCGTGCGTGAGGCAAGTTGTTAGATCTACGCTCGAGCGTTTGGGTAGTGCGTCGAACTGCTAAGGAGCGAGTACTTGGAAATTAATTGCTATCCATGACATTCGCTTTGCTATGAGTCTTTCCAACCCTTTTCCAAGTACGGAGAGTAGTGCGATTGGTCTGTACGATCTAGGGGATGTCATATTAGCTTTGTTTGGTTTCCCAATCATTGCTACGATCGCAGTACGGAAACATCTAGGGTGGTGACCAACATCTATGCATGATTGGTAGAGGTCGTGCACTAATGCTGATATGTGAGGCCATGCGAGGCGGAGAACTCCGGTAGGGATCTCATCTTTCCCAGGAGTAGTGTTACCAGCTCTCAGGATACAGTCGGAGACCTCCTCGATAGTAAGTCCAGGAAAAGGCAGGGAGTTATTTGCTACAGTAGGAGTCCAAAGTGGAATGTCTCCTGCTTCAGATTGATTTCGCAAAAGGTTCCTCGCAAGTAGATTTCTCTTGTCGTCGATAGACTCGGCTAAGGGAGCTCCTGGGTTTAGTGGATCTTTTAGGGGTGGAGTATGGAAGGTGCCTTTCGACTTGTGCCACCTTGCAACCTCAAACACGTCTTTTCCGTTGGCGGCCTCCTCGGTTTTCTTTTGGAAGAAAGAGATTTTTGCTTGCTTGGTGACCCTTCGAAAGTCCTTTCGATCCACTTGAGTTGCACTTCCATTCCAGACCTTCTCCCGATATTTCTTCCTCGCTTCCCGGCAATTCTGATTCCACCAGGGCTGTCCCCTATTATGAGGTAGCGCCCGTTTTGCTGATCCGGCGAATGAAACGTGCAAAATTCTTATGATCTTTTCTGCTCTTCTATCGATATTTGTGATGGATTTGTCTGTCGGCGGCAAGATGCCTTCTAATTGAGGAGCCAAGAGCGATAGGAAGGTATCCTTGTCGACGGTAGCAAAGCGGAGGCTTTTTCTTGGTATGTTTCCCCGTGTTCCACAGTGTACAGTAGTAAGTAGAGGGAGATGATCTGACGTCACATCTAAGTCCTCCTGAACTGTTGCGATGGTCCCCTTGGCCACCAGTTGACTTGAGCCAAAGCAGAGATCTAAAACATTTCCACGATTATGTGTAGGTCTATCAATCTCTGAAATTAAAAAAAGGCCACACGATTCGAGCCAGCGGGTGAAAGCTTCAGATGGGGGGGATGGTGAGCCTCGGAAAGATGGGTGCCACATTGGGTGATGTAGGTTTAGGTCTCCCATCAAGATGGTTTGGCGAGGTAAGGAGACATCTGCTATGGAGATGAGACGAGATACTCCAGCCCCTGGGTTAGTGGAGCCCGGGGGTGCATTGTATGCATTGATGATCAACAGGCGAGGGTTGTTGGGGACTTTGACAGAGAGACATAAGATATCGCCTATTCCCTGCTCCGTAGAAGATATCGGTCGCTCTTGATAGTGAATTATATTGGTGTTACGCTTCGCGTAAGTTATCACCCTTGGTCGTATAGACCAGTCGTCAACTGGAGAGTAGCATTCGAATGAGGGATGTTTGCACGTGATTCTTCGCCCGGTATCTGAAGAGATATGGGGTTCTTGTATCAGTAGGAAGTCTATGCGTGCATCGAGGGCATTTTGGAGGGCTATTAGTTGGGCGGTGGAAGAGCGGCCAACATTAACTGAGAGTATTTTAATAGTACTTGGTGTATTACTCATTCATTTGATCGGGTCTGCGCTGATGGCTGTCCTCCGCCAGAATTTCGTACCTGCCTAATCCTATGTCTAGGGCCTCAGAGGGGCCAATATTTGTCTGGGAGCCCTGCGAAATAGATGATGTAGAAATATTAGATTTAGTATTTTCTGTTGGCTGCGTACGTATTATCCCGCAGTCTTGCAGCAGCTGCAGCTTGTCAGATTGCGCTGGTTTGTTGTTTGGAAGGGAATGTATTGTCTTTTCTTGGACGGACGAGGCACTCTAAGGAGTCAGCAGGGTGAGGCCCGTGGCAGTTTACGCACTTTGGAGGGCAACTGTGAGCGACCGCAGGGTTGCAGGAAACATGACCACTCTCCACGTGTTGTGTTGAGGAAAAAATTCTGCAGCGAGGAACTCGAGCACACGCGCGTTCATTGTGCCAGCTGAAGCAACGTCCGCACTGAGGAATTCTTGTTCTTTGTGGTAATAGTTTAGCCACCACGTGGACGCCGAAGAGTGGGAGAGATCTTGATAGGCTCGTACCTCTGGGGTATAGAACTACCCAACTCTTGCAAGAGCTGAAATCAGAGGTTACTGTACCTCGGGATTCGAGGACGTTCGATGGGGCGACGTGAGTGAGGACGGTGAGAGCTTCTGCAAGAGAGGCCTCATTGATCTCTATTGCCTCTACTGCGCCTTCCTCGTTGTACCCAACATAGGTGCGAGGAACACCAGAAATCCTGTAGGCTGAATGACTTTCCGGTTTCTCAACTATGCACTGTCCCCGAGATGATAAGAACGTTTGAATCTCGGTAAATTTAGAGGCTAGCGTTTCCTGAGCTGCTGCGGAGTCTGGGCAAATTGCGAAGCCAGTTTTTGTGGTCTGTACTTCGCGTACGAGCTTTTGGTCTAGAAAATTGTTGAGCTGTTCCATTACGGCGTAGGGAGATATATCCAGCGCTGGATGTCCAGATGAAACTCGAACTAGGAGTCTATTATCTTCAAGCAGCTTTGCGAGTTTCTCTCTGTTCGTATTTTGGGAAAGCTTTTTAGGCGGGCCAGCTTGCTTGGATAAAGGCTGCGGGCGGCTTGGTTTCGGAGCTGGGTTTGCCGCAACAGCAGCGTACAGCTTTTTACCTGAGGGTTGCGAGGTTGGGCCTAGGCTTGCTGTTGATTGGGAAACCTTTTGCGTTGCCTGTGTTGTCTGTATTGCCTGTGCTGCCAGGTATGGATTGGGAGGACGGGGTGAGCCTCTGACATGACACTCGAAGTGACTTCGAGCTACTAGATTAAGATCCGTGACAAATTCGCGGAATTTCTTCTTGAGGTGGAGGGGTAAGGTGTCGTTATCACCAATCGCCTCATCAAGTACGATTGCAATGTTTTGGAACATAAGAGTGGCCTCACGATTCCTGGCGTCAGCGGCGGAGGTGGTTGACAATAAACTCTCTGTCAACGACAACCCCCCACCCATCTGGGTGGAAGCATGTAGGGGTGGAGGGGGGAGTGAAGGGGGAGGAAGGGGAAGATTCGACATGATGGCGCGGCGAGATTTCTGATGAGTGGTTTTACTGATGATAAATAGAGAATGATAGGGCAGTTAACTTCTGATGAAGTTTTTATTGTGACTTGTTATCTACTTATAAATACAGTTTATCACATGAAGAGTTACGAGTTATCCTATTACACCCCCCCATAAACTGATTGCTTTAGATTTAATTTGAGGTGATGGCAGAAAGTTGCGTGTTTTATGCGCTGTAATGCTTTGGTCAGTCCGTCTGCTCTGCACTGATTTGTTGGAGTATATTTCAATTTGATGAGGTTTCCTTTTATTGATTCCCGAACGGTTGACTGTCGCATAAGAAAGTGCCGATTACGGGATGAGATTTTCCCAGAATTGGCGGTAATCATAGCCGCAGTGTTGTCAATTTCTGTTATAATTGGCTGGCTAGTAACTTAAAATAGTTCTTCATACAGAGGCCGGAAACATTGTGCAGTGACGGCCAGCGTTGTAAGTGGAGCGTACTCAGCCTCGCAATTACTTTGAGATGTGACTGTTTGTTTCTTTGATGACCAGGCAATTGGAGTTCCACTTATGAAAAATATATTGCCTGATGTGACTTTGGAGGAAGTAGTACTTCCCCAACTGCTGTCCGAGGAGGCAGTAAGTTCAGCCTTTAATCCTCTAGAGAAGAGAAGGGTCGCCGATTTTGTTCGGGAAACGTAACGCACTAGGTGCTTGAGTGATAGAAATGCGTTTTTAGAAGGACTACGGACGTAGCGACAAAGTCTATTCACTGCATATTGTATATCGGGTCGTGTCATGTTTGCAATGTGAAGTAGTGTGCCGACAGCGGAACGGTATGTTACAGCATCAGAGGTTGAACATGAATCATTAGTGTCACGATCGAGTAGATTGTCGTCTGATATCGGGGTACTTGCACCTTTACAGTGAATCATACCCATATCTTGGCAAAGAGCATCGATTTTATCTTGTTGATTGATACGTATACCAACAGGGTCTTTTTCGATATTTATGCCGAGAAATTTGGTCATGATTCCTAGATCTTTAAGTTGGAAGGCTTTCGCCAGTGATTTAATAGTTTTATCAATATTGGAGCGAGAAGCGGAAATTATCATGAAGTCGTCGACTGTCGTGACTCCTTGTACTTGGATCTTGATGGTTTAGCTTGGGCTTGATCTTGGTGAACAATCTCTTGAAATACTGAATACCTGGAACTCTGGGACACTGACGATAGCAGATAATGTCACGTAAGCTTTTGTAACAAATGACAAGTGTAGATGTGGATAACCTGACTTCTTGAATCCTGACTAGACTAGATGCGTAGAATAAATACAAGACTGAAAGCTGGAGAGCTTTCAACTAGAAGGCCTAACCACTATTTATACGTGAGTCCACCTAGTACATTCCCTAGTACTGGTTACTAGAACCCCATCCCATCGAACGCCAGCGAATATTGTAGTACACCCAAAATACCGTCGATTGAAATAGAATTCCATAGAACTATGCAATGCCTGGAATTCAATCGTTTTTAATAACGATCAACAGGAAAAATCCAACAATAATAACAATATTAAGTAATTAGTGACGATCGGCAAAATAATTTATCAACGTCATTGAAGCCATTGATGAAGATCGACAAAATGCATGAAAACTCACGCCAATTAATTAAAGACAATATGTGAATAAAATTTATACAAAAGAACTAAATGAATTCAAGCCGAAACGACTAGCTTCAGCGGGCCGTTCCGTGACATCGACATACGTGGAAATTATCGTGTCGGCTTGGCGAAATACATTTGAATCGGTTTTGAGCGGATGAAACCCCATTTGGTTGAGGAGTTATCGAAGCTTGAGTTGCCAACGTTTTGGGGCCGTCCTCAGTCCATAGATCGCTTTTTGCAATTTACAGACTAAATTTCCTGGCTGTTCACGACCATGTGGTTGTTCAATATATATGGGTCGATCGATATCTGCATGAAGAAATGCAGTAGTAATGTCCACATGACGAATAAGAAAATCATTGGTGGACGCGTAAGCTAACAACATGCGCATAGTAGTAGGAGGGAGGACATCGGCATAAGTGTTATCAGCGAACAGCTCTGAGAATCCACGAGCACACCATCTTGCTTTGAATGTATCATCAGACTTCTCTTTTAGAGTCCACTTGCCAGTCATTAGTTTTCCGTTTGCCTCAGAGCAAGGTACTAGGGTCCAGAAATTATTGCTATTCATATTATCAAGTTCTTGGTCTATGGCTTTGTTCCATTCTTGAGCTTTGGGGCCTGATAATGCTGTTTTAATTAACGGTCGATTATTTCCACGGAGATTAAGAATATGATTTTTGAGGGGAAAAATATTTTCGTGAACGCGAATATTACGTCGAATAACTGATCTAGCAATTTCAGGACTTAGAATAGTCTGGCCTCCTGAAAATTCTGTGCCGACATAGATATCCTCTTTTGCTTTAGAATTCAATTTGTTCTGATCAGGGTCGAGCCAATAAGCACGACAACCGAATGGATGAAGATGTTTAATGGCGGGCACTTTTTGGAAGACAACGTGATATGGTGACTCTAGAGCTACGCTATTTGGAGTTATATTTAATGAATTTATGGAAGCAGTAAGGATAATTGGCCATAGACGCAATGGCAAACCCGACTGTAAATGAAGCGCACGCATTTTCTCAGTGACTCTGCGAACATTTCTTTCAACGATTCCGCTTTGCTCTCGGGCATGTGATGATGACTTTTGCCATTCGATACCCCGGGAAAGGAGTTCTTGAAGTTCTGAGTTTGAGAATTCGGTACCGCTAACTGTGTGGAGACGCTTTGGAATTTTGTCGAACTTTGTCTTTAGATGTTGCAGAAAATTTTGAATAAGAACAGGGACTGTTTTCTTGGAAAAGACAGGCCACGCCCATTTCCAAGAAGTCAATTTATCAACAGCAAGGAGGAACCCAGTTGCATTGAGAACTGATTTATCTGTAGTTGTTGGAGACAAAGATTTTTGGCCGCCGACTAGATCCATGTGAGTTGCTTCGCAGAAGGCAGAAGCGGTACGTAAGGAGCCATGTCCCTTACATCTGGTAATTTTAGTTTTGGTGCATGTTTCACAGTCATTGGGAAATTTGCATCCTTTAATACCAGCAGATTTTAACATAGCGGTTTGAGCTTTCTGGCCAGGATGGCCGAGTATGCTATGCCAGTCTCGGATAACTAGATTAGCATGGGCATTCACAGTGTCAGTTACTAAGGGTTTGTTAATCAACCTGCCTGAGACACGATGGAATACAGCACAGACTGTGCCTTTTGGGTGTGTAAGTTCGACATCACGGTAGTCTGTGGGCCATTTTATGGAGAGCCCTCGTTTTTCTAGTTGTGCTGTTGAGAGAAAACAATGTTTTTGGCCTAGCATATGTAGGGCGCCTTTGAGTATTTCAATTTTGTTATCAACGGATGGGAATTTAAGATCACCACAGCCTGCAGTGGTTACTTGACCACCTCCTGCAACACGAACAGTTTGGGTAGAGCTAAGGTAGGACGAAAAATCATTTTCATAACCAGACACGTGAAAATCTGCAGCAGTGTCTAGCTGGAAGACAGAAGTATCTTGAGAGCTATTTAATGACAAAACCTTGCCCTTTGCGGCTTCAATACCTTGTTGCGATTTCTCACTTGCAGTACGTTTCTTCTTCCGACATTCATTTTCCTTATGTCCCTTCAAGCTGCAATAGTTACATGTAACGAAATTCTTCGGTTCGACAGATTACGATTTTGCGCTAATGGTGAACATCTTAGGCACTCCGAGATCATTTCGTAGGGTCGGATGGTGCAGTGGTACACTATCCGGGCCGTTCTTCCAAGTAGAGTCTGGGTAGCTTGGACACATGCCCCACTTGAGACAGGAGAAAGCTGGTTCGAATCCAGCAAGACCCTCACACCACTTTTCTCGCGGTGATACTGTAATCGTAGAATGACGAAAGCATGCTCAGATAGCCACAGGTTTTTCCCGCTTTTCCCTGCGGTGGGTATTCACGGAAGAGGTTACATGTCGTAAGGCGTTATTCTCGTAGTGGTATCTGCAAATGAAATCTGAGTATGAGTGTTCCAAACGTCAAACAGAGTTATTCTGCGTCACATACATATCTTCCGTAATCTTTCGCGTCATAGCCTCAGGCTGCATACGCAAAAATGATTTTAAAAAAAAAAAAAAAAAAAAAAAAAAAAAAGAGATCATTTCGTAAAATGCCAGATCCCGACAACGATTAGCAAGGTCTGGTCTCACAGTGTTGACATGATATAGGAAGAGGTACTTCATTTAATACTGCACTTCTATAGTGATCGAATTATGTTCTCTCAAATCTTGAATATGCTTCAGGTATTCCTTGAGAAAGGCCTCAATTGACATTCTTTTATGGGGTTGGAAGGTCCAGAACCGGTGGGCGATATTCATAAGGTTGGTTTGTCGTCTGGCAAGAGATGCGACTGGGATGGTAGTCAAAAGTATTAGAGGGGAATCACGAGGAGCTGTCTCAATGTGAGAGGCTACTGCTCTAAGTTTGGCAGTCCACCAGGCAGACAACATGATCATGTTCTTGTTTGTCGGTGGGCTGGGAAGGAAAACCGCAAATGTTTCGGTGAGGAGCATGAGACGTTTGGACATCCTCAGCGGATGCAAAGACTATACTCTGGATGACGATGCTATCTGGTTGACTATCGTCTGTTGTTGGTATTTGATGCTTGTGATCTTCATCCTTTGTCTTGGTGTTGTCAGGCATCGTATAGATGTGCGTGAGTCGCTGCAAACACTATAGTGTGTGTAAAGGCGGGAGCACGAGAGTCGATGTCGTACGGCTTGAAAATCCAGACGCTGTTTTTGCAGTGGAAGTGACTAGATAAATTGATATGCAAGGAGCATAGAGATTTTATTGTGGCTTGTTATCTACTATAATAAATGCAGTTTATCACGTGACGAGTTACGAGTTACCCTATTACAATTTTAACTAAACCGGAAGGTCCCGCGGTGACGTTACGGCAAAATCACAGCTATTCAGAGATTCGCTGCTTAGCCGCCATCAAAATCAAGAGGATTTTCCCCTGGACGCGTTCACTGTGCCTCAGCAAAAGCTATCCTGGCCTCCCTTCACTGACGAGGAAATATTCCGGTCTTGCTGCCATGCTAAAGCCTCAGCTTTTGGACTAGACGATATCACAACAGATGCGCTTATTGTTGCGAATAGCGACATTAGAGATGTGCGAGGTCCATGAATAGGCGCGGATGATCTGTGTTGACGGGTGCATCAAGGCATGAGGACCGAGTCGCGTAATTTGAGTCGCCTAGACTAGATTAGATAATACTAGTCAGGTGACACGAGTCGTGTGAGGCAGACATTCCCTTGGTTGTAATAGATTAAATAGTATTCATGAATTGACTGACTAGACAGTGGTAGATTGGTGCAGTACCTAAAGATAGTTGAGAGAAAGATATGACAAGTATTGCTTTATGTATATAAGTAGGACGTCTTACCTTCATAGAAAAATGGACAAGTCAAATCTAAATACAATCACACACCTCTATCTATTCTCATTCATTCCTCACTGTTAGGTTCCTGGGGATATTTTGGATCGGCGCTGGGAGTTGTTTGTTTTTTGGAAAATAGTAATCCTGGTTGGAAGTCTATTTTGGGAGTTTTAAAGTTTTTCATTGTATATATAACACGACAAGCCTCCGTACGAGGCTCACCACGTCAAGTCTTTTGTCGTAATTCAAACTTACATTTTTTCTCCTTTGATAACTCTCACCTCCCACCGCCACCATTACCATCACCATTACCATTACTACCACCATATACCGTAATCGTCATTATTACCGTAACCACCACCCTCACCGTAACCCTCACCATTATCCCATACCGTAAGCATTATCATAATCTTTACCTTAACTATCGCTGCCACCAACATCACAATCACCGTCGAATCCGTACTTACCGTAATTACTACTACGAAGCCCATAGTCATCCTGACACTCACCTTAAGAAATCATACATTATACTCGCAAGTCAGAACATTGCATCTACTCCTCATAAATGAAACACTTATACAAGCTTGGCCCATCATAGGTTATCGGATTACAAGCCTTGTTCGCCAATGCAACAAACTAGGACTCCACCCATCAGTCTTCAAGAAAGCCAACGTGATTATACCACCAAAAACTGGCAATCGCAACTTCCCACTACCAAACTTGTACAGACCAATTCCTCTGCTATCTTACTCAGGCAAAGGATTTAAACGGGTAGTAGCTCGCAGACTCTCCCACATCGCTCTCAAACACCGCATCTTAGTCAAGGGCCAGTGCAGTGCAATCCCTCGTCTTCGTGCTACAGATCTTACCACAGCTCTTGCTTGCGATATTCAGTCAGCCTGGGCTTACATAAAAGTAGCAGGCATGGTCACTGTAGACGCACAAGATGCCTTCGATGTTATCCAGAAGGGACGGCTTTCCCTCTGTCTCCGGAGTCAAGGCTGGTCACCCAAAATCATCCGCTGGGTGCTTTCTTTCATGAACCAACGCGAAGCCAACATATCTCTGGATGGCTCACTTTCTTCCTTCTTTCGGATCCACTGTGGCACACCTCAAGGATCCTCCATTTCCTCAATCTTTTTGCTCCCGGCTATTAAAGGAGAGCTCTGATTTTTCCATGGCCATTTATGCTATGCCGATCACCTCTAATCAGTTTAAGGCTTTCACAGAAGATGACAAACTACCTGAAGCTGAGGTCAATTGGGAGATTAACTCTCAAACACATTTATGAAGGGCCCTCTACGAATCCACCCCCGCCCCCCACCTATCCTAAATTTTATGTCAATCAATGCAGGAAAAGGAGGTGCAACACATGATATCGCGATTTCCCGAGCTTACGAGCTAACAGTGATATTTTGTTAATACGGGAGCGTTTGCGGCAAAAACGCCCAATGGGCACCAGGTCACATCCTGGATACGTCTGGCACATGCAATGTGGTGGAGTTGATGTTAGACCGACAGCTGTGACTTACACACGAAAAAGCGATAGGGTAGTATCAGCTACGCAGATATTTTCTTGCGCAACGCCGACTGCAGATAACTGCTGGGTAGTAGTTAATACTGAAAGACAGAACATATCACATCTTAGAAATGGATCCCCTGAACACGCGAAGGCCGGAATCTACAGCTCTAGTCGCGTATTCGCGTGAAGGAGCTATATATATGATGATTTCCCTTCAGAGGGATGCTCCTCAATGATTTAATAACCTGATCCTTCCAGCCTCACTGCTTCTGATCCTGACTATTTTGCGTGATCATTACAATGTAGTACATACCCTTTTAATAGGTCACGAGCGCCGGTTACTAGGCTTATCAGGTTTATCACCCAAATCGAGTATCTAGTCTCCCGCGAAGACGAAATTGAAATGGTAAATGACAATTAATAAGCGACACACCGTTAAGAGAGAGAAATAGGCTATAATTATGAAGGATAACGGTTGATTAATTCTGTATTCTTCTTGCTATCTTTATTATCTGTCTAGTACAGGATCTATCCCATATACACGAGAAATGGAAGGATTATACCATATTCTAATAGATTCTAGATTTTTCTCTATGTGTGTGCATATTTCGTCAGCTATCTAGCGTAATGCCAGAACATACTAGAATATGACTACAGTCGTCCCTCTCTAACTCGATAGTGGGTCCCGGTATAGATCTTGAAAAGATTCATTATAACTTGGACTTTTATATTTGCAACACTTACCCTTACAGGTAATTTTGCGTGCAGGGGTAAGTATTGCAAATATAAACTGTAAAATTTCTATGAATCTCTTCAGTAATTATACCGGGACCCACTATTAGCTAAGAGGGGCTCTACTGTGTAGGGGGTCAAGGTTAAGTAACGTCGCCTGTAATTTATAGGGGTTTTTTTGCCGATTTTTACCCAAACATAGTAATCTACCGTGATGATTACGATTAAGCGAGGCCGAATATGGTAAAGCTTCAAACTCCGTTCAAAAATAAGGTGAAAGAAATTGAGGACGACAAATGTGAAGTCGCCTGTCTTTCCCCACTTTGTTTCGCACTTAGCCTAAAAAATCGAGTTCATACTTAATATTAAAACTTGCAATTCAGGATTGCTGTTTATACAGATTTTTAAGCCTAATGTGAAATAGGACCCCCGTTTGCATTCAATACTTTCTCACACCTAGCCATACTCCCAATCAGTTGTGTGAGCTTTTCCTGAGTTGTACTTTGGTACCATGCATCTAACACAATGGGTCGAATCTCCGCCCTGTTCCGCTATCTCGTCCGCTCAAACTCTGGGAATCGTTCTTGTTTGTAGTGTTTCATGACACTCAATAAATTCTCGATCGGATTTAAGTCAGGAGAGTTAGCAGGCCAGGGCATAGATTCAACTCCATTGGCATAGAGAAATTCCCTAACCGGA
Organism: Podosphaera xanthii; assembly: GCA_028751805.1. Lineage (NCBI taxonomy): Eukaryota > Fungi > Ascomycota > Leotiomycetes > Helotiales > Erysiphaceae > Podosphaera > Podosphaera xanthii. Next base: position 4,040,966 of record JAPWIX010000010.1, on the reverse strand, counting down.
CCTCCTTTGTGAACAGAGGCGTTGTCGTGCATAAAGATATATTCTTGGCCCGTCTTTTCTGTCTTTTCTTTGATCTAATTACCTATCTTTGGGAGGGTGTGTTCACTATATCCTTCAGAAGTCATACTTCCCCACTCCCGCTCCCAAAAGACACAAAGACCTCGTTCGATTCCCGCGAAGTTTCCCCAGAACATCCAAGAGTTGTTCTTCTTGTAACGATCGATACTCATGTGTCATCAAAGTCTTGGCCCCTTTTTTGACGATATTAGAATCTGAGATATTTTTGAAAATGAATAAGATTTGACTAATCTTCCTGGTAACATATCCAGATATTATTCGGCTATCGTTTATCAATGTCTCGTCACTCCAAAGAACTCGTAACCACTCTTGTCGCCAATTCAGATGCTGTTCGCTCCACCCTATTCGGACCGCACGATGATTCTCAGAAAGCGGGGTAGAGCTACGTGGAGTTCGCCGCTTGTAACCTCGTTTTCTGAGCGCATTCCGAATTGCGTATTCACCGGAACTCCAACGACCAAAGTGGAGAGCCAGTTCGAGAAACGACATTTGCCTAGTTTCCCGCGAAAAACAAACAAATGCTTCCAGCTCATCAACTTGGGTTGAGCTTAAGAGCTGTGGACGTCCTGTCCAAGGTTGGGTAGAGGCACGACCAGATCTGACTGTATTCCGAACTTGAAGGATTGTGGCTTCAAGTTGATCTGTTATTTCTCTATTAGAGAGTCCGGCACTGTGGAGTGTGATTATCTAAATGTAGTTAATTTATGGGGAAAGTTTTCTTGTAACTGAATTCCTCTAATCACCTGCAATGTTTGATTTCGAGTAAGATAGGGCGCGCGTCTGCTGACAGTTGGAGTGATTTGAGTATTCATTCTGCTAAGGTTCTTGTTAGCAATGAGGTACATTTATCTGTTTGATTGGAAATTACAAATTCGTATTGAACGAATGAAGCTCATTGTATTTTCAATATCGCGCTAAAGATTTGGTAAAGTTTGTGTAATGAAGGAAAATATTGATCCGGATGTCTAGTGAAAATTGAGGTCAGCGAATATGAACTGGTCCGGATTTGTTAGACATGAGTCGTAAGGATACTTTGGAGGAAATGAAACTTGGCACAGAAAATTATGTAATAGTACTGGGATGCCCTGTTTTAGGGACTTCACTGTGCCTTCACCTCCTGCTGTTCAAGGCTGACAACACCCCTGCGCGCCAACCCATGTCGATTAAGCGAAGACTTCACTTACCCTTGACTCCCTGTACCTAGGAAAAACTAAGAAAGTATCGGCTCATAGTCAAAGGTGCAAATGCTCGAATTAAACACGCATATCCCGATAAGGCTCTATTTGAAATCCTAGTGGACAAATTACCTGACGCTTAAAGATCTGCCGCCGACTCTTTGCGGACTCATGTCTCATATACAGAAGAAGAGAAAATACAATTTCTGTATCAGGTCGAAAGTAAGGACAGAGCTGCCGCTGGGCTTGACAGTCAAGGTGAAATGGAAACTGCTATAATAGTACGAGGCAAAAATCATAATTGGCGTGAAAACAAATGAATACGCCGGAATCGTGATCAGTTAGATTTTGATAAATCTGTCTTCTCTAATGCTAAGAATAGAATCTGTCACCTATGTCGCGAGGCGCACTTTGTTCGTAATTTTCAATACCTCGATGTCGCTGTAGAAGCAGTCGATAAGCACCTTGGGAGAAGACGAATTGAATCAAAATTCTCCAAAAAGAGCAAGGAAAATTCATCAACATTATATTTTAAAAGACTACTAAATAAAAAATCACTCAGATTTGAGAAGAAATTGGATAATAATTAATCAAAGAAATCGCGTGCACATGCCGCTCAATCGTCCGACTCTCCGGAATCTTCTGCTAAAAAAAAGCGAAAATTGTAGCTCTGATATTGAATCTGTAGCATTTTCCGCTTCGGGCATAAATAAAGCACACCAGCACACTCGGCCAGCAGATACAGGCGCTTCATCCCACATGTCTTACCAACGATCGATTTTTAGGTGCCTGACACCCACTCGGCCCAAAAGAGTGAAGGTTGGAGGGGGAGAGTTAAGAACTGAATTCAAAGGTGTGGCTGAATTGAAGTGTTCTGATGGATCATCAATACTGTTATCGAATGTTCTGTATGTACCAAAACTTGGTGTTAATCTACTCTCGATTCGGCACCTATGCCAAGCAGGACTCGAATTTTCTCGGAATGAGCACAAGCTGTATTTACTAGATGGAAGTCACAAAAGTGTTACAGCAAAAATGAAGAACAGTCTCTGTATCGAATATAAAATTACTAAAGGTTACGAAGTAATCGCTTTTCACAGCGTAGAAATCGATACCATAAATCCAGTAGAATCGACCCCTCAAACAGATAATACAATTCACTCGGGCATTCAGATTTCCGACGAGGTGATCAAACCAAGTGATAAGGAGAGATACCTTGCTGTCATCGTCGATTTGCCCATCTTAGCTTTGAAAAGTTAGGAAACCTTCAGAAGGTTATATCGCTAGAGAACCCATCAAGATCCCAGGGGACTTGGATGTTTGTCAGGTATGTGCATCAACTAAGTTGCGTAATCGCAACCCAAAGCAATTGCGATCTTGGACTTTCAAACTACTTGGGCGTGTATAGTTTGATGTCACAGAACCACTTCCAACGACAATCCGCGGCAACAGATATCTCCTAATTAAAGACATTAGCTCTCGTCGAGACTGAGTGTATCCTATCACACACAAATCGGGCGCCGACGACTCGATCAATAAGTGAAAAGTAATATTTGAGCGTCAAACAAACCACATAATTAAAGCTGTAGGATGTGACAACGCATCGGAGCTTGTTAAAGACATCAAAGATTCGAATACTGAAGATGGGGTGATTATGCAAATATTATCGCCGCATCTCACCGAAACGGCCTTGCCGAAAGAAATGTTAATAATAGAAGATGGAAAAGCAATCTGTTAGGGTTTCTATCACTTAAATCACTGAAGACGTCGAGGGAGAAAAAAGAGTCTGTAATCGTGAAATGGGAAGTTGTTCAATACTTCTCATCAGACACAGAGTGTACTTTATGTGATAGGTCAGTCAAACTGGTATTGACACAGAAGGACTACTAAATAAGATCTAAGTTTTCGTTATCTAAAATAACTACACTACAGAATCAAACTTCATTAAATACAGCTGCTGTCTTATTCCAGCTCCTTCTCGTAGCTTCCATGAGGTTACTAGAAACTTCTGGATCAGCGTGACAAGTACCAGGGAGTCCCTGACTAATACTATCCTGATCTGGCTTAGGCCGGATCACGCTAAATGGGGGTTCTGAACCTATGACATCGCCCATTCTATCCCCTCAAGGCCGTTGTAATTTTTTTTTTTTTTAATATACCGTTTGCTCAATGGTCCGTCGTTAGTTAATGCGTTGCCATATGATATTTCATATTTGTCTAATGCTTCCGTCTCTTGCAGAGCCTGCAAAGGTTCCCACGTTGGGTCTGCAAACCCTTTCCATTTGACAAGAACTAATCGTTGTAATCCTTTTTCTCTTCTGACGGATCGAGCGCATAGTATTTCGTCCACATGCTGCTCCTCGTTTCCTTCTGCAGTTGTGATTGGAGGAGGCTGTTCGTCATATAATTCCTGTGCTGGTAAAGGATCGTTTGGCACCCGACGCAATTGATCCACATGGAAAACATTCGAAATATTATTAGGCAGTCCGACAAGTTCAACGTTATGAGATCCGACTACCCTGGACACGGTATATCTGCCTCTTAACCAATCCATTTTTTTCTTAGGTCTGTTTGTTTCATAATTCTCATAGCTGAGCCACACCTTATCCCCAACTCAGTATTGCTCTGCTGCAGATCTCTATTTATTAGCATGATATTCTTGTTGCTGACTAGCTGCAGCAATAGAGCTTTGTGAAAAATCCTGCAGGTCCATTAATCGTTTCACAAATTGTTCGGCCCGATTATCTTCGGGTAGTGAAGGTTCTTCAGTTCTTTGGACTTCAATTACCGAGGGGTGGTAGCCATGTGTAATAAAGAATGGACTCAATCCTGTTGTGGTGTTGGGTCTATTATTTAATGCCATTTGTGCCGTAAAGAGCCATTTTGACCAGTCATTTTGCATGTAGTTTACGTATGGGCGCAAGTATGCCCACACCTCTTGATTCCACCGCTCAGTGCTTCCATCTGTCTGCGGATGATAAGTTGATGAAAGGATCTGTTTGATACCGACTAGCTTGCACAAATGTTTCCAGAAACGCCCCACCCACTGTGACCCTTGGTCACTGGTTATTGACTTAGGAAATCCATGATTTCGGTAGTAGCACCACATCAACCTTTCTGCAACTGTTTCCGCGTCAATTGTTGGCAGTGCTTCTAAAGTTACGTTTTTAATTAAACGGTCGGTTATAACCAAGATATTAGTTGCTTGCTCGTTACCAAAAATCGTTGCTGACGGAGGTAATTTTGTGATGAAGTCCATTGCAATGTCCGAGTAGTAACGATCTGGAATAGGCATTGGTTTTAGGAACCCCTTTTTATGTTCCCTCCAAACTTTTGTTCTCCCACAAATATCGCAATGCCTGAGAAATCTGCGGACGTATTTATGCATCATAGGCCAATAATAATCCCTAGAAAGAATGGCTATAGTACCTTCCCTTCCAGGATGTCCAACTATTCTAGCATCATGTGTTCTCTGTATTAGTTTTGTTCTCAATGTGTCTAATGAGTCATTTAACGAGTCTACAGGAGCACCTGGAATCCATATACGCCCTCTGAACAAAAGTCTATCCAAATTATCGATGCTGCATTCTGAAATTTGCACTTTTAATTGTATATCTGTTGGGAAATTTCTTTCATTATTCAAGACTGCTTCAAAGATCCTTTGATACGCCCGGTCGCTCTTTAATGTTTCAAGCCACAGATTATGTAGTTCTGGATCTTCGAAGACGCGACTTTCTGGGGCGGGAGTAATTCTTGTTGATTGAAGGGAGGTATGGCATAACCACTGGTTTATAGCATTTCCTGGTATAAGTTGAGCTGTTTGACTCTCTACCATTTCTGCTTCCTTCGGCTTGTCTTGTTCTTTACGGGATAAAGCGTCAGGCACCACCGATTCCTTTCCGGGTCGGTAAACCAAGTTGAAATTATACCTAGATAAATATTCAGCCCATCTTGCCTGTCTTTCTGAAAGCCTCTGCCGCGTCATGAAGTACTCCAAATTACGATGATCTGTAAGAATCGTGAAATTAGAGCAACTCCTTAGTTCCGCATCCCACTGCTCTAGACATCTGATAATGGCTAACATCTCTTTGTCGTGCATGGGGTAATTTCTTTCGGCAGCAGAAAGTTTTTGTGAGTAGTATGCAACTACTCTACGCTGTCCATTTTTATCCAGTTGTGTTAATGCACCTCCTAGTGCAAAATTTGAACAATCTGCTTCTAGAAACGTAGACTCTCTATGATCCCATTGAGTAAGAATTGGCGCTCTGGTGAACAGGGTTTTTAGTTTTTCAAAGGCTTTTTGTTGCTCAAGTCCCCATTTGAAAGGAACTCCTTTTCCAGTTAGTGCAGTTAGAGGGGCTATAATTTCTGAAAATGATCGTATAAAAACTCGGTAATAGTTCGCGAAACCAACAAAACTTCTGACCCCAGAAGTTGAGCTTGGTGCTTCCCAATCAGAGATTGCCTTGATCTTATCAGGATCCGCCTCAATACCTACACCTGCTCGGATAATGAACCCTAAATATTTAACAACTTTAACAGCAAATTCACACTTATCTGGGTCTAGGTATAATCCAGCAGTCACCAACCTCTCAAGAAATTTTCGAGCCTTCGCATCATGGTCATTTTTGCTGCCGCTGGTATATTTCAACACATCATCCACATAGGCTGTGCAGAAATGGTCGAGATAATCCTTAAGTACGTGGTTGATATACCTCTAGAAAGTGGCAGGGGCTCCTGTTAAGCCAAAAGGGGTGACAAGCCATTCGAACAAGCCATATCTAGTTCGGAATGTAGTCTTCCATTCCTCCCCTTCTTCCATGCGTATCTTATGGAATGCCGCGACAACATCCAGCTTCGTAAACCACTTTGCCTTTGTTAGATTTCGTATTGTATCTCCAATAAGGAGCAATGGGTATCTATCCAGTTTGGTGATAGCGTTTAAACCTCTGTAGTCGCAACAAAACCGAAGTCCCCCTCCGGGTTTTCTTACAAAGAGAACAGGGGCGCCTGCTTCGGACTTGCTCGCTCGAATGTAACCCTTGTCCAGTAAATCATTTAAAGTTTTAAGAAGAACAGGGAGTTCCTCGCGTGACATGTGGTAAAGAGGGCCAAAGGGAACTTGCATTTCAGCATCTTTACTGTCTTTCGTAATCTCAATTCGATGATCTATTCCACGACGATGTGGCGGTAATTTAGATGCCTATTCTGATTTCCATAAGGAAATTATGTCGTGAAATTGCGAGGGTATCGACTTTTTTAATTCATACTCTGACTTACAATTTTGGTTTGACAATTTGATAAGCGCTTTGTCGATATCTTTCATACTAACTTTGAAAACATTCGTATCGGCATTTTTTTCATTTTCATATAGATCCAAGGTTCTTTCAAACTCTGATTCATCCACCAGACATGCCGCTTTAATCTCCTTTACAGCAGGTGAGTCTGTTTCCGCTCCGACAGTGGGAATATCCTTTCCAAATTTTTCATGTCTTACAATATTTAGGAGGGGTATAGGGTATGCTTTGTTATGCTTCATCCAAGGTTTCCCCAGAATAACAGGATATTCCAACATAGGAATTGTATAAAAGTAGATGGTCTGGTGATATCCATCAATTTCAACATCGGCATAGGTAACCCCATCAATAAAAGCTCCTGTCATAGCTCCTGATGCACCTCGAACCTCTCTTTTAGGGATAGATATGCGGGGAAGGTCTAATTCTTTACAAGTTTCTTCACTCATAGCGGCATAAAATTGACAGCCATTATCGATCAAGGCATGGGAAATATAAATATTATCAAGAACTATTTTAACCAAAGTAGGTTCCCCATCCATTTTCGACTTACAAATTTTCCAAACTGCCAATGCTTTCGAGCTTGGCTCCGGTACCCGACTTTGTCCCGGAGCTAGTCTTTTCCCTCATCTCCCCCAAGATTTATTTCTCCATCGTTTTCTAGCACAGGGGGAAATCCAACACCTGTGCTATTAATTCCTACCTGTGGCCGGATAGGCGGGAGGAATGGGCAACTTGCTACAAAATGAGCATCGGTCCCACATCGTATACATAGCTTATTTTTCTTCCGAAACTCAAGCTCTGCCTTGTTCACGAAGGCCGCACGCTGTTGGGATTGGGGGGCTTTGCTTCTCGACGCTTGATTTCCTCCATTTTTCTGTTGACCGCCTTGTCCTTTCCATTGACTGTTCCTGCCCTTTTGCCCGTTACTGCTCATCGGACTCATGATGACATCGCCATCATGGTCTAATCGAGGTGCGGAAACTGAGTTTCTAATTGATACGGGAATTTCCATAGATTGGCTAAGTCCTTTTTTACCTTGGAAGTGGCGGGAATTTTCGAAACGATAAGCAACCGCTTCAATCTTCCTTACCGAGCCATAGTAGTCGTCAGGGTCCAATTCTACCGTGAAGAGTTGGTCTTTTAGGGCTTCGCTAAGTGAACGTGTTGTGCTGACTCGGTTATGACTCAAGGATCTCTGGAGTTTGAAGCTTATGGATAACGTGCCAAGTGACAGAGTTGCTGAAACTAATGAGTCATGTATGACATCTTGTTTTATACAATAATAGAACTCGCATTGTAGTTTCATAGTAGGCATCGGATACTTGATATTAGAGGAAAGATGTATATAGATACTGCCATAGTCAGAGCAGCAAGAGTAATAGTCTCCATCGTGACCATCAAGGCGATATTCCATCCACTATACGCATTCAGTATAACCATTTATATCGTACTTATCATTCATTCACACCATTGACTACTCCATCGAAGGACAGCATCATCACTAGACAAGTCGCCAACCACTCCACATCCCCATTTAACCTTATAACAGAACGCCGCAACCAGACAACTTTCTTGTCTTCAGGCCAATTCTCACCACCAGCGCCAGCATAAGCCTCATCGAAAAGGGGAAAGAAATCTGAAAAGCGCTGGTTTTACTTCTGTTTTAAGTGAGATAAAGTCTCTTGCATATCTTCTTTTTCTTTTTTATTGCCGAAAGTTCTTTTGAGGTGATCAATAAAAATTCGATAATCCCAGTTAATTTTTCATCCGAAAGCATAAAATACCGAGACTTTTTGTTTGGCGATGCTTGGTAGAGAATGATTAATAACGTACCAGACCGCGCGGTCGGATCCCATAAGTTCACGATCAATTTCTATACAGTCTTCCACCTCGTGAATAAAATTATTGAATGTAAATTTCTCTTCATCCCAAGTTGAAAATTTACGACGTTTTTGGTGTGTTGATGTTTGACTTAAAACCGACGGACGCTTTGGAAATTGATCATTGGGAAAGGGAAATTTTGGGTCATTGTTGTCATTCCTACTTGGTCCTTTTTCCTTATCTTCTTTTAAGCCTTGAATAATAGGAGTCACAGTGAGGAGAATTTGTTCCGTGATGATATTACGGAGCCATTCTTCATTCATACTATTGCCTGATGCTGCGGGATCCTGTCCGGGTGCGGAAGTACCAATTCCCTCTATATCATTTCTATTTACCGGTCGAGGCTCTTTTCTAGTCGGTATGTGTCTTTGTTGTTGCCTAAGCTATGCAATAGTGGCGTCTGTCATTTCTATGTCCCGTTGATTTGCGCCTTCCATCATGCAATTGTACTAAAAGCAATGCCGATAACAGTGCCAATTCAGTGCCGATACAGTGCTGATACAGTGCCGATAACAATGCCAATAATGATACCGATACAGTGCCGATAACAATTCCAATCTTTGATAACGAAGAACGAAAACTCATGTGATAGGTCAGTCAAACTGGTATTGACACAGAAGGACTACTAAATAAGATCTAAGTTTTCGTTATCTAAAATAACTACACTACAGAATCAAACTTCATTAAATACAGCTGCTGTCTTATTCCAGCTCCTTCTCGTAGCTTCCATGAGGTTACTAGAAACTTCTGGATCAGCGTGACAAGTACCAGGGAGTCCCTGACTAATACTATCTTGATCTGGCTTAGGCCGGATCACGCTAAATGGGGGTTCTGACCCTATGACACTTTATAAACTAATTATACAGACAGTGATAAGCAGAAGAGTTTTCACATTTGTCATAGTCCAAGCGTCATCTTATTCCAACAGACCAGTCTCATACTTGTCACGTCTATCCATAGATCTCTACCGGATACTGTAAACTAGGAACACTCATTTCAACAAAAACGACTATAATAAGTCGCAAAATCTTCATGCCTTGTTCTGGCAGCGATCAATTGGCCTAAATTCCTGCGGTTATGCAGAAGTTCTTTCGGGAATCGAGGAGCTTTATCAATTTCTAGTTTGGAGTAAGACGGCGGAATATGGTCCTTCCACTTTGTTTCCCTGGCTTCTTTTTCTCTGACTGCTTACCATTTCTTCAGTGATGCCAAGGAATTTTCGGGGAGTTCTATGTATGGCATGCTAGCTCCTTTCTTTGCTTCATGGTCGGCACGTTTATTTCCTTCGACTTCGGAATGTCCAGGGACCCATCTGGCTTTTACTTGCCCCTGGCAAGTATGGGGGAGCCGTTCTCTCGCTTTCCATTTATTGTTAAAGTCAATCACTTTTGGAAAGGCATTCTGAGATGAAGACCCACAGTGTAAAGAATGAAGTTGTAGAGCAACTTTTAGATTATCCAAGAATACCTAAACATTATTGTGAGGGGTAGAACCCTTATTAGAACTCGGGCCTTGGCCCTTGTATATTAGCCCTTTTGGCCGTGCGATGTCAGCTCGTATACTTAGGACACTAAGGAACAGGGGCGACACTAATTAAGTTATAGACCCTCGCTTAAGCACAGACGATAAACATGAAGTTGTTTAGCGAGATAATAATAGACGTGTGTTTACGTGTGAATGTGGAAAGGTGTTTAGGCGTTAAGGACTATTCTAGGAGTTTTGTGTTGATACTAAAGATGGTACTAGTCAGCCGGGATGGCCTTGAGTTGATTAAGTTCCGAAAGCTTACGAAATTGGATAAAGGGCTTATATAGAGTGGCTTTTTGCACATCTAGTCTTCATACCCTTCTTCATCAATTTAATTGGACCTTTACTTTGAGTTATTCGAGAACAGGCCTCTCACAATTATTTGCAAAATGGGCTGAGTAGAGGCTAACAGCCTTTTGAATTCCAATGAGGACAGCGTAAGCTTCCGCATCAAAAATTTCTTGATTATTTCCGAAAGGAACGGCTCTCGAGTAGACTTTCAATCCTAACTGGTAGATGACAAAACCAATGCTAGCGCTACCGTCTTGTAGTTTCGAGCCATCAGTGTACACTAAAAGGTCACTTTTTGGGATAGTTTGTAAAGAGGTCTTGAAACTGTCGACTCTACGTTCGTTGGATCCTGTAGGGGCGCCAATTCGAAGGAGTGAATTTTCTCTAGATTCTTTTACTAGCCATGGGGAATCAACTAGCGGATTAAATTGTTCAGAGGACGGAACAGCTTTGCACGAGCGAGGAAAACGTGATTTTGCAGAGAATGAGGTTAGAGTCTCACCATCATATATATATATATATATATATGATGGTGAGAGTCAAGTCTTCTTGTATGAACTGCGGCTCTTCTATCAATGTTGTCAAGATCGATTCGGGCTGGAGAAAGACCAGCCTCTCTCAGTAAAGCGACTGAGAGACTTGTGCGGAACACTGGGGGAATTGCTCTAGCATATGCTCAATAAACTTTATCTAAGCCACGAGATGTGTGCCAATTCTATTGCTTACTGTTTTCCCTCTATTATCCCTGGTTTTACCGGACCACCAGGTCTCGGCTCCGAAATGAGCCACTGGCAATACACAAGCAGAAACTATTTGTTTGGAAAGTTTAAGGCGAAACTCCGGGAATTTGTTTCCTATACACCTGAGAGCATTGGCAACCTTTAGTGCCTTAGCGACCTGCATTTTAACGTGGTATTTAAATGTAAGTTTTCTATCAAAATGTACTCCTAGCTATTTTAGGTAAGACCTTTAAATGTCCTGCGTGATAGTAAAGTCACTTGTGTACATTGTGGGCCTTGAATACTTGCCTCTATTTTTACGAGAGAAGTGAAGTAGCTCTGATTTTTTAGGATCAAAAGTTACGCTTTAGTTGGTACCCCACTGCAGCGCCTCATTGATTGCTACTCTTATTTTTTCTGCGTTTTCCTCAAGCAAGAGGGATGTTGCTAATATTGCAAACTCGTCTGCGTGACCAATAGCTTTCTGAAGGCCATTTATCCTGAAAAGAGGTGAAATAAAAAGCATCAAAAGTATGGGAGAGATTGGCGAACCTTGTGGAAGACCACAGTATATTGGTCTCGGATCTCTTATTTCTCCATCCAGTCAGATACAGCCTTCACGCTCAGATGCGAATGATGCAACCCAGTTGCAAATTTAAAAGGGTTAGCCCTGCTCTCTTAAGCACCTTACAAGTCTGCCGGGCAAGTCCGCATCACGGGCTCCTTTGTTGTCTAGCGTAGCAATTGAAGCAGTCTCTCGTCTAGCTAGAGCGGTTTCAATATCATGCGTCAGGCATGTTGTTATGTCTACATAAGATCGAAGTGGTAAAGCTCCAAATTGCTGCCTAGTGAGGAGCCGGTAGTATATAGCAATCCAGGACATCCGCCTTGCCACTAACCTCTCGAGTCCCTTGTCCAGCGCAGAAAGAAGAGCAATTGGTCTATAAGACTTGGGTGAAGACATAATTAGCTTTTTTGGCTTCTCGATTATTGCTGGGATTGCTGTGCGGAAGCATTTTGAATAATGTCCAGTATCTAAGCATGCTTGAAATAAATCTTGCACTAAGTCTGCAATTTGTGGCCAGGCCACCCGTAAAACAGCAGCAGGAATTTGGTCCTTGCCAGGGCTGGTGTTGCCAGTTTGTAGAATGTCACGGACTGGATTAATTTAGTTCAGGTATGGTTCTTCCGGGGTTCGGCTAGTTCCCCGTCTTGTCTGCGTAAGTCCGACCGGATAAGACTAGGGTCCCTGGTGGTTGGGAACAAAGCGTTATGCATTGGTGTTCTGTTGGATCTCAGGGTTGAAGGGTTCCCCTTGTCCGCCCGGAAGGCGTTAGTGTCTTTTCTGTGTATAATTAGCGGGTCCATCGCACCCTATTAACGGTGTGCGACGTCTTAGTTTATTATTCTTATTTATCCTTTGATTCGTTATCAATCTACTCCGGGTTCCCGTTACCTCTTCTCCCTCCATCTCATACTGTGACATAGAATAGCTTACTTAATTTCGGCTGAAGCTTCGGGAAGGGGAGAGAAGTGCTTGCAACTGCTGGACTTGTTACTGGAATATCTACTACCCCTGACTGATTAGACAGTAGGTATCTCGCTAGCAGATCTCCCTTGCTTTCAGGTGACTGGGCTATTGGGTCGTCTAGATTTTTTGGATCTTTTAGGAGAGGGGAAGTGAACTCACCTCTCGACTTGTTCCAATTTGCTATATTGAAGACGTCTTTTGCGCTTGCAGCTTCATCCATGATTTTCCGGTAAAAGGTAACCTTCGCGTTTTTGATGACTTTACGGAAAGCTTTTTTGTCTTCAAAAGTCGAGCTACCAGTTGGAGTAATCTCGCGCTACTTCTTTTTTGCCGCTATACAGTCCTAGTTCCACCACAGTTGTTCACTGTTGTGTGGAAGTCTCCTTTTTGCTGATCCAGACAAACAGCTGTGTAAAATTTGAATGCTTTTATCTGCTCTATCATTCAGGCTCGTACGAGATTTATCCGTGAGTGAAAATATTGGTGCTAAATGAGAGTGTAATAGAGAAAGGGATGTTTCTTCGTGAATTGTTGCAACCCTCAGCCATAACGCCGGGGGGGTTCTTTATGTCTGACAAGGAACTCTATTCAGTAAAGGAAGGTGGTCTGATCCTACATCATGATCGTGTTGAATGGTAGCTGTGATGCCCTCTGAATAATAGGAGGCTTGGAGCGAAGCAGAGATCTAGAACATTCCCGCGATTGTGGGTTGGTCCGTCAATTTCAGACGTGAAAGAGAAGTTTCTTGACTAAATCCAGCGGACTAGATCCTGTGCCTGTGTCGTAGGTGAGCCACGATAGGACGGGTTCCAGCAGGGGTGATGAAGGTTGAAGTCCCCAGCTAAAATAGTCTTGGAAAGGAAGTTTGATTCAACAAAAGAGCAAAGGAAAGAGACCCGGGCGCCTGGATTAGTAGCTTTAGGCGGGGCTTTGTAAATATTTATTACTTGAACGTCTATACTTCCGGGGCTCTTGACTAATAGGAGTAGAATGTCTGCTTCGCCTTGATCTAAGGTAGACTTCGGGATATTTTGAACAAACAATAATCCATGTAACGGCTAGTGAGCCAGTATTTTCCTGTAACCTACGTTTCTCAACGTACGCGACCTTGTAATAGCTATTGGCAAAGGAATTGCTGGAAACACTTGACAGGGTACGTTTCATAATCTTTTTATGTACGAAAGAAGCTTCCTTGATCTTTTGATACCCTGAAACATTCTATTAATGTAAACGACGTCTCGGTATTACAGATCTGAGCGACGAGGCAATGAGCCTGAGGAGGAAGAGTACTTGAATATTATCCAAGTTTATCTCGTAGCTAGCTACTTTCCTTAGAAGAATTAATATTAATTACGATTAACTACACCATTATCAATCTTTGGGGTACCGACCCGTCACAATCCGCTGTTTTTGTTGGTATATATCAATACACGAGGTCGGATGGACCAGTCGTCAACAGGTGTGTGTAGCATTGAAGGAATGGATTTTTACAAGTTAATTTCCGAGTGATACAATTAGAAATGTAAGATTCTTGAATTAATAATACATCTATACGATTTTGCGATGCGGTTTCGAGAGCGATTTGAAGAGTAGCAGAGCGACATCCAACGTTAACTGAAGGTATCTTTATGAGAGATGATTTAATATTCATTATTTTCCTCAACGTTGTCTGCTTGCATGTCTAAATCTAGAGCTGCATATTTTCCTTTCGACAATAAATGTGACTCTGTGAAAATTCTTCGGTCGGCCGAAGGAGTTTGTGGAGCTGGCTGAGTTTCTGGAACTTGGGTTTGGTTGCTACTTCCTGGGACACTATCAATGACCTGTCCTCCCATCAATCCACAGTGGGCTACTTTTAACCGAATTCTGGCTGCCTGTCTGATTACAGCCATCTGAGCCTTACCTGTTAGGGTATTATCTTCTCTAGGTCTGATTACGCATTCCAATGAGTCTGCTGAGTGGGGACTATGGCAATTGGCACACTTAGAGGAGTGGATACAACGTTCGCCTAAGATGTAGGGCGTCTGACGATTGGATGTTTTGTAGCTTTTTGCGCTATCGTGGATACAATTTAGGACAGTGGAATGCTGATTTGCATCACCTTGGGTTTTATAACAGACTGTGGGGGCCCACTTACAGAATAAGGGGTAGGTGGTCGAGGAGTGCCTCTAACATGGCAATCAACATGCCTGCATGCTACTGAATTCATAACAGCAACAAAGTTGTAGAGGTGTTTTTTGAGATGCCGAAGTAGATTTTCATTCTGAATGATGGCATTGTCTAGAACGCAGGCAATGTTCTGGAACAGAAGGGTAGCCTCCTGCGCCCTAGTGTTGGCGGCAGAGGTAGTTGACAGCAGCAATTCTATCACCGACCCCTCTTCACTGTTAACATTAGCGGCAGATAGGGACTGTAAACACAAGAATGATTTATAAAATAAAACTTTAAGAATAAAGTTTCCAGCTATTTTAGGGCTTTGCTGGTGATTGGCGTAGATTCTGCCAGAGTTTAAAAGTACGCACTCCAAAATGATCGAGTGGGTCGGACGGTGGTGTGGTATTGTTAAGAGATTGTGAGACTGCAGTGAAAAGAAGGATTGCATTCAACAATGATTAGAAATAAGGATCGATAATCAGTGATCGATAAGAGGAGATGAAGATTGGATTATTGTAGATAATTTACATCAAGACAGACAGATAGTTTATTCTATATTCTCCGTTACGTAATCAATAAGCCCTTGCCATCCATGAATAAGCTGCGCATATTATTTTCGGGCCCGTGCCCTCTGAGGCTCCATACGTTAGCGTTTCGATAGCACGCCATGTCTTCAACAGGTACACCGTCTGGGCCGTTCTCCCAAGTAGAGTCTGGGTAGCCAAGGCACATGCCCCAGTTGAGACAGGAGAAAGCTGGTTCAAATCCGGCAAGACCCTGTCCACATTTCTCGCATGGTCATGTATAAGATGATGATGTAGGCACGCTGGATAGTCGTGGGTGGCTGAAATGCGTTCCTCCGGCAGACATAAACGGTTGAGGGTTGAAAGGACTGTAAGGCGCCTGACTTCAAGCTATGTCTTTTAATGATATTCGGGCGTAAGTGCTTCTCATATCAAGTTGAGTCATCGCTCTATGTACCATACCAGTGTTATTCGCGTCATAGTCTCAAGGCTGCATACACAAGAATTATTTTGAAAAAAAAAAAAAAAACAATATCGAATACCTTAGTAATGCAAAGACCGCATAAAATGTATAATATTTCATTGTTTTAGTTAATAACAAAATATCACAGTTGCAGAGGAACAATTTGGAGTTCACATAAATCAAGAATTACCAAATTTCAAAGAGATGTTACATAATTGATGGCTCTATGCATAATAGCATCCTTATGCGGACATTTTGTGAGCTACTGGACAGTCGAGCCTCGCTTTTTTGATAGCGGGTTTCATTTAAATTATTGTTATGATTTACACAATTGCGAGTTATAGCAGTTGCAACACTTACCCCTACCTGCAAAAGGGCATGAAGGGGTAAGTGTTGCAAAAGTTATCGTGCACAATTGTTCAAATAGTAACAGTAATTAAACCGGGACCCCCTTAAGGTATAGCGAGGCTCACTTATTATCCGAGGAACGAGGATTTCTTACTTACGGAACTTTTAGCGTGAAACTAGTGAACTCTAAAAATGATTGGCTGTGAACCCCTGGAACAAAAAGGCCGGTGGGTCCGCTTAGTAAGCGACCCCTTTCTTCTTCTTCAACATCAATTCGTGCAACGAAAGCACCTTCTTCAACATCACACAGCACCAAGCGCTTCGACCCATGACCCACGAACATGAGCAAGTTATGTTAACGGTGCGAAGTCGAACGTGATCTTTCTGAATTCGACCAGTTCAAAACTGGAACATTCATGATTGGCTGAAAATCAAGCTCACGTGTTCCTCGAATATATACTTGGAGCTCCGCTCCGCCGAGATTCCATTTTGACATATAATGTCGACTAAGAGACACAGAAAACTAAAACAGAGGATGTTGAAGATCATCAAATTGGCGCCGAACTATTTCGTCGGCCGATATCTGCGCCTACTCTGACGGCTCTTCTGAGGGGCATGGAAGGTCTTCCTGGGGATTCGCCCTTCAACGTGGGGGCATTACAATTGTGAAGGATCGAGGCACTCTATAAGGAGGAGATGTATATGATGCTGAAATTATTAGGGCGAGTGTGGCACTACGAGCCGCGCTCTCCATAAGGCAAGACGGGGAGAAAAATTTTGTTCTGCTCGACAATCAAGCGGCGGTTCGAACTCTTCAGACTGGCAGAACATCCTCTTGCCTTCGATTAACTCGAATCCTCCACGACGTTGCCCAAAAATCCAATTCAGAAGTCAGATGGGTGCCGGGCACTCAAAGATACCTGGGATTATAGAAGCTGATGTGGCGGCACGAGCTGCACTTAAGTCACTTCCTCCTCGCCATATTCAACCTAATCATATTGTTAACATTTCACTTGTAGTTAGCGATCTGCACAAACACCGGGCATATTAATTACTCTGTGTCATTGCTTGGGAACGTTAGGAATGTAGAGGGCTCATGGTATTAGGGTTGACCTAACGGGAATTGGTTAGCTTGGACAGGGATATGATACGTGTACATATAGCTGACACTTGATCTCGATTTAATATGATGATGCTTCCGATAAAATTCACGACGCCCATACCTTGTTTCCTATATTGTTCACCTATTACCAATGGCCTAACCCCTTAGCTTATCCTGTCTCGCCTTTATTCAAATCACGACGGGCCACACCATACTTCAAGTTGTTGGCTATCATCAAGGCTCTGAGTTATGACCTTGCAAATTTTATCACGTTATCAGAACCAGGAGGACGATAGAATTATTGATTCTTTGGTTGAGAGGAAAAGATGTAATGTCATCAAGAATAGCAAGTCAATTGAGAGACTTCATTGCTTCTGGGCATATTTATTCAGACGAGATTAGCGAGTATACAATGGAGAGAATACGGAATGCTGCCGAAAACGATCCTGAAGACACCCTACAACCGAACTTTTCTAGACGAAAAGGTAAAGGTAGAAGATTAGTCGGTCCACAATTTCCCTCTGAGTAGGCGTCATCTAAAGAAGCCTTCCTCAAAGCAGTTAAGAAATTTGAATCAGAAAATTATTCTCAATTCCCGGAAAAATTCGAAACTGGGACATTTCACAAGAACTCGCTAGCGACGTCTTCAGTAAATCTTCAATTTACATATCAAGATACTCGTCAGAATAACCCTGAAATTCGATTGGACAAATTGAGATCCTTTGCAAGTGTCGATGATAGATGTTTATCGGTAAATCCAAAGGATAATGCAGCATCCTTTCACGGGATTGAAAAACTTGACGAACACAACTGGACAACCTGGAAGGGGCATGTACAAGATAACCTCGATCTTTACGACCTTTAGGATATAGTCACTGGAGATGAATTGAAACCTGACGATTTGAATATTCAAGAGGCACAATCCTGGATGAAAAGAGAAAAGATTGCGCGAATAATTATTAAGAATCTTGTTGGTCCCAAAGATTATAATCAAGTCAGAAACTTTAAAAATGTCGTTGACCTGCGGAGAACTTTAGTCGGCCTTCACGAATCAACTGGGGCTCAAGGAAAAGCCGAACTGATCTGCAAATTCTGGGGAATGCAGTGTCCCGAAGGAGCATCTTTCCGTGAGCACATTGGAAATATGCGAACGTTGCATTCAGAGTTAGCGGAATTAGGTATTGTGATTGAAGAGTATTTATTAGCCATTGCAATAAGTAAATCATTACCGCCGTCATACCGAAATTGTGTGTCAATGATCTTTGCAGGAGTAAAAAACCTCGAAAAACTGGACTCGTACAATTTTTTTAGCAAAATTTTTGAAGAGGAACAGAGGCGCACCAGCAGATCAGAAGATGCCAAAATAGCTTTCCAAAAGAGATACACAAACTGCAAAAGGAACGGACATTCAAAAGAAAACTGCTATTGTAAAGGTGGCGACAAGGAAGCACAAGGACCTCAACAAATCGCTCTTCGAAAGAAACCAGAAGCCGACAGAAAGAAACTCGAGGATTCGAAACCCAAGAAGAATGATTCAACTGCCCAATTTACCGAAGAAATCGGAGATGCCGAAGAAGTATTTTTCTCCAGTCACATGGCCATGGCCGAAATTGATTCTGTACATTTTTGTTAAAGTGTCAGCCTCTGTGCTGTGTAGAAGTCACGTGCTAATTACAGTCACGTCTGTAGATAAACCTTTTATTTATCTTACGTATGTTTAGATAACAATATATACATCAATCATCTCTCTCCTTTGATCATTTTCTTCTCCCTTTAACAATTTTACCAGTTCTTCATGGTCTTATGATTCATGGATAGCTGATTCAGGTGCAAGTACACATGCTGCCAATCAACGAGAGATTTTTGAATCTTTTTGTAATAGGGTAACTTGTAACTGGCCACGTGATAAACTGTATTTATAAGTAGATTACAAGTCACAATAAAAACTTCATGCTCCTTGCATATCACTTTTAATCCCACAAAATCGATTTTAAATGTCGCAGGCGAGTTGACTGCTTCAGTCGAAGGTGTAGGAAACTTTTGTCTAGAAAGCGTTATCAATGGGACACTGAAAAAATTTAAACTGTCAAACGCTCTATATGTTCCTACAACCCGACATTTTTTGATTTCTGGATCAAGATTGGACCAGGCTGGAGGTGAAGCCAGATACAAAAATGGTAAATGCAAGTTTTTGAATGCGAAAGGAGAATTGATCGCAACAGGGGAGCTAGTTGGGAAATTGTATAGGATTAACGCCAGAGCCCTCCTAAATAAATCCCATGCAGCCTACATTTTGACCAATTCTATCCTTTCATGGCATGAAGTACATCGACGACTAGGCCATCTCTCACTTACGTCACTAAAATTATTATTTAAAAATAATCGAGTTAATGGAATTACTATAGATAAAAGCGAATCCATCCCGTTGGCGCTAACATGTGAAAGCTGCATCGCTGCAAAAGCCCATCGAGCTCCTTCGATGAAAAAAGTTAGAAGCTCCACAAAATTTGGTGATCTGACGCACAGATGTCTGGGGCTCGCCAAATGTAAAACAAACCCCTGGCGGAAATCGATATTTCATCCTTTTCATCGATGACTTCACTAGATACGTGACAGTCAAACTGATGAAAGATAAAGCCTCAGTTAAAAAAAGACTCATCAATTATTGTAATTTTGTTAATACCCAATATGGCCGATGGCCTAAAGAAATTCGAGCTGTTAATGCTGCTGAGTATGAAGGAACACAAGTTTGTGTAGGAAATTGGTATGGGTTCTCAGAGGAAGAATACTCTCAAAGAATATAGGCACAATTTCTAGGTACTTCGTAATGTAAAACTTGAATAAATTAAAAAATTATCTCATAGTCTATATGACGGAAATTATATATATATAATGATTTCAACAATACATTTTATCATTCTCGCTGTTCAGCCGTCGAGCACATCAGACCTGAGCATACGAGGTTGTTCAGACAATCGCACGCGCCCTGGACGTCTCACTTTGCGCACTCCGATTCGTACTCGCTTAAGTAGCCACCTAAGCCCGACGACCAGTAAATTCGGATGAGAATCTTCAACCGACATTGCGAATTGTTTCTCATCGAATTATCCATTCGCAAGTAAGGCGATTGATGCGAAATCCCAACAGTTTGGCTAGGAGGAAAAGGGATAGAATTAAAAACCTCTGCTCCATATTCACCTTAACAGAATGAATTGTCTGAAAGAATGAATAGAACTCTGCTGGACCTAGCGTGGGCTATGAAGATAGAGAAGAATCTACCCGAAACTTTGTGGGGGGAGGCAGTACTACATGCTGCATGGATTCGAAACAGGAATTCCTCAGTAGCTTTGAACAACAAAACACCAATAGAAATAATGACGCAGAAAGAACCAGACTTTATCAATGTTAGAGAATTTGGCGAAAACGTGTTCGTTCTTGAAGAGATATCTCAATCTAAGATAGGACCAAGAGCTCGAAAAGTCACTTTCGTGGGTTTCGAAGATGGCCCGAAAGCAATACGATATTATGACCCTATAACAAAAGTAATTCGTGTATCAAGGAATTTTAATTTTACTCCAAATACGGAAAGGACATCTGAACTAAATAATGATATACCGCCAACAAACCCAGAAAATTTTCAGGATTCAAATACTAAGAGTAATCAAGAAATTACTCCAGTAGGAGTCGAGAATGAAATAAGCGAAGGTTCGCAGAATCAAAATATAAATTTCAAATCGTCTACAGATAATGTCGATAGTCGAGAGTTAAGATCCACTACTACGTCAGGGGCGTTTACTAGAAAAGATTATCGAAACTTAGCAGGTTTTAACCCTAGACAACATATTCGACACCCAAAAGTAAATTCCGCCGCGTTTTCATTATATTACCAACGCACTCAAAGTGATTATTATATAAATTCACCATATTTTGCTCATTTAGCACAGGAAATCACATCCAAGAACGGAGATGATGAACTGCCAAATTCAATACACGAAGCACGTGAAAGCAAGTGTTGCGTTAAATGGGATGAAGCAATCCAAACTGAATTAAAATTATTGCAAGAAAATAATACTTGGGAGATGGTTGATCTTCCAAGAGATAAAAATGTTATCGGTAATAGATGAGTCTTTACTAAGAAATTTGATGAAAATGGAAAACTCTCAAGATATAAAGCGCGCCTTGTGGCTCAAGGATACACACAAGGCTATATTCACGACTACTCAGATATCTTTTCACCAGTAGAAGGTTTGATTTGTTTCGTCTGGCAATTGCCATTGCTGCCTATCATGGGTTCTCTATAGGCCAAATGGACATGAAAGGAGCATACCTTAACGGTACCTTGGACGAAGAAATTTACGTGGCACAACCGAAAGGATGTGAAGATAGTTCTCGGAAGGTGTGCAAACTCATTCACACATTATATAGACTGAAGCTGTTAAGGTTAGAACCTCAGGAGCTAGCTCGGGCTTTGCCCTTGCCAGAACCCGACTAGGACCTTCAAGCCGGAAGATCACCATTTCGGCACTTCTTTAAACATTGGGTGTAGATCACCATTTCGGCAACTTTTATTAGCAAAGCGTAGATCGTTATCTTTAGATTTCAGAATTTAAACTCGGAACCTGGTGTCCCGAGTGAGTCAGGGTCAAGGTATGAGTTATGAGTTATGACCAGGGCGGGAGTTATTTGGATTTATTTGGAGTTAAGGGCAATGGATCGAGAACGGACTTTCTTCTGAAGAAGAGCGACCATGGACACAGAAAGGAGAAGGGAAGGGAAGTATAAGAAAGGCTACCTCTATGTATATTCACTCCTTATACACTTCTTAATTTACTTTCTTCAACCTACATTTGAGTTATTTGAGTGAGGCCTTTCACAGAAGCAACCCGGAAGGGGTTGGAACAAAATTTTGAAAAAATATTTTGCCAAGAACGGTTACTGTCAGCTTATCAAGAAACATGGTCTTTACTCGGGACAAGATGTGAACGGTCTGGATATAATTGCAGTATGGGTCGACAATTTCCTTATTGTCTCCTCTGATGACAACAGGCTTAAACAAACAAAAGAGTGTATAAGTGAAGAATGGGAATCAACGGTCCAGGGAGTACCGAAACTCCTGCCCGGTATAAATTTGGAACGAGATCCTAAAAGAAAAACGATAAAAATACACTAAGAGCAATACATCCTGAAAATCCTTCGGAAATTCGGCATGGATAGTTGCTCGCCCATATCCATCCCTCTACCTACTTCAGCTGTATTCTTGAAATCGACTGACGATGAAGTATTTGAGGATTCTACACGTTATCGAGCAGCAATTGGATCATTGATGTTTGCAGCTGTTGCTACTCGGCCTGATATTGCCTATGCAACCAATATTTTAGCTCAATTTAATGGAAGCTCATGGCAGAAGCATTGGAATGGAGTAAAAAATATTTTTCGCTATCTCAGAGGAACTACAAATAGAGGTATTTTATACGATAGATCTAAACATTCTGAACCAAAGTTCACACTTATAGCCTTTTCGGATGCAGATAATGGAAAAGATCATGACCGTAAATCGATATCTGGATCTGTCATGACTATCTCAGGAGGTGCAATAAAATGGACAGCAGAAAAACAACGTTTGATTACCGTGTCTATGTTACAGGCTGCGCCTTTCGCGTGTTTAGGGGATAACCGAAACGTTGGAAACATTGTACTAGGTTCGGCCTTGGATGAAATTCTCCGGCCTTCATACTCAAACAGAGAGTCATAATTACTACATGTAATACACAGATAGTTTTGTAGTTGTATCTTCGGCATGACGAACATGTAGTAGGAGGGAGGAACAGAGATAGATATATGGGCAGTCCCTCTACTAAACTTACTTTCGAAAGTCGATTAGAAAATAGACAGTATCTGGCCACCATACTTTTCTTATTTATCGTTTTGGTGCTTCGCCCCTTCACAGTCTACTGCTGAATCTGATAATGTTGCAGCAAACCTCGCAGGGCGAAATTGCTTATTCCTTAGGGACATCATGGAAGAATTGGGATTTCGACATGATGAACCCATACCCTTATTCATGAATTCTGATGGAGCTATAGCTTTAACAAAAAATCCCGAAAACATGCGAGCTACCATCCATATCGACAAAATTTACCACTGGATCCGTCAACACGTTGAGGAAGGGACCTTCAGCCCTGAATCCATCCCAAGTTCCGAGAATCCTGCAGATCTTTTTACAAAGGCATTGGCGAAACCGTCATTTGACAAACACATTCAGAACATTGGAGTTGTGTAATAGCTGCACAGCTCGAGGGGGAGTGTTGAAATGTCGCTTATCTATATACGATCTGCACAGTTATCAAACCTTATTCATTTAGGAACACCGATTGTAATTTGACTTTCATTACATAACACTTAGTGTATAATTATGTATATTATATAGATCTGCTGATAGCCCTTATTTAATTAAGTATCCTCTTAGGAAATATCCTACTCCAAGTGAATAGTGATTATCGTTAAGCTCTGATCTAGTTATAAACGATATAACTTTTATCACATATCACGCTGGCTTATCTTCGTCGTCCAATGCAGCAGCGTCGTCAGCAGCTCATTGATGATTGGTGGTCTACGGCTTGTCCGGCACGATATAAAAATTTGGACTTACAGATGTGTCATCAGAAGCCCCCTGAACTCAAATTGCCGCGACAGCTTCTACAGAAGCTAATTTCAGCTAGAACCGGACACGGTGACTTTGCTGCATACAACCGCAGATTCCATCATGAAAATGCAAATCTAGAGAGTATCTGTGGATAAGAGACGTCACCAACTCACTTAGTACGATTTCGTGAGCATGCCAGCCTAACGCGTAGGATTAGGAAGGGTAGAACAATGGGCGATTTCATAAATCAACTTCTCGGGTCAAACTGTTTCAGAGAGTTTACTGAATTTGCAAAAATTACAGGCGGTTTTGGAAAGCTATTAGCAGGCTCGTCCTCAGCTGAAAGCGAGGACTGCAATTCCTAGATTTACTAAGAACAGCGAAGATATTCGGGGAAGCAGAGTATGTGGAACGCTTGGTTAACCCATAATTTTATTTCCCTTGTTTTATTTTTTTCCTTAAACTGTTACTATGTTCTGGGGGGGGGGTTAAATCACATTGTATTCAGCCTCATAGCTATGACAATTTTCTGGGGTTGTTGCTGTGGGAGTTAGGGGAGACTCAGATTTCGGGTTTTTCGTGCAAAGCATATAAATGTACTTATAATTGGTGCGAATGAGTTGGGAGTTAAACGACTGGGTAAAATGAGATGTTCTGAGGCACGAGAGGTTGCCAATTGGGGCATGTCATCAGGGGGCATCATGTTTAGACGAAGGGGTATTCCGGGGTTGAGTAAGTTTCATAACGAGCAGAGGCGTTTTGGAACAGTAGCATAACGGCAACTAGGAGCAGTTGGCTGTGACCTCTGACAGAAGTCATGAGAAGGGGACCGGCTAGGGCTCTCATGATGATGTATATTAGGAAGGCGTTATCTTTGGGAAAGGGTATCGAGAACCTGAGGTTCTTCGGATCAGTATATTGTTATTTCTATCGTCGTAGATCTTGGTGGTCAACAGTTATTACTTTTAGGCCAGTAGAGCCAGCTATTTTGATTTGATTTCAATTAACCCGGTAAGGCACCCAATGGGTCCATGCAGGTGACTATAACTTTCTTATTTACACAGGAAACCTTTAGGTGAAAACCCTCTAATCTTTACAGTTTAACTCAGCCGTATTTTAAACTCACCTTTAGAAAGTGCGTTCTCTCTGTACCGTCCAACGTGGAATTCGTCCTATCTCTCGCGTAGGCCCTTTAGTCTATCATTGCCTCGACTTCTCTAGTGAGCCGAAACTGTTCTATCCATCCTTCGGTTAGAATCCACTGCGTAATTCTGGCAACATCTTCTGGGCTTTTCATCATTGCCTCAAAAGACGTATCTCTGGCCTTTCTCAGCACCTCCCCTCTTCCCCTTGCCCATTGAGGACACACAATGACCATGTGCTTGGCATTTTGAGATGGATATCCACATTGGCACTTGAGTGATTCTACTCCAGGGACTTTTCTTCTGTACAGATAAGCGTTGAGCCCGATATGCTCGCTTCTTGTCTGCATCGCTATACTGCTCTGAGCCCTCGTCAGGTCAGAGCCAGTTATTATTATTATCATTTTACCTTTAAACATTGATCTTTGGGCACGTTCTTTAGTGTGATCCCTGCCGGATCCACCGGTCCCGAACCAATTAAAAAATACAGTCGTCCTCCCTAACTCGATAGTGGGTCCTGGTATCAGTGTTGAAAATATTCATTAAAATTCAACCATTCACATTTGCAATACTTACCCCTGCACACAAAATGACCTGTAAGGGTAAGTGTTGCAAATATAAAAGTCCAAGTTACAATGAATATTTTCAACACTTATACCGGGACCCACTATCGAGTTAGAGAGGGACGACTGTACTTGTTTATCTGAAATCGATTAAATTCAAAAAATATTACCAATTTGAGTTAAGCTTGTGAACTAGTGCCATTGGTGAAAACCTCTGTCGGGCAAAAACACCATACAAATAATCCCTGTCAGAATGTCTGAAAACCTCATCTCAGAAAATATGTTACCTAACTAGGCTTAAAGGATCCGATTTCGCCCCATAAATTGGATCCACTGGTGAAAACTTACCCTGGGGGATAGAGTAAGACTGGCAAACGAAGGACCCACTAAACTCCGACAATAACCGGCATACTCTCATGATAGGGTATTGTTCGTTGATCCGCTTCTTATAGGGTACAGGGGTTAAAGCGGGGATAAAGTGGAGATAAAGTGGTGATATTCCAGGTTACCTCACGATAGATCCACAGTATCCCTGTTAGCTTCAAATTTTAAAATCTTATGGCCTAAGGCATAAGAGATATGCATCTGTATATGAAGTCCAACGCCCACCTTCATGCCTGCACCTTTCTTCACTCGTGCACACCTGAGGTCGTTTCGTTTAAATCATTGTCAGCTATTTACTATTATTTTGCTCAACGGCATACTTTTATTTCATTCATCTATCTAATTTTAACTTCATGTGAGTGCATCTGAACCTTAAGTCAACTACTTTAGAAGATTTTAATTTACTGTACTAGATTGCCGCAAAGATGGATTCACCTCAACAACCTTCTCCATCATCAGCATCTCCTACTTATGCAAAACGCCTAACACAAACTCAACGTATTCAAGTAAGTCTGAAATCTACAAATTGATAAGGTTAAGAGAGTAACATGTGCAGGTTAGAACCTTGGCCAGTGAGGGACACAGTTACGTCAAAATCTCTCAACGCCTTGGGATTACATGGCGACAGGTACAATACACCATGAGCGTTGAAAATACCGAGCCTCAGTACTCCAGTGGTAGGCCACCTATTCTAAGTAGTTCCCAGGTCGATGAAATAGAATTTTTCGTCTGTTTATCATCGGAAAATCGTCGGATGTCATTTTTCCAACTTGCACATTTTATATTTCGGCACTTTGGTGTGAGCGAGAATGTGATCCGACGTGAACTGGCAAAGAGGGGATATGCACGCAGGATTGCACGATTAAAACCTCCTATCTCTTCAGTCAACAAACTGAAGAGATATGAGTTTGCCAGAATACATCTCCACTGGCGGAAGGAACATTGGATGAGAGTCCTCTGGTCCGACGAGACTTGGGCTATGAATGGTCGGCAAAGTGATCGTTGGGTCACAAGAAAGGTCAGTAGTCCCTTAAAGGCTCCTAAGATTTAGAGTTCCCTTGAGCTAAGTTTAAGTCAAAGATTGGGGAAGAGTACGAAGATACCTGTGTCCTAGCCAAGACGCGGAGGAGAGTTGGGTGGATGTTCTGGGGATCTTTCTTTGGACGACAGAAGGGGCCTTGCCTGATTTGGGAGAAGGAGTGGGGCCATATCACTGCGGCCAGTTACTGCGAGAGGATAGTGCCTCTCATAGAGAGTGCGGTCTTTCGGGAACCAGGACTAGATGTGATGCAGGACAACGCCCCTCCTCACAAGTCGAGGCAAACTATGCGTGAGTTTGAAAGGAGGAATATTTCTCTAATGGAGTGGCCGCCATATTCTCCTGATTTAAATCCGATAGAAACTTTGTGGAGTTATATGAAAGCGTACATGGAGCGTCTTTATCCAGCGTTGGATCAAGGGGGGCAGCGGAGTCAAGG
This sequence comes from Podosphaera xanthii, assembly GCA_028751805.1. NCBI lineage: Eukaryota > Fungi > Ascomycota > Leotiomycetes > Helotiales > Erysiphaceae > Podosphaera > Podosphaera xanthii. The sequence continues at coordinate 4,013,666 of JAPWIX010000010.1, read as the reverse complement.
GCATCTTCGTCAAATAGTGAACGAGGCGTGGGATCTGGGGTTTAATGGGGATGACTTGGAGAAACTGATAGATTCGATGCCCCGAAGAATCAGAGCCGTTTACGAAGCTGAAGGCGGATATGTAAATTATTAGCTAGATAGAAGTATAATTTATTTATGAAATGTATTAATGAATTAAAAAGTGAATAGAGGGCTATAATGGACCAAAAAAGCAAAACCAACGAATATTTCGTTGTGAAATTTTTGCCATACAAATTTAAAGTTTAGGTGGGGAGATCTACTTATCGTCATGCTAATTCAAGTTAGTAAAAGCCTATATACCCTGTAAAAGTCGAATTTTAGCGCCTATACACGATTAATACCGTAGTATCAGAGTACACACGCATCAGGACAGTGTATTAGCCCTAAAGATTGTTAGTGGCTGATGTTAGTTTTGTATGCTAAGATAAGTGGCTGCAAGGTGTAGACACACAAAACCAACATCGGCCACTAACAATCTTTAGGGCTGAGACACTGGAATGGCATCTTGGCAGGTCCCGCGTCTCTAAAGACGTCCAGTCCTGTACTTCTAACCTAGCTGATCGACTAAAATCTAGTGCTGCAAAAATTCGAAGGAGGACCTACCCCCCAAAAAAATACTTGCGTGTAATTGAATTGTGAAACTGTGATTCAGATTGACGTTTTCAATTTAATGACTTCAGCTGACGAGGAATGAATAATTACAAGAATTTTCAAAATGAATGCTCCAGTAAAGCGAAATCTCATAATATTCACAGCCAAAAAAAAAAAAAAATATATATATCGTCGTCGAGTGATCTTCCAAACACGGGCCCCCACTAGTCAAGATCCCTCTTTATCGACTACAAACAGTCTATCGCATAAGTCTCTATCCCAATCTCTAGTTTGCATAGAGAAAGAAAAACAAAACTTTAGAGCTCCAGAGAATTCAGATTCTCTCATGTTAACTAAGGCAGTCTCTGCCAGCGTCGTGCCTGACCTTTTTACGTCCCCACCACCCCTCCTCGATTCTCTCTCAACCGAAACTTCCCGCAAACAACAACAAACTATTCGAGAATGTCTGCCGTATCTATCATGTCAGAAAACCGGGGTATCGTACAACAAACATGGTGTCCCAAACCTTGATCGGGACCAACACATAGTTTTTCTACACAAAAGCTTAAAAAGGCTTCCAGCTCAATTTGTGACAGCTGACGCAAGCAGACCATGGATACTCTACTGGGCACTTAATGGACTCGCCTTGATGGGTGAAGATGTATCTCAAAACAGAGAACCTTTCCTAGCCACAATCAGACCAATTCAGAATTCTACTGGGGGATTTGGTGGAGGTAATGGACAGATGTCACATCTGGCACCAACTTATGCAATTATTCTCGCGCTATCTATCGTTGCTGGGGAAGAAGATTTTGAAATAATTGATCGGAGAGCAATGTGGAAATGGCTTTGTTCTCTGAAGCAGGCAGATGGCGGATTTAAGATGACTATTGGAGGGGAGGAAGATATTCGGTACGCTATGTATCGCTTTTACCAATTAGTTATTGACCTACTATAGAGGTGCATACTGTGCCATGGTTATCATAGCGCTTCTTAACCTTCCTATAGAGCTTCCCCGGGAATCGCCTTTAGCCTGTGAAGGTTATACCCTGCTTACTGGTCTCCCAGAATGGATTGCAAAATGTGGGTTATACATAAATTTTATGAGGTAGTCATTGAAAGTCTGGCAGGTCAAACGTTTGAGGGTGGCATTTCTCCCAGGCCAGATGCAGAAGCTCATGGAGCCTATGCCTTTTGTGCGTTGGCTTGCCTATGTATTTTAGGCGAACCTCACATTATTATTCCACAGTGAGTTTCTGAAATCGTATTAAACTTCAGTAATCTAAGTATACCCTCCGTACAGGCACCTCAACGTTCCTTGCCTTATTTCTTGGCTTTGTGCCAGGCAGAGCGCCCCTGAAGGTGGTTTATCTGGCAGGACTAACAAGCTAGTGGATGGATGTTACAGTCATTGGGTCGGTGGATGTTGGCCTCTTATTGAAGCTTGCCTTAATGGACGGTTTAGTACAGAAACCGAAACCTCTGTGGCCTCGACAGAGAGTTTACTGAGCCGTGAGGGGCTTATCAGGTATATTCTATGTTGCTGTCAAGATCTGTCCGGACGTGGGGGTTTGCGGGACAAGCCAAGCCAGTCAGTTACTTTAATCTAAACAAACCTTACTATTTATGAAGCTAAAAATTCACGCAGAAAGTCCGATACGTACCACACTTGTTATGTCCTAGCAGGTCTCAGTTCCGTACAGAGAAAGTGGCACTTTAGTGCAATTCCTAGAGAAGATGTAATCGGGCTTCTGGATGCACCCTTCCAATGGTCCTCGGAATTACTCACAACTGATAACCAAATTTACGACGAAATTGATTGTCTGAAGTCACTGCATCCGATATTTGTTATTCCTGAAGGCGCAGTGCAAAGAATCCGCTATTATTTCGCGTCCAAATCCTCATTATAGCAACGAGCTTAATTGTGCTCTGCCAGATACACGCAAATCCTACACATTATCCAATCTAAAAATTAGCGGGCTCGAAAGATTTTCTGGCAAAATCAGGGCAGATTCTTTAGAGGTCTTGATGCGGTTGTATCTAAAGATAACGCTTTACTCAAGATTCGAGGGCAGACTAGTTTAGCGAGCATACAAAGGGGTCAGTCTTTAACTAAGCGACACAGTAAAAGAATTGAAATGGCTTGTTCCACTAGTTTAGTTGACAGATCCACGCTCATCGGTCAAGCTTGGGATTTGTCTGTTCGAAGAAAAAATCAGGTCTGTAAGTTGTAAACTTTGATTTTAATTTCAATCATTTAGGTTTACAGATATGTAAAAAAACCAATATGTCAAATTCGCCATGAATATGACTTTGATTTTAAGGCATTTAGTTATATAAGATTTCATTCACAAAAAATCGTTAGATCGAGCTGGAAATTTTCCTTCTCGAGCGATCCACATGACATCATAATAAGTCCACATCGGCTATCGAGAGCTAATTGGGCGTTCTCTAATTCTAATGTTCAATAAAGTATATTTATCATCCAGTATAACTAAGTCTATGATCAAGACATTTAAGCAGCCAAAAATTTCTGTTCAACTGTGATGGCTTGTAAGCCTTTCATGGTCTCGCAGCCTCCAACGGTTATCGCAGTAAATTGTTTGATAAGGACTCATTACCACGTCACTATTATTTCATGATATGAGTTTTTTTTAAAATCAATCTTGCGTATACAGCCTGAGGCTGTTACGCGAATGATTACGTAAGATATGTATGTTTCGCAGAATAACTCAATTTGACGTTTGGAACACTCATACTCAGATTTCATTTACAGATACCACTACAAGAATTACGCCTTATGACAGGTACCCTCTTACGTGAACACCCACCGTATGAAAAAGCGAGAAAAATCCATGGTTATCTGAGTTTGCTTCCGTCATCCCACGATTACAAAATCACTGCGAGAGAAGTGGTATGCGGGTCTTGCTGGATTCGAACCATCTTTCTCCTGTCTCAAGTGGGGCATGTGTCCAAGCTACCCAGATTCTACTCCGGCTCAACCATAAAATTTATATCCATGACTTATAGGCAGGGTTCTTTTGTTGATCTATACACAGATGGAGTTATTTGTGGCACACCTTAGCGTCAAATTGATTGTTTCTCGGACGCATTGGGTAATAAATCTGGCTAGTAACCTTTCAAAACCTGGGGTTTTGGTAAGGTAGAGTCTTGGCGTCCTAGCTTTGATACCTTTGAAATTTCTTCTGAAATTACTGTACTAGCACTGAATAGGAAATTTCTGATGGTTTTGAATACTATTAAATTTTTAGTTTATTTTTAATTACAGGCCTACGAATACAAACTTCTGTTACAAAATCGAAAATTCAAAGACTAATAACCTATTGGACCATCAGAGACGTTTTTGACTGCCTAACATCTCACTGGCTTGCTCGCAATCAGGGATCGAAGCAGATCTGGCGTAATGGACTCCAAAGCCTCTCCAACAATCTCACGGAACTGTAACCGACCTAACTGTCTCCCTTGACCAAGCTCAGGATATCGAGCCTGTGTATATGATTTCGTCATACTCAACTTAGGCTTTATCGAATTTAGATCCGGAGAGAAAGCTGGCCAAGAGGTCAGTTCAATTTCGTTAGATCCGAGGTATGCTATTGAGAGGGTGACCTAGTGCACAACTTGGGGGAGTACATGCTGGTTGTAGCTTTCAACCGTTATCTTTCTCATAACAGATGGTCCCCTTTTTGCGATCCAGAAAGGGAGCTTCAAGTCATCCACAAATTATCTTGCCTTTGCTTTTCTGTCACACAAGTACCATCACATTCTTCACCTATCTTAGATAATGTCATTCAATACATATACAACCGTAAATTTACTTGGCTAACCTTCCGAGTGATGAATAGGGATAGAATCTTCTCATCATTGATCTAAGCTTCATCGCTCCAAAGGATGAGCGACCAGTTTTCTTGGGTTAAATAAAGATGAGACTCAGCCCATGCCTTATAGATACGTCTGTTTTCTTCCTGTAGTGGGGACTTATTTCTGGAAGGCAGCCTGAGTATCTCCTCTTGCTAAGAGCTTTCTTGTCGGCTTTTTCATCCACATTCTAGTCGGGAAAGTTCGAAGCGAATTAGAGTTGTGACATTTGTCTTGTCTGACGAGAAGAACAAATAAAATCTTCCAACTCATCTTCTCGCGCCCAATTTAATTTTGGAGAAGCGCCTTTGCTTTTTTAGGATAGACGTGGCCGCGACGTATGATATATTTGGCTTGTGCGAACCTAATCTCGAGAAACTCTGCGATGTATTTTGAATTCTTTCCGGCTTGCTAAAGTGTGAGAATCAGAAACTTTTAGAATCATTTTTTCCCTCAAGTATGAGCGATACTGACTTGTAACTTCTGATCTTGCGTGAGGTTACGGGGTCTTCGAGGTGTTGATGGAGCATGTATGGTTTGAGAATACATCCTGAGAAGATGATCAGTAACCAGGATAAAGTTAATCTGGGAAGCTACCTGAGTAAATTTTTTAAATTTGTTATCTTTACGGAGGTACTCTTGTTAAGGTGGACTGGTAGTTCTGTTTTATTTTATTTTATTTTATTTTATTTTATTTTATTTTATTTTATTTTATTTTATTTTATTTTATTTTATTTTATTTTATTTTATTTTATTTTATTTTATTTTATTTTATTTTATTTTATTTTATTTTATTTTATTTTATTTTATTTTATTTTATTTTATTTTATTTTATTTTATTTTATTTTATTTTATTTTATTTTATTTTATTTTATTTTATTTTATCTTTATTTTATTTTATTTTATTTTATTTTATTTTATTATCTTTATCTTATTTTATCTTTATTTTATTTTATCTTTATTTTATCTTATTTTATTTTATCTTTATTTTATCTTATTTATTTTATCTTTATTTTATTTTATCTTATCTTTATTTTATCTTTATTTTTATTCTATTTTATTTTATTTTATTTTATTTTATCTTTATCTTTATTTTATTTTATTTTATTTTATTTTATTTTATTTTATCTTATCTTTATTTTTATTTTATCTTTATCTTATTTTATTTTATTTTATTTTTATTTTATTTTATTTTATCTTATCTTTATTTTATCTTTATCTTATTTTATTTTATTTTATTTTTATTTTATTTTATTTTTATCTTATTTTATTTTATTTTATTTTATTTTATTTTTATTTTATCTTTATTTTATTTTATTTTATTTTATCTTTATCTTTTATTTTATTTTATTTTATTTTATTTATTTTATTTTATTTTATTTTATTTTATTTTATTTTATTTTATTTTATTTTATTTTATTTTATTTTATTTTATTTTATTTTATTTTATTTTATTTTATTTTATTTTATTTTATTTTATTTTATTTTATTTTATTTTATTTTATTTTATTTTATTTTATTTTATTTTATTTTATTTTATTTTATTTTATTTTATTTTATTTTATTTTATTTTATTTTATTTTATTTTATTTTATTTTATTTTATTTTATTTTATTTTATTTTATTTTTTTGTTACTTTGCGTCGTGCCTGCGCGCAGCATGTGATACAAGGTACCATGTGCCGGTTAGCTCAGTCTCGTAGAAAGCTACCCGACGTGCTGGCGTCTTTAGAGACTCAGCATTTTCTAAAGGGGCCTAGATCTATCCATCTAGCGCCTTACTATACAATTATTTTACAAAGAAACGAACTCTTCCTCTGAGCCGCTTTAAGTTTATCTAGTAGAGATTACATCTACAGGATTTATACGGTGATAAGTACTTGTCAGTGAAAGTACAGGATATAAATACGGTGGGAGGTGATTACCCAAAGGGTAGCTCTGTGATCGGTTAAAAATCTGTCGTTTTAATGGCGAAGTTGGATTTCGTCGAAAAAGAGAGTTTTCTTCACCCACTTTCCGAAGGCGAGTGCGCCATCTTTCGAGCCTAAGATCCAACGGATAACTGTAGGCGGGTTTCGAGGTCCGTCAAGTCTCGCCCGGAGGCGGCCGAGCTGGCAGAAGAAGTGATTCGGGGTTTTTTCTTCTCCACAGGTACATTCTAGTAAGGCATCATCGTGGTGAAACCGCCGGTGGTAGTCGGCAAAGTTGCCATGTCCTATACGAGCTGCACTAAGCAGGCCGAGGGTGCGGCGGTCGAGGGAGGCGAGTTCTGGGGATATTTTGACGTTGAAGTTGATCCCGAGGTCCTTATATCTCGTGGGTGCGTTTTCTTGCCAGTAGGCGCTGACGTGTGACTGGTATCGTGCTTTTAAATCCCTCTTAGCCCTTGCGATAGAGGTAGGGAGTATTGGGGATTGAGTCGTGCAGGCCGATTTCGCAAGGGCGTCTGCAATTTCGTTTCCAGGAATACCGGCATGACCAGGGCACCATCTAACATTAACTGATCCTGGGAGAGTATTTTGGCTGCGGGATCTTTGTGTCCAGGTGGATGCGAGCCCTCGAAAGAGAGCTATACGTGGGGAGCTTGTTGCAATGGGAGTGTCTATGAGAAGGCGAAGAGCAGCTTCTTGGTTATCTAGGCAGACCGTGACGTTAGTGGCATAGTAAGCCATAGGATTTGTGGGAGCTGCGGATAGGCCCGCAGTGGCTCCGGCTACTTCTGCGGAAGATCCAAGGAGTAGAGATCCTTGTCCAACCTTCTGCGTTAGGCCCCGGTATATGGAGTATCCGGCACCGGCCCAGTCTTCTATTAGTGCCCCGTCTGAGAAGACGAAGAGATCTAAGGGGGGGCGGTTAGCTTGCCAGTTTTTGAACGCTCGTGTGCCAGCTACTCTCCCTACGGCACCGATGGCGCTGAGGTTTTCCTCTCTACTTCTGGACCAGGGGGGGGGGAATGGTGTCTCCAGCGAGTTCAGGGTTTATTCTTTGACGAGCCCATAGCATGCGTGTAGAGTTCCAACGTCTGCGGAGTGGATGTCGGCGGTCTGCCGAGGCAGTTCGTATGGTCAGACGGTCGTGTATTTGGTTGAGCCATGCGCGCGCTGGACCCCAGCCGATCTCACGCAATAGAGCGGGGACTGGTGTTGTGCGGTAGACGGGGAGGGCGACACGAGCGGCATCATTTATTCGCAGCTGAATTCGCTCAAGAAGATCCTTGGGCGTATTATTAGAATACCAAGTCTCAGCTCCATAGAAAAGAGTTGCGAAGGCTGCTCCTTGGAGAGTTTGACGAAGTAAGAGGGGGCGGATACCTCGAGTGGTTAGAGAGATTCTCTTTAAATGTCGGGTTATTGCTAGTGATCTTTCACAGGCCTTCTTAACGTGGTTTTGGAATTTAAGGCCACGGTCGAAGAAAACGCCCAGCCAGCGAGTGACGTCATTAGGCCTAATTTCGACTCCATCGGCAAAGAGACTTGGCTCCACAGGTGCGCCACGTTTCCTGTAAAAGTACTGGAGTTCAGTTTTGGAAGTTTCGAAGGTGAGGCCATTCTCCCGTCCCCATTCGAAAGTCCGATCTAGCTGGGTTTGGAGGAGGTTTGCACAGCAGGCAAGTGAGGGTGCTGATGCCAACAAGTTGATGTCGTCGGCGTATCCGAGACGGCCCGGTGAGAGGCGAAGTACACCTTCAGTTACTAGTAGAAATAAGATCGGCGAGACAGGAGAGCCCTGTGGGAGGCCGCAGGAGATTTGGAACGGGGTTGACTTAGAGCCATCAATCGAGATACTAGCCTCACGTTGTTCCATGAACGAGGTGACCCATCGAACAAGATTTGGAGGCCAGCCTTGGCTTCGGAGGCAGAGACTAAGGCGCCCCTTTTGAATGCCATCGAAAGCGCCCTTCACGTCGACGGTGACCATGCCTGCAATTTTTTTCCGGGCCCAGGCGGACTGTATATCACAGGCCAAAGCAGTGGTCAGATCTATGGCGGAGCGTCGAGGGACTGCACTGCATTGGTCCTTGGCGAGAACTCTATGTTTGAGAGCTAGGTAGGAAAGCCGCCGAGCTATTAGTCGCTCGAACCCTTTACCAAGGCAGGAAAAGAGGGCGATTGGTCTGTACGAGTTAGGGAGGGAGAAGTTTCGATCCCCAGACTTCGGGAGTATGATTACGCTAGCTTTTTTGAAGGAGAGTGGGTGGTGTCCAAGCAAATCACATTGGCGGAAAAGAGCGGCAACACGGTTGCCGATGATTGGCCAAGCGTTTCTCAAAGCAATGACTGTTATCTCATCGGGTCTAGGTGCAGAAGAGGTGACCTGACAGAAAGAGCAATATATCTCCTGATCTGTAAGTTTCGGCCAGGGGATAGTCCGTTTAGCCACAGTTGGTACATCTGTTGAGATATCGAGTTGGCCTAGGTGTCTGCTAAGAAGAGTGTTGCGAAAATTTTGTGCTTTTGCTTCGGGAGTAATGACAGGCCCGTTAGGTCCTTCGATAGGAGGGGTATGGAAGTGTGACTTGTTTTTGTGCCAGCCGGTGATTCGATAGGCTTCTGATACGGTAGAGACACCTTCATTTTTTTTGTGCCAGTATTCACGCTTGACTCTCTTCACAGTTCTACCGAAATTCCGTCGCTCTTCTAATGCAGTGAAGCCGAGATGGCGGGCGCGACAGAATTCCCTGTGGGCCTTCGCGCACTCTTGTGTCCACCATGGGGCCCCTGTTGCTCTTTCCTGTGATCTGGTACAGGCTGTTCTTAGGGCTCCCGAGAGGGAGTTCGCGAGCAGTTTGGCTTCATCGTCCGGGTTAGTTAGAGGGGGGGTTACGAGCAGGTCCTTGAGGGTATTACAAAAGATCGCCCAGTCGCAGGCCGAGTATATGAGTCGACCTTGGGCGGGAGCCTCGGGACTCTCGTCTGAGATCCGAGAGAATATTGTCCGGTGGTCTGCTCCGCAATCCAGGTCTTGGCGGACTGTACAGCATGAATTTGGGCCGAGGCGGATGAAACACAGGTCGAGAACAGCACCAGCGTCGTGTGTTGGGACTCCGGGAGGATTAATTAGGAAAAGCCCTTTAGCAGTTGTCCATGATAATAGAGTTTCCCCATCGGGTTCGTCGCTTCTTGAAATAGGATTCCAAGCAGAGTGGTGTAGATTGAAGTCACCGGCAAGAATATCTGGGCGTTCTGCCAGGGCGAGTAGTTTTTGGAGGCCTTCGCCAGGGTTGCGAGAGCCTATTGGGGCGTTGTAAATATTACAACAGTCAATCACACGTCTTCCCCGTTGGTGAATGCACACTCGAATGAGATCACGGGAGTGCGTGCTTGGTTGAAATGGAGAAAGCCCTCTGCCCTTGCGGGTATACGTCATAACTCGTGGACGATCTGACCAGTCAGGGAGGGGAGCAAATGCAAGGAAACTTGGGTGGGTTTTTGTGGTCCGGCGGGAGTAGTCGGAGAAGATCCACGGCTCTTGGATTAATATGAGATCAGCTCCAGATTGGAATGCGAGCTGAAGAGCGGCGTCGTGGGCTGAGCCACTTTTGCCGACGTTAACCTGGAAAATGCAGAGGCCCTGGGCTATCTGCTTGTTGCGTCCTCGGCCTCGGACCATTACAGTTGATCTTCGGTGGTGGTAGGGGTGGCCGAGCTGGTCAGTGGAAGAGATGGAATGGGAGAGCTCGGGGATACTTGTGACAACCCTTGCGAAGCTGACACTGGGGCTTGTGCTTGAGCTGTAGTATGGTCTTTAGGCGACGAGAGTGGAGTTGAAGGGTGTTGTGCAGACCAGGCTTTTAGGCCTTCACGACAGATGGACTGCAACCTTACCCTATCAGGGCAAACATAGATTCCATTTTCCCGACGAGGTCGGGCGGGGCATTTTTCCCAGGACGAAGGGTGAGGGCCATGGCAGTTGAGGCATCTCTCTGGGTTGTTACATGGGCCGACGTGTGAGTCAGCAGCGCACAGACCACAGCGAGCTCGTCTAGTACATGCGTTAATGTTGTGGAAACTGTGACATCTAGGACAAGTCGGTAGTTGCGGGCGGTTATCAACAGGTCTGAGTCGGGCTGCTCTAGCAAAGAGACGGATGTTGTTTGGGAGGTTCACAGCTGCCTTAGCTGAGATTACCAAGCAAAGGGTGCCCTCTGGTTGAGGGGACTCGTTAGATTGGCGTGTCCATGCCATAGCGAAGATAGATTTGACGTCGACCTTCTCTGTACTAAGCTCTTGGCGAATTTTGTCGAAAGTTAAGGCTTCGCGGACTCCGTACGCATTGTAGCCGTATTTTGGAACTGGCCCTAATAGGTAATTCAGGCACTTCTCTTGGCGTTCAACTGGAGAATCCCCTATTAACGGTTGAAGCGCCTTGGTAGCTTCAAGGAGCTCTGCAGCCTGGGTGAGGGTTGGCGCTACTAGGGCAATCCCAGTGGGAACTGTCCGAATATCTTTTATGAGCTCTGGTTTTTTCAGAAGCCGTCGGAGCTTTGTGCGCACTAAGAGCGCGTCCTCGGAGCGGAGAGGATGGTCGGCTGGCAGGCGTATGATGACTCTAGAATCGGGTTTTGGCGCGTAGCTGGGGGCGCCGGAGGAAATAGATGTTGGATTGGGGGTTCGAGTCCCTTTGCTGGCGGTTGTTACGTAGGAGGATGATGCAGGAGCTTGTTGTGCAGCTACTTTTGCGTACGAGATTTTGGAGGATTGTCCGGGTCTTTTACTGGAGATGAGGATAAGGGGGGTAGGAGGAATTAAGGCATGGGAGGCTTTAGGCACAAGCGCTTGTTGGTCTAGGCGCTGAGAGTTGGGAACACTTGATGACGGGGTCTTGCTGGGAGGGTGGTCAAAGACTGGCAGGCCAGCAATTACGCGTGCTGCGCTTCGCGTGGTGATAGCTCGTAGGTCAGCTGCGATTGCTGGGGGTAGACTTCGGAGGTAACGGGCGCCTGCATTCCGACACGCGGTTAGCGCGGCAGCGTAGTCATTGGTGGCCTTTGACAATATGTGGGAGAATACGCGCGAGGCATCAAGGGTATGGGGAGTTGGAGATTTGGTTTGAGTCCTGGGCTGTGCGTGAAGCGACTCCGCAAGACCACTAGCCGGGGGTTTGGGGGAACTGGCTCTCAGTGATTGGCGAGGGGCGGGCGAAATACTATCGCTAGCTGTAGATGTGGTGGTGTCTGATAGAGGGTCTCTGTGGACTTCCGGTTGGTATTCATTGTCGGAATCGACGACTATATCGTCCTCCGACAAGTGCATTTCTGTATCATTGGAGAGTGTTTGGTCTTTAGTTCCGATTTTCACCAGGTTGGTACGGCGTGAAGAGCGGAGTTTTAGGCGTTTAGAAGCGCGTGAAGCGTGAATCTTTGCAGACTGAGAAGCAGTCACGCGAGGCTTTCTGGGCTTCGTTGACGGCATCGGAAAAGTGTAGTCTTGTGAGATAGATGACTGGTAGTTCTGTTATTGATGCGATCTAGCTAGGTATATGTACACTGAGTCACGTGATAAATGGGATACTCATTACAACTCTCATAAATGGGTCCGGAATATCAAAAGGGTATTCCCTGTCCATTGGGCTTTGTACAGGGTCTACCCCTAGTAATATCTATGGGCTAATTTACAGTAATTATCCATTCAACTGACATAACGCCTGCTCTTCATCCAGTCACCCAACAAGAATATATCGCCAACGTCTAGTTTTACACCAGTCAAAAATCCGAGCGACCTACACTGAATCGTTGTTGAAAGTGAGGCATGCTTTAAATGACCCTAACGCTGTATATCGTACCAATTGTAGCGATAGATGAACAGCGAGGAAACATCTCCTGTGAGGCGTAGCTATTCGAGAAGAGCTTCAGCAGATAAGTGCCTTCAGGTCATTCTTTACTGGATTTGGAAAGATCTCAGCTAAATAACTCCAGGTAATTACTTTACACATTGCTGGCCACGAACGAGGCGAAATTGCATATTTCCTCGACTTGAGCTACAAACAAGTTATTCACATCATCAATAGAGGCACTACCTCTCCCAAAAGAAATCCGGGTGGAAAACGAAAACTGGATCAGGCCCGAGCTGATGAGCTAGAAACTTTTGTGCGACTCTCTCGAAGGAATCGCCAGATGACGTATATAGAGCTTGCCATGGAGTTTAGTTGCTGGGGCGCTGGAGTTTATGCGATCAGAAGTGCGCTCAGGAGTGCGCTCAAAGATAGAGGTTACTCCAGGAGTTTGTCTCGAGCAAGCCACCTATATCCGAGGTCAACATGATAAAAAGGTTAGAGTGGGCTTTAAATCATCGTCACTGGACCATTGACGATTGGAGTCAGATCCTTTGGAGCGACGAGATATGGGTAACAGATGGTAGACATCGAGATGCCTACATAACGAGAAAGGTTTGTAGCGCGTGTCATCAGCTAGGATTTAGATGGCTAATAATATACAGCCTGGTGACGAGCTTGAATACACCTGCCTCGTCGACAAGACTAGAAAGAGCACAGCCTGGATATTCTGGGGAAGTTTTCACGGAACTCAGAAAGAGACCTGCTTATGCTGGGAATAAAATTGGGGTTCAATAACAGGGCCGAGTTATTGCGAACACATTGTTCCCCATGTGGCTGACTACATGGAGGTGAATCCTGAATTGCAATTCATGCAAGATAATGCACCGCCACATAAAGCGGCCTTCACTCGGGAAAGTTTAAGGGTTAAAAATATTGAGCCCATAAACTGGCCTCCTTACTCCCCAGACCTCAACCCTATTGAGGCTGTGTGGAGCGAGATGAAGAATTATATTGAAAATCAATATCCTGAACTCGAGGATGGGCGGGAGCGGTCTTCGGCTGAGCTTCGCATTATCATACTGGAAGCATGGGATTCTATAAGTCATAACTCCTTGCAGTATCTCATTGGAAGTATACCGGCGCGATGTCAGGCGGTGATTGTAGCTGGTGGGGGAGCTACGAGATATTGAAGATTTATTTTTACGGCTAGTCGCTAGCTTTAACTTTAGTCGTATTTAGCGCGTAATCTGCTATAAATTTTACCAGATTAAGCTTAGTCTCATGAAAGCCCCAAGGTCCTCCCTTTTGACATTCGCGATTTCGAGTATACGTAATACACACAAATTTTCGAGTATCCCTTCCATAGTGGGCCTAGATAAATATTTTTTTATAGAAATTTGTATGGCGAGACCCTGGTCAAGAAGTGGGTTTGACATTCAGCACCCATCAACGAGAGTACAGCCGATAAGTATTATTCCATGTCGACCAGGGGGGGCTTGGCCACCACAACGCTTTCCTTAATTAGGCAACATCGCGAGAGTGCACCTCGTACCCATCCCTACTGTGTTTTGTATGTATTCCGATGACAACAACATCAACGCAATGGATTCATCAACAAATCCAGTGTCTGTAGCTCCTTTTGGACCCTTACCTCAACCTTCAATCAAACGGCCTAAAGCCCCTGACCTCACAGGAGACCAACGACGAGATATACGCCTTTTTCACTCAATTGACTGGTCATATAAGCAAATTCAAGATCTTTTACCTTTCAAGCCAACCTTCGCACAGATTCGCTATGCGTGTTTAAGCGTTAAAGCTACTCCTACGAAACGATCTGGTCGCCCTTCGGTCCTTACACAAGCTCAAATTGAAGAGCTTGTTGAATTCGTATGCGCATCAACACAAAATCGTCGTATGTCGTTTCAGAAACTTGCTGAAGTACTTGATTTTGGAGTCAAAAAACAAGCAATACGATCCGCACTTTTAAGAGAAGGATTCCATCGACGGTTAGCAATGCGAAAGCCTCCAATTTCCGACAAAAACCGACAGTTGCGTTTACAATGGGCTCTTGAACACGTTGAATGGACAATGGATCAATGGTATCAAATCCTTTGGACAGACGAGACTTGGATTACCGGAGGAAGACATACAGGTACGTGGGTTACAAGACGACCAGGAGAAGAATGGGATCCTACTTGCATTGTAGAGAAACACCAAAGAAAAAAGGGCTGGATGTTTTGGGGGTATTTCCACGGACATACCAAAGGACCAGGTATCTTCTGGGAAAAGGATTGGGGCTCTATTAATCAGGAGAGCTATTGCGCACATACAGTTCCAATTATTCACGGATATGTTGAAATGATGAGAAGAGAAGGAGTTCATCTGGTTCTTATGCAAGATTCAGCTCCTGGTCATGCAGCTGGAGAGACAAAAGCAGATCTTGTGGAACGAGGGATTATAGTTGTTTTTTGGCCTCCATTCTCTCCTGATTTGAATCCTATTGAAAGGGTATGGCATATTATGAAGAATTATATTTAAGATAACTACCCTGAAAATATGTCTTATAATCAGCTGAGAGACGCAGTGAAAGAGGCGTGGGAAAAGATAGGAAGACATGAATTTGAGGAGTTGATTCAGAGTATGAAAGCGCGTTGTCAAGCAGTTATTAATGCCAATGGATTGTTTACTAAGTATTAGTTATTATAAGAATAGGAATTATTTTGCATTTTGTATTATCAGTTGGGAATCATTGAATCAATGCTTTGATCATTAGAACTCATACAAAACACAGTAGGAATGGGTGCGAGGTGCATTCTCGCGATGTTGCCTAATTAAGGAAAGCGTTGTGGTGGCCAAGCCCCCCCTGGTCGACATGGAATAATACTTATGGGCTGTACCTCCGTTGACAGTGCATACAGGACGAAAAAATTGATTGTATCAACTGAAACGGGGTGAAATAGTAATAATGAAGTGCAAGTGGCAGTTACACGATTAACGAAAAATCGGATAGTTCAGCTGAAGACGATGCTTGGAGCACAAACTTCCTTGATGGGCCTGAAATATTATGTCAGCGTAATCTGTTCCAAAAATAGACAGGGGTATGCCGTAAGATTGGCGTTTACAAGGATATACTCTTAATTCCTGAACCGGAGTAGTGTTGCAGACCTAAATATTGTTAGTAAACAAGGCTAATTATGTCTAATTAGTAACAATATCTAGGGCTGCAATACTACTCCGGCTCAGGAATTAAGAGTATATCCTTGTAAACGCCAATCTTACGGCATACCCCTGTCTATTTTTGGAACAGATTACGCTGACATAATATTTCAGGCCCATCAAGGAAGTTTGTGCTCCAAGCATCGTCTTCAGCTGAACTATCCGATTTTTCGTTAATCGTGTAACTGCCACTTGCACTTCATTATTACTATTTCACCCCGCTTCAGTTAACGCAATCAGATTTTTTGTCGTATACTGTGCCGCTACAGTAAGTTATTACAGGTGGGTCTGTGCAGGGTATATCTCGCTTCAGGGGTTAAAAGTTGGAGTCTATGGGGCCTATGACAAAGTCTAAAATATGTGAGCCTTATCTGTCAGGATTATCATTTTTATGCTGGTTAGCCTCGGGTTTACTAAGTCTTCTCCCGAACATCTGCTCATCCACTATTGTTCAGCAATACCATCACAGACCTCAATAGGACGCCATCACTTGAGTAAATTGTCTTGAATATACCGATTTTAAGTTGAGAAAATTCCGAAGTTAAATAATTCATTCAGGATGCTAAAGAATGGATCAGTTGAATCATTGCAACGATGAATCGTCCACAGACGCCTCCACCATCATCAACCTAACCTCAATCTTATGCTCGTTCCAGAGCAAAGAAATTGACAAAAGAACAACGTATTGAAGTAAGTATCACGTCAAAAGATAGCTAAATCATACGTCGTCTTTAAAAAATGGCAGGTTAGAACTCTGGCTCGAGAAGGCTACAGCTACCAAGAGATCGCGCGACGACTTCAAGTGACCTATTGTTACGGGATAAACCCTGTGGCGATTCTGGCTATGCCAGAAATGTAAGGCCACCATAAATAGAATTATATAGAATTGGACAGAACGTTATCAAACGGAAGAGAATGGAATAGAACGGCGTGGAAAGGTATAGAGTCGAAGGGAATGAGATGGTTAGTATGGAGAATGCCCTACAACTAGAACTGACAGAATCTTCGAGAAGATTGTAGAACGATGGGAGGAGTATATATTATATAATAGACCAGCTCGTAGATTCTGTAGACTTTTATAATAGACTGTATTTATCTTGGACTTGCTCTGTTGTTAACAACATCAACTGATCCGGCGACACCTATCACCAGGCTTGCTATGCAGCAAAAGCTGTCCATCTCTCTCCTAAAAAGAGTAGCGGCCGCCCCCTTGTCTTGAGCAGTGAACAGGTCGACAAGATTGAAGCCTTTAGTATATCACCTCTAGAACACAGTCAATTGACATATTTCGAGCTCGCCTACGCACATTTTAGTTTTCTTAGTGTGAGTGAGAAGGTAATCCAACGAGCAATGTCTAGAAGAGGATACGCCCGTCGTATTGCCGCTTCGAAACCACCACTTTCTGCAGAAAACAAGAGAAAGAGACTTGAGTTCGCTACAGAACATCTTCACTGGAATAAAGAAGATTTGATGAGAGTTCTCTGGACAGATGAAACCTGGGTAATTGATGGACGACATAGTAGTATTTGGATCACGAGGAAAGTGAGCACCGCCTACTTCGTCTGAAACTTGAGATTCCTAACCTTAATTTGTCTTCTAGATAGATGAAAATTTTGACGCTACATGTCTCATAAGTAATATTCGGAAGAAAATTGGATGGATGTTTTGGGGCTATTTTTTTGGGAGCGAAAAAGGCCCTTGATTTGGGAGGAGTGGGGTAGTATAACTGAAGATACATACTCTATTGCAGGGGTAAATAGTGAAGGAAACCCCTGAATGCCAAGATCTGACAGGGATTATACAATATGCCATTGGCTGCAATATTTTGACCATACCAAATCCGACAATAGCTGAACCTTATTTGTATGGGAAATTTTGCGTGATAAAAGAAGTGTAGGAGATCCCTGTAACTCGTTGAAATGATGATATTCTATTCAAAAGTGCTAGCTTTTATCAAGTATTAAATACATTTTTACCAATAATTAAGCATCATTAATAAGGAATCGAACCTCCTCTTGCTCTGATGACTGCCTGGCACCTTTCTGGCACCTTTCTGGCATGCTCTCTACAAGCGTAGGCAGTTGCTCCTGAGAAATTGACTCCCGTGCCTCTAGGACTGCATTACGGAGCACTTCCTCAGATGGATTACCAGAATCAAATTCTGGGTGGTGCTCTTCAATATGGGATTTCATCATATCCCACACTGACTCAATTGGATTCAGGTCTGGGGAATATGACGGCCAGACTATGAAATCTACCCCCCTTGATGACAGCTCTCTTTTCGTACGTTAAGCAGAATGGGCAGGAGCACCATCCGGCATAAAGAGAAGAGGGCCGTGAGAGTCAATTGGTTGTGTTGCCGCGTGGATTAAAGGAACAATCCTCTGGCAGTAACTCTCCGCTTTTATAGCCCCCCAATCCCTACTCTAGAAGAGGGCAGGGCCCTTCTGGTTCCCATAAAAGGAGCCCCAGAACATCCAACCACGCTTTCGAGGACCTTTTCGAAACAGGCAAGTGTGATAATATATCTCCTCGGGCTAAAAAATTAGATTAATGCAGTTGATACATGGCTGAGATCTGGACTCACCTTCCTCGAAACCCATACTCTTGTGTGACGTTCACCAGTGACCCAAGTCTCATCAGACCAAAGAATTTGGGACCACTGTTCAGGTGTCCAAGAAGAGTGTTCTTCCGCCCACTCTAATCTTTTCCTCATATGTGCAGGCGTTAGAGTAGGCTTCGCTTGAGCAATGCAACGCTTGAACCGTCTTCTCTCAAGAGCACTTTTGATTGCGATTTGGCCACAATTCCAGTGGGAAAACTTAGCAGCAAGCTCCAGGTGGCTCATCTGGCGGGCCTCACTTGAAGACGTGACAAACTCTTCAAGCTCAACTTCCTGCTGAGCGTTCAAGGCGTGGGGTCGGCCATTTCGCTTTTTGGGCGTCAGACATTGCCTTGCAAGGGCATATTGTACCCTTCTTTCGGTGATACCGAGTTGATCACCGATGGCGAGATGAGTAAAACCAAGGCCACGTAACATGTATATCTGGACTCGCTGATCCCTAGAAAGCTGGCTCCGTGATCTTGGAGTAGTGGGAGATGCTGGGGTGCTCATTTTTCTTCGCAGTTTATCGTGAGGATATAGGTTATTCGATAGGTCGTGTCAACCGATTTAGTGTGGTACGAGGGTGCTGTACAACTATCGAACATAAGAGAGAAGGTTCAAGGAAGAAGGAATGCCTCGGTTGCCTTATTGCCTTAGTCTAGCCATTTTTGTAGCGCTAAAGTCGGAATGTCAGGGATAGCCCATGTAAATTACACAGAATGTGGGGCTACACTTCTTACCCCTGCAATAGAGTATTGTCAGAGGATAGTACCTCATATCCACGGCATGATTTCCAGTGATCCACATATACAACTAATGCAGGGCAACGCCTCACCTCATAAGGCAAGGCAAACTATGGAAGAGCTTAGTGTTAAGGGCTGTGCCCGAAAAGGTTAGCTGGTCATAGGGACCAGCCCAGTATTAGATGACGAGAAGGCTGAAGCGTATCGGCTATAGATAAGGAGTACACAGATACTCGTAAGTTAGCCGATCGCCCCTCCACGGGGTTAAGCGGAAATACTCCGGAGTTTGGGGGGAGCCGAACGAGGCATTCCAAACACGAGGAGGGCCAGAAGAAAGCTTAGAAAACATTGTTATACGAGGAGATATTGTACATATAAGTAGAGAGATGCTGACTCTAGTTGGGCCTCATGTAGAAAATATTAATTCTTTGTTGGTATTGATCATCGAGTACATCCGATTCATCCTTAACCCTTTTCACTTAGGGAGAGAATGTTGTAATCTTGTTGTGATCCCTGCTCATGCATGAATAACCACTCTGATATGCATTATAGATTTTCCCAACCAAAGGTGTTGGTATGTAGCTTCGATTGATCGAGATGACACAACCCTGGCTATTGATCACTAAAGTGGAGGCAATTAGTAATGTGACCTACGGCACGGTCCAACAGGATATGTACATACAGTAGCTGTTAGTCGTACCTTGAGAGATATACGCAACTTCTTATCTCACCATCACAGATTCAAATATCCACCCACTTCGTGGCCATTACACATACCATAAGTCTATATCCTGTGACCTCAGCCCTCTTGTGTCTAACCACAGCGCTTAATCTATAACAGGTTATGAGTCCGGTGCCCATCTCTCCCAAATACACAGTATCAAAAAATTTAGGCTTGATAATTCTTGGAGAGACAGACTCCTTCTCAAGGTGGGACGCAGCACTCCGTGCCAGGCTTGCGAAACGCGATCTAACTGGTCACGTTATTCACAACGATCCTGATGTCGATCCTGTCGTTCGACCAAATGTACCTGTTAGACAGCCTAACATCACCGATGAAGCCGGCAAGAAATCTGGACGCGACACCGACGTGCTGTTTTAGTCTGGAAGAATCACGAGACAGAAGCGCGGAATATCGTGCTTGAGAGACTCAGTGAGAAGTTGTGGCCCAAGGATCAGGTGACTCTATCGGCCAAAGCGTTGTACGACAGCGCTGCCAATACCAGGAAAGAATCCGTATCTGGGAATTACATTGACGCTATTCGCGAATTCCACGCTGTCAAACTTGACAGCACAATTGACGCATACATAGACAGATTTCAAAATGCGTATCAGAATGTCATCACAACCGCCGAAGCTCTCAGTGCGTCCGACGCCACCCCTATCGATCGGTCCATTCCTGAGGCAACTGCCGCTGCCTTCTTTCTCGTTGGAACACAGCATGTTCCGTGGCTTAACTCATGGAGAGAGAATCGTGCTATCGACAACACCGACAAACCTATATCTCTGCAAACCATGATGTCGAATCTCCGGACAGTAGCTGCTAACAACCACCAGACTGCCCACAACTTCGCTTCCGCCGCTTCCGCCGCCTCCGCCACTGTACCCTCTACCTCAAATACCCACGACTCAGAGGCTAGATGTAGGAAATGCCTCCACGTACACAAAAACAAGCACTGTTTCAAGCAGCATCCCGAGCTTGCCACCGGAGACAAGGGAGAACGATGGAAGCAAGGCATGAGGAAGAAGGCAGAAAAGAGATATCAGCGGGATGTTAAGGGGAAAGGCAAGGCTGTGGCAGGGCAGGATAATGAGTCGGACTATGACTCAGAAGAAATGAACGATTATTTGGATCAGTTGCTAGAGACCAACCGGCGTAATGATGATGGAATAGCCGCATCTGCCTCGACTAAACCTAGCAATAAAATCCCTATAATCTATGATACCGGTGCATCGCACCATTTTATGCCATTGAAATCAATATTCAGTAAAATTCATAAACGTTCCAAGCCATTCCGATTTGACCAAGCAGTCGGAGCATCATCACCGACTGAACAAGGTACTGCACTCATCAAATTATGTTGTCAAAACCTCTACCTACATGAGTGCCTCTATTCACCAGTCTGGGCCTCCGGCATCATATCTGCGGGTAGACTAAAAAGGATTGCTAATATACAGCCCGACTACTCCACCAATGTCCTGATTAGACAAGTCAATGGAAGTCCGGATCAACCCATAGCACGACTGGCTCTCATCAATGATGTTTACTACATTCGACCTTAAACATCAACACGATCTAAGTAGAACCGTCGCTGCACCAAGAGTTGCGAGAATACCGACAACAAGCTGCGCTCAACGTTGGCATCAACGCTTGGGACACATATCACAGCATATCCTTAAGAAAACAATCACTAACTCGATTGGACTTGAAGGTGTGGAAACTGCTGAACTCAGCACCTGCGAAACCTGCCATCTCAGCAAGGCGCAACGGTTTGTGTCACGAGAACCACGAATAACGCCCAATGAACCATTAGATGAGATTTTTGTGGATACGGTAGGAAAATTACCCTTATCTACTGACGAAAAACAGTATGCCGTGATCATCACCGATGCTAAAACGCGTATGCGATGGGTGCTTAACACTAACACCAAAGATCAAATTTCTGACGCACTGGTACAATGGATAAAAGCCATGCATCACCAGTACGACAAGCGTGTACGGGCGATATTTAGAGACGGAGGATCCGAATTCTCTAAGACCAAAATCTTCTGTGAACAGAATGGTATTCGCACTGACACCTCATCACCACACACACCTGAGCAAAACGGAACATCTGAAGCCGCCAACAAAATAGTTTTGAGACTAACAAGGTCAATGCTTATTGACGCCAAAATGCCTCCGTGCTACTGGTCCTGGGCGATTCAACACGCGTGCTTCATACTAAACAGGCTATACTGCATTCGCACCAAGAAGGTGCCCATCATCGACTTCTTGCAAGGTTTGCGACAACCGCATCTAGAAAAAGTCGACTTCAGAAATCT
This sequence comes from Podosphaera xanthii, assembly GCA_028751805.1. NCBI lineage: Eukaryota > Fungi > Ascomycota > Leotiomycetes > Helotiales > Erysiphaceae > Podosphaera > Podosphaera xanthii. Next base: position 3,991,800 of record JAPWIX010000010.1, on the reverse strand, counting down.
ACCACGTTTCGGTTGTCGAGCGTACAAACTAATCCAACCCAAACCAAGTAAATTTGAACCAAGAGCAGAAAAAGGATGGTTCATGGGATTCCAAGCAAACACATCTAAAAACTTCCTCATTCTCCATCCACACCAAACTCCCATTCAGAGATGGAAATGGGTCGTCAGTTTCACACCTCATGCAACATTTAATGAAGACATTGTGTTCGGCGACAATATGAGTTCAACCAATAAACAGCAAACTTTTAGCTATTGGGCAAACGATCTACCGCCCAACCCACATTCCAATCTAACATCCTCAATCAAAATTCTGCCTCAGTCGCATAGTAGTAGTCCACAATCTAATTCACTAAATCAGCCACAGACCAAATCTCCATCAGCTACTTGTCAGACAACTAGCGCCCCAAAAACTGTAACAAGTAGTCAATCACAAGTTAACCAGCCGGTATTTGATAATCTCTCTCACATAACTCTCACGCATCCTGATGTACAGCTTCAGGATCCTAGCTCTCCACCATCTGACACTCCTCCCGTCCCTCCATCCACCTGGCGAGAATCAATTTTGAACCAGCTATCGTCTAGCTTAACCGATCCTGACCTATCTGAGGAATCAGACCATGACATACAAAATGGCTTTCAAACCTCAGAAAATCATATCGACTCGGGCAGCGGCACAGAAGATCTAACTGTTCCACATGAGGCTCAAACCGATCAATCATCTCTTCCCAGTAAACCAGGAAGCCCTCGTCTGGACCATATCATGACTGGATGGGATCCAATTCCTCCTATCGTTGGTCATAAACGAGCTCACTTACCGGAACCAAATGTGACTTATAGAAAACGTGATAGAGACGACACCGTGTACGGAGACACTAATAATGCCGACAAAAATGTTAACATTAATGAAACATCAATTATTCCCCTGCCAGACGACCTGAGGGAGTTTACACCAAATGACGACAACTATGACCCGCCAGATGATCGCATCATGACGGGTTGGGACACTGTACGTCCTCTAGCTGGCCAGAAACGTAACCATTCACCTGAAGGAGACACAATGCTCACAAAGCGCGGTCGGAGGGTCAAACGAATCAACTACAACAGTCTTCATCAGGGCCTATCAGCCAACGAAACCAAAGATCCTCAAAGCTGGGAAGAGGCAATGTCAAGTCAAGAAGCTCAACAATGGAGAATTGCTGCCAATGAGGAATTTCAATCACTTCTAAAAACCGGAACCATCAAAATCATTAGTGAAAGAGCCATACCACAAGGCCGCAAACCTATGAAATGCAAATGGGTCTTTAAGAAGTTCCTTGCAGATGGAAGCATTGAAAAGTGGAAAGCTCGATGTACAGCCAAAGGATTCACACAAAGACCAGGCATCGATTACCAAGAAACTTTTGCCCCCACTCCAAGACCCGAAACAGGTAGAATAATGCTAGTTCTCGCTCATCACCTTGGATGGCATAAATTTCAAGGAGATGTACCCACAGCCTTCTTAAATCCTGATCTGAATATCGAACTATACATGGAGATGCCAAAAGGTTTTGAAAAACCCGGCCACATTATTCTTCTAAAAAAAGGGCTCTATGGACTAAAACAGGCTGCAGCCTTATGGTATGATGATGCCAGGGCCACTTTAGCTTCACTAGGCCTTCATCCAACAACGTCGGACGTATGTCTATACAAGAATAAAGAAAATGATCTCTTTGTACTCCTACACGTCGATGACTTTCAAGTAATGGGACCCAACTTAGAGAAAATCAAGTGACTAATGTGTGCGCTGCATAAGAAATACAAGCTTAAACCAGTCAAGACAGATCTTTTTCTTGGAATAAATATAAAGGAGACTGGCAATAAACTTGTACTTTCCCAAGGACAGTACACACGCAAATTACTCACAAGGCATGGATTACATCTCTGCAAACCAGCGAGCTCCCCAATTGAAAGACTCACAGAGCCTAATATCTCACACTGTTCCAAGATAGACCACAGAGAGTACAACTCGATCATCGGAGGACTCCAATATATGGCTAACAATACACGTCCCGACATTTCATTTGCCGTGAACCACCTGGCCCGTTTTCTTTCAAACCCATCATCTGAGCATCTTCAAGCGGCTCGCCGTATTTTGCGATACATAGCAAAGCAACCTGATAAAGGTATTACCTTCTCAAGGACTAAAGGCAAGCCAATACTTGAAGCATACTCAGATGCAGACTTCACAGCCGATCCATTATCCAACCGCTCGACTTCAGGTACGCTGATCAGGCTTGCATCTGGTCCAATATCCTGGAGATCGCACCTGCAACGAGAAGTAGTTCTCTCCACAACAGAGGCAGAATACCTCGCGGCCACACAGACTTGTCGACAATTGAAATGGATCAAAATGCTGCTGGAAGAACTGCAGTTAGCTAATTGTGTAGAGGGAGCGACATGCACCAACTTATATGTTGACAACCAATCAGCATTATCTCTAATCAAAAACCACGACAACCACAAGCGATCTAAGCACATAGCACTAAGAAATCACTACTGTAGAGAACAGTTCAAAAATGGCCAGATAAGAGTTGTATACATACCATCAGCAGATCAGTTATCGGATGCACTGACAAAAGTGAAATCACAAACAGAAATCCATTGAAGAGACAACGACATATCTCAGCTAGCACACCAACAGAGGGAGTGTTGTAATCTTGTTATGATCCCTGCTCATGCATGAATAACCACTCTGATATGCATTATAGAGTTTCCCAACCAAAGGTGTTGGTATGTAGCTTCGATTGATCGAGATGACACAACCCTGGCTATTGATCACTAAAGCGGAGGCAATTAGTAATGTGACCTACGGCACGGTCCAACAGGATATGTACATAGAGTAGCTGTTAGTCGTTCCTTGAGAGATATACGCAACTTCTTATCTCACCATCACAGATTCAAATATCCACCCACTTCGTGGCCATTACACATACCATAAGTCTATATCCTGTGACCTCAGCCCTCTTGTGTCTAACCACAGCGCTTAATCTATAACAGAGAAACATCTCTGATTACACGGCCACCATACTCCCCTGACTTGAACCCCATAGAGCATGTCTGGAAGTTGATAATGGACTACATCGCATATCACTATCCTGATTTAGCTCTGGAAAATAACAGGTCGCAGGATGAGCTTCGAAGGATGGTGGGAGAAGCCTGGGACAGGGCCATAGGATGAAAATGAGTTGGAAAAGCTAGTTGAGATGACGCCAAGCAGGATCAGGGCCGTTTATGGAGCTCAAGGTGCACGACAAAGTACTAGCCTCTATAACTTACTATGAACTGGATAATTAGAATAATAAATTCATAACTTCATTTGAACCAAAATTAGAAGCTGCGATACATTTTGGGTAAGGAATTTCACATGCAAATTTTTAAGGTACTTTCATAAATTTCCATAGATCAACTGCCAAGCTTTCCAGGTCAGGCTAGCGAAAGCATATATACCCTGTCTAGACCCATATTTTGAGTGGAGCTAGGAAAACTTACCGTAGTGGTACAGTACATGCAGGTCCCGGTGAGACACGCATAACTCATTTTTAGGACCCACCTGCCACCTAGTCGATTTTCCTTGTTGACGACACGACCCCCTGAAGGAATCACTCGTAGCTTGGCCTCACGAATATTTTTTTACTGAATAAATCTGAATTACTCAGCCAAAGAACATCTGCGCTCACAAGCTCTAACCACATACCCTTGTTGTTATGGTCACCGACATAGGATCGAAAGCTTGTAGCACAAAGTTGAAGGGGGTTTTCTTCGTTGTCTCGAGAGGTAATCTACGGAGAGGCTATTCGAGAGAGAAGAAAGTGAGCAGATGGACCGGCATGAGGGGAGAGGGGTGGTTCGGATGGGGGAAGTTCCGCTGGTCGGGTGCTTAGGTTTCCGATTCGGGGGCTTCTCTGCTCAGACTTGCGTGAGTAATGCTGTCGTGATCCGCTATCTGGGGCATATTTATTCGGAAAGTCGAGCTAGAATACCCACCTCGACATCATGTTTCAACGCTTTGAGACCGCTCCTCGCTCGGTCGCGAACACCTGAGTAACGAAGTATACTGCGGGTCCGATTTTTTACTTTTATTTCCATTTGGGCAAGTATACACGGTTGATGGGAGATACGAAATTCAAATCTCAAGAAGTGTAACGAAGTAGTGGTACTGCCGAATGCAGAGAACTGTTAAATCGCACTCAAAAAATTTCCATGCGTCGCTGAATCTGATCGTCTTGCGGCATAACGTGTACCCTCAGAATCATCAGATTCAGCGTTGCAAGGCAAGTTTCTGAGTGTAATTAGACGGTTCTCGGAAACGCTTCTTCAGTTGGTGTGTTAAGCGCCAAGTTTGTACTTATCAGTGATAGCAACTGAGGAAAGTATACGCTTTCTGAGGTCTTTGACTTGTTTAAGGAACTCTAGCGTCCGCTATTAAACGTTACTAGTAAATCTAATAGATACCTTGACACTGACAAAGGATTGTGAAAAATGTTTGTACTTTACTATCATTATATATTGCACGGGTTACATAGCTCTGGCTAGCTTATTCAACGTTTAAAATCTTGCCTAGAATAAATCACTGAGTGATTATTTACAGGATAGAACGAAGGATACAACTTGAACAAATATATGATGAGGGATTGTGAGGCTTCAAATTTATGAAGCTGATGTTATAGACCGTGCGAGAAATCAGAATGGTTCACTAGTGTTCACTACTTCTCACTTGATAGTTTATTTAATTAATGTGAAATCATAAATCATTTCGACATATATTATTACAGACCCGTGATCTATTAGCCCATGCCGAAGCGGGTACTATAAACCTGAAACATTCCTCCCGTGCAACCTGAACTCCTATGCTGTCTAAAAAGGCCCCACAATTGCTAAAATCTAATGACCCCCACGCAGACGTAGAACCAAGTGAAGAGTAGACTCCTTTTGTATATTGTAATCGCTTAGAGTACGCCCATCCTCAAGTTGTTTACCAGCAAATATTAATCGCTGTTGATCTGGTGGAATACCCTCTTTGTCTTGGATTTTGCTTTTAACATTGTCGATGGTATCCGATGACTCCACCTCTAATGTTATTGTTTTCCCAGTAAGAGTCTTGACAAAGATTTGCATACCACCTCGAAGACGTAAGACTAAGTGGAGAGTTGACTCTTTTTGGATATTGTAATCACTTAACGTCCGTCCATCCTCGAGTTGCTTACCAGCAAATATCAGGCGTTGCTGGTCTGGAGGAATTCCCTCTTTGTCTTGGATCTTGCTCTTCACGTTATCGATAGTATCTGATGACTCTACCTCTAATGTAATAGTTTTTCCCGTGAGAGTCTTGACAAAGATTTGCATACCACCACGGAGACGCAAGACTAAGTGGAGAGTAGATTCTTTTTGGATATTGTAGTCGCTTAGTGTCCGTCCATCCTCAAGTTGTTTACCGGCAAATATTAATCGCTGTTGATCTGGTGGAATACCCTCTTTGTCTTGGATCTTACTCTTTACATTGTCGATGGTATCCGATGACTCCACCTCTAATGTGATAGTTTTTCCCGTGAGAGTCTTGACAAAGATTTGCATACCACCACGGAGACGTAAGACTAAGTGGAGAGTAGATTCTTTTTGGATATTGTAGTCGCTTAGTGTCCGTCCATCCTCAAGTTGTTTACCGGCAAATATTAATCGCTGTTGATCTGGTGGAATACCCTCTTTGTCTTGGATCTTACTCTTTACATTGTCGATGGTATCCGATGACTCCACCTCTAATGTGATAGTTTTTCCCGTGAGAGTCTTGACAAAGATTTGCATACCACCACGGAGACGTAAGACTAAGTGGAGAGTAGATTCTTTTTGGATATTGTAGTCGCTTAGTGTCCGTCCATCCTCAAGTTGTTTACCGGCAAATATTAATCGCTGTTGATCTGGTGGAATACCCTCTTTGTCTTGGATCTTACTCTTTACATTGTCTATCGTGTCTGATGATTCAACTTCGAGTGTGATGGTCTTTCCAGTCACTACATTTGACCGTTAGCCTGCGAGCCTAAATAACATGCAAGAGACTGTGTGTGAATTCTCTACTTACGTGTCTTGACAAAAATCTGCATGATGGGTAGTGACAAAGGTGTACAATGAAGTGTATGGGTATGTAGTTGTGACTTAAATGATTATGTGATGTTAATACGGTGTTCGGTGATGGTTAAACAGTAGATGTGACGGGGCAGGCTTATGTAGGAAGTCGAACCACGCTAAAATTGATCGATTACTAAGCTAATGTCAGAAGCCATGACAAAGTCCGGCCTCGCTAAAACGTTTCATACTTCCCCATTAAGACATCTGTGTCGTTACATACGATTTTGCCACCTGAATCAAAGAGCAAGAATGCATAATTACCAACTCGCTGAATAAGAATGATTACAAGGAAGCGTAAGAGTGAACTATTTTTGGGATATACATGTAGCAGAGGCTGGGAGAACATTGAACGCTATCTATCAATTACTAGTATTAGTACTACATATAGTCATACATGTATCTAGACGTAGTCAGCGTACTAGTACAGCTTTGTTTTGATTACAGTGGTCCCAAAAGGGCGCAGCTGAACTAAGGATCATCACGAATTTAAGACAGGGGCTCAAAGATCATTAATAAAGTATCATAAGTCTCTCAACTTGCATGACACTACTCGAGATGAGTTTGTTTGTAGTGGTGTTTATTCGTGCTATTTAGAGTTCAAGACTATTATAACACTAGGGCTCCTCTCTGACCCAGGCCAGACCTATTACAGTGCTCCTATCCCCTTTTACCTCGAACCTAAGATCATTGATACATTGACCCATGACGGGTAGCCATTTAGCTCAGTAATTACCCGTAGAATTCAACCACCTTTTCTACGGAACCTTCTGCTCAAAAAAAAATTGAAAAAGAGCAACCACGGAAACCGGTACGCGGGAAAAAGTCTCAAAAAACCTGCAACTCCAGCTAGGCGAGGTCTAGACACCAGAGCCACATGAGGTGCGTATCCCCATCTGTATTTCCCTAATATCCCATAGTCCAGATATCCTCCTTATACCGACACCACCAGCGCTCAGGTAGCGGTGCTCTTTCCTCGGGAGACAGTATAATGCCAGAATATCTGTAAACAGTGAAAATTCATCTAAGTAAAAAGGGCCAACTTAGTCTAATCCATCACCACCATAACGGGAGCTGGGTACGCCCTGGAAACTCGTTCGGATGACTTCTCCGTGACCAAGTAATGCGTGTTTCTGTTGGCTCTGAAGATAAACTCCAGGGTCGTAGGGGACACTACGCACAGGTAGAAACACCGTCTTCGTCCCCCACTCGGGATGAGTTTTTTGCTTTTAATAGATAATCTCAGGCAAAACCATTATTTTGGGGCATTTCACCAAGTCGAATTCGAGTCATGACGATTACTTCATTACATTTATGATTACTTTCGACCAGTTGGACAGAATTCAGGGGCTTTGGCAATGCCCCGTGATCATCATTTACTTTCCTTCCTGTATCCTCCCGTCTGTGCAATTCCAGTCCGTCTCAGCAGAGTTTGCATGACTAAATTTTCTCCGAGACCTGGATGCACGTACAACCGTATAGGAGTTGAAAGGAAATTCAAAAAAGCTCCTCCCGCAATATTCGAAAATTGGCCACGTCATTCTGGCAAATGCTTCTATGTTTAATTGAAAAACCGTATACCCAAAGTATCATGTGATTCACGGAGCAAAATTACATAACTATTTCTGCTTCGTCGTCATATTGTGTCATTTCAAATAATAGTGTCGAGCGTTTCCAACATCGATCACTATCAAAACTTGAAGTTATCATGAAGTTTCTCTTTGGTGCCGTTTCATTATCCAGGATTGTCGGACAGGTTAAAGATGGTTCCCGCCGCTCAGTCAACTGTCTCATCTATCACCCTTTTTTACTACTATTGTTTTCGAATTTGTATAAGCCCATAACATAGCCTGGTCAGTCCCTTCCACGCAGATAAAAGAACAGACTCGACTGCCTCCAGTTGATGGACATTTGCAGCGATGATTGCACAATAATGGGGCAGTGATAGAGAACTAATACGACCAGTGTACAAACTTGTACAGATCAATAGTAGATGCAGTGAATTTATCTAATATTGCAACCTGAAAGGGTAATTTATTGAATTGGTAGTTTTGGGACAACCGCCCAATTTGTTATTTTAACACCCTCGTGTGATTAGCGCTCACTCTGATGACGTGGCGTCTGCTGCTCCTAGCCTTGGCATTTAATTTACGTAATACACACTTCGTAATTTAAAGAGTGGCCAGCGGGAGTCATATAGAATTGATCTATTGGTTGTCTCACAATTAGTCAGTAACAGAAGAGACACCCATCGCTCTCATAGTTGAAAAGATATGAGAAATTTCCTTAACATAAAAACCGGTGCAAGGGCTTAGGAACAGAAAATCTCGAAGTGTATATAGCTTAACTTAAATTCGATTTAGATCATGAGAGTACTCAACGGAAAGAAGTATAACGTTCCGATCTGGTGTATCACACAAGGTACAATTATTCTTGACAACACTTCTTGAGACAATTCACCTCAAACTCATATCTATGATAAAACTACGCTGTGAGACCTAGAAGCTGATCACCTCGCAAAATTCAACATCTTAATCTCATTTCATTAGCTCTCTCCACTCAACCACGAAGAAAGAATTTTCGCACTCAAAAGCACAAAGAAGCTATCAAGTGGCTCAATTCTGGCAAGGTTAGCTCCATTCAAGCCACGGCTGAAGCGTATTTCTCGTCTTACTCAACACTGCATGATTGTTTAAATCGTATCGTTGACTGGCGCTCAGCTCCTGAATAAGAGAAATTCACTTGATACTAGATTCATGGGCTGGACTATTTGATTATGTGATTTATTATGCAAGTATCATGTTTTGAGACTGTCTAAATCCGTTAGCACATTGGGGAATGGTAAACACGGATACCCTTTCATGAATTAAAAAAAATAACGTCTCTTTGAGCAAAGAAATGGGGAAAAAAGAAAAAGATAGACATTAAATAAATATTCTTACAACAAGCTTGTGATATAGCTACGGGTAGTATTCCGACAAGGAGAATACTGGGCATCCTCCATTGCATGTCCGTGTTCGATAAATGGCTGACCGAATAATAGACGCAAGCGGAGTTGCTGAACCACTCGACAAATTACGGATGGCTCGGTTCATGAAACGTAATCCACACCTAAAATCAATTGATACTAGGTCTATTGAGGCCGTAAGAATAAAAGGGACGTTGATTGAAAGGCTACACCACTACGATTTCCGGTATGAACATGCGACAGAAGACCACAACATACTCGAGAACATGTGCAACGCAGATGAGTCTAGGTATGAACCTTGGGTTTGTTCAAATACAAGAGTCCAAGCCTCGGCCTCTAGCAATCCAACGGGTCTAAAATCGTGAATAGATTTTTTTAATCGAGACTGCTTCCACTGGATTGGGGGGGTGTATTCGGCCGCTTGTTATTTCTAAGGGCCAAATTTTGCAAAACAACCGGTCGAACTGAATCCATGCCTGGTTGGAAGGACGCTGTCTCAGATACTGAGTGGTCTGTAATCAGGTATCACTGGAGTGGAGGAAAAAATATTTCTTCCTGCTCTAAGCTCCCCCATGATGAGAAACAGCTCCCTGTACTTCATGGCTACGTGAGCCACAAAACGTCTGGACTTCTCTAGAGACGCAAGAAGAATAATTTCTATCCATTTTTCTTTCCTACCTATTCAACAAAAATCCTTAGACTACTCGATTTATGGTGTTTTGCGGCTATCAAGTCTTGATGCGCAGACCAGATCAGGGCGCTATCATGATTTGGTAATGTAGCTCCCGTAAAAAAAACTGATTCAACGAGAACTTTAGTTTGTCGAGAACTAAACTTTCGACGAATGAGAAAATTAGAAACTGGTGGAAAGCTTCAGGAACTGTCTCCTGAAATCCTTCTGAGAGACTACAGCTGTTGAAACTTATAAAACAGCAAACTAACCTTCCGAGAGAACCGACAAGATTGGAACGACAGCCAGATAATGATGAATGTGATCCTTGTCATACTCTTAAAAGATCCCACTATGTTTGATTTGATTTCATTTAACCCGATCAGACACCCGTTGGGTCCATGCAGGTGGCTATCATTTGTAATATATACATGAGGGGAAACCTTACCGGTGAAAACCCCTCGATTCTGTCTGGTTTTATCTTCACAATTTATCCCGGTTTACCCAGGTTCTCCTTGATCCCACTATGTTTATTATTATTGTTATTTTAAATCAATCCTACGTATGCAGTTTTGGCTATGACGCGAATGATTGCGGAAGATATGTAAATTTCGTAGAATAACATAGTTTAGCATTTGGAACGCTCACACTCCGACTTTATTTGTAGATATAGTAGAACCTATTAAAACCCATAGTGGGTTCCAAGTTTAATTATTGTTAAGATTTTTTGGATTGTCGGTACTCGTTTTTGCAACACTAATCCCTACACATCATCGTGCGGGCATGGATAAGTATTGCAAATATAAGCGTTAAAATTCCAACGAATCTTTTCAATAATTATACTAGGACCCATTATGCGTTTTGACAGGTTCCACTATATCAGTAAAAAGACAACGCTCGAGGCATGTAATTTCTTCCTTTGAAACCCACCCCTGGGAAATGACAGAAAAGCTCCAAGTCATCTGGATACAAATTCATCATTCTGACACTTCAATCTAATTGCGTGAGATAGAATAAGGGACTTGGTAGTTTTAGACTGGCATCTTCCTGGACCTGCCTGAGCGAGTGATAAAGCAACACAACTGCTACTCGGGAGAGTGGTCCGGATGGTGTACCATTGCGCCACACAGCTTCGAAATCATTTATTTTGGTTTGAATTCACTAGACCTGATCAGGCACTCGCTGGATCCGTGCAGCTGACTAATGACTTTTAAATGTACACAAGAGGAAGTCCCCGGGTCGGATGGTGCAGTGGTACACTATCCGGGCTGTTCTCCCAAGTAGAGTCTGGGCAGCTTCGACATATGCCACACTTAAGACAGGAGAAAGCTGGTTCGAATCCAGCAAGACCCTCACACCACATCTCTCGCGGTGATACTACATTCGTAGAATGAAAGCATGCTCATATAACCATAGGTTTTTCTCGCTTTTCCCTATGATTAGTTTTCATGAAAGAGGGTACGTATCGTAAGGCGTTATTCTCGCAGCGGTTTCTGCGAATGAAAACTGAGTATGAGTGTTCCAGACGTCAAACAGAGTCGCTCTGCAAAATCACTTAAACTATCGTGGGACATAGAGGGAAGAATATTGACAAAGTCTGATCTGGTGAATGAGATTATCTACGAGAAGTGAGAAGCTGATCAGAAGGGAACCAAGAGATTTGTATATAGACGCGTAGGCGCGCATCCAACTTAATTAGAATTATCACGTGACCCTTTTTACAAGGAACGATATTGTTGTACTATTTTTTTTTAAATCATTTTAGCGTATGCAGCCTGAGGCTATGACCCGAATGATTACGGAAGGTCTGTATATTTCGCAAAATGACTCTGTTTGACGTTTGGAACACTCATACTCAGATTTCATTAGCAGATACCACTACGAGAATAATGCCTTACGACATGTACCCTCTTCCGTGAATACCCACCACAGGGAAAAGCGAGAAAAGCCTATGGTTATCTGAGCATGCTTTCATCATCCTACGAATATAGTATCACCGCGAGAGAAGTGGTATGAGGGTCTTGCTTGATTCGAACCAGCTTTCTCCTGTCTCAAGTGGGGCATGTGTCCAAACTACCCAGACTCTACTTAGGAGAACGGCCTGACGGTGTACCGCTGCACCATCCGACCCAAATGAGGGGGTCGTCCGTGTATCATTATGCCGTCGACCCCCATATCTGAGATTAATCACCATCTAACCCATCATGATTTCTAGCCCAGCTGGCAATGCCGAATTTCTCTTCTTCACGCGTTGCCGGCTGTAAACGCTCAGTATGCTGGCATATTTGGAAAAGCCATGAAGAGAAGCGCTTTTAGGTTGCCATCACAATCAAGCACTACTCAAAGTCAAGATGATCCTGCCATCTGGCAAATTTCTTCTGCTCGATAACGTATCTTTCCGAATGATCCACTTGTCCGCCATTCTCCTCAATAATCACGTCCTTCCCTCGGTCAAAACGACTCATCCACTAAAATTTTCGACGGTCACCAACTCCAACTGTACGCCCACATTTTTATGGACACCTGACGCAAGATTGAAAATCTGCTGCACAAAGCTGTAGAGAGGATTATGATATTTGGGAAGCATGTTCCCGGGATGGCACGCGTGTGAAGAGAGCATACGGGCAATGAGGAGGGAGAAAGACGCCGGACTGGCCTGATGATTTACGATAGCGAGGTTTGAACGGACCATGAACTGACCCAACAAAGGGTGAAGTGGTGGTCCATCATCCTGGCCATGTCTACGTTAAAGTTATGTTGCATGAATACCTGCGACGACACATATTATGGTCATTGCGAGACTAGTTTTCCGCGCGGTCGATGCAATTTGGTAACAAAGCATGCCGGGGCAGCTCATGATATTTTACATGTTTATTTTTTCTTGGGTGGGCATACACAGTTAAGAGCAGGGGCGCAAGTCCACGATGTGATACCCTGTAATGGCACCAGCGAATGTACCTATAGCATGCATGTTCTATGTCAAAGTTGTATCAGATATTCTGTACCGATCGAGAGAAGTTTACTCCTCGGCGTCTTTTGACACGACCGAGTATCTTAGGGCCGTGTTCAGCACGCCACCCGTTAGACGCAACAAGCACTATCATCACACTCTCATAAGTTTCTAACCTGTTGGCAGATAAAAATTGTCGAAGATTCTTTTCCGGATTGCTGAAGTGAACACCATTTGTACACCACCTCAGGAATGCTAATTGCCCCTATTTCCACTCAAATTTTAATAGGACTGAGGATAGAGTAAATTCCTACAGGATGGTACACCTGGAATATTTCTACAAAGCAGTGGCACACTATAAGTACAGACGGAGATTCCTTGGGGTTTGTTTTTTGAATTATTGTCTGTTTGAGTCTGACTACTGATAGAAATGCAGGTCCTCTCTGTCTACAGGCCAAGGGCAACTATCCCTCAGGTAGTATGCTCTCTCCTACTCCTCCTTCACTGTCTCTGTCCAACAGTAATACCCTCACAAGTTCTCATCAGAACACACACTTAGAGGATTCCTTAGCCCTTCATTACCTCCCTTCTCCAACTAACAAAACGAAGGCCACTTGCGGGTGTGTGATTGCTGGCAAAAATCCTCCAAAAACCACTGGGTGCGGCGCTCCCCTATTTCCAACATCAGGACTAAATATAGAAACATAGCTACCCTTTTGAAGTGTTCAGAAACGCCGGCCAGCTGGGGACAACAGAAATTTGTATATCTAGGATTGCCTTTCTTCCCCTTCCTGGCCTCTCCATAACTCTCCCCCCAATATGAACTTTCGGATGATCAAAGTCGTGACAGGATATTAGAAAACTCTTGGCGAAGATCGATTGCCGTGGAGTAGCCTAGCTTAGCCCTCAATAATCTTTACGGACTTAGGGTAGTCGACTAATTCATGCATCTTGGCAAGTCTTCCTGGCTAGTAAAATGACATGGAGTCTTGCCACACACACGAAGCTCTTCCGTGTCGAAAAAAAAATCTCTCAAAATTCCCCTTTCAGAAACTCTAATCCCCCTTCCACAACCGATGTACCCGTTTATCCATCCCTCGTACAATTCTTAGGAGAACCGTAACCTTCCTTAATTAACTTGAGCGATCTCCCTTCCCAAATTTGTGCTCCATGACTTCAATCCTCATTCAGGAGCCCGTGGTATCGGGAGCATATGTTTGGTAATTTTGAAGTTCGTTGATCTTGCCAATTTTGTCAGGCAAATTTCTCGTCGAAAAATAGTTGAACGGTTTTACAGACAACAGAGGTATGAGTATATTTAGATTCGAGTACTAGCAGAAAGAATTATTAACTTATTGAGAACACTCCAATTGAGAATGTTTGTGGGCCCCTGACCCTGATCAAATGCGACATTTCTTGATTATCTCAAATTTGCAGCGAACATATTGAGCATTTAACAATACCATCATCATCAAGATCAGATAATAACCCGTCCACCTTAACCTTGTTCAAGGGATCTCTGGCTTTCTAATTTGATCTTTATTCCATTGTATATTCTCAGGGCTTCATTCATATCCAACTACACCTTCGTAAAGTGAATACGCTCACCTAATCAGGCTTGGCATCATGCCACCTATTCAACCATCCCAGCACCCTCCTGGGGGCGGGACTAGATCCTTATCAGAAACACTGCTGCTAACAACTGCGGCAGCCACTACCAGAACCGAAGAAGCTACGCTCATGTTCGGTGGAGTAGCTTCTGCCTTGGATGAAGCTTCCCGCGGCGCCAATGCCCCTATTATCCCACAACATTTGGCACACACTTACCAACTTTTCATCGAACGCGTTCAAGAAGTTGCCCAAGTGTTTTTCGACAACCACGTCAGGGGCTTACCCAACACTGCTACCACTCAGAGAGGGAACACTGACACAAGATCCGTTCGCCAACAGACACCAGCTGTACAAAGACACACCCCGCCACCGGTTCCCAAATCGACGAAGCCTTCCTCATACGCCAACGTAGCTGCTAGAGGACATGGGAACCTCGCTAGTACTAAGCCACGCAGGCCAGCTAAGGCCCAGAGGCAGAATGATATCTCTCCAAATACAGATGACCGTCTTTTCCTCCGATTGGAGCAGGACGCGACAGAACGCTTAATCTCTGCATACCCCCTTCTTCTTCATTACCGCAAATTTCTAGGGCCAAACGCTGCCCTATTGAAAGAAGTACAACATGTCCCATCTGGCATTGCCCTGCGCCCATCCTCCGAGGACGCCGCATCCAGACTAGAGTCACTCTTCTCCGTAGGAATAAAAGAAGGTAAACTTAAGGGCTCCACTGGAATCGAAAAGGCCCAGAACCTTGTGACTTACCTCCTCACGTCTATCCCACGATCCTTCACGGCATTAGATGATAATAATCAGCCCACAAATTACCCTATCACTGAAGACCTTGTACGCGCAGAGCTTGCTGAAGAAAAAGGACTCTCTCCCACCTCAGTACACGAAACAAAAGGGAGCATAGAATCCCCTTATTCCTCCTCAGCAAGATATATAGCCCGCTTCCCCATTGAAACCATCCTTCCGCGAAAGTTTTATCTCTTTGGGGTTGAGGTACTATCTCGACAACTGGCAAAAAGAACATCAGTCATCCAGTATAGTCGTTGTTTCCAATGGCACAATGAAAGAATATGTTCTCGTGCCCCCCGCTGCCGCCTCTGTGGCTCAATTGAGCACTTAGAGGCAAACCACCAGCCGTGTGGCCCTCATCCACACCACTGTACTCCACGCTGTATCCACTGCCATGGACCTCACCCTGCGGACGCCCCGGAATGCCCTCTCCGACCCCGCCGCAATGGATTAAAGCTATCGAAAGAGCAGATCTCCCAGATCCGTCAAACCTCTGCAGCAGCAAGACTTAGCCTTAGTGCAACTGTTGGATGCTTACGCCGCCCTGCACCATCTGCACCAGAAGATCACGTAATGACGGAAGAGACTTCCCCTAAATTTCCTTCGAATCCCCCCTTTTCCTCCCCGACTACCACTGCAATGCAGCTAGATATGCCCAGTTCGAATCAGCTGGTGCGGGCTTTTTCCCCCTCTCTACCGCTCTCTACGGCCATCACCGAGAACCCATACTCACCGTTATCCGACAGAGATGAGTTATAGACATCGTAAGAGTAAGAGACCACTACGCCTTCTCCAAGTAAACGTTTGCAGAGGAGCCACTCCACACGAAATTGCCCTGGAATTTGCAAACGAACAAAAATATGATATTATCCTTATCCAAGAACCTTTCATCTCTCGCGACCGTCAGCGCCGAATAACCAAGCGTATTTCCTCATATGAGTGTTTCGCTCCAATTGATAGCTGGGAAACCCGCCCGAGGGTCCTTACCTACGTTCGAAAAGGCATTGGCCTCCAGACCTACCAACTCCGACCTCTACCCCCTCATAGCCCTGCCGCGCAAGACATCGTCTTCCTTGAAGTTAGAGCGCCATCTGGGATAAAAATGTTAGTGGTTAATGTATACAATGCGCCTTCTGGCTCCATTGCAGAAGGGGAAGCTGTAAGAGCTCTATTAAACCTTCCGCGCTCCATCTTTCGGTGCCGCACGTTTTTAGCAGGAGATTTTAACCTTAAACATACCAGATGGCAGGCATCAGTGACCACTAACCAGTCTGCTGCAGAAAGCCTACTTGAATGGACAGATTTAAACTCCATTTCACTAATCTCCGAAGCTGATGTACCCACCCACAACAGGGGGAACGTACTTGATCTTTCCTTCGCGTCTAACTCGTTAATCCTGGCTGGTGCAGAGTCGGCCATCATACCTGAGCTTGACGTCACGTCTGACCACCTGCCGATCGGCACCATTATCCCCTGGGACAGCCGCTTCCAAGATCCCGTTACTCGTCTCAAACTCGATACTTTAGACGAGAACCTCTTTCACTCTCTCCTCCAAGTAGAATTGGCACGCATGCCCAGTTTACCGGTGCACCCACAGCCAGAAACTCTCGACACTTACGCTGAAAGTCTCTGCTCCGCCCTACAGAACGCTTTCAGAGGATCAGCCCGACGAGCGCTCGGGAGAGGAACTGGACAACCCTGGTGGAATGATGAGTGTAGAGACGCAGCTCGAGCACACAGGATTGCGCGAAGAAAATCACAAGACCCAACAGCCTGCGCTGCCGCAAGAAAAGAGCTTCGGATAGCTGTTCGCAGGGCAAAAAGGCAGTTCTTCCGAAACTTACTAGATCAAGCCTCTTCGGCCAAAGACGTATTCAAGATGGTCAACTGGCACCGCTCGGTTGGATCCTTCCGAACTCCACCTCTTAGAGACCCCACAAATGCTGCCGCCGCCCCCGTGGTTTCACTGGAAGATAAGCGGGATATGTTGACTAGGAACCTTCTTCGAAATACATCTGAGGCCGACGACATACCGCTCGATGCACCCACGGTTGGGCGCGCGATCCTCCCTTTCCCTGATCTCACTCTTCACGAGATAAGAGATTCAATTCTAGGAGCCGGCAACACAGCGCCTGGCGAAGATGAGATCCCTACGGCAATCCTTAAAAAGGGATGGTCTTTAATCGGGTCTGCAGTGACTAATCTATTTAGGTTCTGCCTAAATGTAGGATTCCACCCTACCTGTTTCAAAAAGGCTATTCTTGTCATGGTAAGTAAACCAAACAAACTAGACAAGTCAAACCCTCGCTCTTTTCGTCCAATAGCCCTCCTTTCCGTTTTGGGAAAAGGCCTCGAACGCATTGTCGCCCGGCGTTTGTCTTGGGTTGCGATCAATGGGAAAGTGTTGGCGAGTCAACAGTTCGGAGCTACGCCTCTACGCTCAGCGACTGACCTCACAACCTGTCTGGTTCATGATGTGGAGACTGCATTAAGCAGAAAACTCACCGCCTCGGTACTAACTCTGGATGTCAAGGGTGCTTTCGACGGCATCCTCCCAGGACGTTTGGTGCGCCGTCTCAGAGAACAAGGCTGGCCTGAAAACGTTGTTCTTTGGGTCACCTCATTTGTTACTAACCGGGTAGTGAGGATTCGACTAGATGGGTCGGTTGGACCCGAAACTAAGGTCCACTGTGGGTTACCTCAGGGATCCCCAGTTTCCCCTATTCTATTTATGCTTTACCTCTCTCCTTTATTTTTCCTAGGTTCAGCCAAAAACAAATTTGGTTATGCTGATGACGTTGCTCTCCTTCGAACTTCATCCACACTTCAAGAAAATGCAGCGCTACTTTCCCGAGACCTGCAAGAGGCAATCGACTGGGGCCAGGCGGAAGGTATAACTTTCGATTCTGGGAAATATGAACTACTCCACTTCACTCGCCGTAGAGCAGATCAGGATCCAAGACTTACACCCAGGGTCAGAGCTGGCCCACTTACGATAGCCGAAAACCCGAGTTATCCATACACGCGTTGGCTTGGGATTTTATTCGATAAAAAACTTTCTTTTAAGTGGCATGTTCGCTCGCTAGCAGCGAAGGCCCTCAAAATTAGTAATGCTCTCTCCTCGCTTGGTAACACAGTCCGTGGTGTCCCAGCCCACTTGCTTCGCCACGCCGCTGCTGCTTGTGTCCTGCCAGTAGCATATTATGGAGCTGAAGCTTGGTGGCCAGGCAGATCTCGACAAGGAACCCAAGGACGTATTTCTAACCGTGTAGATTCCCTACTTCAACTATTAGACAAAGTTATCCTCACATCAGCTCGTGCAATTCTCCCTGTTTACCGCACTACTCCCACAGCTGCACTCCACCGGGAGTCAGGGCTTCCTCCGTCAGAAATCGCGCTTAATGGACGGACTACAGCTGCCACCGTCCGCTTACGTCACCTTGACCCTCGCCACCCCTTACTCCGCCGCGCAGGCAAAATTATCTCTCTTAACCGCCCCACTTCACGCTTCGCCCGCCGCGTACTAGCCCTTCCTCAGGCCGAGCAAATAAACCTAATCGCCCTTCCGCCTTGGGCACCGCGAGAAGGCCGCGAGGAAGCTTATGCAAGGGTTGGGGCCCATGCGGTGCTTCGAAGGAAATAGCTAAACAAGCTTTTAACTCATTTATTAGCTCGATTCCCTCTGGGGATATAATGTTATTTACCGACGGCTCGAAACAATCTGATGGATTCGCTGGCGCCGGCTGCGTGGCTTATCAAGGGGGCATACAAATTCTCCAAAAAAGCATCCCTCTTGGCAAAGGGGTTGAGGTTTTTGATGCAGAAGCAATGGCAGCCTTAGCCGGGGCAAGGCTTGCACTGGAATTGCCAACTACAAAATTTGCGACAAACCTCTGGATATTCCTAGATAATCTGGAAGTTGCCACTCGCATACTCGCCCCTTTTTCTGGCACATCTCAATCCGTCTTTGAAGAGTTTCTCAAGATAGAGCCCGAATGGCAATGCCGATCACGGCTTCCTCATACTAGACCCGGAGGAGTCAAAGTTCGCTGGGTCCCGGGACACTCGTCCATCCCTGGCAATGAGGCTGCGGATAAGGAAGCAAGTAAAGCGTGCCATCTCCCTCTCGAATCAGATCCACAATACTCTAATGCCGGCCTGAAGCAGTGGGCAAAGTCGTCCGTTCCACAGGCATCAGACAAACTTTGGAAATGTCTCCTCCCTCAGCTAGATACCTATAACCAATTGGAGATCTTTACAGCGCCCATTTTTCCCAAGGATTTATATCTTCCCCGACATACACTGGGACGCATACTAGCCATAAGATCCGGGCACGGAGACTTCGCCGATTATCATGAACGTTTCTCGCACCATGATGCACATCTTTACTGTCGATGCGGTCACCGCAAAGCACCGCTACATTTCTTTTTCTGCAATATAGCAAAGAGGCGAGCCAGGCGCCTTCCTGGTCCCCCTTCCAAACTACTACCGTACCTACTTGGTACTCACCACGGTGGCATTAAGCTAGACAGTTGGCTGAAGCAGACCCGTTTCTACTCAGATATTTGCACCCGAGATGCTCCTTCTTCGGTTGACAAAACTAATTTCACAGTGTTATTTTCAGTCATTTATTTTCATTTTGCATTCCATCTCTTTCAAGTCTTGGTTATTAGAAAAAAAAAAAAAAAAAAGCCATTTGGGGATTGACGGAGTTGTGAGTTGGGTCCGGTGCGCGGGGGTGGCGCGAGAAAGCTGTTTCAACCCCTATACGGGAGTCAAACCTTACCTACGAGGAGCAGCTATGTGAATGCGCTTTCTCTGATATGTATAATTTTAGACTTTATTGAAGCCCGGGACTCACGTCCTGGCGTCCTTTGTCCCGTCAGGGAATAGATAGAGCTCGTGCTACGCACGTGACTCGATAGACGTAAAATAAAGTCAATCAATCAATATTGAGCATTTAAAGCTGGCACCACGTCATGGTTTAGAATTCGACTTAGTCAGCCTGGTGATTCCTGGTCAAGTAGCCTTTAGACGAAATGACTAAGCGGGTGATAAAGTGATTAACATACCCGAAGTGTTCCTAATCATTGAAAGTGTAAAATATTAGGTCTGATGGTACAGTGGTACACCGTCCAGGCTTTTCATCTAAGTAGAGTAGGGGCTTCTTGGACACATGCCTTTCTTAAGCTTGGAGAAGGCTGTTCTGAATCCACCAAGACCCTCATACTGTATTTCTCACGTGGCAATATCGTGCCAGTGTGATGACGAAGGCATATTTAAGCAATGGGGTTTTTTCACTTTTCCCTGAGGTGAGTATTCACAGAAGCGGGTACCTGCCGTAAGGCGCTATTCTCGTAGTGGTATCTGCAAATGAAATCTGAGTATGACTGTTACAAATGTCAAACTAAGACGTTCTGCGTAACATACATGTCTTCCGCAATCATTCGCGTCATAGCCTCAGGCTGCATACGCAAAATTGATTCGAAAAAAAGACCTTATATGTACTTATATTTTACAATTATCATCTCTATGCAATAATCGCAAGAACCCGAAAATATTTGTACGACTTGAAGGACATTACGGCTGGATGATTAATAAAAGTTTTTTTAAATCATTCTTTTGTTTGCAGTCTTGAGGCTCTGACACGAATGACACTGGTACGATACATGGAGCGATGACTCAACTTGATATGAGGAGCAATCGCGCCCGAATACCATTTAAAAACATAACTCGAAGTCAGGCGCCTTACAGTCCTTTCAACCCTCAACCGTTTACGTCTGCCGCAGGAACGCATTTCAGCCACCCACGACTATCCAGCGTGCCTATATCATCAGCACATACATGACCATGCGAGCAATGTGGAAAGGGTCTGGCCGGATTCGAACCAGCTTTCTCCTGTTTCAAGTGAGTCATGTGCTACGGCTACCCATTCTCTACTTGGGAGAACGGCCAAGACGGTGTACCACACCACCATTCGACCTGATCAGCAACGTTACTGTTATTAGTTGCATAGCCCTTCCGTTATTTTACCTTGTTCTCATCCAGTACAAATTTTTATGGGACTAGGGGTAAAGTAAATTCCAGAAAGGAAATACATGCTCATCCCTGTGCCGGTGTACTAGTATACAGGGATTCAGGGCTAAGTGAATGCAGGCTAGACAATAAGTTCAGTTTATTCCAATTGTGTAAATATGCAAATATAGTGCAGACAACATAGTATCTAGCCTCGCTCACTTAGCCCTGAGCCACTGTACATGTAACAATAAATATACAATACTAAAAATACTAATACTAGTACGTAAATATATGCACTGTACTGTATGTGTTATACTTGTTGCAAGTTGATGTTAATCATTTACGTCGTTTACTTCAGATATTACACAATCACGTACAAAATTAAAATCAACTTGCAACAAGATTTACGCCTAAAGTGCCTTACAGTACAAGACCTAATCGCGAACGGGCTGATACCCCATGTAGTTTTGGCGTCTTTAGGGGTTTTTTTTGCTTGAGCAAATGGCCAAACGGCGCTAAAATTACATGGGGGACGGCCCGTACATGATCAGGCCTTATACAGTAGAACCCCTCTTAGCTAATAGTGGGTCTCGGTATAAGTGTTCAAAATATTCATTGTAACTTGGACTTTTATATTTGCAACACTTACCCTTATAGGTCATTTTTGGGTGCAGGGGTAAGTATTGCAAATATAAACGGTAAAATTTCCATGAATCTCTTCAGTAATTATACCGGGACCCACTATTAGCTAAGAGGGGCTCTACTGTACTCGGAATGTAGAAGCTGGTTCCCCGGCGTGGGAATACCAATCATAGTGCTAGGGTTACCCCCTAATAATTAAGCTTCCATCTTGAATTTTTATCTTCTATGGTTGGTCAGTATTGGAAGCAGCTCTATCTTACGTCACCAGGTGTAGTGCCTGTCTTGGTAAGGATTATGACAAAATAGGCTTTCTCACCGCTTCCTCAGTTGCACCCATCCGCCTTTACTCCCCACATCTTGTCCATGTTCAGCCTCATACCGGTACAGTGAACTTCTAACGCCGTTCGTCAACCCCTTCCTGCTTCCCAGACCTAGTGGCCCCTAATGACTTCGGGTCCACACTTCACGCTCCACATTCTGGCCGGCCGTCATCATCCACTCCTGCTCTCTGCCACAGATGACGATGGCGAAGAATCTCGAGTTCCACTCCGATGATATAACATTACCGAACGTCGTTAACACTCGAAATCCACTCGCAAACAACATGTTCTTGCGTTCGTCCTGGCCGCTGCCATTGTCACTGAACTTGGTCTATGGAGCTTCCGATGACGGAGATGAGCTTTCTCCAGGACATCGAATACAAACGCCGCAGTATTCACCCACAAACGCTGATCATTCATCCGTAGCAGCTACAGGTGAATGGACAGTATCGCAACAGATTGATCAGTCGTCTCAATGTCTTTCGAATACGGAAGTATTCGGAGAGCAATTCAACCCGATCTCAGAGAACCTTCAACATTCACAATTCAACTACCCTAGCCTGCCTTCCACCTCGACATTTGAAAGTGAAATCAAAATTGAGGACTCATACAGTCGTCCTGCCAATAGTGTAGAATCACCGGCTCTCTGGGCAAATTGGGATGATTATGAGAATCATCTATCCTTCACAGATAATGAAAGACTACTAAGTGGTGGCCGATACAGTCAAAGCCTCGGAAGCAGTTCTCCTACCGAAACTTACCTTGAAGTCGTTTCGCTTGAAAGCGCAGAGGCTGATAGTGGATGGTCTAATATCGATCGGTATTCTCGCCTTAAAACATTACAACACAGTAATGCTATTTTTAATCCGGGCCAAACTTTACATCTTCGAAGCAACTCAGACTCATCTAATTCAGACAGTACGGGGTATACTATTGACTCTTGCCTCAGTAGCTGTTATGATGACTGGTCATATCCGTACTCACCTGAATCTGACAGCTATGTGAAGTCGGAAAGTTATGTTTGTCAGTGCGAAAATCAACAAGCCATCAAGCCTCCCCACATTAAAAGAGAAGACTCTAGTCCAACCATGACTATTAATTCACTCGGAATCACAACCCCGCCATCAAGCCGAACTTCTTCCAATTCATCAACGTCGCCGCCTTTGCGGCGGAATTCCAGCGTGCGAAAAAGTGCCACCACCAAAAGCTCCAAAACTACTACTCGTCGCTTGTCTACAGGAAAGAAAGACTCAGAAAAGCGAATTGGACGAAGACGTGGCCCTCTATTGCCTGAGCAAAGAAAGCAAGCTAGCGAAATCAGAAAGCTACGAGCTTGTCTGCGGTGTAAATTCTTAAAAAAGACGTGTGATAAGGGTAAGCCTTGCGTCGGATGTCAACCAACGCATGCCCGCCTCTGGCAGGTCCCGTGCACGCGTATTGACATTAAAGACATTGCGTATTTTATGAAAGACTGGAGGGCCGACTATGATCGTCTCGCAGGCCGGGGAATCTCTTTTTACAATATCCAAGGATTTGCCGAAACAGAGCAGCTTATTTGGATCACCCATGGATATGGAATCGCAATCCCTGTTCTGGCTCGCGAAGTTTTTGTATCAGATGAAAATTGTTTCAGAGTTGCTTGGGTTGAAAACTTCCACAAACAGCCCGTTGAATTCAATACACGAACCGAGAGAATGTCTGCGGGGTCTGGTGGTATCTCGCCAGAAATCTTATCAGAGTACTTAGACAAGCATTTAGAGGGCTCCTTTACTTCATTTCTCGATGATTACTTTGAAGGAACGCCCTTCATTACGGATATCCTTAAAACAGCACATCGCTATTACGTCAAGGAGCAAGTGCCAGTCATTCGACAGGCTCTAAAACTTGTCCTTGCTTACAACTTGACCTTACACGTTACTTTAGTCGACCAGCGCGGAGAAAAATATCGCATGGAGGGTCTTGTTAATAATATTAACTCTAAATATAATGGGAAAATTATTGCCCCTGTCCTGATAAACTTCCAAATTAAGTGTGCTTTGGCTGATATCTGGCGTGATATTCAGAAAGAGATTCTTGTCGAACTTTCTTCGCTCTACTCAAGTGTTTACAGTGGAGAACGGTTTAAAAATTGGCCAACAATATTTTTGCTCGCTTCCATAATCCTTGCTGTATGGGAAGAAATGCAGTTTGATTCTCATTTTCGCGTGCCTGACGCAACAGCGGTAGATAAATTCTGTAACGACATGGAGACTACGCCGGTAAGAGTGATAATTGGTCTTTTCCACGCCATCTCTCAAAAGCTTCCTACGTTTACAGAATGGGATACTCGTCGTCATGGACAGTTACTCAACAATAATATGGCTGTCTGTGAAGCCATGACTGAAATGAGGCTTCATGTTACTAGGCATGGTTCGACCCCTATTAATTCCCCTTTTTCGTACCGGATAGTAAACTAACCTGTTACAGAAAACTATCTACGTTCACGTACTGAAGCCCAATTCGATAGCCGTGATTTCGACTCATTGTCGAACAAATTTCTCAGCAAACTCGTCATACGAACTCGTCCCCATTAGCTACATTATATACTCCACGTGCTTTGAGATATCATTTCCCGAAATTCTTGTAAATTTTAAATTTGTTGCAATGGGCTCATACCGATACAAATTTTCTTCAAATTACACCTCCGTCGGTATTCTCATCGGTTGGCCTTATTATCATGGATCACGTTATGCCCCGCACATTTACGATTTACGTGTTAAAGAACTATGACAACGACAGCTGATACGTCAAGTTTCTTTCCCTTCTTATCTTGTATCCATTTGATTTTTTGAAGGAGTGACTTGGATTAAACGATTACTTATGCTTTGATGTGTTTTACGATCATTGAGTAACGAAATTTGTTAAAGAGAACGATTTGACGTGATATGACGGTATGTGGGGAGAAGATGAAAAGCTCTGTTTGTTTTCTCTTTCATACATTACGAATAGAATGGAGCTATATTTATGAACTTGGCTGGGCTCGGCCTCATATTTGATTCTGTAATGAATGAAAAGACGATAAATTATTAAGATATCTTCGTGCTTGTTCTCTTACCCTGCTTCAGACAGGAGATGTATGATGTGTGACGAAAAGACAAGAAAAAGAATGGATAACGGAATAAATTTTTCCAACATTTACGATCGGCCCAAGTATCGGCAGGTAAACGAAAGCTTCTCATCAATTAACTCTCTATGACACGACGTTATTGTAAGTATCCTCTTTTTATCAAAGTCTCTGCGGTTTGATGCCATGACCTTTGCCCAAAGAATCAAAACCTACACTAACCATAGCTGGGGCGAGTCAATTACTTAATCAGGAATAGCCTCGTAAGCTGCTAAGACAGATTCCAGAATGGCTCTTTTCATACTTTTCTAGACGAAACAAGATTTACACCATTTCTCTAAATTTCTAACAAGCTTTGTCGGACAATGATTTGACGATTTGCTTTACAGAATAACGTATTTTTTAATCTCTGTTTTAATAGTTACCGCCGGTGATTAGGGCGACGAATCTTGTAAGACTCATGAGATAGGCTATGATGGTACAATAAAGGTACTGTAGGTATTCATGCCGGTGTTGAAGGATTTGGTTCTATCTTCGATTACAGTCTAATGTCGCCATGAACACTTCGATGTACCTATTGTATCATCATAGCCCATCTCATGCAAATCAAACACAACTTGCAATTCTATTGCCCGGGGAAAACGCTCGATAGATCCAGAACTTCTCGGTACCCTAACATAAAAAACGCCGAATTTAGCGCGACCAAAGCTGAAAGGAATTTGGAAACGGAGTGTACGTGATGTCGTTATACGATAAAAGGTGCTGTTAAGTGCCAATTTGTAATCTGACCTGGCACTTTACAACACTTCCTCCGATCTGATAGCTAATTTGCTCCTTGCAAAGGTACACCGCGCCATTGAAAGTTTATTATTTTAATAGTTTAGTCTTGTTCATTGCCGGACTCTATTTTGGTGTAGAAATGCACAGAACTAACAGATCTTGCACTTCTATTTTGATCAATAACAAGCTACCGGCAGACTACTGTTACCAGACGATTTCAATGGCTCCGTTATCGGACAAGACAGGACGAGTAGCTGCATGTACTTGCCGACACTTGGGTGGCATTGGTCACAATACCCAGACGCTTGGAAAAGTACCTTTTAACAAGGTTTATGCTCATGATAGCCCACGACTCACTTCGTTGAATATACTCGACTGTAGTCCGTTGGAATGCTATGAAACTTACATGGTACAAGAGTTTGTATCCATGGCCTGTCCCGTAGTTGGTCCATCCTGACCCAAAAATTCAGGTACCTTCATCATTGAGCACATGCATATTCGACGTCAAGTAAGGGAGCGAGGCTACTGTGCATGAATTTTTGTGGCTTGGGCAAGTACTGATGTGGATTTCTGGGGACGATCTGGTGAGATACGAAGCTGTTCACCAGACTTGCAGTCACAATGATGTGGCCCATGATAAGTAACAGAGTTGACACAACTATCCACGCTCAAAGAGCTCTAATACTTCACTTGCATGATGCCATTGTCCGTCCCGCGACCACATGCGAGTCGCTGAACCCCGCGTGCGTCGAGCTATGCCACATGTACCGATCCCCAGATCTTTAGATGACCTCCAGTACACGGTCTCATAATGTACTGGCTTCCCCATGCTATTTTAGCGCCTGTTGATGATTTTGGCTTGGATAAATGACCATAAGGCACTAAAACGACATGGGAAGTAGCCCGTTCATGATCAAGCCGTGTACGGGTACATAGACAGCGCTGTAGGGGTAGACCTTGTCGCAAGTTAATATTAAATTTGTACGTGATTTATGTGCAGTAGCCTTTAACGACGTACAAGATTAATATCAACTGGTAACAAGTTCTACTCCTTTGGTAGTGCCCTTCAGGTTTGCCCGAAATAGAATCTTTTCCCTCGAGGAAAATTAGTTTCTTCATCGCCTCGCGCAAATTTTTATGGGACTAGTGATAAAGTAAATTCCATGAGGGGAGATATTCTATTTCAGGGGAACCAACAGTGCATGTAGATGTAGACCCTTGGAATGCTTCTTGAAACCAGGGAGACTGGTCCGCTCACCCCATCTCCCGCGCCGCGAATGGGCAAGGTTGCCTGACCAAAGGTAGTACAATGCTACTAGGTAATAGGTATGCAGGTTGGGGCAGCCGTTTCGCCACAGGCTGGTTGTGACACTTCACGATACCCTACGTTTGATGAAGCTTTTAATCTATTCACGCTGGATAGGGTCGTAACTTCGGGGTACAATATCTAATAATTCTATTGAGGTGGAGCGTAGTGCACATTACGACAGGGACAAGGTGTCAAGGCCAGTATGCTTGGCAGATTGGTACGTTCTCCGTCGTAGCTCTTCACAATCGATCTCGAAATCCTTTTCAGCTTCTCCTATCCATTAGTCAGGGAGAGGGATACAGCAGAGATCTCAGAGTCAGCCTGTCCATCTCTGCCTGAAGCCGGCAGGCCCTGGAGTAGAGCTTGCCCTTCCTGAGACGCTGAAAGGTCTGACAAGGACGTTGGTATCCTTCGAGCTTTGAGTGAAATCCAGCGTGCACGCAGGATCCGGGAAAGGCTGGGCGCCGGACAAGTAGGCCCATGTCGTGAGAGCTCATTGGATTGACTGGTCTTGGGAAATGTAGGTATCGACCGGTGCACCATTCAAGATGTCTTTTGTGCCTACAAGCCCTTGTTAACAATCATTATCCCTGACATGGGGCTCTTCAGATACAGTCCACCCTTGACTAGTAGAGCGGTTTGTGAGCTCAGTTTGATTATTGACAAGATTTATGTCTATTTAATGATGATGTTTGCCATACTTACTGCGACACAAAACTATGCTGTGAGGAATAAGTATTGTAAATAGAACTCGTGAACATTTTTCAAATTTAACAATAATTACACCGGACCCCTAAACCGTTATAGAGAGGTTTGACTGAACCAATACCTTTAAGCTCGCTTACCTCAGTCACACAGTAACGAGTCGATTGAAAAAAAACAAAGCTGATATAGCTATAGACCACTGTGATCTCTAATTTCTTTATTTCTACGCCCTCGTCATGACCAAAAACGGTCTTTGTAAACTACTTGATGCCTTCGACGATGTATCGAAAGGCCAATGCCGAAGCCGCTTGAGAACGGTTTTCACTGAACTTTAATATCACCAGTTCGCTATCGTCGTTGTGATCCATGACCTACACTGCTTCATGATACCGTACCGAGCGCATCCGTTCCACACAATTCTCATCACTGGTTTTGCTCGGCCTGGTCTTCTCCTCCCGATAACAACACAAATTAATATTATTGCTTCCATCACAGCCTTTACGTGCCAATCGTCAAGTCATTCATGCTCAGGTTGGCGGCCGGAGCGGCCCTGAAAATAGCCAGTTAAGCAACGTCACTTTATATCTCGTAGTCGGTCTTTCTGAATAATATCGTTGTAACCTGGATCGCTCTACGGAGAAGGATGGATCCGTCGATAGAGACTTCGTGAACTTCCTAGGTATTGCTAAAGATTTTCAGCAGTCTATTGAAGTGACTAAATCAAGATAATCAACACATTGCCAAGAGGGGTCTTGGCGGGCGGAAAACCAGTATGGATCTCACGAAATTCGATTAGCGACAAACTTTAAATTTCCCGATCTGTGGAACTCTAGATCGTCTCTGGCCGATTGTTTTCATTGACAAACATTCCATGGAAGTCTAGCAGCTTATCGAATTCAAGACTAGCTCACCGCTTACACAAATTGATGCGAGCCATGTCGCACACTGATGACATAATATGCGCATAAAACATCTCACTATGTACGTACGTTTTTTTGCTTCTACCAACTCCGCGTTGAAAATTTTGGCAGACTTCACAAGGTCAAGATAATTGCTGCTCAGTAGTATAATGTGACCTATGCTCGAGAGTCAGAAATACAGCCCTTCCGTCCTTTCGTGCTCTTTGGTATAAATAGGAGCTCGACAAATCAGCTCCGATGATTCTTTCAAGGTACAAACAAAGTTATAAGTCTGCTATGCCTGGAACCGTCGGAATTTTTCCAGGTGATAACTTCTTACAGATCTGCCTTGGCTTACGCCATCTTGAAAAACTTTAACTGCGCCCACGTCCAAAAGTTTACTGCTGAAAAGATTAAGAGTGCCGAATCTCAAACCGTACATGTACCTAGGAGTGGTATTTGCCAAAATGATTAGATTTTTAGGCCTGAGGCTCTAACCTTCTCGTGGAAATGAGTTTGACTCCAGGATTACTAAAAGCTGCCCAGCATAGTGAAATAACACGAAATTCAGTTTATGCTTCTTGAATTAAAGGGGATCGGTTGAAAGAAAATCCCGTCTCCTTACATCTACAGCACGCTACTTTGTTTTAGCAGTGGACTTTAGGATAGGAACGCTTTTGTGTCTTCTCCCTTAGACTAAAAGTCAAAGTCCTTGTCGCTGGGGATCTCGATTTTAAACATTTCGGATGGAAATTTCTGTCACTTAAACTAGCCGAGCTGCGAATCTTATTGCAAATATAAATGGATGAATTTCAATGAATATTTTCAACACTTATGCCGGGACCCACTATCGTGTTAGAGAAGTTTTACTGTATATTCCAAACTTTCGCATTTTCAGGGGGCACAGAGCACACGATTGTCAGAAAACTCTATGTCGCATCGCATCATGACCTGTGAGCCGCAAAAGCTTCATGTGACGCCAGATTTTACGTACTGGTCGCCCAGCTGAGGCTCAAGATATTTGCGACAGTCTCTTCCTAGAACAATTTGACTTGGTTTGGCTCCCGTAGTAGATCAATGACCTTAAAGTTAATAAAAATTGTACTTGATAGATGTTCAAAGGTTTCTCTTGATAAACAGAATGTCGGCTCCGTGAAAGCAGAAATGAGGTTATTGCTAGTGCCATGAATAATTCTTTTCGATCCATGACTCAGACAGAGCGATGGCTTTTCTTTATCGAATAACACAAGGTTTTGACAGCTAAATATTTTGGAATGACAAATTACGGCGACTAATAGAACTTTTCCCTTCTCCACCTCCTCGGGATTCCCTAATCCTTAGAATCGCTCTAATATTCATCCCGGGCAACCAATGCCGAGTTTTTGGCTCGATGATTTGCCCGGCAAATTGCTCCTCTATAACTTGCCATTTGAACATCTTACGACTGTTTGCTTGCCCAACTTACTTCAGAGGCCACTGTGATGAGCCGAAAGACTCTATGACTAGAGCTAGTAACTTAGCTAGTGGTAATGATAAGATTTAAAAGGAACTCCAGGCTTAGAATCGGATCTTATTGAGTCCAGCTTTATGTGCCCTCATGGTTACTTTCGTATCACACGTCTTCCAAACTGCGATAGGTCAGCAAATCTAGTGATTGTCAGCACGCAATAAGAATTACCTGAAGCAGGCCCGCAACGTGCTTCTACCAATGCTCACCTTTTTATCTTGAGGAAAGTGTGGATAATATTCAACCCTCTTATGTAATCAGTTTCCGTTGTCCAAATATAGTTAGCGTCTTATTAGTCATCAGAGTAGTTTATGGATGCTATCATTGTTGTTGGAGTTGGGGGATATACATCACGAATTAGTCTTAAAGCTCTACAAGCACTCAGATTGCCGTAGTCGGAGCCACAAGACACCTCGTGACTTAAATACGTTTTACTCCATTCTCATTGATCAATTACCACAAAAGGACTACGCTTTGTCATCGCTTGTTATCTTTGGGGTCGCGTTTATCGAAGTTTCAGCGTCAATGTACTTTACGGGATTATCCCTACGATCGACCATGCATCTTCGGAGTTTGGCTTATGATATGGAAATTGGATTGACTGGTAACCATACAACATCTTTTCTGTATTATTGACATGCAGCTTTTGATTGATAGTTTTTTGGATATCGATTACGAAAACGACTTGTTTCGATGAGTCTGTTTACGTGCTCTTATCCTGGATTCCTGGCACGATCCTCAATCCTAGAAATACCAGAATTGACTATATCTTTTATCATAAATGGTACACGTATCAGACAACCTGGATGGTTGTTGTCGTTACAATATGTATTGAAACAATACTACAGTGACGGGGGGACGAGGACGTTGTTTTCTTACCTGTACGTGGTGTCCCCTACGAACCTGGAGTTTATTTTCCGAGCCAACAGTAGCACGCATTATTCGGTCACGCAGGAAACGTCACCCAGATTGGTTTCCGGAGCGCACCCAGCTGCTGTTATGGCAGTGATGGATCAGACCAAGTTGGCCCTCTTTACTCGGATGAACTCTCACTGCTTGCAGATATTTTGGCATTGTGCTGTCTCCCGAGGAAAGAGCACCACTATCTGAGCTATGGTGGTGTCGGTACAAGGAGGGTGTCAGGACCTATGGGATATTAGGGAAATATAGATGGGGATACGCACCTCGTGTGACTCTGGTGCCTAGGCCTCGCCTGGCTGGAGTTGCAGGTTTTTTGAGACTTTTTCCCGCGTACCGGTTTCCATGACTGCTCTTTTTCAATTGTTTTTGAGTAGAAGGTTCCGTAGAAAAGGTGGTTGAATTCTACGGGTAATTACTGAGCTAACTGGCTACCTGTCATGGGTCATTGTATCAATGATCTTAGGTTCGAGGTAAAAGGGGATAGGAGCACTGTAATAGGTCTGGCCTGGGTCAGAGAGGAGCCATAGTGTTATAATAGTCTTTAATTCTACATAGCACGAATAAACACAACTACAAACAATAACAACAAGTAGTTGGATCTACACTGTATTCTAGATATAACGAAGCCCTTGATGAATTCCTCCTTCCTAATCTTCGGGATACACAGATATCATAACCATAACTCATTCAACCAACACCATTTAACTGAGTCGTGATACAACTCCCCCCTTAAAATTTTTTTGGAACAGTTTTTTGCTACTGAATCCGTCGAGCGGTGAACGCAAATTGGATTACTAATTAAACAGAGTTCAATATCCGCGTCGCTACAGCAACAGACGTAATCACCTCCAGTAAAATTATGTGCAAATTGTAATCAACACTTGCGTACGGCGTAACAAGCGAAGCATTTCTGGTGTCAAACTAATCAAGAGTTAAATCTCGGTACAAGGCTGACATGGTTATGCATGTAACCCTGGAGGTTATTAATGCAAGGGCCTCGACATGCGACCTGATGAGCGGTAACGTCAAGTCATATAACTAACTGCAATTCTCCGTAACTGTTTACATGCTTTCATCTACAGTTTGCAAATTTGTACTGTTATTGTTTGCGTCTGCGGGTGAATATTGTCGATTTTGGTATTTATCATGTATTCTGTTCGATATGTAAAATTAGATGACATATGTTCTGTTTGTAAGACGGGATGGGGAAATTACTTGGTTGGATAGAAGGCCATCGGCGAGAGAGCGAGCGAACTTGTACTTAAGAACAGGTTAGGTCCTTCGGGACGGGGGCAATCAATTCTTTTCTTCTCTTGCACACTGATCTAAGTTCGAACCGTTCTACATCTGGTTACTTTCAACTCTTTAAACACTTGTCATAACTTACAGACTGATTGCATGATGAACCAAGAAACAAAAAATACAAAAACCTCACAAAACACTTGTACATCAGGCCATTTACTTGTTCCACAGTCTCTCAATTTCAAAGGTTCTATCAAGTAATCCTTCATTACTAATTCATCTTCTAACTGTTTCCATGTACGTTGTCATTAATTTGAGCGTAATCGACGTACAGCTCTAAAACTAACAATGACAGAATTACTTCGACGAAACGGAATCTACCCGGATCTTACGTTTCTATTAAAAAACTGTATGAGGCGGTCCAAAATCACGCTAGGTCTGCTCGATATGCCACCACCAGCAATTCATAATAGCGAAAAGGGCGAAGAAAGAAACTCCCAGCCTGTTTGAAAAGTGTAATGTTTCACAGCGAAGTGGACGAGACATGCAAGAAACGACGTAGATTGACGCAAAAGACCAACTTTCCTTTCAGATTTCATGCTAGAGAGGAGCCCTAGTGTTTTAATAGTCTTAGACTCAAGATAGCGCGATTAAACATATTTACACACATCTCAGGGCGCATGACAGGCAGCTGGTCGGGCCTGTCGCAACACAAGACCATGCCAAACGTTTTACGACATTGCAGAACTTGTGTTGAGCTCGGATACGGTAGAACAAGATATCGAGGAGTAGGGCAACTGGCCATACTCGTAGTTGATGGCCTGACAATTAGGGATAATCCTCACATTAAATTCAAACAATGCTACGGAGCGAAATTGTTTTGTGTAATTGAATCAAACTTTGACTAGGAAATTGATGTAAATGATTCTTAATACTCAAACAGTTCATATGTGTAGTAGACCTACCAAGTTGATGGAGTATCTCATATAATTTTATTCCAAATGAAATATAGTCCGTGCATTGTCCAAAAACCCTAAGGTAATTTTATTTTTTATTTTTTTAATCATTTTTGCGTATGCAGCCTGAGGCTATGACGCGTGTGATTACGGAAGACATGTATATTTCGCAGAACGACTCTGTTTGACGTTTGGAACACTCATACTCAGATTTCATTTGCAGATACCACTACGAGAATAACGCCTTACGGCACATACCCTCTTCCGTGATTATCCATCACAGGGAAAAGCGAGAAAAGCCTATGGTTATCTGAGCATGCTTTCATCATCCTACGAATATAGTATCACCGCGAGAGAAGTGGTATGAGGGTCTTGCTTGATTCGAACCAGCTTTCTCCTGTCTCAAGTGGGGCATGTGTCCAAGCTACCCAGACTCTACTTGGGAGAACGGCCCGGACAGTGTACCACTGCACCATCCGACCCGGCATTGATTTTTAACGCGCGATTCTTTAGTTGATTTCATTATCCGCATTTGGCACCAGTAGAGGTCCCGGAGGTGTCTCTTACTCTTTATTTAAATAGGAATCCTTTCGATAAAACCCCCTTAAACATACTTGTCTTGTTTCTTTATTAATTTTTGGTCAAAGACTTACCTTGAGGAAAGTGTGATTATACTGCATTCTTGCTTGTGGATCCCTTTCCCCCTTCATTCAACTTACTCCTCTGCGTTCCCGGCTTAGTTTTCTTGCTGCTGTCGTGGTTTCAACATCCTTCACGAGCCGGAATCGTCCCAGCCATTCTTCTTCAAGAATCCATTGTGTGATTCTGGCATCGTCTTCCGGACTATTCATCATAGCTCCGAAGAATCTATCTTTTGCTTTCCTCCACACTTCAGATCTTCCTTTTTGACCATCGCGGGCAAGTCGTGATCTTGTGCTGCATATTTTGGGAGGGGATATCTACAGGGGAAACTTAGGGAGTCGACTCAGAGTACTTCTCTTTGGTACAGATAAGACTTGAGGCTGATATGCTCACTTCTTATCTGCATGGCAATGCTGCTTTGAGACCTTTAACACGCGATTGATCATCTAAATTGGTTGCTTGAATGGATCAGAGGGTTACATGTTAATGTTTATATCTTTTTCCGTTCTCTAAGTGAAATCACATCTCTCATCTTGTAACTTCAATTTCGGCCGAATAACCCCTCTGCTCAAGATGTGGAGCACACGCGGCACATACGGCGCGTAGTAAGCGACCGATCAAGCGGGTGAGAAATTGGGATGTATATGTAAATGATATCTGCTTAGCAGACCGATTTGATAAGCTCTGGAGACACAAAAGAGTTTATCTGCCACACTTCTGATACCTTTCAATTGCTATTCTTCATCGAAAATCTCAGCTGTATGTTCTCTAAATGCACGACATGATCCAAAACAAAATTTCACAATCCTTTCATCCTCTCGCCGTGCTCCGGCAACAATGATTTTAAGGATACACACACCGATTTTTTTTGAAGTCATCGTGTTTGTAGCCTTAAAGCTATGACACCAATGACACTGGACGGTACTTGGAGCGAAGATTTGACATAAGGGACGCCCACAGCCAAAAATTATTTGAAGTTAGAACTCGAAGTCAGGCGCCTCACAACCCCTTTAACCATCAACCGTTCACGACTGCCGCAGGAACGCATTCCAGCCATCCACAGGTATCCAGGGTGTCTTCGTCATCGTCACATACATGATCGGCCGAGAAACGCGGCGTGAGGGGTTTGTTGGATTCGAACCAGCTTACTCCTATAATGAGTGTGGCAAGTCCCTCGGAAACCCATACTCTACCCTAGAGAACGGCCTGGACGGTGTATCACACCATCATCCGGCCTGACCGCATATTTATGTAGGCGCTTAGTGCAATGTTGGTTCACATTCGCGAATACAACTCTCTTTCTTTACATATAGAATATAAACCATATTTGGCCCTATTCCTGCTGTAAATATTTTAGTGAGCAGTTCACACATATTCTTTATCCCCCATAATCACATATACTTCGTCACGCAAAGATCACAGACAAACAAATCAAAACCACCCATACTCCCATGCTTCTTGTGCCAACTTATTCCACGTCAATCCACAAATCTTCAGACTCAGACAGCGCCATACACTTTCTCTTGCAAGAATCAGAGAAACAATGCATCATACCAGAACTGCCTAGCCAAAACTTAAGCTCAAGCTCTGGCAAAAATTTCGGCGTCTCAGAAATGGAGCAAACCCCGTGCGAATGGCCTTTGGATCCCATGAATATCCAAAAAATTGATACCGATACTGATCACAAGAATTTTGAGGCTGCGAATGAGCTGCAAAATGCCGCAAAGTGCTTCAAAAGAGCTTAGCAATACGGTACGCTTTATACAACAAGCCTAGGTCTCCACATTAAAGGTGGAGAAAGACTCTGAAGAATTTCGTAAAGCTTTGAATGACCTTACAGCAAAAATGCAGTCGATTTCGCAAATTAATCTTGCTCAGCCGCTTTCCCAGCAGTCATCCGAGTCAACGCAGCGGTTGAAAAAGAGATAGACCGAGTGGAACGGCAATTTGGAGAACTTTGATTCCTGGATACAGTACAATCGTTCAAAGCTCAGGAACAATTTTGACTCTCTTCCGGTCAATTAAAGAATTTTTGTCGAATATGTGCCAATTATACCGGATTCAGAACGACCCCGTGTTCTTCAGTGGCATAATATCGGAAGCCCTCTACTTTTTTGGATCACATTAAATAAAGATTTGATGACAAAGAATTCAGAAATAAATCGTCCCAATGTCTCTCGAAATTGTGGTAGGAAAAGTTTTAAAGTTTTTCTAGTTATTTGTAAGATCTTGAGGCTTTTCGCGAAAAGGTTGAAGGAATAGATTGGCTAGATTATCTTAAAATTGCTGCTCTTGAAGAAAGCCTGGGTTCAAAGCCGAAATTTTGTGTGGTTCCTTGCCGCTCCCTGATAATTACGACGCCTGGGTAGTTGAAGTCACTCGCATTGCCAACTGTTCTAAGGCAATGAAAAATTGGTGTCCGCATAACGCTAAGGCCGCATATAAATGTTATTTTTTTCAGAAGATTATTGATCACATCGATTTGATGTCGGTGACCAAATCCAAGAAGCCAGAACATGCGTCGATGTGATGGGGATACTATAATGCCGGAGATTAATAAAATTCAGGTTCTCATAGCTTCTCTTGGATAATCTAAAGACAGAGAATAAAGCAAGAGCAATCTCCAAACAGCTCCTTGGCGAAGTAAAGAGGAATTTGAGAAACTAAGACTGGGAGGAAAATGCGTCCGATGTCGTAGATCTGGACATGCTTGGCGGGACTGTCCCGGCTTGGGTCCCGTAATATGTCCCAAGTCCCAAGTCAAGACAATAAATAATATTGGACTGCAATATAAAAGTGACGTCTCCAAGGGCAATAAGTCAGAAAAAGAACAGCTCCTGGGCAAGTCGTGCACAGGAGCATAGGTATACAAAGTTAGAACTTATAGAAGCTCTGGGTAGAATGGATAGCTCACCTTTCAAAATAGATGCACTTGTTAACAAATTAACATGTATAGGATGATTAGTTCACTCTGAATGTTTGTACTTTTCCGCTTTTCGTGAAGATACTTTTCAATCTCAGAAACTACCACGCATTCCTATAGAGGAACGAGAACTTAAGCTGGCCAAGCAACATGACCAGGACTACTCTATCTCAGAGGCTACATACGCCGGCGTGGACATAGATGGTCGCAAAGAAGGTATTTGGGGCTAAGTGATACCCTAGTTTGCCCACTTCATTATGTAAGCGAAGCCCTGGATGTAGCATAAAAATATTGTGTACTTTGTTCGGCGACAGGCAATTCGATGCGGCAGAAACAAGAGTGGACTTATGCGGGAAAAGGGTTGGATGGATCGCAAGCCTGACATAACATCTAAATTTTTGCATGTAGAAAAAGCCAAGCTTGTCACAGGTACTGTATTTGTTACTTTAAACCGGCGTGATCAGAGGTGAAGTAAGAACGTCAATAATAATCCCTAAAGCCCAGATACAGAAACTTGGATCTTTGCAATCCCAACCGCTGACGTTGAAAAGGCTTCAAACCAAAAAGGGAAATGTCCCAAAGTGAGGCGATTAAGCTTCTCCCTCTTGAAATATAACATCACTACGATAACTTTTTGAAAGATGACGAGAGATCTTCACTCCCTCCCCACCGGGCTCATGACCACAAGATAGATTTGGAAAATAATGTACTCTTGAGTCTCCTGTACGGCATATCTCGTGAAGAGCAAATAGGGCCACATAAAACAATAAATGAATCGATAGATAAGAATTGGAATTGTGTGAGGAATACTCCAGGGGGTAGCTCCAGTTCTCTTTGAGAGGAAGCCAAACGGTGGATTACGATTCTATGTATATCTCAGAGCACGTAATCCCATCACTAAACAGGATCGTTACCCTCTTCCTCGTACCCAGGAAATATTGCAATCCATGGCAAATGCAAAATGGTATGCCAAGGTAAATTTACGCGCGGCTTTCCATTGCCTACGTTTAATAGAAGGTGATGCGTGGAAGACAACGTTCAGAAGTCGATTTAGACTTTTCGAATTGCTAGTCACACCGTTTGGGCTATGTGGAGCCCCAGTATCTTTCTAGCAGTATATTAATGGCATCCGGAGCGACTTTTTGGATAAATTCTGTTCAGTATATGGGGATGATGTCTGATATACTCAGATGGGACCCACTAGGATCACTAGAAGAAAGTCAACATGATCTTAAATCGATTTACCGCCGCTGGCTTGCGTTTTAACGTGAGAGAATGCCAATTTGCTGTTTAAGAAGTTAAATATTTGGGGTTCATCCTAGCTGTTGGAAAAGGCATAAAAATTGATCTAGCCAAAGTTAACGCCACACAAAATTGGAAGCCGCCTACAGACGTCAAAAGAGTACGGAGTTTCATCGGATTTGCCAATTTCTGAATAGAATTCATTGTAAATTTCAGTGAGAAAATAGGCTCACCTGTTAAACTTGCCCAGATAGACGCCTCATTTTGTCTGTCCTCGGAAAAATAGCAAGCTTTCGAATGCGTAAAAAAGCTTTTTATTACCGCTCTCATACTCGCCTGTTGGGGCCTAGATGCACCAACCGTCTTCGAAGCCGACTGCTCTAGGTGTGTCATTGGTACGTGCCTCTCACAAGTAGACAAAAATGGGACTTTCCAACCCAACGTGTACTTTTGAAAGAAACAGTCCTTGGCCAAATTTAATCACGAGATCCATGATTAGAAGTAACTAGCAATTTTTCTTGTACTTGAGGAATGAAGAGAAGAATTTATCACGGCTAAAGACCTTTCAATATATTATCAGACAATGAGAATCTGCAATATTTATGACAAGAAAACTTTCAGAACGCCAGTTTCGCTTGGCAGAACTTTTATTCCGCTCCCAATTTCTTTTGAAATTCCGAGTATGGTCTTAATCTGACCGTTCTGATGCCTTAAATCGTCGAGCTTAAGACATGCCACAGGGGGAAGACGATGAAAGACTGAAAAATCAAGCGCAGTGATTGGTCAAAGATAAATGGCTTCTACATCCGAAAACTCCACAAAATTAGCCACAAACTGTTGCACTTAATCATCTCGCAACAAATTTATTTGTTCCGCCAAAAGGGGAAACATTTTTTACCCAAGACGGATTTCAAAAATTATTGGATATGGCAGTAGAAGAAAGCCTGGCGTTCCAAGAAGCTTTGAAATCCACTCAACAGAGCACACGGAAACTCCCCTGTGAAGTGACAACAAAGTTTTATACCGCAGAATAAGAAATAGACCATCGAAGCGCTCTTCTCTCCAAGAAGGAACTTTAGATTCCTAAATACGAGCCACTTCAAACAAGAATTACAAAAACTATCCATATATTTCATATTACGGGCCATCTAGGTCGTGACCGTACTCTTTCTACTCTCTCTCTCGTAGCTACTATTGACCACAAATTTCAAAGATAGCTCGGTGGGCTTGCTTAAATTGTGACAATTGTGAAAAGCTCACGTCATGCGCCCTCGAAAGCAAGGACTTCTTCAGTCTTCCGCAATTCTGGAACGCTAACATAGCGAGCCTTACATCGAATTTTTGACAAACTTGCCTGGCAGCGAAGAAAAAGATCCCAGATTTATAATTGTGTTTGTTGACCATCTGGCGAAAAGCTCTACTTTGGAACCTATGACTTGGCTGACTGCAGAAGTAGAGCAGGAAGATTCATCCAATCCCATTTTCGATTCCACGGGCTTCCTTCAGCGCTTGCATCGGATAGGGGTTCAAAGTAATTTAGTCGTTTCTAGACACAGCTTTGTCAGCTCCTTAAAATATAGTAGTCTCTGTTTATATCACATCATCCCCAAAAAGATGGTGTAACAGAATGCATGGATCAAGAGGTTTTTGCATATCTACACGCTTACGTAACGTACGCACATTTTGACTGGGTTGAATTATTCCCTGGAGCGATCTTGGTGTTGGTTCCCGATGCTCTGATTCAGAAATATAAAGCGTATACGTATACGGTATGAACTGTGTAATAAAGAATTATCTCCATCTCTCTTCTGCTATTGTCTATCGAATCCGGCTTAACTATACTCTGATCACATTAGCAAATGCTAAACATTAAACTAAGCCACACTAGTACAAGCGTAATAACCACAGTTGGCAATCAATAGTAGAGACGCAAGTTTCGGAAGTAGCTCCTTTTTAAACCATGGATATTCAAGTATGCTTTCATTATTCTAAGACTGCAGTTTCACCGCGAGGGAATATGCTTTGTGGCTTTGCTGGATCTGAATCAGCTTTCTCCAGTCTCAAGTGGGGCATGTATATAAGCTACCCTGACTCTACTCTGATACTACGGTATTAATCGTGTATAGGCGCTAAAATTCGACTTTTACAGGGTATATAGGCTTTTACTAACTTGAATTAGCATGACGATAAGTAGATCTCCCCACCTAAACTTTAAATTTGTATGGCAAAAATTTCACAACGAAATATTCGTTGGTTTTGCTTTTTTGGTCCATTATAGCCCTCTATTCACTTTTTAATTCATTAATACATTTCATAAATAAATTATACTTCTATCTAGCTAATAATTTACATATCCGCCTTCAGCTTCGTAAACGGCTCTGATTCTTCGGGGCATCGAATCTATCAGTTTCTCCAAGTCATCCCCATTAAACCCCAGATCCCACGCCTCGTTCACTATTTGACGAAGATGCCCTTGACTCCGCTGCCCCCTTGATCCAACGCTGGATAAAGACGCTCCATGTACGCTTTCATATAACTCCACAAAGTTTCTATCGGATTTAAATCAGGAGAATATGGCGGCCACTCCATTAGAGAAATATTCCTCCTTTCAAACTCACGCATAGTTTGCCTCGACTTGTGAGGAAGGGCGTTGTCCTGCATCACATCTAGTCCTAGTTCCCGAAAGACCGCACTCTCGATGAGAGGCACTATCCTCTCGCAGTAACTGGCCGCAGTGATATGGCCCCACTCCTTCTCCCAAATCAGGCAAGGCCCCTTCTGTCGTCCAAAGAAAGATCCCCAGAACATCCACCCAACTCTCCTCCGCGTCTTGGCTAGGACACAGGTATCTTCGTACTCTTCCCCAATCTTTGACTTAAACTTAGCTCAAGGGAACTCTCAATCTTAGGAGCCTTTAAGGGACTACTGACCTTTCTTGTGACCCAACGATCACTTTGCCGACCATTCATAGCCCAAGTCTCGTCGGACCAGAGGACTCTCATCCAATGGTCCTTCCGCCAGTGGAGATGTATTCTGGCAAACTCATATCTCTTCAGTTTGTTGACTGAAGAGATAGGAGGTTTTAATCGTGCAATCCTGCGTGCATATCCCCTCTTTGCCAGTTCACGTCGGATCACATTCTCGCTCACACCAAAGTGCCGAAATATAAAATGTGCAAGTTGGAAAAATGACATCCGACGATTTTCCGATGATAAACAGACGAAAAATTCTATTTCATCGACCTGGGAACTACTTAGAATAGGTGGCCTACCACTGGAGTACTGAGGCTCGGTATTTTCAACGCTCATGGTGTATTGTACCTGTCGCCATGTAATCCCAAGGCGTTGAGAGATTTTGACGTAACTGTGTCCCTCACTGGCCAAGGTTCTAACCTGCACATGTTACTCTCTTAACCTTATCAATTTGTAGATTTCAGACTTACTTGAATACGTTGAGTTTGTGTTAGGCGTTTTGCATAAGTAGGAGATGCTGATGATGGAGAAGGTTGTTGAGGTGAATCCATCTTTGCGGCAATCTAGTACAGTAAATTAAAATCTTCTAAAGTAGTTGACTTAAGGTTCAGATGCACTCACATGAAGTTAAAATTAGATAGATGAATGAAATAAAAGTATGCCGTTGAGCAAAATAATAGTAAATAGCTGACAATGATTTAAACGAAACGACCTCAGGTGTGCACGAGTGAAGAAAGGTGCAGGCATGAAGGTGGGCGTTGGACTTCATATACAGATGCATATCTCTTATGCCTTAGGCCATAAGATTTTAAAATTTGAAGCTAACAGGGATACTGTGGATCTATCGTGAGGTAACCTGGAATATCACCACTTTATCTCCACTTTATCCCCGCTTTAACCCCTGTACCCTATAAGAAGCGGATCAACGAACAATACCCTATCATGAGAGTACTTGAGAGAACGACCCGGATGGTGCACTACTGCACTTTCCAACTCATTCCTGGAGCGCAGCTAAAGTGAAACTTTGAGTTATGATGTGAACTCCTCACACAATGATGGCATACAATCGTTCTGCCACTCAATTTCAGAGACTAGTTATTTCTGGACTACAGCGACTCTCATTTCTCTGTGCATCTCGTCTTGGCGCTCGTCTACTCGTTTAACTATCTCAGAAAGCACCTCTCACACACAGGATTTTACTAGTTATATGAAAGGGAAAGTACTGTCAGGGTTAATGCTGCTGTTTACGCTGATATATAATTTATATTTAATCTAGAAAGAGGAATCTAAACTAAGGAAGATATCTAGAGCTATATAGAAGTGGCAAGGCTTAATGTCAGCCGAGTCAATACGAGATGAGCCGAGCCTCGAATTAGACGAGCGCATCCTAGACACAGTTCACAACTGTCACAAGTACACCGAAAAGAGGAACAAAGTTTGATGATAGCAAGGAAACATTATCTGAAATGAGAGATCATGTATCGGAAGATATTTTTTTGTCATGAAACGATAATCTACTATGAGGCGAGACTGAGCCTAATTGTACTTGAGCATAATTCGTGAGTAGATAGAGCAAACAGAATAAACACAAAAACTCGTGTTCACAGCCCTTCGCTTAACCAATCCCGG
Source organism: Podosphaera xanthii (assembly GCA_028751805.1). Lineage (NCBI taxonomy): Eukaryota > Fungi > Ascomycota > Leotiomycetes > Helotiales > Erysiphaceae > Podosphaera > Podosphaera xanthii. Next base: position 3,948,837 of record JAPWIX010000010.1, on the reverse strand, counting down.
CACTCCAGGCCGATCCCAGTACCACCTGTGGCTGTAATAGTCGAATCCTTCACTCTCATGCGGTGCCAGCCGTCAACGCTCCGTATGTTCAGTTCATGTCTGGGATCGCCAAAAACAGTCGCATTTGGAATCGAGAGTCCCAGCAAAGCCTTCTCTCGGTCGTACCCTCTCGCCTCATCCTTCTCACCGGGTCCTCCGACCAACACCTTTTGTTACGGAATCACAATCACTACAGTAAAACTTCTCTAACACGATAGTGGGTCCCGGTATAAGTGTTGAAAATATTTATTGAAATTCATCCATTTATATTTGCAATACTTGCCCCTGCACGCAAAATGACCTGTAAGGGTAAGTGTTGCAAATATAAAAGTGCAAGTTACAATGAATATTTTCATCACTTATGCCGGGACCCACTATCGTGTTAGAGAAGTTTTACTGTAGTAATGTAGATCTATACACATATGTTTCAGGGGTATTATTATCACGTGTACAGGTACTAGTGTAGTTATGTCAACCGCCCTTTCCTTTCCTCTCTTTTACCTGTATAGAATTATAATAGATTTTGTTTACGCCGTTTGATTGATTAAATCGCGCACCGTTCCGTGACATATTATAATTCTATACCTTCTCCCTCTAGAAACGCAAGGACTTGCAATCTGATGGGAGGTGAAGATTCTCGTACTCATATCGCTCTACCCCCGAATACCATTATGTCTGCCGGAAAGTCTTTTGATAAATGGCCAAAGTGGTCTGGAAAATCTTCAGATTTTGCCACATTTCAAATATCTCTAGAAGGAATCTCTTCAGATGACCAGATAACAAAAGGTCTGGGTAGTGCCAAAGCATTTTGCTACGGCGTCTTCACTCATTCACTACCCACTGACGCCCAAAAACGTGTGGCGCCGTGGATGAAACAACAGAAGAAAGCCAACGAATGGAATACAGATGAATTCTTGATACATTTAGAAGAGCTATTCGTGGATAAGGATGCATCTTCTAAAGCGCAGGCAGCCTTAAATAAACTTCACCAAGGACATCGCCAATCTTTTGCCCAGTTCAGAAGCATCTTCGAACAACTCTGTTCTGAAGCAGATGAGCTTGCCCCGATGGGCCCCTCCAAGATCGAAAGGATGAAAGACGCCTTGCAACCATATCTACGCGCGGGCCTAGCATACCGTAAAGGAGTTTCTAAAACAAACTATGAACAATTCGTTGCCGAGGTCCAAGATCTTGCTAACGAGTTGGAAACTATACCTCAGTTTGGAACTTCCCGTGGATCTATACAAGTAGTCCAAAATTATGACAATCAACCCCATCGCACTATGGATGCCGTACTAAAAGAAAGTTTCTCCCCACCTCAAAATCTTCCGGCCGCTCCTACACCTATCCACGACCGCGACGGCGATACTATAATGACAGATATAAGCGCACTGCAAGGGCAAGTAGCATCTCTCTTAGCAGCTTTCAGTAGAAACGAGGGAAAGGGGCATACCAGGAACACTGCCAGATCATCAGATAATCGACCCTTTCCTCCTAATTTGTCTCAGAGCGAGCGCAACCGCCGAATTGACTCGGGTCGGTGTGAAAGATGTGGTTGTTCTCCCTCCCATCGTTGGAGCGAATGCCAGTTCAGAAATTCTCAAAACAATCCCACGCCAAAAGGGTACAGCTCACATGGACGAGCGGGCTTAAACACTGTCAGTACCGATTTGGCTTCAAGTTATTCCCTCTCCAATGATTCGGGAAACGAGTAACCTCTGGGCGAAGTCGTGTTCAGAGGTTGGGAAGTTGTGATTCTTTTGGTGTCAAACTAGATAGACAGCCGACAATTGAAGAGTTCCATGAGGTAAAGAAAAGAATGGATAACAGACCTTTCTTAATAGAAGCATTCTGTCAAAAGCGGTATGTAGACAGCGTGGGGAGGCACAGAGGACAAGAGGTGGGTGTCAGGTTAAAGGTTGCCATCCTACATGATACACGAGATAGATGCATCACCACTCGGCTAAAAGGCCAGACCAGAATCATAGAACACTATGACCTGGCAATCTCCATATATATATATATTATACAGTAGAGGCTTTCATGACACATTCATAAATGACCATTTTTTTGTTCCCGCTCTTTTTGACTCAGGTTGTCTCCCATACGCTGCATTTAGTGAAGATATCGCTGAGAAATACAAATTACCACGCATTCCTATAGAAGAAAGAGAACTAAAACTAGCCAAAGAAGACGTAAATCCTTATAAGATCAGCCACGTAACTTATGTAACATTAGATATTCAAGGGCGAAGAGAACGGCTTTGGGGATATCTCATTCGCGACCTACAGTATGACTTAATCCTAGGAAAAGGTTGGGCTGAAAGAAATAAAGTCATCTACGAAGCCGGCAAACATACCTTACACATGGGACAAGAAAACCAGCAGGTCACAGTTCACGAAGTAGGCTGGATGAAAAAGGATCATATCCTTAACAAAACTAGGTACATCCAAGAAGGAAAGCTTGTCTCCGCTCTAGTCTTTTCTTCATTTACGAAGCGAGTACAGAAATCCAATGGTGATCTTATCCTGTGTTAGAAATACAGGATATATCACGTCTCTACTCGAATAGTAAAGCTATGAAAGTCGTATGGATTGATTGATTCTATCTCTAGGAAATCTAAAACGCGTCTATGATATACCTCTTCGTGCAGGGATTATTACCCCGCGTAACTACAGCGTCATGTGATGGAATATAATACATACACTGGCAACTCTAAACTTATCGTCAGAACTGTCCACTTGTGTGGTTAATCTTAAAGTAGTGAGTTCTTGTTAGCTGTCAAAACTGATAAGGGAATAATATCGATTGTCTTCGGAAATATTTGTAGAAACTTCGTCGTGATGTGAGTATTAGGCCAAGGATCATATTACTCCCTCTTTACCCAGCCTTCTACCCTGATTTCAAGATTGTTTTTATCAATCAATGTTTCCAATGCTTTGTTTGGGTTTCCCTTCGTCATAGCATCTGCGGGATTATCGAGACCATTTATCCATCGTATCTCATATAGCTCTCGTCGTTCATATGATTGTCTGAGCGCCATAATATCGATCATCAAACGTTTCTCTTTTGTGGTTCCCAACTTCACCAGGCATTCATATAATGAATATGAGTCGGTACATACGATCATTGGGATATCCGGGAGCTTGAGCTGCGAGAAAATTAGATTGATGGTTGTAGCGATAGCGTATCCCATATCAACACCTCCCACCATACCATAAACTTCCGAGGCTAGTACGCTTCTAGTCACTCGTTTGCTTTTAGTAGAGCTATAGTGTACAATGTTCCCATTAATAGAGAATTTATGGTTCTCTTGCTTAATTTCATTAGCTAAAACAATAACGAAGCCTATTTGTGAAGATAGGTCGGCATTGTTAGCGAAAGAGGCGTCCACAAAAACATAAAGTTTCGCGACTTTTAGGTCTAGAGGTACATTTTTCAATCCTCGCTCTAGGTTATTCTTTTGCCAGCTCAATCTTCCATTTAGTTTAGTGATATGGTCTCTGGAGGGATTTTGAATTTAAGCGGCAACCGAAAGTTCATAGCACGCTTCTGGCTGACAAATTGATGCGAGATATGCACCTCGAGCACGTTGTTGAATGTAGGCCTTCTTAATTGTAGAGTTTATAGCCAAATCATGTTTTATTGTTGAATTATGGCCTAAGATAGCGTCAATGAGTTCAATCTTTTTCCCTTGACCATTTTGTCGAAGGTCGACTGAATAGTCTTTATTCAGAATGAAGATGCTACCGTTAAACTGGAGCGGTGTGTCCAAAGAGAGCTTTTTCTTTGGCTTTGCGTTAAATTTAAGCCTCTTTTCTTCTTTTTCTGAGAACCCAGTTTCACCTAAAATTAAGGTATCATCGGTCTGCATTCCGACTAGCCCAAACATATCTTCAGTTGAGATTAGAAGACATGGATCATAAGTCGAGGGTTTCATTCCAAGCTCTTTCACATGATGCTCCATATATGTTGCCCACCAGTGAGTTCCCGCCTCCGGAATACCGTACAGAGGTTTGAGAACTACCATGATTGTACTTGGTGGATAGGATTCTTTGAATTTTCGTGGGAGATTCGCACAGAACAGACGATTTAGCATGCTTGTTGATTGAGTATATGCTTGGCTTATATCGCGGAGCCAGATACCCATGTTGCTGAAACCAGCTTGCTTTAGTTTTAAAAGAGACGGGCTGATAGCCGCTATCAATCGCTGACTTGCGCGTTGAAGCGTAGGGGACTGGGTCAATATTTCAGATTTTCCTTCGTCACCCCAAGCAGCTACTACCATTCGAGTTTTTTCATAAGGGCTATCCGTTCCTTTGCCTTTGATCTCACGAACTAAGCGTGAGTTGAATAGCCTAACATTGCCATGCTTTGTCTGATCAAATTTTTCAAGTTTGATGACCCCGTTTTTGATTAAACTTTCAAATTCTTCACGATCCGAAAGCTCGAATGGTTTTCCAGGTGTATTTATGATTCCTTCATCTCGTAGCTTGATTGAGAGTTCGAGGTCTGCTTTTTCTTTGGTTGACAGATATACCTCAAATGAAGTTGTATCTTCAATTTCTGAATCATCCACATAGAAATAGTTTTCCTCCATTAACTCAGTAGACTTCGTTGGGATAGGTCTTAGGTTATATCTAAATTTATTTGGTGTTTTCTTGTTTCCAGTTGACTCATTAGGACTTTGATTTGATATTGTGTTTAACAATATAGAATCCGCCGGTGTCGCTTTCATATCCTGATTACCATCCTCGTTTGATTGAATAGGACTCAATGGGATAGTAGTTTCATCTTCATCTCTGTAAAAAGGTTTTACTACAGTTGTCCTGAATTTTGTTGGACCATGTGGCAACTGCACCACACATTCCTGGTGGTCTATATCTACCGCAACCAATCTGTAAGGACCGTTCCATTTTCTATTCTCTCTCCAAACTAAAACTTCTGAATTCAAAGGAACATTCATGATATGAGAAGTATTTGGACCATTTCTTGTCGCTAGGGCATTCCTAACTCCTCGTTTCGCTTGAATTTGGGTGATCTGTTTCATGGCCTTATCAATTGCCTCAGCTCTAGCTGAAATTGATGGGGAGGGTGCTGATTCTTGGGTTAGTCGAGGATATGCACCGTACACAAGGAGAGTTGGAATAAGTCCATGGGGTCCAACAGAATCGTTAACCGCTTTGACAGCCATCTGAAGCATAATTTCTTTTGAAATTCTTTGGTTTGCCAATTCATCATTTATTATACGATATGCCCTCCGCAGCACGCCGTGGTAGCGTTCAACTTTGCCAATGCTGTTGTGGGCTTCAACTGGGACCTCTCGAACCTGAATTCCCATAGATTTTGCATTTTGGCGAAACTCTCTTGATGCGAAGTTAGTACCTGCATCATGGACTACAAAGTCTGGGGGCCCCAAGTATACATCTATCCAGCACATTCTGAAGGCATTCCATACAGTTAAAGCTTTCATGTTCGATAGGAATCTGGCAGCTTGATAGCCCGTGGCTTCATCAACAATATGGATCGCATTATTGCCTTCAAGGTAAAAAATATCAACAGAGACAGTGTGGTTGAAATTATATTCTTTGGGTAATTTAAATTTGAATCGCCCAGGCGATTTTCCATGCAGCTGGCACTGACGACAATAATGCGTAAGCTTTTCCACTACCTGATTTTCCACATCGTGACCAGCATTGCGCAATAAATTTATGAGCCTGGGAACAGAGGGATGACCAAATCGGCGGTGTAATCGTTTTAACTCACTTTCTGTAAGATTACAGTACGCAATACTTTGTTCCGTCTGATATAATAACATCCATGGATGACCAAATTTTATAATAATTGGTATAAGCTTTTCGCCTTGTACCAGGACATTTTGTAAATTATCAAGGTATACACCTTTTTCCTTCATATCTTGAAGACAAAAAAGGAATGGAGTATACGTAGGTACCACGTGGAATGTGATATTACCTACCGGAGTAACTACCTCAATTGTACCAAGTGAAATAGCCTCTCCTTTTCCAAATCTTATTTGGTGTTCCCCTGCTCTTGATTTGTCAATTTGAATTGTAGGGTATCGCTTTTGTAGGGCAATTACTTGGGGATGTCCTGCAGTAGATACTCCTGCAGCCCCAGTGTCTGGAATTATACCTTGAAATTCAGCCGAAGAGTAACGTGGAAGAATTGTACTCTCTTCCTCCAAGACAGAGTTTGGACAGTTGGATATTGAGTGAGATAAAATTTTCTGTTTTTGACCCTTGAAAATATCTTGTGCAGTAATTAAGTGAAGGGTTGATTGGTTAGTCAAATAGCTAACTAATTGATAGGGATTTGCAGGTCCAAGCTCTGTGAGAAAATATTCGTTATCATAGTTTTTATCTTGGTAGGCATCCTCGTCATAGCTATTGTCAGCATTATCCATTTCAATGAGAAATTGATCGACTTCATCTCGTTCTTCTATCTCAATCATATCTTCTACTCCTTCCCACTCGGCCAAAAAGGATTGATACTTAGCGACTGTGGCCGGTCGATTTTTAAAGTAAGGTCTCTCTGAAAATCTAGAGAATGCTGCCCTTCTTTCGGCGGGTGAGTGTGATGTTGACCAGCATCCGAATTTGTCACAAATGTAACACTTTTTCTGTCTACTAGATCGGAAGTCATGGAGTCTTGTTTTCTGTGGATGTCCTTTATTATTTTGGCTGAAGCTTTTAACGTAAGGATTTCCAGTAGCACGGCCACCCTGATATTTGCGCTCTGTATAATTCTGATCCGTGCCCAAAGATTGGGCTGAAGACGTCGCAAGAAAATTATCCAGTACATTGGGTTGTTGTTCCTCAGTGTAAAGAGCATTTCTTATCTGAGCGGCCACACCTTCAAATGTTGCAGCCGGGTTATACAGTGCCATTTTGCATTCTGGGACTCCTTGGCAACCATTTAGAACCTGATCTCTGATGTTTTGGTTCAAATGGTACGATCCCTGTAGACCACGTTGGATCTTCTGTAGTTTGACAACCATTATATTGAAGCACTCGGACGTCCTTTTTTCGGGGTTTTCTTTCTTGATTGAGGCAAGTGTAGTTCTTCTCCAGTGGGATAGGTACTCCATTTTTATCTCTTCCGTCTCAAAATGATCCCTCATCATTTTCACCATCTCCTGAAATGCAAATCCATTATCTACAAGCTGGTCGTAGTAAAAGTCGAGGGCATTTCCTTTTAGCATTGATGAAAAAGCATTGTGAAATTGGGCTTCCTTTAAGCCTACTTTTCGACAATAATCTCTAAATATTGTTAGTTTACTGCTTAGAATGTCATATCTTTCACCGCTATATTTGGCATCCTTGTTTATATATAACTTTCCGAGATCTGTTAGTTGTTTAACAAAGCCATCCGGTGGATCAAGACATATATTTGAGACCACTTTAGCTGAAAGAGCGTCATCTTTTTCTAATTTTAATTGCCGTACTTGATCTTCAAGTGTATTTCGTTCAAATTTCGAGGGCGTCTTTACAGTTTCAGGGAAAGAATTGCCATATCCTAAGTTCTGGATGGATGGAATCTTAGAGGAATTTAATTTTTGTTCGGTGGTCATATCATCCTCTTGGTTGTTTTGAGGAAGTGGAGCGGTAGTTCTGGCTATTGGTGGCCTGTAGCTCGAAATAAATCCCCCTCCATGGTCAATTTGAGCATGTATTTCCTCTGGAGTCCACACATGTAACTCTTTCTCGCCTAATACATCAAATAACTTAAGGAAAAGTTTTCTCCGATCTTTTCCTCTTGGAATGAAAACCCCACGCCTTGCTAGAGTGTCTCGAAGGCAATGAAGAACCTCCTTTTCACATTCTTTTAGCATTTCTATTGTCCATTCGTCAAAATCTTCTTGGAAATCCTCCCAAAGACGTCCACCAAAGTAGTTATTTTCAACATACCACCTCAATTTCCGTGCTATAAAAGTATGCAACACTTTATTCTCAACGCCTTTGACCGTTGGATCTAACTTCGGAGCATCCAAAAGCTCTGGATCAATAAATCGCTCAAGAGCAGCTATTTCGTTAGGTATGATTTGTCTTGCCATAATGTTATTCTGACCGAATAGAGATTAAGCTGATAGAAACGCCTTTACAGTAGGTTTCAAGATGTTTGTGGAGCGTCTTGTGGTTTGAATCGGTGTTTTTTTTTTTTTTCTAACAGAATCCTTAAAGATCAGTTTCGCAAGCTAATATCCACTCTGATTACCGGGGGCAGTGGGGGACGATTACTTGAAGCGATCGAACTTGTCCAAAGGGCGCGTTATCTCAGGGAATACTCTTCTGTATGTTTCCTAGCTTATCTGTGGCTAACCTGTAAAGTTAACCACTGATCAGTGTTAGAAATACAGGATATATCACGTCTCTACTCGAATAGTAAAGCTATGAAAGTCGTATGGATTGATTGATTCTATCTCTAGGAAATCTAAAACGCGTCTATGATATACCTCTTCGTGCAGGGATTATTACCCCGCGTAACTACAGCGTCATGTGATGGAATATAATACATACATCCTGGCTTCTGTAACAATCGCCGACATAAATAAAGTCCTCGAAAAACTAAGTAAAACACGTCCTCAAATGACAACAGAAGCTATCCGCCAAAGACTGCCGGAGAAACTCCAAGGACTAGAAGATATATTTAAAGAAGATAACTCCAAAGAATTGCCTCCCCATCGACCAGGCCATGACATTGAAATAAATTTGGAGAAGGATGAGACTGGCAAGGAAAAGACACCGCCCTACGGACCCCTATACGATATGTCAAAGGAGGAGTTGTTAGTATTACGCAAAACCCTTGCAGATCTTCTTGATAAGGGATGGATTCGAGCAAGCGCCTCACCAGCAAGCTCTCCTGTATTGTTTGCCAAGAAACCAGGCGGTGGCCTTCGATTCTGTGTTGATTATCGCGGCCTCAACGCTATCACCAAAAAGGACCGATATCCATTACCGTTAATTCGTGAAACCCTTCGCCAATTAGCCAAGGCTCGTTGGTTCACGAAAGTTGATGTTCGAACGGCTTTTCATCGCTTAAGAATCAAAGAAGGTGACGAATGGAAGACTGCTTTTCGTTCGCGACAAGGTCTCTTCGAATGGCTTGTTTGCCCATTCGGAATTTGTGGAGCGTCTGCAACGTTTCAGAGGTTTATTAACCACACCTTACGAGAGTTCTTAGACGTCTTCTGCTCCGCTTATATCGACGATGTCATAATATATACCGATAGAGACCTCAATGATCACTATGAAAAAGTTCGTAAAGTGATCAATTCCTTAAAAGAAGCTGGACTAGTATTAGACATTGACAAGTGCGACTTTGGAGTGAAGCAAACAAAATATTTAGGGTTCATCATTGAAGCAGGCAACGGCGTCAAAGTTGATCCTGATAAAATAAATGCAATAGTTGAATGGGAAGAACCAGAAAATGTTTCAGGCATACGCTCATTTCTCGGATTTGCTAACTTCTACCGTGAATTCATACCAAATTTTTCTTCAGTTTGTGAACCACTTAATAGTCTCACAAAAAAAGGAGCAGCTTGGAAATGGAATGAAAATCAGACTTCAGCATTCAAACAGCTAAAGCAACTACTTATCAGCGCGCCAGTCCTCACGATGTTTGACCCTGATACGGAGACCATCATGGAAGCAGACTCTTCGGGATATGCTATAGGTGGAGTTATTTCGCAATTTGATGAAAAAGGCCGACTTCGTCCGGTAGGGTTTTTTTCAAAAAAGTTGACTCCAGCCGAAGCTAACTATCAAATCCATGACAAGGAACTATTATCCATTGTAGCTACTATGAGACATTTTAGAGGCGAATTAAGAAGTGTCGAACGTCCTTTTATTGTGTTTTCAGATCACCGAAACCTCCGCTACTTTATGATAACTCGGCAGTTATCGGAAAGACAAGTTCGATGGGCAGAAGAACTCAGCAGTTTCAATTTTGAGATTCGATTTAGACCAGGAACCGAATCCGCCAAACCAGATATTCTCTCAAGAAAACCTGAATTTAAGCCAAAGGATGTGAATGATGAGCGGCTGAAAAAAAGAGAATTCCAACTTCTTAATCAGAGATGGATATCACCAATAAGTAAAGCTAAAGATTTAAGTTACTCGAGTCTCTCAGCTGTTATCACTTGACACCAAAGTCTAATGCAACAAACTGACAAAATTCAACAAAATTCTACGCCCAGTGGCAAACCATCCGTAAAACCCTTCAATAGCAGCGTTCCTACCGATAATATAATCATCAATATACCCCCTAAAGGAACTAACCTCTTTGATGTAAAAGAACTCCAAACGCTATGGGATCGAGCTATCAAGGAAGATCCTATCTACCGCAAGATTTACGCTAGTGTAGCAAATGAAGAACGATCTCTACCTCCGTCAGCTCCAAACTCAATCCAAATGCCAGACTGCAATCTGGACGAGCAGCTAAACTTGACGTACCGTGAAGCACTCTGGGTTCCTGAGTGGGAGCCTTTACGTACTGCCTTGATCCAACGTGTGCATGACTCTCATGTAACTGGACACCCAGGTCGTGATGTAACCCTGGCGATCCCATCCCGAGATTTCTTTTGGCCACAACAATATAAAGACGTTAAGAGGTTTGTCAGGAACTGTCATGTATGTGGAAGATCAAAAGTCTGGCGACAGTCGACACAAGGCTTATTATGACCGCTGCCAGTCCCTGAACGTTTTCATGACGAGCTAGCTATAGATTTCATGACCGACCTTCCATTAACAAAAAATAACGAAAAATTTCTAATGGTTATTCATGATCGGTTACTTGGTGGTGCTACTTTAGAAGCAATGGATACAGTGGAAGCCGAATCCTGTGCTGAGCGCTTCGTCCAATGTTACTGGAGATATCACGGGCTTCCAAGCTTTCTTACTTCAGATAGAGGATCCAATTGGGTCGGGCGATTTTGGCGCAGATTATGTCAACTAGTTAGCATTAAGCAACACCTTTCGACTGCTTTTCACCCTCAAACTGACGGGGGAACGGAAAGAATGAACCAGGAGGTAATTACATACCTGCGTGCCTATATTTCTTATGCACAAGATGACTGGGCAAAACTTCTCCCGTCGGCAATGGAAGCATTTAACAATAGAGATAGCTCCAAAACTGGGTTCAGCCCTTTTTTCTTAACTCATGGCTACCATTTTAATCCTATCCAACTGTCACGGTTCGACCAAGAGCGCAAGGGGCAACTAATGGTTATAAGTGGTCTATATTGAATCTATGCTGGGAGTATCTACCTATCTAAGACATACAACTCCAAGGATTTATAGATCTTTTCAGATTACTAGAAAGTTCCTCTCTTCCCTCCTCTGAAACCTCTGGAAGCTTCTGGAAAGAGCTATGCCTAATGGCAAGGTAGGTACCCCTGTTCGTCGCTTATTATGCAGGACGCGCCCACTTTGTGTTATGCACACCTATGCATAGCATAGGCTACAGGGATTACACAGCTCACTAGCTGTTACACCAACGTCGAATTCCCTCTTCTACTTCTGCTAAAGACCCCAAAGCGAGAGCCAATGCCTTTGTTAATCGCCTCTATGATGGTCAGGAGCTTGCAAGAGCAGCCATGATAACTGCTCAACACATAATGGAACAAAATGCAAACAGGCATCGAAAACCTGCAGATAAACTCAAAGTTGGCGATAAGGTTTGGCTAAATCTGAAAAATATCACAACACCTCAGCTGAAGAAGAAATTTTCATGGACAAATGCTAAGTACAAAGTAATTAAAGAAGTAGCTCCTGATGTCTACGAACTTGACGTGCCCAGCGGCATCCACCCAAGGTTTTTTGTCGATCTCCTTTGCAGAGATCCATGTGATCCTTTACCGTCGCAAGTAACTGACGATAGTCAACCTCCACCTTTACTTGATGGAAAGCATCCATTGTACGCTGTCGAAAAGATTTTACGAGCAAAACTCATCAATGGCAAAAGGTTCGTCTGCGTCAAATGGATAGACTACAAAGAGACTACCTGGGAACCAAGAGAAAATCTCATTCTAACAGATGCGTTCAAAAGCTTTGTGAAAGAATACGGAGAAGGCGATGATGTTGGAGAGCCTAATACGGGAACTTATACAGGATCCAGAGGAAAAAAACCTCGGAGGAGAGAGGTGATGTTACGGAATCACAATCACTAGTAATTTAGATCTATACACATATGTTTCAGGTGTATTATTATCACGTGTACAGGTACTAGTGTAGTTATGTCAACCGCCCTTTCCTTTCCTCTCTTTTACCTGTATAGAATTATAATAGATTTTGTTTACGCCGTTTGATTGATTAAATCGCGCAACGTTCCGTGACACCTTTTCCTCTGCCACCTATACTCATCTCGGCTTCGTCATTCGCTGCCCAGTCTCTTTACGCAATGACAAAATCTTCGGTCTGGCGCCGAATTCAGACTACATTTACACGTCCATAGTGCCACGTATACTACTCGTTAAGTATAAGGATTCACACGAGGACTTAACGGGGAATGGAGGAGTAGGTTGATGGGATAAGAGAAAGAGGGGATTAGGTCACTGAGAGGGTTTGGATTGAGGCGTCTGGGATTTCATAGCTTGGAGAGGCACACTGAGGAAATCTTTAATTCGAAGGGGGGCTGGAGTGAAATGAGAGGGCTGGCTAACCATGAGCTACGAGTGCCCCTGGAGCGGCTATGCGAATGCATTTCAGTCACTCTATAAACAATGTCTCTTATGGCAGCATCTTTATTGACCGTCCTTTGTCCCAATAGGGAATACGGGGCTCGTGCTTAGTACGCGACTCGTCAGACGTAAAATAAAGATGACCAATCAAACAGATTGTATATATAATATGTATGGGGCAACGAGACTGGGCATCTTTTTCGCTGTATCCTTTACGAACATGAGTGTGCAATTTTCTCCCAGAGCCAAAATTCAGTCTAACCTAACGGTCGAATTGACTTTTTCCTGACAGAGATACTCGTCGGGAGGAGTAGTGCTGGGCCGCTTTCGGTCGGAATTAGTTAAAATATACTAAGAGGTACAGTTCCTAGAGACAAGGCCTTCACACGGCACGTCTATCGCAATATTTTACGGAACTTCGATTCTGAATAATTTATTTGCTTAACATTACTAGAACTCAGAGTGAAAATCAGACATATATAAAACTGTTGTAAGAGCTGTAGGCGCCACTAGAGATGACACATTTCCGCCAATCGTCGACAAAACACAGGGTGTCCCAGACAGCATGAACAATCATCCTTCTCACCAAATTCTCCTCACAAGGCTCAAACGTCTGATTGATCTTGATGGTCCAATATTTGAGACCCGTCACGCCAAATTTCCGACAGAATTCCCGCATTGTAGAGATTTCTCGACTACAAAAATCATGAAGGAAATAATCAAGACCATTCAAAAAGACATCGGGCTACCCCGAATATCACACTTCCCTTCAATAAATCAATCAATTTTTCGATCTCCCCCTTTTCAAGATCGAAAAAGCTACACTACGACCTGCGACCCTCTCTTCCATCTCTATTGACAGGAAATGATCGAATGAAACCAATCTTGGATTACTGGGTTTGAATGTCCAGTGAAGAAAACAAAGCTTTCGAAGAAAAAAGCGAGAAATGCTGGGGTCTTGAAGCTCTGGGAGTGGTTGGCACAGAACACTGGAGATTGGGAGGGTACCACCTAACTAAATGAAATAGAATACAAAACTAAGGAACGTATGAAGATGGTCACCACGTATACATATATTTCTTTCCTCCCTTACTTTTGTTTAACAATCAGCAAGACTAATACCCTGTGCCTAACCCTTGTCTACCACAGTGTTGAGGATCAGATCGACGATGGGTTTTCTCCTGAGCATATCCTTCAGAGTCGTGAGGAGCAAATTCTAGTAAATGGCTGGATTGTCTAAATACTACACTATATGAGGAAGAAAGGAAACACTAGTACCAAAGAGCTTTGCTTATACTCCTTTCTGACTTCCTTATCAAACAATTCTTCAACCATACATCATCTCATTCTAACTCAGACGTCGTCTTCTGCCATTCCCCAACATACATCATTAGCTCGAAAAAATAGATGATGACATCGCAATTTATCTTGCTAAGGTACTGGTCTAAGTCACCACACGGTCAAACCGTAACAGATAAGAAGGACGAGTAGACCCGATGTTTGGGGAAGAGTGGCGACGGACCGTGGTACCCAGTCTTGTAATTCTAGTATCGCCTGTTCAGTGCGATCATTCTGTTATCTTTGGGTCAAAAAGTTCTGTTCAATCTCATCAACTTATTTACTCATTTATATAACAATACTCACCGATGCAGGTCATTGCGCACCACAAAAAGGTTGGCATCAGCCAGAATATCTCCAGCAGGTACGCTTCGCTCGCCAGGGTCTCTGACAAGGTAGCAACAGCACAACATATATACAGTAGAACCTGTCCAAACTCATAGTGGGTCCCGGGCATAAGTATTGTTAAGATTTATTAAATGGTTGGAGCTTAGTTTTGCAACACTTACCCTTACAGGTCATTTTGCGTGCAGGGATAAGTACTGCAAATATAAACGGTGAAATTTCTATGAATCTCTCCGGTAATAATACCCGGACCCATTATGGGTTTGGACAGATTCTACTGTATACATGGCTAGCCGGTACTTGGCCTCCGTAGTCTTGATATGTGCGGCACGGCGTAAAGCAATTAAGCGAGAAAAATATAAGCATCGCTTTAGCACCTACCTGCGGTAAACTAGACTTTAATTCTGCCTAGACAGCTTGTGTGTGAACATATCAAGAATTAACCACGGAAACCAAAATTGAAATTTAAATATTATCACATCCCATTGGGATGTCAATGTGCATCAGCCGTGAATCGAACACGGGGCCCATCGAAATACAATTGTGGCAACGATGGATTTTACCACTAAACCACTGATGCCTTGATAATTTCTGTAAAATTAAAGTATATAAAACACAAAACAAACAGCTCTGACATGAGAAGAGTAGAAGCCTCTTTGTTACATAAATACTCGTGGGAAACAACTTAGACTCCAAAAGTTTTACATCCAATTTCTCTATAAACATCCCTTTGCACCAGTGTTGGTATGACAAAGGTCATACACTAATAGTCAATATATACACTTGTAGTTACGAGAGTACTGCAGTACAGAGAATGAGCGATTGTTCAGTAGGTCTTCGAGAATGTATCATGTATATCTCTCTCTATCTTCTCCCCTATCTAGAGCGGGAATGTTACACATAAGATATCAAAATGGTAAACATAAGGTGCTAAATCATTATACATAAGGTGCCTTTCAAATGATCATCAGATCTACATTGATCAGCAATGGTTGTTACCTGGTAGGGCTAGCAACCGATCCACTGCACTGTTTGTTTCTGTATCCATATATGTAAATAAGCAGATTTAATTAATTATGAAACGATAACACAATAATTCAACATCATTGATAATTAATTGAATAGCGGTACAAAATATTGAAATGTAATCACTGCAAAAATTCTTCATGAAAAGTCGTCGATTTAATATTCTACAGTTGATTCTTGGTGGATAAAAAATTTCTGTCTTTCTGTGTGAAACGCTAACTAAAAATTAATTTCTCCGATCTCGATATCTTCGTCGCCCTCTGTTATATCCACTGCGCGCCGAGGCGGTTGGTTATGTCGATTGAGGCTTACGCGTCGATGATTAACGGCTCGCACTATTACACTGGATATTAGCCTGATATTTGGAAATTGAATAAAGGTCAACGTACTGATAGACTGGTGTTCATGAATCCTATTACCCGCTTCTTCAACATATCTTGCCTGCTGCTGCCATTCTTCTCTTGTTAGAACAAGTAGGTCATTTGTCGATGCATCAACTACTGGTACCGCAGGCGTTGTTATTTGTTCTGTGGATTCAACATTCCTAACATTATCACAAGAGCTCCTTCCATTGTGACAGTAGTTAGTGTATGGGTTTCCCCTTTTCCGACAGCTATAAGTTCGAGTCGCACAACCCTTTTTACAGTTACAAGATGGAGTCCTTGAAGGCAGTAAGGTGGTTTCAAGACGTCTACGCTTTGTTGGTGGTGGGATTCCACTACGCCGAGCAATTTGGGCTAAGGATACGTCAGGATATTCATTTGCAAGTGCTGTTTACATTTGCGACGAATCTCCGCCTAAAATTGATGGCGGTGCTGAAGTATCTGACACCATTAACTCAGCTCTTGTTGCCTCTCTTTGATTCCCGAAACTTCCTGTATTCCGAGCTTGTGAAGCCATCACTCTCTGGGATCTAGCCAGTCTGTGAGTTCGTATTTGAGGCTCTTGTAGCCACACAATTGCTTCGTCTACAACACGAGTGGGTTGAAGAATTAGACGCTAAACATCAAATAGCTCTTTCTGGACAGTGAGAATGTCACTCCCAGTGTTGGTTAAGTATTTTCGAAGTTGATGACTACACGGTAGACCCATTGTGTGGTTAAAGACTCCAGTACATGAAGGTATCACATAGTCGCTATGGGTGAGACTTCGCTTCAACTTCGTTTGGCACTTTTCCTTTTGCTGATAGATAAGATGCAGCGAGGGGGTCATCAAAATGCGAACCAACTTATGATAAAACCGGAAGTCAGCACCGGAGATGAAAGTTACGCATGCTTAGTTCCTGGCCCGGGCTAATTCTGCCTGGTATCTTTGAGCATGATGGCAGTAGAAAGGCCCATTTTTCTTTAGAAAAGTCAGGATATCAGAGCGACAGGTCTTCAACCATCCCTTCAGTCCTGCGTGTGCCGACTCGCCAGGTGAGGACGTGCTCATCCCATAATGGCGTACTCTGTTTGTCCTGGCCACAACGCAAAGTTCCTTGTGTCTGGTGAACCACTGGCTGTCAAGATACTGGACGAAATCTATCCATGTGCCATCCTTGGAACGCTCTGCATGTCTCTCAAGCCTTAGATTTGAGTTCATATATTCCTCCTCAGTTTGTGCTTCAATGATAGAGCGGGAGTATTCTAAGGCTTGTTGACCAAGAAGATTGGGTACGGCCTTACATGATACTTCGTCTTCTTCATATCCAAATGCGCGTATTACTCAAGCCTCAACATCAACTTTCATGTGCCAGGAGCAAAGGATACTAGGGACATTTGGAAATACCAGACTGAGAGAATTGATGCATGGCCAATCTCGATCATGAAAAATAACGTTAGGCTCTGGGACGTTAGACTCCTTGTAAAGATCTCGGAGTACTCCTGAGGCCCAAACAAAGTTTGGCTGCCTTTCCCATTCCATGAAACAGTGTGCGACTGGAATTGTCTTGCCAATACGGGTCACCACAAATGTAGTAAAGAGAAGCAGCCCATATACATTGGTGCTGTAGGTCGTATCCAGTACCAATACTTAGTGATTTTCCTTGAGAATGGATATCATCTCTTTGTGAGCAAAAAAATAGTGAAGTGATTGTATTTGTCTGAGAGTCGCACTCGTAATCAAAGAAGTCTTTCTTAAGGATTGAAAAAGCGAGCTCTGTGGAAGTCTTAAGATAATTTCTTCCTTTCGAAGTCGAACGTTTTCATTGTAGATATCCCTCAAAATAAACATGTTATCGCCATCAGTATTTTTGCCGAATTGTTGGTAAGCAAATGTTCGTGCTCTTTTGGGATCCACTCCTGAAATGATACAACTTTTAAGACACGGCCGAACTTCTTCATTACGGGCTCGCCGACGATGATTTGCAAGTCCAGCAGCGTGAAAAGCGCCATGGTTATGGTCAGGTGTCTTGCCAAGCCGTAAAAATCACTTTCCTTGTTTGGGTTGGGCGATGATACTTGCCACTGTAGCAATGGCCCACTTGCACCCCATTATTTTACTGGCACGATTTCGTCTCACAGAAAGACATGCCTCTCTACACTTTCCAAGTACACGTTTGACTCCCTTGGCACATATCATTCTTTTTTTGTAAACAACATCACATTTATTCTTTTCAATACCTCCCCCAAGGGTAACCTCAAAGCCCTCCTTTCGACTAAAATCATGTAGAGCATCCTGGCCTCATCATAGGAGTTGTAAAGAAAAATCGCGGGATTTGAAACTGGATGAAAATTGTCTTCTCTGTCGTCCTGGTTAGCTTGTGTGCTAGATTATGTTAAAACTGAGCAGTAAATTGAGAGAGAAAAACGTAGGGTTGAAGTGTAGGCAAAATAGGAACAGGCAGTCATGATGAAAACACGAGAGTTAACGACAAGCATTACCAAGGTAATTTTAAGAACAAGTGACTGACACAAAATTTTCCTGTTCAGTTTCAAAAGATAGATTGGTATCTTCGTAGTACTGAAGTGCGTCGTTTATCCATGGAAATTATGCATTATCTAATTGGTCATAGAGCGCTTCAAGCTCGCTATCTTTAAGCAGATTGTTGACTTCAGATGAAATAGAAGCTGGATTCTTAGAATTGGCAGACATCATTGAAGATTGAGGTACTTATCGGATGTGGATGTTAGTTTGACGATGAGCGAATTCTACGAATATATGCAATCGGTAGAAAAACGTTTATTTATATCTATGGATACAGAAACAAACGTGGCCGTGGATCGGTTGCCAGCCCTCCCGGGTAGCAACCATTACTGATCAATGTAGATCTGATGATCATCTGAAAGGCACCTTATGTACACTTTGCAAAATGAAGTTCGCTTGTGCAGCCAACTTTTTACTCAAAAGCTCGTAGCTTCAGAACCTCTCGATAGAATAAGTCAAAAACCTACACAGATGTAATTAAGTGTCTAATGAAGAATATTCTAAATTTTTGAATCACGACTTAATCTATACAGAAAATGGTGGTTGGGAGAAACTGACTAAGCGAGGTGAACTTCATTTTGCAGGCTATTTTAGTATCTAGAATTACCGCCCTTTGCATCCACGACGGTCTCAATTCATCGAACTAAACTCAGATAATTATTCGTAAGTGCTCCACATGGTCAATCGCAACTTTATGGGCTAACTTTTGGTTGTAATTGAGTGTACAACAAAGCGATATGCCTAGATTAAACATGACAACTCGAGACCAAATCATCCAGCGCCTCAAAGAGGGAAAGTCATTCAGTTCTATCACGAGTGAGCTTAAGTGCTCCAAATCTACGGTTTCTAAGCTTCTGAAAACCCTTCCTGAAGAAAGTAGTGCCAGAAAAAGGGGGGGTGTAAGCAAGCTGATCCCTCGGGACAAGCGAAGAATTGTCAACAATATAGCCAACGGGATTGTTAAGACACCAAAACTAGCGGCAGCAAGTCTACAAGCGTCTATGGGTATTAGTGTCAGCCCACATTCCGTCAGAAATGTCCTTCGAGAGTCGGGCTTGAAGGCCAAAAAGAAGCCCCAAAAACCAGCCTTGGCGGCTCGGCACAAGAAAGCTCGTCTGGATTTCGCCCTAAGACACAAGGAGTAGACGGTAGAAGACTGGAAGAAAGTGGTTTGGTCTGACGAAACAAAGATCAATCGAATTTGCAGCGACGGAATCAATTATACCTGGCAGAAAGATAAACAACTGCCCAACGATAGTAATACAATCCAGACAGTCAAATTTGGAGGGGGGAACATGATGATTTGGGCTTGTATGACCTGGTCAGGGCCAGGTTCCATGGTTCAGGTAATGGGAAGGATGGACACACAACAGTACATCAATATTTTAGACCAAAATTTGATCTGTAGTATGGAGACAACGTGACTCTTGGGAGATATGCCTCCTGTCGACCAACTAATCTTTCAACTAGATAACGACCCCAAACACACTGCGCGAGCTACAAAGGCCCTCATAAGATCGAACAAGATCACCTGCTTGGATTGCCCCGCCCAATCTCCGGATCTGAATCCAATAAAGCATCTCTCGGGTGAGTTGAAGAGAAGATTGGGTAGGTACGAGGAATATCCCAAGGGAGTAGGAAAATTATGGGAGCGTATTAAAAATGAATGGTCAAAAATACCTTTAAGCAGCTGTCAGAATCTAATTGAATCTATGCCGAGACGAATTGAAGCCGTCGTGGCTGCAAAGGGCGGTAATTCTAGATACTAAAATAGCCTGCAAAATGAAGTTCACCTCGCTTAGTCAGTTTCTCCCAACCACCATTTTCTGTATAGATTAAGTCGTGATTCAAAAATTTAGAATATTCTTCATTAGACACTTAATTACATCTGTGTAGGTTTTTGACTTATTCTATCGAGAGGTTCTGAAGCTACGAGCTTTTGAGTAAAAAGTTGGCTGAATAAGTGAACTTCATTTTGCAAAGTGTATAATGATTTAGCACCTTATGTTTACCAATTTGATACCTTATGTGTATCATTCCCAATCTAGAGCTACAAAGTTTGTATCAACTATCGGAGAATAGTTAATCCGATATAAAGGAACTACAAAGAAAATATTATGCGTTATGCAGGGACCACCGACTTCAACCCCAAAATAGTCTAAAGTGGATTAATTGTTCCGACAACCAGTTTTCATGTCCACAACTTATTCTAGAACTCTCCAAATTTAACTCAAATCAGAACAATTAGGCATTCAGCCAATGCCTTCCCAGATGCAGTGATATTTTCTCCTCGATAATCTGATTGTTTTTTAAAAATTTTCATTCAACTAAATTTGAATGTATCTAAAAGTAGTTGATATTGGTCAAGGTGAAATCCGCAACTTTAGGCTATTTGTATTTTGTAATGTACCGACTGGATTGTAAGAATTCAAGATGACATAGTCTACAAATTTTGGTATGGAAATTATAGGTAGGGCTATTGGTTCTAGTCCATCGAATTTTTTCTTCCTCTCATCCTACTCTACTGCTACGGTGTTTTGATGCACGGCGCTAAAGCCTCGCTCATAATATTGATCCCTAATACAGTAAAACCGATAGTCAAACCGCTGAAGTCAATACAGAGAAGATGCTTACTCAATATAACAGCAGCAAATGAATCTACCAGCACGAGGCCTCCATCTTACAGATGTATTTCTACTTCAAGCATAGAAGAATGCAGCACGCTGGGCTCTCTCGCAATTTACCGGTCCAAAAGACCATAGAAAAGACTCGCCGGGTGATCAGGCAACAGGCGATAGGAAAAAGCAGTCAAGGATCTCCATCAAAGGAAAGTGATAGAGAGGATGGGTCTAGGCTCTGCTGCGAAGAAGATTCCATAAAGTGACAGAACGAGCTGGGAAAGATCGCGGCATTCCGTGAGTGGAAGTACTCCTGGCCACACAAGAGTCGCAATGTAAACCTAAGACTAAGACCTACAGCCAATCCCGAATCCTGGAATGCAGCGAAGATTTATACAGAAAAGTCAGGCAGGGAAAATTTGTGCCTTAGGAGAACCCTCTTTCACATCCACAAAACCCTGAAGAGGGCCCAGAGATGCATTACCATGCAGATAAGACGCGAGCACACCATGATCAATTTTTATGTGCACCGAAGAAAATTCCCTGAAGCTGATAGCCCAAACTGCCCGTGCGGATATCATTCGAAAAACGCCAAACATGCGATCATGGCCTGCCCCCAGTGGGCCTAAGGAAGGGCGGAGGTAGATAAAAGTATGAGGGTCAATAGTAATAAAAACTTGGACCTCACTGGCTACTGAGACAACGATAATGATCCTCCAGACCAAAATGAATAAAGTAATAATGTATGATACAAGGAACTTCCAGTTCTCGATGCCCGTTCTCCAAGTTTTTCTTCCCCTTTATAGACATCTCCTGTGTAGACCTAACCGCCTTCATTCATCTGGTTCGTCACTATTATTCCATTCCTCTGCTCCAGGCGGCCACTCGTGACACATTCCATATCCGATTACCCCCTTGAATCTACTCATGCCAACTGCTTTCCTAACTCTCATCCTGATACCATCATTCTATAAACTTCATTCTCTATGAAACGTCAAAGGATAGGGAGCGCGCTTCATTAGAAGTCAGAGTCCGTTCTTTCCTCCAATAAATGAAACATAGTTGTTGTGGGTTACTCTATATCTTTCTCAGGCGCGTTCTTTACCCTCCCCAAACTCCTGTGGTTCCGTGAACGGTTGTAACTTCAACCAAACTTCTTGCTTCAACCTCACATCCAAGCGATCTTGGGGGTTTCAAAATACCTCGCTTACCCTGGACGCTTTTCTGAGGTATGGAGAAATTCCAAGAGCCGATCATTCGAAGAAATGATGAATAACCCGGAAGATATAGCAAGAAAAACGCAGTGGATCTTAGACCAGGGATGGTTCGAGCAGTTTCGATTGGTTGGGGAAGTGGAAAGATAGGTGAAGGAGCGAGCGGAGAAAAGAATGAGGCGAGGGGTAGGAGCTTGACGTGAGGATATCCGAACTGGACAGAACAGTACATCACACTTCCTGAAGGTGAACTTCAAATATCAGTAGAATCTTACCAGGTAGGTTTAGGAGGTTTTCTATCAGGAGTTTATAGCCTGATCTAAGGTGAAAAAGATTATCTCACGAATTCAGCAAATGAGAATGAGTATTCAATAATTTCTGATAATTTTCAATATCAAAGCTCCTAAGACCCCCCTTCTAACAGGAACTAAGTATAGGTATTTGAATAAATCTATTAATTGTGTCAGGCCCGTGCGTATTATTGTTACCTGCATTATTGGTCTATATATTAGCACACGGACTACCTGATACGACGAACGGACACAGGATAAGCGAGATTGAAGCCACCGAAAGCTTGTTTGTTTGTTTGTTTCTATATTTAGGTCCCGGCTAGAGCCCTTCGTCCAATTAGCTCGGGACCGGTGGAGCCGGCGGGGATCATGCTCGAGAGTGTGCCCAACTCGTTCGCACCTCCTAAAAGTATGTACACGCGTATATAAACAATTTGAGACGATGCCTAAATGAACCTGTACGCCATGATCCCTAAAATTCCGACAGAAACCCGAACATAAAAAAAATCATAAAAAAAAAACTCAAAAAAAAGAACCCAAAAATGAATTTTTGTGTCAACTGTCGCGGGATCAATTGATGTTGATATCAACAGAGCATTTCCAAACAATTACGGTTACTTATCTAAATCTAGGGATTGGAGGTGATGAGCGCCTCCCTATATAATTACATGGTTACACATACGTTATTCGTAGGACCTAACGTGTGACTCTGTAGTCGTTCGTATAACAGTACTCTAACTCGTCTGACCCAGGATCTATTCTCGTCCAGATACGAAGACACTGACCCTCGCTAGGTTTCGCCTCGCTTATCGTACTACTACTAGTAATATCCCTGCAATACTGGCACAGCAAGTGTTACCTCACGGATTAATGTAATCCCGTAACATCAAGATAGCGTTTCACACACTCTGTTTCCATGATGTCGCTACCTCCAACGATTTCTAAGAGATGCTGTCCTCGCTTTCAGCGGAGGACGAGCTTGCAAATATGTTGCCAAAACAGCCTGTAAGTTTTGCAAATTCTGTAAATTCTCTGATACACTTTGCGCAGAGAAGTTGGTTGATAAGATCGCCAATTGTCCTTCCTTTCCTAAACCTAGGCGTTAGGCTGGCGTGTTCTCGATAACGTACGAAGTGAGTAGGGGACGTCTCTTGTCCACAGATGCAAACTAAATTTGCATTTTCATGATTTAGTCTGCGGTGATATGCAGTTGTAACAGCTGGTTGTAGCATTTTTAAGTATATAATGTTACATAAGGCTCATTTATTAAAGGCGCATGTACAATTGGTGTCGTGAATTTAGCTCTCTTTCTCTGGTGAGCTGTATAGTCCCAGTAGCATACTCTATCCCCAGGATGAGATTTCAGCATGCACTAAAACCTCGCTTATGAAACTTATCTCCACTAGTCTTATATAATCCCTGCTAGTCTTCACACCAAAAGAAATTCAAAATATTGGCCCGAGTGATCAGGCTTTTTACTGGACTGCTGCTTTGATCTCTTTCTCCCCCTCCCTCACCTACCCACTTCAATAGACATCGTTGCTGTTACTGTCTACACAATCATCATCATCATTAGCATTTTCATCTAAGAGAATCAATAAATCGTTACTCTTAACATTTAGCATACTTCATAGGCCAATTATTTTTTAAAAGATGAGCCAAGCACAACCAGCAGCTCACACAAACAACGCCAAACGATTAAACAGAGATCAGCGTCTCTAGGTAAGCCCAATTTTCATGGTAAATAAATATCTGAGGTAACACGTCTAGATCAAAACTCTCCATAATTTGGGAATGAATCAGACAAATATTGCAAAACAACTCGGCATATTTCGAAACCAGGTCAGATAAACCCTTTGTACTCCGTACATTGAACCCAAGAGAGCTGCAGGTCGGCCCCCAACACTGTCCTCTTCTGATGTTGTCCGGATTGGGGCTTTCATAACATCATCCTCTGAAGGTCGTCGAATGTCATGGTTTGAACTTGCCCATGGCCCCTTTCGGGCTTTTGGAGTGAGTGAAAGGGTTATTCAAAACGAGCTAAAAAAGGTTTACGGACCTCATCCAGCGCTGAAAAAGCCTCCCCTTTCTAAGGAGGTTAAAAGGAACCGTCGGGAGTGGGCCGAAGCCCACAAGGACTGGACTGTTGAAGATTGGATGGCAATTCTTTGGACTGATGAGACCTGGGCCACAGACGGCCAACATAAGGGAGAATGGGTACCGCGAAAGATTGGTAACTTTGTAACTCAACTAATAAAAAATACCGATCTAACTCTCAGTTCAAGATAGGTGAAGAAGACAACGCCACCTGCGTAGTGGAAAAGTTGAGGACGAGTCTTGGCTGGATGTTTTGGGGAAGTTTCGCAGGGATAGAGGAAGGTCCTTGCCTTTTCTAGGAGAAGGAATGGGGGTCTATTACCTCAGAATCATACTCTCAGAGAATTTTACCGCTGATTGATGGAATGATGAGCATGAGACCATTGGTTTCTGTGATGCAGGACAATGCTCCTTCACACAGTGCAGCGGGAACTATCGAAGAGTTCCGGGAGAGGTTCATTACTCCGATCGACTGGCCTCCGTATTCTCCCGACCTTAATCCAATTGAGCACATATGGGATAGTATGAAAGATTACATACAGTACCATTACCCGAGATTCGAAAGGGGAAGGCAGCGATCCTACGATGAACTTCAAGGAATAGTGAAAGAAGCATGGAATGACGCGACTAAGCCGGATAAGCTTGAGAAGCTTATCAGAAGCATGCCCACGAGATGTGAGGCAGTCATACTTGCTCAAGGCGGGCCTGTATAATATTAAATCTGCTATGTAAAGTAAATTTGCATGTACTTGTTTATCTGAAATCGGTTAAATACAAAAAATGATACCAATTTAAGTTGAGCTTGTGAACTAGTGCCATTAGTGAAAACCTCTGCCGGGCTAATACACCGTAGAAATAAGTCTATCAGAATGTCTGATCTCAAAAAAAGGCCGTAACCAACTGGGCCCAAGGGATTTAGCTTCACACTACAATTTGTGGTCCTTTGGGGGCAGCATACCCTCAGGGGAGGGCATGCAATTCCGCTACCAAGCGCAGCAAAAACATAGATGTATCTACGCTATAGTAATTGCATCAGCCGTGAATCGAACACGGGGCCCATCGAAATAGTTATATGGCAACGATGGATTTTACCACTAAACCACTGATGCGCTTGTTAAAATAAGAGAGTATTTAAATATATAATTTCAAATAACGTGTTTTATCGCCGAACCGATCATTTTCTCCACCATACCACTCCCATAATTTCATGACGCGTTTTCTCTACAGCTACACATGGAACACTCATGCTCAAATTTCATTTGCAGATACCACTACGAGAATAACGCCTTCACGGAAGAGGGTACATGTCGTAAGGCGTTATTCTCGTAGTGGTATCTGCAAATGAAATCTGAGTATGAGTGTTCCAAACGTCAAACAGAGTTATTCTGCGTCACATACATATCTTCCGTAATCATTCGCGTCATAGCCTCAGGCTGCATACGCAAAAATGATTTAAAAAAAAAAAAAAAGAGAATAACGCCTTACGACGTGTACCCTCTTCCGTGAATACCCACCACAGGGAAAAGCGAGAAAAGCCTATGGTTATCTGAGCATGCTTTCATCATCCGGCGAATACAACATCATCGCGAGAGAAGTGGAGAGAGGGTCTTGCCGGATTCGAACCAGCTTTCTCCTGTCTCAAGTGGGGCATGTGTCCAAGCTACCCAGACTCTACATGGAAGAACGGCCCGGACAGTGTACCACTGCACCATCCGACCCGATGTGCGGGCTTCTATGACTCTGAAGTCTGACTTCAGGTTCGTAAGAGATACGACGGACATGTTGAAGCTCCGACACCGTCCCACACAGAGTCTGCTGTAGTGGGCACAATCCTTCCATCAAGCGCCTTAAAATACATACATGTCTACATTTATAATATCATAATCAAGCGTGCCCTTCTATTGAGAAACTTTCATTTTATTTAATTGAGAATATATAGTCTACAGAATTTTGAAGAGGGACGTGTTTGCCCGTACGCACTGTCCCTTGTTGGAGGTCGGAATTCAATTGGAGCTTATTTAATCACGTGGTCTCTGCCTGCAACCTGTTAGACGAGTAACAAGGCAAATTAATTATCCGAATTTGTGAGTTCTGGTATTTAACGCCACACCGCAGGGAATACAAATGACATCATAAATCCTACCGTGTAGACGTAATTATCACCACGCAACCGACGACTGGTTAAATTCAATACTTCTTGATCTTACATTCCTACAGGTTTGAAAGTGTTACATGCTGGCACAAAACTTAGAGCACCACCCACACTTACTGAATCAGGGGAGTGAAGAGCGACATATGATAATGTAGGAGAGCTAGGAAATCAGCAGCCGAGCGACGACGAAGACGAATGTGAGATGCGAAAAGAATTGTGCCATCTGTCAAGCGCAAGTTTCGTCACCCGCGAGATCAAAGAGGGTCTGATATTTTCAGCTCTTGGATTTTCCGCCCTCAATACAAGAACAAGGAATTTATCTGCGATTTAATGAATTCAAATATTGCTGTAAAAACAAGAGTAGATTGGCGTCATTGGGTACAAATAAGTAAACTATTCAGTCACAAGGGCATTTACAGATATTAGGCGCTGAGAAGGCCTCTACATGAACTTTGAAAGTAACTGAATGCTCTCTAAAACCAGTGTTAGTTTGATTATTCAGATTTGTAAAAATACATAACAAATCATATTATTTGAGCAGCAGAGTCGTCGGTACTTTTTGATTTGGACAGCAAAAGACGCGGGCTATGTAAAGCCAAGTGAGTGCTGAGATTCATCAAAGACTTACAGGTGGTGTGTATGAATAATGCCACCTGCTTACTACTATCATATCAAATTTGAACTTTACCCGTTCTCGTCAACTGCATCCTTGAATCAGGATAGAGAGTGCCTTGAGTCAAAATTTTGGGTACCATCACCTAACATCGATATATTTCACGAAATAAGTTGGCTGAAAGATAAATCATCGCTGGCTTACCCCAGTAGCAAACACGAGGGACAAAAAAACGAAATTGCAAGACTCAACCCTCTCCACAGTTTGAATTCAGAAGAGGGACCCAAAAGTGAACAAAATCTACCTAGGAGCAAAGGAAACCATTGTGTGGCCCTTGGCTCAAGAAATAGTGGCTCCATCATTGACTGCGGTGCTAGAAGAGCTAAAGAAGGTATTAATTCCATTGACAACGGGATTTTTTTTGAAAATAACCGGTCGAGGAGCTTTCTCGCTCAAAAAAGAAAGCCTTTGTTCGATAGTTTGCAAAACGCTGAGAAGGACTGGAGGTTTGGAAAAGTTGTTATCCAGGGATTTGAGACTAAAGCCATGGATAAAGAAACCAAGGATAGTAGAGCAAATAACTCAATTTCACATGAAGCAGTGCCAAGCTACTCTACCGGCCTTGGAGATGATCTTGTGTCTGACTTCAAATCTGAAGGTAATCAGAACAGAAGAGTGACTAAAGCACAATTTGTGCCCATTATTGGAAATAATAGTGAATTAGGATGGGGGCTTGTTCACCTGTTCCGTGATGGTGTCGAAACGCTTTCTTTAGAGCCTAATCAAGATCTGGTGGGAGATGGCGATGATTGCACGACCCTCTGTATTCCCGCAGTTCCGAGCTACCTTACACCTAGCGATTTTCTAGACTGGGTAGGAGAGAAAACTAGTGAAAAAATCAGCCATATTCGAATGGTGACGACGGGAAAATCGACGCGGTATTTGGTCCTTTTAAAGTTCCGCGATGGAATGGCTGCGAGAGCGTGGAAAAAGGAATGGGATGGGAGGGCTTTCAATTGCATGGAGGTCGGTTTGTGCTGCCCACAGAGTTGTTAATTCAGGATAAGTGCTAATCTACTTCAAGCCTGAAATATGTCATGTGGTTTTCATTAAAAGTATCACCTTCTGCCCACCACCGTCTACTGATAGCGCATCGTCAACCAGCTTTCCAGCTTTAACTTATGATCCCTTCACACCAACTAGCAACATCACACCTACAAACTCTCTCATTGAACTTCCAACATGTCCTGTCTGTTTAGAACGGATGGATGATACCACTGGTCTTCTCACTATTCTCTGCCAACATGTTTTTCACTGTAACTGCCTGCTCAGGTGGAAAGATTCCTCATGCCCTGTCTGTCGGCATACTACCCAGCCCACTATAGATGTGTCTCAAGAAGTGCCTTTTGGCTCAGGAGAAGCCTCTATGTGTAGCATATGTGACTGTGCTGATGACCTCTGGATCTGTTTGATTTGTGGTAATGTTGGCTGCGGACGTTACAAAGGTGGGCATGCAAAAGAGCATTGGAAAGAGACTGCACACTGCTTTGCGCTTGAGATCGAGACACAACACGTGTGGGATTATGCTGGTGATATCTGGGTACATCGCCTTATTCGTGATAAAGGAGAAAATAGCAAAGTCATTGAATTGCCCAGCCGAACACGCGATCGTCCAGATCTGGACACCACCGAAACTGGTAGCAGTCCAACCGTTTCACGGAGTAAACTCGATGTCCTTAGTATTGAATACACACATCTCGTGACCTCCCAACTCGAGTCACAACGCCTCTACTTTGAAGATCTCATAAGGAAATCAGCTGCCAAGGTTGCCGCCGCCTCAGCATCTGCTGCCTCAGCTACTCAATCTACCTCTGCAGCTCTCGCAAAACTTAGCAGCCTTGAGCTTGATCATGCCGCTCTCAAGTCCGAACTGGCAGAACAGAGCCGCGACCTAGAACGTGAGAAGTCCAAAGCCGCGAAGAGCAACGAAATGGCACGTGCGATGAGTAAGAATCTCGTCGAAGAGCGTCGGGTGAGCGAGGGTCTCATGCAGCGTATTGAGCACTTGAATTTAAGTATTGCTAATCTATCAAAAGAGCAGGAAGCCCTTAAAGCGGAGAATCGTGAACTCAGTGAAACGAATCGCGATTTGCTGTTCTGCCTGAGTGCAGGCGAGAAGGTTCGGGAGATGGAAGCGAGTGGAGAAGCTGGATTAGTGAGTGGTGAGTTGGAGGCGGGTGTTATCTGTCTACCCTCATCTGTTGAGAGAAAAGACGAAGAGAAAGGGGGTGAGAAGGGCAAAGGGAAAGGAAAGGGAAAAAGCAAGGGTAGAGGGAAAGGGAAATTGAGTCAAAAATAGGGTTGAATTCGTTTCCCGTATGTCGCCTGTCTGCTTCTAGTGGTCCAGAATCAAAAAATAATAGACGAGGAGAAACCCTCTATCTATCTAGTTACTTACTGGGCAACTCTATCCACTAACTCGGACTACAAATTTTTGCGATTACCCGAGACATTGATCGGCTAGCTCTTTCAATATCAACAAATATGTCCTGTGCATGTCTTGGATGTTGAGGGAAATATGGCTGGAGTCCAACAGCGACAAACGAATGTGCATATAAATGGCTAAAAAATTCTGTATTCGGCATCAGCTAGGCATTAGCGAGTCACTCTATGAAATGATATGACATGTTTATTTAGATTCAGGCGTGCATGATTAGAGGTGTGGTTGATGAACACGTTCCGACAAAAGATAGAAGTGTATTAATTCGTATTTAGCCAGCCAGTCTCGTGCTTCTAGGCGCGATTTCTTCACACATGTATCCATCAGATGAGGGCATATCTACTCAGCAAATCAAAATCTTCGAGATCTTAATATATCGGTACAGAGACCGTGCCTGGATATATCTAGAAGGCATTTGCACTACCGACATCAGAAAAAGCTTGGTGGCTTGGTAAAAATGAGGTCTTTTAACAGATGCAACCACATTCAATACCTAAGATATTGAACAATTTTCTTCGCTGTTTATGGACAAAATCCAGAGGCTAGGTACCTCGGGAATATTCATTCTATCTTTCGTGGTTATTCAAATTTTCAAAGGCGAGAAAACATTAGTCCTTAAACAATCTCTCTTCACTCTCGTGCGCGTCTCATAGCGCGTATCACTATCAATTTTAGTATCCCTCAAGAATTAGTCTTGATATCTTCGAGATACATGTAGCAGGATGTTTGAAATATGACTATGTACTTATTGAAGCATTGGACGATGGGAATGTTGTAACTAAGGCAGGAACATGACTGCACCTAGTACCCTGATCCCTGCTATACTATTTTATTTAATAATAGCATACCCACTTATAATGTATAATGCATCGAGCATCATCACATATAAGTATGATCTACATGTAGCATATTCTAGTATGTTCTCGTGGTAAGCTAGATGACTGGAGAACCTTCACACCACGCAGAGAAACATCTAGAATCTCTCTAATTCTGTGTATATAAGAGGTAGTCCATTACATAGATTAAAAGAATAAGCAGGAAATATTCTAACTCCACTATCTCATATCAACCTCTGACAGTTTCCATACTTCACTTAACCATTTCACTATCTATCCTGGTATGTTATTCTTTAACTGTCACTAACCAAATCAAGTGGGAAAGATTAAAGCATTGTAGTTAGCTAATGAAATTTCATATTCTCCGATTTACCAATGCATATATACAAAGGATTTTGTCTGATAGAAAGTTCACATGACCCGAGAACACGCTTTGCACCCTTGGCTGACAGAATTTACGCACCTGTACTCCCCCTGACTCTCGCGTGTCTCACCGACTGTTATCTATCTGTTTATATCGCGGTCTTCTCACTGTCTCCATAGGAATCTACTTTTATCCCATTGTACTTAAGCTTTGCCAGATCCTATTTCTCGCCAACTCTCTTCTCACCCATCTCCGCCGACCAAGTCAAGACTATCCCTAAACGTCAGGATGGGGACAATTTCAACAGACGCCCTCATTCCACGTACTTAGCAAGTGACTGGATCGCCACTGCTTTAAATTACGTGCCGTGAGGAGAAAATGGAAGCGGCAAAATGAAGGGCCCTTATGTGATGGGGTGGTGAGAAGCTTGCCGAAAGTCAGAATATATCATTAGAAGAATCAAGGTATTCGTTCAAAGATATTCGGGTTCTTACCATCATATATCGATGTTAGGGGCTGGTCTGAAAATACAGGGAAAGGGAGTAGGCATTGCAGTGTAGCAAAAGCCAAAACGAGCATCAAGAGTAGGTGTCTGGCTTTCTTTCTATTTTTTGAAGCACTTATTCAATTTTTTTGTTCAGATGCTTGGAAAGAAGATGCAAGCATTGGGACTAGCTGCATTTAATTTTCAGCGAGCAAGTTACATCTCGGCCAGTGTTTATGGCCGACTCTTTGGGCGATGCAGATGAGAGGAAGGAAAAAGGAGAGGGAAACGAGCTGGACTCTAACAAAATGGACTCACACGTTGATTGAGAGACCGAAAAACGTGGCATTCTGTTGAGAGTAGGTGGCGAGGAACCATCAAACAAAAGAGCCAGGGCGTCGACAGTAGATTTTCTGGTATTATCAACGATGATATCTGTCGAAGTCCAAAAGCAATCAAAGATTAAATTATTGTTCAGTGAGAGAATCTGCAAGGCAGAACTGGAGCACCAATAAAGTGCCCATATCGCAGTGATTACAACTGAAAAAAAGAAAGGTGAAGCTCGAAACAATGAAGCTGTACCTTGAGTCAGGGTACTCGAATGAGGTATGTTTCCAATAAGTCAGAGGATAATAATTGATTGAATGAACTATTTATGTGTTATAACCCTATCACAATACTCATTAACTTTGCTCTCTTTACCTTTCAATCTGCTCCACATTCTTCTTCTTCTATTAACCATTCCAATCAACAGGGCCTTGCGGGACTGGGTTGTGTTAAATTGCGCACGTCATACCCACATTCAACTTTCAACCTGATACACTTTGAAAACTGGAAGCGCGCTTTCAGGATGCATGGTTTTTCGCAAAGTTTCTTTTTTGTCAGAACATTATCAAACTAGGTCTTATCTTGGCTCAATCTGCCATAATTCAGCTTTTTAAAGACCAGTACCACATGGATTGTAGCTATGTACTCAGAGTCTACTATTAGATATTGTATGACTAGCCATCTGACTAGAAATTGTCGAAAATTTATCTGATTAGTGGTCATCGAAGAGTTTCATGACTAGTCACGGTATATTACGGTTGATGTTTCAAAACGGTACGACCTTATTTTTTGTTGGTGTTCCTGGCTTTGATATTGACGTTCTTGATTCTACTTGCTGTTTCTTCTGTTTTGGGTATCTGTGGATGTTTAAAGCCACCGACTATGGCAAATACTTTTTATCTCAGGTTAATATCCTCGATGTTAATTTCTTGCTATTTCAGTCTATTAACAATGTCTACTGAGTCAATAGCGCGCGGTGTAAGGTGTGAATGTAGGGGACACTAGACAGAGAAAAAGATAAGATTCATTTCTATCCATTTGACTTATCGGTGCAACGGGATCATAATTTTCATGATATCTCCTCTTCATATCCAAGATTATATAGATATTTCCAGTGAACAAAGATCCCGGATGGGCTCAAGCTGAGGGTACTGTTTGAGAATACCCTTGAATCGTGGACACATCTTGGCCACCCGTCATGTATATCGGATTCTTTGGTCATCATCTTCACATACCATCATACCTAAAGTAAAGCAGCATTAAGGAGAAGAAAAAAAGATGTGTAACGCACGATATGACACCAATCAATGAAAGGAAATTTACCCGCAATCCCATAAATTCCTTTCCAACTGTAATAATCTTCTCCAGTCGGCTTTTGTTCGAGGGGAGGATAGGCTCCGTCTAAGAATCTAGAGCCTTTGGAAAATCTGCACAAGAATTTAATCCTCGTTATGATCCCCAGCCTGACTATATTTGGCCAAGTCACGACTTTTTTCTCCAAGGACAAAATAGCTGAGACACCTCGATTTAGACGAGTCCCAATAGAGCCTTCTAAGGAAGAAAAATAAAATGTAAGTAGACAGAAAAACCGACATATGGTTGCATGATAAAACGAACTTGATACCTGTAACAATCGTGTCAAAATCACCACAGAGGCTTCATCCCTAGATAGTACAACATATTTTTATAGATTCAGTAGCTGTATATCCACTGCTTGTCGTTTGTCCAGAGCCCCATCATTAAAAACTTCATGATCTCAAATCAG
This sequence comes from Podosphaera xanthii, assembly GCA_028751805.1. NCBI lineage: Eukaryota > Fungi > Ascomycota > Leotiomycetes > Helotiales > Erysiphaceae > Podosphaera > Podosphaera xanthii. Next base: position 3,915,225 of record JAPWIX010000010.1, on the reverse strand, counting down.
GTCAACAATTGACCAACAATAGATTGGATCATCCGCATCTGCTAGTTAAAACGGAAGGCATCCAAGCAGGAGCCAATCTTCCTTGATTAATGTTCATCAAGGCGTCAGTTAATATAATATGAAGGGACAAGCTTTGCCAATCCGCCGCCTTCCAGCCAAAGTGTCAAACTACAAACCCTAACAATAACTATTGAAAGGCTATGAGCGAGTGAGGAGGAGTGACATCACCTTTCAATAGTTAAGGACGGTTGTGAATGTTTGAATGTAGTGAGAAGTTCTAAATCTTGTATTTTTATTATTATTCTATGTTCTAATTTTGTGGACTGAAAGAGCCCTATTTATATACATGAGGTGATACCGATGTTCCTCCAAGTCTCTAATTAGGTAAATTATGTACAGTGAGATTACGAGAGTGGAAGCAGGTGGAAACTGCTGGATATTCCCGCTGTGGATGATACTGGAAGCTTCTGGGATCAGATATAGGATGATTAGTACTTAATCAATGCTGAACAATCTTGTAAGCGAGAAGGCCCTCCCTTGTTGTAGTCGTTACTACTATCGTGATATAGTAGTAGGATGATATGATAGTACTAGTATATGAGGGATAATGGAGGAAATGCAGTGATCTACGGCCTTAATTACAATACCAAACTCGTCCGGACTTCTACGATCTTCTGCGTTGCTTCGGCGCGCCTCCACCTACAAACCCGCGATGCTACGAATACCCGACGGAGTAAAAAAAGTCGGAAGGTACAAAGATGAAGAGGTTGTAATGGTTTTGGAAGGACAGGCTGCCGGGTGAACTTATGAGAAACGAAGGATAAGGAGTTCAGCAAGGGAAAAGGACGAGATGATTATTGAACATGAGTGTTGTGGATGCAAATGTTTTTCGGTTAACTGCTGCCAACACTTCGTAAACGGGCTGCGCTTTCTGCTTGGAGGCGAGACATGTGGCTTCAGTCGGGGAGACCTTACTAGGCATAAGTTGGTGTACTGTTGAGAAATCTCTTTGTTGCGTTGACGTTCGCGGCGAAGCTGAAAGGGGAGATGGCGGGCGTTTAATCTTTGGAACTGTGTCTGTTTTAAGCAACTACTAGTTAGCGATAGTCGGGGAATCAAGTGGTTTAGAACCTCGAGGGATCGGCTACGCGTATCACGCCTCCTGGGTGCAGAGATTGTACCTGATACGACCAGAATTCGAATCAAATCCCCCGTTTTTAGAGTGAGGGAGGTTTAGACTGATTGTTTCGGACCTCGAGCCGCTTCAATTTCACCCATGTGATCGCCTTTGCAAAATTTAGTCTCAAATTGTCGAGAGCCTAAAATTCCTCTAATGCAGAGCAGTTTTCCCAAGTGGGCTCAGCAAAACCTTTCCATTTTACTCTGAGTCGTCTCAACCAACCTCCGCGACGAAACTATTCAGCTCTCAAGATTCGTTCAGCAGTTTGTTCGGGTTCCGCTTCTAGATCGCCTCCATAAATGAGAGTTTGTCACGGATCGCAGATAAAAGCAATGAGCATTTGTATATAGAATGGTAAGTTTAAATTTTTACTATGAAGAAAGAATCTCCCCTGAGAAACTATACAAGTATAAATAAACATATGTACATAGTCTACAGACATCCGATGTAATTGCCTAACTCATGGGTTCCTCCATCATTCGTTGATAGCATAATCCAATAACTTGTTTTTGATAGAGGAAACAAGAAACAAGTCCTGTTCCATCAAGTCCTCATGGGTAACTTCAATAATACTTATCGGTCGGTAAATTTGTGCATCTTTAACTTGTTATCGCCTTGGATAAGCAAGGTCACCTATATCTGTTCGCATAGGTTACAGGATCTTACGGCTTACCGGCCGTCACAGAGTTGGAGCTAGTTGTAGAAATTTGGAAGGGATTAGCAACAGTTTGTTAAGACTGATTAGGCACTTATCACAATCTTGCAGATTTTGGAATGTAAGAGGCTGTTAATCGTAAGCTGTGGAGTTCTTTATTACTCCAGCTTAGAAAACAGATCGCTATATATATAATATCTATCTAAAGAAACAGAAATCTAGTGATTTGTGTTAATACGGTTTAGCGTATTTACCAGCCTCACAACTTTATGGAAAGATTAGTACGTGCAGATCTACGTGAGTGCAAACGACTATCACATCCAAAGTTGGACGTTACTTGTTTCATGATAGCAATCATTTCAACACCAGTTGCAAGTTATCCTGCTGCTGCGATGGCAATGAGGTACTACTTGCTCTTTGTCACAGTCTAGACAAGAGCGCTTGCGCTGCTAAATAGGTAGAGGTAATTAATATTCAAATCTATAAGGATGTGAACTATTTCGTTCCTCAACACATATATATACAGTTTCTCTCCAATCTAATAACTCGCCTTGGCCCTAACATGACTGAGGGTCCCTGGGAAATCCTTGTGTATCAGAAAGTCCTCGTAATAGAAAACCCAGGTGTATCAAGGAGTCTCCACGCCTCAGCTTGCCTCCGAGTCTCAGCTAGTATCTGTATTCCAGGAAGTTTCACAATAGCGAGAACCCCCCTGCCGTATAGTACCCTGCCCTTTGCCACATACCCCATGCGCCATACCTTTATCCCTGCAGAGTTTGGGCCTGCCTATGCGCCACATAGGCTACAGGATTAATTCAGCTTATCAGCTGTCACACTCTTCGTAGTAAGTCAACATAACATCATAGCCAGATTTTTGATGGTATATCAAGTTCATTAATATGCGGCGATGTAACTTTCGTTTGTGTATGTTTGGCGCACATCCAAGCCAACTTCTTTTTAGGCTACCGCGATTGAGCATTTTTCAGATTTAACCATGCCTTGTCGCTTAGATGTAGGAGTGGTGAGGAGTTGTGCGATCTATTGGCCTGTTCGTCCATCAATTGTTGGGCTGAGGCCATTGCTGCCGATGCGAACTCTTGTGCATCGCGAATTCTTTTTAAGAACTTTTCCGCACATTTGGCTGAGCCAGTCAAAATTTTATCGCTAAGAACATGATTCTGTTGGACTGATTCTGTATGATATGCGTGTTCCAAGAAATACAGGCTGACTCCAGATGTAGAGCTATTCCTATCATTTAGGGCAAGCTGAGCCGTAGCCAACATTGATGGCCATTCAAACTGCGAATCAAGAATAAATGCCTGGAGAGAAGCTAAAACTTCCTGCTTCATTCTCTCTGTTGCTCTATCGGTTTCTGGATGGAATACCGTGGAAAGTCTCTGTTCAACACGCGCTTCTTTACAAAGGTGTCGCCAGAAATCTCCAACCTGGTTGGATTCTTAACCAGAAGTTAAAGACAGCAGAAATCCGTGAAACCAGAGATGACAACTGAGAATTCGCTCTGCAAAATCTTCTGCGCTCACTGAGTTCATGGCTTCTAAAATTTCGCTTTTTAATGGCCGGTCAGTAATTACCAGAAGAAATCGAGGATCTTCACTGGTGCTAGCTGGTAATTCGTTCATAAAATTAATTGATAACTGGCTATTAAGTCTTTTTAGTACAGGGGGTGCCAATAAAATTCCTTGCCGCCTTGATTGCCAAACATGAAATCGGTCACAAACGTCAAAATTTCTGGAAAAACGTCAGATCATTGTACTCATACCGTGACAACAAAAGCTTCGAGACGGAATTGAAAGGATATTATCCCGTACTGGGTGGTCAGATGTATGGGGATCATGCGTCTTTTAGATTTGTGCTGTGCATAATGGTTCCCAGTTTGGTATCCACAACCTATTCCTGAAAACAAAGTGCACCTCTTAGATCGATTTGACATCCAGAGAGTGAAGTTTTGAGTCCCAAGGTAGATGGGAATAGTCTTTGCCCCTGCTATATTGTGTTATATAACACCGAGAAAATAATTTGATTTTTGTGAACATCTTGATCCCACAGGTTTTGAAGTTCTGCATCTTCGATAAATGTTCACCCATTGGGATTGTTTTTGGGGCCGTTAGACCGACAGACGAAACTCCTATATCAATCAAGGTTGTGTCAGGTTTTATTCAGTCATTTTGGAGAAGCTGAAATTCTCTTTCTCTTAGCTGTGGGTCGTTTATATTTGTTGGTAGATCCTGTGTACGACGAGATAAGGCGATAAGGCGGTCTGCCTGATTCCCAGATCTATACTCTAAAGTTAAATTGGGATAGGATTTGTGATCATCTAACTTGACGTTCCGTAAGTTTACGTGATGTCATGAAATACTGAAGATTTTTATGATCCGTAAAAATGATAAAAAGTTTTGCTAGTCCCATTAACTCTGGTCTCCATTCGTTGATACATTTGATTGTAGCCAGCAGCCCTTTGTCAAATATATCATAATAACACTCCGCCGGCATCAGCTTTTTTGAAGAGTATGCTACAGGTCGCAAGTTTTTTGACCTGTCATATTGTGATAAGCGGCCACCGCTAGCCCAGCCTGATGCATCAGCTTCCAAAACTGTTGTTCGATCTTCTCGCCACATAGCTAGAACAAGTGACGTGATAAACCGGACCTTAAGTTCTTCAAATGCATTTTGCTGCGCAGGTTTCCAATGAAAGAGTGATCCTTGTTGGTGAGAACTTGCAGCGGCACTGAGATACGGGCAAAATCTTTAATAAAGCTACGGTAAATATCAGCAAACCCGAGAAAACTTCGCACCCTTTTTATGTCCTTGGGTGGTTCCCAGGATTCTATAGCTTTGATTTTTCCGGATCGACCTTTATGCCATGACTGCAGTTGATCACAAATCCTAAGAACTTTATCTCTTTTGCAGCGAATTCACATTTCTTGGGATCTAACTTGAGTCCAGAATTTTGATGCGTTGAAGTACTTGATTGACTTTGGACCATTGATCTACCAAATTAACTTCGGAGAATATCACCACATCATCTAAGTAGGCAGCACAAAAATCGCCCGAGTAATTTCTTAGGATTTTATTTACCCACCGCTGAAAAGCTGCCGGAGCGCCCACCAGTCCAAAAGGATTTACGAGCCATTCACAAGCTCTGAAACGAGTCCGGAATGCCAGTTTCCATTCATTCCTTTGGGTTATTCTACGTTTGTGAAATGCCGAGTGGACGTCCACTTTCGAGATCCATTCTGCTCGGCATAGTAAGCGTAGCGTCTATCAGATGAGCGGCAATGGATACCTGTCGCTTTCTATTACCACATTTAGTGCCCGGTAGTCCACACAGAATCTCAACCCACCACCGGATTTCTCAACAAAAAAAACCGGAGCGCTCCCTGGAGAACTACTTGCTCGTATCCAGTCTTTGTAAATAAGCTCTGACCGTGTTTTCGCAAAACAAGGAGCTCTTCCCTAGTCATTCCGTACAAAGATCCCCGAGGAACCTCTTTATCCCCGCCTTTTTCACTTTTTTGGGGAGTAATTTTGGTATCAACCACCAGGCGATGAAGGGGAAGGACGTTGTCAGCTCCTATTTCGTCTTCTAGAAAGAGTTCGATATGACTTTTAACTTTCGGAGGCAATTTTTTTTCCACATCTTTACGAGAAACTAATGCTTAAGTTTAAAGAGCTCGTGTAACGTCGTTCATAGAAATGGCCCCTACCCAACTGTCTTATTAGAATGTTTAAGGGATTTTTCGAATAATGATCCATTGTTAGTGCGACTTGGCCTATCGGCGCATATATGACTCGATCTCGTAGAATAGCTAGTGAACCATGTTCATACCAACCACTGTCACACACGATTAGTCCTTTATTTCTGGATCCAAATCTTAAACAACGCCTCCTAGAAAGTAAATTACATTATTTTTTTCCATCCAGGGGTTGCCTAGGATTACAGGGTATGTGAGCTCAGGCATAATGTTACCCCATAATTTTACTTCACGCCCATCGACATCCAAATATATACACGTGACTCTGACAATGTTTACGACTTGTTTACTGTCTGCGACTCTGAGCGTATGGCCAAGAATTTCATGGGTTTCAAAATTGTGTTTGCGCACAAGGTTTTCATCGAACACAGAGTGACAGAGACAGCCAGTATCAATTAAAGATTTTGTCTAGAAATATTTATTGACTAGACAATCTGCCAAAAAAGGGGAACTGTGCATACTCTCCAATGCCCTCTGGACACAGTCTATCTGAAATGAACCCTTCTCTAACACCCTAAACGCGTCTTTTCTCAGGGTCTGTCATTTTCCAAATCAGAGTCGTAAGAATATCGGATTTCGGCTACGTCTGATGTTCCTTCGATGGCACTAGTATGTGCGTCTGGGCGACGAGCCGGCCTATATTTCGTACAACTTTTGGTTTTATGGCCCTTCTTTTCGCACCGCGTGCAGAGCCTATTGTCGACTAGACTCTGGAAGTCGCTTTTTTTACGCCATTTAGCGCGGGACTTTTCTCCAGGGTGCTGGTTTTTCCCTTTTGGAAGATATCTCGGACTAATATTTGACAGGCTCTTGTTATTTTCGATCAGCTCTGTGAGAACAGCTAAGAGACCATTGTTTTCACCCATTCGAGTATCGCCGTCCGCATCGATTTCTGGTACTGAGGGGTCTTTAAAGGGATTTTCTCCTTTAGGAGCTCCCAGCTTAATTTTGGTGTGGGTAGTGCCCTTCACACGATAATCATCCAAGTTCTAATTCCGCAGCGATTTCTTTTACTTCGGCTACCCAAGCGTCATAATTCTTGGGTGGTGGTAGTTAAACTCCCAAAAGTGCTCTTCGCAGGCGTCGATTTATTGATGCTTTATGTGACGGCTAGTAAGCTGATAAGACCTGTAGCCTACGATGGCCATCGCAGGCAATTCGTATTCATGTGAGACTAACACTTACGTCATGCTAGGGACATGACCAAGATTTGTCACATGGGCTGCAGAGGCAACGACGTATTTATAAACGAGGTCATAGAGCAGTCGCCACAGAATCGTATTTTTAGTGTATTATTAGATGGAGGATCCTGAAAAAACAGCACCATGAGGGGACACAGGATGTATATGAGGTTGCTTCGCTATGTAGTTTACTTGTTCTCTATAGTTGAATTATAGAAATACCATCACCCATAAAAGTGCCCATTGCTTTCTATAGTTGATCCGTGACACTTTAAGTTGCATCATTTTGTAATTTGCCGTGGAAGTAGTTCATCCTCCACTTTGGGCTACTTTGGGCTACTTTGGACTCAAATTCTTTCCAAAAATGAACAACGTATTGTTGGGCCCCCTGTTTCATTCGTTGTAAGAACTCAAAAGCAGTTTGTTGAGCCCGTTGATCGTAAAATTCGTCACGTAGATGATCTAACAGATCCCGCCATTGGTAATTGTTATTAGTTTTTCTTTGCTTTAACCATCACCCTATTCTGGACTTCTTATCATCAGGTAGTGTCAGGAAACGTGTCCGGCACATTGACAATGATCCAGACCAGGGAGAGAATGGGGGTCTAATCGAAGCGGGTGAGGCGAGGAGTGTAGCAATGAATAGTAGGTCTAAGGGATTCAAAGGAATAAGAGATTCTAAGGAATTAATGGTTTCTGAAAGATTCTGGATTTCTGAAAGGTTCTAAAGAACTGTGAGAATTACAATCCAGACTCCATCACACCCAACCACATCGCCAAGTCTGAGGGAGGAGTGTGAGAAATGGGTTGCACTTCTGAACGTACATAATAGTTAAATTGAGCGCTAGTCCAAGTTTGATTGTTTATTAGATGGTCCGTGTTAGTTCAGTGGCGATTAGTCAACGTCACGTCTCACCTCCAAAACGCGTCTCGGGTACGCGCATTAGCGTGTTCTGAACATTTGTATCAGCAATGGTTCATCAGCAAAAGTATTCATCATCAACTGACGCTTCAATATCAAATCAGTTAGGTTACAACATCTTGAAACAGTTGGATACTTAGGACTCCAGAAGAATATATGTATCTTAGAAAATCTTAGTTTTGAGAAGACAAGAAAGACAAGCTTTTACCTCTCCATTTTTATCTCTACAAACCTGTGATTATACAACTTCGTACTCTATTTTAACATGCTTCTTGAAAAGGCTGGAACTTTTCTACTACATATTTTACCCTTGCTTTCTCACTTAAACTACCATACAATCATAACTTCTGATAAGAACTGAGGGTTTCTGATGATCTAAAGGTAGAATTAAATGACAGAGAACAAACTGTGGCTTTTCCTTTCTCGGCTTTACCCTCTAACATATGTCCTTTTTCCCCAACTTCAATGCGTTGAAAACTTTCATGGCCTGTCTTCTAAGAATCTGATGTCCAAGCATTTCCAAACAAAGCATTCTCGAAATAATCTTAGACAAATTAATCACAAGCGAAACGATGACAGGCGATACAATAACAAGCTAAACAATCCTATTTTGGATAGGAGATGAGATCGAATTGTGACATTACCCCCCCCCCCCCTTACATCAAATATGGGCTCCGCGAACGAGGCGCATCTGGATAGATTTCGTGGAACTCCAATACAAGTTTTCGACAACTTTCTAATTGTTCTGAAGGCTCCTAGGTAGTATCGTTGACTCCGCTCCAGTGTACAAGATATTGAACCCTCCTCCGACGAATTCTTTAGTCTAGAATTGATTCTACCTCGTAAACTTCGTGACCGGATGAGGCGATCTCGAGGGGTGGGTGAAGTTTTTGCTGCTGGGAAGGAAATCCGATGTTGGCGGGTTTAAGAAGACCAACATAAAAATTATTATCGACCCTTAGCTGGGGTGGGAGGCCTACTTTTGCGACTAAGGGTGTTTTCAAAGACATTATTTTCGATGGGCAAGCCCGCAAGTGGTCTAATTTCTTGGCAGGATGAGCTAGTGCAAGATTTTTTAGCGAGAGATATGCCATATCACCCACCTGATACTGAGGCGCTGGGAGTCGTCTTTCGTTCGCATAGTTCGACTGATAGGCTTGTGCTAAAGTTATGTTTTCAGTACATTGCTGAACAAGATTTTGCATCCGCCGAACGAGCTCTGGCGTGTTCCGAGGTGACGAAACTGTAGACTCTGGTCTGAAATCTAGTCTTGGATGATGACCGAAAGAGGCGAAAAATGGAGTAAGACCTGTGGAGGCATTGACGTGGTTATTGTAGCAAAACTCAGCTAAAGGTAGATGTTTGATCCAATCGTCTTGGTAATGGTTCTATCGAGCCTTTGAAGCTGGTTCGGAAGCTTTTAGATAATGTAGAGGAAAAGAGGGGGAAGAATTACTCGCACAGGAGCTGTAAATTGAGGTTGTAAAAAATTGACTACTTGCACGGGAGCAATAAGTAAAATTTAGGTAAGATAATATTTTTCTATAAAAACAATCATATCCTCCCTTCCTCTTTCTGCTCCCTTATTTATCATTCTTTCCATTAACTACGACATAAATTCCAGGGATTAAAACTCAGTTGCTTTCATCAAAACTGTAACGATACACATTATTGGAATTGTAACATCTCTGTGTTTGAAAAGAGTGACAGTTACATCCCGCGACAGGATTGAGATAAAAATGAAGCAAACTCCGACTGAAAATTAAACGAGGCGCCAGGGGTTTCAGATACGCTGATAATAATTAAATTTAAACCCAAGGTACCCTGGTTACCATTCTCTAATTATGTCATGGCCTATAATTAATTCAACAGATTCACATAGTGACAGAGGTTAACTTCTAGAGTTTTGTTCGCTCTCTGAGTTTGCCAGTCCGTTTCTGGATGCTAAGAAGTTGACAACTTTTGAATGATACTTAAACAGGTATAGATTTCCTTCCAGGTTTTGTCAATAAAGGCTCTCCCTTGATCAGAGATAAACGAGTCAGGCAAACCTGCAAAGCGGACGACATTATCAAATAGTGCCTCGGCAGTTTTTTGGGCTGTGGGTCGTTCTAGAGGTATTATCCGCACTCGTTTGGCGAGTCGATTTACTATATGTAGGATAACCTGATATGCATAGTTTCGAAAATTACACATTGGGAGAGGCCCCATCAAGTCAAGAGTGAGATGGCGAAAGGAGGACTCTATGGCTGGGAGAGGTCGGCGCAATCCATGTGGCTTTTGAGTCGAGAGATTATTCCGTTGGCAGGCTTCGCATCCCCGAGCATACTTCTTGGCATGATTGTGACAATCTGACCACTAATATCTGCGAGACAATAGGTTCTAGAGGGCAGCCGGCCTCCGGTGACTATATAGAGGAGTCTCATGAAGCTGTTGGAGGACTCATTCTCGAAGGGTATCTGGTACATATTCTTTTCCGTCAAGCGTGAATGAGTGGTTGGTTAATGTACAGCTTGCGAGTTGAATATCCTTGCGGTTGACTTCTCGATTTTTCAGGGCTCCACGAATGTCCTTACGAATACTTATCTTCTTTGCAGTGTTTGCTCCAATTTTTTAATGTAAGTTCCGGGAGTCTGTGATTTTAAGGTGTAGGGGGGAATTTGAGGGAGTGGGCTCAAGGTTACGATGGATCTGATATGGTTTAATCAAAAATTGTCACAGATGCTTGTTGCGTGCGTCCTCGCTATCATGAGGTTTTTCGGCGCTGATTCTCGTGAGAGCATCTGGTTTTCCTCCCTGCTTACCGGGTCGAAATATAGTCTTTAAATTGTAGCCTGCTGGAACCTCATTTCATCGTGCTTGCCTTTGATTCAGCTTTTTGATGGTGGTAAAATACCCAAGATTTTTGTGGTCCGTAAGGATCAGGGTGGCCGCTTCCACCAAACTTAGCTCAGTAGTCCAATTTTCGAAGGCGTTTACAATCGCGAGTAATCTCTTGTCATAGATATCATAATTACATTCGGCAGGGATCATTTTCTTTGACATAAAGGCTGTGAGTCGTAAAATTCTGGCTTCGTCACATTGAGCTGTAGTCGCAAAGTCGGAAGCGTCTGTAAAGGTTAGAACCTCAGGAGCTAGCTCGGGCTCTGCCCTTGTCAGTGTGAGGGTTAGAACCCTTATTGAAACTCGGGCCCTGGCCCTTGTTTACTTATCCTATCTGATATTATCAGCTAGCGCCAAAACTATTAATCTCGCTTAGTGCTGCACATAGTTATGAAACTGCGTAGCGAGATTATGATGGACTTATAGATAGACGTCGGATGATGTTTAGGCGTTATGGAATTTTCCAGTAGCTTCGTGCTGATTCTAAAGATTGCACAGATCGGTGTGAAGGCCTTGGGTTGGATAAGTTCTGGAAACTTATGGAATCGAATGAAGGACTTACATAGAGCTGCTTCCTGTACATGAAATCCTCACACACTTCTTAATTAATAGATTTCCTTAAACCTATACTTTGAGCTATTCGAGTGAGGCCTTTCACAGTAGAAGTGTGTCACTCTCATCTTCGGACTAGAGCTAAGTCAACCATCTCAGACATCAGCAGCAGTCAGCATCCATATCAGCACTTTCCTTCAGTCAGATCAGCAGCAGTTAGTACCCATATAAGCACTTTCCTTCAGTCAGATCAGCAGCAGTCAGCACCCATATCAGCACTTTCTTTCAGTCAGATCAGCAGCACTCACCATAGACGCCAAACATTCAAATCGTTAGTTAGTCATTCTTTAATCAGCAATTCGGTTTTTTAAGTCAGCACTCCGATTTTTTGAACGGTTTTCAGCCTCTCCGTTTGAACTCGGCTTACCCTCTGTCTTCATCACACCACCGCCCATAATTTCCGACTTTCCGATGAATGATTACGAACGAAGAGACGAGCAGGCACCACCTTCGTGGGTTAATCAACTAACTCAGGTGTTATCACAACTATCATCTCGATCTCAAGCTCCCCAGCAGGAACATCAACAGTCAGGGCATAGACCTGCACATTCGCAGCCGCACCCAGAGAAGTTTTCGGGAGAAGATGCCTCCGCCTACCCGCAATTCAGAAGCTTACTCGAAGCTAAGCTACGGATTGACGCAAAAGCAATCGGAGACACAGCAGAAAGGGTCTGGTATGGATTTGGCAGACTATCGGGTTCGGCAGCAAAGCGTCTACATCCTTGGATGGATCATGCCAAAGATACCAACGACTTCACTGTTGAGAAATTCTTTGACCGCCTCGACAAGGCTTACAGCGACCCCGACAAGATTGCCAAAGCCATCGACAAACTCAATTCTATCCGACAAGGAAACAGGGAATTCCGAGTATTCCTTCAAGATTTTGAGCAGACCCTTCTAGAGGCCCAAGCTTGGGATTGGACGGATGCTGCCAAAAAGGGATATATCAGAGCAGGAATTAATCGGGAGCTTTCCGACAGGTTAGTCTCTGCAACAGAGCCTGAGAGTTACGACGACTTTGTCTCGCAACTTCGCACATTATTTGACAAGCTAGGGGGAATCAAAGCGTGGGATAGCAGACGTAACCGAAATCTTCATACTTAACAGCCTCAAAATGTAGCTGTTCCTGCTAACGGAGACCCGATGGACTGGGAGCCGACGCAGTCCGTGAACGTTGCAGCGGCCGGAAGGAACGGGGGACCTAGACGTCGCGCTGTTTGGGTGTCACATGAGGAAATCGGTCGTAGGAGAGCGGAGGGCCTGTGCCTCAGGTGTGGAGGGACAGGGCATCATATCATAAGTTGCCATCTTCTACCCGCCTTGAACCCCAATCGGCAGCAGAATAGGAAAACAGGAGTGGCTTCAACGGTGGTCAACGAGACCCCGGAACAGGATGGGGAGTGGGGAAATGCTTAGCCTCTGATCAAAGTCGTGGTCAGGGGCCCGTTAGATTGTTTAGTCTGCAGTCAGACTGGTGTAAGTTCGAGAAAACAATGGACGGAGAACCTTTTGTTGTAAAGTCGTTAGTTAATGAAATTTCGTTCGCTAATACACTCATTGACACCGGTTGTTTGTCGTACGGACTTTGTGACACCAGTTTTGCTAACAGGAACAATCTTACGCGTTTATCAGTGAGACCTAGAGGAGTAACAGGTTTTGATGGGAAAGTTTCTTCTCAAATAAAAGAAGTAGTCGTCGTGGATATCGACTTGGATGGCCACAAGCAGTCCAAGGTTTTCCTATATGTTGCACCCATAGGCCTTTACGACATGATCCTGGGGATGCCGTGGATTACTTTGCAGGACGTTAGGATCAACGGTCCGCGGTCGCAAATGACGATCCAATCTACTGGCACAATCGTTCGGAGTCGGGATGCCTTTCTGGCTGAACAGACCGGACAAAAGAAAATAGTTCAGGTTTCAGCCGTAAGTTTTGCGCACTTAACGAAGAACCGCCATAAGAAGAATCTTGAAGTTTTTGCAGCGAGCATCGCCGACATAAATAAAGCGTTAGCAGTAAAAACACGGTCAGATCCGAAGGAGAAGCTACCGATGCACTACCACAAGTTTTTGGACGTTTTTGACCACAAGAAAGCAGAAATTTTACCACCGTCACGAGGACGAGGAATAGACCACGAAATTCAAATTGAGAGCCATAACGGTGAGGAAGCAAAGATACCCTGGGGACCACTGTATAACATGTCAAGAGATGAGCTACTAGTACTTAGAAAAACTCTCACAGAACTCCTCGACAAAGGGTTCATACGAGTAAGTAGCTCGCCGGCAGCTGCACCAGTATTGTTTGTCAAGAAGCCAGGAGGAGGACTCAGATTTTGTGTAGATTATCGCGGACTGAACAGAATTACAAGGAAAGATCGGTACCCGCTCCCTCTCATATGCGAAACACTACGAAGCATTAGCGAAGCCAAGTGGTTCACTAAGCTTGATGTCACCGCCGCGTTCCACAAGATAAGAATAGCCGAGGGCGATGAATGGAAGACTGCTTTCCGGACTCGGTACAGCCTGTACGAATGGTTGGTTACTCCTTTTGGGCCAGCTAACGCACCGAGCACATTCCAGAAATACATCAATTGGGCTCTAGGAAAATATTTGGACGATTTTTGCTCGGCGTATGTCGACGACGTGTTGATTTATTCTGAGGGTGACATCAACGAACACCGAAACCATGTCAGGCTGGTGTTGCAAAGACTACGGGAGGCAGGGCTGCAGATTGATATTGACAAGTGTGAATTTGAGACTAAATCGACAAAATACCTTGGATTTATCATTGAAGCTGGGAAGGGGATCAGGATGGACCCGGACAAAATCAAGGCAATCGAGAATTGGGAAGCGCCGACATCAGTTAAAGGAGTTTGAGGGTTCCTGGGCCTTGCGAATTTCTATAGGAAGTTTATCCATCGGTTTGCCGACATTGCAAGGCCGTTAACCGAGCTCACTAAAAAGGACTGTAAGTTCGAATGGACTTCGGACGCTGACGCCGCTTTTCGCAAGCTGAAAGAAATATTTGTGAGCGCACCGGCACTTGGGCAATTTGATTTTGACAAGTCAACGAGAATTGAGACAGACTCCTCGGGGTGGTGTACAGGAGGTACGCTTCAGCAACTGAACGACAAAGGGTTGTGGATTCCATGTGCATTCTTTTCAAAAAAGAACAACCCTGTAGAGTGTAATTACGAGATTTACGACAAAGAGATGCTTGCAATTATTCGATGCTTAGAGGAGTGGGATGCGGAACTCAGAGGCGTTGGGCGATTTGACATCTGCACAGACCACAAGAACTTGGAATATTTCATGACAGTACGAAGGTTGACAGAACGTCAGATGAGGTGGTCATTGATACTCTCTCGTTACGATTTCAGGATCGTCCACGTCCCTGGAAGACTGAATGAGCGGGCGGACGCGCTTTCAAGAAGGGATCAGGATATGCCAAAGGGCGAAGACGACGAACGAATTTCAGATAGGAAGATGCAATTACTAAGACCGGAAGTTTTGGTGGCCAGTCACGTTGTCCGTTCGCTTAACAAGGATCCTGATGATGACGAGGTAGCCGAGCCAAATGATGAGAATGTGGTAGGAGAATTACCTAAAGAACTAGAACAATGGGACTCGGCTATCGCGAACGATATGCAATACATACGAGCCCGAGAGGCAGTTAAAAATAAGAACAGCAAATTTCCTACAGACCTAGATCTCAAGGTCTCCATATCAGAGTGTTCTTGCTCGGAGCAGGATAGGTTACAATTTAGAGGACGGGAGTGGGTACCAAGAGATGATAATCTCCGCACCAGTATAATTCAGACGACCCACGATTCGCCTCTTAGCGGGCATCCGGGAAGGGAGGTGACTTATGCAAGCATTGCGAGACAATTCTTCTGGCCGGGGATGGCAAAAGACATCAGGAGATTCACAGAAAATTGTGACAGCCGTGGTAGGAATAAAGCTTGGAGAAGTCGACGCCAGGGTTTCTTAAAACCTCTGCCCATCCCAGACCGCGTGTGGACAGAAATTTCAATGGAGTTTATCACCGAACTTCCGTGCTCAAAAGGATGTACCAACATGATCATCATCACTGATCAGCTTAGTAAAGGCGTGATAGCGGATGGATTAGAAAAAATTGACTCGGAGTTTGTCGCTAAATGGTTTATAAAGAACTATTTGCCTCATCATTTTCTACCCACAGCTATAGTTTCGGATAGGGGGTCACAATTCACAAGCGCACTCTGGAAAAGAGTATGTGACGTACTCGGAATCCAGCAAAGATTATTGATGGCATTCTCGCCAGAGACGGACGGTGCAACAGAACGAATGAACGAAGTTATAGAAACTACGTCAAGACAGTACGTTAATTGGGAACAAAATAACTGGGCCGAGTGGTTGCCGGTTGTGGTATCCAGCATTTGTGGTCGAAATTCAGCGTCAACAGGAACTAATGCATTTTATATGACGCACGGTTGGGACCAAAATGTCATAGAAGGATTAAACAGCGAGCTGTCAGAAGAAACAACACGTAAATCACCCGTCGCGAGAGCCGACAAAATCTTAAATAAGTTGAAATAGGTACGGGAATGGGCCCAAGCTTCAATGGCAGCGGCTCAAGAATCACAAGAGCGCCAAACGAACCGGAGAAGAGATCAAGCGCCGAGTTTTAAAATCGACGATAAAGTTTGGTTAAGCCTCGAAAATATCAAAACTGATAGGCCGTGTAAAAAGTTAGACGCAAGGTATGCCAAATTCACTGTAATTGGAGTAGTGGGATCCCATAGCTTCAGGCTGGACACACCACCAGGGATTCATAATGTGTTCCATTCAAAACTGCTAAAACCTGCAAATTCTTCACCGATGCCCGGACAAATAATAGACGATAATCAGCCATCACCCAAACTCATAGACGGGGTCCACGAATACGAACTAGAACAAATTTTGGACCAAAAGAAGGCTCCAGGAAAAGGTAAATATTTGAGATACTTAGTCAAATGGGTGGGATATGCGAGACCCACGTGGGAACCAGAATCCTTCCTCAAAGACACGACGGCACTATACGAGTGGAAAAAACTCTCAAGGTCCGAAAAGATGAAATTTAAAAGAACTAAAAAACCGAGTGGGGGATAATGTAAAGGTTAGAACCTCAGGAGCTAGCTCGGGCTCTGCCCTTGTCAGTGTGAGGGTTAGAACCCTTATTGGAACTCGGGCCCTGGCCCTTGTTTACTTATCCTATCTGATATTATCAGCTAGCGCCAAAACTATTAATCTCGCTTAGTGCTGCACATAGTTATGAAACTGCGTAGCGAGATTATGATGGACTTATAGATAGACGTCGGATGATGTTTAGGCGTTATGGAATTTTCCAGTAGCTTCGTGCTGATTCTAAAGATTGCACAGATCGGTGTGAAGGCCTTGGGTTGGATAAGTTCTGGAAACTTATGGAATCGAATGAAGGACTTACATAGAGCTGCTTCCTGTACATGAAATCCTCACACACTTCTTAATTAATAGATTTCCTTAAACCTATACTTTGAGCTATTCGAGTGAGGCCTTTCACAGCGTCTGTTTTCATTATTATTTGTCGCATGAGGTCAAATTCAGCAAGCACTGTACCATCCTTGAATGCTTTCCTAATTTGAGAAAAAGTAGATTCGCACGCTTTATCCCAAGAGAAAGGAATATCTTTTTTCGTTAGCTGTGTTAGTGGGGAGGCTAGGCGAGAGAATTGAGGTATGAAGCGTCGATAATAATTTGCGAAGCCTAAGAATCCTTAAATATCCCGGCCGGAGCGTGGGGTTGGCCATTTTTGGATGCACGCAACTTTTCTTGGAGCCATAGAGATCTCTTTCGTAGAAAAAATAAGGCCTATGTACGTGACCTGGGTGGTTTCAAAGTTAAATTTCGATATTTCTACCTGGAGCCCATGTTCACGGAGGCGCTGCAAGACTCCCCGGACATGACGACGATGGTCCGTTAAATTGTCCGAATAAACTACGATATCATCTATGTATGCGGTACAGAAGCGATTAAGAAGCTCACGAAATGGATGGTTAATGTAGGATTTGTAAGATACTGGACCATTAGAGTCTAAAGAGGAGCACCAAGGGCTCAAAAGTCCATACCGGCATGTGAAGACAGTTTTCCATTCGCCTCCTTCTTTGATTAGGAGTTTATTAAAAGCTGAGATCATGTCTAACTTGGTATAATATTTAGCTTCAGAGAGTTGTCTAAGGGTCTCGCCAATGAGTGGAAGAGAATGTCAATTTTTCACTGAGATGGCGTTCAATCCGCGGTAATAAGTGCAGAGTCGGAGATCTCCATTTGATTTCATGACAAAGAGGACAGGCGCTGCAGCTGGAGATTTCGAGACTCAGACGAAATCTTCGGCAAGTTCATGTTGGAAACACAAACATTTGATGTTTTCAACATATTTGTGTGTTTCAGTTTGTGTTTGTTCCCGACAAAGATCGGATGGCGCCTGTTGAAACTCATCACCCGGAAGATGTTTTCAGTATCATGTTTGATGGGAAATTTATGTCTGAACGGATAATTATGTCTTCCGTTCCTCATATCCTGTAATTATAAGTACTGTGGTGTTTACCATAGGAAATAAAAAGTAAAATTATTAAGCGTTTAAAACTACAACTTTACTGAACACCTCTTTTGATATTCTTTAAAATCTTAACAGTTTAGTGTCTAAGTATTCTCGGAGCGCCTTGAGTTCATGGTGAT
Organism: Podosphaera xanthii; assembly: GCA_028751805.1. Taxonomy (NCBI): domain Eukaryota; kingdom Fungi; phylum Ascomycota; class Leotiomycetes; order Helotiales; family Erysiphaceae; genus Podosphaera; species Podosphaera xanthii. Next base: position 3,897,285 of record JAPWIX010000010.1, on the reverse strand, counting down.
TCATCGGGTATGGCTCAGATACAGGTTGTTTTTTTCCGGGAAAAATATCGATTGGTTTTTCCCATGGTCTGTGTTGAGGTAAGTCGTTTGCTTATCTCCTATCGAAGACGTCCAGAATATCTTGATATTGCTGGGGCAAGAAGTCTTTGGGTTCGGCGTTTTTGGGATGACCATAATTGCATTAACCTACGCGAGGATAGGGTAATCGTGGAGAGTCATCGATCATTGAGTCGAGATCATGGAGAATGAGCGCAAAACAAGAGTTGCCAGACTTTTGACTGGCAATCGAAAAGGCAGCAGCTGAGATCTGCAATAGTTTGGTTATCTTAGGGGGTGAGCTTAGGGTCTCTGGAGCTGTTTTAGTGAAAAATCTACACTTTTCGCGAAGGGTTTGAAGTCGAGAGTTGTGGTACGGAAAAGAAGTTTCGAACAAACAGCAAGAGAATTCGAGGCAGGGTTCACCAAAGGTGATTGTGTGTTCCTTCCAATTAATGATGGAACGTGCTTTTCCAACCAGGGAAAGCCAAGAATAAGATCGTATTTACAGGATAGAATGACGTAGGCTGAGAGTTTCTCGCTTTAGTTACCGAGAGTAAGAGATTAAGAAGCCTTGTAATCAACGTTAGGATCCGGCTTCCCTTCAAAGCCAATTAGGGCTACGGATGATTTAAGGGTCTAAAAGGGGAGAGGGGACGATCACAAAGAGATTGAGAAACAAAAGCAAACCCCGAGGCGCCGGTATCAACTAGAGCAACAAGAGTATCATTTCCTATTTTTGCATTTACATACATGTGACGAAAAGAAGATAACTCCTGAAGACTTCGTTGTCCTACCGTTAAGGATTCCAACACGCGACGTATTGCTGGAGTTCCTCTTTTAAATCCTTCAATTTCTCGATGGCTTAGGTGGACGCAAGGGTTCTAGATCTGAAGGGGCAGCTGGTAGCGAGATGACCAATTCTATTGCACCAGAGGCATCGTCCTAAGGCTCGGCGAGCATCTTTTGCTTAGAGGGTAAGTCGGCCGTCCAGTCCCCTCTGTCTAGATATCGTATCCAGATCCATGGCGGAGCCTCCTTGAGAGACCGTAAGCTCGCGAGCTTATGCAGCCGGCGGGAAGGGATTGGTCAACATTCGGGGCGGTGCAGGGGTAGCAGTTGTTGGCCTTAAAGGTGCCGAGTAATTAGATGAAGCATTGACTTCGTAAAATCCAGCATCTTTTTCGCGCAAGCAACGAAATCGTGGTAGTCGGCAGGTATATCCGGAGCCGTAACGAGAGCATTAAGAAGGCGAGGGGAGAGGTGACGTCGCAACATGACACGCCATTGAGATTTGTCGAGGTTCCCATGGGTGGAGTCAGCCATATTATCTTCAAAAACTGTGATAAGCTCGTGAAACCTCATGTTGTCGTGCTTAAGGTTGTCAAACACGCAGCTCGCTCTCTCTTCAAGTCCGGGGTATTGACATCTTTGTCTAAAGACAGCCATAGATTCGGGGAAGGTGTTGATCTCGGTGAGTATAGACGGTTCCTCGAAACAGTGGAGAGAGGACCGCATTTTTTCTAGCGCTCCGGGCCCTAGTAGTTGGTACGCATACCGAACCTTTTCAGATTCTGAAATTTGGTCCTCTTGACCGTGGAATTGATTAATAGGTTGAGAGCAGAATGATCAGAGTCCCGATGGAAGCCCATCATAGAGTTGCTTGGGTGGGGCTAGTAGGCGGGGTGGTAGCTGAGGACGGAGTTGAGGCGCATTTTGAGTATTTGATGAGGTCGAGGTTTGCGCAAATAGCTCACTTGCTCGAGCTGAGTCTATTCCCACTGCTATTTCGATGTTATTTGCGTGTGTTGTGTAGCGCAAATTCCAAAAGTGCGGCGGCAGGAAGATGAAATGTAGCGCCAGCGCAGATGCTAGTGATAGAAAAATGTATGAAGATATGAAGATAAAATGATAATATGATAACATGATATAAACTGGCAATACTGGCCTGTCAAGAAATCAAATGATCCTACTAATCAGAAAAGTTACGCCGCTCAGCACACGATGCTCTTTACCTCAACTTCTGTCCATTTCTTTAACTTCCTCCCTCCTCCATGTAATCTCTCCAGCAGCTCTAACCACCCTTCGTGATACCCTGTAGAAACACACAATCTTCTCCCTTGAAACGGCATGCATATTCCCTTGGATCACTGTTACACAGTCTTGAGCCGCTTGAATGACACAAAACTCCTATCACCTGTCCATGACTCAAATACGCATGACTCCTCAAAATAGACCGAGACGCTTTCCAGGCCCTTAAAGATCTAAGCTACGCCTTGTGAGTCAGTACCTATCTCAGCTGTTTCTCTGTGCTGTTATAGAAGGAACTGGAGATGGAGGCAGGGTGGTTGGTGGGTTACGTGATGGGGCATAGATTGTTTGTTTTTGTGGTCTAAGCGTACTCATTGAAAATCGGGGTAATTCGGAGTCCAAAGTGTCCATCGGATCACTTGGAGCCAATTTTTTTCGACGGTTTGTAATGTCAGGAATGCCTCTGTTGTATGATATATGTATGGAGATTGCCGAAGCACGGGGCTCTATGATTCTGGTTTGACCTTTAAGCCGAGTGGTGATGCATCTGTCTCGTGTATTATGTAGGATAGTACCCTTTAGCCTAACAGCCCACCTCTGACCCCTCTCTCCCCCTACACTATCTACATGCCGCTTGTGACGGGTAGGGTATCAATCATGTCCGTACAAATTTGTCCTGGAAGCAAATAAGGTTCCAAATCCATCTTAATCCTTGTTTCTAGCCTGTCGATGTAAGACCCGAAGTCCTCCTGTAGACCATTCCACTTAGGTAGAGCGACTTCTCTTCTACCATGAGTTCCAGCTGGCTGATTTCCGGATCGTTCGACAACCTCTCCTTTAGATTATGAAATCAACCTTTGGATTTCTTCTTGCGATAGAGTTGCCAGCACTTTATCGTGATTATTGCCTGTCATTGGTGTATCGGGATCTTGGCTATTTGGGGTCGACATGTCGCGCGAAAGTAAGATTAAATTATCGGTAATATCTTCGCACGTCTGAAGAAAGTAGTTGCGCTACTTGTCGTAGAATTAGCATCGGGAACCTCAAAGTTCATATAGTGGAGGGAAAGAAAGATGTAATTATGAGCTCTCCGGGCTACACCCCACAAAGACTATCAAAATAGGGTAGAAAAATTTATGTGGACAAGTAGAGCAAACGGTCTCTATGGTCATCTGTAAGTAGCCAGCCCCCAAAGTTGTTTACTGTAATTAACCAGCTGATAATGTATGATTGATTAGCCAGCCTCATATGTTGATGTTGCATAGTTTACCAGCCCCTGTCTATAATGCCAAGTATGATATAGGGTCGGATGGTGGTGTGGTACACCGTCCGGGCCGTTCTCATAAGTCGAGACTAAACACATGCTCCACTTGAGACAGGAGAAAGCTGGTTCGAATCCAGCAAGACCCTCTCACCACATCTCTCGCGGTGACATCGTATTCGTGGGATGACGAAAACATACTTAGAGAATTGTGGGGTTTTCTCGCCTTTCTCTGTGGTGGGTATTCACGGAGGTTACATTCTGTAAGGCGATTTCCTCGTAGTGGTGCCTGAAAATGAAATCTAAGTATGAGGGTTCCATTTGTCAGACTGAGCTATGCTGCGAAAATATTTATCTCCCGAAAAAGTCTGCTTGGGCCTAAAGGGCGCCAAATCAGTTTAGTTAAAAATATCAGAGTTTGCTCGTAGCAGATAAAACCTGTGACAGAACAGGTCCATATACAAGTGCGAGCAAGACCAACTATCTCTCATATTACTCAAGTAAATATGTGGGCACGCTATAATGAAAAGCGAGGTTTGGTTGATGAATTTTCATCAGAGGCCCAATATGACGTACTTGTACATAGACTGCGCATCTGATGGGAAAAACATCATCACACGTCATCGTATCTCTATATAGATATCACTCGATGCAATCGTCCATTCTCCTCATCAAGTTTATTCTTCCATATCAACCTCACTCTTGGTTACTTATTTTATTCTCCCAACCTATTTTCCACGTTATTAAGGTGGCAAAGTATTGACACATCCTTTCTCGAAAATGCATTTTTTTTCTGGCTGGAATGATGCTGTGCCTTTTTTGTTTCATTCTTTCCGCTTCATCAATTCCGATAAACGAGATGCTTGAGTTTGTGGCAATCACAAATCGATGGTGGAATTAGGCATGAGGATGGGAATCTCTCTCCTCAAAAAAATCAAATAATAAGCTGGGGCTTCTTGTGGGTATTATCACAGTACGGATGAAGCAGGCAGTAGAATTAGATGCTTTGTTGTATCACGAGCTACTAAAGCTAACTAACGAGGAATATTATGTACAAGCAATTTAGTGTAACCTAACCGAAGTCACATGACATTAACTAAAACTGGTACCGTGACAATACCCCCTCTCAAATTTTCATTTGTCCTCAAATGAACTGAAATCCGCTAGTCTCATTCCAGTTATTTAAAGATGGCTTTGATTAAGATTTTTAAGTCTGTCCGACCTTCGTAACCCTTTCGGCGCTTCGCCTTTATGTATATCATTTAGTCTTACGGCCTGTTTTCGAGGGAGCTTTACCCCTGGTGGTGGGCCTGGCTTCTCTGGATGAGCATTGTGGAATTTTATTAACGCTTCATCTTGCCCTTTCAAATCGGTTGCGGGCTGCCATGAAGGTTTTTGATGTTTCCACTTGACTAGATAATGAAAACCATCCTGGTTATGGCATCGAGCAGATCTTCAAATTCCCATTTTTCTATCACATCTGTAACTCCATCTTCTCTTTCTAGAACTCGACCGCGGATATTTCTTCTTTCCGCGTTATTTATCTCATCCTGGCGTAGCAAGCCGTTGCACTCTGGTTTATGCCTGAGTAAGTGGTTGTGAAAGACGGGGTACACATTAAAGTTATCGGGTAAGATTAATCGACAAGCGCGTGGGTACACCATTGAAATTTCATATGAGCCATCCCATTTATCGTCACCCTTTTTCATAGGCCTATTTGTCTTCATGTTCCTTGTGTTCAAATAGACAAAGTCACCGACTCTGTACCTTGGTGAGCCTTCTCGGTGCATATTTGCATGATCTTCATACCGCATTTGTGACTGTTTCGCTAAAGCTCTTAGTTGCTCTATTATTCGCTCAAATCTTTTGATTACCGCATTAGCCATGTAGAATTGCCGTCTTTTTGCCCATGGCAATTTAGGCGGACAAGGGCCAGAAGGCTCTATCCCTAGTCTTGGATTGAAACCATAATTCGCGCAAAACGGAGAAACACCTATGTTTTCGGAAACCACATTATTGGCTGAGAATTCTGCCATTGGGATCCAATCCACTCAGTCATCTTGATGGAAGTTCATGAATGCTCGTAAGTATATTTCAACACCTGCATTGACCTGTTCTGTTTGTCCATGTGTTTCCGCATCAAATGCTGATGATGGTCGCAATGCAATTCCAAGCCTACTCGATAATTGCCTCCAGAACTGAGAAACAAATTGTGCACCTCTGTCAGAGATTACATTGTCTGGGCAGCCATAGATTGAATATACACGACTCATGAATGCATTTACTAGTTCTTCGACGTCTAGCCTTGACACTGGAATGAAATGACGCATTTTGGTAAGCCTACAAACTACTACTAGAAGGTGTTGGTATTTTTTTCCGTTTCTTTCGCAACAAGGCAATGGTGTTATGTAGTCTACAGAAATATCCGACCATGCTCTGTAAGGTACTGGAAGTGACTATAAAAATCCTAGTGGAGATGATCTTGATGGCTTAATTCGAATACACATCTCGCAAGATTTTACGTAATTTGCTACATCTTTTGACATATTCGGCCACCAACATGATCTTACTATTAGATCCAATGTTTTTGTTCGACCTGGATGCCCCCCGGGTCCGGTAGAATGTGTCCGATACAGGACTTGAGTTTTCAACTCGTCATCTGGCGGTAGGAACAATTTATCTTCTCGATATATTCTGTTCCCCACAAGTTTACAGTCTATCATTTCAGTTCGAAGATATTTTTGCAGATCTTTAGGCCAGCGTTTGCAACCCATATCTTTTAGAAAACTTTTCATTGCGATTGCGATGCTTGATTTTAAATAGGCATCCGTAATAAGTGTATCTATTGGTTTTTCCACATATGAGATTATCATATTTATTGGTGCAGCCCTCATTTCTTTCTCGGATTCTCTCTTGATTTTACCTGAAATGTCATTCTTGGTTGCTTCCTTAAATAAACTAGGCTTTAGAAGGACTCGACGTCTATTTTTTAGCCTTTCATCTGTTACATTTGTCGGTCGATCTTCCTGTATGAATATTAGTGTTAGGGAAGGAATAAAGGGGGCACAAAGAAGTGATTTATTGTTTATCACCTGATTATACTAGTGCGCCACGGATGCTCAATGTAGTTGTCATTCGCGTTGGGAATAGGAGGGGAGAGAAAATTTTTTCATTTTAGAATTCAAAAACATACTTATCTATTTCATACTATCGTGCTAGCACAATCTCATACCGGTGATATACGCACACTTCGGATTTTCTGCTCAAAGCGCCGGGGAGTGTTGCTTGCTCTCCTGGCCTATATATAATGCGGAGGTTAAATTGAGATAAGAACTCGGACTACTGTGCTTGCCGTTGGTTTAACGATTTTGTTGTCATGAAGTGCGCTAGATTTTTGTGATCAGTTTTTATATCGAATGGCTCCGAGGCCCCCTGTAATTCCGGTCGCCATTCTGCAAGCAACTTATCGATTGCAAGGAGTTCCTTATGGTAGATTTCATAGTTACACTCTGCTGGGGTGTGTTTGCTTGAAAAATACGCGACAGGGCGAAGCAGTCTGTCTTCGTTCAATTGTGAAAGCACACCTCCTGATGCTCAGTCTGAGGCATCCGTTTCAAGGACAGTTTTCTTGTTGTAGTCGTAATACGCTAGAACTGGAGAAGTTTTGAATGAAGATTGAAGTGTAGTGAATGCCAATTGTTGAGGTCTCCCCCAAATGTATAGTTTATCTTTTTGCAACTCGGTCAGCGGTCGACAGATTTGTGAAAAGTTTTTTATAAATCGTCTATAACAGTTTGCAAAAACTAGGAACCGTTGTAATTCACGTACAGAACCGGGCGGTTCCCACGTAGTTATGGCTTTGACTTTTTCTTCGTTCATTTCAATACCTTCTGGTGTTATTACGAGTCCTAAGTACTTTGTTCGTGTAGTCTCGAATTCGCATTTATTTATATCTATCTGTAGGCCCGCTTCTTTTAATTGGGATATGACTTGCCGCACCTGATCTCGGTGTTCTTTTTCGTTCCTAGAGTAAATGAGCACGTCATCTAGGTAAGCCGTGCAAATTTTATCTAAGATGTCAAATAATTGGTGATTAATGTAATGTTGGCAGGATGCAGGAGCATTACAAAGACGGAATGGCATCACCAGTGACTCAAATAACCCGAAACGGGTGATGAAGGCTGTTTTCCATTCGTGTCCATCAGCGATTCTTAACTTTTTGATTGCCGCTATGATATCGAGTTTAGTGTATATCTTTGCATTACACAATGCATCTAACGTCTCGCGGATTAATGGTAAAGGATTCCGATTTTTTATTGTCACGTTGTTTAAGCCCCGATAATCTTGGCAGATTCTTGCTCCTCCTCCTGGCTTGGTCGCTAGCATCAGGAGGGCTGCAAAGCGAGATCGAGATTCCCTAATGAAACCTTTGTTTAAAATATCATCCAGCCACTTTCGGACTACTTGTAGTTCTCCAGCCGACAATGGTCGGTTCTTTTGATAGGGCGGTTCTTTTCCGGGCATTATCTCAATCTTGTGGTCCCAGGCCCTCCTTGGTGGTAGTTCATCTGCTAGCTTTGGCATGAAGGCATCACTAAGATCGTGAAGCCAAAGTGTCAACCTTGCTAGGAGTTCATTTTTTGAAAGCTCTGGTTTTACTTTCATAAATTTATCTATATCAGCATCTAAGACCTTACTTAAGCGAAGGGGCTCAGCGCATTATTTTAAAAATTCGTGGTATCGTTCATCAAAATGGTGATATAGAACTGGGAGGTTTACTTTCCCTAGAAAAATACGCCTAAATACATCGTCGTCTAGATCTGGGAGATCATGCCACAACTCTTTTGATTTTTGAATTTCCGCATTGTCTAATTCGTCCCACGTAACTCGGTGAACTTCGACTTTAGGATCTTTGCAGAACTGGAGAAAACTGTCGGCATTAGAATATTTTATATCATTGGTAAGTCTTAGGTCATATTGATCTTGTTTAAGCCTAACCTCCCCCTGTCCGCCACCCCAAATTCGTCTGCAAATTTTGCTATCCCACAAATTAATTGTCTTGTTTCCACCCAAAATTCTATCAAAATGAGTCAACGTGAGAATTCCATTCGTGAAACCATTGAAGATTTAGAAAGTTATCCAAATTTAACTGTAAAGGCCGTGGCTACCGCGTATTCTGTACCAAGAATCACACTTCGTGATAGACTCGCAGGTAGTATCCCACAGCAAATAATCAACAAAGAGTGCAGCGGTTGACTCCTAATCAAGAGGAATTTCTTGCTGAGAAGATCCTTGATATGGATACTCGAAGGTTTCCCCCTTCACACGCGAGAACACGAGAAATGGCTTCTCGAATTCTTAGTATGAATAAAGATACTGATCCACTCGGGAAAAATTTGATACCAAAGTTTATAAAACGGAATCCTAGAGTTGCATCTATTGTCGGCCGACGGATTGAGAGTTTACGAGTTGCTGGCACCAATCATACAGCCTTAGAAAATTTTTACAAACTATTCAAAGAGGTTCGAGATCGGTTTAACATCCAGTCTGGTGATATCTGGAATATGGACGAGCAGGGACTTGGACTTGGTGTTTGTTCAAACACTAAGGTACTGTCTTCTTCGAAGAAGACTCGTACGTTTGTTAAATCACCTCAGAATCGCGAGTGGGTTTTTGTTCTTGAGTGTATCAGTGCGACAGGCAGAATTATTAAGCCACTGATCATTTTCAAAGGGAATAGTCTTGAAACTTCATGTTTTGAAGAAAATACCCCAGATTGGACTTTTACAACATCAGAAAACGGATGGACAAGTAAATTGATCGCTTTGGGATGGTTAACTGATGTGTTTTTGCCTCAATCAAAGCCTGATGGAGGCCGCCCTCGGATGCTCGCCATGGACGGTCACGGAAGCCATGTGGATGTAGATTTCATGTGGGAGTGTAAAAGGAATAATGTTGAGCTTGTGTTTCTTCCACCTCACTCTTCACATGTGCTTCAGCCACTAGATCTAGGTGTTTTCTCCCCCTTGACGTCTTGTTACCGAAAAATTATCACAGATCTCGCTCATCTTGATGACGCCGCGCCTGTCAAGAAGCAACGCTTCCTCAGCGCCTACAATCAGTCCAGGATTGAAGCTCTTACTGAAAGAGTATTACGTAGTGGCTGGAAAGCGTCTAGTCTTGTCCCTTGGAATTCTGACAAGGGTCTTAATTCATCGCAGGTAGCTCAACCCCCGGAGACATCTCCAAAGAGACTATCCACACCACCTCCATCTGCTCTAAGGTCTGGAACCACTCGAATAGATGTTAGAACACCTAGCAATTCGAGGGAGCTACTTAAGACAGCACAAAGTCTAAAAAAAAGGAAGAGGGAGGACGGCGAATGGATGAGATTAGTTAGTAAAGCAGGCAAGGCCATTTCATTAGGTAATGCTCAATGAGCTCGCGATCAAGAGACAATCCACACGCAGGAATCTCAGATCAGACAGCTATCCTCTAAATCTTCACGTAAAAGAGTAACAGTTGACCCAAATACTCGCTTTTCTTCAATCGAACAGATCAAGCAGGCACAATCTGAACAGAAGGCGCACGAAGAACTACTAGCATCCAGAAAACCCGAATTGGAGGCTAAAAAAGCAGCAGCGGGAATGTTAAATACATCTCTGGAGGCCTGTCAATTTGAATGGCAATTGTAGTTGATTTTTAGACTTTATAATAAGGATTTGTCGGCTTGGTGTTGATGCGATTTTCCAAATTTGGGGTGGCGGGAGGGGGGGTGGCGGACAGGGGGAGGTTAGGCTTATATTGTAGACCCTTAGAGATTGGTGCGTTTAAATGCAAAGAATTCATTATTTGCAAGTTTTGCCCACAATCTTGTGAAACAGAGGTTTGTATATGGTCCTCGCGTTGCGGAAAAGATTTCTCAAATCTAACACATTTTGGTGTACTTTTATTAATATTATTAATCTTTTCAACTGAATTTAGAGTAGCATTTGGGGCAGAAGCAAATGACAGAGGTAGGTTAGGTGGTAAGCAGTGATGGCGACATTGTGGCGAGGAGAAATACATTTGCATTTTTGACCAATAGATTGTTGGATCATGCTTTTTTAGCCAAGGAATCCCTACAATCACTGGGTTTTCTGAAATTAGGTCTATAACGTAAAAGAGAGATTTATCAGTGTGGAAACCCATTGTTAAGAAAGCTATAAAATAACAAGCCACAGGTTGTCGAGTTGTCCCATCTGCCAAAAGTACGCTACGAGGCCTGTGAAGAAGTTTTGTTGCTATATTTTTTTTTAATAACGAAATTTCGATCAGCGAAGCCAGACGTTAAACAACCGCAATCGATTGAATTATTAACTCCAATTGTAGAATTATGGTGCGCAGGAAGTAAAGAAGAGGAGATTAATAATGAATTGTGGCTACCTAAAGATTTTATCTCTAACGGTGCTGTATCTAATAAGATACTTCGAATCCATTCTGACCTAGACTCCTTAATCTGTAACCTCTGAATGCGACTTTGGTCAGAGGTTAAAAGTTTTCCGACTGTCCCATGGGATCAAAGTTATACCCACTGGGTTGAGGGAGGCTATAGTCAGTCCTTGAGCTCGAATGATACGATTTATAATCCCCATCATTCTGCCAGTCATTATTTGAATCCATTGCGCGCAAGTGTCCCATTCCGTTCTGATTCGAGCTACCCCTTAGTCCACCAAACCCACCTCTGCTGGGAGGTAGAAATCCCTGGTAACTTTTCGAATTGAGCCCTCTGCGGCTAATCCTGCTCGTTGGCTCGTAGACCCTCTCCGGTTTCCTTGAGTTGCTTGAGGCAACGTAAATCCGTCATGAGATCTGTGACTAAAATTACCTCGAAGTGCTAGATATCCGCCACGGTTTCCCTGAGTTTCCTGACTTCTAGGATCGCGATAAGTGGCTTTTTAGTCACTAAGCCATTTCTTATCGCATTCTCCTATACTGTGACTTTGTTCACGGCAATAGAAGTATAAATTGTTCTCACGACACAGATTTTTTTCTCTATCTGTAAGCTTGAAGAGTGTGGCCTGGTCAAGGTCTACGTCGTCACCGCCCCGAGAGACAGTAAGCCCAAATTTGTTGTTTTTCGAAGATGAGTCTGAATGGTTCTGATAAGGGCGGTTACCTTCCCCCTTGTTCTTGAGATTATGGTCGTATTCTTGTATATTCTCGTAGAAACAAGAACCTTTTTCGACCCATCCAGAGAAGTCATCCAAGGCCAGTGGGTTGTCTAGACTGTGGAACTGTTGAGCGATCTCATCTGAGACTTTTTTCTTCAAGGCTTCGACTTTTTGTTCCTCAGTCTTACCACAACGAGTCGCAAGGCTCTGAAACGTGGCCAAGAAATTGGGAAATGGAGTTTTTCTTTGATACAACTTGTCGAATTTTATGCTCGCATCCAATTTGAGGTTGACCGTCTCGTACTGACTGTCAAGGGACCTAAATAATTGATCAGCCGTCTTCCATCTCCACGTGGTCGAGTCGTCAGGATGAGCTATAAACTGCTCGAAGAAGAGCCTGTTATTTTTATAAGCATCCCCGCCAAGGAGTCCGAAGTTGTGGAGGAGCTTTGTTCGTTCGCTATTAAAAACAGAAGAATCTTGAAGAAAGCAGACCCGAAGTTGGGTTTTCCAGTTGACATAGCTTTGTTGGCGTTTTGCCATGTCCGATTCCCCACCATCAAATTTGGCAGGATCACTGGATATTCTTCGTGCATGAATTGGGGGTTGCGGTGTTGGTGCCGTAGCAGGTGCGCTTTTTAAAACATCTTTCAGTCCATTGATCACGAGGTTTTTTTGGCGAATTCTGGTGTTGAGACTTGTGTTTGTTTCCGATAATTCGGAATTCTGTTCAGCTGGCCTTTGGAAACCATCATCAGAAGCTTTTAATATGGCTGCGAGACAAACAAAGCTTGGACTCCCGGTGTTCTAGTCTAGTTTATATCGCACATTAATGTCGATGGGTCTGCAGAAAATCCATAGCTGCGTAGAACTAATGCAACGGCTGGAACGGAACTGTAAAAGTCGGCTAGAATGTTACCTCATTCGAGTTCTTATTGTGTCGGCTCAGTCATCGCGCCGAGTTTTACAGCCGCACTTTCTTTTTTTTTTTTTTTTTCTAGAATTAGGTCCGGTGCAAAACAGGCGTAAAAACGTTCTATTATTTGTGAATACTTCAGTAGTTATTTGAATCGGACGGAGCGAGCAGATATTCAGAAATTGTTCAGCGATTAACACCTGTATGCAGATAAGGGTGACACAAACTATGACAGTACGGATGGAGCAGGCAGTAGAATTAGATGCTTTGTTGTATCACGAGCTACTTAAGCTAACTAACGAGGAAATATTATACAGTACAATCTCGCTATAACAATGTGGGGCAAAACTTAACCAAGGCTCCCGATTGGAGGAGTCAATTGAACTGGCCAATCGGGAGCCTTGGTTTGGTTTTGCCCCACATTGTTATAGCGAGATTGTACTGTATACAGTAGAACCCCTCTTAGCCAATAGTGGGTCTCAGAATAATTACTGAAGAGATTCATAGAAATTTTACCGTTTATATTTGCAATACTTACCCCTGCACGTAAAAGAACCACTAAGGGTAAGTGTTGCAAATATAGAAGTCCAAATTACGATGAATCTTTTCAACATTTATACCAGGACCCACTATTAGCTAAGAGGGGTTCTACTGTATCTGCAAATGAACTCTGATTCTGAGTTTTTCAAACACCAATAATGAGTCATTCCAAAAGAAAATTACAGTCGTCCCTCTCTAACTCGATAGTGGGTCTCGGTATAAGTGTTGAAAATATTCATTGAAATTCAACCATTTACATTTGCAATACTTACCCCTGCGCGTAAAATGACCTGTAAGGGTAAGTGTTGCAAATATAAAAGTCCAAGTTACAATGAATATTTTCAACACTTATACCGGGACCCACTATCGAATGAGAGAGGGACGACTGTTCGGTCTCCGTAGATGCCTACATGGGCCAATAAGACGCCAGACAAGGTTAAATGTAATCAAAAGTAAAAGACTTTGTCATCAGTCTCATAAAAATTTATCTGGGGCTGGATATTAGTCTCCGAATACGTGATGCTCACGAAGATAAATATAGTTACGATGTCTATGCTTGGCGTTAACGATATGACGTAACATAATTACACTTCGTATCGCCATAAGGGCGCAGGTCGCGAGAACTGTGGCCTACCCAGTCTGATCAATAGATCAGATCAATGCACAACAAGAAATGCGAACATATTTGGAGCTGGAGTTACATGGCACTGGTTGAACGAGTTATGGTTATGATGTCCGAGTACCTCGAAGGTTAGGGAAGAGAAATAGATTGATTGATTGAATTACTTCTGATCGTATCAAGTACAAGCCCTGCATCCAAGAGGCGTGGTACGGGTAGTCGATCCCTAGAGACTCTAAACTACCTAATTCCCTGACTAGTGCTAGCCGGTATTTGCTTAAAAAAAAAAAAAGACAAAATAGTGCCAAAGGTTCTGTAAAAGGATAGATCACGTCACTATTCGCGGAAGTATGTCTAATGAGAATTTATATACTTTATAAAGAGTAACGAACACGACCTCTACGACAATAAGTACTCGCGTCACTAGTATAATTTTACATAAGCAACTTCTCGCACACGTTTACTCGGCCTTTCCTTTTCAAGTTACGCATGTGAGGACTTGGCTCGGGATATAGGTTTAGCCGAACCGGATAAATTCCGGTTACAACCAAACAGGGCAACAGCCTGTAACAGGTTCGACGCCCTATACCTCCCCCTTCCTCTTCGCCACAAGCGTCCACACTACAAAAAGATTTCACGACAGTACCCCGACACGCGCCGAGTACTATCGTCACGACCGAAGCCGCATGTCTCGCCTCCAAAAAAGGAAACGCAGCCAGTTTTGAAAGTGGTGGCAGCACTTGTCCGAACCGAGATCTTGGCACGCACTTCCATCCCAAAGTCGAAAACCCCACACAAAAATCAGAACTGCCCTCCTACACGAGACCCTAACCTTTAGGGAGGAGGAAGTCACAAAGGGTTCCATTATATCTAGATTAGAAAATAGTGTAGATCCAGCGGCTGCATTGAACCGTTTGAATTTTACTATCTCGCTAAGTGAACTTACCCATCTTCTTTAATCTCTTTCATAATATTCTTCATACCGTAAGAAACCCCACCAGGTTCCTGCTCTTTCTTAAAATCGGGTTTGCGCATGTAGCCTGAGGCTATGACGCGAATGATCACAGATGATATGCATAGTAACTCAGTTTCACGTTTGGAGCATTCATATCAGGGTTTCATTTGCAAACACCACTACGAGAATAATGCCTTGCGGCAGGTACCCTCTTCTGTAACTACCCACCATAGGGTGGGAGCGAGGAAAACCGATGGTTATCCAAGTATGCTTTCGTCATCCTCTGATTACGATGTCACGGTGAGAGACAGTGGTTTGGGGGTCTTATCAATTTCGAATAAGCTTTCTCATGTCTCATGTGCCTTGGTTACGCAAATTCTCCTTGGGAGAAGGCCCCGGACGGTATGCCACTGCACCATCCGACCCTAGGTTTCTGCTTGTACCGGCGTACTTGTCTATACCATGTGATAGACTCCAGTGGACAATCATACAAAACAAGGAGGATATCTATACAGTTGACTCCGTGTGAGCCCATAATTGGCCCCGGCGTATTTAGTGTTCAGAGTTGTCGAACTCTGACCAGTTATACTTGCAACACTGACCCCAGCGCTCAAAATGTCGTGTAGGGGTAAGTATTGCAGAGGTAAGAGCTGAAACTTTCATACTTCCTCGTAATCTTAAAAATAACTAAACTCGGACCCATTATGACTCTGCGCTGTGCCTACTGTATGTGTGTACGAGGCATCGCTAGATGACTCAGTAGTTCCTGACAAAAAGGATTGGTCATGTTGGTCATGTGATTCATTTGAGTGACAAAGGGTCTTTTTTTTTTTTAAATCATATCTGCGTATGCAGCCTGAGGCTATGACGCGCATGATTACGGAAGAAATGTATATTTCGCAGAATGGCTCATTGTGACGTTTGGAACACTCATACTCAGATTTCATTTGCAGATACCACTACGAGAATTACGCCATACGACACGTACCATCTTCCGTGAATACTCACTACAGGAAAAAGCGAGAAAAACCTGTCGTTATCTGAGCATGCTTTCGTCATCCTGCGAATACATTATCACCACAAGAGAAGTGGTGAGAGGGTCTTGCTGGATTCGAACCAGCTTTCTCCTGTCTCAAGTGGGGCATGTGTCGAAGCTACCCAGACTCTACTTGGGAGAACGGCCCGGACAGTGTACCACTGCATCATCCGACCCTGACAAAGGGTCATGTGTGTGTATTTTAGTTAGCTAGGTCCGTGTGGCGCAGCTAGTTTTATGGCTAGTAAATGTTTCAATTGTCATACACCCTTAAACAAATTAAATTAAATTTTTCTATTATCCTATTTCGGCGCCTGAAGGCCCACGTAGGTATTTTTCGGAAGATACGTATTCTTTGTTATAGAACGACTCATTTTGACGTTTGGAACACTCATACTCAGATTTCATTTGCAGATACCACTACGAGAATAACGCCTTACGACATGTACCCTCTTCCGTGAATACCCACCACAGGGAAAAGCGAGAAAAACCTGTGGCTATCTGAGCATGCTTTCGTCATTCTACGAATACAGTATCACCGCGAGAGAAGTGGTGTGAGGGTCTTGCTGGATTCGAACCAGCTTTCTCCTGTCTCAAGTGGGGCATGTGTCCAAGCTACCCAGACTCTACTTGGGAGAACGGCCTGGACGGTGTACCACTGCACCATCCGACCCCCCTTAAACAAATATTATCGACTTCAAATCCCACGGATTTCTCCAACATGCAAATTTGGCAGACCTGACTGTAACTCATCGACAAAATGGCGCTCACATATCGATTATCGCAAACATTTTGAAGTTTGAGTCATGCGAGGAAATCCTTGAGCGAATGAAACTTGGAGGTTTGTGCGTCGGATTTTCGCATCCGATGCTGTACAAGGATTTTCTTTATCCGGAGTCCCATACAAGTTTGTATGCGACGAGGAGCAACCTACCATGTTTCAAGAGGATAAAGACAAAAGTGAATCTTAGGTACGAGAAATCCTTCAACTGTTTTTTCAATGTCGACAGGGAAATTACTATTTAAATACATTTGAATACTGCCAACAATGTTGCAAGCGCCAAAGTGAATCTTTGTACCAGAGGAAAGCTCAAAAAAACGAATCATGTAGGCATTGGGTCGGATGGAGGAGTGGAACTCCATCCGGGCCATTCTCCCGAGTAGAGTCTGGGTGGCTTGGATGTATGCCCCACGTGGGATCGGAGAAGGCTACAGTAGAGCCCCTCTTAGCTAATAGTGGGTCCCGGTATAATTACTGAAGAGATTCATAGAAATTTTACCGTTTATATTTGCAATACTTACCCCTGCACGGAAAAATGACCTGTAAGGGTAAGTATTGCAAATATAAACGTTAAAATTTCTATGAATCTCTTCAGTAATTATACCGGGACCCACTATTAGCTAAGAGAGGTTATACTGTAGTTCGAATCTTGCGGGACCCTTCCACAATTTCTCTTGTGTTGACTAATTCAAAGGATGACTGTAGAGGAAGATTACTAATTATCACGTGATGCCATGTATATATTCATAATTAGTAACCTCAATACAATCTTCATGCTTTTATGCTATAACAGGTTATGGCCCTTTGCGTCTTCCGCCGCTAAATAAAAGCAAAAAAAAAAGCTTCCGCATTGAATTATAGCGACACTCATTCCTCTGTGCATCTCGTCTTCGCGTTCACCTAATTGTTTCAATTAACTTACGCAGCAACTTTCGCACATAGTCACCATGTCTTCACCAACTTCCAGTAAGCCCTCTCTGGAGGCCAAGACGGAGTTAGATGATACACCTGAAAGCACCGGCATTGTTATAGCCGGTTTCAAATTAGCCTCCATTGAAGAACTCGATGATTCACTAAAAGAAGCCAACAAGAAGACAGAAATCTGGACCCTCTCAGCTCGCTTCGACAGCATTGAGAAAGTGACGCCAATCCCAAAATTATCGCGTTCAAACTGGTTTCTGTGGCGTAATTCCGTTAAAAGGCTCATCTTTCTTACCCAGTCGTCAGCTGCCTTTCTCGAAGAACCTCCTCACAATAAGGCTATACTAATGTGGTCTGGATGGTGGGCTGCAAAGTTGAAGGAGACAGCGACTGAAATTAGAACAGCACCAAGTGATAACCCTCGCTCAATACTCAGTGAGATCTTTTCCATATCTGAATCTAATGTCTTCTCCACAGTGTTGTCAAGTACTGCGCGATTCTGGAACTTTCAGCCTGAGAACATGACGCTCTCCTCCTACATCAAAGAATATCAAAAACGGTATCATAACTTGAAAGAACACTGCCCGATTACGCCTGAGATAACTACTCACATGAAACATCTACTTCTATTTCATGTCCGAAAGATGCAACCTGAGTTAGCAAATCGATGTCGTGATTTTTCCTATGTTGAAACGATATCTGAATGTCTCAAGTGGACATCAGCTGCCAAGTCGAAAGGAACTCCAAAACAAGGCAATCAGATTACGTGCAACTTCTGTCGCAACATAGGTCACATAGAAAATGATTGCAGGAAAAAGAAAAGAATGCAGAAGCAAACTAAAGATGGAACTCTAAATAAGGGGGGCTCCGGAGATCAGAAGCAGGTTCTTTCAGTTTCAGAATCATCAGACAATGTACAATATCAATTAGATACTGGGGCAGATTATCACGTCTCAGGCAATGAAAATGATTTCCACTGCTACTCCGTACTTTCTCGAACTGTCCGTGTAGCTGGAGGGGGCTCAGTTGCAACACGAGGCTCTGGTAATATTGTTTTTCTGACATCTGATGGAAAAATCGAACATCTTCGTGGTGCAATACACATTGCTGGCGAAACAAGTCGTATTCTTTCCACTGCTCAATTGGAAAAACAGGGCTTCAGTATACGATGGCCACCTCATTATAAGGACGTAGAATTAATCAGACCTAATGGTACAGTATGTGCAATTTTTCGTCGAGAATCTGGTAGGTTAATTTGGAGGCCTAACGAAAGGCTTAAGCAACCCAAAATCTACTCTATCAATCGTGACTGGCATACTATCTTGGGACATCCTGGGCAGAAAGCACAGGATACGGCACTAAATCTTGCTGGTATAAAAGGATATAAATCCCCTATCAACTGTGAAACCTGCACCAAGACCAAAATCACCAAAGCTAAAGGTCGAGGGACTCTCCATACTTCATCTGCATTTCTAGATGCCATCCATATGGACCTAGTTGGTGGTCAGAAATCTCTATTCCCAACTACCACTGACAAATCCACCCCAGCAGCCACTTGGTTTCTACTTGCAGTTGATGAACACACTTCATGGAAGTGGTCATGGCCAATATATAACAAGAAAACCGTTCCAACAACTATACAATACTTCCTCGAACGTCTTCGCACACAATATAATAAGGCACCAAAACGAATACATACTGACAGTGGGACCGAATTTTCTAACTCTGAACTCCAAGAAATACTGAACTCTCGCGGAATTGATTGGCTCAAATCATCTTCTCACGCTCCGGAACAAAATGGGATTGCCGAGAGAAACGTTCGCACAGTCACTGAGAAAATGAGAGCACTACACCTACAATCAGGGTTACCCTTGAAGTTATGGCCGTTAATACTTAAAGCTGCCATTAACATCTTAAATGTCACTCCTAATTCACACGCTACAAAATCTCCGTTCTTCGCCGTCTTCAACAAAATGCCAAACATTAAAAACCTCCATCCATTTGGCTGCAGAGCATTTTGGCTCGATCCCGACCAAAATAAGATGAAATCTAAAGCCAAAGAGGGTATCTATGTAGGCTCAGAATTCACCGGGGGACATACTGTCCTTAACCCCGACACCGGCAGAACTATTATTCGACGAGACATACGCGTTCACGAAGATTCGTTTCCTCTAAGAGCTCAAATCCTTGCTCTCCAATCAAGTAATCGACGCGCAATCGAGAAAGCCCTATCCGGACCTCGTGCTCAAGAATGGAACATGGCTATGGATAAAGAGATCGACAATATGACTCGTAACAAAGTCTGGACTCTTGTTCCTCGTTCCGAAGCAAACAGTCAATTAATGACAGGAAAATGGTCCTTGAAAGAGAAGTCGGATGGAACATTAAAGGCAAGGTGGTGTGCTAGAGGATTCTCGGAACCATTCGCAGATAATACCTATGCCGACGTTCTTCCCCCTACAACTATGCGAATGCTGCTTGCATTTGCAGCCTGTAGGAATCTCTACATTCGACACGTTGACATAACTGCTGCCTTTCTACATGCAGATTTAGACCGTCCTTTATACATTGAGCAACCTCATCTCAAAGAAACTAATGCCAACTTTGTCTGTAAACTTCATAAAGCTATTTACGGACTTAAAACGGCACCTAGACGATGGCAAGAAAAACTCCGCAGAGTCTTGCAAGAAAATGGATACCATTCGTTCAAATTTGATCCCAATGTGTTTCGTCGCTCGAACACAATTATCTCAACATATGTTGACGACTTCATGATCATATCTCCTTCAAAGGCTCTCACTGATGAAACTGTTACAATGCTAGCAGAGGCATTTCAAATCAAAGATCTTGGAGATATGTCCAAATTCATCGGCATAAACATCGATAGGAAATTAGATGGTATCCGGATTCATCAACAAGATAAAATCGAATCACTTTGCGAGGACATGAATATGCTTCACTGCAATGGCGCGAATACTCCAATTGCAGATGATAATCTCATTGAACGTGACACAGAGAACCTATGCACAGAGAAAGATGCTACTAAGTATCGGTCGGCGGTGGGCACCCTTCTACATATTGCTAACATGACAAGGCCGGACATCCAATATGCTGTTAATCGGCTATCTCAAAGAATGCGTAGTCCATCCCAAAACGCAATGCTCTCATTAAAACATCTGTTACGCTATGTTTCTCGAACCAAATCAGCTGCCCTCTTCTTTCCGCAACAGGGCAGCTCTCAACTCACCGCCTCCTCAGACAGCAGCTGGGGAAACAGTTTATCATCAAAAGGTACTTCTGGTGTTTTATTTCTAATTGGTGGTTCTCCCATTGCCTGGTGGTCTAAGAAACAAACAATAACAGCCCAGAGCACCTGTGAAGCTGAGTATGCAGCTCTCACGAAACTTGCAACCACGGCACGATGGCTACGGCCCCTATATGAAGAACTATTCGGGCCCCTGAATTACCCGATCACAACTGAAATAGACAACACTGCAGCTCTAATTACAGCAAATTCAACCAAAATTTCCCCTAGAAATCGCCATTTCCTAATGCGAGAAGAAACAGTCCGAGAAGCCATCAAAGATAAAATTATCAGGCTCCAGTACACACCCACTGACCTTTGCAAAGCTGATGGTCTAACAAAAGCCCTTCAGCGAATCAAACACATCAATTTTTGCAGTCAGATAAATATAGACTTAAAGCATTCAGCTTCAGGGGGGGTGTAGAGGAAGATTACTAATTATCACGTGATGCCATGTATATATTCATAATTAGTAACCTCAATACAATCTTCATGCTTTTATGCTATAACAATGACGAAGACTCACTCGGATAATCATGAGGTTTTTACGCCTTACCCTGTACTGGATTTACACGGGAGAAGTCACATGCCGTAAGAGTTAGCCTCGTCGAAGTATCTGCAAATGAGTTCTGACTATAAGGGTTCCAAACGTCAAAAACGAGGCATTCCTAAAGAAAATTAAACATCAGCCGTAGATCCCTGCATAGGCACACAAGGTACCAAATCAGGTTAAATAAACACTCCCACCCTCTGTACACGTTCCCGGGAATAATTAATCACATGATGGTACGCCATGTGCACTACTACCATGAGATTTATCGGATCCCATATAAGACATAATCGACACTTAAGCGTAATGATGATGTGGTAGTACCTCGTGGAAATTCCTGCGTTGCGTACGGGCCGGTTTACGATTGAGATCCTTACATATTTATTTATACTGATGGTAACATCAGATCGTCAGCAGACAGAAGAAAAGTGTTCAAGTGCCGAAAAGTTATGTTTGCAAGTCCACACAAGGGTCTATGAATAATTTCATTCATCAATTCATACTGTAAGGAATAGTATACATAAATAAGATACTAAAAGTCCCATATTTTTGAGTAGAAAGAGAGATGCCGAGATTTGCGAATAAGCGTGATATGTGCAAGAATAATAGTAGAGGTAAGAAAAGGGTATAGTAATCATTATTGTTTTCTTACACATTGTAGCCACTTTCGGTCACGAAACGGCGATAATAACAAGAAGGTAGCGCAACTAAGATTTCTCTTCAGGCTTTTCCTCTTTCGTCGCATCACCTTCGACAGTTTCGTCTTTGTTATTTTTAACATACTCATCATAAACAGTTAAAGCTTCGTCAACTTTGGCTCGTAACGCCGCATCATCTTCAATTCTTCATAGAATTAGTATTTTATGACAGATTCATCAGGGAACTTACAAGTTTACCAACTCCTGATTTTCCATTTCAAGGAGCATTCCTGTTATTTTTCCTGCCAATTCGGGTTGCATCACTTGTATTTTGGGAAATAAAGCTTCCCCGAGTATTTGCTTTTGCTGGGGAAGTGGAACACTAGATAGCTGCGCTTGGAGAACGCCTTCTGTGGCACCTTGTGGTATTCCGATAATTTGAGGAGGCATGCCGACTCGAGTATTCTGGGGGGGGGCACCACCCTGGAACTGAGCCTGACGAGGAGCTTGAGTCCCTCGGCCAGCCATACCGGCCTGTCTAGCACCCTGAGTGAAGGCTGCCGGAATCGTTTGCTGGCCCTGAAGAACAGCCATATTTGGAGGCAAGTTTGGGATCCCTTGCAGACCACGAGATCCAGGCACACCACGGCCTCCAACTAGGGCAGCAGCTTGGGTTGCTTGTTGCATTGCGGCTATAAATTGAGGGTTCTGCTGATGGCCATAAGGAGCATTAGGAGGAAATTGACCAGGAATTCCATACATGTTGGGAGGGAGTTGTTGAGGACCCGAAGCGCCACGTCCGCCTTGCGGAGGAAAGCCAGCGGGAAACTGGGGTCGCCCGTTGGGAGTGGCAGATAAAGGTAGCCCACTTTGCGGAAATGGCATGCCCCTTCCTCCAGCCTGAGGCACAAATCCAGGCTGCCCAGGAGGGTAGAAGATAGGGGCCTGCATATATTGTTGTGGCATACCTGCAACTGCAGCAGCTTGTTGCATTCTAACCTGGTTTCGAGCTTGGATGCTGGCCTCCAACTGGCTCTTGCGAACATCCTTTCGTTGGGCGAGTGCGACGTATAATGGCTTGTTGTTAACCATGCGTTGATTCATTTCTGTAACGGCATTGGTAGCGTCTTCGGGATTGTTGAAGCAAACAAAGCCAAAGCCTTTACTTTTCCCTAATACACGTTTTTCGGTTTTTGCTGGGCTAGGCTCAGTTTCTTCAGACTGACTTTCTTCTTTGACATTTTCCTTATTCTTCTCGGAATCCGTTTTTGATTTCTCCTCTACATCGATTGGCTCCGAAGTATTGTCGCGCATCACTTTGGCAGAAGTTATTGGTCCAAATGGAGCAAAAAGTTCTCGAAGCTTGTCATCATCGACTTCGTCATCCAGGTTCTTAACGTACAGGTTGACACCAAGATATTTCGAGGCTTTTTCTATCCGGGCAGCTTCGTAAGACTTGCGCAACTCCTCCTCGCGTTCATGCTTTTTTTGCGCTCGACACACATAAAGTTCTTGTCCCTTGAAATCTTTGCCGTTTAATCCTTCGACAGCTAGTGCCGCATGTTCGTGATTGACAAAGTTGACGAATCCAAAACCCCTACTTTTCCCAGTCTCCTGATCACGAGCGAGAGATGCAGAAGTGACTTCGCCATATTTCTCAAATAACTCCCGAAATTCATCATCCGTGACATCCATGGGAATGTTCTTTATGTAAATATTTGTAAAATTTGCTTTCATTTCCTCGAATTTGCTTTGACGGTCTTTTTTCGGAATATGGTGTCCGACAAAAACTTTTTTTTCATTAAGCAACATACCATTAACGTGTTTAATTGCTTGACTAGCAGCCTCATCAGTCTCGTAGTGAACGTAACCGTAACCCTTCGAAGTTCCGTGTTCATCTTGAGCAACTTTACAACTTAATATATTACCAAACGCTGCAAATGTGTCGTGGAGAGCCTTGTTGTCAATAGCAGTATCAAGGTTCTTAATGAACACGTTACCTTGGCCAGTCTTGCGAAGGGCAGGATCACGTTGGGACCACATTATACGACATGGACGGCCTTTGATAAGAGTGTAGTTCAATTCTTCCAGTGCTTTTTCTCCATCAAGAGTAGTGTTATAGTTAACATAGGCATACCCAAGGGAGCGACGAGTTACAGCATCACGACAGACACGAATTGAAGCGACACTACCAATTTGAGAAAATAGCTCAAATAGCATAGCTTCTGTCACTGAGGGGTCGAGTTCGCCCACGTAGAGTGATGCAGATGCCTGAGGATGAGGAACTACACCACTCTGGGGAGTCTGACCAGCAGCATCAGGTTCTTCAGAAGTATTGGAGACATTGGCACTGATTTGAGGGACGCCGTTGAGATCAGTCCCATTGAGTGTCGTGACACC
This sequence comes from Podosphaera xanthii, assembly GCA_028751805.1. Taxonomy (NCBI): domain Eukaryota; kingdom Fungi; phylum Ascomycota; class Leotiomycetes; order Helotiales; family Erysiphaceae; genus Podosphaera; species Podosphaera xanthii. The sequence goes on along the minus strand of JAPWIX010000010.1, from coordinate 3,873,144 downwards.
GAGATCGGAGGTTATCTGCTCAACAGAAGTGGATGACATTTTGGCTAAGATTTTTTAGTTGACGCCCAAAAAACTTAGGTAAATATGTGAACGAATCTGTTCTGGTCTTGAGTTGAATTTTCAAAACATAGGAGCAGGAGATTTTATCTTACTGATAAGCTCTGGTTCCAAGAGATCTGTTTTTCTTGGTGGTCTTTTTCGTTGGATATTTTGTACAAATAGCTAAGAGACAGGTGTTTGAAACGCACGCGTTGAAAAGTTGTAAACCGAAGGACGGATACGTGACGTTGATTTCGTGAAATCTATGGTAACTGGATTTTTTAGATTTTCAAATTTTTTTTGTGTCTCTAGAAGAAACTTTTCTGGAAATTGAAGAAAAAAACGGAAATACGACCGAATCCGAACTTGAATCTGCCGCAGAGATTTTGAGGTGAGTCTGATGAAAATATCGATGTAGACGTGGAGAACGGGTAATTTGTGATAAATTCAGTGGTTCGCGCTAGCTGAAAGTGGTTGGAAGCTAACTAGCCGGGCGCGGCTGCGAGCTCCACCTAATCGGAGAGATTCTGTATGGTGATATAGTTTTGTAGCAAATGAAGAATATGTCACACCACATACATGTAATGATGTAACAGATGGATCATTAAATTACCAGTAGAACTGTATGGTGAGTCTTCTACGATCAAACCGTAGGCTATAAAATCAGTCATGGATGAGCGCTAGATTTCTGACAAATAGTCAATCAGCACACGAGCAGGTCCTCCAGTCCCAACGAAATGGCATCTCCAAGATAATTCAAGTTCAGTACGAGGAATATAAAAAAATAGACGATATGTTCCAGACTTTTACTGGTAGTTCTAGACGGCCAAGACAGGTCAACTTATCCGGCCAAAATCTAAATCCATTTGCAGCAACTCCTTGGGCTGTCTCGACTTCTGGCACCAAACAAACTATTGCCCAAGCACAGCAGGAAAGGATACAACGACAAAGAGAACGTGATCGAATAAATGCTGCTGCTAAAATACAGAAAATATGGAGAGGCCATAGGTCAAGGCAGAAGCTTGCAAATGAGCGGCGAAAGGAATGGGATGAGCTCGAAATCATTGCGGAAAGTAATATAATCCAGGTCGAAGCAGGGCTACTTTTATCACAATTGAAGCTGCTTTTGTCTTTCTTTAACCCTCAGAAAGAGAATGATTTGATACGAGTGAATCAGATGAGCTCCAACGTAAATAAATATGGCTTGGTAGCCTTTTTGGCCACTCTTTGTGGAGCTCAATATCTTCTAAGACGGCTAGTACTGATCTTGTCGCAAGCTTTAAAATCGTACGTTCAAATACTTCCTGAGGACCTAAGTCTGTTTTCTATGAACCAGACTAATCTCATAACAAGGTTTCTCCCCGCATGCCCTTTATCTTTGCTTCAAACCCTTGTCACCACAGTTGAATTTTATCCACATGTATTCTTGGATGTATCGAGAGATTACTATTCACATCTCTCTAAATTATCTGGTATGAATGATGTTATCGATCATGACAGAATTCTAGACGCCCTAAGAATACCATTAATCGAGCATATTGATTTAGACGACAGCCGTAAGTAAACCTAATGATCTTATCTCTTGGCTCTAACGCTAAAATAGATGAACTCGTTATCACTGCATATTTGTCCTTTGGGATGTACTTTCTAACAACTCCTGATCTGGATTCTCGTTTTGAAGGGCTTAGTAAAATATCATCTATTGTTGATATCAGCCTCTTATCAAAATCTCTGGTTCGTGAACTTTCAATAAGCACATTTGATCGTTTAAACCCAGAAAGTAAGTTGTGGCTACTCGCTCATTTCATTGCAATCATACGATTGCAGCAGAGAACGACCTCAAATTCTGAGTCCTTAAGAGCAAGATCGCTATTACTCTCTTTAGCTTCGGCAGATATCATAGGGAGAGTTGATATCCAGAATCCAGAGATTGTTCAAGAAACGGTGGAAGCTGATGAACCCACAAGCCATGTAATATCTTTACCTAACTTCATATTGGACCAAATACTCTCCTTAGTAACTCAGGATAGTATTTCTACTTTGCTTTCTCGCTTCAACATAAACCATGCAAGTGTCTCGAACTCAAGAGAAAAGGACATAAGCCTGCTTGCTAGCTACGTGCTGACTCTTTTGAGGATCTTTCCACGTCGTGGAGATGAGATTCGTATGTGGCTTTACCTAGAGTCCATCCAAGAACAGAATGATATCTCACTTCCTGCCCTCAAATTTTTTTGGCAAGCTATGCGCTCAACACATACTTTTTGTATGATTAAAAGTGATTCAAGGTCTGCACTGGATTTTTTACATCGTGCAAAACAAAATTTTTTTGAACAATCAGTAAACACTTCTGAGGCTCCAGATTGGCGCACTATTCTGCTCTTCCTTGAGCTCTATACATTTGTTCTTAGGTTTACGGATGATGAAGAGTTCTTAAGTGGAAATATTACAAATTTTAACTATGCCAGTGGTCCAGTGTCTCGACTTCGTGAAAACGCTCTCCCTATCGAACATGTCAAGCAACTAACTTTGTTCCTGAGGAATCTTGCTTTTGCAATACATTTTTATGATGGTGGGTCAGCAGACGCTACTCCGAATCAGAGTACAAGTACTTCTGGAGTCTATATCGGCACCAGTTCATCTAGTTCATTACCTCAGTCAAATGAAGAAAATCTTGTTGTCAAAAATTCTTCAGATCAGTCATTTGCTGGAATAGTAGGGATAAACTTCAATTATGTTAAAATAATTGTCACCGGAGTAATGCGTATGCTCTATGAAAGAGACTCTCGGCGCAAGTTTCTTCCCAAAGATCATTGGCTCATGACTTCACAGCTAGAAATGAACGGGTTCATTTCAGCAGTAGTAATGGAGGAAGAAAGTCAACACGAACCGGAAGACAATGAAAGTGATGAATCTGATGAATCAGAAGAAATTTTTTCGTCAGAAAATACAGATTCTCCCATCGGAGGTGTATCTAGAGCGCGACGTACGATTTACGGTGATAACCTTAGAAAAGCGCAACAAACACTGGCGCGTCAAAAGGTTATGGCTGCCGTAGGACCAAGATTAAGGGTTCTACAAAGCATGCCTTTCGTTATTCCTTTCGAGACGCGTGTCGAAATTTTTCGTGAATTTGTCACGCTCGATCAAATACGCCGAAGAGGTGGTCACGTAGATCCCGATAATTGGCGCTTGTCAATCTTACAGCGTGCCACAAATTTATTTCACAATACTAACGCTGCGCATGAGATTCTTGGAAAACACCACGCAAAGATCAGGAGAAAACATGTTTTTGAAGATGCATACCAACAGTTTTATGCTCTTGGCGACGGGCTTAAAGAACCAATTCACATTACGTTTGTTGATCAGTTTGATGTAGTTGAGGCAGGCATCGATGGTGGCGGAGTTGCAAAAGAATTTCTTACTAGTATTACAAGTGAAGCACTCCTTACGAAAAGTGATCCAAAATTATTCGTCGCAAATGATCAAAATCTCCTCTACCCTAATCCCACTGTCTTAGAAGAAAAGAGAGAGTCTTTACGACGCGAGGGGTATTCGGAAAATTCTTTGCATTGGAGAAATGAAATCAAGAATCTTCTCAAACAATATGAATTTCTCGGTAGAATAATAGGAAAATGCTTGTATGAAGGTATTCTAGTAGATATAGGATTTGCCAGCTTCTTCCTACTTAAATGGGCTGCTTCAGGTGCCCCAGGATCAGATTCGGGATATCGAGCGAATATTAATGACCTTCGAGATCTTGATGAGGGCCTATATCAAGGCCTCTTAAAACTTAAGAATTATCCAGGCAACGTTGAAGACTTCTCTTTGGATTTTACGATTACGGATTCTATTTCCTTGGAAGGAAAATCATCAAAAACAATCACCAGAGAACTGATGCCAAATGGGTCTACAATACCTGTTACCAACGAAAACAGACCTCTTTACGTATCGTACGTCGCGCGGCATCGCCTTCATGTCCAGCCATATCAGCAGACTCTGGCTTTTCTTAAAGGACTCAGCGACGTGATCAATACCTCATGGATATCAATGTTCAACCAGTCTGAACTACAGACGCTAATCGGCGGTGATTCATCTGAGATTGACGTTAATGATTTACGACAGAATACGCTTTATGGTGGCGTATATCAGATTGGGGACGATGGTGAGGAGCACCCTACCATCAAATTATTCTGGAACGTCATGAATTCTCTGCATGATGTCGATCGTCGAAAGGTCCTGAAATATGTCACATCGACACCTCGCGCACCCCTTCTCGGCTTTGCCCAACTCAACCCCCGGTTTAGCATTAGGGATTCAGGGAGTGATGAAGAAAGGCTTCCCAGCACCAGTACCTGTGTGAATCTCTTAAAGTTACCAAGATATTCCACTGAAAGCGTCTTAAAGCAGAAATTACTCTATGCGGTGAATTCCGGTGCAGGCTTTGACCTGAGCTAAAACAAGGGTCTTTCCAGCTTAAGATCATATTTCTAGACGATCTCAAGGCCATAGGAACAAAGACTTTCAACCTGTTGGCTAAATAATTTAACGTCATTTCTGGAAATCAACCAGAAAACGTTTCACAAATGATGATCTCAAAATTATGGCTAAAAAATGCAGTTTTTGCCCGGATCAGGTATTTTTAGGCTCATGCCATCAAAAACGGTGTAAGAAATAATAGTTAGCTCTCAATAGATAGCTAAACTTAGGACGAATTATGATATTTTCTAAGGAGACTTTATTATTTATCACGCTTCCTCTAAACATCTACATCTTTCCCTTCACGAAGGGAAATAATCTCACATTATGTAAAGGTGACAAATTTATATTAAAATATGAGTGCTGGTAAATACCAAGTCCGCTATTCTTAAGGCTGTTCTATAATTTTCACGTCTAAAAACCAAACAATTTTTTGGCAAATATGGGACGAGTCCGAAAATAATTGTTTTCCCAAGACTTTGAGCCTTCTCGAAAAAATTCCGGTTTAAAATCTCAGTGCTCAGATGGATCCAGGAATTGACGTCAAAATTTTTCTTGCCGGATGAAGCAAAAGATCAGCTGCTAGCAGGGTGAGAAATTCTTTTCTATGAGTACTAACAATGATTCAGATATTAAAGCTCACATATCTCGCCAAAGGAAGAAGTGTTAAGTCCTCATGATATACACGTACTTCGCTATTCCAAAATATAAATTTCCCGTGTTTATTTTCATTTACACGATCAATGGCTATGACGGCTAGCTAACCGAGATATTATCTGCAGGCTCAGCAAGCCAGACTAGCCATATCGGGCGAGTTGAAATCCACATGGAAAACCTCGCTCTTCAACAAGTTGGATTTTGTTTGCTCGGTTTGCTAGGGGGTTCGCACCGACGTTCGGCGTAGGAAATGAGTATAAATTAGAGCTTCATTTCCCCTGTCTCTTTTTAGTAATCGAATTTGATCATTCTACTCTATTCATACTACTGTTGGAATTCCAGGTCACATTATTTCGACTGTTACTACGATATCCCCAATTTAAGCTTTGCAAAATGCCCTCTGATATCTCCTCCCATACTTGACACTCTTTTCTTATGAAACTAGATCTTAAAGGGCAGAGGAGCTTTCTATCTGGGAAGATATGTGTTTCAGTAAGAGCGTATGGGTCGCATGGTAGTGTGGTACAATGTCCGGGCCGTATGCTTTACTTCCAATAATGTAAGTTCACATAACATGTAAGTGAAAATAAAGTGGTCTCCTAGGCTTTCTAGTATTATAATATTTTTGGTATTCTTGAGTTTACCAGTACTTTTTGAAGTCATAATCTATAAAAAAACAAGTAACCCTCACATATCAAGTCCCCAAGGCGCACTTTGATAGTGAAGAACTTTGAGCTGGTCACGTCGGGTATTAAGTTAAGGAGATGATGCCTTATAAATTTCAGTTAATAGTTCCGTCTTCTGGGACATCTCGATGTAATTATCTCGTAATTTGGATGATTTGATGGGGACTTCCTCGATAGCGTTACTAGTTGTGAGTGAATAGTTTAGTACAAATAAGGTTATTTCCTGAGTTGAAAGGAGAAATTTTATGACGATATTTGTGATTCATCTCTGATCTTTTGAAAGCTATTCGGGATATTTCAAGTTGGTGGGTCAGAATAAATATTTTAAGATACATAATTGCGTCTAAGATATCTATACTCCGAGATTGAAGTTATTAAAGTGATATTTAAATATGTACTCCTATATTTATACAAATTAGTTACTCTTTTCGCACATTACTAATTTTTAGGTGGCGGCTGTTTGCTGTAAGGCATACATAGATGATGAGGCAGGAGCTTCATTTCTGCTTCTTCTTCTGTCAAGATAGAACTCTTTGCTGTGCGACAATAAAATTCTTCCAGACACGGACCACCTGTTTTTCCTGAATTGTGATATTATATTTGTGTTGCCGCTCCAAACTGAATACGTCGTTTCTTAAGATGGGCTGGACGAGTAGCAAGAAGCTTTAACTGGCCGCGCCTTGGAGGATATCGAGCTTAGGGGCCTTAGATTTTGAATACTAATTTGTACACTGACGAAAGATCCAGGATCAACAGTAATAACTTGTTCAAGTTGTCCTTCATTTTCATTTTTTTGCTTCCACATGAGATATGGGCGTTGTTTTGGCAGACGATATGTAAATAAATGAATGTTCAATCTTCGAGGGATGAGGTTTGCGTTTGTGAGCGTTAATCGGTTCCGTTCTCTACCTTCCACCGCGCTAAATACGCCTCTCCGCTGAAGGCACCTTTAGGATCAGTAAATTTTCCCTTGGGAGCCCAGATTTTTTTCGTAACAAATGGAGTGAGCTTTGGGTTGATTAGTTTGATATTCGCAAGTTAGTAATGTACTTGGATGGCCATGCCTTGAAGTCTTTTGAGATTTTAGGTGGAACATATGTCCTTACTTTATCCCAGTCGATAATGTAGCCACCATATTTGGTATGCTCTCCCATAGATCCAGAGCCGGTTCCCTTGTAAAATCCCTTGTTAGTCTGCTTCGTGGTTAAGGCTAATCTGGAGATTCTGCGTGATAGAGCTAAAGTTGGCTTCATTTTTTATGAATGATGGATATTTGATTATTATGACTCTTATTTGAAATAGTGAAGTATGCTTTCAAGCAAGACTTTTGCCTGTAGTGAGAAGTTGCAACATGGTGTGTACTCTATTACAGGGGTAAGAAGTGTAGCCCCCCATTCTGTGTAATTTACATGGGCTATCCCTGACATTCCGACTTTAGCGCTACAAAAATGGCTAGACTAAGGCAATAAGGCAACCGAGGCGTTCCTTCTTCCTTGAACCTTCTATCTTATGTTCGATAGTTGCACAGCTTCCTCGTACCACACTAAATCGGTTGACACGACATATCGAATAACCTATATCCTCACGATAAACTGCGAAGAAAAATGAGCACCCCAGCATCTCCCACTACTCCAAGATCACGGAGCCAGCTTTCTAGGGATCAGCGAGTCCAGATATACACGTTACGTGGCCTTGGTTTTACTCATCTCGCCATCGGTAATCAACTCGGTATCACCGAAAGAAGGGTACAATATGCCCTTGCAAGGCAATGTCTGACGCCCAAAAAGCGAAATGGCCGACCCCACGCCTTGAACGCTCAGCAGGAAGTTGAGCTTGAAGAGTTTGTCACGTCTTCAAGTGAGGCCCGCCAGATGAGCCACCTGGAGCTTGCTGCTAAGTTTTCCCACTGGAATTGTGGCCAAATCGCAATCAAAAGTGCTCTTGAGAGAAGAGAGTTCAAGTGTTGCATTGCTTAAGCGAAGCCTACTCTAACGCCTGCACATATGAGGAAAAGATTGGAGTGGGCGGAAGAACACTCTTCTTGGACACCTGAACAGTGGTCCCAAATTCTTTGGTCTGATGAGACTTGGGTCACTGGTGAACGTCACATAAGAGTATGGGTTTCGAGGAAGGTGAGTCCAGATCTCAGCCATGTATCAACTGCATTAATCTAATTTTTTAGCCCGAGGAGACATATTATCACACTTGCCTGGTTCGAAAAGGTCCTCGAAAGCGTGGTTGGATGTTCTGGGGCTCCTTTTATGGGAACCAGAAGGGCCCTGCCCTCTTCTGGAGTAGGGATTGGGGGACTATAAAAGCGGAGAGTTACTGCCAGAGGATTGTTCCTTTAATCCACGCGGCAACACAACCAATTGACTCTCACGGCCCTCTTCTCTTTATGCAGGATGGTGCTCCTGCCCATTCTGCTCAACGTACGAAAAGAGAGCTGTCATCAAGGGGGTAGATTTCATAGTCTGGCCGTCATATTCCCCAGACCTGAATCCAATTGAGTCAGTGTGGGATATGATGAAATCCCATATTGAAGAGCACCACCCAGAATTTGATTCTGGTAATCCATCTGAGGAAGTGCTCCGTAATGCAGTCCTAGAGGCATGGGAGTCAATTTCTCAGGAGCAACTGGCTACGCTTGTAGAGAGCATGCCAGAAAGGTGCCAGGCAGTCATCAGAGCAAGAGGAGGTTCGATTCCTTATTAATGATGCTTAATTATTGGTAAAAATGTATTTAATACTTGATAAAAGCTAGCACTTTTGAATAGAATATCATCATTTCAACGAGTTACAGGGATCTCCTACACTTCTTTTATCACGCAAAATTTCCCATACAAATAAGGTTCAGCTATTGTCGGATTTGGTATGGTCAAAATATTGCAGCCAATGGCATATTATATAATCCCTGTCAGATCTTGGCATTCAGGGGTTTCCTTTACTATTTACCCCTGCAATAGAGTATATCGGCAGTTCGAGAGGCTGACCAGTAGGAAGAGGCGCTTAGACCCACTATCAAAATTGGTACAGTACAATTTCGCTATAAAAATATGGGGCAAAACTTAACCAAGGCTTCCGATTGGAGGATTCAATTGAATTGGCCGATCGGGAGCCTTAGTAAAGTTTTGCCCCACATTTTTATAGCGAGATTGTACTGTACATCAACTCCAACCATTTTTGACCATCGAAACCTTTCTCTTTCTTTTAAATCATATTGTATTCAGCCTCATAGCTATGACAATACCTTCAGCACTATTACAGTTGATTCAATTTGGCGCCTCAGTAGACCACGTAAGTATCAATAAAACTCTTAAACACGAGGAAGCCTTTCGCTGAAAATTTCCAACCTTCCGGACAGAATCTTGTGATTCTAACGTGCTTACTTGTCGAAGTGCGCTCACACAGTTTCGCACGTATAGCTTGCACAGCAAACTCCCTCTACATTTCCTCTCTACCTTGCCAACTTAACTGAACCATTCCAGCCATCCCCGATCTAAGATCTACAGTGTTACTCTTCCTAAATGTTTCGGGTTGTTAATCAAGGCCTCGATTTCCCAAGCCTTGGCTTTCTTTCCTGCCTCCGTCAAACCCTTCACGGTTAGCAGGCAGATAATCATTGTTTACTCAGCCTTTTCCCAAAGTAGATGCCAAATTGCTGTAGTAAAATGGATAATTGGCCACAAAATTCCACGTGATGAAAAAAAGGAAAGAAACCAATTAATTAATATTTCCCTGATATTTACAGGGCTATCATTCAAAAACCAGATATCTATCTCTTCTACAGCCTATTGTTGTCTAAAGCCCCATGGATCTACATTCTTAGTAAATACCTTTTCATGTATATCGTGTATGTTTTCTGTATTGTATGTTTGATTGACTTCATTCGTGCTATCTTGAGTCCAAGACAATTACGTCCCTAGGGCTTGTCTCTGACCCAGGCAACACCTTCTACATTGCCCCTGGGCCCTTTCACCTTTCACCTCGAACTTAAGATTATCGATACACTGATCCATGACGGGTAGCCATCTTGCTCCGTAATTACCCGTAGAATTCGGCCACATCTTGTGCGGAACTTTTTGCTCAAAAAAAAATTGAAAAAGAGCAGTCACGGAAACCGGTACAAATGAAATAGTCTCCAAAAACCTGCAACCTCAGCCAGACGAGGTCTAGACATAAGAGTCACACGAGGTGCGTATCACCATCTGTATCTCCCTGATATCCCATAGTCCAGATATCCTCCCTATATCGACACTACCAGCTCTCAGATAGTGGTGCTCTTTCCTCAAGAGACAGTATAATGCCAAAATATCTGTAAACAGTGAGAATTTATCTTGGTAAAAAGGACCAACTTAGTTTAATCCATCACCACCATAACGGAAGCTGGGTACGCCCCAGAAACTCATTTGGTGACTTTTCCTCCGTGACTAAGCGTTGCGTGTTTCTGTTGGCTCTAAGGATAAACTCCAGGTTCGTAGGGGACACCACGTACAGGTAGAAACGCCGTCTTCGTCACCCTTTACGAAGATGAATTCTCACTGTTTACAGATATTCTGGCATTATACTGTCTCTTGAGGAAAGAGCACCACTATCTGAGAGCTGGTAGTGTCGATATAGGGAGGATATCTGGACTATGGGATATCAGGGAGATACAGATGGTGATACGCACCTCGTGTGACTCTTATGTCTAGACCTCGTCTGGCTGAGGTTGCAGGTTTTTGGAGACTATTTCATTTGTACCGGTTTCCGTGACTGCTCTTTTTCAATTTTTTTTTGAGCAAAAAGTTCCGCACAAGATGTGGCCGAATTCTACGGGTAATTACGGAGCAAGATGGCTACCCGTCATGGATCAGTGTATCGATAATCTTAAGTTCGAGGTGAAAGGTGAAAGGGCCCAGGGGCAATGTAGAAGGTGTTGCCTGGGTCAGAGACAAGCCCTAGGGACGTAATTGTCTTGGACTCAAGATAGCACGAATAAACAAAACTACAGACAACCGGGGGGCGCTAGACCGCACCACCACTTTGGGGTAACTGATCAATAAGAACGGACTAAAACGTATTTAAGTCACGAGGTGTCTTGTGGCTCCGACTACGGCAATCTGAGTGCAAGTAGAGCTTTAAGACTAATTCGTGATATATATCTCCCCCCACTCCAACAACATTGAGAGTGATACATAAACTATTCTGATGACTAACAAGACGCTAACCATATTTGGACAACGGAAAACTGATTTCATAAGAGGGTTGAATATTATCCACAACTTTTTGCAAAAATGCACTACAGTCGTCCCTCTCTAACTCGATAGTGGGTCCGGGTATAAGTGTAGAAAATATTCATTGAAATTCAACCATTTACATTTGCAATACTTACCCCTGCGCGCAAAATGACCTGTAAGGGTAAGTGTTGCGAATATAAAAGTCCAAGTTACAATAAATATTTTCAACACTTATACCCGGACCCACTATCGAGTTAGAGAGGGACGATTGTACATCATTATGCAACACTTGCCCCTACAAGCTATTTTACGTGCATGGGCAAGTATTGCAAATATAAACTGTCAAAATTTATTGAATCTTTTCAATAATTAAATCGGAACTCACTATCGGCTTATCTAGGCTCGACTGCAATGAGCAGCGCGGTATTTCGGCGATAAAATTCTTGCTTGACACGGACCACAGTTTAGTATCAGACCCCACAAAAAAGTTCAAAATCCCTATGGGCTCAAGATGTAAACATTGGCAGAATATCCGTATAATTGTGTACTCACATCCTATTTCATCATGCGCGGTCGGATATCCCACAATGTGGTCCCTTCCGGAAAAGTCAATGCAAAGTCTAATTCGAAGAAGAGATCATTAAACGCTCTTTCAATCGCTTCACATCAAATTCAAGAATCAACTAAGAGTAAACACCGTTTCGGAGTCCTAGAGAGTTCTGTTAGTAGGAACAAACGCCAATATGGCGATCACGCAGAAGATGACCAAAACAACGAGAATATGGGTATGAAGAGGCAAAAAAAAAGTTCTGTCACTGGAAAAGCTAGCGCGATCGACTCCGACGGAGGTAGTGACAGCGAAGGGAACGAATGGAAACTTGGTCAGGTTGACTCCGATGACGATAGTGAATTAGATAGTGACCAGGCCTTCGGGGAAAGTGATGAAGAGCGATTTGATGGCTTCGCTTTTCCTAGACGCGCTGACAGAAAAACCAAGAATTCCAAGGCTTCAGTGAATGAAGAACCTCATGCAGATAGGTCAAATATAGACTCAGATGAAAGCTCATTAGGAGAAGATGCAATCGATCTTGCTACAATGTAAGACTTTTCAGACTTTGAAGAAGGTGCTACTAATCCTCACCAAACTAGGGATGTAGAAGATTCAAGTCTAGATAGTGATAATAGTGAAGCGGAAGATCTCTCTTCTTCTTCTTCAAACGAGGATGACGATGATGATGATGATGAATCTTACAATCCTACAAAAGTAGCTGCTTTGCACGATCTTATTTCAAACTTAGCTCAAATAGATGAAGAGCAAAGCTCAACCAAAAACCAAAAAAATGATTCAAGAGAGTATAATACGCCCTCAGACTTTGGCATTAAATCAAAGACCAAGATTACCCTTGAAGATCTTGGGCTACCAAAAATTCATGACCCGCACATCAAGAAGTCACTCAAGATTTTGAAGTCTGATGATGCAAAATCTACCAAGAAGCTAGAAGTACCACTTGCAAAGCGTCAGCAAGATCGACTCGATCGAAATGTTGCCTATGAAAAGAGCAAGGAGGTTTTAGACCGCTGGACTGACACTGTAAAGCACAATCGTCGAAGCGAACATCTCACCTTTCCACTCATTGACAATGGGTTGGCATCAACAAAATCTAATAAAGAATTATTTCCGACCAATATTTCCAAGCCGCACAACGACCTTGAATTAACAATCCAGACTATTCTTGAAGAGAGTGGTCTTGCGACTACTAATGGGAAAGATGATGAAGATCTGATCCGTGATTTTGAAGAGCTGGAAACCAAAAAAATGTCTATTGAGGAAATAAAAGCAAGGAGAGATCAATTGCGAATGGCACGAGAACTCTTATTTCGAGAAGAGGCTAATTCAAAGCGTATCAAGAAGATTAAAAGCAAGTCTTACCGTAGAGTCCATCGCAAACAGCGTGAAAAAATAGCACTCTCGGAACAGGAAGCTTTGGATCATCAGGGAATCATCCCCTCAGAAGATGAAGTTGACGCACGAGATCGAAAACGAGCAGAGGAGCGCATGGGAGCTAAACACAGAAATAATAAATGGGCTAAAGCAATGAAAGAAACAGGTCGAGCTATCTGGGACGAGGTTACTAAGTCAGGCATCATCGAAATGGCTCAAAAAGACGAGGAACTTCGGAAACGGATTGAGGGTAAAATCATTCGAAATGATCCTGGATCATCTGAATCTTCTGATAATGAAGAAAATTACAGCAGTGAAGATGGCGAGCCTTCCTACAAGCAAAAGCTATTACAGCATCTAGAAAATTTGGAGGTTTCAAAACTTACTGACGAGCCACTCCCTGGGTCTAGGCTTGCAAACATGAGGTTTATGCGAAGAGCAGACGCAGCACGAAAAAAAAACAACGACATGATGATCGAAGAAATGAGGCGAGACTTAGTAGAAGAAGATTCCCCAAGTCAAGGTGAAGAAGATGATATTGGCCGAAGAGTCTTTGGATTGAATAATGCTCCAATCCTCAGGGGCCAGACATATGTGGATGCCAATGAGCTCAGAGATAATTCTGAGTCTGACAAGGAGAAAGAACATGAATCGAAAGTAGAATCGCAACCAACAAGTTTAAAAGTATCATCCAGGCAAATATTGAGGAAAAGGACCGAGAATCCCGAGCTAAAAAATTTGAGGACATTTGCCAATTCGGATACTGAGGGCGATGCCTGGTCAAAACCGAAATCTAAGTCGAAGAAAACAAAAAATTTGGCAAAGCAAAAACGAATAGTTGATGATTTTACCGACGTTGAAGAGTTGGACCTCTCAAAAGCTACAATTATATCAAGACAAACGAAATTACACAAACTAAGTACAAATTCAAATATGCCAACAGAAGACTCTGATGATGATGGCGACACTGACAACCCATTCTTAATCAGTAGTGATCAGGATCTTATTAAGCGTGCATTCGCCGGTGCCGATGTCGTTGGTGATTTTGAAGCCGAGAAAATTCAGACTGTTCTGAACGACGACGATAAGACGATTGACAACACTCTGCCGGGCTGGGGCAGCTGGGTTGGTGACGGAGTAAGCAAAAAAGAGCTTAAGCGAAATAAGGGTAGATTCCTTACGGTATCCAAAGGCATTAAAGCGCAAAATCGTAAAGATTTCAAGCTCAACCGTGTTATTATTAACGAGAAAAAAGTGAAAAAGGTAATTCTTCGAAGAATTCCTAATATTTATGTGCTAATGTTGATGCAGAACGATAAGTATCTAGCCTCTAGCCTCCCTCATCCATATGAGTCGCGGCAACAATATGAAAGATCACTACGAATTCCAATTGGACCAGAATGGACGACGAAGCATACCTTTCAAGATGCTACGATGCCTCGAATACTACTCAAAAGGGGTATAATAGCACCCATGTCAAATCCACTGCTGTAGGCTGTCAAGTGAATTATCACGAAGTAAATCGTTTTTATCCTACTAATCGGTTGCTGTTAATATTAAACCTCGTTTCAACTAGACTCCTTCGATTTCTTTCGCCTTCTACGTCGTCCATTACTAGAATTAATTTTAAAATACAAAAATCTGTGCGACAGATTGGGTAGGTTTGTGACCTACAATACAAGGTAGAGATACCTTTTTCTTACTTTCGTAAAGTTTCATCGATGTTTCAGTTTTTCAGCCTAGCGTGATTTAATTCTCATATTTGCCCCACAGCCATTACTAAGTTTCTGCTCACCCGGTGTGGGAGGCGTAATTCTTATCAAGGCAAAAATTGTCTGCGTGTCTCTTCAACAAGGATTCCTCAATAAACATCATCATCCCTGTTCAGAATACAAGGTTGACTAAAGTTGTGTACTTCACAGCCATGGTAGATTCTGTCTCTAAGGTCTAAAATATGTAGATTTTCATAATAAGCTAAATCAAATACAGTTATAAACTATCCAAAATACGGCTAGATATTATCGACAGGGATTAAATTTTATGGCGTTTTCACCCAATCTTGATTTTATTCCTCGCCCCAATAATTAGAGCCTAACCCGATTTTGATAACATATTTTGACTTATTTGCCCTTATTTTACACGTGCTAAGGCCGTACACTATGGTATAGGAAATCGAAAGTCCCTGTGGTCCCCTTCTGTGATTATTTTTGTCCCTCATTCCACAAAAATTTGTAAAACACTAGGAGCAAAAATAAATTCGAAGGGAACTACAGGGACCTTCGATTTCCTATGCCGCGGTGTACGTTCTCTATGGGCAAATCCTGCGGAGGTTTCCAGCTCTTGAAGCTGGATAGCATCATACCCTGCTTATCTTACCTAATCTTGCAGTCCTTGAATGGCTGCCGTCTTCTCCCATCCAATTCCGCAACATGATATTCGACATAATCATTTAGACCTTCCCGAACCGGCTCTATTCAATTAAGATCGGAAGAGTGCGGTGGCGAATTGTTAGGTTAGATAAGCCTTCCGCAATTTCTGAAGTGTCCTAGTAGCCACGTGTAATAGTTCTCTGTCCTACATCACGAAAGTCCATGATAAAATTTAAGGCATGCTCTCAAATAATATCACCATTTTTTGATGATAGAATTCAGAGGCAATAAATCTCTGTCTGTCCTCCCAGTGTAGGAAAGAACCTTCGTCTCTGTGGAACAACCCTCGAATTTCGAGCCAAGATTTTTCCTAACTTTCTCCGTCGCACAAGCGGTGATGACTTCTTTTCCTTCCTGCTTTGATCCGGGAGTTAGTCTGACGATAATTTATTTTAAATTGAACGAAATCAAACGGGATGTCCCTTCCCTCTTGAGCTGGCTGTTCGCGGCTCAAGTCTCATCGATGGTGATGATGTTGATGACGGTGGCGATGAGAAACTGAGGAAATGAGGGACTATCTCAGTATAGGTCTCGCTTAATTTTAGTAATGGTTGCTCTAGATACACCCGTCTCTCGCATAACACTTAATTTAGTAAATTTTTATAAAATATAATTGATAAAAATAGATAAAATTTTGAAGTGTTCTTCTGAAGTTGGCACTACCCCCGATTTCAACCCTAAAACTCATGTCAGTACCAATCTCCGTGTGAATTGTGGTAATATTGACAATGAATGTTTTTCGAATGAACGCCGCGGCAGAAATACCGGGAAGTGTTAGCGCAATGGGGGTTTACAGAGGTTCAATTTAGTCGAAGATGCACGGGCCATGTGGCCAAATTTTCAAAAAGAGTATGCACGCGCCACATTTAGTCACAAAATCACAGATTTCATCATTGAAGGCGTTAGACCAACTGAAAATCAGACTTGCCAGGTGCCAAAGTTACAGTGGCTAAAGTTCGAATTTTAGTAGATCATGAAAAAAAATTGGTTGATTTTGAAGCATACCCGCTGCACACAGTTGGGAAATCTTGACATCGTTGATGAATACTCCACTTTAAAATTTACGGATATTTTCCAAGTTTCTAGTGTTCAGTAGAGCCCCTCTTAGCTGATAGTGGATCCCGGTATAATCACTGAAGAGATTCATAGAAATTTTACCGTTTATATTTGCAATACTTACCCCTGCACGCAAAATGACCTGTAAGGGTAAGTATTGTAAATATAAAACTTCAAGTTACAATGAATCTTTTCAACATTTATACTGGGACCCATTATTAGCTATGAGAGGTTCTACTGTAGTTGCCGCAGCTACTAGCAGTGGCTGTACGGCATGACCTTGAACATTAAGCGATACCCCTAACATTCCACGTCAGCTAACGTATCTCTGAACCCATACGCTACATCTTTAATTCTATATAACAATCGCTAACTGATTACAGGCAAATCTTCGTACTCTCTTTTTTGCTCTTGAGGCACATCAAAAGTTCAACTTTTCTTTCTAATTGTTCTTCAAAGATTTTCTAATTTTTACAACTATTTTCTTCAAATATTTTCTAATATCATTATACTGAAAGCCGGTCTTCTCAGTTTTTTTATTCACATTAATCTCAATTTGATCCATTTTCGAGCAAATATTTTTCATGCTTGTAGCACTGATATACCAGTGATCTAAAGAAATATAGTTCTTCCCACTCATACTCTCTTTCTTCTTTGCCAACATGAAGCTTTTGCTTATACTATTACTGCTTCAAACTACAAGTGTTAGGGCTGGACCTCATGGAATATATACTTGGGAAAAACCTGTTTTTATGCTAAGTCCCCAATCTGCCGATAATAATTATGGGTTCGAATATGATGGCGGGCTGACTCCTGCAACATCACAATTTAGTGCCGAGTCTGTCGTTACTTCAACTGTGGCTCCGATTGTTTCCGTTTTCTCGGCATCTATTCCTTCCGGTGTGATTCAGAGTCTTCCTTCACCAAGCCAACAACAGCCGGAAACGCAAGGTACAATCATCACAGCTCTAGACACGTTTCATCATGTTACTCTACCTCCTATTATTCAGACCTCTATTCCAACCCCAACAACGACTCGGTCTTCGTTACCAATTACAGAAAATACTGATGCTATCGAAACGACGCTGATCTCCCAAAACATATTTCAGCCGGTTGCAACTGATGCTCCGCCTGCAGCCTTTTCAACCCTCTCTGATCATCCTGTTCCGAGACAGAGCATCGCCCCTCAAAATGCACCATTATCAACGAATAAGTTCTACTCAAATTTTTACCTCGGGACTCAAAAAGCTGGGGCGTGGACTCACCCCTATTCTTTATCTTGGGTGAAAGGGAGTGGAACTTCTAAAAGCTGGGGAATGTCAATCATGCATATTGAAGAAAAACAAAAAGTTTATGGACCGGATGCAAATACTAACCCGGTGCGTTACTTCACCAATCCTATTGGTATCTTCTCTATTATTCTTTCTTCATCCGAGCTGAACTCTTCGACTTCTCTTACCACAGATACTTTGACCTCAACATCTGTTAATGTAAATTTGCATCCGAGTTCAGGTGCGCCAGCGCAGATAACTTTTCCACTCGTACAGGGCATGGGTTTTGTAACAGCTATATTTAAAAGTGGGACACCAATTCTTCAGAGTACAGTATTGTTCCGAACCATCACCAAGGCCTCCACAAGTCCTAAGCCTGGCATGTCTAAATTTAAGGTTGAACTTGAAGATGAAACACATTGGTTCATTTATACATATTGTCCTTCAGGGACTGATCTAGATTTCAAAGTGGTTTCGAATGGACTTATACGAGCTACTTCCCAATTTAAAGGGATCATTCAGATAGCTAAAAATCCATCAGAAGGTGAATCAGCTGAGGCAATTTACGATGCTGCTAGTGGGGCATTCGCAACTTCAGTTGAGATTTCAGGGTCCGTAGAGGGTGAATTAGGATCTTACACATTTAACTTCGTAAAAAGAGGATTGGCTAATACGACACTTGCTATGTTTGCTCTTCCACACCACATATCATCTCTCTCTCCGCAGACATCTTCGGCAGTCACAAGTATCCAGCTTGAGACCACGACTAAAGGCAAAGCTACTGCTATTATTGCCGATTCTTGGACGTTGGTAGAAAAATTGCCAACCAGTTTAGGGTTTGAAACTTTGAGCTCACAAGATAGGAGCCAAAAAAAATCTTTGTCCGAGGCTACTTCAAAATTTATCCACACAGTCGCTACTAGTGAGATATCCCAGAATATTACTAACCAAACCAATCTGGACTCTGCGTACTTTAGCGGAAAAGCCCTGGCTAAGTTTGCCGGTATTGCTTATATCCTCAAGCAACAGTTAAATGATACGGCATTGGCACAAGCTGGACTTGAGGACCTTAAAGAAAGTTTCGCAGCTTTTATTTCAAACAAGAATAAATACCCACTCGTCTACGAAAGCGCGTGGAAAGGAATTGTATCAACGGCTTCTTACATTACTGGTGATCCAGGCATCGATTTTGGAAACACTTACTATAATGACCATCACTTTCATTATGGATACTTCATCTTGGCAGCGGCTATGATTGGTTCACTTGATCCTGGCTGGCTAACGTCAAATAAAGCGTACGTAAACACGCTTGTTCGAGATATTGCTAATCCATCGCCGCTTGACCTGTACTTTCCCGTGTCGCGTAATTTTGATTGGTATCATGGACATTCATGGGCACATGGACTGTTTGAAAGTTATGATGGGAAGGACCAAGAATCATCTTCAGAAGATATCATGTCAGCCTACGCATTAAAGATGTGGGGTCATGTTAGCGGAGATGCAAACTTGGAGGCCCGTGGAAATCTACAACTCGCTGTCAACGCACGTAGCATCCAGTCTTACTATCTATATGAGAACGATAACAAAATTGAGCCGTCCAATTTTATCAAAGGCAAAGTTGCAGGAATTTTATTTGAGAACAAAATCGATCATACAACTTTCTTTGGTGCGAATCCAGAATACATTCATGGTATCCACATGATTCCTGTTCTTGCCAGCAGTGGCTTAACTCGCACCCGTAAATTTGTGCAAGAAGAATGGGACACCTTTTTTTCTAACGGACGGGCTGATGCCGTCCAGGGTGGCTGGCGGAGTATCCTCTACGCCAACCTGGCTTTTGTTGATCCCAAGACTGCATGGAAGTATTTTAGTTCGACATCTTTTGATAACGCATGCCTTGATGGAGGTGCTAGCCGGACGTGGTATCTAGCTCTTGCTGCTGGTAAAATCCACCATTTTCATTTCATGGAATATAGTCACTGACACTGAACTAGGCTTAGGTGGTGATCTTTGATGAGCGACGGCTTAACGTTTTACTTCATTTGAATTTCGTTCCTATCATATTCAGGTATATATTCAATATATAAATGTTTGGCTCTATATCTAGACTGAATTTCTAGGTTATAGATCATGATTCTATGAGAATACCATTTCAGACTTTCGTCTTGGAAAAGTGAATGTATATATGGGTTGAAAAGAGGGCTAGTTTACTGTATAAATATTGGTTTTATTAGTGTCTGCGTCGGTTATAGTCATGTGATCTAGTTAGCGAGGCGTTGGGGAATTGCTTGAATTTGTCGGACGAGTAATGAGCTGATCGTAGGTTTTTGAGTACCAAAAGAAAACAGATCTGTTTAACAACCCTTTGTGTCAGCACAATAACTTTCCGGTGATATTCCGACTCTTACTGATCTGTATAAATGGCTAAATGTCAGGATTCTCCTGACTAGACTGGATGCCTCAGGCTCAGGCTCAGACGTAGATATTAGTGTCACCTCATTTCGCTTCGGATTCTCAAGTATGTATTTAATTAATTCGCCCCCTTAGCTCTGGAGGCTTCACGCTTTGTTTTCTGTCTTTAGGATTAGTTGTAATCTTGACAAACCCGACTTTCGTCCTCCTGTCTCTCTAGTGACTTTCCGTAACCTCTTGCTATTTGTATCCTCTGAGTGCCCCTCGTTCTCCTCCATATCCCCTATTCGCCTTCAGTCCCGAACGCCCGTCGCGTTCCTCATCGTGTTCCTATACCCCGCGTCGTTATTGTTAGACTTCGCCCCGCGCTCCCAAGAATAGCGCCTGACACTAAAGTATAAGCAGGCGGTCTATAGTTTTAATTACAGCTTACAAAATCATCTTTAACAATCACTTTTATATCACGAAGGATTTTCTTCGGCATGCTATATTCTAATTGGCGCGTTACGAAGTTGAGATGAAAGCTACTAGGCACTCAATTTACTTAGCTCTCTACCAGTTTACCTCCCATCCAGCCCACTCTCCATTCATTCAAAGATATCCGAACGCATTCTTTGTAGTGTCTCGATGTCCAAATTTGATACGATAACCCTTCCTATCCACTCCAAGGCTCACTATACAGCATGCAATCATTCACAGCCCGGGAAATGTTCAAAATATGTGACGAACTTACCCATGTGCTCTAGTAGTACTACTACCGGCTTTACAGTTTTTCGCGCTGCAATGTGACACGTCGAACAAAACACACTTCTACTACACAAGAAATACGTCTTCTATATAATAGCTCACAAAACTGGCCGAGTAAATTACGAATTCTGATACTTTTAATACTATCTTGACAACATGAACTTCAAAATTGAAATTTTAAATAATAAATTAATTGTCTATTATTTCTCTTTAAATTTCACTTTGTTTTATATGAAAATTATGAAGGCTATAAATTCTCTACAGGTCATGACATTACCATTTATTCGGACAGTTTTGAGAGTATCATTTTATTAGTTGGTGTGACCTCCTGCCTTCACAGCAGGCGCGACTCTGGACGACATACTCGCAACTAATGACTGGCATGACATAGCATTAATCCCAAGTCAAATATCTTCGATTCTTGGCCACAACTCGTGCATCCCTTTTGGTGGCTCCCGGTAGTCGCCGAGTCGACATTTCATCAGACACTAGAAATGCTCTCTTGGGTTTCAGTCTTGTAATTGAGACGACCCGATAATCGTTGAAATTTCGTTTGACGCTAACCAATCTTTTATAATCTTGGATGATTGCTTTGGATCATTATCTTGTTAAAAAATAATATCTGCTCTAGACAGCGAAGGGACCTGGCTTGCGACCTAGTCCAGTTTTCCAGAATTCCTAAGAGTTACTCAAAGTCTATCCTGCCAACGACATATTCCATCCCACCGACACCGAGCCAAGATATACAGCCTTAAATCGTTTAATTACCTCTCCCGAATTTGAATGTCTGCTTAATCGCAGCGGGATCAAGTTCATGAAGACTCTTACCACAAAAATTTTATTTCCATCACTATTTATCCACTATATGTCTGGTTTATTTTAGTCTCATCTTACTGTTGGGATCTATAAGCCATAAGGATCGGAGCTCTGATGTCCGTAGTGGCCGAATGCCGATACACGTGACCGTAGAACTCATATTTATATTGTAATGTAGAAATGTAGAAGGGGAGATAAAAATACATATGATTGACCATCCACAGTAGTACTACTGAACCCCCTGTTACTAACACTGATCAGTGTTAACCCTACAGGTTAACACAGAGCAGCTAAGTATTTTCAGAAGAGACAGGATCGAGCTTCCCTAAACATCCTGTGCTAAAGAAAGACGCCGATAGTTGGTTGACGCGTAACCGCAGTTAATAGCAACTACGGCAGGCTTTCAAAAGCTGTTTGCATATTATTGACGCGCTGATTCCGTCATTGAATCTCTGCAGATAGTTGCGTCTATCACGCCTTCTTTATTAATTGTTGACACGCAATTCTTGTTATCGAATCAGTTCAGTCGTATTATCCCACACCAGTTCACCAAAAATAAAAAAAAAACCCCCACCAACCTACCAACCTTATACGCTCACTGCTATTTCCTTTATATCCTCAAACATCTGCAGTTACTCTACTCCAACAACATGGCTTTTGAAATTCCGATAAATTGGAGATATTTCATCACAGAGAAAAGCGCAGATAAAACAATCGTACATAGAGCCGCCGATTTTATACTAGAAAACAAGGCAACACACACAAAATAAATCGTGAATGCTTATATCTTGGAAAAATTACAATTTTACAAACTTACGTCCAAAACCGATGGGCGATTATGGGAATACTTCAGAGAACACTTCGAGGGGTGGACAACAACACTTTTTCACACGGCATCAACCGAACTAAGAGGAGAATTACGCGATTATTTAAGATCACACGGAGTATTCGTCAATTTGAAAAGAATGGATTATGCTCTCCACGATACTCTCGTAGAAACAGAGAAACATGAGTGGACATCCGAAGAACTTGCGAAAGTAATGAAAGATGGAGAATTCAACTCGGCAGTTTACAAAAATGCGTCGGGATTTCCGACAATCAAAGATAGCCCTATCGTTTGTAAAACCGAAACAGCTCAGCTATATCAAGAAAAACTTCAGAATAAGGCCGTTGTCGATGTCAAAAATGTCGTATCCCCTGTTATTGAATATCAGGGAGCGGTTGCAAATCAAGCATCGCATAAAGAAGAATAAATCACAAACACAGATGAGACATATAGTGAATTTATAAATCAGGTCCTCAAAAAGAAGATTAACTCTGATTCCAAAAGAGACCCGGACTTGAACTACTTAGCCCAATATGGTAATCCTAAAGACCCAACTACTGCAAGACAATTGTCAGAATTAACAAAAATTTATTTTGATGAATCCAAAAAGTTCGGGGGAGATTTGTTCGACATACTTGACACGAAACTCCGCATCTTCTTTGATCAATGTCGCAAAGTAGGCCTGCCAGGGGAGCACCTAACAAGTGCATACTCTATTATGCTCAAAGGCAAGGCTGCTGACTATTATTATGCCTACCTTTCCGAAAGGAATTATGATTTTATCAATCTTATCCAGGCTACTAAAGACCATTTTGAAACGGAACATAATCGTCAAGAGTACTTATCTTTGTGGAGGGAGACTACTGTAAGAGGCGTGGCTAGGTGTGATCAAAGAACCCTTGGACGTGAACTGTAAGCTATGGACTGTTGGCGTAGACTGTGGCTGTGGACTACGGGCGAGGACTATGAACTCGATGGACAAGACAATAACAATAATTATGAATCTGGACAATGACAATGACTGTGAATCAAGACAAGATTATATTGAACAACGGTAGATAACAAGACTCAGGTCTGAAGAACCTCTAGAGACAGAGGGAAAGCCACTATTTATGCACAAGCCTAACTCCATCTCTACAAGGGCCATCTGGCCGACAACCAGGCCATCTTAGAAATACATAGAATATTAAAGAATGCTGTAGAAGCCCATCAACCATTACAAGAGAGAGAATAGTATGGAAACCTATAGAACCCTAACCCAAAATCCCTAGTGTTCAGACGGAAGTACAGAAGATTCTAGAAGGCTAGACCTCGATTAGCGACAACACGTGAATTGATTATTATTCACGTGACAACATTAAGTATGCGCTAATCCTGACACATGATATCACCTGATATTACCTAATATCAGTGCCGCAATGAATCATGGCCTATTCCTGACAACTACTCTCTAACATATAATAAATAAGAATCCGGACAAAGATCGAAATGACTGCCTTGAGATCTTGTTTAATACGTTATCAAGGATCCAACAAGGCCTAAGCCTGGTTTATCAAGAGGAGCATAGCCTACGCGACCAGGTCCTTAATGCTTGTCGAGGCATCCTGGAGTGTAAGATGGCACTTATGAAGCCAGCTCCTACATATGAAGGAGTGTGTGCAGACTTACGCTCTGCTATTAGTAACGAGACAAAATGTCGTGAAAATCTCCAATTTCTTAATAGTAATGAATATAATATTAATATTAATACTAATGGTAATGGTAATCATAATAATGATGGAAATAATTTCAAAAATAACGAAGTGAATTGGACTGATCGGACCTACCGTAGCCGTGGTAAAGATAACAACAATTTTCGACATAACACAAGAGGTTCCTATCAAGACAATTCTTCGAGGTATCGTCCAGGGAACTATAAAAATAATCAATATCAAAGACAAAAGAAGTGCTTTATTTGTCAAAAAGTAGGATGTTGGTCCACAAGGCATCCACCTGAGGAGCGCAAGCAGGCAGCTACAAAATGGCAACACACAGCGATATCAACGGGTAGAAATGCTACCCCTGAAGCCTATCAAAATTTCCTTGTATACTGTGAAGGCATTGAATGCTGGCCAGAAACCGATCCTGTCGATGAAATGGAACAACTAATGGCAGAAATTGAAATGGAAAATCAAGAGGAATCTGAAAACTTCTTTACAGAATTCGGTATTCTCAATGGCACAGCTACCATTGCTATTCTCCATGAACAGTCTGTCCTCCATGCTATTTCGCAACAAAACCCTTTTGATCCAACTTTGACACCTAGGTTATCACGTTGGAAAAAGGCTCGTCGGTGAATCCTAAAAGCATAAGATTTTAAGGTACAGATCTAAGAAAAGTGCAAAGACCGATTATGTACAATAGAACCTCCTAGCACTGTCTGTATGTCATTACCAAAAGTATGTTTCCTGCGGTAACTAGTTTCATACTGAAGTTCCGCTACCAGCGATACTAGACTGCTGCCTGAGGCCTAACTGGCGATCTCCGCGAACTCGTGTGACGGGATGTCACACCAACAGCCTATTACAACCCCAGAGAAACAAATCATGTGTTTACCTTCAACAATAGATACTCATCAGACAACTTCCAAGGAATAATGCCAGATAGTGGCGCTGCAGGAGTCTTAACTGCTGGGCATCCACAATTTCAAGCACTCCAGAAGTTAATGCCGTCACTTCAACTCGACAGATCAACTGCTGGTGAGCACAACATCTATTTTGGCAAAGGTAACGCCATATCTATAGGTACAGTTTTGGTCCCAACTATTTTCAGGGAAATTCTATTTCATGTTGTACCTGCAAATACCCCATTCCTATTGTGCATCAATGATATGGATAGATTAGGAATTAAATTTGACAACATTAAAAATATCCTGAAACAAGGAAAGACCAGATGTGCGGTAACTCGAGAGTGGGGTCACCCATGGCTGTTACTAGATGTTCAAGATAAAGCTCAAGAGAAAAATATAATTTGGAGTAATTTAACTGAAACCGAGCTCCGTCAAATTCATCGCCGCTTTGGGCACCCCAGTGTTGGAAGACTTCGAAAGATTTTGACTCGAGCAAATCATGAATTTGATGGTAATATTCTCAGAGAAATATCCAAACATTGTCACCAATGTCAAATGAATGAGAAGGCCCCTGGAAGATTCAAATTCAGCTTAAAAGAAAAGTTCGATTTCAATGCTGAAATAATTGTCGACATAATGTACCTAGATGGAAGAAATGTTTTGCATGTAGTTGATTCTGCTACTGCTTTTCAGGCCGCACGATTCATCCAAGACCTTTCGGCTAAAACAGTATGGGAAGCGATCCGACTATGTTGGATCGATGTATATCAAGGACCACCTGACTGCATAGTCCACGATGCAGGAACTCAGCTAGCTTCAGCCGAGTTCAAGCAAGAGGCAAAAATTGTCGGATCAAAAACGAAGGAGGTCCCAATTGAAGCATATCAAAGTGTCAGAAAAGTTGAACGGTACCATTTAACTCTACGACGTGCTTACGAAGTCATTAAGGGAGACCTACCGAATACCAGCCGAGAAGCAATCTTACAAATGGCCGTCAAAGTCATAAATGACACAGCTGGCCCTAATGGTATTGTTCCAACCCTCCTCGTGTTTGGAGCATTCCCGCGCCTAACAGAAGAATCTTCACCTTCACCATCGATTATTCGACGTGCCGAAGCCATTCATAATGCCACTAAGGAAGTAAAACGCCTTTATGCTCAACGAATGATAAAAAATTCTCTCAAAATAAGAAATGGACCAGATGTGGGACCAATTCTTAACCTCCCTCTACAATCCCTCGTGCGAGTCTGGCGTGAAAAGGAAGGCTGGACAGGTCCATTTAGACTCCTATCGACAGAAGGACAAACGTGTACAATTGATATGCCGCGCGGACCTAGAAACTTCCGCAGTACGTTAGTTAGACCATACCTTGCGGAAAAAGCAAGCATAGTTCCGGAAGTTGATGACAATGACAATGAAATAGAGGACAATACTCCAGATGCTATCCCGCCTCCTGATAATGAAAATGTAACTTCTATTAAACCACAACAGATTTTGAAGAGGAGACGTGGCCGTCCGAGAAAAGAGGCAGATTTCACTGTGTCGGATGATTTGGACTCTTATCTTTGCTCATTCGATGACAGTACCAATGTTTTATCAATTTACCTTAGCGCAAAAGGAGAGTCAGACATGGAACTCGCCCTTACTCTACGTAAGGAAGGGAAAATAACCACGCCAGGAGAGCCATTTCAGCAAGCAGATGACAAAGAAATTGAAGGTTTACTTGCCACTGGTGTTTTCAAATTGGAAGATTATGATATCAATAAACACGGAGACCATAGAATATTTAACGCCAGAATGGTACGGGAGATAAAAGGCAAAGCCAGTAGTTCCCCATATGAAAAGTCTCGTCTTGTGATCCAAGGTTACAGTGACAACGATAAGAAAATGATACTCACTCAATCTCCGGCAATTCAACGATCAAGTCAACGCGTCATTCTATCACTATTTCCATCAATTAAAAAGAAAAATATAAATCTATGGACTCGCGATATCACCCAAGCGTACATCCAAACTCAATCGTTGCTAAATAGAACAATCTACTCCTATCTACCCAAGGAAATGAGCTGCAAGTACCCCAAAGGTACCATTATGAAACTACTCAAACCATTGTATGGAATTGCGGAAGCAGGCCTACACTGGTTCTCTACATACTTCAGGCATCACCCAGAGAAACTCTAATTAAGAACTTCTTCTTATGATCCGTGTCTTTTGATCACTAACTCAAATGAAAAATTTGCCATTGTGGGCATGAAGACGGATGACACCCTCATCCTCGCTGATGAAGAGTGGTCGACTCTTGAGGAAACTGAGTTAGCAAACGCAAATTTAAAGGTGAAACCAAAATCTATGCTAACTTCTACAAATTCACTTATTTTTAACGGGTGTATCCTATCACAAGAGGGAGACAATATTCTCATACGCCAAAAAGAGCAAGGAAAAAGACTTCAACTCGTCGATCCAAATTCTCTATATGTACCACAGCGTTACATCGAACAAAGAGCGCGGGCAGCATATATCGCATCCATCTGTCAACCAGAAGCCACGTTTGATATGTCCATCGCAGCACAATTTCAAAATCCTGGAAAAGACGAAGTGGCCGCTATTAATAAACAGATCAAGTGGCAAATAGATAATATGAGTCGTGGGCTCACTTTCACGGATTGACATGTTTCATGTTAGGGAAGTGTCAAGGCCGTTACAAGGGGTTGATATTTGACAAAGGATTTACCAGGTTTCATGGTAAGACGTTGGCGTGCCGTTGTAGGAGTTTTGGAGTTGTTCTCTGGGTTTCATATAACCCGTGTGGAGTTATTATTACGATCTCACTTAGAGATCAAATGTACATATGTAGACCTGACGTCGCGGGGTTTTCTCTCCACGCAACGTCTTCTGAATATAATTTTATTCTTCGATTATCCTCTTCCTCTGCGAAGACCGCTGTTTAATTGCACTTCTCTTCTGCTCCGGAAGACCACTCCCACCGCCCATTTCTCTTCTGCTGTGAAGAGCACTTCCCGCTGCTCGCCCCTCACCTATACCACCATCTCACCTATTACCTGACACACCCTCATCTCACTCCCATCAAACGAGCTTTCTAGTCCCGCTTCGTACCCCGTGGAACAACTGCTCCTTATATCCGTGAGACTCACTTATGTCCCTCTAGACCTATCAACAGCAAAACTTTACGTTTTCGTGGACGGCTCATTTGCAAACAACAAAGATCTAAGTT
The DNA here is from genome assembly GCA_028751805.1 of Podosphaera xanthii. Lineage (NCBI taxonomy): Eukaryota > Fungi > Ascomycota > Leotiomycetes > Helotiales > Erysiphaceae > Podosphaera > Podosphaera xanthii. Next base: position 3,844,728 of record JAPWIX010000010.1, on the reverse strand, counting down.
CGCAAATTGGGTTTGTTATCGCAATTGCAAACGAGCAGCCTGACGAGGATCAGTTCACAATTAAAGGAAATCTACTCCACTGGAGCTCAACTAAGAGCAAACGTGTAACCAGAAGTAGTCTCGCATCTGAAATCTTGGCCATGGTCGGAGGCGTGGACATTGGAATCGCAATTTGCTCAACGTTACGAATGATAAGCGAAAAGCTTCGTTTGCCCAGAATCCCTCTCATAGTCTGTACAGATTCGTATTCCTTGTATGAGTGCCTTGTAAAATTGGGCTCTACAAGTGAAAAGCGTCTTATGGTGGATATAATGCACCTAAGACAATCATACGAGCGTCGCGAGATCTCCGAAATTTGCTGGATCAACGGCAATGACAATCCCGCAGACGCCATGACTAAATCCAATCCAAACAGATCTCTTGAGATCTTGGTTAGTACAAACAAACTTACCATACGTATCGAAGGATGGGTTAATAGGGCAATGGCAATGCAGGAGACGTCTGAACATAAGGTAGTCTAACTTGAAAGAAAAGAGTTGCCAGTGTTGGGATCAATAAGCCATAAGGATCGGAGCTCTGATGTCCGTAGTGGTCGAATGCCGATACACGTGACCGTAGAACTCATATTTATATTGTAATGTAGAAATGTAGAAGGGGAGATAAAAATACATATGATTGACCATCCACAGTAGTACTACTGAACCCCCTGTTACTAACACTTACTAAATAACTCTTTTCCAATATCCAAACGAGTATTTTTGATGATCTGATGCCTATTTCAGACGAGCTATTCGGTGAGCTTCTGAAAGAATCGATTTTTCTTCTTAAAAGCTCTGAAAAGTTCTTCCTTCGGAGCACACTGAATAGATTCTGGTGAGACTTTATCTTCTTTTTCAATATTGAATACCCTCGCTTTTTCAGCCGCCGCTTAGGCTTTACCATTTACCATCAAGCGCGCGAGCCCTCGCTTATTTCGTAATATAAGCTCCCATGGTCGGCTTGGCTTTGATTTCAGTGCTTCAGTTAGCATCATCTCGTGATAGATTTTCACTATATTTTTACCGCATCCTGTTTCTTTTGGCGATTTCGCGCATTAATTTGCCATCATTAAGTCATGTAGTCATGGATGTAACAAAAGCTGATAATAACTTCCTCTTTCTGGTATCCGACAATAGAATATTAGTAATGATAACTTTGTCTTTCACAATTCCTTAAAGTTGATTAAATCTCCAAAAATTGAAGATCTATCCCAGACAAGAAGCATTTGTTATATCAGATAGTTGAGTCTCTGTCTATAAAAACAAGTTCGAGCTCCGATATTCTTCCTCTTTCCACGAGATGCTAGGTTTTCTTAATTATCAGCCAAGATTATATCTACTTACTTTCCATTCTATCCGACCATGAATCATTGAGCAGCTAATTCAGTCGATAGCTCGCCGCCGTGTCTATTCTTTACTATCTGAGCGGATAACCGTGGAGAATTTGATGAATTTAGTGGCTGATAAAGATTTCTAGATGCATGAAATACGATACCAAAAGACAAAATGAAAAACATATAGAGATGGGATAGCTCCCCGGGGTGCGATGCAAAAGTTGTCAGGACTCGAGATTTTAGATGATTGGATCGTAAGAGTTAATGTCTGAGGTTTACTTACTATTGTTGCCTTTTTTTAATCTCGCTTAATGTCTCCTTTTCATATAAACAACCATCTTTTTTATTTTTGAAGTCATTCTTGTGTTTGCAGCCTTTATGCTCTGACACGAATGACACTGGTACGTTTCATGGAACGATGGCTCAACTTAATATGGGAGACACTCTCACACGAATATCATTTGAAGACATAATTCGAAGTCATGCGCCTTACAGCTCCTTCTACTGGTAACCGTTTATGTCTGCCGCAGGAACGCATTTCAACCACCCACGATTATTCAGTGTGCCTTTGTCATCGTCACATACATGACTAGGCAAGAAATGTAGTGTGAGGATCTTGCTGGATGTAAGTCGGCTTTCTCCTGTCTCAAGAGGGGCATGAGCTTCGGCTACCCAGGCTCTACTTGAGAAAACGGCCTAGACGGTCTAACACACCACCATCCGACCCTTATCCGTCTTAACTTGTCTGAACTCCAAGTAGACCTCCCAATTAACTCTTTTCGTCTGACCTCTGCTCTCCTGTGACTACTGTCACCTCTTCCTCTCGACTCTCCGCACTTTGATTCCTCTTGCCCGGACCTGCGCCTGACACAGGTCGAAGTATACGAAACGTGCTCGCTTAACTGGCCGAATAATTGGTAATACCAAAACCCGCAGAGCATTTAAAGTCTTGATTGTTTTCACATCAAGAGAGTGGAAAATATCGAGAAATAATAGATAACTAATTTGCCGTGGAACAATTCAATTTCCAAGATCATGTTGTCAAGTAATTACCACAAGGATCAGAAGAAGTTAATTTTTCGGCCGGTGTTGTGAGCAGTTGTATTTGGAACAGCTCTCTCGAAGATTCGGGGTGGTACGTCCACTTCCGAGAATTGTGGCTCATTACCTCGGTTAACAAGGAGCTCTAGCTATGAGTACTTCGCCAGGCCCCTGATTCTTTTCCTGCTGAGTATCCTAGATGGATCCGAACTACAGATTTAGTCAACCACAATTACTAGTGACCAGGAACAAACAAAACAGCCCGGATCTGGTCTAAAGGTCGTTTAGCGTGTATGAAGCTGAAAACACCACGCTCGACTTTGTTAAAATTTCTCAAGCCTTTCTTATCGCGAGTTAATCTTCAGGGACTATGTTAGACTGCATAAGTTCTTTATCAACCTACATTAATCGAAGTTGCAATCACTGTCACATGGCCTATATTGTTGTTACTATTATTTTAACGTGCTGAGCTTAGCCCCCCAACCTTTAGGCGTGACACTGACAATCGAGCTCAATATAGACTAGACTGGTAGCTACCTGTATGGCCGAGTCTAAATGATTTGGGGAACAATATTAAAAAGATCATTGAAAGTCTGGTGTCCTACAACCGCTTCCTCTCCCCCGGACTCAAATCCCAAATAAGCAGAACTTTGTTTCAGCGGAAAAGACCTTATCACTATTGACCAATATACTGCCTTTTATAGCGCTCTATCTGAGTCAGGTAACGAAATACTAGCTGTCATCTATTAGGTCAAACCATCTCCTTAAAAGTAAAAAATGCTCCTGGTGTGGTATTTCTCCAACTATGGGAAGCTCATCGGCATTTGGCAAAGTACCACGATTTATTTTCCCAACCGCACATGCATTTAATCGAGGTATTTTTATGTCTGAACCACCCATGATAATATGCAAAGTCTCCGGGGCTAGTCCGTGCTACAATTTGCTGATGGTACACCCACTGTAGGAGGACTGGCTCCTATACTTTTTTTTGACGCATCTGAAAATCTAATTCCTCTAACGCTTTGGTCGATTCGCTCACCACCGATTATCGACTAACTCTTGTGCAAGAATCTTAACAAGGCGCTCAAGTGCTGGGAGAGTGAGCATCGGCAACCCTTGCCTATCGTTTGGCGTAGCTGATATTTTTCGCACCGTGGGAAGTTTTGCTAAAGCTGAATTAGGCATCTCGTCCACCTTTTTGTTCCCTTCTATACCGCTGTGTCCTGAAATCTATCGTATCTCCACTAGTTAATTTTGTACGCTGATGTGTCTGAACCTCTTGGCTGCTGTCTGAGATTATCTGTACTAGTCTTTTAAAAGACTCTTGTATACTACTAGTTTTCTAGCAGCACTTTGAATCGCGCGTTGTTATCAATCTCTATTGTCACCTAGTGCTCTGAGGAGCCCGACAATTCTTGCATCGTATATGTCATCACCAACGAGAGGTCCCTCGATGGTTGTTTTGAGGAGTCTATTCTTGGACACAATGAGACTGGAGACCAAACTTCCAGAGCTGTTAAGCGGGCCGACTGAAAAGTATACATTGTATCAGGAGGCAAGTCTTTAGGCCATTCTTCCACTCGGCCAGCCTATGTTACATTTTAGTTGGCTATATTACTTTTATTTACATGATCATTTGAGCAATATGAAGAGCCTAGTTGTTCAATTACCGGTACTTTTAGTTTGCATGTCAGTAAGTGTGTTTGGCAAAGTCCGGGCGCTTCGATGGGGCGACCTTTTGTTTCGCAAGTAGGCCTCGACGGCCTAGAATTTCCGTTGGTATCTCATTTGCTCTAGGCAGTAATAGGTGTTAAGGACATGGCGTGGTGTCGAAACGCTATCGCATGGGGCTTCAGAGGGCACGGCCCCGAACATAACATGTGCGGCGTATTTATGGATGGCAAGGGCTTACTGATTACGTAACGGAGGAATATAGAATAAACTGTCCGTCTATTTCCATGTAAATAATTTATCTTTATCTTCTCTTATCGATCACTGATTATCGATACTTAATCCCAATCATCGTTGAATGCAATCCTTCTTTTACTGCAATCTCATAACCTTTCAACAATAGGTGACAGCTATCATGTCTACGTATCCAAGCTACTTCGTGTGATTGACTCTGCTGAAGCAGTATTTTTACCAGGGAAACTCTCGCCTCCCAAACGAGTACTATGTTGGGCCTTGTTTGGTTATTTGGCAATATAGCTCGGATTGCCTTCAGAATTTTCGGTCGAGTAGATCCATATGCCATCCCACTCCCGTGTTGACCCTTTTTTTCAGTCTGCATTTACTCGCGTCAGGCCACATCATTAGGCATCTATCCTATAAGTTTCCGTGCTTATCACGCGGGCTTGTACCGACCGGATCAGTGGGCGTGGCGCTGAGCAATGATACACCATACTAACCTGAAAGAGCTGCCTCAGCTTCTGCGCTCTTTCCACCATTTGATTTGACGTTTTTAGCGTGACCGGGCACAAGCCCCGCACCTTGGAGGTATAGCACGGTTTTGTTCCCGCACCATTGTTACACATGAAACTCAAACAAGAGTTAGCAATCTATTCCCACTCAAAGCCATCGGATATGTGGAGATGGGACTATTCTCTGACCCTTAACAATGATTGCTAGATCTGTAGTGTCAATTCTCTTCCTTGGGCCTCTCCCGATGATTCATGACTTGGACTGAACCGGGTCAGAGTTGATCTTGTTTTCTGCTACTAATCCTACCTGTCTTTCAATTTCTTCCTGGGCCGCTGCCATCGCCTCATTTAGGTTCTTGTCTATCCTGAATATTGCGACATCTTTGACCTAGCCAACCCTGCTTTTTGGGCTGCCTTCTTGTGTGAGGATCGAAATATAGATTTTTTGATTACTTATTACGTCATGCCGGCGAACAGCATACAACTCCAAGGATCATGTAACAATAAGTTCAGTCTATCCAGGGCTATCCGGCGCGTCAGTCTCCCGAAAGATTCCAACCAAGTAGATGTTCCCTTCCCACGCACTTCCCATGAGATTTCTCTGAGCTAATTTCATCTTTCGACCATCTGTCCCAGGTCACTAATCTCGTGACTTTTCAATTACCAACAGCCCTCCTCAACAGTTAGTCTAGATGTGACTCTTCGACCGGGAGAGCCCGATCGACAGAAGTAGTGCCGTTCCACGAATGTAATTTGCCAGCTGAGGGAGCGTCAGCGGTTCAGAGCATGGGGTGGTTTTGTCAAGTTAGTAGTGAGAATGGGGATATATAATCGGCAGACTGTAGTTAGAGAGATGAAGTGGAAGATAAGATAGAGTATGCAATTGTATAATATCAAAAATAGATGATGTAGATAATTACATGTGTATAGAATGTTTATGTGTGTGCGTGCCAAGGCCCGCAAGATGACTCGGCATTCTTGACACTCCCCCTTGCTGAGATATCTAATTTTATCCAAAGATTAAATAAAGTCCTGCTGTTTTGACTGTGCACCTAGACCTCATTAACTCTCGAGACGGCGGAGAAATCGCAGAGCCTACATCTGCATAGATTTGATATTTCTAAGCAGTTCAGCTCAGCATACGTGTATGCCTCGATACAAGAGTATCCCTGGTGCTCGTCTAACAGTATCGTATTCACCGCCACATTCCCATAACCATTTCCGTGACGGCTAATTTTCATATTTCCCAACACCCAGTGATTGTAAATGGCCTCCGAATTTGTGATGAGGAAGTTGCTTTGTTAGTATGTCGGCAGGGTTTTCTGAGCTAGCGATTGTCTCAATCTTTAGTCGGTCCTTCGCGACCATATCGTTTCGAACAAAGAAATATCGTGTCTCAATATGCTTTGCTTTGTTATGGAATTTACCAGAATCTTTGCAGAATTCCTTAGCTGCCTCGTTGTCGCACCAGAGAGTTGGTACGTATTGCTTCTGGTGTAAGTCCAGCCAAATTTTCTCCATCTATGCTGCCTCTTTTGCTCCTTCATTAGCAGCTATGATTTCTGCTTCCATACTGCTTAATGACGTGCTCTTCTGTCGTTGTGCAGCCCAGGATATTGCTTCTCCGTTATAGACTACACCGTAGCCTTGGAATGATTTCCTATCATTCTCGGTAGCCCATGTAGCATCGGCGTATATATTGAAGGCGTTAAATGGAGGATGACTGGTACAGCTAGTTTTATTGCTTATCGAGTAAGTAATGCCATACTTACCCGTGCATTGAAGGTATCATAGAAGGTGTTTTGCGCGATTTAAGGAGATTCTAGGTTTTGCCATAAATCTTGCTAGTTGTCCGACAGCGTATGCGATGTCAGGCCGTGTGCTGTTGGACAGATAGATAGTTGATCCTAAAATTTGTTGATATAAAGCCGCGTTGTTGTCATTGAGAAATTCATCGTCTTCTAACTCCTTGAGAACTAACCCAGGTATTAAGGGCGTTGCGACTCCATTACATCTGCTCATTCCAAGTCGCTCAAGTAGCTTCTTCACATAAATTTCTTGATGGATAGTAAAACGGTGATTGGCTCGGTCTCTCTTCACTTGGAAACCTACGAAGGTTTCAACAGGACCCAAGTTCTTACAGCTCCATCTGCTCATTATCTTGAGTTTCACGTTGTTTATGAGTGCCCGGCGCCCACAGACCAGCATATCATCAACAAACAAAAGGATGTATATTCTTTCTCGATTCTCCCCCATTGGTGATGATATAAAAAGATTGGGGTCTGCTTCGCTTTGACCGAACCCTATTTCACGGAAGAACTGCTTCACTTCGAGGAACCACTCAGGAGGTGATTGCTTCAATCCATAGAGTGTCTTGTTAAGTTTAAGATAATGCTGATTTTCGACGCCACGAATCCAAGGTTTTAGTAGATGAAAATATTCGGGGATCCTTGAGTAGTTCGGCTCCTTAAGCGTGGGGTTTAAGAAGGCGGTATCCACATCAAGGTGATCTAGCTCTAGGTTATTGACTGCTGCGTAGGAAAAAATCGTCCTTAAAGTTGCGTATCGAATCACAGTTGCGAAAGTCTCGAAATAGTCAATTCCATATTGTTGCTCATATCCTTTGCCGACTATCCTTGACTTCCTTCGGGCAATAGAGCCATCGGCGTTGAATTTATTTCGTAAAACCCAACGTGAAGAAATCAACTTGCGTCCGCTGACAGAAGTGTAGTCGCCTTTGATGATTTCGAAGGTACTATTCTTCTCCAACGACCTTAGCTCATCAAGCAGGGAGGCTTCCCATGCTGTTTTGTCCTCGGAAAGTGCCTGCTTTAAGGTTAGTGATTCAAATGGAACAGCAGGAGCGCCTAAAGATGTCGATTGATAATTTGGCTCTATATGAACAGCATTTAATGCTTCAACTATGAGAGATACATTGTTCCCGAAGCCTTTAATGCTTTTATTAGCTTTATTTAGTCCCGCTACTTTCCCTGAGCGCGTAACAATTTGCAAGTCAGCATTGGTTGAAATATCCTGAGCTTTATCGTGAGCTAATGTTTGATTATTACTGTTTGATCTAAGCCTGTGGCTTTCTAGATCTGGGCCTGAGTCTCCACTGACTCTATGATTTGATCTAAGTCTATGACTTTCTAGATCTGGGCCCGAGTCTCCACTGACTCTATGATTTGATCTAAGTCTATGACTTTCTAGATCTAGGCCCGAGTCTCCACTGACTCTATTCTGGTTGAAAATCTGTCCCTGAGAATTTGTCAACGTATCTTTAAGGAGTCTATTTGAAATGGGAGGCATTGTAAGTTTTTTGGCTTTCACCTTGTTTAATCATACCAGGAAAGACATGTTCTTTAAATTCACAGTCAGCACTGCGCTTCTCTACTCCTGTTCTCCTATTTAGTAATATCCATATTGAATTACTTTGTAAGCCTATAAATATCCAGTCAGTCTCAACATTTGGAGAGAACTTTGAGAGCGCCACTTTAGTCTCTTTGAAAACTAGTGGGAATGCTGCACAGCCAAATACTCGCAGTTTATTTAATGTGACTGTTTTATCTGAAAATGCCGTGATAGGCGTAATGTTAGAGCCAGGACGTGTGTCTTCTGGACTGAATGGTAAGGCGGTAGTTGGTAGTCTGTTTCGGATGTGCATTGCATGCTCAATAGCATAGCACCAGTAATTTTTCCAGTCTAGTTGTGCATAAAATATCATTGACTTGGATTATTAAACAAGGTATCCAATTGCTCGCTCTGCCACTCCATTTAGAGAATGCTTGTAGGGTGGCGATTGTTGTACTTCTACTCCAAGGGATTTGCACCAGTCTTTCCATGCTTGTCCGAACTCTCCTGTACCGTTGTCTGCTGTAATAAATACTACCCTTTCTCCAGAACTTAATTGTAAATGGGCTATTATTTCTTTACTCGCTGGTAGACATTCGGAGGTGCTCTTATTTTTGAATAATCTAATCCAACCGCATCTTGATGCATCATCAATAACTATTAAGAAATAGTTATATCCTCTAATTGATGTAGGGAGTGTTCCAGAGATATCAGTATGTAATTGATGAGCTGGTTTTGATATTCGATTTTCAGTTTTCTTCAAGAAGGATTCTTTCATTTTTCCAGCGAGACAGGCCTCACATGCGTTCTCCCCCTTACTGATAGCTTTCGGTTTGTGCGGTACTTCGGGGATTTTAGTTATCGTCTTATAGCTTGCATGTGCAAGTCTAAAGTGCCACAGTTCAGCGTCGTTCATTGGTATTCGTGATATTCCATCGAGAGGTAGAGCTAGTTCGGTAGTACTCCTTGATTGGTGGGAAGACAGTGAATGTTAAGAAATGGTGTTTGATGGGGCATGCTAATCCATAAGCTGGAAGAGGTTGTCGTATAAAGGAGCTCTGAACAATACTACCTGCTTTCTCCTAGCTGTTGCAATGCAATCTTCGAAAGTGACGCTGATTTTGTCTTGATTAAGTGCCACGACCAAAATTAATCTAATATCTTTAAAATCCGGGACATACCAGACAACTTTAAGGACTAAGTCTCCAATTTTGCAGATGCCATAACCGTCAGATGGGCATGTATTTCCGTTGGCTGTTGACACATATTTGGGTGAAGACCACCTTTTGAGGCCCAAGAAGTCTGAGATTCTTCCGCTGAAGTGTCTTGTCGCTCCCGAGTCAATTTTCCAGCTCGATTTGTTTCGGTAGACAGACATTAATGCAGTTTCTACCACAACGTTCGCGTATTGTGCATTGTGTGGGAGCAGAAGATAGTCATCACGAGTAAATTGAGGGTTATCTATGGCTACATTTGCGTTTTCCCTCCTATTGTTTGATCTTTGCTCATGATATCTTTTCCTTGCTCTTTGGAACGCAGAGCAATCTTTTGCCAATGACCTGGCTGAGAACAGAAAGTAAATTCATCCCGACTGTTACCATTACCATTAAAACGCCGATTTTCATTATCATTATGTGTGTTCCTGTTCCAAGACGCGAAAAAATTTAAATTTCCTCTACCCCGACGCCCTCCACGAGAATTGCCTCTGCCCTTAGTGATACCCCCTCGACCCCTTGGGCGGTGACCACCTCGACCTCTTCTTTCACGATCGTTGTCGTGATTTCGTCGATTATTTGCTGCGTCGGTAGCAGCGAGATTTGCAGCTGGTGTTGTGCCCGATAAGGACTCGGCTTCTCGTAAAATCTCCATTGCAGATGCCAATGGTAGCTTGTTGTATGCTATGTGGAAACGGGCACTATGCCAGTTTATTTTGTCTGATGGAAGGCTTTGAATTGACCAAATTATTTTATTGAGGATTTCCGCTTCTGTGATTGGACGGTCCGTCTGCTGAAGGGTACCTCGAAGCGCTATCAGCTCACCAAAATATGTGTTGATCTTCGTGGTTTCGGGATCGAATTTCAAGTTGTAAAATTTAGCTCTATTGGCAGTGGCTAGAATTCCGTTTGAGTTTTGGTTCAACAATGTGACCGCTTTCCAGAGGCCAGCAGCGTCGCGAGAATTTATGGCATCTCGAATCGTTTCTGTTCGAAAGAACGAACTGATTGAGCCTGCAATAATGACGGTTCGCTCAGCCTTCATTTCCCAACAGCTTTTATTCTCACTCGGCTCTTTATCAATACCAGTGACAATTTTCCATACCACAGCGATCTCTAGGGCATCTTTTAAGCTGGTTTCAAAAGACGCAAAGTTCGTTCCATCGTATATCTCAACATTGCCCCAGCTCGTCTTGTTAACACCATTTTTGATGTTTATGGTGCTGTTAGAGATAGACTTTTTTTGGGGGGGGGGGGGGGGTTGTAGTTGGGATAATTATATTCCGGGCTATAACCTGTCAAGTTAGTAGTGAGAATGGGGATATATAATCGGCAGACTGTAGTTAGAGAGATGAAGTGGAAGATAAGATAGAGTATGCAATTGTATAATATCAAGAATAGATGATGTAGATAATTACATGTGTATAGAATTTTTATGTGTGTGCGTGCCAAGGCCCGCTAGATGACTCAGAATTCCTGACAAATTTATATGTTTTCTACCAGCCAATTAGATGGGTCATTAGTTTAGACATGTGAAAGTTACGTTTTGAGTGGTGTTGGATATGATTACGTAAGAGTTTGTATTTGATGATGTTGAACAATATATCCTATATAAATAGTTTAGGAGAGAGGGATCAAATAGAATCAATTGTTTTACGTATCCTTATTCCACCTTGCTATCTGATCAGATACCAAGAACCGGCCTATCCAACAATATATGAATCCGTCAACTAATACGTGGGCGCTACCGATTGTTATACTTAGGTTATGAGCAGATATGGAATTATGAATAAGCTAGGGATAACAGAGAAGAGCAGAGGATGATAATCAGAGACTGAAGATATGAATAACTTAATTGATACAATCAATGAGGCTACTGATGTAGACAGGACTAATTTATATATACATGTTGTATACCCATGATACAGTCCATAATCATATAACCAGAATGTTCCATAGCCACAATCCATTCCATTCCATTCTATACCATTCTCTACCATGTTGTACTAGTGTCATTAAGCTCTTAGTGTTGATCGTAATAACAGTCGTGCAGGGGCCATATATAAATGGTCCCTGCATATTGCACTAGTACATGGATATGCCATATCCCTGTAGATAGACATGGATATCCCCATAGTGGCTCTGACAGTCGTATCACAACACCAATGCGTTCTTCATGATCACGAGGTAAAAATGCTGAGATGAAATCTTGTTACGTCCCACAAAACATGCACCGATGTGGGGTATACGATTGAAATCAGAATGCGTGATTTTTTGAGGAAATATGTCGACACGAAGAGTTGGTCTGATGGTCTCTATCCCAAGTTTGGTAGCTGCTCCGTCGTGGGAGGTATCTATGTAAAGTTCTTGCAAAGAGGATTGAAAAAGCCAAAGGAATCAACCGTATTGCGGGTACCATTCCAGGAAAATGCTGCAGAGCTGTTTCGCCAAGGAGTTGGAGGGTGAATACAATGACATCAAACTGAGGATCACGATTGGAGGAGGTGCAGATGTTGAGAGGCATACGCGATGAATTGACAATGAGCCATTTACTTGGAGCTTCACGAGAGCAGAAACATTCTTGAGTTTTCCTCGTCGAGAGATGTGAGTATTGCAATCAATAGCAGGGCAAGAGGAATAAAGGAATATCCTCAGCTAATCAGATGGTCAGGGAGTTGAAGGTTGGAAATTTAGATTCGTCACTCGCTGATTAGTGACCCACTAAAATCTACAAGTTTCCTACGCTTCGGCTAGCGAGGCCTAAAACACGTTAAATGGAGAGATCTTTACATGATTTTCACGAAAGGAAAGATGGATCTGCATTTTACGCTGGGATGGCGTGGAGTGCCCGAAAACAAGATCTCACAGTACGAGAAAATTCTCTACACCACGCAGCAACACATCACAGCGCCGTGACGCACATATATCCGGGTACTGATAAAGTCCTGACGAGCAACAACACAATTCTCGATTGACGAGCATTAGATTCAACAGCTCCTGACGTTAAGGAACTGGAAAATCCATCACGGTCACATGACTGATTTTTGGGCAGTTATGAGCAAATAATTTCTGGGATGAATAGGGTCGGTTCTGACTCTATTAAGTCCCTCGTAAAATGATCAAGAGTCATCGTAATAAGACTAACCAGCCGAAGGCCTGAGAAAACTGCTCCTTGGGGACATAGATTATTATTCTTTTTTTAAATCATTTTTGCGTATGCAGCCTGAGGCTATGACGCGCATGATATATATGTTTCGCAGAATAACTCAATTTGACGTTTGGAACACTCATACTCAGATTTCATTTGCAGATACCACTACGAGAGTAACGCCTTACGACATGTACTCTCTTCCGTGATTACCCACTACAGGAAAAAGCGAGAAAAACTCATGGTCATCTAAATATGCCTTCGTCATCCCACGAATACAACATCACCGCGAGAGATGTGGTGTGAGGGTCTTGCTCGATTCGCACCAGCCTCCTTCTGTCTCAAGTGTGACATGTGTCTTAGCTACCCAGGCTCTACTTGGGAGAGCGGCCGGTACGGTGTACCACTGCACTATCCAGTCCGCCCTATTGTGGTTATTGATAGAAACTTGGTATGCACGCTCTGTCGACGAAGTTGAATATTAATCAATGAGCTGCATACGGAATTGGCCCGTCTCAAATGTATACTTTACCTCTTGACTGAGAGAGATTCCGACAGGCTAGAGAATGGTCAGGCTGTCCGAGTGAGGCTAATCTTGCGAGATGACGGCTAGGGACGAGGTATGATGAAATTGAATACGGTTAGGTGCTGATGATTGCCCGTGACGTTGAGGAAAAATGGCAGGTAACTTGAGAGGATAAGATAGCTGTAGATCGCTGGTGGTGACGCAGGAGGCTAAAGTACGTCGAGGTTGACCCCGGTGACTGAGGTAAACAGGCTCAAGGCTTATGAAGAACTAAGAATAGGTGAGGGACAAAAGACAAAGCGTGTGCAAATTATTCTACTGCGCACGCCATATTCATGTACATCGATCACACGAGTACCACTGAAGGAAAAATTGCTGTCACGAACATAAGTTGCCAAGGCAACATGCCGAAGCTCACTTGCTGGAACCTTTCACACCTACTATTTCTGATGCAGACAAATATGTTTTTTTTTTTGTAGTTTAACGTGCCTTAAACCCCTGGTGGGTCAGACACGAGCAAGGCCAGGTGAGATCAGGTTGGCCGCTCTACCTCGTCTCTCAAGAATGACCGGAACCATGCTAGAGTACATACATGTGTTGAACAAGTTGGCCCCAGCAGCCCAGCGAACCAAACAAACAAAAAGAAAAATCTGTCTCGCGCCTTTACGCCTTAATACAACCAAAATTGCTCCCTCTCATAGTTCTTCGACCTCGGCCACCACGCGCCCGAGCTTATCCATTTCTATTCCTCCATTTTTGCAGGTACCGTCCCCCCTCCGCAAATTCTAGCTGTCCTCGGTTGCCCCTACTCCCGCCATGCCAAGAACTGTCTCCTCGTAGATGCTACTACCTTGGACGTATTCCGCGAATTTCTGCCACCCATGTGCCCCAAGTAGAGTCTGGAGCAATGGGGCTCTTCGCCGTCCACTAGTTTCGCGCCACCTACTGAGTGCCCTGCGACACTGTACTAGATGGCCAACTAACTTTTCTCTCCCACACTCGCAGTGTAACGGTGCAGTGTCATGATTCCATCGGCGGTGGTACGTCGCGAAGTCTCCGTGGTCGGTCCGGGCTGCGATGAGGCGCGCGTAGATCGCCCTAGGGAGCGCGAGTTCGGGTGGTTTCTTGCGGCGCATTTGAAGCTCGAGATCTTCGTATCTTCTCGGGCAGGCAGAGGTCCACCAGTCGCTGCATAGTTCTCTCACCATTGCTCGGGCTTTACGTCCAGCTGCGGCTATTGTGAGGGTTCCTGTGGCTACCGTGTTTCCGATCTGGTTTAGCGCTTCACGTGCTAGTTGATCTGCAACCTCATTTCTTGGTATACCTTCGTGGCCTGGTATCCACTTCACGCGTACTGGGGTTACCAGACCTTCCGCCCATCTTCGGAATCTGCGGACACGCCAGTGGGATGACGTTGTCTTCCCCGTTATCAAAGCTTGTGCTGCTTCAGCGTTGTCTAACATTACGTAGATGTTCGAGATGTGGCGGTTGCCAAGGCTCATGATGATCACTTCGAGAGCTGCCATTGCGCCGTGCACTTCCGCGTCGTAAACTTCCGCCCCTGTCAAGGACCCGGAGTTGCTCAGCTCGAGGTTGGCAGTCGTACCGCCGAAGTAGACAGCGAAGCCCCATGCTGAGTGGGACCCTGCCGCGCCGGATCCGTCGCTGTAAGCACAAATGCAATCTTGGGGGAGTCTGCTGAGCCATTCCTTCGTAGTTCTGGCAGCTGTTGTTTTGTCTGTTTTGCAGAGCCGTGGCGGAGGTGGGGTGGGCCTCATAAAGAGTGGTGGAGCCTCTGTTTCGGGGAGCAATCTTGACGCTCTCTGTATTCTGGAGGCATGAGTTCGGTCTGCCGGTCGCCGGCCTCTGTTGGAACTTCGCAGACCGATTCTGCGTCTTGCGGCCTCCGTGGATTCTAGGGCCCGAAGGCGTAGAGGATGGTATTCATCGAGGCGACGAATTCGGGCTGTAGCCAAGAGGCGGCGTTCCTCGAGCAGAACTTTTGCTGGTGGAATTCCAGTTTCTCTTCAGAGGGCTGCTGTGGGCATGGTTCGCCATGTTGGTAGGGCCATGCGGATCCCTGATAATAGGACTCGGTCGATTGTTTCGGTTTGCATCCGGCAGGAGTTGTGCACTTTGCCTCTGGGTGTGTCTCGGGTGAGTCCGGGCCACCAAACCTCGGCAGCGTGAAGGGCAATTGGCATTACTACTGTACGGATGATGGTCGTCAGTGGTCCTGGTGGGGGTCCCTGCGTGCATTTTGTGAGTCGGCGTAGGTGCTGCACGAGTCGGGTGCTTTTCTTCGTCCATTCGGCAACATGATTACGGAAGGTAAGGCCTCTGTCTAGGAACACTCCCAGCCATCTAATGGTCTCGGACTCTTGGATTGTTACGTCTCCCATTGTGATTTGTGGTAGGTCTGTAGCACGGGCTCGGGGGCCAAGAAAGTACAGGACTTCGGCTTTGGTTGGGTCAAACGCCACAGCATTTCTTTCTGCCCACGCCAATATGTTGTCGACTTCACGTTGGGCGGCCTCGGCTGCTAAGGCTGCTGTTGCACCTACACCTAGCACAGCCAAGTCATCTGCATATCCGAGCCTCCAGTTGCTTCCCCCTGCCACCTCTGACATGTACAAGAGGAAAAGGATTGGAGACAAGGGAGACCCTTGTGGGAGGCCGCATTCGAGGATAACCTCATCTGTGACCCCTCCCTCGTACCGGACGCGGGCAGACCGCCCCTGTAGGAAGGAAGCCGTTCAGTCAATTGTTTCGGTTGCCATCCCATTCCTTTCATTCGCCGGAGGAGCCGTCCGTGTAGAGTCGCGTCAAAGGCACCTTGGACATCCAGTGTTACCAGTACAGCCTTGTGTCGTAGGCTGAGAGTATGTTCCACGTCGTGGACAAGGCATGCGACCAGGTCATTGGCTGACCGGCCGGGGAGTGCTCCGATTAGCTGCTGAGGTACCTTCTGGCTGCTGAGTGCCGTGTGTGCTATTCGTTTGGCGACTAGGCGCTCGAGTCCTTTCCCAAGGCACGATAGAAGTGCGATAGGTCGCCATCCTTTTGCTGTGCTGAGGTCGCGGCCGGGTTTGGGGATTAAGATTACCTCGGCCAGTTTGAATATGGTCGGAAAGTGCTTGTAGCGGAGAGATCCTTCGTAAAGAGCTCGAGCTGCCTGTCCTATGGCTGGCCACGCTGCACGCAGTAGCCGGACGGTGATGTTGTCGGCGCCTGGGGCTTTGTCTTGGCACGATGTGGCTACCCATTTAGCTTCCTTTTCCGTAACCTCTATCATCCATGATAGATGATCGGTTTCAGGTTCGGCGGCTGTCGGGTCAGCGTTGACCTCTATGTCATTTTCACTCGTGAACCTGGCAAGTAGCATGTCCCGGAGTAGGGTGGCGCGGCGTCGAGGATCAGATTCGAAACCGTTTGCGGTTCTAAGACGGGCAGTATTTCCTTGCTGCCGCGGTTTCGCCCATCGAGCCATACGGTACATATCGACATCTGTCTTAGCTTCGGAGAATTTTCGGCGCCAGTATTGGCGTTTAGCTGTCTTGACTGCTCGACGAAATTCTTTTCTGCTAGCTTCGTCCCCAAATGTTCTATATATCACTTTAGCCTCCCGGCACTCGTCTGTCCACCATGGGGCCGATTGCCCAGGCTGAGGTCATCATCGTCTCCCGGTTGCTTTTATCGCGTCGCTGAGGATTTCCACGAGATTACTGGCAAGATTTTCCACGTCCATTGCTGTCCTGATCTCCTGTCTTCCTAGGTTTCTGCTCCATTCCCCAACGACTTTGGTGAAGTCTTCTAGTGCGTTATCGCTTACCCGCATGGGGCTATTGAGCCTGATGGCATTCGATCCGCTAGCATTTGGCCGCGGGACGTCGCCTGCGAGTGTCAAGTGATCTGAAGTGGAGTCGAGCTCAGGTGCCACGTTGGCAATGGCGCCAGCGTTAGACCATATTAGGTCGAGGGTGTTGCCCCTTACGTGTGTCGGCACACCTGGGCTCGAGGCCAGGGTCATGCCGTGCTCGAGCATCCACTCGGTCAAAATGTGGCCGTCTCCGTGCGAGCGTCCTGCTAAGGGTTGCCACTCTGGGTGCACTGAATTGAAGTCTCCGCCGATTACTGTCGGTCCAGCTGGGTTCCATGATAGCAGGGGTGGTAAGGCTACACCTGGAGCCCGGTATATGGAGACAAATGTCACATTGTCTATCACTACGGCTGCAAAGTCTGGGGATGTGCCACATAAGAATTTTTGCTGGGTATCTCTCCCTTTTCTGGTGTATATTGCTGACCTGGGCCGAGGCGTATCTGCTCCTCCAGTGTTTGGTGAGTATCTATCAAACCCAGGGTGTGACTTCATGAGCCAGCTGTCGTTGTTCCTAGAGGCCCAGGGTTCTTGGATGAGTAGAACATCTGTGCCAGCATCCCAGGCGGCTTGTAATATGATGTCATTTTAGGGTCCTCCTTTGCCGAGGTTTGCGCAGAGGAACGTGATTGTCGGTCGATTGGTTACCTCCGGAAGGTTGTGGTCCCTTACGGGCATTGAGAAGGGGATGGGGTGTTGTTGTCGGCAGTCAGCTCGGCGGCCTTCTGCTTGGCTTCTGCTTCTCTTATTATTGCTGTCCTGTCTTTTTGTCCGCGCTGGCGAATGACAGTCAGTTGGTCGTGGGTTCGTGGGATTGTCTTTCCATTTGCACGGGCTGGGCGTGCCATGCAATTCGGGTCGTCGGCTCTATGAGGCCCGTGGCAATTGATGCAACGGGGGATCTCTTGCTTGCAACTTTCGAGTTTGTGCTCTAAGGAGCCGCATCTGATACACCTCTCTGCTCTGGAGCAGATCTTTGTCGGGTGGTGACCCCAGCATCGGTTACACTGTGCGATCCGTGGTTGGCGACGGAACGCTGTGAGACGGCCGCTGGTCTCGAAAAGTCGCTCTCCGAGTTTGGGGGTGCCGGGTGGGAAGTGGATCATCCAGTCATTTGCTGGTCGACCACTGTTGGAGGCAAGAGCGCGTGCAGAAATGGGGGTTGCGCCAGTTCTGAGGGCAGCTTCTTCCATGACCATTTCCTTGGTAACCGGAACGGAAACATGTTGGAATCTGATTGTTGCACCTTGTTCCGGCACGGTGATTGGGCGCTCCAATGTATGTAGGTAGTCGGGGACGTTAGGGGCGAGTACCGACGTCCATTTGGATGCAGCCTCCAGCTTGATGCCTTGCGTTAGGAGGTCTGCCTTAGGGTTTCCGCCTGTTGTTTCATCCGCTTCTCCTCCTTCTCTCCCTAGGCGATGCACCTCCTCGAGAAGACGATTTT
Source organism: Podosphaera xanthii (assembly GCA_028751805.1). Lineage (NCBI taxonomy): Eukaryota > Fungi > Ascomycota > Leotiomycetes > Helotiales > Erysiphaceae > Podosphaera > Podosphaera xanthii. Next base: position 3,826,332 of record JAPWIX010000010.1, on the reverse strand, counting down.
TGGCTGCCTCGTTGGCAGCTGTAATGGCAAATCCTGAGTTAACTACCGTGACCATGTTGATGGCCGAGGTCGCAACTCTCAGTTTTGCCGCAAGGCTCAGTTTCACAAAATGTGGAGACATGGATCTCCACGGGTGTCCTTCAGGCAGCCTGAGGAACAGACGTTCATCGGGTTGGGCGGTCTCAGGTCTCTTTGTCCTACTGGTCGATTGGATAGGTCGCGCGGGAGTCTCAGCTGGAAGTGCTGGCGGCGTTTGCTTTGGCTTCCTAGCCCTCAGGCGGGAAACCTCCGTCCAATCGCCATCCAATGATGGTATGATCAATTCTGGCTCATCCATTGGCCAGACTCTTCGCGGTGCGGTTAAGGCTGGTTGGGGCGTCGCAGCTGGGGGTGGAGCTGGGGCGTTTGTGATCTTGGTCGGTCGTCGCTGCGCGCGAGATTGTGTGGTACGGGGGGCGTCTGCCTCCTGTGCCCGTACAGGTTGCGTGCTGGTGGCTAGTAGATTTGTTTGTGCAGGACGACATTTTGTGCCTGCCAGGATATTTGCAATCTGGTCCTTTAGACCAGCCGCGGCGATTTCGGTCTCCCTGCGCAGCTCTTTGTCTGTAATCTTGTCAAGTAATCTGCAGAATCTGCTGATTATGAGTCTCGCCTCTGCCATGCGCTGTTGTAACTTATGGGCTTCGGCTTCGAGGAATTCTGTCATGCTCTTTTCGAAAGAGCTTGGTTGTGTTGAGTGTGTGGGATTTGCGAGTGGGATGATGGGCTGGATGTCGACCATTTCGACGTCTGGGGACATCGGATTTGTGTGTGTTTGGGGGGAGGACCGTTGAGCAGTCTCTCGAGAGAGCTGCGAGGCCATTGTCTTTAATCGTGCTCAGTTTGGCGACTTCAAGGTGTATATGTTGTGGATAGTCTGTGTGTGTCAGAACTTGTCAGGCCCCGGTACTTTCAAATTGAATATCTCCTTGCTGGACCCTGAAGATCTGTTATGCCGATCTATTTTAGGACCGACGCATTAATAGTAATCTTCGCAACAAGCTTTATTTAGATATTCTATTTTCGTTTTGTTATTTTTAACTTGCTTGGGTTGAATAATTTATGGCAAATCTTCAGGATAATGGTTCTAGGAATTTGGATTCTACTGTACATAAGGAGTTGTAGCCTTCCCTTCTTCTCTCTTCACGCTTTGTCTTTTCTGTCATCCTATCACTACCTTAGAAATCAACCACCTTAGAAATCAACCACCTTAGAAATCAACCACCTTAGAAATCAACCACCTTAGAAATCAACCACCTTAGAAATCAACCACCTTAGAAATCAACCACCTTAGAAATCAACCACCTTAGAAATCAACCACCTTAGAAATCAACCACCTTAGAAATCAACCACCTTAGAAATCAACCACCTTAGAAATCAACCACCTTAGAAATCAACCACCTTAGAAATCAACCACCTTAGAAATCAACCACCTTAGAAATCAACCACCTTAGAAATCAACCACCTTAGAAATCAACCACCTTAGAAATCAACCACCTTAGAAATCAACCACCTTAGAAATCAACCACCTTAGAAATCAACCACCTTAGAAATCAACCACCTTAGAAATCAACCACCTTAGATACCACTTATCTCAGTCCACATTTCTTCTCACTTTGCCTTGTCACTTTCTTTATTCTCTACTCCTCTATCTCCCATAACATTCCCAACAGCACGGGTATCTGAAAGTCACAATATCCACCCACCAACGTGACAGTGTGAAAGAAAGGGGATCTGTTTAGGCCTAGACAAATATGTTTGTTTGTTTGTTTGTTATTTAATGTCTAACTAATGGTAAAATACACTAGTCCTAAATTGGATAGGATGCCAGAGCTTACTGCTCCGGATGCCTGAGACCCCCGACTCCCCCAAACTAGAGAGGAGACCTGAGATGATTTGCGGTGACAAGTGACTTGAACCATCACCTTTCCGACAACGTTGTTAGTCCACATTAGAAGGAATAATTCCATGGAGAGATGATACTCCCGTAATACGATAGAAAGAGAGAGGAAAGGAAAGAAATGAAAAAAAAAAAAAATGAAATAGCCCCCAAGACTCCATTTTGCGCCATCCGTATAAGAAGTTATGAAACTAGTCCACAGTTGTATGTTCAATTTTATGGTTTGGCTACTGCTAGCCGTCCATGATTGTCGAGTCTGGAGGGATTCTAGGACAGATTTCGGTGAAGAATTTTGACTCTTCCAGCCATTTAGTAAGTTTTGAAGCTCCAGTGGGAGTCTCGAGAAGGAAGATGGCTTTGCTTGGGCAGCCTCTGGGTGGCTTTGGAAGCCGAACTGTATTCAGCCTGCAGTTTATGAAGTGTAAAGGCGATTTAGATTCGTTGCAGCTGCATGTGTTGTGCGCGGAATCGTGGTCAAAGCGGGCATGATATGATGCAAAGTCTCCATGTCCGGAGCGTGCAGCATATGTGTGAGCGACATGTTATCGGGGTAGTGACAGCTCCGCGGGGCAGCCCGCGAGGAAGTCAATTTCCAGGTCCTGGAACGATTTAGGGGCGTTTTGTAACCAATAATCTTTATAGGCTCCTGATTTCGAATTACTGACCCAAGTTTTGGCAGAGGCAAATGTGAGCGGGGAAGGTGGGGGCGGTGGCATATTCATAGCTTCTTTCGCGGCTGCATCAGCTAGAGTGTTACCAGGGATTCCAGAGTGACCTGGAATCCAATGAACCTTGACTCCACCTGGTAGGACATGAGGAAGGCGCGAGCGATGAGGCCACTCTCGCGCTTTAGATGCGAACCTGGAGAATATTTCTTGAGAAGAACAGGTGGAGGTCGAAAGGAGCTGTCGGGCAACATCCAAATTGTCTAGAAGTACCCAGAGGTTACTTACGAATCGTGCCGAGGGAAGGTCTACCGCTATCTCTAAGGCAGTTAAGGCAGCATGTTAGAGTTCGTACACTGATTCGACTTTTGTTTAAGTTGTGTTTTAAGTCAGGGGAATAGCGTCGGATGTTTTTAATAGTTTAGCTTCATGTATTCCGGTGTAGTATTTGGTATCAGAGGAACTCCGGTGTTTTAGAAGTTCTCCCGATATTCTCCTTTAGTGTGACAAGATGCTTTTAGTAGTTTGAGATGTTATTCTGGATATATAGTAGGGCACTGATTGCTAGATGAGCTCCTTACGCTTAGTTTTCTGTCATCTCGAGACTATAGAATTCAAGTTAGTCACCTTCAGTCTTCAGTGTTTTTCAGCCTTTGGTGTCTCTTAGCCTACAGTATTTCTCAGTCTTCAATGTCTTTCAGCTCTCAGACTTCTTCAGTTCCTAATCTCTTGTCTTTACCTCCGCTCCCTTACTCCTTTATTGGACGTTCAGCATTAGTCTAGAGCTACCTTTTCGGCCCTTAAGTTTCCATATCTCAACCTTGCGCTTCCGCCCTTCCGATCTTCAGCATTCAGTCTTTCGCCATCGAGTCACGTGCAGGTCACTACTCTGACACAGCAGCAGCTTCCGCATCAAAGATCTCGAGTGAAGGGCTAAGAGGTATACGTTTCTGGCAGAACAAGCGACCTGCTTGGAGGATGGCAACTCCGCCCCCGACGCGAGGGCTGGAAACAGAATCTAGACGACTCCTGTCTGAGTAAATTACCATATCTTGTGAGGGAATGCCTTCAGGAAGGCGACGTGAGGTCCTGGTAACTCGTCTGGTCATGGAGCACCAGCTCTCCTTAGCTTGCCAAGGAGGGTTAACCAGGGTATCTAGATACTCTGTGGGCGGGAGATTCAAGGCCCAACCTGAAAGGCGCGAGACACGTCTTTGCTGGCTTAAGATTCACATGTTTCGGCGACGGAGGGGGTGCCGTGGATCTAGGCAATGTATGCGGAGGGTTGCCTGGCGGAGTTTTGAATCCAATGCAATTTCTGGAGGGGGGAGACCTGCTTCTCTATATAGTGCGGCGGCTGGGGTTGTTCGATAGACGGGAAGAATGGCTCTAGCGCTGGTTCTTACAACTTTTTGGAGAAAGAGATGACCCTTCACTAAGTTTGAAACGGTCCTGGTCGGATGAATAGAGCGCGTTATGCCTGGCCACCATGTCTCGGCCCCATAATAAGCGATGGGTAGTACGCAGTCGGTGACTGCTTGGCGTAGTAGTTTGGGAGGGGCGCCCCGAAATGTATTGCCGAGGCTGCGGAGCGCGTTTGCCACAACTAAGGCTTTGTTCGCAAGAAATCGGACATGCCATTTAAAAGAGAGTGCTTTATCAAAATACACCCCAAGCCATCTGGTATAGGGACGGTTCGTCTTTTCTGATACAGAGAAGTCGCCGTGCGTGACCAATGGGGTGTTATCCGGGTTCTTATCAGCGCGTTTTCGTGAGAAATGCTGAAGCTCTGCTTTGGCCGGGTCGAAAGTGATACCTTCATCTAGCCCCCAATCCAAAGCTTCTTTTAGTGCTTTAGCTAGGGAGATGCAGTTATCGTGTAACAACTTTTGTGTCTCGAGAATTGCGATATCGCCTGCATACCCAAACCTCCGGGAGATACTTCCCATTTTGAACAAAGGGGATATGTAGAGCATGAAGAGGATGGGAGATACGGGGGAGCCCTGGGGAAGACCACAGTTGATCAGTTGGAGAGGTCCTAGCTTGCCGTCGAGGCGAATTTGTACTGAGCGGTTGGTGGAAAAGGAGGCTACCCAGTTAACAAGGAACACTGGCCAGCCTTGCTCCGGCATACATCAGGCAAGTCGGCCTGGAAGGACAGCGTCAAAAGCACCTTTAACATCGAGTGTCAGCATGCTAGCGGTAAGTCCCTCGCTTAGAGCTCTTTCGACGTCATGGGTAAGACAGGTAGTAAGGTCAACAGCTGATCTTCCCGGGAGGGCGCCAAACTGCTGGGTGGTTAGTATCTTATTACACACCGCGATCCAAGCTATGCGTTTGGCAATTAGTCGCTCTAACCCATTACCAAGTACGGAGAGGAGTGCTATCGGGCGATATGAGCGAGGAGAAGATAGGTCTGCTTTGTTTGGCTTCTGAAGCATAATTACTACAGCCTGTCGAAAACAGATCGGATGATGGCCGAGAGAGAGACATCTGTTGAGGAGTAAATAGACATAATCCCCGATTAGAGGCCAAGCTATATGGAGGATGGCAGTTGGGATCTCGTCAGCTCCAGGAGCCGTGTTTCCTGCTTTAAGAATTGCCTCCCGAACTTCGTCCCGACAGAGTGGAGGGAATGAGATTGAAAGAGTTGCAACTGTCGGGGTATCTAGAGGGATATCACCTGCTACAGCCAGGTTTGAGAGTAAATTACCGAGCAGAATTTCTCTTTTATCAGGCAGGGAGGTCGCAGGGGGCCTTTCCAAGAACCTGGGGTCTTTGAGAGGGGTGGATCGGAAGTTACCAGTGGACTTGTGCCATTTCGTTAAAGCAGAGATATCCTTACCCGAAGTGGCTGCCGCAATCTTATTGGTGAAGTATGCTTTCTACGCCCTTGCAATCGTGCAACGATACTCGTTTCGCTCTCTGATGGCTTCATCTTCTGTCATGGGGCCTTTGCAGACCTTCTTGTACCTTTGGCGGGCAAGTTTGAATGACATGTTCCACCAAGCGTTACCCTTACCATGGCCGAGAGAGCGGCGTGCTGCGCCAGCATATGCTGTGCGGATTGCTTCTGTCAGCTCCGTGGCGCACCTATCTATCGAATCTCGGGTAGAAGCCAGGGAAATTGGACTAAGACCTTCAAGCATGGAAGAGAGGAGCCGTAGGAATAGTTCTTGGTTCAATGTGTCGAGTCTGAGTCTGCGGAGGGGTTCCATATAGCCTTCCCAGTCAACTAAGATGAGGGATGTCGCATGGTCTGACGTTGTGTCTAGGTGTGGGGCTAGGGTGCACTTCGTCGTCTGGACTAAGGGGCCTGAACCAAAAACCAGGTCGAGCACATTGCCACGGTCGTGTGTTGCTATATCTTGAGGGGATAGGAGAGAAAGGCTATTTTTATCTAACCATTCTGTGAACTTTTCGGCGCCAGGAGAAGGACTACGCGCCCATGATGGTTGCCATCTGATATGGTGTAGGTTAAAATCTCCAGAGAGAAGTAGATTGGCTTTAAATGGAAGGGGGAGGGAGTATAGGGAGTCTAGAACACTGTCGCTGGCAGAGCTAGCAGGAGCGTTATAGACGTTGACAATATGTAACGATTTACCTGAGGGTGATCGGATTTTGAGGAGAAGCAGGTCGCTGGAAAATGCAGTGTAACCCTGTTCTGAGCGGAGACGGGCGTTTTTTCGCACATAGGACATCACCCTAGGTCGTGAAGATGTCCAGTCATCAGTTGGAGAGAATGTTTCGAAGCAGGGGTGGTGTTTTGTGATGCGCCTGGCGCGGTCCCTGTAGATGTATGGTTCCTGAATAAGAACTAGATCTGCTGAGCTTGAGTAAGCTTCGTTCAATGCAATTTCGTGGGCTGGGGCGCCTCTTCCGACGTTTACAGAGAGGATCTTTAGCGGCGGTGTTTCACATATACGTTTACTTGTGTCAGTCATGAAGTTTCCATCTGATCATTGCGCGGCTTCTCTAAATCGAGAACTTCGTAGGGATTGTTTGCGGTGCTGGTTAATGATGCTGATTCTGTGTTTGTTGTTGCGCTACTGTCGGTTGTTGTCTGAACGGGGTTGGTCTTGTGATTGATACAGCCCGCTTCGGCCTGCTTACGCAGGCGTGCCGCAGCGTAAGCGCTGCGAATTGATCTAACTTGTGCCTTGGTCATGGGCGGTACTGAGGCCTTAAGTCTTCGCAGGAACTATCATTCGCAGGGTGTGGGCCATGACAGTTGATACAGCGATTGGGGCAGATGTGCTCAGCACCCGTGGCCACACAATTGTTGCTATGCTGTTTTTCGGAGTGGTTGGAGGAGCCACAGATGCGGCATTTGGGGTCGGAAGCGCAGATGCGAGTGTTGTGCCAGAGCCAGCACCGGTTACACTGAGCTACAGTACGGCGTCTGGGAAGAGGTTTTGCCTGTGTGCGACAGCCAAAAAGGAAGAGAGTGCGTGGGAGGCACTGGTGGGATTCAGGAAAGCGGGCAATCCACGCTGTTGAGGAAGAAGTTGGGTTAGCATCGTTGTTGCGTGATGCTTGGATGGCCATTGGTGCAACTCCAGCTGCTGCGGAGAGAGCTTCGTGCATGGCGACGGTCAAGACAGGTTCTAGGCAGTATTTCCATTCATCATTAATAAGTTTGACAGCACCATAGCTGCGGGGTACATTCCCGATTCGGTAAGAGAACCATGGTTCCGCATTCTCAACCGGGGCATCTCCGAAGAGGCTAACTGTCGCTAATTTTTCCTTGAGTTTCGCAGTTTGTCCATCTTTGGGGCAGAGGGCAAAGCCGGTCTTGATAGGCTGTACGTTAGTGGGTATTGTGCTTTCGTTCCCTAGCAAGGTTTTAAGGTGGGACTGGATCGAGTAGGCAGAAAGTTCCCGGATTTTGTCGCCCTCAGGAATACGCACAAAGAGACGGTCGTCCTGACGGACAGGTTGGGGTTGCGTCTTGTACCAGAGTGAGATATTGTGGGCGTGCTAGTGCCCCGAGGTGCCCGCTTGGCGGGCGCCTGACGTGTAACACTGGCGAATTTTGGCAGGTTAGTGTCGCGAATAGAGCTGTTGAGAGTTGAGACAGGGGCTGGCTTATCGCAGATGTAGGCGTCGAAGTGGCTAGCTGCAACTTTTGCAAGATCTTGGCAGAAGCTCTTGAAAGCTAAATATTGTCTTTCGGGCAGGGTGCCGTGGCTGGCTGAGCTGCAGTGATTGTCGATTGCTGATGAGATCTTTCCGAATAGGGCCTCAGCTTCCTTCGTTCGGGTTGAAACTGAGCTTATGCTGTTGGAAAGCGCTGCTTGAATGGGGCCTGCAGGTTCTGGATCTGGGAATGGGTTGTCGTCAGGCGCTTCATCGTATTCTAGGGTGTCGACATCTATACTAGTCTGTTGGCTGAGATCAGGAAGATCCCAGTTTACACAGTGATTTGGAGTTAATATGGGATCTTGAGTAACGCCCTCCAATTCCGGGGGGGCTCTATCCGGGCGCGCAGAGCACGAGGGACGTGTTTGAGCCGATGGAAGCTTTGTAATTGAGGGTGGTTTTTGCTGCGATTTCCGATGATTTAATAAGGACGATTTTTAGTGTGTGTGTGTGGTTCTTGTAGTGGGCGCCAGGGTGAAAGCTGGAGCGGAATGATTCTGTTGTGGTGTGCGATGCAGACAAATAATGACACAATCCCTCTAGCCAAGCTGCACTTCCTTGGATTCTTCCACGTGACGAGTACATGAATAGCTTCGAGGCGTTAGTCTTGTCGATCAGAAAACCCATTACGTGAAGTTGTCTAAATTGACATCTGAGATCTCGTACTCGGTCGTATGATTCTTAACAGGTCAAAAATCTCTCTCGTTAGCTGTAGTGACGGAGAAGGATTTTAGGTGATCAGATTCGACGATCATATCTATCTCAGGTTCCGGTCGTTGCTTCACAGAGTCGTGTACCCGATGTGCTGCTATCCTATGCCGGAAGCAGAGTTTCGGGGCGTTCAAGTCAAGGAAAGTGTAAGAATATAGAATAATAAAAAAAAAAAAATAAATAAATTTTTCTATTATCCTATTTCGGCGCCTGAAGGCCCACGTAGGTATTTTTCGGAAGATACGTATTCTTTGTTATAGAACGACTCATTTTGACGTTTGGAACACTCATACTCAGATTTCATTTGCAGATACCACTACGAGAAAAACGCCTTACGACATGTACCCTCTTCCGTGAATACCCACCACAGGGTAAAGCGAGAAAAACCTGTGGCTATCTGAGAATGCTTTCGTCATTCTACGAATACAGCATCACCGCGAGAAAAGTGGTGTGAGGGTCTTGCTGGATTCGAACCAGCTTTCTCCTGTCTCAAGTGGGGCATGTGTCCAAGCTACCCAGATTCTACTTGGGAGAACGGCCTGGACGGTGTACCACTGCACCATCCGACCCAATATAGAATATATTAGCCGAAAATAATTATAAACGGAGCTACAATAAGAATAACACTCAAGAATATAAATCAACATAAAATACAATAATCACTGTTGTACTATAAAGTATACATATACACAAATAATACATAAATTATGAATATACACAAAGAACACAAATATAGAATATAAACATAAATTATACATACATATAAATTATACATTAATTATCTTTATACATAAATTATACATATATATACAAATTATACAATTAAATAAATTGGGTATAAATAAATAAATTACTACCACAACGGTTAACAAGACTAAGATCGGCAAACTTATAATGCAGATCAATAATATTAAAATTAATAGTACAAGAAGTACTAGCACTAGTCTGTGCATGGGTTCTAAATTAATACAGCACAGACCATCTCAACACCTATGTCAAAGAGTTTTCTCTCTTAGTCAAAATATCTTAGAACATTTTAGAGGGATTAGAAACTAAGTTATTTTGGGACTAGTTAATGGCTTCATGTATAAATAGAGGAAGTTTTCCCCCTGACAAAAAGAACATAACGAGGAACAGCCCAAATATATATCATACCCAATCTACAAAATTATTCAACCACAATATTTCTTGGTTAGAAAATTATACACTTTAAACAAAAGTTATTTCTCCCAGTAAATGTATACGCTTCCACCATATCTAATTAAATCTTGAATCTGCTACTTGATTTTTTATAGAAAGGCTTTCATGATTGATTGTCGGGACACGGACTCATGTATATGTAGTTATTACTTGGCCCGTGCTCATGGTAAATGATTCATAGATAGTCTATAACGGAGGTCAACAAATGAACGAATTATACTCGTAATTGGTACACTGCCAATATTGATCAAATGTATGATAAAAGTAAAGGTTATGAAGAGTAGCAGGATGACGGTTGACTTGAAAGGACAAAGTTAGATGTTCACCACAAAGATGAACTTTCTATATTCGCAGTGAACTCTCAATCAATTAGATACGTAAAATACTAACTATCGCAACGACGGGTGTAGATACCTAATTATAGATAGCCCGCTACACGTAAACAATCATATCAAGTTTGTAAGAATATAGAATAATACTAGCCTAAAAGCATTATAAACAGAACTACAATAAGAATAACACTCAAGAATATAAATCAACATAAAATACAATAATCACTGTTATACGATTATCATCATCACCTGCAACTATCATATAATACAATAATCACTGTTGTACGAGAGGATATTATAAACTTCCTTTGCTTATATGGTTGCCCACGCATCAATACTCGAACTGTCACGATCATCATCATCATTTGATTGCCCACGCATCAACACTCGAACTGTGAAAACAAGTACCCGCCCCCCCCCTTTGTATCTCCGAATACAAGCCCTCCGACCGGTGCAATGGGTTCTTCCAGCGCGCCGTCATCATCGTCGCCTGTCGCTCCAAGCGACAATCTACATCCAAGCCTTCAGGTCATTGCCGCTGTAATTGAACAAGCTGAACGCCAGACAAAGCAGAGAATGGGCCTGGCTCAAGAATTTCTGCAAAACATCGACGCCTGGGCTAAAACCAAGGCAGGAACTGAAGATGCATTACTACTGGCGCCATTCATCGAAAAGATTGCACCAATCGTGACTGCGTTTGCGACTGGTAATGCTCAAGCACCCGTAGCACCCTGTAAGAATCCTCCCCCAAGATCAAGCACGGTAACAGCTGTCCCTAGGGTGACGAGCCCGGGGGAGGGTCCCAATCTGGCTCTCCCCAAAAGGCCGGAGGCCAAGTCTCCGTGGGTCACAATAGCCAGGAAAGCGGCAAAACTCCCAACACCACCCGCCGCCACGCCAATCCATAAGCCCGCTGTACAGAAAAAGTCGGCCATGCAAGACCCCCCGAAAGAGGACAAACGACTCTTCCTTCGAATCGAACAAGATCACCTGTGGCGGAAACTTTCACCTGTCACAATAAAGAAAATTGTAACCGAGAGAGCTGGGGTCGCACCCTCAGCAATCATAGCGATGACACAAGTTAGGTCAGGCCTAGCAATCGAATGTGCGTCAGACGCACTCAGAGATACAATACTGAGGGTAGGCCCTTCTTTTCAAAAGGAAAACATGACAATAGAGCCTGCGTCAGACTGGACCTCGGTTATTGTCCCACACGTACCCTTATACATCCGAACAATGGATGCAAGATTAAAGGTCACAAGTGATATGGTGAAAACAGAATGCCAGGCAGTCTGTGGGGTCACGCCCATACAGGTGCGCCCTAATTATGTCAAACTAGGGCAGTATTCCACTAGCTAGATTATACACTTCAAACAGGTACCAGCAAACCTAAAATTCAGACTCTTCGACGAAAGCGGCCCGGCGATGCCATTCTCCCGTCGTCGCCCTATTGAACAGTGCCAGCGATGCTGGGGTTATCATTCAACAAGAACATGCGTCAAAGGACAGCGATGCGAGAAATGCTCGGGGACGCATGAAAAGATAGAGTGCACTGCCAACCTCCCCAAGTGTGCCAATTGTGCTGGACCGCACGAAGCCACAAACTTGGACTGCATGGCCCGACCAAGCCGACAGCATGGTCAAGCAACGCCTCGCACACCGGCTGAATTACGAATAATTCGAGAACGTGGTCACCGAGATTTTAAAGCGGCGATTACGAGATCCGAAGAGAAAGGTAAAGCCCCTGAGGCCACCAACACATCAGCAGAAAAAGGTATGACTCCTGAGGTCATAAGCATACCGGAAGAAGAGATGCGTGATAATGAGTAGGACACCAAATCCTCATAACTTCTACGAGAAACCAGACACCCTTCTATTTCACCAAGTGAACGTTGGAAAGGGTGGATCAAACATGGATATAGCACTCCAACAGGCGTGGGAAGCAGAAGTACATGTAGTCATGATACAAGAACCTTGGACCGTGCGGAAAAACGGAGAATTCATTACGAAAAGCCACACAGGTTTCGATAGTTTCATACCCTTCGGAAATACGGCACCGAGATTACGCCCACGCGCTATCACCTTCGTGAGAAAAGGACTCCAAGCGACTCAAATGAGTCCATCGTCATCCAGCAAGACGTCGGACTACTGTTTCGTGCAGGTAAATGGACTAACTTTTGTAAACGTCTACCGTGCTCCTGGCCATAGTGGGACCTTAGACCCTCTATTAAACTGGCAGCCCCCAGGCCCCTCGGTAGTGGGGGGCGATTTCAACTCCGTTTCTCAGCACTGGCAACCACTTACCGAACGTCAATACGGAAATGGCGATCTCATCATGGAATGGGCCCGCAATCACCATATGCAGCTAGTAAGTACCATCGGGGAAAGCACCCATCGAGACGGGAATGTGCTGGATATCACCTGGAGTAATACGACGGCACAAGCAGCAGTTTCATCTCGCTTCCAGTGCACATCGGACCATTCGACAATCGAGGGATCAGTCGACACACCCGGAACATCGAAACTAGCTGGGATCCCAAGACTAACACGGGTGAGGGATTGTGATCTTGACAAGTTTGCTGGATGCGTGAAGCAATGGATACGGCCGGGACCCCTCGGCAGCCCAACCGAGATCGAAACATACACGACGGAATTAATCCAGGCTCTCCAGGACGCGGCCACAGTCGTGGGTCGAGCTCCCGCAGTCGGCAGGGGAAAAACAGCGCCTTGGTGGAACGAGAACTGCAAGAATCGACACGTTGACTACCAGACTGCTAAAAACTCCTCGGGCAACGTGGAACTAACGCGCAGGACATTCCGAGCCGCGGTAAAGGCGGCAAAACGCGAATACTGGACCAAGCAAGTTGAAGCAGCGGAGACCGAATCACAAGTGTTCAAACTAATGCGATGGGCCAAACCGAAACCGGCGAAAGAGCCCCCTCCTCTCCAAGTCGCACCGAACCAGTGGCTTTCAGACCCTCTCCAACGGACGACCGCACTTCGAGACTCTCTTCTGGCGCGATTCAATTCGAGCAACGATATCAGTACGTGGGAAAACGGACAATCCGACTCTATTCCATGGGACGGCGTTGTCTCAATGGAAGACGTCACAGCAGCAACGATTGGAAGCAAAGAAACGGCTCCAGGACACGACAAAGTAACGGTACGACTCTTGAAGGCTTGCTGGGGCACGATTGGAACGCACGTCAGAGACCTCTTCCAGGCATGTTTGGACCTGGACTATTTTCCAACACCCTTCAAGGTGGCCGAAGTTGTGCTACTCCCAAAGACAGGACGCGACCTCACTAGCCCCAAAGGATGGCGACCGATATCTCTACTCTCCAGCTTAGGTAAGGGACTGGAACGACTGGTGGCAAAGCGGATGTCTTGGTTGGCAATAAAGTATAAGGTGGTACATTCACAACTGTTCGGCGCACTCCCAGGACGCTCAGCAGTCGACTTGGTATCTTGCGTTATACATGACGCAGAAGCGGCAATGAGATCTAACAAAGTCACAGCAATAGTCACGCTCGACATTCAAGGAGCCTTCGATGCAGTTCTACACAATCGACTGCTCCCACGAATGCGAGGTCAGGGCTGGCCGTTATCACTCTGCCGCTGGGTAGAGTCCTTTTTGGCACAGCGGAGGGTCATGGTAAGATATAAGGAAGGTGTTACCGACGAGAAAATAGTCGAGTGTGGAGTCCCACAAGGATCACCACTATCGCCACTCCTATTTATGCTTTACATCTCAAACCTTTTCGAGGATGACACATCTAACAGCAGATTTGGCTACGCCGATGACATCGCCGTTGTCAGAGTAGGCAAGAACCCACGTGAAGCAGTGGATGCGGCCCAGGAAGAGGTGGATAGAATAACCCAACTTGCTCTGACACACAAGATACAATTCGATGCATCCAAATCGGAACTGCTTATCATCGGAGGCGGACCCAAGAAAAGATTAGACACATCGGACCTCACAGTACAAATCGGCGAACAGCAAATTACACCTTCTCCGCAAATACGATGGCTTGTAGTCTGGCTGGACTCACAACTAACATTCAAGCAGCATGTCCAAGAATGGAGTAGTAAGGCTCAACGAATCTCAAATTTTCTACGCAGTATCAACAAGGTGCAGCGAGGGGCGGCGCCGGGACCACTCGTTCGTGCGGTGAACGCGTGTGTGGTTAGCACGGCACTTTATGGCGCTGAGGCTTGGTGGCCGGGACTTACCCGCATCACGACGAAGCGAGACAAGAAGGTAAGTACAGGTGTGGGATGGCATACTAAACTTCTAGATCGAACGATTTTGACAGCAATACGAGCTGCATTACCAGTCTGGCGGACGACTCCCAACATAGTACTTCACCGCGAATCGGGAATTTTGCCGACAGAGATAATTTTACAACAAAAACAACTTCGTAGCACCGCTAGAATTCGCCGACTCGACACTTATCACCCGCTGTCATCAAGGGCAAGCGAAACACCAAAGGATGCAATCAAACGACTAAAGCTCCGCGTGGGCCAGAACGAACGAGTCTTCCGAGTTCCTGAGCGCTATCAAACACGCCTCCAGAACGCGAATCACACCCTCCCCGCATCGGAAGCACCTGGAGAGCTTCGACAACCAAGGAACACAAGGGTCGCCGCCAGGGCCAAGTGCAACAAGAAAGATAAAGCAAAGCTGTTCAAACTTTGGCTTAGAAACCTACCCGCAGGAACTGTGTGTGTTTATTCTGATGGGTCATCATCCGGTCCAGCATTCTCAGCATATGGCTACGCAGTATATATGGACGGAGAACTCACAGCAAGCGGCGGAGACCAACTTCCCGGGGCAGAGGTCTACGACGCAGAAATCGCCGGGGCTGTACGAGGTTTGGAGGTAGCATTGGGAATCAGGGGTAGTACTGGGATCAAGGTACTTCTGGACAATCAAGAAGCAGCTGAAGCATTGGAAAGCGGGCGCACAAACTCCTCGCTACCAGCAGTCAAGAGATTTAAGGAATTGTGCAGCACTCAGCACACGGTTGAAGTACGCTGGATACCAGGACATAGCGGTATTTTCGGAAACGAAAAGGCCGATACATTAGCGAAAAGGGCACTGGCATCAAACACCAGGATCCGAAACATATCTGCATCGGAAAATGTGTCTAGAGAAAATAAAAACACTCTCACATTTGCAGCACTAAATCGACAAGTCTCTATCAACTCACAAAAGTTGGCAGAAGAATGGTGGATTAAAAATAGAACGGACAGGTATGAAGACCTCGATCTTTTGATGCGACGAAAACGACCACCAGAACTCGGCCTCCCTCGATGGGCATATCACCGACTGATTGCGGCAAGGACAGGGCATGGCGATTTTGCAAGCTATCACAGACGCTTCAAACATCAAAACGCGGAAATTTTATGCAAATGCGGACGAGAGAAACGACCATGGCATTTAGCGGAATGTCGACCGTCTTTACAGAAATGGAGGACGGAAGCGAAGGAACCACGACCTAGGATAAGGGAGATGATTGCGCAAGAAGGATGGCAGATATTCTGGCGTTTTTTGACTGTAACGAAGTGTTACGGTAAGACCTGAAGTCTTGAACTGGATTTTGAACAGGGGTGCGAATGCTCATCTGTAATATCTCTTATGCGCCCCCACTTATTCGGCGCGAGGATTAGGGTGTTGTGCAGGGCACTAACTCCTTAGAAATAGTGAATTCACTTGCATTTCTACTTTATTATCACTCATGTAGGTAGCGAAGATTTCATGTATGTAGATCTGGCCTACCCGTGCCATACCCCCTGGGTGCAGGGCTTGTGCCCGGTCACGTTAAAAATATCAAATCAAATCAAATCACTGTTATACTATAAAGTATAATAATAGTCTTGGACTCTACATAGCACGAATAAACAAAACTACAACTATAAAGTATACATATACACAAATAATACATAAATATACAAATAATACAATTGAATAAATTGGTTATAGATAAATAAGAAAAAGTGACCCAATTTATATATCTACTCTATTGCAGGGGTAAATAGTGAAGGAAACCCCTGAATGCCAAGATCTGATAGGGATTATACAATATGCCATTGGCTGCAATATTTTGACCATACCAAATCCGACAATAGCTGAACCTTATTTGTATGGGAAATTTTGCGTGATAAAAGAAGTGTAGGAGATCCCTGTAACTCGTTGAAATGATGATATTCTATTCAAAAGTGCTAGCTTTTATCAAGTATTAAATACATTTTTACCAATAATTAAGCATCATTAATAAGGAATCGAAACTCCTCTTGCTCTGATGACTGCCTGGCACCTTTCTGGCATGCTCTCTACAAGCGTAGCCAGTTGCTCCTGAGAAATTGACTCCCATGCCTCTAGGACTGCATTACGGAGCACTTCCTCAGATGGATTACCAGAATCAAATTCTGGGTGGTGCTCTTCAATATGGGATTTCATCATATCCCACACTGACTCAATTGGATTCAGGTCTGGGGAATATGACGGCCAGACTATGAAATCTACCCCCCTTGATGACAGCTCTCTTTTCGTACGTTGAGCAGAATGGGCAGGAGCACCATCCTGCATAAAGAGAAGAGGGCCGTGAGAGTCAATTGGTTGTGTTGCCGCGTGGATTAAAGGAACAATCCTCTGGCAGTAACTCTCCGCTTTTATAGTCCCCCAATCCCTACTCCAAAAGAGGGCAGGGCCCTTCTGTTTCCCATAAAAGGAGCCCCAGAACATCCAACCACGCTTTCGAGGACCTTTTCGAACCAGGCAAGTGTGATAATATGTCTCCTCGGGCTAAAAAATTAGATTAATGCAGTTGATACATGGCTGAGATCTGGACTCACCTTCCTCGAAACCCATACTCTTATGTGACGTTCACCAGTGACCCAAGTCTCATCAGACCAAAGAATTTGGGACCACTGTTCAGGTGTCCAAGAAGAGTGTTCTTCCGCCCACTCCAATCTTTTCCTCATATGTGCAGGCGTTAGAGTAGGCTTCGCTTGAGCAATGCAACGCTTGAACCCTCTTCTCTCAAGAGCACTTTTGATTGCGATTTGGCCACAATTCCAGTGGGAAAACTTAGTAGCAAGCTCCAGGTGGCTCATCTGGCGGGCCTCACTTGAAGACGTGACAAACTCTTCAAGCTCAACTTCCTGCTGAGCGTTCAAGGCGTGGGGTCGGCCATTTCGCTTTTTGGGCGTCAGACATTGCCTTGCAAGGGCATATTGTACCTTCTTTCGGTGATACTGAGTTGATTACCGATGGCGAGATGAGTAAAACCAAGGCCACGTAACGTGTATATCTGGACTCGCTGATCCCTAGAAAGCTGGCTCCGTGATCTTGGAGTAGTGGGAGATGCTGGGGTGCTCATTGTTCTTCGCAGTTTATCGTGAGGATATAGGTTATTCGATATGTCGTGTCAACCGATTTAGTGTGGTACGAGGTTGCTGTACAAATATCGAACATAATAGAGAAGGTTCAAGGAAGAAGGAACGCCTCGGTTGCCTTATTGCCTTAGTCTAGCCATTTTTGTAGCGCTAAAGTCGGAATGTCAGGGATAGCCCATGTAAATTACACAGAATGTGGGGCTACACTTCTTACCCCTGTAATAGAGTACTTATCCACCATCATATTTCTTGGTTAGACATCTATACACCTTTATGCATTAAAAGTTATTTTTGCTAGTAAGTGCATAAGCTTCCACCATAACTAATAAATCTTGAATCTGCTACTTGATTATTTGCAAAGTTCCGTTACTCGAGAACATTCTACAATGCTGTGCTGTTCCAATAATTCTATCTTGTGTGCATCATCACTGTATTTATGCATAACTTAGTTCCAACTCTAAATCACGGTAGTTAAGTTGTGATGCACAGACGCGCGCTAAAGTCAACTTCGTGCATGGAGATTACAACAAATTGGAAGATAACTAGTGTGAGCCTGAAAGAATGCTGGAGATAAGTGTGCTCACCAACCAGAGAATATGCGTGACTCTTGTTGTCATTTCCAGGTCTCGATCTTTTTTGGGGGTTGATTAACGCGACAGGGCCTTTTCCAATACCGCCAAAATAAGTCAGAAACGAGTGGGGCCAGTGGGATTGCGTTAACGCCTCAAGCCTCTTTTTTTTTTCTTTTTTTTTTAAAAAATCATGTGGTATTCAGCCATCTAGCTATGACAATTGATTTTAATACATTTTATAAAACTTAGAGAGGGTTTTGCACAAATGTCACGTGAATCGTCAGGAACGTGAGAACGAATACAAGAATGAATCAACTTAGTTTCTACATCTAGGTGGCCGTCATAGTATTATAGCATCTCGTCCTTTCCCCCTACTCGTACCCTTGAGTACTGTAATTAGCCAAATATCTGTGCACGTAGATCGTACTTTCGCTTAAGGACTGGAACAATATTATGCAAGCATAAGTCTGCTTACACATTTAGAGGTATGGCTAGCGATTCCCAACTCCTATAACTCCCCTTGGCACTAGTCCGTAGGCTCATAACATGGCTTAGACTATCCAACATTACAATCAATTCAAGAACCAAATCCAAATCCAAATCCTAACCTCTAACCGTAGATAACATATTTGATTTTTTTATTTTTTCCGATTGATTGCCTATATCGAGTTTTTTTGAGTTTTTTTTATTTTTTTCCTTAATATGTCCTAATCAAATTGTTGGATCGTGGCTAGGTGTGGATTTATTAAATGTACAATGGTAATCTAAACTTATCTCCTGTGGCGCTACCAACTGTTGAAAAGAGTAGGGAATTTTGAATCAATGTCAATTTATTAATCACGTGTCACTTGGAGAGAATAAGAAGACTGAAGTATTTTTGTCAGAAACGCACAGTGGAGTTGTTATTTTTTACAATCCGGATCTAACCAGACTATGTATACTACCAATATGTAAAACTGACTAACAGGGTTTACGTGATTAGCGATAAATACGGTTAAGCGCATTTAGTAAGTGCATTAATTAGTATGTGTGCACTAAGCTAGGTATTCCCTTTACTACGCATGACGATTAGTAAATGTGGGTAATCCAGTAGTGGTCCGTGCACGGCAGTCATGTGATCGATATCTTGTGACATGTATATCTTAGCCTACGTAGAAAGATAGAAAAGAGTGAATTTATATTATTGAATCCGAGATTACACGGTATAGTAATACCGACAGTAAACCACTAATGAAACCCTCATTTCCAACACCAACTATTATGAGAATGTTTTACCTTCAGACAATAGATTGATTCACGAGTATTAGAAATGAGTTTCTAGGGATAAGTCGACTCATGTTGAAGGTCAGGTTTAGTGGAAAGTTTGGTATACATAATATCGATGATAGATAGTTGCTGAAAAATGAAGAGTGAACTTTTACTTACTGATTATTACATTTCCATGATCAATTTCACTTACTTACTCAAATACAAATTACGTGCTCAAGCCTCGTCCCACCTTAATGACTGGCACTATGCAAGTTGTAGGCCTGGGTTAAGCCGGATATATCAGGCATCCCATGAAAAAACACAAGTAAAATACAAAAAAATAGCCAACACAGAATAGCACAAAATGCCACAATAGCTGACCTGCATCTGTTTGCCTTACTAGAGATGCCAGCCACCAATTCTTTGCTCTGTTGCTCATTCTCGACCACCACGCGCCCGCGATTGCTCTTTCGTTTCTTTATCTCAATCAGCGTCTCCCTCTGCGATTTCCAGCCGTTGTCTAAACTTGTGACACCTGCCATCTCACGGGCCGCCTACTGGTAGATTCCGCTTCCCGGGATATAGTCTGCGAACAGCCTCCATCCACGCGGGCCAAGAAGAGTTTGCAAACCTGGAGGTCTGCACTGACGACTGATTTTGCGCCATGCTCTTAATGCCCTTCGGCATTGGACACGGTGACCGACGGACGTTTCTCTGCCACACTCACAGAACAGTGTCGCTATTTCGTGGTTCCACCGACGATGATAAGACGCGAAGTCTCCGCGTCTGGTCCGGGCGGTGATTAGCCACGCATAGATCGCCCCTGGGAGTTCGAGTTCAGGAGATTGCTTGCGTCACATCTGTAGCTCGAGAACTCCATATCTTGCGGGGCAAGTGGAAGTCCATAGGTCTATAAACATCTAGTGTTCCAGAACTCGGGCTTTTTGTCAAGCCGATGCTACCCTTAGGATTCTTGTAACAATTGAAGGATTTGTTTGCCAACAGCGCTCGACGCTAATTGATCTGTCGCCTCGTTTCCTGGAATTTCTTTGTGTTCTAGGATCTACTTGATCTGTACTGGTGCAGCAGTATAATCTGCTAACCGGAGAAATTCGCACACATGTCAGTGAGGAGATGTTGACTTGTTTGTGAGAAGAGCCTGTACTGTTTCGGAAGTATCGAGCATGATTTTGATAGCTGAAATATTCTGACTAGCTATATTTACTGTAATTGCGCCTAACGTAGCCATGGCCCCACAGATTTCGGCGTCGCAGACCTCAGCGCCTTTAAGAATGCACGAGCCACTAAGCTCTAATTTGGCTGTGGTTCCTCAACGATAGACGGCGAAGCCCCATGCTGAGCATAACTCTCGTGAGCCAGATCCGTATTGGAAGCCACAAGGCAGCTTGCAGGTAACTGGCTTAGCCATTGTATTGTCATTCTCACGGCTGAGGCTTTATCTGTTTGACAAAGTCAAGACAGTGGTGGGACCGGCCGCTAGAGAGGAGGCGGTTTTTTCGTCGGCAGCAGCAGTCTTTTGTGCTCTGCACTCTAAAGCCGTGAGCTCTGTTAGCAAGGCAACGGCCTCGGCTGGACATTCTCAAGCCCAGCCTATAACGTGGGGCTTTCGTAGTTTCCGGAGCTCTGCTACGCAAGGGGTGGTTTTCATCCAGGCGGCAGATGCAAGCTGTAGACGAAAGACGGCGATCCTTGAGTCGAATTTGAGTCCGAGGGATTCCAGTCTCTCCCCGAAGGACTGCTGTCAGCCTTGCTCGCCATAGAGGGAGAGCGATTCAGATTTCTGATGTACACATACCGATATAGATCAGAACACTATTAATTACTAAATTATTAGTCGTTTGATATTGATTTGCCTTGATTGCACTCTGTCAACTGTGCCCTGGAATCTGAGGCATAAACTCGGAACGCTGAAGATTTTAAGTTCTTAGCCAATTCTTGAATGAGGCTTCCTAGTGGTCATGTTTAAATACATGCAGTAGTGTCACGGAACGGCCCGCTGAAGCTAGTCGTTTCGGCTTGAATTCATTTAGTTCTTTTGCATAAATTTTATTCACATATTGTCTTTAATTAATTGGCGTGAGTTTTCATGCATTTTGTCGATCTTCATCAATGGCTTCAATGACGTTGATAAATTATTTTGCCGATTGTCACTAATTACTTAATATTGTTATTATTGTTGGACTTTTCCTGTTGATCGTTATTAACGACGATTGAACTTCAGACATTGCATAGTTCTATGGAATTCTATTTCAATCGACGGTATTTTGGGTGTTCTACAATATTCGCTGACGTTCGATGGGATGGGGTTCTATTAACCAGTACTAGGGAATGTACTAGGTAGACTCATGTATAAATAGTGGTTAGGCCTTCTAGTTGAAAGCTCTCCAGCTTTAAGTCTTGTATTTATTCTACGTATCTAGTCTAGTCAGGATTCAAGAAGTCAGGTTATCCACATCTACACTTGTCATTTGTTACAAAAGCTTACGTGACATTATCTGGTATTGTCAGTGTCCCAGAGTTCCAGGTATTCAGTATTTCAAGAGATTGTTCACCAAGATCAAGCCCAAGCTAAACCATCAAGATCCAAGTACAAGGAGTCACGACAAGTAGTATGACCGTAAAGTGCAACACTCCAGCAATGTACTGCATTCTCGCCGATAAAAATAAGAAAGAAATTCAGCTTTTCTAAACCCATTTGTCTTGTCTACCAGACGAACAACTAAGCCATCTTCCGTCTGCTAACTATAGAGTTAGTCGGTATCATTTAGGTAGCCCTCACTTTGAAGAGTAACGTAATACCGGAGGGAATCGCCGTCTAGCTGAGAATTCCAGAAAATATTGGTATTTGCTCATTAATGTTTCGGTATTCTGGACCAATTTAATTGGCTAGCTGGAGCACTTTAGTCGTTCGAGCCGCAGTTAGAAAATCTGATCTTCGACTAATGAAGAGGATATCCTATCCCACAAAGGGGTAATTTGATGCCCCATTATAATTCTTGAAAAAAGGCGTGAATTTTGATGGGACTGCCAAGTATATCCGTAACTCGCTTTGTACATAGCTGAAGCCTTCCCATCTTCCATCATCTCGTCCGAGGAATTTCAAAGGCAGGCAGATGGCTCATCTATGTCAACCTGAGTGGGAAAAGAATACTCCAAAATTAGACATAAATAGTCATTTTTCATTTAATATTTTCAAAAAAATATCTCTTAAACCGTCAATTCTGGGTCTCATCTATTGAATCTTTCGGTCATTGAATTTTTACAAACTTGCTGTGAGGCTCTTTGACCAGCGCTGGCAATATACGGCGAACAAATACCTGTCTACGACAGAATACTGTGTAACGTCTTTTCGGTTTATTAGCCTTAGCTGGTATACATCAGAGTGAACATAAAATCGAATTGAATTTCATTCTCATTAGATTCTTAATTAGGGATTTTGAGACGAGTGTATCCTCCAAGTTGGATGCCCTGGTCTACTTATCCTTAGAATCCACATATCTAAACGACACTTTGATTGTTTATCTATCAATGTGGCTGCTTGTCTACAGCCTCGTGCTATGCAATACCGAGCAAGAGAATTAAATTTTACAGCTCCGACTATATCTAAAAGCTTGGTTAGAGAGCTCGCAACCGGATTTTGTATACTCCACCAGGTAGAGATCGGCGAAAGTCTTTTTGGAATTAAGGACAGCTTACAGACCTGAACCCCCATTTCCCGCCAAAAATGCATCCCATGGCCTGTTGCTTCCTATCAGCTCCTGGTGGACTGCGTCTATCTTTTAGGTTTTGTCCCCATGAATTTCTCCGTGTGGGACACGATTTTGTTTACTGTAGTATGTATCCGTAAATTTGAATTTCTGCTGGCTGATTTCGTGAGTATCATGCTCGGTGGGATGAGTTGACCTGAATTGTGCATAGGCTTTGCAAAGATCACTCTTGGCTCCCTCGGTCTTGTCGATGAGGCAGAAAGAACAGTTCAGGGTTTGAAAGTCTGGACACGGGCTGAAATATTCTTCATTATGATAATTTTTCGAGCGTGAGTTTGGCTCTTCCTCATTGTAGGCGACAGAGGTGGTTGGTATCTATTTCAGTTATGTGAATTGAATAGACGTAAAATGACTAATTGAAGAAAAAACGATTATCGAAGATTCTGCTTTTGTAAATTGAGAGCTACGCTGTCTATATCAATACTATGCTTCAATGATCGTACAATATGATCTCATGACCAAAACCCGAAGAAAACCAATCATCTTTCTCCTGAAACAAAATATACCATTAGTGTAAACATTGTGGTTTTACCTGAAACACCAAGTCAAATTTCCAAACACCATATTCAAACCGCAATACCCAATAAAAACACTAAAACTGTAACAATATCCAGTATCAGTCCCTATTTTTTGTACCATCAGAATTTTTGGCGATGTTCATGGTCGGTAAGGTTGTGAGACTGATTCTTATTATCCGAGGAACAAGGATTTCTTACTTACAGAACTTTTAGCGTGAAACTAGTGAACTCTAAAAATGATTGGCTGTGAACCCCTGGAACAAAAAGGCCGGTGGGTCCGCTTAGTAAGCGACCCCTTTCTTCTTCTTCAACATCAATTCGTGCAACAAAAGCTCCTTCTTCAACATCACACAGCACCAAGCGCTTCGACCCACGACCCACGAACATGAGCAAGTTATGTAAACGGTGCGAGGTCGAACGTGATCTTTCTGAATTCGACCAGTTCAAGAATGGAAAATACAAGTTGACGTGCCGCAACTGCCTACACACAAGAGGCCGCGCTCGGCCGGTTACTCCACCTAACCCCAACGCTCAAGAAGAGGACTACTACGATGCTGACTTCGAGGCTCAAGCGCGGTTCGGGCGGGCTTCTCAACGTGAGACTGCTAATGCACGCGCTCTCCGATATGAAGAACAATGCAGGAAGCGCGACTTGCCGCCTCCGGCTCTTCGTCCTCGCCCACCTCATTTGACCTATGAATATCACCCGCGCGTAGGCCGCGCCCCAACAATATTGCCAACAGCGAATGCAGACAATGCCGCCCAGGAACCACCACTTACGGGTACCGCAGCGAATGCAGACAATGCCGCCCAGGAACTACCCCTTACGCATACTGTTCACGACGAGAGTACGCACCCAGAACAACCGTTGTCTACCGATGACCAACGCTTGCACGATCAGAACAATCCAATTACAATCGTGCCAGGAATGGACCTCGATGTGTTTTACTAGGTATATGATGGGGTACGTACAATTGCGCAGAGTTACTAAAAGGATTCAGATGCTTGAGTAGAGCAGGCAATTGCGCGTATGGCAGGAATGTAAGATTGAATTAAAAGATGATAAGAATGATGATCAAATATTTACAATGTGGCAGACTTCAGCCTATTTATACCAAGAATATGTCTGTGTGTGACCAGATCAAAAATGCAGCAAACACAGATATTCTTTGTGTGCCGAACATCGCTTAACTTATCCAAACACTCCAGCCCGACTGCAGCCGCATCGGCTCTTCCGTGACCCCAGCGTACTCTGCCGTGTACCGCTCCGTCTAAGCTCCTGCTGCCGGAACGAGCACGTTCACCGAAGCTCGGCATAACACGATGCGCCAGCCATAACGACTATTTCTCAGCTTCTCAGTGAATTTCCACAGGTGACTTGACCTTTGTCAGTGCGTCAGCAAGCTGAAGATTTGATGGGACAAAGGTGACAGTTATCTTCCCATTTTGATGCTGCTCGCGGCAGTAGGAGTTCCTGAGCGCTATATGCTTAGACCGCTTATGATTGTCATGGTTTTTGATCAGTGAGATTGCTGATTGGTTGTCGACGTGAAGGTTGGTACATGCTGCCCCATTAATGCGGTTAGTGATACCTAGTTCTTGAATGAGTGACTTGACCCATTGGAGCTGGCGGCAGGTTTCAGTAGCTGCCAAGTATTCTGCCTCAGTGGTGGACAGGA
The DNA here is from genome assembly GCA_028751805.1 of Podosphaera xanthii. Lineage (NCBI taxonomy): Eukaryota > Fungi > Ascomycota > Leotiomycetes > Helotiales > Erysiphaceae > Podosphaera > Podosphaera xanthii. Next base: position 3,801,137 of record JAPWIX010000010.1, on the reverse strand, counting down.
CCACCTCCCGTTGCAGATGTGATTTCCAGCTGATAGGACCTGATGATAATCTGATTAGCATTCCAGATGTCGATCGGCTGGTTGATGGGTCGGCTGCAAAGTCTGCGTCCGAATATGCTTCGAGAGTTGCTTGATGGTTGTTTCGAGTGAATTCTATACCTTGGTCAGGGTCCTTCGCAATATACCGGAGTACTTGACGTGCGGCTTGCATGTGTTCGTTCGATGGGTTGACCAGGAATCTTGCGAGATGGTTTACCGCGAATGCAATGTCTGGTCTCGTGTTGTTTGAGAGATACTGTAGTCCTCCAATGCATGAGTTGTACTCTGTCTTTTCATGCGGAAGGCACGTCACGTTGTTTGGTTCCATCATGCGTTCCAATGGCGTGTTTGCTGACTTGCAGTCTGAGAGACCGTGTCTGTTGAGAAGAGTGCGTGCGTATTGTCCTTGAGAGAGCTTCAGAACCGTAGTTGATGGGTGGCTGATCTCTATGCCAAGGAACAGATCAGTGCTGACAGTCTTGAGGTTATATTTACGATATAATGCACTCATTAGTTGGTCTATTTTTGACTGATGTGGACTCACTACTTGAAAGTCGTCAACATGCATCAGTACAAAAAGATCCTTTTCACTGTTAGTGTAGAGACAAATGTCAGATGTGGTGGGAAATAAACCCAGCTGGGCAAGTGTTGACTTAGCATCATCATACCATAAAGCCGCTGCTTGCTTGAGTCCATAAAGGCCTTTGCAGAGTCGGATGACATAGCCATCTTTCTCGTATCCTTTTGGAAGTTCCATAAACAAGTCTATTTTAAGGTCAGGGTTAAGAAATGCAGTTGGTACGTCACCTTGTTTTCTGTGCCAGCCTAGTTGGTGTGCAAGAACGAGAATGATTCGTCCTGTTTCAGGTCTAGGTGTGGGTGCGAAGGTTTCATGGTAGTCAATGCCTTGTCGCTGAGTAAAGCCCTTAGCTGTGCAGCGAGCCTTATATTTTTCTATGTCGCCGTTTGCGAGAAACTTCTTTTTAAATACCCACTTGCATTTCATGGGCTTGCGGCCTTTGGGTAGTTGCAAGTGTGGGATTATCCGTATGGCTCCCTTCTGCTTCAGAGATTGGAATTCTTCTTCAGCTGCTCTTTTCCAATGTGGGGCTTCTGGGCTGGACATTGCTTCGTCCCATGTTTGTGGGTCAGTTGATGCTTGTGCAGTCATGCCATGGTGTAGTCGATAATAGTCAACACGCTTGACTGCTCTACCGCGTTGTGACCTAGTAATGCCGTCTTCTGGTGAGTGAGGACGCTTGGTACCGGCCACTGGTTGTACTGGATCCCATCCAGTCATGACGTGGTCAAGATGTTCATCCTGCTCAGTCGATTCTGCTTCATCGTCCGAAATTTCCGCAGCGGGTATCTCCCTCTGATCCGCAAGTTGGTGGCTTGGCCTTGAAACGACTTGCAGATCTGTTGAATGCGAAGGAAAATTATCAGATTCTGGCGAATTGGGGACAGTATGAATATCGTGTGAATCTGATTGATGGTTGATGATAGAGTTTGGTGGATGTGAGTCATGTGAGTCATATGACTCTACAGATTCCATGGTGACTGTGGGGTGGTGAGGTGTAGACGGCGGATGCTGCCTCTGATTTTCTGCAGTGAATTGATGGGGTGCCGATGGTTGTGAAGTGGGTTGAGGCCGTGATGGTGTGTTGTTGCTCGTATGGTCATGCGATGGATATGGCGGCTGGGTCGATGGTGGCTCCGAGAAGATGGAACTGAGATTTGCCCAGTAGCTGGTAGTATGCTGGCGTTCTATAGAGTTTAGTTCATCGCCAAAAACTGTGTCTTCGTTAAAGGATGCGTGAGGGGTGATGCTTTCAGACCATTTCCACCCTTGCGCTGGTGTCCAATGGGGGTGATAGATGAGAAAGTTTTTGTTAGTATTCTTTTGAAATCCTACAAACCAGCCCATTTCTGCCCTTGGCTCGAATTTGCCTGGTTTAGGGTCAATGAGTTTATATGCACGACAACCAAAGCGTGGAAGGTTGGTAAAATCAATTTGGTCTGAGTGAGGCTGCTTCAAACCTTTGAGAAAGTCTATTAACGGCACCGATTTTGTGCGGAGGCAATATAGACAATTAGTGATGAAGCATGCGTGTTCGACCGCCCACGGCCAGTAACATGCAGGCATTCGTGCATCTATGAGCATAGATCTTGCTCTTCTCAGAATGACCTTGTTGGATGCTTCAGATGTCCCGTTTTGTTCAGGCGTATAAGGTGCGGAGACGTCTGTCCTAATCCCGTGTTGTTCACAGTAGGATTTTATGCGGAAGAATTCGGAGCCCCCGTCTCTAAAAATAGTGCGGACTCTTTTGCCGTACTGATGATGTTGATGCTCGACCTATTTTACTAACTGGGGTGCAATTTGGTCTTTGGTGCACGTGGAAATGGCCCATCTCATACGTGATTTTGCGTCGGTAATGATAACAGCGTACTATTGCCCATTACATGCCGTGGTTAGTTTTCCAACAGTGTCAATGAAGACCTCATCAAGGGGATCAAATGGTGTAGGCCTCGGTTCTCGTGAGACATGCCGTTGTGCTTTGCTGAGGTGACAGGTCTCACAAGTAGATAATTCACTTGTGTTTAATCCTTCCATGCCTTTAGAGCATTGTGCTGTCTTCTTTAGAATCTTCTGCCCGGTGTGACCTAATCTCTGATGCCATCTCTGTGCACTGGAAGTGTTGGAGACTCTGGCCACTCCTGGGGCTGCTATAAGTGGTTGATCATGATGACTAGGCAGGGAGTGGATATAATACACATCATTCTTCCTAATTAATCTGGCTATTGGTATACACTGGCCTTGTGGAGTTCTTCTTGCGAGTGTTTTCATATTATCGTCAGGCGTTATAGAGCCCAATCTTTGGAGTCTTCCGGCCGATATGATTATACAGGAGGAATTGGGGGAATATAAACAGTCATGGAGATCAAGGGTAGTACTACCAATGACGATGCGTGCGGTACCTTGTCTTGTGAGTGATGTTTTTCCTACTGCTTGGTCAAACTTGATGGGCTTATGCCTGGTAAATATGTCACGGAACATGGATTCACATGGGACAAAGTGGTGCGATGCACCGGTATCATAGATAGCAAAGCGTGTATTGGATGAGGAAGATGCGGAAGCAGCTACTGCTACTCCGTCCTCAGACTCACTATCACTATCAATACAGGGATTGGCGACAGAGATAACGTTAGACTTCCCCTTCCCTTTGCCTTTGCCAATAGCTTTCCGAGCTAAATATCGCTCACCAACTGGTCCGACAGCCAATTCGGGATGTTGTTTAAAACACTCTCTATTGAGGTGTCTATGCTTACATCTCTTGCATTCGGCGTCAGGGTCATTGGCTACATTTGAGCCTTGGGCTGCCATAGCGTGGTTAGTTTCGGCAGCTGTGGTGGTCCTATGACCATCAACAACCCTAAGAGTCGACATCATAGTTTCCAAAGACGTGTAAGAATTATTGTCGTTACATGCCCTTAGATCTCGCCATGTACCTAACCATGGCACATGCTTGGTGCCGAGAACAAAGACGGCAGCGGCTTGGCCCTTGGTCACATGGTACTCAGTCCCGGTGGCTGCATGTAGAGATTCGGCAGCCTCGTTGAGAGACTGAAGATGTACCTGGAAACGATTAATATAGTCATCTGCAGTGTTAACAAACCTTGTCCTCAGGAACGTTTCCAATGCGCGCGCGTATGGTGCGATGGCTGTTTCCTTTCGGGTGTCGGCGATGCTATTGTATAACTCGAGAGCCGTCATCTGATCATATGATCTAGGACACATCGAGGGATCGAGTCTGCTGATGATTATGTTCTTTGCAGAAATTTCTCCAAGAGTCCATATCTCTAGAGCCCTGAGATGTTCGTCAAGTGCGGTCGAGAAACCCGGATCTTCAGGGCTCATTTCCGCAGTGGTGTCGGCGGGTCGAAGGATTGGGCGGATGCCAGGGAAATTATGGAATACATGTCCTATGACATTATTCTTGGCTAATTTCGCCTGGAGACAACTTTTCCACTTTGCAAGTGGAACGCCTTGAGAGAGAACAACCTTGGAGGTGTCGCGGTGCATGGATTGGAACATGGTGGTGTGGAACCTGGAGCAATCTATTTACTATTAGTAATGCTTCTATGCGTGGTACAGCGCCGGGCTCATAACCTGTTTTACTAGGTATATGATGGGGTACGTACAATTGCGCAGAGTTACTAAAAGGATTCAGATGCTTGAGTAGAGCAGGCAATTGCGCGTATGGCAGGAATGTAAGATTGAATTAAAAGATGATAAGAATGATGATCAAATATTTACAATGTGGCAGACTTCAGCCTATTTATACCAAGAATATGTCTGTGTGTGACCAGATCAAAAATGCAGCAAACACAGATATTCTTTGTGTGCCGAACATCGCTTAACTTATCCAAACACTCCAGCCCGACTGCAGCCGCATCGGCTCTTCCGTGACCCCAGCGTACTCTGCCGTGTACCGCTCCGTCTAAGCTCCTGCTGCCGGAACGAGCACGTTCACCGAAGCTCGGCATAACACGATGCGCCAGCCATAACGACTACGGATTGGCAGGACTTGCAGAAATGGATGCGGCGGTGGCAGGACGGGCATGCAATCTGGTGCCCCCGTTGCAAGGAAGAATGGTTTGACATTGCCATAAAGAACGAGATCTGTCAACGCTGCAAAAGGTACGATGGGTCCGGCAAGACACCCTTTCTTATGTCCGTCGAGAACAACATGGACCCAGGGGAGATTCCATCGCTGCCTTGCCTTTCTGAAATGGAAGAGATGATGATATCTCCGGTCCACATTAGTATGTACCTTTACCGCATCAAGGACGCGCAGTATCGTTACAAGGGGCATACTATGACCTTTCTTCGGGATGTTGCGTCTATTGTCGACAAGCTGCCCCGTCTGCCTCGCGATTGCAGCGTCGTCTTGATCCGGCCTAAGAATATTGTTACCGCAGCAGGGCAGCAGACGACCAGGCAGTTCAAGAAGGCCTTCACGATTCGGATGGCGTATATCCGGACATGGCTCTCGTACCTCAAGCATCACCATCCTGGGTACGAGCGATACCAGATCGATTGGGACATGCTCGACGATTTGCCAGACCACACTAACGCTCTTGACACCGAGGGCGGCATCGACATCGTTGAGTATGATGAGGAACCAGACGTGGCCCAGCCCCAAGAGGCTCATCAACCGTCGCACGACGACATAGAGTTCGATGAAGAAGAACAATGGGCGGAGTTTGGCGCGGTGCCATTCACCCGGCCAGAGCAAGAGGAGCGTGAGGCGCTTCGAGAAGGTCGGTCTGAACATCTCATTCCTCCGTACTATGCGCTCTTCTAGCACATGCTAACATTCGTTCTCTTAGCTCTTACGCATGGCGCCGCTGCGAATCGCGATCATACATTGCCTACGCTAGAGTGGTCAGATATCGAGCCTTTCCGGTACTCCCAACAACGGTTCAGATTGCGAATATGGTCTCTAGCCTTCCCAACGCTATTTCCAACTGGCAAGGCAGATTGGTGCACACCTCGACCCCGTAGCCTCACGTTCATCGAATGGGCCCGACACCTCTTACGTTTCCACGACGGCCGCTTCGCTCGCCACGCGCGTTTTCGATACGCCGTGTTCAATCAATGGATGCGAGACAAGGCCGGTAGTCGAGCACGCTGGATAACACGCAAGGCCGAGGCTAGCGCGGTAGGCCCAACGAAGGATGACCTCCTAGATGCGTTTAGCAATGATACAGAACAGGCCCAGGCGCTATTGAACAGCTGCATCCGTACCGCTGGCGCTATACTTGGAAGCAGGCCATTCTGGAGTCGCAAATGCCGGGAGCTTACTGCGTTCGTTCACTCCCTTGGGACGCCGACATTCTTTTTCACGTTCAGCGCCGCAGATACGCAATGGTATAGCGTGAACCGCCTCTTTCCACGGTTCGACGAATGGCAGGCCGGAGACGACAAGGCTAGGTACAACCTCAACCGCGATAATTTGCGCAACAATCCTCACATCGCAACCTGGCACTTTCATGACCGCTTTCGATGGTTTCTCCATGAGGTCCTTATACCAAAGTTCGGCGTGGAGGACTACTGGTTCCGATACGAATTCCAAGGCCGGGGAAGTACACATGTGCATGGATTCGTTTGGGCCCGCGGCAATGGGGTTCCAAACGTAGACGACTTGAATTTCGAACTGCAGCCTCATAGGGACCTGTTTGTCGCCTATTGGTCGCGGCATATCCATGCCGTTAACCCTGAGCCTGATAGAAGGGCGCCGCCTCCAGGATCTAGAAGCACCATCAACCTCGGACCGGCCGAAGTACAGAACACTGTGTGTCACCTCTCGGATGTCATCAACCGTGTACAGCGCCATCATTGCACGAATGCGTCGTACTGCCAACGTCGACCTCGGGGGAGGAAAACTGGGCCTACCCAATGTCGATTCCACTACCCACGCGAAGTTGGCGAGGCTAAGATGTACAAACGAGTTGGGAACCCCTATTGGAACTTCGACGGCAAACGCAATGATGCCTATATGAACAACTACATCCCAACGACGTCCTTCTGGCTAGCGAACAGCGACATTCAGCCATGTACATCGGCGCACGCAGTCGTTAGCTACATCGCTAAGTACGCAACCAAGGGCGAGGTCGACACACAGTCCTATAAAGACATGGCAAAGGCGATCGTACCATGGGTCCACGACAAGCACTCGTTGTTGTCTTACAACGGAAAGATGATGAACAGGCTTATTGGTGAGCGCGACTGGTCCGCACAAGAGGTCTGCCACATCCTGTTCGAACGCCCACTTTCGGTCGCTAGCCGTTCTGTCATGCAGGTTGACTGTCGCGAGGATGCCGAACTTCGCCATACCATTGCACTAGATGACGAGGACGCGGTTGAGGGACGGTCATTACTACAGAAGTATCAAAGCCGACCAGATACTGCAGAGGATACAACGTACTTCGACTTCCTCACCTCCTGGACTCACAACAAGGCCAGCGGCAACTGTGCGCGCTCACGGGCTAAAGACCGCGTTCTCCTTTACTTTCCTGTGTACAAGTCGTCGCCAGATCATCCCCAGTACGAGTCATACTGCCGTGTTCGATGGACTCTGCACCACCCCTTCCGAGATTCGCCAAAGCTCGCCCAGGGCATACTTGCAGATTACGATAGCTGGCAAGCGGCGTTCACTGCATGCTGCTCAGGCTCATGCCCAGTTATAGGTGGTCCCCACAAGCTGAAGAGAGACTACTATAGCGTCCAACTCCCAACCCCCCCGGAAGATGACTTCGAGGGCCTATCTGCGTCTCAGCTAGAAGAGATCGTGAACGACGACGACTGGATGGGTCTCGCAGCCGAGACCTCCCGGCACAATCCAGCCGCACGCGACGAGAATCTGGACGGCCTAGGGGATCGTGAAATTGATCGGACATACGACTGGTCCCGCCATGTCGGCACATACGAGGGTACGTGGTTTTCGTTGGCAGTGACGCCCCCTACTAACGAAATCCATCTAGGCTCTGAGCTCTGGACGATCGGAACTCAATGGTGGAAGCTCATCGAACACGATCGCATCGACCCATCTACGCAGCCACTCGATCTAGTTGACGCCTTATCGCCAGAGCAGCGCATTATCTACGATGAGGTTATGGGGCATTGCCGCAGTCGTCTCGCTGGAGGCGACCCTTCGCCTATCCTTATGAACGTCGACGGCCGCGCTGGCACAGGCAAGTCTTTTCTTATTAGTGTCCTTTCGTCGCATCTCCAGCAGTTGACGGGCAGCACACGCCCTATCCTCGAACGCTGCGCCCCTACTGGTGCCGCTGCCTTTGGCATTAATGGGAGCACGCTACATTCGCTCCTTCGACTGCCTGTCTTGAAGGGTGCACAGACGATGGAGCCTCTGCAGTCGGCGGCCCTTACCGCCCTACAGGCTAAGTTGCGCTTCGTCGAGTACATTATCATCAACGAGAAGTCTATGATATCACTGGCTACCCTACACCGAATCGATGCACGGCTTCAGGAAGCCTTCCCGCAATCACAGCATCCATTCGGGGGTAGATCAATTATCCTCCTCGGCGACTTCTGGCAGCTGCCCCCTGTAGCAGACAAGGCGCTCTTCACGCAGATAGGGCGCCGCGGCAGACTCAATCCGGCTCCTCCTGGCCCGCCTATCGAACAATCCCAACCGCGACACCAGCATCAACAGGTCCATGGCGACACGTACTTCGGATATCAGAAGTACAAGCTGTTTACGACAACGCGTGAGCTCGTCACTCAACATCGACAGGATCGTACACAGCTTGCTTTCGCCTCCGCGCTTGAGGCTCTCCGGAACAATGCTGTAGAAGAGGAACATTGGGCGACGCTATCCCAAAGATGCGCGTTCAATCTCGCACCTAACGAGATTGCTTCTTTCTCCGACGCTGTACGAATCTACTCGACGAACGCTGACGTAGACGGCTTCAACCATGATTGTCTGCGTGATTGTGGACAGGCCGTGATCAAGGTGGTCGCTTCCAATTCCTGTCCGCAGGCGAAGGGTCTCGATAGCGATTCTGCGGGTGGGCTTGCGCCAGGTATGTGCCTTCCGATGGTTTTCGTTCTTGCTGTACACCTCATCGTTAACAAAAACGCAGCTCTCGACCTGACTATCGGGTGTAGACTGATGATTCTCAAAAACTTCCGGACCGAGCTTGGAATCGTTAACGGCACACAATGCATACTGCATGATATCGTGTGGTCTCCCGGTGATGACCCTCGCTCGCAACCTCCCTAGTGCCTTTTAGTCGCCGTCGCCGGTTACACAGGGAAGGCGTTCGCGTACACTCCCGGCGAGCAAGTGCCTATCGTTCCGATATTCCGGTCCTCCCGGGATTTCCTGCTCAAAGGTCAAGTGCAGTATCGAAGTCAGTTCGCTGTCAAGCTCGCGTACGCCATCACCATCCACAAGTCGCAGGGTATGACTCTCCCCCGTGTTGCTCTCAATCTTGCACGAGTGAGGAAGGCTACCGATCTCTTCTACGTTGCCGTCTCACGCGTGAAACGCCTCGACGATATACTCTTTGAGGAGCCGTTCGATCTAGACCGCTTGCAAGCGTCCGGCGGAGACACCGCTATTGACAGGATGATCGACTGGGACGAACGAGAGCCCGCTAGAGCTGAAGGCCGACGGTTGATAGCAGACTATCAACAGCAGCCCACGCGTCTGCCTTCTACGCCCTACCGTACGGCCACTGCCTTTTCTGGACAAACACCATTGTCTTCGATATTGTCGAACCTTCCCCGGTCCCGACCTATTGCTGTTGCTAAGGGACGTACCCCTGCTTCTTCCGATCGCGACGAGAACATGTTCAGCGATATGAGCGACGCGGCGCTGTTAGACAGTGATAATACGTTTGACGACACCCTTTTTAGCCAGGATGTTCTCGAGCATAGAGAGGATGGTGTTCTGTTCGGGTTTGACTGAGAGAATTGATCTTCTTCAGTGTGCAAACTGTGCAAACGAGAGCTGTGCAAGAGAGGATGAGGAAGTGAATGAATGATTGATTCTATCTATCAAGAGAGCTGAGGGCTTATATCTTCATCAGAGAAGGGGACGAATGACAAAGGATGAAGAGGAATCAGATGAATTATGAGAAACATGATGAGAAACATGCATGAGGATGAAGAGGAATCAGAAAATGTGTTTGTGAAGGGCTGGTATCAACACTCAACCGACCACAGGACCAATGGGATTGAACCAAAGGACTGGGTGTGCCAAATGGTTTTGAACCAATGGACTTTGGGACAACCGAACAGGGACAACCAACAGGGACAACCAAATACGGGACACCAAATACCAAGTCTAGCCGGGGTTTTACTGCCACACAACGCATGCATGCATACATGCAATTGTGCAGTGGTTGGTTGATTAAGCCAACCCTCAGACAGAGCCGATACCACCGACTAAGCCTGCTGGACCACCCTGTTGCCTCAAAGAGGCTCCCTCAATTATGACTCTCTACCATTGAGCCACGTCAAACTAGACGCTGTAAGGATGTTCACACCTGAATATATACACTGGCATGGATTCTGTACCTCACTAGGCCCAAATGGGTGACACCTCAAAACTGGAAAATTCATGATTGGCTGAAAATCAAGCTCACGTGTTCCTCGGATATATACTTGGAGCTCCGCTCCGCCGAGATTCCATTTTACGTATCATCTGTCGCTCATACGTCATAGAGCAATCTTTCACGTACTTCAACAGCTCAAGATACTCAGACTTCTTTTGTTCGAAATACAGTCCCCGTCAGAATATTTGTGTAGATAAGCCATCCAATGGCCATAGATGAAGGCATAATTCGCTCTTCTGGTACAAACTAGGTCACTATCACCTCCGGAGACGATTCTCTTGTATTTTGGACTGTTATTCTCTCTAATTAAGTTCCATAATCTGTGTTAATACCACTGAAACCTCTATTTTCGTTTAACAGCTGAACTTTGAAACTGTTAAAAAATTACTTCATTGGAACCATAATCTGTGAGCCCCATCTATTGAACGAAAAGTCGCATCAATTTTTGATCTATCGGCAACTGAAAGGTCCTTTTGGTTGAAGGGGCAACGTAAATTCAATGGCAAAATTTTCTCGAAAGTCGAATAACTTCCTCTGCAGATGACCATCGGCTTGGCTTTTCAGCCGTCAACTAATTTCATATACAAGCAGTACAGGGACTCAAGGCTAAGTGAACGCAGGCTAGATAGTAAGTCTAGTTTATTCCGATAGTATATACATGCAAACATAGTGCGTATAGGTTATCATCTAGCCCCTGAGCCCCTGAACAAGTTACTGGAACAATAACATCGGCCCTTGAACACTGTGAGTCAACAATAGCTCCCGCAGTCAGGTTTATCGCTGGTTAAAGAGGGCCACATAGATGGGGAGTCAACTGCTAAATAAACCGTGTGTTGTGTTGTAATATAACACGCCTGCATCTTCATGACTTAACTATAGTAATACATGCTTTCATATTTCTCTCCCATCATGAGATCATCATCTCATTGTGGATAATTATCCTACAAGTCATGACCAATGGCGGACTTATTACTCATCAGGATGACTAAACACATTCGATAAAGCCCTACTAGTTCCCTACAGGCACTTTGAGATTCTATTGGATCCTTAGAATTTGGACGTCTGTTAAACGTCTGTGCACTCCTTTCACGGTTTTCTATGTGTTTCTATATTCTATAATGGGGTGCTCTCTCGATGTGTAGATATGAGTTTTTATTCTTTTCTATTACAAGTAGATAAACCAGTTCATTTGTCTAAGTTAAAAGATCAGTCTACCAATTCATATTGCTACCTCTTAACAGTGATTCTCTCCGCGATTCATTAATAAACAGTTCCATAGGTGTGTCGTTCGGTCTCCCCTCTATTACAATACGTTGTACAAGAGTCTTGAATGATAACCGATTGATCGAACGTGACGGTCCAAGGTTACCCAATGATTTTTTGCGAAGCATCTCACGACGTATGCTGGCCGGTTGAAAATCATATGCGGCAATTTTCAACCAGTCCTCTCCTTCAGAAATCCACAATATGGACATATACACAGCTACCTGCAGAGTGTTTGGTATTTCATCAGCCATCAGGGCCCTGTGGACCCGAAAAATTAGAAGTCTTCCGACTGGCGGATCTAAAATTCCCGGGGAATATAAACGACAGGAACCTGCCTTTTGACTAAGTAATTACGAGTTCCTAATTGATCTTAGTGGATGACCAGGCAAGAGAGATGCCCCCAGTTATAGCAACCTACCACTGAACGCATATCTCTTATTTTGAATAGCAGCAGGATGCATCTCTTCAATGCTACCGTCAATTGAGACAGATAACAAGTAAATAAACGTTTCTTGCGCAGGTTTTGTCGAGGTGAACTTCTTATGTGCTGCAATGAACCAAAATAGTTCGTATCGAGTCTGGTAATCCGTATATTATCACTTGCTAGTCACACAAGCTACAGACTGCAAAATATTATGACCACCATCAAAATCATTTGGTCGGGTTCTGTGGGCATTGTCGGCGAGGGACATCCCGAGGAGTAATTGAGCGTCAAATGACATTGAAAATGTGGCGTGATTTTGATAACGTGCAGAAAACTACGAAACTGTTTCTACTACTCAGAACGTAGAAACTTTACTCCAGATGGATCCAAGACCGCTGGTGAAACAAGGGAACGGCACCAGAGCAGGAGTTTTCCGAGGGAAGAACTGGTATCTTTAGCCCAGCAATTGGGACGGATGGTACTGTGGCACACAGTCTGCGCCGTTCTCCCACCTAGAGTCTGGGTAGCTATGACACATGCCCCACTTGAGACAGAAGAGATCTGGTTCGGATCCAGTAAGATCCTCACACCACTTCTCCCGTAGTGATAATGCATTCGCAGGATGATAAGAGCATACTCACAAATCATCAGCTTTCATGCTTTTCCCTGTGGTAGTTATTCACGGAAGAAGTAAAATGGTGTAAGGGTCAACTGAACGGTGACACTTGCACATGGAAATTGAGACTGAATATTCCGAACGTCAAAAGTGAGTCATTCTATGGGAAATACGTATCTTCCGAGAATGCCTGGATGCGCTCTCATGGTGCAAACCGGATTAGTTGAAAGTAAAAAAAAATATAGAAATTGTGCTAAATTAAGAGCACCACCTAAAACCCAATTGGTTCTAACGCAGCACCACTACAGCTCGGCAGAATGGTCCCTGTAGACAAGCGCGAGGTTTGATTCACTCAATGGTAATTCAGTTTCTCATGTAGGCTGAGACAAAATTTTGGTTTTAATTCAGGCCAAAAATTCCAACCATTAGGCATCGAGTAGGCTGTTGATCTGTGACTCGATCTTGTCAATGAAAAGTTCTCTATAAAATAGGAATACGCAGATCGAGACTTTGGGGCAGGGGTATTTTAATTAGGTCCATCGAAATGCTAAAGCCGGATCCTCTGTGCACAATGCCCGAAAAGAGAGATTTATGTTAATTAAAATCTAAGGTTTCCGTCAGATATGTCTTTCCTTGGAGCATTCTTGTTCGACTTACGAGGAATTTTTGGACATCGTTCACTTGTAATGAATCACAAATCAAATCAGAGAAAACTTCCTAAACGTCTGGTGATATTACTTTGATACTTGGCAGCCGTTTCTGTTAAATAACAAAACGGCTAATTACACAAATTTATCATAAAATAGATGCCTTTTAATTAAAGTAGACTCCCTATGCGCCTTACCAATCATCAATCATGAGCTATTACTAGAGACATTGAAGTTTCCTGGACATTAAACATGAGCTTTGATGATTACCTATTTTGACGTAATATCAATACCCCATAAGTGGCTTGATTGGGGGAAAAATTGAGTGTCCAACGTCATCAGGATACACCAGGAAGGCGAGAGCTATTATAACATATAGACCAAGCAACTATTATCTGTTAGAATATACTTTACTTTGCGTTGAGAATATACTTGCCATAGCACCTTCCAGGTAATTACTCTTCCCATCTTGGATAACATAAGTAACAACCAAGACACTCAAGAAAAACACCATTGTTTCAAAGGTTTCAAAATGTAGAGTTAGTGGTTGACCGATGATCCAGCCGAGGATTACCAAAGACGGTGTGACGAGAAGGGCAATCTGTAGCGAGCTTCCAATGGCAACACCCATCGCAAGATCCATCTTATCCTTCAGAGCTACTACAATTGCTGTAGCATGCTCCGCGGCATTTCCGACGATAGGAATGAGGATTAGCCCGATGAAGGTTTTCGAGATGTGCATAGACTCTACGATCGAGTCAATAGAATCAACTAGATACTCGGCACAGATTGAAACAGCGATGGTTACAATGAGAAGTACAATTGTTGCAGAAAGAGCGCTCATGTGAGGCTCCTCTTCTTCGTTCTCTTCGACTTCGACTGCGGATTCAGATTCGGCGTCGAAGACTGAGGTGTGCGTTCGTAGCTGGAACACAAGATAGAGTATGTAGAGGAGTAGTAAAATGATAGCCGTACCGTGGGAGAGAAGTTGTATCGTTTCATCTGAGTCGCCAGATGATTGCGCTAGAGCCACGTACAGCTGCACATATTAGCTGGATCCGAGTGTCTAGAGGGGTGAGAGCTCACCGTCGCCGGAATTATCATCGTTGCAGCTGCCAGGGTCATTAACGAGGACATTGTTGACGCCGCTGTCGAATTGAAGTTCTGCTGGATACCAGCTGCAGTTCCTGATGTACTGTTGTGGATGCCACCAGCCAAAAAACAGCATCCCAGTACTAGAAGCATATTCGATAAAATACTTCCGAGCATACTGGATTGAACGATTCTGAGCTCGCCATTCTTTAATGCAACGATGCTGACCTAGATGGGATCAGTACGAGTTACCCTTTCCCAGATGAGAACCAACAATTAATTCGATCGCATTTCCAAAGGTTGCGTTCAGCAGACCTCCTAACGTCTCACCGAGTTTCACAGATATCTCTTCGGTGGCAAATGATAAGACGGCAGCGAGCGGAACAACCGCGAAAAAGTTGAGAAAGAAGACCACCCGAGGATCCCAGTGTAAGAGACCAGCAACGATTCCCAACGGCACAAAGAACAACAATACATTTACATAATTACTGTAAAGTGTAATTTTTGTCGTGTGTAGAATTTGGGCGGGTATCCTCACAAGCTTGTTGCTACTCTCTAAGCTAGCGGGATTTGACTTGACGCTAAATATCTCGAGGAACTTGGCGAGGCCGCTCTTACGACGAGGTGGTGTCCAACCATTGATCAGACTGGTCGTTTCGGTCACAGCCATGTCAACTTGATTACCAATAGAGGGATGCGTTTTAGATCTGTTGAAGCCCGGAGATACTTTTCTGAGTTCTCCGCGAAATTGTGTGGCTACTGAACACTGTTAATTGGGAGTGCCGCGTTCACTAATTGATCTCTTTGCCCACGGCTTTGATTAGAGCGTAAGGGAGATGATGATAGAGGATGAAGACGCCGCCTAATTTTTGACCACGCCAGAGAAAATTCTACAGATTGATGGTAGAGAAATGGGCTTAGAGGAAAAAGAATAGATGCTTCACAGGGGGCGGGACGTGGTAATTATTTATCAATACACCCCACGATTAGATGTGTTCTTTTACACATGCACCACATTGAAAGAAGACTAGGATCGATGGACATAATAGTTTCCTACTCACTAATCATCTTGGCAACGTTTTAGCTTGGTAGCGCCTTGATGCTTGTCTTGGCGATTGATTGACTGCTCGGGAATCGAGTGATGAACCCTGTAGTTCGACGAAGAAAAAGGAATTCGTTCGAATCGATGTTTGTGTGTTGTTGTGACTGACTTGGAGTGAAGGGGACTGGCGACCCGACCACTTACACAGTCATGCTTGGCGGAAAGTCGAGCAACGTTGCAATTTGCTACATAGTTGTCATCATGTTTACAGTGACTTCAACGAGTCCTGATATCACCGATACCCGAATTCCGTGTCACCGAAATCCGTGTCACCGAAATCCGTCTGCGCTCCGTACAGGGAAATTGCGATCACTTCTCCTCCCTCATGAGATCCTCCTTCTGAAGTATTTTGGTCCAGAAACATGTGGTGATGATGATGAAGATTCTAAATTTCGTCTAAGTGATGGCCCTTAGTCTGTCTAACATGTGACTACCCATCCCGGCCGGGACATAGGACGCTAAGATACATGTGGTGAGATATTCAGGAACACTCACGCATCATCAAAGAATCACAGGGATTAGATTGGAACACAGTTAGATGAACAAATCTTCCATGTTACCCGTCTTTCCCTTGTCGCTGATCATAGCCAGAATACATAACATGATCTTCCAGAAGAATTACTTCGTCACAGGGAATAAGAAACAGCACCTTGATGTTTAGAATAGATGTACATGTAGGGTGCAAAATTGATATAAGATATAAATGCCGATTCAACACTCATACCTGTTGTCCACTGTCGATGGAGTGTTCTTCACACTCAATGACAGCTGCATTTTTCCTGATGACTTCACCTGTATTCACCATGGCACACCGTACAATTTGATTCTCCGTGTTCTCGACTTTTCTCCACGGCGTCCTGAGAACAGTCATCACAAAACTTTGTCGGTGGTGTTGAGGACATGAAGATCGGTCCCATGGACGATGTGAAACGGAAAGGCCAAAGCCATTACAGAGATGAACCTGACCCTGGATTAACGACGTCACTCCATCTGTCACCTTTCTTGACTCCTCTCTCAGAATCCCATTCCCATCTCTGCAGAGCACATAAATGATTTCAAACGATACAGACGCATCCTCACTTAGATTTCTATCAAAAATTACATACCGTACGGCTATTAGTCGCAAAATACAGTTCGCCAAAGAAGGTGTTTGACTGCGATATGTCTATTGCTAGCAGTATCTACCCATGACACTACGGTAACAATGCGCGTCACCTGATATAATTGTTGCATCCGAGTAAAAACTTCCCCACTTATTTCCCACTTAGACTTCATATTTGTACCTAGTATCACACTTTGGTAGCGGTGCGTAGACGACCTAGACAAGTTTAACGTTAAGGACAAGAGCAACACTTACGCCTCTTCGGGATCCTCGGGTACTCTCTATCACGACGATCGCACATAAAATAGCACAAAAGATAAAAAATGCCGACGAGGTCAGCGTTAGAAATGTCAGCTTGTCGTTGTACATTTATCAAACGATGCCACCATGAAACAGTGCTGTACAGTCCACAATACTTGGTACTTTTTGCGTCGTGCCTGCGCACGGCAGACAGCCCTCAGGGCCATGTACCGGTTTGCTCAGCCTCTTTGGGGGCTACTCGCTGCGTCAGTTTTTCCCCGAGAACAGACAATAAAACTATTAATAAATGTACATGTATGACTACTCGTCGAAGGCCTGACCATGCACTAGTCCCGGCTGTCCTCCCCATAATTATTTTAGCGCGTTTTGGTGATTTTGGGGTCGGAAACATTATTAATAGGCACTTTAATCTTCGTTGCTTGAGAAACCAGAAACAGTGTGTGTATAATTATCAAGTAAGCTTCAACTTCCTTGAGTCACAATAATCCATGTTAAAATGAGTTGCAGTCCAGCCTCATCTATAGCGATGTGGGTCCCGGTATAAGTGTTGAAAATATTCATTGAAATTCAACCATTTACATTTTCAATATTTACCCTTGCCCGATATTTTTGATGCAAGGGTAAGTATTGCAAATGTAAATGGTTGAATTTCAATGAATAATTACAACACCTATACCGGGACTCACATCGCTGTGGATGAGGTTGGACTGTAGTTTGTTTTAAACTACATTTTGACAAGTTTATGTCCGGACGGGAGTGTTAGTAGCGCACGAGAGCTGGTACTGGTATTGTATAATGTCAGACTTCGGATGCTTTTGTCTCACGGGACCGCCAACGTATTTTTACCGAACCGTGTCGGTTCAGTAGTACTACTAGCGCCAGTACTTTGACCTCCCCTGAGCTCAATCGTCACACAGTCATTTCCCGGACATCTGACTAAACCTTGTCAAAATTTAATTTTTTTGCCAACCGACTTGGCTCAAATTGTATTAAAGATGGCTGAGACATGCTTGATCACCACATCTGTTTCTTTCCTCAGTGTGACCAGTGACGACCGATAAAGTTCTCCGAGGTGTGACTGTACTGTGAGATCGCAAGACCTGATGAGGTACGAGTGATCCCCCTTGTCATTTCAGCGCCTGTGAGTGATGTGTTTAACCAAAGAATGCATCAAGAGGCACTAAGATGATCTGGGGAGAGAAGGCCTCCCATGGATGGATGGGCGCTGTCAACTCTCACTGGAATTCAGATAAATGTACATACAACACACAGGATCTCGACGACGAGCAGTATTTCATGCCATCACCGATGAAAAGATCGGGTATGATAATTTAGCGGGATGATGTTAACGAGGACCAAATGGTACTAAGACTAATTAATCTTCGTAAACATATTCATGTTATGAAGTCCTGATGTAATGCCGACAGAATGGACCATCGGAAAGTTAAATTGGATCTCACACGTGTTTCATTTACTGACGAAGGCTTCTCTCTTTGTAACTTGCCTTCTCGAACTTCTGACCGTATCTGAGTCTAAAACATGTTTCCCAGCGCGAAGTACATGGTGCGGAGGACGCTGGCTGAATAAATCATCAACATACGTACCTGGTCACACAGATGGGACAGACATAGATGGTGCATCATCGTATAGCGAGAGCATTTAGCGTACCTCGAACAAATCGATCACCACTCATATCTGTTGCTGCACGAAAGAATGAAGACCATAGGAAGCATGATGGTGATGGTGCGATGCAGACGTCAGGCTCAGGGTTTGTCTCGCGGCACTTGTACTTGTATTTAGGACGACTTCAACACCGTAACCTCGGTGCACACGAGAAGGCCAAACGCTCCTGAGATAGTTACGGGGAGCAGTCGTCGTAAATCGATGTGTCACTGCCGAATGGAAAAGGGCACATGGATGAGATTAAACCCATTCAATGTTACTCGTATTGGTTGATAAATAAAAGTTACCTCAACTGCGCAGGAAATGGTAGGGATCTTATTGTACCAGTGCGTACACTTGATTGGGAAAGGAGATCGGTCTAGAGTGCTGACTCCCCGATATACTATCAGCGGTAGTATCCGCGTTAGTAAAGGTAATGGGGAGTTCGGATAGAGATTATTAGCAGCTAGCATTAATGTAATGTGTCGTGGTTGTAAAATAGAGGGCAATGACATACAAAATTAATTCTAGTGATGAATAAATTTCATCCCTGCGATTCAATAAGGTTTAGTGCAAGATCTACAGTATAATCTCGCTTTAACAATGTGGGGCGAAAATTAACCAAGGCTCCCGATTGGAGGATTCAATTGAATTGGCCAATCGGGAGCCTTGGTTTGGTTTTGCCCCACATTGTTATAGCGAGATTGTACTATACAGTAAAACTTCTCTAACACGATAGTGGGTCCCGGCATAAGTGTTGAAAATATTCATTGTAATTCATCCATTTATATTTGCAATACTTACCCCTGCACGCAAAATAACCTGTAAGGGTAAGTGTTGCAAATATAAAAGTGCAAGTTACAATGAATATTTTCAACACTTATGCCGGGACCCACTATCGTGTTAGAGAAGTATTACTGTAGTACGAACGGCCGATACACTAAATTTACCGAGAGCGTGTGTTTCCAGCTCAGTCCCTCGATCTACGAAGATCGACAACCGATCAAATTACAGTCGTCCCTAACTCGATAGCGGGTCCCGATATAAGTGTTGAAAAGATTCAACGTAACTTGTACTGTCATATTTGCAACACTTACCCTTACAAATCATTTTTCGTGGAGGGGTAAGTATTGCAAATGTAAATGGTTGAATTTCTGTGAATATTTTTAACACTTATACCGGGACCCCCTATCGAGTTAGAGAGGCACGACTGTAGTTTCACATAGACAAAAGCGGGCCGTCCCTTGTCCTTCCATCAAGCACACACAATTGGTTGCCATTCTAGAGTATATGCATCGATCGAAGACTTCACAGTTAACTTTCGGCTAAACCGATTTTTTCCGGCCAATTTCTAATCTTGAGTTTCCGAGTATTTGGGATATAGGAGAGCCCCCACAGCTAATAGTGGGTCCCGGTATAATTACTGAAGAGATTCAAAGAAATTTTACCGTTCATATTTGCAATACTTACCCTTACAGGTCATTTTGCGTGCAGGGATAAGTATTGCAAATATAAACTGTAAAATTTCTATGAATCTCTTCAGTAATTATACCGGGACCCACTATTAGCTAAGAGGGACTCTCCTGTATCAAGCCCTGGCACCTTTTACGTAGCTGGTTGCGCTTGGAGCCAAACACTCTGCGGATAGCGCTCAGTTTTCAATATCAGCCCGCTATATCATGTGAATGTTACAAACGGTAATCGTTCTATTAAACATGAATGTGGGCATCCACATTGTCAACCATGACTATTCACGCGGTAGGGACTCGGTACACTGTAGTGAGTATTTTTTTTCAAGATCACATTGTATTCAGCCCATACGCTATGACAAGATATTTAAACACCTTTGAGATACATAATTTCCGTCAAGCAGTGGGTTTACCGGCGCTATGAGACGTAATCAGATCATTTTTACGTTAAATTGAGCTCGCGAAACTTCCTGAGATTGCATGAACCAATTCGTGTTACCAGTACTTGTCGCAGAATACGTACCTATAACTCTATTACGCTGATGCTGCACTACTTTACTCATCCAACTGTGTTAAAAGACAGTCTCTGTAAACCAAGTTTGACCGGGATGTTGGACTCTTCTGTTGATCTATAAGCGTGTCGACCTAAGTTAAGACATACATGTTTGTGCAAAGCCGGCATAAATATGCATGTACCCCTGGGCGCTAATGATGCAAGGGCCTGTGCGTTTACTTTACGGTTAACCAAAGTACTTACGGTAGACTCTGAACTCAAAGCACGCCTGTAATCTTTATCACAGAATGCCTGGTAAGTTCGTTGAGTCTGATGTTAGTTGATTGTCTCCTTCCTCCAACCGAAAACTCCTAATGATACTAACTATATTTAAGATTACATAATAGTGCCTACGACATAATCGGACGTGCTAAACGGACAGTCCCAAATGCTCGCTGGACGTCCCTGCAAGTAGATTGCGCTTCCACGCTAACCAAATCTGCATTGATCAGCGATCTCGTCGAATATTTTTTGCGCTACTCCAAATTTGGTCACTATCGTTACAAGTATAGTAGTTACCATGACAACTTAGAGCCCGTATTTAACAAAGATAACGTAAAGATACCATTTAGAAATATTGGTCCTGGGATTGCCTTAATAATTTTTCCAAATCGTCCAATTCTATATTCCAATTTCATCTTCCTCACCTCCAACTTCGCCTCACTTATTGAACTCCAAATTACAATGGCTGAACTGAACTTTAATGCGCTATCAGCATCAATCAACATATCTCAAGATACTAATGAAAGAGGTATTTTTCCCTTTCTTTCTACTAAAATATATATTAGCTGATTTCTCCAGGAATGGTTACCGGAAGTGCTCTTTTAGAGGCCCATGATGGGCATCAAAGTATACCAAATAATGAGGATACCCGTATGCTAAGCTCCCTAAAACTAATTCATTTATGGCAAAATTTCCACTAATACGTAATTTCTTCAGTCGAGACCTAGTGCGGAAGTATGGAAGAAATAATTGGTGTCCGCATCGATCAAATGGAGGACTGTCGCAAATCCATTTTCGTTAGCTAGGTGCTTGACAGCTCTCTTACAGTCCTCCATTTGGTCGATCCGGACACCAATTATTTCTTCCATACTTCCGCACTAGGTCTCGACTGAAGAAATTACGTATTAGTGGAAATTCTGCCATAAACGAATTAGTTTTAGGGAGCTTAGCATACGGGTATCCTCATTATTTGGTATACTTTGATGCCCATCATGGGCCTCTAAAAGAGCACTTCCGGTAACCATTCCTGGAGAAATCAGCTAATATATATTTTAGTAGAAAGAAAGGGAAAAATACCTCTTTCATTAGTATCTTGAGATATGTTGATTGATGCTGATAGCGCATTAAAGTTCAGTTCAGCCATTGTAATTTGGAGTTCAATAAGTGAGGCGAAGTTGGAGGTGAGGAAGATGAAATTGGAATATAGAATTGGACGATTTGGAAAAATTATTAAGGCAATCCCAGGACCAATATTTCTAAATGGTATCGTTACGTTATCTTTGTTAAATACGGGCTCTAAGTTGTCATGGTAACTACCATACTTGTAACGATAGTGACCAAATTTGGAGTAGCGCAAAAAATATTCGACGAGATCGCTGATCAATGCAGATTTGGTTAGCGTGGAAGCGCAATCTACTTGCAGGGACGTCCAGCGAGCATTTGGGACTGTCCGTTTAGCACGTCCGCGACATAATAATGACTTGTAACATAACATCACGTGATCATGACACATAGGCCTCGACATGCGACCAGACGAGCACTAACGCTAGTTCGTACGAAATATTTTTCTATTATTGTCTCGTCACAATCTTCTGTAAATTTTAACATGTTCATGTTACCATCTACGGGTTGTTAGTTTGTACTGGTATTGTTTGTGTCCGCGGGCTATGCGTTATGGGCTGTAGCATTGGCGCTTATCATTTTTTTATTCTATGTGTAAAATTAGATGACATATTCGGTTTGTAAGACAGCATGGGGAGATTACTTGGTCGAAGGGGGAGGCGTCAACAAGAGACAGAGAACTTGTACTTAAGAACAGAGGAGATTGGTCAGGAAAAGCCAATCAATTCTTCTCTCTGCGCAATTCATCAAAGTCTCAATTCTTCTAACATCTACAGTCCTTTCACATTAATTCATCCTCTATGGAACAGAAGCTAATAAGAAACATTTTGAACTGTCCTTTCGTTCCTTCGTCACCTGAGAGCGGCACATTGTACATCAGAACAAAAGCGTGTATCAGAGCCAAGACAAATGTGATACGTCTCCTCAGCCAATGGTGGATGATTTAACAAATCCATCTACAGCTACTAAATTCTGTTATATCAAATTCTTTCTGAAGCTATGGACTAGTAGTATGATAGTAATATTTCAAAGGCTAAACTGCGAATTAATAATCGAGTTCGATTTCACATGGAGACCTGGTTGATCCAATTCTACGGGTAATTACTGAGCTAAATGGCTACCCGTCATGGGTCAATGTATTAATGATCTTAGGTTCGAGGTAAAAGGGAATAGGAGCACTATAAAAGGTGTGGCCTGGGTCAGAGAGGATCCCTAGTGTTATAATAGTCTTGGACTCGACATAGCACGAATAAATACCACTACAAACAAAACAAACAAAACAAAAACCCAGTTGATCCATCTATGGAATCTCATTCAGGGCACGAGAGAGAGAAAAGCCAAATTCTTAGCAGTGAGGAGACCAGGACGGGTAAGTCGTGCATGAAAGATACTGACGATAATATAGATACAACGATGTGCAAGTACCCTTGAGAATTCCAGAATTTCTGTTTCCTCACAGCTCATTCCAGCTGTGAGGCAAATGACCAAACATCTAAGATGCCCACCCACACCCTGTCTGCATGCGCAGATCCCCCGTGGAGCTTACACTACAGTATATATTTAAAATATTCATTGTAACTTGGACTTTTATATTTGCAATACTTACCCTTACAGGTAATTTTCCTTGCAGGGGTAAGTATTGCAAATATAAACGGTAAAAATTCCTATGAATCTCTCCAGTAATTATACCGGGACCCATAATTAGCTAAGAGGGGTTCTACTGTACCTTCCTCTAAAGTTCGTCCTCGCAATTTTATTACTGGGATCTAAGCTATTCTTAGGTTGGCGCTAATATATAAACAGTATTGATCTTCGTTGAAAACAATAAATTTTGTATGAGAAAGTCTTGTTGTCCGAAAGCTCGTCCCGATATTCAACTTGTATTAAATATAGGTTTAAGCCTAACTAGGCCAGATTTGACGTTAAATATTTAAATATTTTATCTACACGCTATTAGGGTAGATTTGGCACAATGGAGCTAGGCCTTACGTTAGGGATGTTCCTTACTGGTCTCCTCGCTAAACAAAGGTTTAAACATAATTGCCTAATAATTAAGACCCTTAAATTTGATCATTTCACCTTTCGCTCAAACTATGTTTCAAGGAAAGTTCATGAAACGGAACCAACACATCAAATATGTAGCATCCTAATTCTCTACATCATTGTTATATTTCATGCAGGAACATTACATTACTTAATTTCATCCTCATTCAAGATAAAATTTTCTTTAGTAACTCCTAAGGTAAGTAAATACAATAAGCAGATTGATATATCAGCGGGTTTACATAAAATTTTGTGTTAGTGTAGATCAACCGCAATCGCCACCCTTCATGCCCTTATCAAAACATTTAACAAGAGATCGGAATTCCAGGTAATTAGTATAGCAAGATTATCACATAGTGATGTTAAATTTTACAAATCAAAACCCTTTACAGTGCTAGCATGAATCAGACAAAGATCGTAGCCCACCCTCAAATTGCGCGAAAACAAGCAGGGTACTCTCTTCGCCGCAGACCAGTTACACCCAGGGCTTGAGGTCGTGTTCCAATATTTTCATCAAAAGAAGTTGACAACGTTGAGGTATTTGTTAAATCATCAACCGATAATCGACAAATGACCTACTTCTAACTTGCGCATGGAGAGTTTAAGCGTTCGGGCGTGAGCGGGAGGGTGACAAGGAGTGAGCTTGAGAAAAGGGGTTACAAACGTTATACAGTATTAAAAAAGCCTACCATTTCTCCTGAGATTAAAAGGAAGCGGAAAGTTTGAGCAGAAGTCCATATTGATTAGACCAATAAACAGTGGATGTCCATCCTTTGGTGAGATGAAACTCGGGCCACAGATGGACATCATTTGAGACGATGGATCAACAGAAAAATTAATAACATACCGTTCCGGTCAGAATAACATCCAAAACTATCAGTCATATCAAGACTCGGGAAGAACACAAAGTTAGTTGTGTGATTGAGACGATCAGGAAAAGGATTGGCTGGATGTTTTTGTCATCCTTCACGGGATATGAGAAAGGCCCCTCCCAGTTTTGGGAGAAAGGTTGGGAAAGTAAAACTTCCTCTAGTTACTCAGACAAGAAAGTGCCACTTGTACATGGCATGGTTAGGTTGCGACTGGCCTTTCTGTCATACAGGACAACGCTCCACCGCATGTCGCCGCAAGAACGATGGAGGATTTTGAGGAAAGGTCAATCACTCCTATTGGCTGTCCATCTTACTCTCCTGACCTAAATCCAATTGAACATGTCTGGACAATCATGAAAGACAAGATTGTGTATAACTATCCAAATTTGACCAGTGGAAAGCGACGGTCATCAGATCAAATTTGTATAATCGTGAAGGAGGCGTGATATACTGTAATTACTCAGAGCACTCATTGGCAGTATGCATGACAGAAGCCAAGCTATGTCAGATGCTGATGGCGGTCCTACCGAAAACTGGTCTTTAAAATCCATGGAGTTGTTTCTCTCGAATTTCGGTTTGGTAATCAAATGGCTCAACAGAGGTTGAGTTTAAGTATCTCGTCTAAATGTGCCAAATCAACAGTATGTGAAAACCTACATATAAAATATCCTTGTCAAATTTCTTTTTCGGGGTGTATAATTCCAAATGAGGAACAAGAGACGCTATTGACCTCTGATTTGATCACACTGTGTCAAATTTACCCTAACAGTACTGTATCTATTCAAATTTAACGCAAAAAAAAACCTTGAGTGTCTTTAAAATATTATTGGTCGGTACTTCGTGTTTCTATCATTTGTGTCTATAATGGCCTGACATCTTTGTGGCTCGCTGGCTAATAGCTCTGACAGTTGTTCTGGCTTGATTGATCTCTATTTTTGAAAGGCAGTCACCAAAGTAGCATAACAAAAAGGAGTGGTGGCTAAATACCGTCTGTTTTCTAAATGGCCTCTAGATGTGAATCGAGGGAGGGTTGTAATATGTACATGATGACCTTCGTTCAATCATACCCTAAGATACCAGATCATCTTCAGAATGAATTCTCCCCTCGTAACATCTCTGTTGAAATTAGTGCTACCAATTGAGATGGTTGAGGAAGATTGTGCAAGGTTGTTCCCCCCTGTTTGCACACGCATTTGTTGGAAATGAGGGTTTCATTAGTGATTTACTAATTGTCATGCGTACTAAAGGGAATACCTACCTTAGTGCACACATACTAATTAATGCACTTACTAAATGCGCTTAACCGTATTTATTGCTAATCGCGTAAACCTTGTTAGTCAGTTTTACATATTGGTAGTATATATAGTCTGGTTAGATCCGGATTGTAAAAAATAACAACTCCACCGTGCGTTTCTGACAAAATTACTTCAGTCTTCTTATACTCTCCAAGTGACACGTGATTAATCAATTGACATTGATTCAAAATTCCCTACTATTTTCAACAGGTTATGACCCGGTGCCATTTTTTGGCAATCATTCACTTGGCTAAGAGAAATTCCTTGTCACAATTTGACTGAACTGTTGCTAACACTTACTATTTTCAACAGATAAAAAATGTCTAGCGCAAACAAACCTTTTCCCTCTGAGAGTGAAGACCCTACTTTCTTCACGACGATTCTAAAAGATCATCCAATAAAAACGTATCCTCTAACAAACGTCGTTCTCCTTACAGGCCAAGCAACTTATGAGACTTGGTTTATTTTCATGATGACAATATGGAGAACAAACGGGATGGCAGAACTAGTGGTTGACGGACAGAAGCCTTTAAGCAAGGCGGATAAAGAAGAGCATAGGTCTTACACTCTTCTATACAATGCAGCGATGGGCATACTTCTTCAAGTGATATCATCAGACCTGCTTAAAGTCGTACTCGAATATTCTGACCCCCATCTTATGTGGTGGTACCTGGTCACTGAATATAAACGAGACTCGGCTTTTGCTCTGGTGTATCAAGTTGGGACACTGTGTCAACTTGTCAACGCATATAGGACAGTTAAAAACCTCTCTGAATATATCCAATTGTTCGAGTCCGAGTGGAATAAGTTATACCGTCTTGCAAAAGACTCAAACGGGGAGTATCAACAAGACTTTGCCAAAATTCTTCAAAAAGATTTGGCGAAACGGGATTTCTTACTTGGTTTTCTGAGTCAACACAAGAAAAATGTTGTTGATAATTTGACTACTAAGTCGAATTTAACATTCGCAGCAGTTAAGCAACAACTTCTTGATATTGATTATGAAGAAACCTCTGAAACTGCTCTGGTAACAGGCAGTGTGAAATTAAAGAAACCTGTATTGTCTCGGCCCTCAGGTGTATCTAAAAGCCACAGTAATGTATGTTCTTATTGCAAGAAACATTATCCAAAGGCGAACCACAATCACCACTGGTTCAATTGCCTGAGGCTAAAGGAGGACGAAAAGAAGAATAGAACTGCATCTAATAACCGGAATGCTCAAAATGTCCACACTGAAGCAGTACAAACATTCATCTACACCAAAAACCGTCTTTCACATAGTTCTGTTTGTGGGCAGACACCCTATGAAGCGTTTTTTAATATAAAACCCACTTTAAATCACCTTCAACCTTTGGAAGAGAATGCTATTTACATATCCCCAAGGCTAAGCGTCCTTCAGGTGGTAAGCTTCTTCCAACAGCAGAGAAAGGCATATTTGTCGGATACACTAAAGTGCTACATCAATATCGAATCTTCACTCCCAACAATGGGAAAATTGTAGTATCAGCTGATGTAAGATTTCCTCCAACAGAGGATGGAAACAATACTTCAAAAGAAATTTCCTCTAATCAGCATAAACTCAATCCTAGCTCTACGCATCCTGATTTGCTAGTTGTCTTATCAAATTCAATACAAGAAATGGTAAATCTCCTAACAAATGATATTACCAATCATAAGGTCAACAATGATATTGTCAATGAAAACTCAAATACCCAACTGCAACCTGCTACTTCTAATACTAATGAAGTCTTAGAAAACAACAAAACTGCCAAGAATGAAAGATCATTAAATCAAACAAATACTCCTTTACATACTAGATCTAATTGCCTAATTTGCCCTCGCGTGTTTGATGACACGATTACGGGGGAGTGGTGGAAAAGGTCTTGTGCACAAACATAAACTCTTCAAGGACAACCAATTAATTCGGAGACTACTGAAGAAGAAAGTGCATTGATTAGTATATTAGAAATATCGGAGCCTCGGAGCTATAACAAAGCACAACGTTCTCCTCATTGGCCTGATTGGAGAAATGTATTTGAAGATGAAATGAAATCACTTCATGAGAATGAAGTATGGCAAGTTGTACCTCGACCTGAAGGTCGTAAGATCTGCAGCGGTAAATGGGTGTGTAAAGTAAAAGGGAATGCCCAAGGAGAAGTCGAAAGATTTAATGCACGACATGTGGCAAAAGGATTTTCCCAAACTAAAGGCTTGGACTACGATGAAACATTTGCTCCAGTTGTTCGCCTGGATTCACTTCGATTACTCTTAGCACTTTCAGCACACAAACGTTGGAAACCAAGGCAACTTGATATTAAGACTGCATTTTTATATGGCGTCTTAAATGAAGAAATTTACATGGAACTTCCTGAAGGGTACAGGCAAGATAACCAAGTAGCACGCTTAAAAAGGTGTATTTACGGACTGAAACAATCACCCCGAGAATGGTACTTTAGGTTGGTCGAGCATATCATTCCGCAAGGCTTTGTTTCTACCCTATTAGACCCATGTGTCTTAATCCACAATACAGGTAATTTGATTATTGCTATCTATGTGAATGATATAATACTCTTTGGTGAAAATTGCTCACTAATGGATGACACTGTCAACTTACTCAAATCTGAGTTCAAAGTCAATGACATGGGGGATCTTCATTGGCTATTAGGCATTCAAATTGAGTATTCCAATGCAGGTATCAACTTGTCCCAAATGGCATACATAGATAGAATTCTGACTCGATTTACTATGCAAGATAGCAACCCGGTCTCTACGCCCATTGATGTCAACCAACGGCTCATGGCAGCTGATAAAGGAGATGTCAGGGTTAATGCCACTCTGTATCAGAAAATCATCGGCTCTATCATGTACATTATCTCTGGAACACGTCCTGACCTAGCATATCCAATTACTCATCTCTCACAATACAATACAGATCCGTCTGTAACTCGCTTAAATGCAGCAAAACAAATATTAAGGTACCTAAAGGGAACTAGAGAACGAAAATTGCTTTACAAGTATAACTCTCCCCTCGTACTAAATGGATACTGTGATGCATCATACGGTAATTGTATTGATACTCGTCGAAGTTTTTCTGGTTATATATTTCAACTAGGTGAATCTATATTTAGTTGGAAATCTCGCAAACAACGTACCGTTGCGCACTCCACTTGTGAAGCTGAATACATGGCACTGTCCTTGGCATCCAAGCAGTTCATATAGATCGTGCGTGGACTTCATCAGTTTGCAAACACAGACATACCTACTTCCTTATCGACAGACAACAACGCTGCTATCAATCTAGCAAACAATCCAAAACTAAGTGATGCTACAAAGCACATTTCAATTGCTTACCATTTCACAAGAGAACGTGTCAAAGACGGAACTCTTACCTTATTACACGTACCATCTGTTGATAACTTGGCAGATATTTGTACAAAAGGTTTGCCTAGCCCGCAATTGAATCACTTGTGCACCTGTATCTTCGGTACAAAGTGAGAAGGGATGTTGGAAATGAGGGTTTCACTAGTGATTTACTGTCGGTATTACTATACCGTGTAATCTCGGATTCAATAATATAAATTCACTCTTTTCTATCTTTCTACGTAGGCTAAGATATACATGTCACAAGATATCAATCACATGACTGCCGTGCACGGACCACTGCTGGATTACCCACATTTACTAATTGTCATGCGTAGTAAAGGGAATACCTACCTTAGTGCACACATACTAATTAATGCACTTACTAAATGCGCTTAACCGTATTTATCGCTAATCACGTAAACCCTGTTAGTCAGTTTTACATATTGGTAGTATATATAGTCTGGTTAGATCCGGATTATAAAAAATAACAACTCCACTGTGCGTTTCTGACAAAAATACTTCAGTCTTCTTATTCTCTCCAAGTGACATGTGATTAATCAATTGTGTTAGAGTTCGTACACCGATTCGACTTTTGTTTAAGTTGTGTTTTAGGTCAGGGGAATAGCGTCGGATGTTTTTAATAGTTTGGCTTCATGTATTCCGGTGTTGTATTTGGTATCGGAGGAACTCCGGTGTTTTAGGAGTTCTCCCGATATTCTCCTTTAGTTTGACAAGATGTTTTTAGTAGTTTGAGATGTTATTCTGGATATATAGTAGGGCACTGATTGCTAGATGAGCTCCTTACGCTTAGTTTTCCGTCATCTCGAGACTATAGAATTCAAGTTAGTCACCTTCAGTTTTCAGTGTCTTTCAGCCTTCGATGTCTGTTAGCCTACAGTACTTTTCAGTCTTCAGTGCCTTTCAGCTCTCAGACTTCTTCGGTTCCTAATCTCTTGTCTTTACCTCCGCTCCCTTACTCCTTTATTGGACGTTCAGCATTAGTCTAGAGCTACCTTTTCGGCCCTTAAGTTTCCATACCTTAGCCTTGCGCTTCCGATCTTCAGCCTTCAGTCTTCAGCTTTCAGTCTTCAGCCTTTCGCCATCCAGTCACGTGCAGGTCACTATTCTGACATTACTAAGCGTCCAAAAATATTTAATTATGAATTTCTTTAACCAACAATCTGGAACAGGCAATTCATATCAGCCCCCCTCTGATGACGAAGCTGACATGGATATCTCCCAAACCCACCCTTCAAGTACATCAGAAATTCAGCCTCAAGCACCGCCACCTCAGCTTCTTATGCTACCCCCAAACCTTTGGAATATCCCCTACCTTCAGAGCTCGACTGAGACATGGAATGCTGCAATTAAAATGGATCCTGTAAGGGTAAGCCGTCTTTTTGAGGCACAAATCCCAAGTATACCCCCACCTCAGGCGCCTTCTATCCCTGTCCTTGCCCCGCAACCACCCCCGGTATTTCGAATCTCTGCCCCACCCATTAGCCCTTACGACGGACAACCATCATCCCTACGTTCTTTTTGTTCACAACTGACGAATCAAATACGGAGCAACCCTGGTCAATTCTCCATAGAAGCAGCTAAAGTAAGCTATGCTTACCAATGCCTTGGTCCAGGTGCCATTTCGAAGATGAGATCATCGTTCCGATGCTTGGAAGACCCTTCAATACCAGAAGAAATCACGACCCTGACGCAGTTTATCTCTGCACTAAAACAACGATGCCAAGACCCGGCAAGGGAAGATCAAGCAACACAAGTGGTAGAGTCGCTTTATCAAAGGAATATGAAATTCCATGATTTTATCACAATCTTCGAGGATAACATGGCAGACTCGGTGTATAGCGAGTTCGACAAGACCCACTGGAAAAAGATGTTGCACAGACGTCTTTCGAAAGAGTTACGCACTTTACTGAATGCAGTCTCAGACGCACCAGCAGAATATCATGCGTTTGTGAATTATTTGCGCGGAAAGGATGCTGTCAATCAGTCTATCAAGACTTCACCCGGGCCAGTCGTCTCCCCTACACCATATCGTCCCCCCTTCTCGGCCCCCATTCCTTTTCCTGTCTCTCATTCACCCTCTCATCAAGTGCCTCACTCTTCAACGTTGACGGTTTCACAGGGCGGTACGGCAATGGATCTCGATATTTTGTCCAGAGAAAAAGGACCAGATGGCCAATTAACACAACAAGCAAAAAATGCTCGGAGAAGATTGGGTCGATGCGTCTGGTGTAACGAGTTTGGTCATTTTGCGAGAAGTTGTCCCTTGGGATCACAGACGGTGGCATCAACAACTGTTGAAGGAACAGCGATGTTAAAAGAGGATTTTAAAAGAGACACTCCAACAGTAAGTCGCGTGTTGGAGTCATTTACGATTGGATCTGCAGGGATTTCTGACTTTTCATGTTCTCGTCACATGTATGTACACGGAAAGATAGGAAATGAAAACTTGGTTGCTGTCAGGAAAGCCTCTACTGTATAATATATATATAGAGATTGCCAGGTCATAGTGTTCTATGATTCTGGTCTGGCCTTTTAGCCGAGTGGTGATGCATCTATCTTGTGTATCATGTAGGATGGCAACCTTTAGCCTGACACCCACCTCTTCACCCCTGTCTCCAGCCTCGCTGTCTACATACCGCTTATGACAAATTGACATTGATTCAAAATTCCCTACTATTTTCAACAGCATTGACCTGAAGCCTGAGTGTATTATGAGCATCACTACGCTAGTTGATACTAGCGGGATTATTCATTACATTAGTTAGATTCTTACATGGTTAGCACCCTGTTCCGAAGTGGGTCAAATTAACATCTCCATACACTAAGATAACAGACTCCTACATTTTCCAATCTCACGAGTGATAAATGATTCAATCCAGTCTTACAACTGACTTAAACCTTCCCATTTCAACAATCTCATTAGTCTGACGTGAGTTGTTTCCATTCGAAACTTGCTCTGGAGACTGTTGGTTCTAGGCAGCCCTGTAAACACCACCCTTGATCTATTTCGAGCCATAGCGCTCATCACATGATATCTGATGAGTAACAATTCCGGGTGACTAATTGGAACAAAGGAAGTCGTAGTCCGTATCCTTATGCTCCCGTTACGATCATACATAGCTTGTCGTATGATCGTTCATTCGCACCAGGCAGGTCGGGATGATTGTGCGCTGTGAAATCTTTCATCGGGTTCCCAAATTTTTAAATCAGATTGAGGCCCTGAGAGTAAGCTGGCCAGGTCATGGGAAAAATCCCACATCGGCCCAGTTCTGTCGATATTCTAGAGGATGAACGGGAGGAAGCTCCTTACAAGAATCGAAAGCCTGGATTCTCACACATCCAGGAGCTTACGAGAGGCATGCCTCTTCTACAGTACCGCTCCGAATTTATTGAGCTCCAGTCCTTCGCCCAGCACAAACAAAGGTTCTTACCCAAATGTGCGAAGAGCTTTTGGATCAAGGTATGTTGGTTGATTGTTGATATTGATGAAAAAATATAGACTAGTTGAAGGCAGCATCAATATATTTGGGATAACATTCCTATAGAGGCCGGACAAAGAGGACAACCAAGTCTTGACGCTAATCTCAGTTAATCTGAGTGCCTTGATATATATTTTTTTTCAAAATCATATTGTATTCAGCCTCATAGCTATGACATAAGATTTGAATACATTTTGTTTTATTATCCTTTTTCCCCTGGTGCCTTAATATTGGCCTAGCGAGGAAGCTCTAGCTGGAATACACCCCTGGAGGTGCATTACATTGTCATGGCTATGAGGCTGATTACAATTTTGTAAAGATTCAAAATTCGAATATGTTTGAGTCACGTGACCGTAGAAACTGAGACGAACAAGAATGCGATCAATAGTCAAGAGAAAATGGTTAATAGCTAATTACTTTTCTGCTGTCTGAGGGACACTGATTAAATACATGCCTCTATGGCCCCTTGTTACCGCAACGAGTAGGGGGGCGAAGACAGCGTTTCTACCTGTACGTGGTGTCCCCTACGAAACTGGAGTTTATCTTCAGAGCCAACAGAAACACGCATTACTTTGTCACGGAGGAAAAGTCATCCAAACGAGTTTCCGGGGCGTACCCAGCTCCTGTTATGGTGGTGATGGATCAGACTAAGTTGGCCCTTTTTACCAAGATGAATTCTCACTGTTTACAGATATTCTAGCATTATACTGTCTCCCGAGGAAAGAGCACCGCTACCTGAGCGCTGGTGGTGTCGGTATAGGGGGGATATCTGGATTATTGGATATTAGGGAGATACAGATGGGGATACACACCTCGTGTGGCTCTGGTGTCTAGGCCTCGCCTGGCTGGAGTTGCAGGTTTTTTGAGACTTTTTCCCGCGTACTTGTTTCCATGGCTCCTCTTTTTCAATTTTTTTTGAGCAGAAGGTTCCGTAGAAAAGGTGGTTGAATTCTACAGGTAATTACTGAGCTAAATGGCTACCCGTCATGGGTCAATATATCAATGATCTTAGGTTCGAGGTAAAGGGGGATAGGAGCACTGTAAAAGGTGTGGTCTGGGTCAGAGAGGAGCCCTAGTGTTATAATAGTCTTGGACTCGACATAGCACAAATAAACAAAACTACTACTACTACTACCCCAACGAGTACTTGAGAGGACTTGAGAAGCTTCTAGTACCTTCGTTACTATCTGCACGTATGTGACCACGCTAAGCTCTATATCCCTGTTTCTGATCTGCATCTCGCCTACGAACTATATCCTGGTAAAGCAGGGCTTAATCTGCTTACAAATATGATTTAAAAAGAAAAAAAGAAAAAAAAGGAGCATCATATATACAGTCCAACCTCATCTATAGCGATAGTGGTTCCCAGTATAAATGTTGTAAATATTTATTGAAATTAAACAATTTACATTTGCAATACTTACCCTTTCCGGATATTTTGGGTGCAAGGGTAAGTATTGCAAATGTAAATTGTTTAATTTTGTAAGCAGAATTATGTCTGCATAAGTGGATACAGTCCGTAGGCAAGATGATGATTGGCGACAGGGGTACGGGAGCTATTATATTGTGACTCGGGTTGCCCAGAAGGCACCAGAACTCTGAGGAAATATTCTGGAGTAGTGTAGAAGATGCTAGAGCCGAGGCTGTGCAGTCTGATGTTGTATAGCTCATGTATGGCAAGGGATCACAGAAGGGTATTTAGGGCCAGCCTAGGTGGCTGTTGTAGATAACGGAAAAGCTTTGAATTATCTTTACGATTAGCTTGTTCTCTCTATCTACTCTTTCTATCACGTGACACCTAACGGTTTGCGCAGTTTGCGCTTATAAATTTCAATAAATATTTTCAACATTTATACTGGGACCCACTATCGCTATAGATGAGGTTGGACTGTAGGAGACGAACTTTAGGGGGAGGCAGCCTATTCTTAATCTTTCACCCCTACTCCGATGGTGGATCCGTACTCAAGGTATTTGACTCAAGATCGCAGGCGGCTCTGTATGCATACTGCATTCCAACAGAGACACTCTGTTGTTAGACGTCGTGCCCAACCGCAATCAAAGCAAAAGCTTGATATCAGAGGCGTCCCAGCTTAAGGGTAGGATGCGACCAGACTCGGTCGACTTAGAGAGCCGACTACTGTCTAGTGAACCACCCCATCATCCTGTGTCGCGCTCTTGCGAACGAACCGTCAGCTCAGAGATATCGGCACCGTCTCTGTTTAAATTACCTCTACGACAGATCTCCACCCTATGCTCGTCGGACTACAATTTCTATTTAATCTATCTTGCAAAGGCTCTTCATGAGGAACTATCCAACCCGTACTGAGAGTATTCCTTAAATACTGTGCCGTATATTTCCAGTGCTTTATCGAGTGTTCGTGTGAGGGTTAGGTTTCAAGGTAACTTCTTGAACGTCTCCTTTCATCGTCCACAAGTGTGACAAACTCGGCTGTTCTCATAAAGTCTATTGCTTATCATCCTCACGGTTTT
Source organism: Podosphaera xanthii (assembly GCA_028751805.1). NCBI lineage: Eukaryota > Fungi > Ascomycota > Leotiomycetes > Helotiales > Erysiphaceae > Podosphaera > Podosphaera xanthii. The sequence goes on along the minus strand of JAPWIX010000010.1, from coordinate 3,765,848 downwards.
TTGCTCCTTAATTCCGAGAGATGGATGTTGGTTTAGGATACCCTTATACGCTACCTTTCCCTAAATTTCGTCCTCGCAGTACAGGGTATCAGGGGTAAAAAGTCCATGTTGTGTCGGAAATGGAGAAACGTTGTGTTTCGGACTTCCCAGTTCTCCTTTTCGTCTAGGTTCCCGGTAAGATCTTTTGTATCTTGTAGGTGTTGATATTGATGCAACTTGGATTATAACTTGTTATGGGACTATTAGTGACTGAGTTTGTTGTTGTCTTTATTCAACGTCTGATGATTCACATACAAAACATGGACCCTATTTTCTCTCGTGGGACATATGACGGTCCATAAAGACACTGCTGCTCGAGACAAGATTTACAGAGTGACTAGAACGCATTCACATAGCTGCCTCAGTGACTGAGTTTGGCGAAGGCGCTTGGGTGGGATAAACAGTCGTCCATCTCTAACTCGATAGTGGGTCCCGGTATAAGTGTTGCAAATATAAATGTCCAAGTTACAATGAATCTTTTCAACATTTATACCGGGACCCACTATTAGCTAAGAGGGGTTCTACTGTACTTGGCTTTTTCCCCAGCACGGAACATTAATCAAATCGATACGTTCCTCTTTCAACTCACGTTTTAATAATGCGATTTTACGTTGCGCAACATTTCCAACAAGTTGCAGCCCTAAAGATTGTTTTTATCAGCGTTAATTTTGTATGTCATTGCTGCTCTAATCACCGTCTTAATCTACAGAATAAATGCCAACTCGTAACAATCCTTCGGACTGCAACTCGAATCTTCTTCCCCTGATACCCTGTACACGTAAGTGATAACTCAGATGTATGAATTATGTATAGTTCAATAAACTCGAATTCCAGTCCGGAAGATCAAGAGCCAAAACATGATCTGAATAATATGAATCTACGCTTTGGTGGCCAGTTTTTTTACTTAGTGTATGAAGCAATGTGTAGTACCGGAAGGAGGTTTGGTAATAAGGACCAGCGGGGGAAGCTGCTAGAATTCCGTAGGGCCTAATGTGATCTGATAGGGTGAAGATAATGAAAGTAGCGTAGTAATACAGATGGGTAATAATTATCTCGGCCTTGAGACACGATGCTGTTTCAGATCAAGATACCAGTGTAGTCAAGTTATTATTCTATTTGCAACACTTCCCATCTATTAACACTCGTTATCACACGTAAAGGAAGACAGGCGAGAACCCAAATATGAAGTTTAATAAAGCTAAAGAACTACTCCATATCTACAAAGGAGATTTATACAGTGACCAGCAAAACTGTTCGAATGTTTTGTAACTTTCGCTTGTAAGCCTCATAAAATTTTATCTGCTTGACCAATTCACAAAAGTTTTACATTAATAAAAAATTCCAATTCTGTGGTTTCTTTTGATATAAATTAGATGATGTGAATCGAAAATTTGGTGGAGTAATCGCGGTTGAAAGGGCGTTGGTCATTCGAACAGTTTTGCAGGGGGGGTATGGGTAAATTTTTGAACTGGTAATTTAGTACTTTACATGCCCACCTTTCGCCTTAATCACTGCATCTATGCGCCTAGGAAGATTCTCTATCAGCTTCTGACATTCCTCTGCAGGAATCTTTGCCCATTCATCCTGAACTCTGTCCCAAAGCTCCAGGATCCCATTTGGCGGTTGGGGGTAATCCTTGAGTCTTTTCTTGATGTAATTCCAAAGATGCTCGATGGGATTAAGATCAGGGGAGTTTGCTGGCCAAGGGAGAACGGCGAGAGAATGATCTCTGAGGAATTGTCTGGCCTTCTTTGAGGTATGCTTTGGATCATTGTCCTGCATGAAGATAACGGATTCGGGGGTTTTACCGTATTCCACCAGCGTTTGTAGGAGATCCTCCTCCAATATCTCAGTGTATAGATGCTGGTCCATTAACCCATCAATCTTACATATGTTTCCCGTCCCCTCCCACAGCATACAGCCCCAGATCATAATATGACCGCCACCAAATTTGAGGGTCTCCTCTACCTCTCTCTCTATCAACCCTCGTCCTCGCCTTTTCCAGGTCCAAGATCTTCCATCTGACTGCAAGCGATTTATCTTCGTCTCGTCTGACCAAACTACACGCTTCCAATCATCTGTAGTCCAGTACTTATGGGCCATAGCAAAGTCAAGACGGTCCTTCTTTTGCTTTGCTGTTAGTTTTGGCTTTTTCTTTTTCACAACAGCTTTTAACCCTGCTTTTTTGAGGGTCCGTCGGACTGTATCAACAGAGATAGAGCAATTTTTCATGTCCCTGATGTTTTGGGCAACTTCGGCAGCGGTATCGGCCTTACCGAATGTTATGGTACGGACAGCATGACGAGAGTCATGCTCGCTGAGCAAACAAGGTCGCCCTCCTAAGTTCACTTGAAGATCTGGACGGTGTCTCTTGCAAATACATGAAACGGTAGAAACTGAGACATTGCATTCTCGAGCTGTTGAACGGATGGAAAGTCCATGGTCAAGGTGGTGAAGAATGACATAAATTTTTGATTGAGATAGAGGCCTCATGATAAAAAAAGATTCGAGTAACAGTAGAAAGTGATTATGTGCTGTAAATGATTACAAACTCAACCTTTTATGAAGACCTACGGTGCTCCTGATGCCTAGTTATACTTTCCCCACATCCCCCCTGCAAAACTGTTCGAATGACCAACGCCCTTTCAATCGCGATTACTCCACCAAATTTTCGATTCACATCATCTAATTTATATCAAAAGAAACCACAGAATTGGAATTTTTTATTAATGTAAAACTTTTGTGAATTGGTCAAGCAGATAAAATTTTATGAGGCTTACAAGCGAAAGTTACAAAACATTCGAACAGTTTTGCTGGTCACTGTATGTTTGGTTCTATTTACGCGAGCTGTGGGCGTCGTGTAAACAACGCGTGCTGACTCCGTTACTCTAGGGTCGGATGGTGCAGTGGTACACTATCCGGGCCGTTCTTCCAAGTAAAGTCTGGGTAGCTTGGACACATGCCCCACTTGAGACAGGAGAAAGCTGGTTCGAATCCAGCAAGACCCTCACACCACTTCTCTCGCGGTGATGCTGTATTCGTAGAATGACGAAAGCATGCTCAGATAGCCACAGGTTTTTCTCGCTTTTCCCTGTGGTGGGTATTCACGGAAGAGGGTACATGTCGTAAGGCGTTATTCTCGTAGTGGTATCTGCAAATGAAATCTGAGTATGAGTGTTCCAAACGTCAAACAGAGTTATTCTGCGTCACATACATATCTTCCGTAATCATTCGCGTCATAGCCTCAGGCTGCATACGCAAAAATGATTTAAAAAAAAAAAAGACTCCGTTACTCCGTGGGTGTCATTCCAACTTAATATCCTTACATAATCATATATTACGAACATTTAACACTCGTGGTCACGTCGTTACAGAGCATGACCATCACTACAAAGGTCGCCAACCAATTCTCAGCCCCCTTCAAGCTATAAAACATGTTTGTATTAGGTTGGCCATACCGATCAAAGAGGTGTTGGGAAATGAGTATACATGGCCAAGGATTCACACGCCAGATGATAACTGAGGGTGAGAATGCTAAAGTCGACCAATTTTTCGTATCCAAAGACACCCGTGACATAGACACGCGATCTCGCACAGAAGACGGCGCCATCAAAGAGACTCCCAGGAGTCAGCCAGCACAGGTGGGGATGTAGAGCTATTTTAGAAGATAAAATGAACATTATGCTCCCGTGACAATGGCTACCTGGTGTCATTTCTAAAACTTGAGGAGCGTTCTGATGACAAACTAGGTGATCAATGAGCAAGTTATACAATTGTCCTGAGCAGACTTATTAATTTTATAATATTATTGTGATCAATTTGTTTGCATGAAGGACGCGATGAGAGTGTGTGCCGTATTTTGGACAGCTAAGTCGTGATGATTCAGGCGATTATGGTTACTCGTCTACATCGGGTGAAATAGAAAACTCTGGTGGTTAGTGTCAAACGATCGAGAATCAGGATGTGTGAAGGAAGTATTTCTAGCTCGGCGATGTGAGTTTCTATACAACAAAGCACCGTAGGCTTTTCGTACTGAGACGGAAAGATGGTAGTATGAAGGAATGAGACGGGCGCGTGATAATTTTTTAATTATTTTTAGTTTTTGTGTCGGCTGTCGTAAATAATTAGCCGGGCCATGGGCGAGAGGGAGTCATCTAAGTTGTTGGTTTCGACGAGAATTAGAGCCACGTGTTGAGAAGAATGTAGTGATACATTTGCAGTTTGAAATGATATGGAGTAATTTCACGTCCAATTAAGCATATCATAGTAGGCTTGCGAGTAATCACCTAAAGTATCCCAAGGCAACATAACATGACCCACGATAGTCAAAATTTTCGACCTCAATCATTCATCTAGTTTCGTCCGTTTCTGTGAGCCGACCATTCGGCGATAAGTTCGATTTCGTTTGTGCTGAAGACATTGCTGTTGCTCGTCGATACTAAGGTGCCAGGGCCGGGCTAGGATGTCGCGACGAAAGGTGCGCACTTCATTCCAACATCGAACCTCGACATCCGTGCACCGCACCACTTCCACCTTGACAATTTTAACTCGACGCTCGCCCCAAAATTGTACGACCCGACCTTTAACCTTGACCACCGTTCCAATCCTGATCTCCTCCCACGGCACACATGGCGATGTCACAGACGGAACCCGTCGTCTTTGACCATCCGTGCTCTCGCCGCCATCATGCGTTCCCGTTGCCGTTCTTTCAGGTCTGACACTGACCCCGATGGGTCGCGTTGCCACCGGCTCGGGCGCGGCCACTACCGCAGAACATACGATGCACGCGCCACTGCTGTCGTCCAGCGTGTAAATCTTTCTCATGTCCTGTCCTCGTTCCCAGCTGTCAACGGCCACAATGACCCCCGTAAGCCGAACCCACTTGACCGGGTGATTGCCGAAGTGCAAAAGTTGACCGCCTACGCTCGCTACTCATTAGCTTCGTCTCCTTCATTCCTTGAGCACATACATACCATCTGAGAAAATGCCGACGGCTTTCAGCTCGCGCACGTCAGTGGCCCATAGCGGACACCATTTTCCAATAGTGGGCGAAAGGTAATGGCAATAATTAGGGTAGATTTTCGGCGTCGAATAGGACCCTGCAGATGTCATGGCATGGCATTTTGTTGGACTGAGTTGATCGGTGTAAGAGAGTATTACCTCATGCGCATTTAAATCGCGCGCCACATCTAGGGTGGTAAGGCATCAACTAATCAACCCTCACTTCACAAAGTAAACATGCCACCAATATTTCAAGATTACTGTACAGATAAAAAAATTTTGGCGTTTAAAAGTCATACAGAATTATCTAGCTAACCAAATCAACTCCCCAAAACCAGATCTTTCAGCCACCAGACGCCAAACAGTAACCGACCTAATCATGCTCTGCGCCTCTTTTTCTGAACTTCCTCTTTTGATTCCATCTTGGCCCGTGTGGCAAGGAAATCCTCTTCAGATGGTTCATCTATGGGTCTTTTCCTGCTATTCTTACCATTCTTACCTTTTGGCTTTTTCTCAAGCGCAGCGTATTTGGCTTCAAGATTTTCGAGAAAAGAACTTCGCGCGGTTTGATTCTTTAAGATGAGAGCCTGTAAATCGGCATTTTCGTCGCCGGTTGACGCCGTGTTTGCCGATCCATCCGCTCCCTTCTTCGCTGCCATCTTGGCAGCATCTCTTCTTTCCTTGAGCACTGCATTCATCCGCCGTTTTTTAGCCTTCTCTGACTCCTCGGTGTATGCCTTGTAGCCTTCCACAGTGCCGTCTTTAATGGCTTTATCGATTATAGTCCGGAACCTTTCCTCGTCTTTGAGGGGGTCACTCAGCATTACAACTTCGTATATTTTTTCCCATTTTCCCTTGTATTTCGTGTATGCGGTGAGTAAGTCATCTTTTTCTTCGTCGGATTTCTTATATGTTGTAGTGAGTCGTTGGATCGATTCATTGCTCACTACATCCTTAAATTGCGATCTGAAGAAGTCTGCCCAGTTAAAGTTGTCGTCGGAATATAATGACTCGCTGGTTGAGCCGGTAAGATCGTAATGTTTCCTCCGAGCGGGATCAGAGAGGACGGCATAAGCAGCAGCGATTTCTTGGAATTTAGTATGCGCTTCATCTTTGCGTTCTGCGGGAGCTTTGTCTGCCCAGAAGTCAATCAGTTAGGTCGGTTCATACTATAACATGAAAGGTTCGTCTAGGTGACTAGAGTCTGAATTATGTTCATTTACGCTAGGAAGGGCTAGTACCTGGGTGATGTCTAAGAGCTGCCTTGCGATATGCGGATTTGATCTCATCTGCAGAAGCTGACTTCTCAAGACCGAGGACACTATATGGCTCAATTATTGGCGCTGTATCTGTGAGTTCTTCGTCCGTATCGGATTCATTAGATTTTGCGTTGGTTTTGTGTTTGCGAGGCATATTTGGGCGTGGGCTAGGTAGTTGTTATCAGTAACGTCAGCTTTTGACGTACTTCAAGTTGCTAACCTCCCGACCAGCCGGACCAAAGTAAACATTAATGGTTTCCGGATTCAGAATAGCATGTCCATGCACGTAGTGTGCTAGGAAATTCAAGGTTGACGTCGCCCTAGCAACGCATCCAAGGCGGAGTTCAAGCTTATTTTTAAGGTATTTATAGTGTATGCGGCCTTTGGGAAATTACATTGGATTTAAATACAGTAGAACCCCTCTTAGCGAATAGTGGGTCCCGGTATAATTACTGAATAGATTCATAGAAATTTTACCGTTTACAGAGGGACAAGGGTAAATTAATGCAGGCTAGGCAGTAAATTCTGTTTATTCCGATAGTATAAACATATAAATATAGTGCACATAACTTATTCTCTCACCTTCGTTAACTTACCCATGTCCTCCTATAAATTTTTAATACTTACCCCTGCACGCAAATTGACCTGTATGGGTAAGTGTTGCAAATTTAGAAGTCCAGGTTACAATGAATCTTTTCAACATTTATACCGGGACCCACTATTAGCCAAGAAGGGTTCTATTGTACAGTACAGGGACTCAGGGATAAGTGAGCGCAGGCTAGGTCATAAGTTATGCGTACTCTACAGTAAAACTTCTCTAACACGATAGTGGGTCCCGGCATAAGTGTTGAAAATATTCATTGAAATTCATCCATTTATATTTGCAATACTTACCCCTGCACGCAAAATGACCTGTAAGGGTAAGTGTTGCAAATATAAAAGTGCAAGTTACAATGAATATTTTCAACACTTATGCCGGGACCCACTATCGTGTTAGAGAAGTATTACTGTATATACATATGTACACAATCGGAATAAACAGAACTTACTATCTCGACTGCCTTCACTTAGCCCTGAGCCCCTGTACCACCCTAAAGATTGTTAGTTTGCATAAACCACAGGCATTAAAGAGGGTTTTCATGAAAATCTTTGGCTTATTGGGAAATGATCATACGTCTTTGCCGACACATCCTGGAATTACTTAACCGCATGAGGGACATAATACATTGCAAAAGCTCTATACAGTCCAACCTTTTTTATAGCGATAGTGGGTCCCGGTATAAATGTTGAAAATATTTATCGGAATTCAACCATTTACATTTTCAATACTCACCCCTGCGCGATATTTTGTGCGCAAGGGTAAGTATTGCAAATATAAATTGTTTATTTCCGATAAATATTTTCAACATTTATACCGGGACCCACTATCGCTAAAGATGAAGTTGGACTGTAGATAGGAAATTCTTCTTGGCGCCCAAATTTTGTTGATCCTTAAGTTACTTCAAAATATTCTTATTAATTCTTATCTACAACTAAACAGAGCTACAGTCGGTTCTCGTTTTAACAATAATTTAGGAGTCATAGATTTGTATTGTAATAGTGAGATATTACTATATCGAATGGTCACGTGAGACCACGAAGTACTTATCCAAACTCTGCTGTTTGAGGCCCTCAGTCTGCTCCTTCCTAACCACCTTCTCGTAGCTGTACAAGTTGCTTATCCACCCCGTGTTTGGCATTGACTTCTGTTCTTCGTAGAACCGAAGTTGCTGCAATAGGAGCAGTGCTTGGCGTGGTTGTACACGAGGTAGCTACTCAACTCCCTCTTCTTTTGACTCTTGGTCTTCGACAGGGCTATATAGCTGTACAAGGCGATCATGAACATCGTCGGCCGAGTCCTCAACAAGCTCCTCAGGTAGATGGAGTAGATAGTTGACGTCCATAAGCTGCTGGATCCGCTGCTGCCGGTGAAGCTCCTGTAGCTCGACTTGGAGATAGCTGACTGCCTCAATCTCAACGTCCACAGTAGTTCCTTGGGGCAGTAGATTGACAGTAGAATGGCGCCAGCAATTCGCGATTGTTGTCGGGGTAACCTCGCTTCATGCCCCGACCGAGAAGCGGATCGCTTTGAGCACATTCATCGTACGAAGGGCGTCATAACCAAGCTCATGCTGCTCAAGCATGTATGTAATCCACTGCCGGCTATAGTGCGCTTTGAATGAAGTGATGATGCCCTGATCCAGAGGTTGTAATCGGCTTGTGTTCGGAGGTAACCAGTAGATCTCCGTATTCGACAGACCAAAACCGGGTGGCAACGCTGCGAGCTCATTTACAGCTGCCTCGTGCGCACTGAAGTTGTCGAGCAATAGGATGACTTTGCGGTCGACCATCTGCCTATCAGACCACTGTAGCCACTCCATCATAATCTCTGTTATCATCCACGCCTTCTTATTTGTACGCCATTTGATGCCGAGCACCTCAGGGTCCCTCACACCAACGGCTGCAAAACAACGTGGCCTCTTGTGTCACGCAATTATCCACATTGGCAGCTTGTGAGTGCCAGTCGCGTTACAGCAGTGGTGTATCGTGATTCTCGCCTTCTCTTTCTTCACGCCTGCGAGCTGCATAGTAGTCAGGATCTAATCTGGTATGAGCTTCCAGAAGAGACCGGTCTCATCGCAGTTATACTGGTCGTTCGAAGCGTACTGCGCTACTTTGGCTTGGATCAAGGCCTTGAGAAGTTAGCGAATACCTCACATATCGCAATCTTGCTCACAAGCGCTGTAGCCATTGCTCCTTCATCGACGCTGGCTGCTTCGCCATGCCTTCAAAACTCTTTGATGCTGTGACAGCTCTTGAATCTGGTAATCCAGCTGGCGCTAAACTGCAGCTCCTCTAGGCCTTGGTGTTGAGGAAGATCTCTCCAGAGCTGAGGAGCCGCATGTCTGACGACGTCGCCGTTGATGATGAGCTGCAGCTGCCGCTCGATGATGAATTGGGCGAGCGCCTTCCCAAGCACTGGATAGTCTTCGTGGCGCTGCTTCCTTTTTGTTGATAAGACTCCCTCCGGATCAAGGTGAGCACTCGCTTTGCTCAGTATCTGACTGACTGTTCCCTGCGTGATGGTCTTGCCAAACTGAGCCTCAAACCACTGAGCGAGCTCCTTGTGAGACTGGTGCGGAAACTGCGTATGCTTGACCCTCAAGGCGACCTTCTCATCGACCTGGAAGGCCGTCCTTTTCGGCGGCATCCTGCCAAACAATTTCACGTTATGACAATGTTCCACCAAAGATGTGGGGCTGCATATAGCAATATATCCTAATAGCGCAAATATTGCTAATTTGGCTTTGCACAAAAAGGGGCACAGCCGAGGCTATTGTTATAACGTGAATATTATTATAACTGGTATTGTTATAACGAGAATTGACTATACCGTACATTTGAAGATAGGACAAGGTCGATCCTTAAACATACATCAAAACGAAGTAGGACCTCCTTCTTCTGTAACAGTCTGGCATCTTGAAGGCATGCCGAAATACTGGCGACAAGTCGACCGACTTCGTCAGATGAGATTGAGTCCCAGGCTTCTCTTATGGCCCTTTTTAGCGTCCGCTGAGACATTTGCCTTCCATTATCAAACTCCGCATATCGAGCTTGAATGTCATCATTACTCAATTCCCGAACAGACTAAATAAGGTTTAAGTCGAGAGAAAAGGGAGGCGACATGATGGGTTCTGCCCCAGCTTGGAGTAAGGCATCCATAGTATTCCATGCAGAATGGCAGGGAGCGCCATTTTGCATCAGTAAAAGGGATGGATTAGCTTTTCGTGCCGTTATTATCTTAAGTATAATCCACTGGCAGTAGGTCTCCGAGCTCACTTTCCCCCAAATTTTTTCCCAAACTAGAAAACTACTTTTTTGGTTCCCAGGGAAAGATTCTCAAAATGTCCAGCCATTTCTTCGAACAAACCTAGAAAATAAGCACATCTCGTTAAACTCCTCATCAGTCTAGACTTCGTGGAACTCCCAAATCATCAATAATCGAGTTGACCTTTCTGGTGACCCACAAACGTGTGTGTTGACCGCCAGTAATCCAAGATTCGTCGGTCCATAGGACTTGATTACAATGCTGAATGGTCCAACTTAAGTGAGACCGAGAGAAAAGTAACCGTCACCTTTTATTTTCTTCGCTGGGCGGGGGCTTACTCTGGGAGACACAACGCTCGTATCCTCTTCTTTCTGCAGCATTCCGAATAGCTTTCTTACCGACGTTACAGTGAGAAGACTGCACCGTGGCAAGTTTTAGGTAGGTCATAAACTGACCGACTCGTGAACTGCAAACAAAATATTCTAGCTCAACAGCTTGCACCTCACTCAGGACTGGAGGTCCACCGGGACTCCTGGCTTCTGAAAGGTCACCACGTTTGCATGCGCAGTGAACTTGTCTCCGACTTAGCCTCAATTCATGAGCGATGTCAAGATATGAAAGCCCGTGCCCTCGAAATGTCTTGATTACGACCCGCTTATCCCGATTGAATTCTGGCAACGAGGTCTCTTCGAAGACTGATAAGTGTGAAAATTCATTTTGATTTTTCAGTAGTAGCATTTGATTTGGAGTAAGAAGTAGGAAATGTAGTGGTAAGGTATTCGTGGCTGCAAATTTTGTAAGGTAAAATTTAAATTGATCTCGAAGACAAGACTGTTGGCTCAAGAAATGTATTGAAAGTGCACCAAGTGTGCAATTTAGTCTGAATCTGCTAGCCCTTTTTGGAATGATGAGCGGAATAATCTAAGGATAATGCCTATAATTTCGAGATTTAAGGTTTAACAATCTTTAGGATTGAGACACTGTACATACGGCCTTGCATGGTATTCATTTACACCCGTGTCGTTTTGCAGGGGTAAAACTGTAGATCTTTATACATAAGGAGAAGTTCTCTATGATGATCACATGCAGGGTTCCTGCAGCTCTGATGAATGCGGCTATGATGTACGTTGAGAGTACTAGGATGTCTTGCAAGGGGAAATGCTGATTGGACGTATTAGCTCATGAGATTTTTCTGTAAAACATTTACACCCATGAAACTTTCACCAAAAATCAATCTAAATTCAAATTATTTTGAGAGTATTATTTTTCATTTCTATTTAAAGGTCCTATTGTGGGAATGGAGCTATCAAAAGTCACGCGTTATTACGTAATCCGACAATTGGCAATATCATGTGACTTCACATGTATAAGTAGCAACATCAAACCCTAGATAGAAGCAACAAAAACGACTTCACCACTTTACAAGTATTCTACTAATACGTAAGGAAGTGAGGGTACCCGGAGTAAGACTAACACCTATAAAAATAACTGTAAATATCGCAACTAATGGTCTATAGATCGGCCTGCGCTCGAACAACTGCCAAGCACCTATCTTGCATATCACTGATAATGTTGAAAGATCTATGCGACAGTGGAATTAAGAGTATACTTCATACCAATTACTAAATCAGCTGTGTATGGATACTTGCTCTCGAAGTCAGTTTCTTAACAATAGAATTGTGAATTTATGTATTATTGTAGTTGTTGCCTCTACTAAGAAACTTACACATACTTTACAATTAGATAAAATGAGAAAATACTAATCAAGGCACGTGATACAAATACAGAGATATCACATGACTTTCAACATCCCCCTTCAGGTGATACCCATAACACAAGCATCTAAGACCAATGGAAGCGGGTCACGCACTATAAGTAGTCATGTTAAGCAATTTCAGGAATTGCCTGTGCTTGTCGAAGGTCAATCCTTTCGTCAATCCATCAGCAGCCATCTCTTTGGTGGCAACGTACTCCAACTCAATCTCTTTTCGTTCAATCCGCTCACGAATGTAAAAATATTTTGTGGCGATGTGTTTGGTTCGGTTGTGGAATACAGGGTTTTGAGCTAGCTTCAGGCTCCCTTGATTATCTCCGTAAATTTTGATCTTTTTGGCGTCTTCTCCTTCATAGCCAAGTTGTTTTAGCAGCATGCGTAACCAAGAGGCCTCCATGCTTGCTTTACCCAAAGCATAAAACTCTGCTTCGGTAGTGGACTGAGCTACACTTTCAAAGCGTTTGGATGCGGCTGAAATAACGCCTCCTCCAAAGAAAAATACATATCCCCAAGTTGATTTTCGGGTTGAATGACATCCTGCAAAATCAGAATCAGCCATACCATAAAGCTTGCAGCAATCAGTTCCTCCGAATTTAATACCAAGGTTTATAGTGCCTTTGAGATATTGAAGAGCACGTTTAGCTGCCCTTAGGTGCTGAGGAGATGGGTTATGGTTAAATCTGGACAGAACACCGCAGGTCCAAAGTATATCGGGTCTGGTCTTACTTGCCAGATACATAACTGATCCTATAATTGACTGATAGAGAGTGATGTCTTTCTTCGGTGCTACCTCGTCATATGGAATCATGTTGATCATTGCACCAGGTTCGAACGGCGTGGATACTGGGTGACAGTTTTCCATTCCAAACCGATTCAGCAACTTTTTTGCGTAGGCATCTTGACAGAGAATAATCTGATCGTTTTTCCAGTCTCTGACAATCCTAACTCCAAGATAATAAGCCGCTGGGCCCATGTCTTCCGTTTCGAATAGGCCGAGTAGCCGTTTCTTCACCTTGTCGAATTCAAAACCTTGTTTTCCTATCAAGAGTATGTCGTCGACGTAGGTCACAATTATGAACCCTGTGCTCTCGTGTACATACGTTCCTGGATCAGCTGTTAGTGGTTTAAATCCCAAGGTTGCCAACTGCTTAGCCAGTAATTGTTGCCAAAGCCTAGGGGCTTGCTTTAGGCCATACATTCCACGGAGCAGTTTCCCAACGTGATCACTGTTGCGAATCTTTTCCCAAAAATGGGGTAGCATTACATAGACCTCTTTATCCATGTCATTATTCAAAAATGCTGTAATGACATCCATTTGATCCATCTCGAGGCCATGGAGAGCTGCCAACGCTACAGCTACTTTCCATGTCTCAGAGCGAGCTACACCAGCAAACGTTTCCTCATAGTCGACACCATACTTTTGTTCAAATCCTCGAACACAGCATCTGACTTTGTACTTGAGAACTTTGCCTTCCTTATCACGCTTTGTCTTGAATACCAATTTGACTGACAACAGTCGTTGGCCAGCTGGTATGTCCTTTTTCTGAGCTAGTGCCCAAGTTTTCTTTCGTAGAAGCGACTCATATTCTTGGCGAATTGCAAGCCGCCATTCGTTGCTGTTCTTACTCGCCAAGGCTTCTTCAACCGTTTCAGGGTCGTCGGTTATATCCCTCCCTGCAATGAACGCGGCTGCCGCAGACGAGTTGTCGTTGGCTAGATCTGACTTTAATTGAGCCGCACGCGATCGTGTCATTCGAGGTTCCGCAGGGGCCTCGTACACTTTGGGTTTCCTAGATTTGTCTCGACAAATTGATTTCTCTTCTTGAAAACATTCGTTAGCCTTATGCATTGAACCTACGTCAGTCGCGTTCGTTGGCATAGGCATTTGAACGGTTTCATCTGGCTCATTAACGATTCCTTCATCCGTGTCAACGATATTGGTCACTTCCTTCTGTAGGGAACCAAGGTTTTCATGAAATATGTCTAATAGGGGTTTGGTCTGAGGTCGGCTTGTATCATCGTTCTGGTCAAATTTTTCTCCACAAGTTCCCAACGAGTCCTGCTTAGATGTGTATTCAGAGGCAATTTTAGTATCCCCCTCGACAGAAGTTCCAAACTCCTCTACGGGTGCATCTGAAATGTAACCATGCTCATCGAATCGAACATGAGAAGATCTTATAATCTTCTTTCCACTTCTCGATGGTACATAGATTCGATAGACGCTGTTCCCTTCATATCCAACCAATATGCCAACCTCAGCTCTCAAGGCTAATTTGGCTGCGTGAGCTCTTTTTTCTTTTGGTATCTGAACATATGCCTTGCATCCAAGCACTCTGAGATGGGCTATGGACGGTTTATTATCATCCTTAGGGTGGATATGATCCATGAACATTTCGAATGGTGTTTTGTCAAACACACGATTAGCTGTTCGATTTGTGATATGGGCCACGGCACGTATTAACTCTGGCCAAAGGAAGTCAGGGATAGCCTGATCCACCATCAAGGTCCGTAACTTATCTAGTATCACACGGTTGGACCTTTCACTGCCCCCATTTTGGTTTGACGAATACGGCGTTGTAACTTCGAGGTGAGTACCCAATTCAGTCATTAGATTACTCAACTTCGATCCTCCGAACTCCAACCCTCCATCCAGAATGAACTTCTTAATAGTACGATCATACTGAGTTCTAGTTTCAACGGCGAAGTTTTTGACATTTTCGAAGGCTCCTCCCTTTTCAGAATGGGTTATAATCCATCTCATATTAGTGGTCAAATCGGTAAAAATGGTGGCATACTTATGATTCATGATTCCTTCGGGAATCACTTTTATCACATCAACGCCCACTGCATCAAAAATATTCTTAGGCTTGGCCCTAGCCTTTTTGCTGACATGACGAATTGGCTTACTCAATTCACATGCTTCGCATAACTCACCAGGACGGACATTTGACGTGTTGTTATGGTCTGTGTACTCCATTCCATGGGTGAGTTTACCGGTCTTTCTGATATTTTCCATGCTAATGTGTCCGAGACGACGATGCATTAATTTTAAGTCGGGTTGTATATCCGAAAGCCCCGCTGGATACGCGACGTTCGCGTACTTCTCTACTGCTTCCTTTATAAGACAGCGTGAATCGGTATAAAGTAAAATGAACCCATTCGGTGCCTTCACATATCCGTCGTGGATTGTGCAGCCCGCTCTAAGAAGTTTCTTTCCACTGACTAAATTCGTGGGAAAGCCTGGGACGTAAAGACACTGCTTTAGCTCTATTGCATGGTGTCTCACCCCCTTCTAAGGCAACTATCAGTTGCACTGTACCATGACCTTTTGGTGTGACGCTTCCTCCGCCACATTGTATTGGTCTCATGCCAACTTTCTCCTCATATTGAGTGAATCTATCCAGGGAGTTGGCTATGTGCTCATCTGAACCCGTGTCGTTAAGCCAACGGTCGTTCCAGTGGGTTTTTCGTAATGCGTAGATTGAGGAGGGGTACTGACCATCCGACTGACTGTTTAATGCGACGTGACTGAAAGCGCTAAATGCAGGTATTCCAAATCTTGAAGTCGAGTCGTTATCCGAATTATCATCTTTAATTTCTTTAGCTTTTCCTTTGCCTTTGTCATCGCGTTTCTTAATCTTATCGGCGTTCTTCTGGTTCAGGTAATTTCGACGCGTAAGCCATTTTTTCCCAGTTTTGGCCTCCCAATCCTGACGAAGCGATTTATTGTGCTCATAGCACTTGCCGTTCTGACAATATCGGCAATTAAATTCATTACCACCTTCAATAGCCTTCCCTCTTCCCTTCACCATCATGCTGGCGCAGGAAGAGCTTATCTCGGAATTGCGTGCCTCATCTAGGAGGTCAGCGATTAAGTAGTCGAGTGAGGGAGCTACGGCGGTGTTTCGAGCCTGGGATCTCTGTCTCTCAGCCCAAACTGGAAACTTTCTGGCCACCCCGGCTATGAAAAACATTCCATTCCATCTCTCTGGTATCGATTCCGAAAGAGATGAGATTTTTTCAACCCTTTTAGTGAACTCAGATATGTAGTGGTTGAGGTCGACGAAGTCTTCGAATCTTATATTTGACCAATCGATTATGGCTCGATATTCAAGATTCCAGCCTTTTCCCTCAAACCGTTCTTGCAGACTTGTCCACATCTGAAGAGCTGACGTCTTGCCATCAATCATGCCATGAATATTAGGAGCAGAGTTGATCATAATGGCTAGTTTCATCCTAGCATCTCCAGCGAGCCACTGCTTTCTCATTTCGAATGCCTCTCTCTTCGCAAATCTTTCCTTGATGGATACGTGCGGGGGTTCTTCAATTTCATCGCTTAAATAGTCCTCCAGATTGTTGGCTAGAGCAATGTTCTCCATGTTGTTCTTCCATTGTTCGTAGTTTTCCTCCCCTTTCAACTTAAAATAAGGGGGCAACTGGAGTGCAGCGACGTTGCCCACCACGCTCGAGGAAGCCTTGGGTTGACTCCACACAGGCGTTGTGCTTGACATTTCCTTCTCCATCTTGGGAGTCATCTTGGAACTTTCAGAATTTGGGAAAGACATTTTAAAATAATTTAACAAGGTTGTGTTAAAAATTCTTTTTGACCTATTAGCCTTTGCTACCGGACTCAGAACCTGTTGAAAGATCTATGCGACAGTGGAATTAAGAGTATACTTCATACCAATTACTAAATCAGCTGTGTATGGATACTTGCTCTCGAAGTCAGTTTCTTAACAATAGAATTGTGAATTTATGTATTATTGTAGTTGTTGCCTTTACTAAGAAACTTACACATACTTTACAATTAGATAAAATGAGAAAATACTAATCAAGGCACGTGATACAAATACAGAGATATCACATGACTTTCAACAGATAATATTTGCGAGAGTTTCAGGCTTTGTGCTTCCTGCCAGGCTTCTTCCACAAGGGATTGACTTTCAGCTCTCCCGCGTTACCGTCCCAGATCGGAGTCTCCATATCGATCCTGTATGTATAATTTCATCAATCCCCATACATTTTCGAATGGATTCAAATCAGCGGAGTAAGGCGGCCAGACCATAGGTACTATCCCATGATCACCAAGGTACTCCTTCACGACAGCTGCAGTGTGAACGGGAGCGTTGTCTTGCATAAACTTCAAAATAACATCGGTTCTTGCAAAGCTTGACCTCAGAAATCCAACAACCTCTGGAAGAATACGTTGACGATAACCTTCCCCGGTTATTTTCTTCCAGCCTCTTTGCCAGAACACAAAAGGACCAGCCTGGGTGCCGGCAAAGCATCCTCAAAACATTCAAGAATTATTTTTCGAATAGCGTTTGATGATGCATGTACTTTGGCACTCTTCGTGCCCTTATAAAAATATTTAGCGTTTCACATCTCTCTTTGACTGGTTAAGCGAAAATTCATCTTCCTAGAGACACGTACTTTGTTGACTGGACCATCGTTTATCTACGTCTCGTCACTCCAGGTTATCCAACACCAGTTATTCAGACATAAAGACTGATGTGATTCAGCCTACTCAAGGCATAGTCTTCAATGTTCGTCAGAGAGAGGAGGCTCAATTCCGGCAATGCGCCTGCTGAAGCCTCTTCTCTTGAGAGCTTTTTGAATTGTATCTTCGTCAACATTCCGTTGTGGAAAATTAATTGCTAGCTCCAGGTACCTCATCTACTGAGTCTCTTTCGAGCTGCAGATAAATCTTTCAGACTCGTCTTGTTCTGGGTTTATTCTAGGTTTTAACCAGTACTTTTTCGTGGCTCAACACATCTCATGCGAATTGTATATTTTATTTGATGAATAGTAACTTCAAGTGTATCAGAGATCTCCTTATTGGGTTTTCCAGCTTCGTGAAGAGTCATACCCCGATTTCAAATAGCTTATAACTGTAAATATAATATTGGAAATATTCTAAGCTCACCTGAAGCCTCTGATCTCGACTTAGTTTACTGTAGTGTTTGCAAGTATTCGTGGAGATATTTTGGGAGTTCATTTTGTGAGAATATGAACCAACAAAAAAAAGTGCAACTACCGCAAGATTTACCTGTGAAACTGTGATATATTTGTAAATATTTGTCTTGTTGTTTGTCTATACTGTTATTTCAGAGGAAATTTAGGAAATTGCTTTGCAGACGTTATCGGATGAAGTAGACCAATAAGACTAGTAAAACTAGAATTCGAGAAGATGGAGCAGGTAAAGAGAGGGCAAGCAGAGTAAGTGGACAAGAGTGGGATGAAATAACATCAACACTTTAGCTTGATGGTTATGTAATATAAATTGTTGGGATTATCCTGTAACTAATATGTATCTTCCCTGTAAAAAACTGGGATAAATCCTTAATTTTCCATGTCGATCACCGAGTAAAAGATGCCCCTGAGGCCCTGTATATAGGTTTTAACAAACATTTCCAACTTCTATGGCCCCCCTTGCACTAGTGTTAACAGCACACTCTCGTTATAAGAATGTGGAGAAAGACTTATACAAAGGCTCTCATTGGAGAGTTTGATTCGATTGGCCAATGAGAGCTCTTGTTTAAGTCTTGCCCCACATTCTTATAACGAGAGTGTACTGCAGGCTCATAACATAGTGTGAGTCGTGATATACGCAGTCCCCCCTTTTGGATATGGGAAGTCCCCCCCATGAAATCCCATCTCACCGCTTCTGAATGCCAAATCTGTCGAGCGGTGAAAATTAATTCTGTCACTAGTCACAAAAACTTTTAGTTTCAACGTTGCTATAGTAATAAATGATTGTGATCATAATAATATTATGTCTATGTACACTAATTACAGTTCTTTCCTACACCAGAACTTCCTAAATCTCACAACCTTCACACGCACCATCAGTGACAAAATCTCGTATTATTCATTCAATCAAAGTCCACGCAGCACCTCAGTCTCACAAGACCAAGATTCCATACCTTATTCAAACCATCTTTGAAGTACTATCATGAGCGACAACACCTTTCTACTCTAAGCACGTCCATTGCGTGTCAGTATGACTAATTTCTTTAGAATTCCCTCTATCGAACTAGACAAATAGATCCCTCACCTATTACAGCTCTTTCTGCTCCTCCTGCTGGTTCCTACGCTTCATTCGAAACCTTACACGAGGCTGTACAAGGCCATGCCAAAGCTGCCGGATATGCTATCACGATTGCTAGTTCTTCGAAGAGGAAAGGCAGAACTATGAAGATTCTGATCTGCAAGAAGGGTGGTTGTTACCGCAGCGAGGTCGATGAACCATGTCGAAAGCCACAGCGACTCACTCGGAAGACAAATTGCCCCTTCAGGTGCAAAGCTAGGGAGAGGACTGATGGCACATGGGATATTTGTTTTCTACAAGCAGAAGATGGGAGTATCGATACAGAGAGTGTCAGTCACAATCATGAGCCCGCTGACCCATCATCTTTCCCAGAGCATCGTCGTCTCAACGAAGATGATATGGCACGGGTTCGTAATAACTTCAGCATGTGTATTCAGGCATCTAGGACTGTAGCAACCTTGAAGAACCGGGAGCATGCACCTGAGGTCAACCATCGTGATATCTACAACATTAACGCCCAGATATATCGCTCGAGCCAACACGGCCATTCAACTCCTCAAGCATTCATCAACTATTTGACCCAGCAACGTGCGAATGGGAGTGTGTTCTTTGAGTATAGCCAGGACGCTTTAGGCCATCTAAACTACTTGTTTGTTGCGGATACACGATCCATCGAGTTGCTGAACGAAAATCCAGATATCCTCCTCATGGATTGCATGTATAAGACAAACAAGTTTGGCATGCCTCTTTTGGACATTCTTGGTGTTGATAATCTTAACAGTTCGTTTATCATAAGATATTGCTTTCTGGACCGGGAAAACGAGCAAAATTATGACAAGGCAGTGACTCACCTCAAATCTCTCTACCTGCATAACCGATATCCATCCGTGATTGGTACTGATTGCGAACTGGCATTGATGAACGCAATTGATCATCACTTTCCGCATTCTGAGACCGGCAGAATTATCTGCTTCTGGCATATATGTAAGAATTTGATGATCAATTGCAAAGCCAGATTCGAAACGGAAGAACGGTGGAAAGAATTTGAAAGGTTCTTTTCAGATGTCGTGAACTCAATGACACCCGAAGAACATCTAGACAGAGTCGAAGAATTCAAAACAGAGTTCAATTACAACGAGGGCGAATTTCACGAACTTCCGCCAGCCAATTCACCTGGTGATCTTGCTCGGCACACGACCAAAACCCTTGAGCAAGGTGCTGTGAGGTATGCCCTTCATCAATGGTTAGAGCCCCGGCACATGAACATCGTGCACGCCTGGACCAATCAGTTCTTCAATCGAAACACGACGACAACCTCCGGGCTCGAAGGTGCACACGCTGTGCTCAAGAAATAGATTGGAACTCCAACCAAGAAGCTGTTGTCTGTTTGGGCCTCGATCCAGCTGGCACTGTCTGATCAGATCAACGAGATCAGAATTAAACGCTCAAGAGCACGCGACAGCTTGCCTGCAGGAATTTCTGGAGAACTCTACTATGGAGTTCTGGGCAGAATTTCACTCTTTGCTCTTCATGAAACCTGCAAGCAGGTCAAATATGCCTGGTCCAGGAATCGAAGTAGCTATTCGGCAGAGGTGGTCGAAGAGACAATGATGTTCGGGGGCGGTTGCGTCATGATATGGGGTTGTATGTCTTAGTTTGGCGCCGGTGGAATGAGTCGTGTGGCTGGAAGGATGAACTCAGAACAGCTAGTTGTTGTGCTGAATTGGTTATGACCCAAGGATTTCTGGAGTTTGAAGCTTATGGATAACGTGCCAAGTGACAAAGTTTCTGAAACTAATGTGTCACGTATAACATCTTCTTTTATACAATAATAGAACTCGCATTGTAGTTCCATAGTAGGCATCGGATATTTGATATTGGAGGAAAGATGTATATAGATACTGCCATAGTCAGAGCAGCAAGAGTAATAGTCTCCATCGTGACCATCAAGGCAATATTCCATCCACTATACGCATTCAGTGTAACCATTTATATCGTACTTATCATTCATCTACACCATTGACTATTCCATCGAAGGACAGCACCATCACTAGACAAGTCGCCAACCACTCCACATCCTCATTCAACTTACAACACTAATAGGCATTCTGAATACTTGTTTTGTCCCAACAGTCGACGATATAGTAAGCAAGCTCTTTTCCAATGCCAGAAACAACATTATTTTTCAACAAGACAACGATCCTAACCATACTTCTAGGGCCACAAAGAATTGGCTAGCTACTATAGGTATAAATACCATGAAATGGCCCTCTCAATCGCCCGACCAGAACCCAATTGAGCACCTATGGTGTCTGGTAAAACGCCAACTTGGAGAGTACCCGGAAATGTCGAAAAGTATGCACGAATTGATGTAAAGAGTAGACTATGTCTAGCAAAATATACCTGAAGATTCATGTCGTATATTAATTGAGAGTATGCAGTCAAGGATTCTGGCCGTAAAGAAGGCAAAGGGGGGTCATACCAAGTATAAGAATAACGCGTCTAAAAATGCGCAATAGACATTAAGTGCCAAGACCATTGCGAACCTTACAATTAATCATTATTTTTACCAAAACAAAGTTGGACTTATTCAAAAAATGACTTAGATTTTATTTCAACCTAGAATTTTTAGATTCGAAGAAGTTGTTGCAGAGTTACAGTAAAATTTAGTCAATGAGGTGGTTTCATTGCGCACTTTTAGACGCTACTGCATGAAAATAATATGATGTTTCTCTTATTCTACTTGATTTGGTTAGTGACAGTTAAAGAATGACATACCAGGAGAGATAGTGAAAAGTTAAGTGAAGTATGGAAACTGTCAGAGATTGATATGAAATAGTGGAGTTAGAATATTTTCTGCTTATACTTTTTTATCTATGTAATGGACTACCCCTTATCTACACAGAATTAGAGAGATTCTAGATGTTTCTCTGCGTGGTGTGAGGGTTTTCCAGTCATCTAGCTTTCCACGAGAACATACTAGAATATGCTACATGTAGATCATACTTATATGTGATAATACTCAATGCATTGTACATTATAAGTGGAGGATAACAAAACACCCTTGGGTGTTAAGGAATTGAGGACCTTAGTTATTCACGAAGATCGAAGTCGTAAAAATAGTTTATAATATTCTAATGAAGAGGAAATTACAGTATATGGCTGGACTCCCCAATATATATCATCACCCAAACTTGCTAACTTACCCTACCTGATTCCCTGGAGTTGCCTTGTCCCCGTCCCTTGATGCCTAACGCCCAACTCCACCGATCCTAATGTACCGGCTTCATGTAAACCCAAAATGCTTGTTTCATCCCTGCCACTGGCCCCCGCTCGGGTCGGACCTTCCTGCTCCCGGCCGATCCCCCTTTCGCCTATTAGCGCCTCGTTATTACGATTTTTACTGGGGTGGTCCCTGTGACCAGCCCCTATACTCTCATGATAGGGTATTGTTCGTTGATCCGCTTCTTATAGGGTACAGGGGTTAAAGCGGGGATAAAGTGGAGATAAAGTGGTGATATTCCAGGTTACCTCACGATAGATCCACAGTATCCCTGTTAGCTTCAAATTTTAAAATCTTATGGCCTAAGGCATAAGAGATATGCATCTGTATATGAAGTCCAACGCCCACCTTCATGCCTGCACCTTTCTTCACTCGCGCACACCTGAGGTCGTTTCGTTTAAATCATTGTCAGCTATTTACTATTATTTTGCTCAACGGCATACTTTTATTTCATTCATCTATCTAATTTTTACTTCATGTGAGTGCATCTGAACCTTAAGTCAACTACTTTAGAAGATTTTAATTTACTGTACTAGATTGCCGCAAAGATGGATTCACCTCAACAACCTTCTCCATCATCAGCATCTCCTACTTATGCAAAACGCCTAACACAAACTCAACGAATTCAAGTAAGTCTGAAATCTACAAATTGATAAGGTTAAGAGAGTAACATGTGCAGGTTAGAACCTTGGCCAGTGAGGGACACAGTTACGTCAAAATCTCTCAACGCCTTGGGATTACATGGCGACAGGTACAATACACCATGAGCGTTGAAAATACCGAGCCTCAGTACTCCAGTGGTAGGCCACCTATTCTAAGTAGTTCCCAGGTCGATGAAATAGAATTTTTCGTCTGTTTATCATCGGAAAATCGTCGGATGTCATTTTTCCAACTTGCACATTTTATATTTCGGCACTTTGGTGTGAGCGAGAATGTGATCCGACGTGAACTGGCAAAGAGGGGATATGCACGCAGGATTGCACGATTAAAACCTCCTATCTCTTCAGTCAACAAACTGAAGAGATATGAGTTTGCCAGAATACATCTCCACTGGCGGAAGGAACATTGGATGAGAGTCCTCTGGTCCGACGAGACTTGGGCTATGAATGGTCGGCAAAGTGATCGTTGGGTCACAAGAAAGGTCAGTAGTCCCTTAAAGGCTCCTAAGATTTAGAGTTCCCTTGAGCTAAGTTTAAGTCAAAGATTGGGGAAGAGTACGAAGATACCTGTGTCCTAGCCAAGACGCGGAGGAGAGTTGGGTGGATGTTCTGGGGATCTTTCTTTGGACGACAGAAGGGGCCTTGCCTGATTTGGGAGAAGGAGTGGGGCCATATCACTGCGGCCCGTTACTGCGAGAGGATAGTGCCTCTCATAGAGAGTGCGGTCTTTCGGGAACCAGGACTAGATGTGATGCAGGACAACGCCCTTCCTCACAAGTCGAGGCAAACTATGCGTGAGTTTGAAAGGAGGAATATTTCTCTAATGGAGTGGCCGCCATATTCTCCTGATTTAAATCCGATAGAAACTTTGTGGAGTTATATGAAAGCGTACATGGAGCGTCTTTATCCAGCGTTGGATCAAGGTGTGCAGCGGAGTCAAGGGCATCTTCGTCAAATAGTGAACGAGGCGTGGGATCTGGGGTTTAATGGGGATGACTTGGAGAAACTGATAGATTCGATGCCCCGAAGAATCAGAGCCGTTTACGAAGCTGAAGGCGGATATGTAAATTATTAGCTAGATAGAAGTATAATTTATTTATGAAATGTATTAATGAATTAAAAAGTGAATAGAGGGCTATAATGGACCAAAAAAGCAAAACCAACGAATATTTCGTTGTGAAATTTTTGCCATACAAATTTAAAGTTTAGGTGGGGAGATCTACTTATCGTCATGCTAATTCAAGTTAGTAAAAGCCTATATACCCTGTAAAAGTCGAATTTTAGCGCCTATACACGATTAATACCGTAGTATCAGAGTACGGGCAAAGCCCATAACATTGGGTCGGAGTTATCCTTAGTCCCCACATCCTTCAAATTGAATCCTGATGAAAGAAAAAAGCCCCCACTCCAAACAAATCCAAAAATTTTACTGATCTGTGATCACATATATGTATGAAGTAGACGTCAGCGATCTCTCTACTTTCTCCTTTCTCCAGACCTCTCGGAAAATTGAGCAAGCAGAAAGAGAAGAGAGGATGGCAGCTAAATCTAAAAACAAGCGGACCCTATCGATCTCTCCGCCTACTCGTTTAACTCGTGCAACGTCGGTGACTCGCTCTGGAACAAACAAACGACCCCGCTTGCTTTCACCTTCCCCTCAAGGGCCTTTATCTATAGAAGTTATGACGCCGGATCGAAATCGACACCTCCTGCCTGAGATTGAAGAAGAATCAGAGGTACCGGGAGCAGAATCAATCAGCCACAGGAGTACAAATCTATCATCCGACGACATTCAATTAATGGCCACAGAACTGAAGAGGCTGGTTTCTACAGTAAACAATCTACGCTCTGAGCAACTTGAATTAAGGATAAGTCACAATGAACTAGCGACTGTTATCGTGGATCTTAAAGCTCAGATTGATAGCGACAAGAGAGAGCTGTTGAGTCTCAATAAGAGGGTGGAACATCAAGAGTTAATGCTAGTAGAATCATATCAGAAGGTGAAGAGATTAGTGGAAATCCGTCGCCAGCTCGGACACCAGTATTAAGCTTGCTTATTGGGGCCGAAATCCTCCCGGATACGATGGTGGATCATCGGGGTTGTCCTACCCTTCATATGCTGTAATTCTTTTTGGGTGCAAAGCGGAAGTAGCGTGATTCAAGTCACTGTATTATCATTCTTAGAATTCGATGAACTGTTGAAAACTTATTTCTGGCTAGACGAGGGTTTGTAAAGAGCACTTAAATAAAGAATAACAGATGAGAAACCAGATAATTTGACTAGTCGAATTAAAATATTTTTATCCTCTGTCTAGTTAAGCCACTTGCGCCACTCAAATAACTCAACCATGTCTTCGATCAATGATCCATTCCGTCCGCAATTGGCAAATGTCAACGTCAATCGACCGGAAGATGTTATAGAAACACGCCTAGACGATGATGTCACTTGTTATGTTATACATACATTATAAGTGGGTATGATATTATTAAATAAAATAGTATTGCAGGGATCAGGGTACTAGGTGCAGTCATGTTCCTGCCTTAGTTATAACAATTCTCAGACGTGCGGTCTTATATATACAAAATAAGGAACCTCTAATCACAATAATCGACCCAATTTAGTGTTGGAATTAGTGGTTCTAATTAGGCAAACAGTCAAAGTGCGAACTATCGTTAGCTATACAGATCAACCAGACCATAAGTCTAAAGGTACGCTTTGATGTCCAGCTGAAGATCACGTGGTTCAGTGTAACACAGTATGCCTGTATATAGTTCTCTGTAAACCCAAGTTTCCGTGCGGCCTTCCACAAGGATCACCAGCATCTCCAATCCTTTTTATGCTGTACCTTGCCCCGCTTTTCTTCATGTGAGATGCAAAGACACGATTTGGTTATGCAGATGACGTCGCTTTACAACGCATCTAGCCATCACTGCAGCAAAACTCCACACTTCTCTCACATGATCTCCAAGAGGCCATCAATTGGGGTTCAGAAGATCTCGAATTTGACCCCCAAAAATGCGACCTTCAGCACTTCTCTCGCCGCCGAACTGACCAACAGGCAACAACCACTACTTGGGTCACAACCAGTCAGCTTACAATATCTGAAACTCACACTGGCCCGTACACCAGGTGGCTTGGAGTCCTTTTTGATAAAAAGCTCACCTTTAAGTGGCATGTTCGTGCCCTAGCAGCCAAGGCCATTAAAGTCAGCCATGCCCTCTCGTCTCTGGGCAATACGACCCGTGGTGTCTCGCCACAATTACTATGTCACGCGACTTCAGCGTGCGTTCTTCCAATCGCATACTTCGCAGCAGAATGCTAGTGGCCAGGCAGGACCCGACAGGGCCCGAGAGGGCGTATTTCCAACCGCGTTGATTCGGCATTACAACAGCTTGCTAAGGCTGTACATGCCTCTGCACATGCTATACTTCCAGTGTACCGAACTACTCCTATCGCAGCTCTCCACCGAGAAACAGGGATACTACCCCCTGAAATAGCTCTCGACGGGCGCTGTCGCGCTGCATCAGTTCGTCTACGTCGACTCGATCCTCCTCATCCACTCCACCGCCGTGCTAACACAGTATCGCGCTTAAACCGTCCCACATCCCGCTTCGCACGACGAGTCCTCGCGCTCCCGTGCTCGGAACAAATTAATTCAATCGCTGTTCCACCCTTGACCTCACACAACCGAGAGGCGTCTCTTACTCGGATCGGTGCACTAACTGGAGTGACCAAAGAAGAGGCTAAGCTTGCCTTCCTTTCCCTACTACAGACTATCCCCAGTGCGGACATTGTCCTCTACTCCGACGGATCAAAACATCCTGACGGGCTGTCGGGCGCTGGATTTGTAGCTTTCCAGGGTGGCTTTCAGATCCTCTATCACAGCATTCCCCTTGTAAGAGAAGTTGAGGTATATGATGCAGAAGCTATTGGCGCTTTAGAAGGGGCCAAAGCTGCCGTGGATATTCCGACTTCTAAATTCGCCACAAACCTCTGGATCTGCCTTGATAATCTAGAAGTAGGTGCACAGCTTCTTTCACCCTCCACAGGTTCATCCCAAGCTATTTATGACGAATTCCTAAGCTTAATCCCGAAGTGGCACTACCGTTATCGTCTGGCACATACCCAGGCCTGGGAAATAAAAATCCGCTGAGTTCCAGGGCACGTTTCAATACCCGGGAACGATGCCGCTGACAAAGCTGCAAAGGAGGCTTGTAGACAGCATCCAGACACTCACCCCTTCATCTTCGCTCGCCTAAAGAAGTGGGCAAAAGACAACGACAGGCGAGCATCGGAAAGGCTCTGGAATACACTCCTTCCCCAACTCAAGCTTTACCGGGAACTAGGCATCAATACAGCCCCCTCCAAGCCTAAAGAACTGGGCCTCCCGCGAGCAACTCTGAGCCATATTATAGCCGCCAGAACTGGACACGGCGACTTTGCCAATTACTACGAACGCTTTGGACATAAGGACGTAGATATACACTGCCGGTGCGGTCGCCGTAAGTCTCAATTGCATTTTTTCTCTGTCACATTCCCAAAAGACACACCAAACGGATCCAGGGACCCCCGTCTGAAGTCATCCCTTTTCTTCTTGGCACCTACGAAGGGGGCTTAAAGCTGGACGCGTGGCTGAAATAATCACGCTTCTTTCAGGAAATCTGCCCGCGCAGAAGCCCGATTAGATAATATTTCCCGACCACTCTACCATCTATTACCAAAAATTCTCTCGGAACTTTATAGCGTAGACTACAAACACCTTCATTTCTGAATTACATATATTTAAAAAAAAAAGAAAAAAAATTGATGATCATGGACTACTGCGGGGGACCAGCGCAAAGTGGATAGCGCCACAATCCTATTTCACAATTTTCTCGGGTGCCAAGTCCATTCTCGAGAGGCAGCTATGTAAATGCGCCTCTTACATTTGTAAATTTCTGTAGATAACACTGAAGCCCAAGAGTTACATCTTGGCGTCCTTTGTTCCAACAGGGAATATATAAGCTCCGTCCACTACATGTGACTCGATAGACGAAAAATAAATTCTCTCTCTCTTTCTTGTAAATCTAGACGCACAACACTACAAGAGTGATACTCGAAATCAAGTTAAATTTTGCCTTTCAATCCATAATCACATCCAATCCTGCATTTGCTCCAACGTGCCAAATCTTCCCCCTCCCCCTCCTTACACAGCTTCGCTCGCAAGAGTGGAGAGGAGTCGCTGACAGAAATTCTGCCCACAACTACCTCCGCCGCCACTACCAGGAATGAAGAAGCCACGCTTCTCTTTCAAAATATCGCAAGCATCTTGGATGATGCAACATCTAGCAATAGCCTACCACAGCATCTGCAAAAACCTTTTCACAATTTCATCTCGGATCTAAACATGGTCGCACGCCGGCACTTTGAGTGTCATATAAGAGGCACCCCCAGGCCGTCTTTACCATACTCATCTGCTGCAGTACCCTCACAAGTAGCCCCTATCCATCTTGCAAGAAAAGTCCCAATAAAAACCCCAGCAGTTGCCTCTTCGCAAAAACCTCGAACATACGCTGCCGCCGCAACCACTGCACCTCCAAAGCATCAATCACGTTTCCCACAAATGCAACATGCACAGGCACAACCGAAAACAGCTCGAGAAGATAACCGATTGCTAGTTTGGGTTTCTCCAGATCACCCTTCACTAAGGATGTCCCCTTACGCAGTTATGCTTCAACTCAACGACTTTCTAAAGGAAAAGCTGGTCTTGGAAATCCAAACAACTAAAATTGGATTTGCCATCTGTCCAACCTCAAGCGCCGCCCAAGAAGCTCTCAACGCGCGGATGGGTGAAATAGAGACCTATCTTTCTACACGCGGCCAATGCAAGGTTGAAAAGCCAACAAATCATAAGGCCTACCTCCTCTCAGACATTCCACGGTCCTATACTGGCTATAACGGCACAGACGTCGAATTGATCGAAATAACAGCATCTGTAATCGCAGAAGCTCTCATAGACCTCACCAACGTGGCTCCAGTCAACGTCCTCGAGCCCCGAAATGCTGCTAAGGCAGAATACGCGAGCCTCAAAGACTGGATAGTCCTGTATCCAGAGAGATCAGCTTCCCTATCACGGAGTCTCCCTCTCTTTGGTATTCGTATACAAACGAAACTGCTCCCTAAGAAGATAAAAATCCCACAGTGCAGTAAATGCTTTGGCTGGCATAATGAGAGATCTTGTGTTAGACTCCAACGCTGCAGACTTTGTGGATCAACACAACATCTAGAGAGACAACATACTTCATGCGACCCAAATAAGGTACACCAGTGACCACCAAAGTGTGCGAACTTCCGTGGCCCCCACCCTGCAGACTCCTTGGAATGCCTTATTCGACCTAGAAAGAATCAATCCCTTCCCTCCAAGTCTCAAATTGCTGAAATTCGTAGGTCAGCGTCGGCAGCCAGACTACGCCTGAAAGCGGCACACTGCGGAGTTCTGGGCGCAACCCCCTTAGATGCAACAGTACCCACCACAAGTGTGGCGCCTTCTACACCACCTGCGATAAGAGCCCTCTTTTCTCAACCATCTCCACCTACCCTCACACGGGGTCAATACGCTCCCCTGGATAATTTACCCCGCGAAAGGCGGGATAGCAGCCCTTCAGACATGCAATTATGAGTACCAAAAAATCATCATTAAAAATCCTCTCAATCAATATTGGTAGAAGCTCGGTGGCGCACGAGCTTGTTCTTCAAGTTGCCTTTCAAATACGTGTGGATATCTTACTAATACAGGAACCCTACGTCTCCAGAGACTTAACCCGAAGGATAACCTGCAAGCATCCTTCCTTTGAATACTTCACTCCAGTCGATAACTGGTCTACTCGTCCTCGAGTTATGACATACACTAGAGTGGACTCGGGCCTTATTTTCACTCAAATACGACCAGAATCACATCAACAGGATGAAAATGGAGATTTGCTCCTTCCATCTGTTGAAGCTTCACATTTTCCGAAAACCTTGGTCATTAATATCTACAACGCCCCCCCTGGAGCTACCAATCCGGGAGCAGGACTTTCATGTCTTCTTTCCTTGCCTGAAACTCAAAATTTCCCCCCAAGCCCTAGTTGCTGGGGACTTTAATCTCCATCACGACCTCTGGCACCCATCTTTCTCTGGATCTCCGTCACCGCGCACAGGGGAATTAATTCGCTGGCTAGAAATAAAAGGGCTTAATCTTGCATCACAAATTGATGTACCCACTCACAATCGAGGAAATGTGCTGGATTTATGCTTTGCTACGGACTCGCTTTTTTCGAAGCAAATCTCCGCTTCTATTCAGGCTGATTTGAATGTCACATCTGACCACCTGCCTTTACTTATTTTGCTTCCGGAAGTTAATTGCTCCCCCCCGCCAACTAGACTTCGATTTTCAACCGTGGATCAAAAGACCTTCTTGGCACTATTAAGCATGGACCTTGAGGGACTAAGCCCACTTGTCAAATCTAAACCCGGTCTTGATTATATGGCAGCTGAGTTAATCCGAATTCTACACAGCTCGTTTTTTGGCTCTGCCAAAAAGTCATTGCCAACCAACAAAGGACAAGCTTGGTGGAATCAGAGTTGCAGGGAAGCCAAACAGAGATACAGGGAGCTATCCTGTAGCTCGATTCCTAGTTACAGCGCTAAGAAAGAGTTCCGGAAGACAGTTAAAACGGCGAAGGCTTTGTTCTTTCAGAAAAAACTCGAAGATGCGAGCAATGCGAAAGAAGGGTTTGACATTACAAAGTGGCACAAGTCAAAGGGAATTTTCCGGACGCCGCCGCTCTTTAACCCGCTCGCTCCAAACACGGCACCAGCTCACAATTTAGAAGCAAAAAGAGAGGTTTTGTACCAAAACCTCCTGTGCAATCAGTCAAATGTCGAAGATATCCCCCTGTCAACTCCGACTATCCCAGCAACGTCCCTACCTTTCCCAGATCTCACGACAGAGGAAGTATCTAGAGCAATACTAGGGGCTGGAAATACGACGCCAGGAAAAGACCAAATTCCGACGGCAGTCCTTCGCCTCGCTTGGCCCAAAATCTCAGACTTGGTCCAAAAACTCTTCCAGGCATGCATTGAAATTGGACATCATCCCCTATGCTTCCGCACTGCAATTATCGCGATGATTGGAAAGCCAAACAAGGCAGATATGACTAACCCGCGGTCGTACCGCCCCATTGCACTCCTTTCAGTGCTTGGAAAAGGACTCGAAAGGGTCATCTCAAGGCGCATGTCGTGGATAGCTATTACGTACAAGGTGCTAGCAACCCAGCAACTTGGCGCGCTGCCTCTCAGGTCCTCTGTAGACTTAACTACCTGTCTGACCCATGATCTAGAGACGGCACTTGCTACTGGGATGACAGCATCTGTTGCTACACTCGATATCAAGGGGGCTTTTGATACAGTTCTTCCTGGCAGGCTTGTAAAACGCCTTCGAGAGCAAGGCTGGCCACCAAGTCTGTGCAACTGGATTGGATCCTTTGCTACTGAACGCACGGTTTGCATACGCCTTGATGGAGAAGTGGGGGCGCCAAGAGCAATAAATTGCGGACTCCCACAAGGATCCCCAATCTCTCCCATCTTATTCATGCTCTATACTTCCCCTCTTTATAAGCTTGAGGGTCTCAAGAAAGCCTTTGGCTACGCCGATGACGTAGTAATACCGGTAATATCCCACTCTCTGGAAGAAAATTCTCAGAAGATTGGTTCTTCGATTAATCAGGCCTTATCATGAGGCGAGGGAGAAGGGCTTGAGTTTGACTCTTTGAAGTCAGAATTGCTACACTTCTCTATAAAGCACCGTGACAGAGGATGCAGTCCACGGGTATTGACAGACAGGTTTTCGATCTCAGAAAGCACTGAGCGCCCGTTTCTCAAGTGGCTAGGTTTTCACTTCGATAAAAAGCTAACATTCAAATATCATGCTCAGATACAAGCAACAAAGGCCCTCAAGGTCGTGAATGCCCTCCGCTGTCTTGGAAATACCGTGCGTGGTGTGTCACCTCACTTATCAAGGCAAGCCGTAATTTCTTGCGTTCTACCAATCGCGCACTTTGGAGCTGAGACATGGTGGCCTGGAGTGTTACAGGTCTGGAGCCAGTGTGGTACAAGGCTGATGCCTGAGGTATCATAAGGTGGGTGGGACTTATAGGCTTTGCGCTAATCCTCGTTTACGCTAGTGTGGCAAGGAAAGAGCCACTGAAAGAGTAACTCCTTCCTCAACATACAGACCATCATTAAATGGCATCTAGGACGGGAAGGCGTTAGACTGCAAAGGGGATCTGGTTCGAAGGGAAATATGTACATAAGGAATAGGGCAGGTGTTTTCGATCCTCAGATTTATTATACTCTTGATTTAATTGAACGATTAATTTTCTAATCTGATTCATCTTACGTTTCCTCACATGGAGCTTCTAAGAACGTTGGGAATAAAAAAGTTTCTAACAGGGTCGGTCAGCACCTTGAAAAGTTAGACAAAGTGCACAGAGCTGCAGCAAGAGCAATTCTTCCAGCATTTCGCACAACTCCTTCTTCTGCTCTCCTCAGGGAGGCTGGACTTCCCACCGCCGAAATTTCTCTAAATAATATATCTTTAAGGGCTGCTGTCCGCACCCGCAAGCTGGATCCCCGCCATCCCTTGTCACGTCGTGGGCAAAAGTCACTCCAAACCACTGCACTGACAAGATTTTCCAGGGCATACGTAAATGTTCCAGCGTCGGATCAGTTAAACCCTCTTCTGCTTCCCCCATGGGAGATACTAGACTCAGAAAAGGATATTTTGTACCGAATCGGTGGCCCAACAGGTACAAATAGCTCAAGGGCCGAAAAATTCCTTGACTTCTTACTCACTATACCCCCATCTGACATCCTTGTCTACTCAGACGGATCCAAACTACCGGACGGAAGTGCGGGTGGTGGATTTGCCATTTTCCAACTCGGCCGGAAAATTTTAACTGAAGCTTTCCCCCTTGGCAAAGGCAAGGAAATAAACGATGCGGAAGCCCATGCAGCACTCAGAGGCATTCAAGCGGCTATCGCCCTTCCATCAACAAGGTTCTCGAATAACCTTTGGATATTCATCGATAGCTTGGAGGTTGCAAAGAAGTTCCTAAACAAGAATAACAGTACATCTTCCCAAGAAATTTTCTTAGATGCTTTGGAAGCTGTCAAGATCTGGAAATCCCGATCAAGACTCCCTCACACTAGTGAAGGAGAAATTAAAGTGTGCTGGGTATCCAGTCACGCTGGAATCGAAGGAAATGAGCTTGCCGACGCAGAGGCAAAGAAAGGTGCGTCTACACCCTTCCAGAATGACCAATCGAAACTTTCAATAGCAGCGTTAGCCCTGTGGAAAACATCCCAGATGTGTCAAGCGAGAGAGAAATGGTGGGAAAACCATGCTCCTCAATCATATGTCAAACTAGGAATTAACACCGCCCCTTACTTTCCCAAAGAGCTCTTATTGAGCAGGAAAGCCCTCGGTCAAGTAATCGCCGCTAGGAGCGGTCACGGAGTTTTTGCTTCTTACCATACACGTTTTAATCACAGGGACGTAAATATGCACTGCCTCTGTGGATCACCAAAGTCTCCAAAACACTTTCTCTTCTGTAGAATTCTTCGCCGCCGCCATGGCCGCCCGGATGGACCTATCCGCTTACTCCTACCGAAGCTCCTGGGAGCACCGGAAGGGGCTGTCACATTGACTAATTGGCTGGGCCAGGCTCAGTTTTATGAGCAAATCTGCATTCGCTGAGAGCGGATTTATTTTCTTTTGTTTTTGTTTTTCTTTTTGGTTTTGGTTTAAATGATCGGGGTTTCTAGAAGGGATAGATGAAGCGGGCGAGATGGACTGTTGATCACAGCAAAGAGCTTGGGGAGGTCTCAAAAAATTCAAATTCGCAATAAGCATCACACCTTCTATGTGCGCAGTTTCATACAACGTTACGCAGCCATGTATTTAGGACTTAGAAAGTCACAAAAACTAGAGCTCAGGCTTTAGCGTCCTTTGGCCCATATGGGACCAAACTGTCACGTGCCCAAGGGCACGCGACGTGAGCCTCAGACGAAAAATAGAATCATCTTGTAAACCTAGATGGCAACAACACTCATTTTTTACTGCAACACACACATCAACATTCAACGTCGCCCTACTCCTCTCCAGCTGTCCTCTACATTTCGATTTCTCTAATTCGATACCTATTTAGTGCACCCTTATTTGGTCATCGCGCCCGTGATGGCCAAATCACAACATCCACCTCCTCTTGCTCAGCGCATTGTGAAGGGTCGAGCTACTTGGGTTCAATCTTTCCAAAACAATTTTTGGTCAGCCGTTGAAGAGGCTGATCCTCTCATCCAGTCCTTCGTGCGCGAGCAAATGGACGCGTTTCTCTTAGCGGTTGCTTCTGGGCACCCTATGCAACTCAACAGCCAGATACAACCCAAATCGTCGGGCTCCTTATCCGAGCCCAGCCAAAGCATCCCACCACGACCCCCCGCCCCTACATCGAAGCAAACTCAAAGTTGGGCAGCGACCGCCGCAGGCCCTCCCGCTAACACCCCCCTGGCGTCGTCATTGTCGTCGTCGTCGCGACCCAATACAACACTTCACCCTTTTCGCGCGCCTGGTTCAAAACAATATGCAACCACTAAGGGCCCCAAGACTATCTTCCGCCTCTCAGAGGAAGCTCCACTTCTCAGAGTAGACACTACTGCAGTCAAGGCTGCTTTCATTCAAATTATGCCCGACCTTAAGGACGGAATTGCCTCCGTTACTCGCTGCGCAAATGGTTTCAACATCATTTTCTCTTCTGATGCATCGCTGAAAATTGCGATAGACAACGCTGACTCCATAAAGGCGTCTCCTTCCAGTTCCCTCGCTCAACTTGAGGACCGCATCGGGTATGTTGTGAAGCGTATCCCACGCAATATCTGGAATCCGGTCTCTAATTTGGTTCCCACCATGCTCGATGACGTCAAGGGCATTGCCCAGGCACAGACAGGCGTCGCTCCATCTAGCGCCCACTGGTCTTTACATGAAGATTGTCATGATCCTCTGTATACGGTGGTCATTTTCTTTCCTAAAGAGTTGTCAACTTTTCGAATTGTTGACAGCGCCCCGTCCCGACGTTATATCCCTAACCCGAAGGTAGTCCAGTGTGATGCTTGTTTCGGGCTTCATCCATCCTCTCGATGCCGCACTCAAGCGTTGTGCGCTCGCTACGGTGCACTTCGCCACCACGGAGAATGCCGTCTCCTTCGTCGGTGTATCAACTGCCTGGGGCCTTATTCAGCAGACGACCCCAACTGCCCTTTACGTCCTCGCCCTTTCAAGGGAAAACTGATTCATCCTTCTGAAAAAATGATAACGGAACTCCGTTCGCGGATTCGTAGTAAGCTCCGGAAAAAGCGTCGCGCAGGGGCTGCCGCTGCTGCCACCTCTGTAACCTCCACCTCTTCCGGCTGCTCCAGTGCAGCGAGTCTCTCGACAGCAGCCCCCTCCGGCCCCTCTAAACGCACGCCTTCTGCCAGCCAGAACAGCTTCACACCGCTCGCATCTGCCCCGGATAGTTCTATGGATGTAGACCTACATAAGCAAGTCACCATCAATACTTCTAATAGCACTTCCTACAAGCAATAGAGCCTATTTCAGGAGTTCCCCCCCGCCTCGCCTCCGTTTCCTCCAAGCAAACGTTGGGCGTGGTGGATCTTCTCTCCTCATTCTTTTACAAGCCGCATTTCAAGGCAAGTATAACGTGATCTTTGTCCAAGAGCCCTGGACACAAACAATTAACCTAAAGAACGTAACCAAGTCCCATCCAGCCTACGTTATCTTTACTCCTCCTAACCGTGACTGGAAAAATTCGCACCCGCGCGTTATCACCTATTGTCAGGAATGCCTCTGTTGTATAATTTATATATAGAGATAGCCAGAGCATAGTGTTCTATGATTTCTGGTCTGGTCTTTTAGCCAAGTGGTATTGCATCTATCTCGTGTATTAGGTAGGATAGCATTCATATTCTGACATCACGGGTCTTGTCTTGTTCTTGCTCTTGTCCGCTGTCTACATGCCGCTCATGACACCTGTGTACAAAAGAAATCAAACCTCCGTCCTATTCAGCTAGATTGTGGTTTCTCATGCAAGGGCCGAAAGATAAGTGCTATTTGCAGAATATCTAGAGCTAGATACAAAAGAAGATCTTGAAGTGAAGAGCTATTTCTGAGACAAATTCTCAATATATCCTTCCTCAACATTATTCTCCTGACTCTTGTCCAGAGAGCCTTTTCCTTCTTGACAAGCCTCCAGGAAATTCAAGTTCATGCACATTTACCCGCGACGTTATACTCAATCAGTTATCAGTTAGAGAATAATCTTGCTGCATATAAGTTTCGTCCATAAACCTCAATTGACGGTCTCACATATGCTTCACATTTGTCCCTTAATTAAGTTTGTTAAGGTCATGGTCCAAGCTTGCTATTTATAGTGTGCGTATTAAGATGAGTCAAGCAGCCCGACCCACATTATACGTGTTATAATTAGTGACCCTGGCGTCTCGTGACTAAATTTATAAGCAAGGATAGCTGATGAGTAATTATTAATAAATAGGCCTTATCCTAATGAAAGTCAGGCCTCAGGCCTGTGACATCTCACCTGATATCATTGTCCTCCGTCTTCAGTGCTCTCCTTCTTTAGAGGTCATAAATGCATACCGCCCACCTCAAGCTCAGATGCCTGAGAGTCTCAGCGCACTCCTAAGCTGGCCGATCAAACCAAATATCATCATTGTGAGAGATTTTAACCTTCACCACGAATTATGGGAGCCTAACGTTTCCCGTTCGTCTGGCGTTAGCAGCTTTGTTGATCAGATTGACAGATATTCTTTGGGGTCAGCAGTACCTTTTGGTGCTCCCACCCATCGCGCCGGCCATGTAGCCGACCTAGTACTTACGAACATGGAAGGACTTTCAGCTCGTGTAGATCCGGAGGCACATTCAAATTCCGACCATGAGACGATATCCGGCTTCGTCCAACTCTTGTCATCTTAAAGGCGGCACGCAACGCGGAAGCTGCCCAAATTCAACAATGAGAACGCTGAGGTATTTCGTTTAGCCCTCTCCGCTAAGGCACCTCCTAGCCTCTCCTTTGAGGACCCAACCCCTCAGCGCCTGGACTCGGTCACTTCATCGGGCATCGCCTCTCTCGTCGATACTGCTTGTAGCCAACCCGCCGAGGCCTGCTTGCGTCCCATGCAAAGATTATTGGAACCGAGATTGCTCAGACCAACGAGGCCAGTATCTCGAAGCTCGCCATAATGGGGATCAAGATCTCATCAACGAGGCACAAAACCATTTTCGGAAATTGGTAAGACAAGCTAAACGCGAACACAAGCGCTCCATGTTGGATAATGTCATAAGCGGTATGTAGACAGCGTGGGGAGAGAGGGGTCAAGAGGTGGGTGTCAGGCTAAAGGTTGCCATCCTACATGATACACGAGATAGATGCATCACCACTCGGCTAAAAGGCCAGACCAGAATCATAGAACACTATGACATGGCAATCTCCATATATATATTATAGGGGGGGTAATGTCAGGAAAGCCTCTACTGTATGATATATATATGGAGATTGCCAGGTCATAGTGTTCTATGATTCTGGTCTGGCCTTTTAGCCGAGTGGTGATGCATCTATCTTATGTATCATTTAGGATGGCAACCTTTAGCCTGACACCCACCTCTTGACCCCTCTCTGTCCCCACGCTGTCTACATACCGCTTGTGACAGATAATGTCTCCTTGATCCTAGAGGCCCACAAAGTTGTTGGATGGCGGAAGTTGTCTAGTTGCTTTGGTCCCCCCCAATTCATTTCCAAGGTGTCACATATAGCACCCCGACCGAGCGGGCAGACATATTCTTTCGAACTAAGCTTGCACGCGCAATTTGTCCACCGGATATACCCAGGAACACCCCCACCTGCCCTCTGCGTGCGATCCCTGCACCTCTCTCCGTAGACAAACATGAAGTACGCCACTGTCTTCTGGAAGTTTCGTCAACTACTCCGGGGCATAACCACCTCCCTGTCTCAGCTCTCTGCCTGATATGGGGAGTGGATACGTTGCGCTCGTGGATTGTCCACCTTTACAGCCTTTGCCTGAAATATGGTCACCATCCCAACATCTTCCGCCGCACCGAAGTGGTGTTTATCCCTAAACCACACAAGGACGATCTTACTAATCCCGCCAATTTGCGACCGATTTTGCTTCTCCCAGTTCTCGGGAAGGGGCTGGAACGCCTCGTCGCAAGACGCTTTGCCTTCTGGGCCTTGTCCAATCGCATTATATCCCCGACGCAATTTGGAGCGCTGCCTGCAAGGTCTGCCATGGATCTTGTAGAATGTTTGGTTCATGACGTCGAAAAAGTATGGGAGACAAAGCAAGTTTGCACTCTCGCCACCCTCAATATTCAAAGTGCTTTCGATAGTGTTCCGCCTTGCCGTCTCCGCGTCCATCTCCGCGAACAGGGTTGGCCTCTACTATTCGTAAATTGGGCTGCTTCCTTCGCTTCTTGCAAGACAGCTCGCCTCAGAGTGGATGATTTTGTTGGTGACTTCTTGGATATTCCGCATGGCTTGCCCCAAGGATCCCCTGCTTCCCCAATATTTTTTCTCCTCTTTCTCGAGCCTTTATTCAAACTCGGGTTCCCTACTTTCGGATACGTAGACAACGTAGCGATCCTTTCGGTCGCAAAAACTCTGGAGGATACTACTCGTCTGACCGCTAACAGGGTTGGAAGCATCATCCGTTGATGTGATCAAAATGGACTCTCTCTGGCAGAAAACAAGACCGTAATCCTACATCTTCACAGATCCCGTCAACCTTCTCCTCCGATAACCATCAACGGCATCTTAAGAACTACCAACTCTACTCTGAGGTGGTTAGGCGTCTTACTCGACAGCAAGCTCACTTTCAAACAACACGTGCAAGAATGGAGTGCTAAAACGTAACAAATTAGCGCCCATATACGATAGCTTGGAAATACCTACCGTGGTGTACCAACAACCTTTCTGCGCACTGCAGCCTCAGCCGCGGCGTTACCTGTACTTTTGTACGGCGCTGAGGTCTGGTGGCGCGGTCACACTTACCTCCGCCGAGGACGTCAAACTTCTACTCGATCTCAGCACCTAGTAGACATGATCTCTCGAGCTCTTGTTACCCTGGCTCGAGCAATTCTACCTGTATACAAGACCACGCCCACTCCGGCACTCCTAAGGGAGGTGTGCCTCAAGCCTGCTCATATACTACTTGAGGAGATCCGCCTCCACTCTGCCGTTAGACTAGCCGCGGTGGACTGTTTTCATCCTTTGGTTAAAAAATTCTCTGTCCCCTGCGCACACATCCGCCTTTCCGAGAAGCTAAAGCTCATTCCCCCCTCTCTCGACCCCAGCTTTTACCTCCCTCCTACAAATTCTCTCCTCATCAGTCTCGAGCAGACTTCGCCCAAGAATTCTCTGAGCGCATCAGAGAGCTGCCACTATGGAACATTCTTGTCTTCTCGGATAGCTCAAAGCAGAAAGATGGCTCTGCTGGGGCAGGTCCCGTCATTCTTCACAGAGATATCACTGTAGCTGAAGTGAAAGTGCAACTAGGCCCCGACTTTGAGGTCTACGACTCCGAAATCATCGGCGCCCTCGAAGGGCTGAGGGCTGCTATAGCAGCTCCTTCTACCCACCTTGCTACCAAGATTCATGTAATCCTTGACAACCAAGAGGCTGCACACCTTCTTCTTGATTCTTTGCCCTCCAAGTCCTCGCAAATGTAAATTTTGGAATTTCGGAATCTCGCTTCTCGCTAGCCTACAAGGAGAATTCTACCTATCGCATCCCCTGGTAAGGTCCAAGTAATGTGGTCTCCCGGTCGCATGGGCATTCCAGGTAATGAGCTGGCCGACAAGTTGGCCAGGGAAGCGGCTCGCCAACCTGCTCCCCCTGCCGCATCCCTTGCTGGAGTTCGCGCTAAGATACAAAGGCAAATGTGGGGCATAACCACAGCATGGTGGCAATCTCATGCTCCCTCTACCTATTGCGAGTTGGGCATGCCTTTTCCCAGGAAGCCTCCTGAGGAACTACGACTCCCTCGCCGTTATCTCAAATATTTAATCTAATACCGCACTGGACACGGTGACTTTCGTGCTTATCACGAAAGGTTTCATCATAATGATGCTCTTCTGACTTTTTCCTGCGGGGCTGACAAGTCAATCACTCACTTGGCTTTTTGCCCCCTCGTGCGTGAGAGACTGGCTTCGGCTGGTCACCGACGAAGCCTGGGCTCACTCGATTTTCTTCTCGGCACCTCTCATAGAGCTAAGCGTTTCGCCACCATATTGGAGAAGATTAATTTCCTGTCAGAAATCTGCCCAATCCGTTCCATATGAGCTAGTCATGTGAGTGTTGTAACTAGGTTATGAGCAGAAGTGGAATTGTAAATAAGCTAGGGGTCACAAAGAAGAGCAGAAGATGACAGTCGGAGACTTAAGATAGGAATAACTTCATTAATCGTAACCAAAAGAAAATGTTCTACAAAGGTAGGCGGTACTGATATATATATCTACATGTTACATAGCCACGATACAGTCCATCATCATATGCCCAGGATGTTCCATAGCCTTCCGTTCTATGCTATTCCATTCTATACCATTCCGTACCATGTTGTCCTAGTGACACTAAGCTCTTAGTGATAATCGCAATAACGATCGTGCAGGGGGCTATGTAATCCCTGCATACTGTACTAGGTCTATTACATGTATATGCAATATCCCTGTGGATAAACAGGGATATACCCATAGTGGCTCTGACAGTCATATCACAACAGTGAGGAAGCCGCTGCATAGAGCTCACTGTATCCACATGTATTCTGATGGCTTCTCTGCCAAAGCACCCTTTTTTGTACTTCATATAGCAGTCACCATGTCCCCCCGGGGATGGGGCTTTAGTTGTAATTAGCGCCCGGTAGACACAAATAAATAAATGAATAATAATAATGTAAACCTAAGTGGGAGTAATCAACAACTCCTCACTTTTGTTCTACAGACTCTCTACGTTCCACCAATCTCTGATTATTGTGATATTTCTACCAAGCTCAACATCTTGACGCTTATATCCCTAGCATATTTCAACATTTAGCTCTTACACTTCTGGCGTATTAAAGCTTGCTATTCCGTGCCGTCATTTTTGTATGATGATATCAGAGGTGTTTGCTACTGCTGTT
This sequence comes from Podosphaera xanthii, assembly GCA_028751805.1. Classification (NCBI taxonomy): domain Eukaryota; kingdom Fungi; phylum Ascomycota; class Leotiomycetes; order Helotiales; family Erysiphaceae; genus Podosphaera; species Podosphaera xanthii. Next base: position 3,724,631 of record JAPWIX010000010.1, on the reverse strand, counting down.
GCTCGTGCCGGGTGACAACTGCTACCAATATTTCCTGTAGACAATTAGCGGAGCTAGCCTAAAACTAGACGATCAATATATATCATTTTACCAAGGATAAAAACATATTCTCGAAATATCTCAATAGTTTTTCGCTGCCAACGTTGATTTTGAATTTAATTTGCAGAATTTTAGCTTCCAAACCTTCAAATTTCTTTTCCCTCAATATAGAAATTTGGAGCAATAACTCAGGCCGATAGTAAAGACCCTCACACCCGAAGATCATTTCAAGTCATTATTCCAAGCCAGGCATCTTACAGCCCTTTCAACCCCCAAGTATTTACGTCTACCGCAGGCACGCATTTCAGTCACCCATGATTATCCAGTATACCATCGTTATTATCACTAACATGACCAGGTGAGAACCATGGTGTGAGGATCTTGCTGAATTCGAACTAGTTTCGCCTTGCCTCAAATTGGGCACCTGTCTTAGCTACTTAGATTCTTCTACGGAGAACGGCCTGAAAGGTATACCACTGTACCACTGCACCATCCAACCCGACTAAGGACCTTAAGATTCCGAAGTGAAAATTCTCATCGAAATTGACTTGTGAGAGGAGCACGAGACCTCACGATACCGCAAATCAAGACGCCGTTGGCCCTTCTTTTTCTAAAGACGCGATTTGAAATAAGCAAGGTAAGAAAAATATCTGTTGGAAAAAGACTATTGGGGTATTCGGTGATATCACAATGAGTGGTATCAACAGGGTTGGGTTCTTGTATAAATTCATCTCGTCCCTTCTACCGACTGTCCTACGGGGAATAAATATGAACTATTAAATCACATACTACGACGCTATTCTACTTGGGGTTAATTAGTCGGTATCAAATGTATGACTAAAGTATTTACCAGCAATACCCGAACATGCTTTTAAACCCTCTATTCTGAATAATCAAAAGCCGTCAGAAACTGACCTTGTTTCCGGTGCAGTATATTCAAGTGATGAAATTCGAACGATAGAAAGAGTATCAACATACATCACACGAGAAGCATTAGCTGATAGTGCGAGTTTCCTGAGTTAGAAGCAACTGCTATTTATATCTTCATATATTTATGTTGAAAATCAAAATGGACCATCCCAAAAGGTGGTGCAACAAAGTCATTCCTGACTGAGCTCCCGACTTTATCTCAAGAAAGAAAAATACGAGCACGAGTTTGAACATACTCAAATAAAAATCCCAAGAAAATGCAAAAAGATAGATTGGAGTTAACTGGGTTGAAATGATTGCTATCATGAAATTAGAACGTCCAGCTTTGCGCAAGATAGTCGTGTGCACCCGACAAAATCTACACGTGGCACGTTGTCTGGGTCATTCTCCCAAGTAGAGTCTGGGCAGTTGAGGCACATGTGTTGTGCTTTCACTACCTGGACAGGGACCCTTCCAAGTAGGGCTTACACAAGTATAGCAATGACAGTGTCATAGCGCACAGCTCGAGCGTGGTGGGTCACGGGTGTGTGTATGTTTGCTCTGTCTGCCCTTCCAGATTGAGCTAGCATTGCTTGGTTAGCGTCTCCTGTAGTAATACAAGTAGAGGGCTTTCCACGTCCGTGATTATCTACTTAGACCATCTATCTTCACATCAATAAATCTTATTCTCTCTTGATGTGACGGCTGGCAGGCCTTAATATGACCTGTAGAATATGCTTGGTAGCGCAGTCTTCGGCTTATGCAGAGGGGCATCTAGGAAATCTGATCATGTGATATTGGCTATGTAATGAACGTATGTTTAGTAGTACTTGCCTCAGGCAGAAGTGTTCCAGAGTATAGAATATTTGGCCTTGTAATTACTGGAGTTTACTTTCCAAAGATTTACTACAGATTACCGTAGTTTATATCAATTGCCTTAGGTTGTACAGCCAAACCGTGACACTTGACTTATATTCCTAGACATCACTGTATGATCTCCCAACCATCAATAGTAGTGCTGCACTTGTGTTATGCACCCCATCTCATACCTGGTAAAACTGCTGAAAAGAGTAGGGAATTTTGAATTAATGTCAATTGATTAATCACGTGTCACTTGAAGAGAATAAGAAGACTGAAGTATTTTTGTCAGAAACGCACGGTGGAGTTGTTAATTTTTACAAGCCGGACCTAACCAGACTATATATACTACCAATATGAAAAACTAACAGGGTTTACGTGATTAGCGATCAATACGGTTAAGCGCATTTAGTAGGTGCATTAATTAGTATGTGTGCACTAAGCTAGGTATTCCCTTTGGTACGCATGACGATTAGTAAATCACTAATGAAACCCTCATTTCCAACAAAAACATATCCCACTTGAGACAATGGAAAACTGGTTCGAATCCAGCAAGATCCTCACACCACGGTTCTCACCTGGTCATTTATGTGATAATGACAAAGGCACGCTAGATCGTCGTGGGCGGCTGAAACACGTTCCTGCTGCAGACATAAACGGCTGAAGGTTGAAAGAGCTGCTAGGCGCCTGACTTGGAATAATGTCTTCAAATGATATTCGGGCGTGAGTGCCCCTCGTATCAAGTTGATTCATCGCTCCGTGTACCGTTCCAGTGTCATTTTTATCATAGCCTAAAGGCTGCATACACAAGAACAATTTTAATAAAATAGAGCAAACAATCGTTATAGTGATGACATTGCGTCACAGGCTCAATGGAAGACTGGTACCAACGCCATGAAAACTCACACCCTTTTTGTTTTAGTTGTGAGCTTACGGAGGGAATCATGTTGATACCGATGATCTAAACTGAATGTCTCAATTCTCGATCTTTGTGAATCACGTGGACAACAGAAATGAACCAGGAAGTGCCTGTGCACCAATCTCCTGTCATCAACAACGTTCCCCCAGACAATTTGTAGTCTTCTCTTGATCTAGTCTATTAGCGGGAATGTCACACGTAAGGTGCCAAAATGGTAAACATAAGGTGCTAAATAGTTAGACGTAAGGTGTCTCCCAGATAATAATCAGATTTACAACGATCAGTAACGGTTGCTACCTGAGAGGGCTAGCAACCGATCCACGGTGTCGTTTGTCTTCGTATCCATATATGTAACTAAACATATCAGCAGAGTGCTCATACACCTTAGATTAGCTCAACCTCAAACTCACATCCACAATTGATAAACACCACCGTTAACAAATTTGTCTGCCAATTTTAAGAACCTTAAATTTATTCCTGTAAATTTAACTATCTACTTAAAAAAAACGAGATTGATGCAGTCGAAAAGGGGGAAAACCGTGCAGTAACTACTGTCACGATGGAACGGGTTCAAGCGACAACATGAAGAATTTCAAATCACTTAAACACCAAATAACGCCTGCAGCACTAGAAGTTGACGGAGTGACAAATGACCTAGTTCTTCTAAAAAGAGAAGACTGGCAGCAGCAGGCAAGATATGTTGAAGTAGCCGGTGATAAGATTCTTGGTCACCAGTCTAACAGTGTGTTGACCATTATTCAACTTCCAAATATTAGGCTAACTTCCAGTGTAATCGTACGACCTGTTAATCATCGACGCGCAAGCCTCAGTCGACATAACCAGCTGCCTTGACGCGGCGTAAAAGCAACAGAGGACGAAGTTATCGAGATCGGAGAAATTAGATAGCGGTTCACACTGGGGAACAGAAATTTTGACCATTAGGTATTAATTTCAAAACTTTTAATCAAAGACTGTACTTGTAAATTTTTTGCAGCGATTATGTTTCATCGTTTTTGATCCTCTAATTAATTATCAATGATGTTGACTCGTTGTGTTGACGCTGCACTACAGATAAAATTTGTTTGAGCACAAATTCGGAGACGAAAAACGACACCGTGGATCGGTTGGTAGCCCTCTCAGGTAGCAACCGTTACTGATCGTTCTAAATCTGATTATTATCTGGAAGACACCTTACGTCTAACTAGTTAGCACCTTATGTTTACCATTTTGGCACCTTACGTGTAACATTCCCGGTCCATTAGGTGTACCATTAATAGCCTACTCTGGCTGAGATCCAAATTTTTAACCTCAGCAGGGTACGATTGTAACACATTTGACATCAGCAAACGTGTTCGTAAACCTCAGACATATACACGTGATGGCATCATTCGATCGTGGAAGAATTGTAACACGATTCACGTATGTCGTTCCCACCTCAAGTAAAAAGACTCATCGTGAGTAATGGTCTGATCACGACGAGGCGTGATGTTGGCGCACCCATGTGTGGTCAGGAGGTTTTTGTCGTGTGCACATACAGAGGACATTGAAAGATACCAATAGTCGTGAGTATGCCAACACTGGCACTCTAATATTTCAGTGTATCAGACTAAAATTTTCGCAATGAAGCACTTCATGTAATTCGCGCACCGGTGAGCCTACCTATAAATATTCTATTTTTCAGTAGCGTGTGCAATTTGCAAAATATATTTTATTATAATATATACAATTATCTATACTAACAGTTACTGAAGTCGCACTGGCGCAATGGTAGCGCGCAAGACTTCTATGATAGAAATCTTGAGGCTGTGGGTTCGAGTCCCACGTGCGATGTCATACTTAGATCAGGCAACCTTTCCTTTTGAAAAATTGTACACTCCCAGGATAGCACAAATTTGTCTTACATGTATCATAACTTTCCTCATCATGGGAATATTTAGAAGTGTAGTACGTCTTTGAACCTTGACGCTCATGATACCAATTGTAGTTGTGAAACCAATCACACAATCTTGAGAACGCCTTAAAGTAGTTCCAAGACCATAGAAATTAAAATTTTGCCTTATAAATCTTTACTGCATGTACGTGTATGGGTGATGCTGTCAATACCTGTTTGCTATCGTGGTAAACCGTTTGTTATTTGTAAACTAACGTTGAAATCTCTGGCCAAATTTTCACAGGATTCTGAACAAATTTCAAAATATGGTTATCGCGTGGGAAAAAGATCTCGCAACATTTGCCCAAGCCCAAGTTGAAATTTGATTTCTAGGATTACCCCCCTTCATCCAATAGAGGGGCAAACTTCATATTTCATTTTGCGTCAATCACTATAGCCTTTTCAATACAGTAACACATCAAAAAGAATAGGTATTTTAATCATCTTTCATTACTGAACCCTAACAAACAGCATGTGTTTTGCCTGTCTTACCTTGAAGACTATGCTTTTCTCCTTTGTAAAATAATTGAAGGAGCTTGGTCTTTCCGCTATGAGAGATATTTTTGTGAATTTGCTCTTGAATATTCTTGGCCTCTACTGGACATTGGGAGTCCAAACTTTTGAGGCAGAGCTTTATATCTCGAAGGAACTGATCACATCGAGACCTGGTGAAATCTTCCCGGACTACAACTCGCAGCATTTTTAAACCTCTAGTCTTAGGAGCCATGGTATAAGCAGGCACAATCCAGGAACGAGAACGAAGCTGATGGGCTATATTGAATTCATCGTAATGCTTCGGTGAATCTTGATCAAGGCGAAACGCTACGAGGGGGAGGCCTCGACCCGAAGCCCGGGACATGATAACAAATCCAAGCTCTTGAAGAGAGGACGAGAGATAATCAGCAGTAGTTATGAGGTTAGACATAATAGCGCGATAGCCATTTTTACCTAAACGAATCAACTGATAATACTGACCAATAACTTGAGATGCACCCTTTGAAAAATTTAGAGTAAAAGAAGCCTGATCTGCACCTAAATAGTTGATGTTGAAGACTAATTCTTTGGGAAGATATTCGGGAGCTCGCCAAACAATCCAGCCAACTCCGGGGTATACAAGGCCGTATCTATCTCGCTTAGCAAGATAGACTTTACAGAAATCTGAGACATACTTATGACCTGAAGTATTAATGGAAACCACCTTTTCAAGTCTTAAATCCCACTCGAGGTCTGGGACGACGAACGGAGCGACAAAGCCACCAGAAGCTGCATCGACATGAATTACAGTATCAATATTTTTTTCGATAAGTAGATCATTGATAGCTTTGACATCTTCGTATTCTCCAGTATATGTGGTTCCCAAGATAACGCATATTCCAATGGTGTTTTCATCGACAAGATCTACTGCCGTCTCTGGATCAATAACATACCTTTCTTGAGTGCAAAAAACGTATTTTTCTTCTACTTCAAAGTACCTAGCTGCTTTCTCCCAGCATACCTGAACTGCCGAGCTCATCACAATATTAGGTTCATGCCAGGGTTTGTCAGCCGCTTTCCTTGCGTTTTGCCAACGTTTTTTCATTGCGAGTACCGCCAGCAAAATTGCTTCTGAGGAGCCCACGGTTGATGTGCCAATCGAGGCTACATTATTTTTCATAGGCGTATTGAATAGATTTCCAATCATCGAAATACAGCGATCCTGAATTTCTGCAGTTTGAGGATATTCTTCGTAATCGATAAAATTTTTGGAAATGGATTCAGCCATAAGATCTTCGGCTTCTTTTTCCTACAGAAGCGTCAGACAGGAAGCATGAAGCGAAATAGCAAGAATAGACAGACCATGTATGTGGTCACAAATGAAGCCAAACTAATTAAAGTCATTTTAAGCATCAGAGTTCAAAGCCACCGAAATTTGATCTTACTTGAGCATTGGATTGCCGTCTAGACTTAAATCGTCTTTAATTAAACGGTATGCAATCTGCTTTGGCATCTCCCGCTCTGGAATTCTGATCATTGGCAAATCCTCTGCTGCAAATATTGAGCCATATATAACTGAGTCGGTCGAAAAGCTCGGCAGTGTTGAGTTGAAATTTTTTGAGTCTTTAGGAGGGGGCTCCTCCTCCGTTTGGGTTTTTGAGACGTTCATTTGATGAATCATAGTACTGATGTGAAGATAAATAAATTCAGGAATGACAGCCGCTGATAAGATTTAGGATGAAAGATATGAGTGATCATATAGATATAGTATCTTACAGGTCTTTTAGGGTGATAGAGTAGATGCGAAGAACGATCCTTTTTATTCTGGTCATGTTTATAGACCCCACTGTTCCGTAATCCAGTTGCACTTACTTTCGATCGAGCTAGGGCTGCGGCAAGAAGTATCAACGCATAAAACACGTTATGTCATCACTATGAGCAGCATCGAGTGGACGTGATCCGAGTAAAATCCTCACGTATTCTGGATGACATGTACCAAAAACATGTGGGCAGGTGCATTTTCCACATCGAAATATGAGAGTTCGTAATTTTAAGTTTGATTCATTAGCTTGTAGGCTTGATTGCTCTGTACATGTACTCGATTTGCGGCTATTCCCACTGGCTAATATATTTGCTCTTTATCATTTATCCACGCTGTCATTTTACCAAATTTGAGCACTGCACGTGTACCGCTACTAGTACATGTCGAAATAGCGAGGTAGATGGCTGTTGATAGGTAGCGCATCGTACTTTGTCCTGATACATGTTTTCGTGTAGTGCCAGTGACGTACAGGTAGATACCCTCGAGCTGCCGCTTACTTGAGAGTTTTATCCCTTCAATTCACATTCATGCTTGGGGTGCCAGTTTTCTACTTCATGAAATAGTAGTAGTTTGCAACTTTCTCGGTCTCGAATTCTAAATACCAGGAGTAAACCCTCGCTCAAAATAGTGGTACAAGTCATTTCCAAACGTTACTGTATCCTTATGTAAATATAATGAATGTGAAGGACATCAATAAACTTGTACGACCTGTGAAACCAGTCAGGACTGGATGGTACTGTGGTACATCGTCCAGGTAGCTTCAACACATGCCCCACATGAGACAAGAAGAAAGCCGATTCGAATTCAGTTACAGTCATCCCTCTGATAGCTTAAATGATCGGTCGCGGGGAGTTTGTTAATTTATCAGAGGATTTAAGTGACCGGGAGTTAAGTTATCAGAGGGGTTGATCGATTGATTGATTGAATTCATGGCGTATCAGGCACAAGCCCTGAACCCAAGAGGCGTGATACGGGTAGCCGATCCCTAGGGACTCTAAACTACCTAATTCCCTGACTATTGCTAGCCAGTACTTGCTTTGTTAAAAAAAAAAAAAGACACAAAAGTGCCAAAGGTTTGACGCCCTGCATCTCCCCTTTCCTCTCCGCCGCGAACGTCCACGCAACAAAAGAGATTTCCCAACAGTACCCCAGCTCGCGCCGAGTACCGACGTCACGACCGAAGCCGCATTTCTCGCCTCCAAAAAGGAAGCGCAGCCAGTTTATAAAGTGGTGGCAGCACTTAACCGAGCCGGAAAACCCCGGCACACACAACACTTCTAAAGGCAAAAAATTCCATCGTCAATATCAGACGTCCTCCCTCTAATACCATCCCGTCCCTTTTCCTTGCCCGACTCCCTATCCCTTAGTATCTCATACATTTCCTCCGTAACCTGGCCTTCCAAAGCCATAACAACCTCTCCATCTTTGTACCCTACGACTTTCTTCCTCCGTCGGGTATTCGTATCATCGTGGGTTTGTAGACGGAGGCGCGCCGAAGCAACGCAGAAGATCGTGATAGCCCGGTCAACGTGGATGATGGTAGGGTTTATCATTCGATACTTCGGGTGTTTGAAGGCGGCGGATCGGTGTAAGTGATCTCTCGGGGTTGGATTGACTGACGCTTCGCTGGACATTGACTGAGGAAGATGGAGCGTATGCGTTGGTTTCGATTCGATTGCGACTCTTCTTGGCTATCTCAGATGTGCAGCAAACACACTGAGCGATTACAGCCGGCACCGCGTGAAGGGGAAGCGTTCGTCTTTGCCAGCCGTTATCAGAGGGATTTGATTTGATTTGAATTCTAGTCGTATCAGGCTTACGCCCGACACTCAGGAGGCGTGATACGGGTGTGTGATCTATACGGACTCACTACTACCTACATGAATGGCTTAACTTGCTAGATAATCTATAAGACATAGAAAGAAAATAAGTAAATAAGTAAATAAACAAAAATATTCTGTCCGAACGAGTGCGCCCTGCGCCCTGTCCTAATTTTGCTAACGATTAAACAAAGGAAAAATAAAAGATATCTGTTGGCACAGGCAGAATCTGCTAGCAGATGGATGGTGGTTGGTTACTTCTTGATTGTATCTATTCTATGTAAACTATCTACGGAGAGTTATCCTGTGTGGGTACCGAGGCACTAGTGCCGTCGGCCGCCGTGCGTAAATACCCACACTTCGGACCAATCATAGAGGTCCAGACAATATCCCTAGAAGAACCTAAGCCTCCCGGTCAGTATTTTATGCACTATAAAATCTGGTTACAGTCATGAATTCGAGAAATTTCTCCCATCCATTTTCTGCTAGCATCTCTCTTGCCTTCGGAGGGGGTTCCCGTTTCTCACTTCTCCAACGTTGTAATGCTGGTCGGCATTCTGCAAAGTGCCATGGGCGTCTTTCTCGTCCACATTCGCACTTGCCATCAATATCCTCATGCTTGAATCTTTCATGAGAGTTGGCGAAATCGCCGTGTCCTGTCCTAGCTGCTATCAACCTATGGTACGCCCATCTCGGTAAGGCAAGCTCTGGCGGTCGCTTGCGTGTCCTCTTGAGATTCAAATCTGCGTGGTGCTTGTGGCCATGTTTCTGCCACCATGATGCAGCTAGCTCAACCGCACTCTCCCTCACAAACCTGCTTAGTGATGCAAACGTAAACTTTGTTTTCCGATTTACTTCTGCAGAAAGTATAGCATCGGTTCCATCGTCGGGAAGGTCTTTTAAGGCGGCTTTGGCGAGCTCATCTGCCTTCTCATTTCCCTCGATCCCTGAGTGACCTGGTATCCATCTTGTTTCTACTGACGGATGTTTCTGACGGTGTGAAACAAACTTGTCAACTATTCCTTGGAAGGACCTCGACCTACCACTCTGTAGAGCCTGGGAAGCCTATAAGCTGTCTAGGAGAACCTTGATAGGGTTAATTCCGGCTACCAATATTGCTGCTTCGAGGGCTTTTTGGGCCCCGAAAAGCTCTGCGTCGTACGCCTCTGCCCCAAGTAAAGGTCCTGACCCGATCCCGATCATTTGTCTTCCTCTGAACAGAGTGTAGCCCCATGTAGATCTTGCTAAGCCACAAGATGAGCCATCTGGATATGCACATTTAGTATCCGCTGACAGATTCGCAATTTAAATTTTGGCCTTGGCAGCCTCAGTCTGCTTGTCGAATCTGGTTGATTGGCTTTTTAGTTCAGCTTTTGGGAAGAATAAATTTCCTGACTCCACAGCAACCGGCAGGTTTTGGAGGGTGACCTGTAGTCGTGTCAAGTTTCGCTCTGGATTCGTGAACGTGCGGCTTTTCGGTCCTGCACGAAGTCCTAGACGGCTTATTGTTTCCTTGGGTCCTTCTTGAGATCTGGTTAATAGAGGGTGCCAAGTGTCCATTCTTTGTATTGGCGCTGCAGCTCTCAGTTGTCTCTGCTGAAGGAGAAGCGCTGCTGGAGGAATGCCTGATTCTCGGTGTAGGATCGTGTTTGGGGTGGTTCGTCAGACTGATAATGCAGCCCGGACTGCACTGATAATGATGCTATCAAGGATGTCAGTAAACCAGCCAACTCCTGTGCCCACTTTCTTGCTTCGCTGAGTTGTAATTCGAGTCAGCCCGGGCCACCATGCTTCTGATCCGTGTAGCGCCGTACTTATAACACAAGCCTAAACCGCCCTAATCATTGGCCCTGGGTCTGCGCCCGGCTGTACAGTATTTATTCGACATATAAGCTGTGTTATACGTTGTGCTCTTCCACACCACTCTTGCACAAGCTGTTTAAAATTGAGTTGAGAGTCTATCCACACCCCCAGCCATTTCACGTGTGGAGAAGGTATTATCCTACGACCTTGAATATGGATTGCTAGGCCTGCCGTGTCCAGTAGTTTCTTTAGTCCTCCTCCGATCACTAGTAAGTCAGACTTAGCCGGGTCGAAGCTTATTTCGTGCTCATTTGCAAGTTGAATGAGCCTTTTTACTTCCAGTTTGGCATTTGCCACCGCTTTGGCTGCTGAGCTTCCCCTGCTTAGAACAGCGATATCGTCGGCATACCCGAATTTACTATCCTTGTTACCCTGCTGCACTAGTATCGCAATGTACAGAAGGAATAGAAGTGGTGATAGCGGTGATCCTTGTGGGAATCCACATTCCACGGTCTTGTCTCGGGTGATTCCGTCCTGGTGGCGAATACGTATTTTCCTTTGGATCAGGAAGGACTCGACCCATCGGCAGAGTGATCTGGGCCAACCTTGGTTCCGCATCCGCTGCAATAGTCGTTTATGGAGGACGGCGTCAAATGCGCCCTGCACGTCCAGAGTGACCATTGCTGTGATCTTGTTATTTCGCATTGCAGCTTCTGCATCATGTATGACACATGACACGAGGTCGACTGCTGAGCGTCCCGGAAGTGGACCAAATAGTTGTTGAGGGACAACTTGGTATTTGATTGCTAGCCACGCCATCCTCTTGGCCACAAGTCGTTCTGGACCTTCGCCTAGACAAGAGGAGGGAGATAGGGCGCCATCCTTTTGCTGTCGTTAGGTCTTGTCCTGGTTTCGGAAGCAGGATAACCTCTGCTACTCGGAATGCGGAAGGGAAATGTCCATGCTCTAAACACGCTTAAAAAATCGTCTTCACCTGAGCACCGATAGCTGACCAGCAAGCTCTCAGCATCCGGACTGTGATCTTATCTGAACCTGGAGACTTATCACCCGTACCGAGAGTGTTTGCTATTACATCTTCTGGTGACAGCGACGAGTCCCACGGAATTGACTCCGGTTGTTCTGATTCCCAAGTAGGAAGATCGCGGGTTGCATTAAATCTAATTAGAAGAGTGTCACATAGAGCTTCTGCTCGCTCGAATGGATCAGATATCTACGTGTCCTCCGCGACTTTGAGTTGAGGTGGGTCCCGGCCTGTCTTGGGTTTGGCCCACTGCATTACTTTGAAGGCTAGTGCGTCTGTCGTGACATTCTCTACCTGCCTTCTGCAGTAATCTCTTTTGGCCGCTTTTACTGCATGCTTAAAAACTTTCCGAGCTTGCATCGCATTTTCCTGACAGCCTTGAGCTTCTTTATACTCCCGATGCTTCAGTTTGCACTCCTCGTTCCACCACGGTGCTGACTTTCCGCACACTCTCGTCGGTTTGCGCCCGACTGCCTTGCGAGCATCTCCCAGGGCCTCCATCAAACTTGACACCTGGCTTTCAATATCGCTTATGCTGCTTATGGGGCTTGGCTTTACCCACGCTCTGATATATTGGGCGAACTTGGCAAGATCCTGGTCGCGCAGACGTAGTTCCTGGCTTATTTCTAGCCAATTTGGCCTTCTTGATAGTTGAATAGACCCTACAATGGTCATATGGTCTGAAGTACAATCATGTTCACCTGATATTGATGCCTCCACTGCGGTATTGCTCCAAACGAGGTCAAGTACATTTCCGTCCCTGTGCGTGGGTTTGCCTGTAGGATTGAGTAGGTACATGTCATGAGCTGCTGCCCACTCCATGATTATATCACCGTTACCATACTGTCGTGAATCCTGAGGCTGCCAGTGCCTTGACACAGCGTTAAAGTCCCCACTGTCATGAGCGGCATGTAGAAAGCGGACAAGAGCAAGAACAAGATAAGACCCGTGATGTCAGGCTATTGATGCTGTCCTACATAATACACAAGATAGATGCATTACCACTTGGCTAAAAGACCAGACCAGAATCATAGAACACTATGCTCTGGCTATCTCCATATATATTATGCAATAGAGGCATTCCTAACACCCGCCTACGATTGCCAGACTTGAAGGGCTCCACCTGACAAGGAGCTCTAGGGTCATATTAAGTCCTGGTGCGCGATATACATTGACGAATATTACACCATGGACTTGCACAAAGCAATAGTCTCCTGTCTGATCCCGCGGCGAGGGAAAATTCTGCGTGGCTGCCAGACCCTTGCGGACGAAACTAATTGTTCGCGGGCGAGTTCCGACTGGTCCGATCGGTTTATACGTGTTGTAGGCAGGGTGACTATTGGTTATAAACTCTCCATCCTTCTGCATCTTCCATGGTTCTATTACCATGACAATATGTGCTCCAGAATCCCATGCTTGCTGCAGCGCTATGTCCATATTTGTTCCGCCCTTTCCCACATTCACTTGGTGAAATGGGAGGGCGTTATTATTCTCGTTTTGGTGTTGGAGTAGTGTTGTGCTACTCATAGGTTTTCCATGGTTACTTCCCGGGTGCAGGGGACCTCGACAGCCTTTCCCTTGCCCTTCTCCTCCGACTCTACTAGTGCCGCCTTGAAGTCTCTGTAGCCTCGTTCCCAGATAACTCGAAGCTCTGACGGAGTGCGCGGTACCACTAGTCCATTTTGCCTTCTGGGCCGAGCCATGCATCCGAGGTTGGTTGACCCATGAGGTCCTGCTATTATGATTATGAGGAGAAGAAGGACATGCTCACAGTAGGTATGAAGTATGACTGGTGCACTTGCTGTTGCTATTCTGGAAAGATAATAATATGTATTCAAGGCTTGAACTCCTTTATCTATATTCTCTAGTCTGAGGCCGAACACCTCATTATATACTTGAGCTCTACATACATCTATCCTCCAAAGCCATGTCTCTAGAACATTCCAGTTCTCTTTGATACCAGCATTCTAGAAGATTCCTCCCATAACTACATGTATCTAGAATGTTCCTGGATACCATGCATAAAGCTATTTAATGTTATGCATAAATTATGTATGTATAACATATGACATCATTATTCTGATATCATAACACTCCCCCTGACAATGAAAATCGTCGTTTCTAGTGATGTTTGATAATTTATTACTTGTGCGGTTACTAAAGAATTGGAACCGGTGAATTAGGTTTAGTCAGACTATCCGCCAACTGCTGGTTAGATCGGACATATTCAAGTGCGATAGCCCCTTCATCATATTGTTGGCGGCAGTAAAAATTCCGCAAAGACACGTGTTTGGAGCGTTTATGATTATCATTATTCTTAATCAATGATATCGTGGACTGATTGTCGACATACAATTTGGTTTTCATGGCTCCATCAATCTTATCACATAGGCTTAGTTCCTCCAAGAGAGATTTGACCCATTGAAGCTCACGGCAAGCTTCTGTAGCAGCTAGATATTCTGCTTCAGCTGATGAAAGGACAACTTCTCGCTGTAACCGCGATTTTCAGCAAATAGGACCAGTTGCTAGCTTAATTAGCAAGCCCGATGTTGATCTGCTTGTTGAAGGGTCGCCAGCAAAATCTGAATCTGTATAAACTTCTAAGACCGGTTTTTCTGTGCCAGACTTAAAAATTATTCCTTGATCTGGGTCTTTGGCGACGTATCAAAGAACTCTGCGAGCTACTAAGATGTGTTCGCCGGATGGGTTAACAAGGAAACGAGCGAGATGATTCACTGCGTGGGCGATATCAGGACGAGTATTGTTCGCGAGATATTGCAATCCACCAATTATAGCATTAAATTCAGTCAGCTGCTGAGGTGAACATTGTGAGCTGCTACGTTCAAGCAACCTTTTAAGAGGTTTCGAGACTGTTTTACAGTCTTTGAGGCCATGTCTTTCAAGCAGCTTCCGTGCGTATTGACCCTGTGACAACTTAAGAGTCCCTTCGTGAGGATTACTAATATGAATTCCAAGAAACATATCAGTATTCACAGATTTAAGCTTATATTGGCTGTGCAGAGATTTCATCAAATTTTCGATTTTGCTGATGTTTGGTCCCATCACCTGGAAGTCGTCCACATGTATGATGGCAAATAATTCTCTCTCCTTGTTAGTATAGAGACATACGTCGGTTGTGGCAGGGTACATCCCTTGCTTGGCGAGAAACCCCCTTACATCATCATACCACAAGGCTGCAGCCTGCTTAAGCCCATAAAGACCTTTTCTGATACGAATGATATGGCCATCTTTCTTAAAACCCTCTGACATTTCCATGTTTAAATCTACAACCAGTTTTGGATTCAAAAATGCTGATGGGACATCTCCTTGTCGTCTGTGCCAGCCAAATCGATGCGCTAATGCAAGCATAATGCGGCCAGTCTCCGCTCGTGGTGTAGGTGCGAATGTTTCCTTGTAGTCGATTCCCGATCGCTGAGTGAACCCTTTTATGGTACATCTAGCCTTATATTTGTCGAGGGATCCATCGGGCAACAACTTCTTTTTAAACACCCATTTACACTTCATGAGTTTGCGGCCTTTTGGAAGTTGGCAATGCTTGATTATTTCAATCGTTTCCGTGTCCCTCAAGGAGCGATATTCTTCATTAGCAGCCTCTTGCCAATGCTTCGCATCTTTGCTGTTCATTGCTTCTGACCATGTTTTTGGATTGCTGCTAGGTCTTACGGCTGTACCATGGTGCGACCTGTAATAATCGATCTTTTTAACTGGCCTGTCGCATTTGGTGCGATATACTTCTGGTTCTGGCGAGTGTTGGCGTTTTTTTCCTGCTATAGGGGGTATTTTGTCCCATCCCGTCATTACTTGATCGTATGTTTCCTGTTCTGACCGAACAGGCTCAACCATCTGTCCCCAGTCATCTTCTTCGTAATCAGAGTTCTCTTGCTGGGCCTCGAATTGCTCGTCTGCTCGATTGCTTGTAGTTCCTGGCGTCTTAATTATATCCGGAATGTCAGATTGCGCAGATGATTCTGATAGCTCAAATTCACTCTCGTCGTCGCTGCCGTCTGCTGATTCTGACTCAAGCATATCTCGAGAAACTAACAGACTGTCAAGTTTAGCTGGATTTTGAGGCTATTTGTCATTTGGTATGATTGGGACTGCTGGGGCCGGGGATTCTGTCGATTTTTGCAGTGGCAGTGATTTTTCTGCTCCGATTGTGGAGGGCTCAGCTTGAGAGACTGATGCTTCCTCATTCGCTGTTAAGGAGACCATAGAAGGTGGAGATGTAGGTTGGACGATTGCCTGTTGCGTTCGGTATATGTCCGAAGTTGGTGATGATGCGGTGAGAAAGTTTTCTGCTCGCTATTTTGCCGACGGATCTGGTGTCTACCCCTCAAACCTTTCAGGGGTTTGACTGCACCGCGGAGGACATGACTGAATGCTCGATTGTATATCCTCAACGGGTAATGGATCTTCACTGGCCCAGTAACTCTTGGTTTTGTGCTGGTCAACGGTGTTGAGCATATCACCAAACATGATATTTTCGTCGAAGGTGACATGGGGCGTGCAACTTTCTTTCCATTTCCACCCTTGCTTGGGCGTCCAGTGGGGGTGGTAAATTAAATAATTTTTGCTGGTATTCTTGGGGAATCCGACGAACCACCCTATTTCTGCTCTTGCTTCAAATTTTCCCAATTTGGAGTCAATGAGCTTGTAAGCTCTGCTTCCAAAACGAGGTAGGCAAGAGAAATCGACTCTGTCATGATGCGGCTGCTTCAGGCCTTGCAAGAAGTCAATAATTGGCATCCTCTTGGTGCGAAGGCAATAGAGCCTATTAGTAATAAAGCATGCATGTTCGACTGCCCATGGCCAGAAGCATGGTGGCATGCGGGCGTCTATTAACATGGCACGAGCTCTTCTCAGGATGATTTTGTTGGAAGCTTCCGCTGCGCCGTTCTGTTCTGGTGTTTACGGTGCCGAAATGTCGGTGCGAATACCGTGCTGGTCACAGTATTGTCTCATGCGGTTAAATTCGGAGCCTCCATCTCTAAAGACAACGCGAATTCTCTTACCATAATGGTGATGCTGAAATTCAATCCATTGAACCAGTTGATTCGCGATGTTATCTTTTGCGGCGGTTGTGATCAACCATCTCATCCGCGACTTTGCATCCGTGAGAATTATTGCATACTGATGACCATTGAATGCTGCGGTCAATTTTCCTACTGTGTCTATAAACACTTCATCTAATGGTTCACCTGGTGTCGGTCTAGGCTCTCTTGATATGAATCGCTGTGCCTTGCTCAGGTGACATGTCTCGCATCTGGTGAGCTCCGTGAAATCGATGCCATTCATTCCCAATGAACACTGCGCAGTCTTTTTCAGAATTTGTTGCCCCGTATGGCCTAAACGTTGATGCCATCTTTGGGCATCAATCGCGTGCGGGATCCTGGCAACTCCGGGTGCTGCTTTGTTATTCATTATGCGAGAATTTTTGGCTGCTTTCAAGGGTCTGATATAAAGAACATGATCAATTGTCTTGAGTCTGGCTACTGGTTGGTTGTCTTTTATCCGGACTAGTAGCTCATTTGATTCCGCTGCAACAATTCCATGTTGTTCTTTTAATCGTCCTGCTGAGATGATAGTGCATGTTGAGTTTGGGGAGAAGAGGGAATCTTCAAGGTCGAGTGTCTGACTTTCAATGGTAATCCTGCTTACGGCCTGATGCGTCAACTTTGATGTTCCGATAGCTTGATCAAAGTGGAAGGGTCTACGCAATTTCTTCAAATGAACGAAGTCTTTTTCACAGCGAACAAAGTGATGCGAGGCACCAGTATCATATAGTAGAGGGTTTTTAATTAAACTGGCCGACGAGCATCTTGCTAGTTTACTAACTGAAACTCCCTCATCCTCGCTACTACTATCCTCGCTGCCATCGATAGCAACACTGCCTCTTGGCTTTCCTTTTCCGCTCTTTTTCTTGAAGCGCTTGAGTTCTGGATGCTGTCGGTAGCATTCTTTGTTCCGGTGTCGATGTTTACACAGAACAAAAGCGTCTTCAGGTCCCCCTACGGCCTTTTCTCTCTCCTTTGCGCCCTTATCCCCAGCTCCTGTCGCGACGTGGACCTGCCCTGATGACTGCAATTTAGGCCCTCCAACTTGCCTTAAGGTCGACATTAGCTTTTCCAACGGCAAATACCTTCCCTTGCTGTCTTGGACCTTGGTTTGTCTCCAAGTTTCTAGCCAGTCAACCTTCTCAGTTCCAAGAACAAAAAGACAACTTGCATATCCCTGCGAAATCAGGTATAAGTTTGCTGAGTCGGGAGCACCCTGAGAAACCATTGACTCAGCTGCACTGTTAACGCTAAGGTAGTACTGCATGAATTTGTCGCAGTAGTCGTCGATTGTTGTGAACTTGATACCCCACAGGTTCCTAACAGCTGTCTCGTACGGTGTGGCGGCATTCTCTTCTCAGGTTGATGCAATATTGTCGAATATTTGTTTTGCCGTCATGTTCTTAAAGTTGTGAGGTCTGACACTTTGGCTTAACCGTCGGAGTAGGACGTTCTTTGCTTCAATTTCCCCCTCTTTCCACTTGGCTAGACTTTGATAGTACTGGTCCATGGCTGTTGGGTCTGAAGGTCGTTCGGGGCGTACTGCTGGTCTTATTTCATCGAGATTATGAAATACATGTGCAAGCCTGCCTTTCTTTATCAGAGCAGCCTGAAGGTCGGATTCCCAGTCACCGAAGCTGACACCTGGAGCCAGAATGATTGCCGAAGGTTCTTCCATCGTGGTGAGAGGGTCTTTGTGCGTTAGTTGAGCTGATGGAGAAGGGGTGAAAGTTTAATGCCACAGGGAAAAGCCCCGGGCTCATAACCTATAATGATTATGAGGAGAAGGACATGCTCACAGTAGGTATGAAGTATGACTGATGCACTTGCTGTTGCTATTCTGGAAAGATAATAATATATATTCAAGGCTTGAACTCCTTTATCTATATTCTCTAGTCTGAGGCCGAATACCTCATTATATACTTGAGTTCTACATACATCTATCCTCCAAAGCCATGTCTCTAGAACATTCCAGTTCTCTTTGATACCAGCATTCTAGAAGATTCCTCCCATAACTACATGTATCTAGAATGTTCCTGGATACCATGCATAAAGCTATTTAATGTTATGCATAAATTATGTATGTATAACATATGACATCATTATTCTGATATCATAACACCTGCACAGTTTGAGCATTTGGGCACCTTGTTCGAACATTCTGATATCTCATGTGCACCGGTGCATCTTCCACATCGGCTTCCTTTGATGCAGGCTCTCGTTGCGTGAAAGCCTCAGCATTTTTGACACTGCTCTATAGGCCGACGTCATGTGAATAGCATGGTTGGTCCACTCTCTTTGAACAACCTAAATTTCAGGTTTGCTGGCTTTTGCTTGAAGTGAATAATCCAGCTCGTAATATACTGGCCTTCTTTCCATCGTTAGGTCGAACCCGGACTGGTGTCAGGCCGCAGGCAGATTCATACTCTTTTATCACCATTTCGTTAGTCACGGTTAACCTGCAGTCCATTATTTTAATGTAGAGAGGTACGTGTGGTACAATGACGGATGTCCAGTCCGACGCCGCCTCAATGGTCGTGTTGTCTTTCTCAAAGATAGTGCCACCCCTAAGATTGACTCTCTGAACGCGTCTGACGCACACTCAATTGCCAGACCGGACTTGACTTGTAAAATTGCCGTGCTTTCCGAGGGCGCTACTCCAGCCCGTTTGGAGATTATCTTTTTAATTGTTACTAGTGACAGCTTGCGCCACTCGTGTTTTGGACCTAGCCGTAGAAAAAGGCGTCTGTCTTCTTTTGGCATTTCTTGTATAGCCTGCTTTTTCTGTATAACAGGCTTACGGATTGTCGTGGCGGCGGGTGGAGTCGGAAATTTTGCTGCTTTCCTGGCTATTGTGACCCAAGGAGACTTGACCTCCTGCGGCCTTTTGGGGAGGGCCAGATTTGGACCCTCCACCGGTTTTGTCACCGTAGGGACAGCTCTTACCGTGCTTGATCTCGGGGGAGGATTCTTACAGGGTGCTTCGGGGGTTTGAGCATTACCAATCGCAAACGCAGTCACAATTGGTGCAATCTTTTCGATGAA
Organism: Podosphaera xanthii; assembly: GCA_028751805.1. NCBI lineage: Eukaryota > Fungi > Ascomycota > Leotiomycetes > Helotiales > Erysiphaceae > Podosphaera > Podosphaera xanthii. Next base: position 3,704,895 of record JAPWIX010000010.1, on the reverse strand, counting down.
TGGCGCCAGTAGTAGTGCATCTTCAGTTCCTGCCTTGGTTTTAGCCCAGGCGTCGATGTTTTGCAGAAATTCTTGAGCCAGGCCCATTCTCTGCTTTCTCTGGCGTTCAGCTTGCTCAATTACAGCGGCAATAACCTGAAGGCTTGGATGTAGATTGTCGCTTGGAGCGACAGGCGACGATGATGAAGGCGCGCTGGAAGGCGCGCTGGAAGGACCCATTGCACCGGTCGGAGGGCTTATATTCGGAGATACAGAGGGGGGGCGGGTACTTGTTTGGGTTGAAGTGGTCAGGATGAAAGTTGGTGTATGATGACGCGTAAGAGTCATTATGATCCATTATGGCGTCTTCCTCAGTCGTGGAGTTGCAGAGCGTCCACATAGGGTAGGGTCGTTAGGGAGATTTACGTTGATAATAATCTAACTGAGATGATGACGATATCACGATTACTTAGTTGTTGAAATGATTGACAATGATGATATTGATGTTGTTAACAGAGGATGTTGATGATTTTATTTTTCGTCTGTGCATGGGATTACGTACCCGGAAGCACGTGCCCCACATTACCATTGGGAACAAAAGACGCTAAAGCCGGAGCTCTAGAGGATTTGGTAGTAAGAGAACTACAGTCGTCCCTCTCTAACTCGATAGTGGGTCCCGGTATAAGTGTTGAAAATATTCATTGTAACTTGGACTTTTATATTTGTAACACTTATCCTTACAAGTCATTTTACGCGCAGGGGTAAGTATTGTATATGTAAAATGTTGAATTTCAATGAGTATTTTCAACACTTATACCGGGTCCCACTATCGCTATAGATGAGTTTGGACTGTATAGAGGATATAGCGATATAGAAACATCACGTGAGCCCATACTAGCCTACAATTACCTTTCTCCGCAATCCTTGACTTGGTTGATTATAACTGTTGGTGCAACAGGGATCACTTGGTTTAAGGCCTTAAAATCATTAAACAAGTGATTTAATTCTATATACCTCGCTATATCGCCATGGCATCGATGCCTGAATTACAATAGAGCCTAGCGCCCTTACTAAAGCATGTAATATGATTAAATAATGCTTATATGATAACAAAACTAAACACGTATATCCCAGCGCCATACACCTATGAACCGACAATAACTCACAATCAACTCAACTCATCTAAGGTGCCGAGTTGCAAGCCTTGTTTTTATATTTGTGCTGTAATAGGTGTAAGAAGTAAATGATTATCCGTAGCTGAATTGGAAGCAATCCCACCTCCATAAACCGCAATTGACTCAAATCAAGACCTTCTAGGTTGCTTGAGTTGATTATCGTCGAGTCTGTGTGAGCCAAGACCTTAAAGTCTGTTTTCGCTTCTGATCTTCATGTCTCCCCTTCATAGTCACTTCATAACCATCCAGTTGTTTCAAAAAGGTGTTGTTACAGTCGTCATGTTGCTCCACATGTGGCCTAAGCACCTTGGATCAGCAGGCTTGCCAATAAACCACACTGGAAGCTTGTCACTGCCATCAGCATTATAGCAGAAGTGTACTGTTGTCCGAGCCTTCTCTTTTTTTGTACCTGAGGTCTGCTGTGTAGAAAGGCCTCTATCAGGTACCATCTTCCAGTAGATGCCAGTTTCATCACAGTGATAGACATCTTGAGGAGGATATTGCCTTGCTAGTTCTTGTACCTGTACAAGCTGCTCTGCGATAGCAGCTTTATCAATACTTCCATCCTCACGAGGTCGAATCCATGATTTGATGTTATACCTCCTCTTAATTGCAGTAAGCCAGCCATTACTAAATTGAGGCACCTCCGTGCCTTGATAGCATGCAAGACGCTGCCCAAAACAAGCTACCTGGCGGATTAACAGCTAACCAGTGATTGGAATGTACAGCTTTTGCTCTTGATGCCATTGGAATACCGCTTTGTCTAGCTCCGGCCACTTGAGTGGTTTTTCATGCTGTTGTGTATGGTGAAAAGACGGGTCTGATTCATCTAGGTTGCTGTATCTGGCACTGAGGCTCTTTGATATCGTAGGCTGGATGATTTTACGGTGAAATTCGGCCTCAAACCACAATCTGAGCTGTTGTTGACGATGTTAAGGGTGTCGTTGAACATGTCTAAGGAGGGCACGCCTTTGTGAGACTGAAATTCCATGCTGTTTTAGCATTTCTATATACCTGTATAACACGATAAACTTTCTCAGAAGAGAAAATATTGAGAGGTTGGAGGTTGCCTGCAAAATTTATATGATGGAGCCGATTTGATGGCATTGTAGAGGTTTTACTGTAGATTGCCATTGCTAATAAGTTGTCAAGAACTATTTAGAGATTAGAACTGATGTTTTTTATTTTTTTAAAATTATTTTGTTTTCAGCCTTACAGCTATGACAATAGAACTGATGTTCATAAGTAAGCCTGTATCCTTAGAGCAGAAAACTGTTACAATACTACAGGCCCAAGTCAACGATATTGCATTAGCGTGACAGGGGCATATTTAAATTGATTACTATTACAAAAGAGGTAATAACTCTAGAGCCCAATTATCCAATTGTTCAATACTACTGTTTCCCCGCACTGTAAAACTCTTATTCTTGGAATAAACAAATATCTTCTCCCCACGTACAAATAATTACATTCTACCACCAACTTCGATCAAAAAAAAGAGTACCACTAATTTATTATCGGAGCGCCGTCGAAATTGTATTTCATCGGAAGACTGTATTCGCGTTAAAACATTGCGAAAACATACGAACAAAACAATCGAACAAATTGCCAAAGATCTAGGGCTATCCTGGCACCAAGTTCAACACGCTTGTGCCCGACACAGTGAGAGTCCAAGTGTTCGGACTGGGCGCCCGCCTGTACTCTCAAGTCAACAGATAGATCAATTGGTGGCCTTTGTAAGGTCTTCATATGGGGCTCGACGGATGAGTTATCTGGATCTGTCACTAGATCTATTTAAGGAATGTAACGTTGGTCAAAGATGCATTCAAAGGGCTCTCAACAGTAGGGGATATTCTCGACGCCGGCCTCGCTCAAAGCCGGTACTGGGTGACCTTTATAAAACGACGAGGATTGAGTTTGCCCAAACTCACATAAACTGGTCTTTGGATGATTGGAGTCGAGTTCTCTGGACCGATGAGATATGGGCTACCGGCAACCCTCACAAAAACACTTAGGTGACTAGATTGGTAAATACTGAAGCTATCTAAATTATGTCTAGCTCTAATGCGCTATTTAGGTCGATGAACAGGTTGAAGACTGTTGTATAGATATAAGGTGTTTGAAGGGGAATGGCTGGATGTTTTGGGGATCTTTTCTGGGATCTCAAAAAGGTCCACATGTTATATGGGACAAAAGATGGGGAAAAATTAACCAAGCTAGCTTCAGTGAAAGGGTTGTGCCCTCAATTATCAACTATCATAGAGAGCACCCGGGCTCAATACTCATGCAAGACTCGGCACCTGCTCATCGAGGCCGGGTGTTAGATGAACTAGCTGGAGCGGGCATCGAGTTGATGGAATGGCCTCCCTTCACCCCAGATTTGAATCCTATTGAAAATGTCTGGAATATCATGAAAGATAAAATGCAGTTTTATTTCCCCGAATTAAACGGGCAACGGCTGCCAGTTTCAAGGATTCGTGCAATAGTCCAAGCTAGCTGGGACTTAATCGCTGATGAACATCTTACGCCACTTCTCGCGAGTATGCATTCGAGATGCCAGGCAGTTTTGGATGTTAATGGGGGGCACACTCGTTTCTAAATTTCGGATTGTTTTTCTGTGTTTTGACTAAAGTCGTGTGAATGATGATAGAATTCGTAGCACAAACAAGCGTATCACAGTAAAGATTTGAAAAAAATAATTAATTGAATCCAAATTTGAAACAAAAATATTAAGAATTTCAGAATCTTAGGACATCGTTCACTATGGTTCGATAAAATAAAAAGCAATTTTCACATACAAATCAGAGTTTTATTTGAAGATAGCTTCCTATTTGAGATAGAGTTTTTTAAACCCTTACAAAGAACCCCTGTCACGCTAATGCAATATCGCTGACTTAGGCCTGTACTCTATTACAGGGGTAAGAAGTGTAGCCCCACATTCTGTGTAATTTACATGGGCTATCCCTGACATTCCGACTTTAGCGCTACAAAAATGGCTAAACTAAGGCAATAAGGCAACCGAAGCATTCCTTCCTTGAACCTTCTCTCTTATGTTCGATAGTTGCACAGCATCCTCGTACCACACTAAATCGGTTGACACGACATATCGAATAACCTATATCCTCACGATAAACTGCGAAGAAAAATGAGCACCCCAGCATCTCCCACTACTCCAAGATCACGGAGCCAGCTTTCTAGGGATCAGCGAGTCCAGATATACACGTTACGTGGCCTTGGTTTTACTCATCTCGCCATCGGTAATCAACTCGGTATCACCGAAAGAAGGGTACAATATGCCCTTGCAAGGCAATGTCTGACGCCCAAAAAGCGAAATGGCCGACCCCACGCCTTGAACGCTCAGCAGGAAGTTGAGCTTGAAGAGTTTGTCACGTCTTCAAGTGAGGCCCGCCAGATGAGCCACCTGGAGCTTGCTGCTAAGTTTTCCCACTGGAATTGTGGCCAAATCGCAATCAAAAGTGCTCTTGAGAGAAGAGGGTTCAAGCGTTGCATTGCTCAAGCGAAGCCTACTCTAACGCCTGCACATATGAGGAAAAGATTAGAGTGGGCGGAAGAACACTCTTCTTGGACACCTGAACAGTGGTCCCAAATTCTTTGGTCTGATGAGACTTGGGTCACTGGTGAACGTCACACAAGAGTATGGGTTTCGAGGAAGGTGAGTCCAGATCTCAGCCATGTATCAACTGCATTAATCTAATTTTTTAGCCCGAGGAGACATATTAT